>JAESUZ010004246.1:405000-1811004 GCA_017311185.1 Proteles cristata cristata
GAAACGGACCTCATGAGCCCTAAATGCTGGGGCTCTGAAGCCTGACCTGTGATACTGCAGTGGCCACTGGAACCATGGCAAACATGATTATCCAGCAGAGATGGGGAGAGACAGGGCACAGCTGTGAGGTAGCAACAGAGACATCCAGCACAGAGGTGGCTAAAGCCCAGCAAGAATTAGTATGCCTTCCCTATTACAATATTAGAGGCTCCATCAATTCATTTGCTGATCATCCTCTAGCTAAGGACCCAGAAATTCCATCCCTGTAAATAAATGCAACAGAAATGAAGGCTGGTGTCTACTAAAAGACACCTACAGGAATATTCACTGCAACTTTATTCACAAGAGCCCCAAATGTCCATCAACTTTAGAACGGAGAAATAAATTGTGGTATGTTTATACAATGGAATGCTATACCAGCACAAAAAGGAATAAACCATTGCTATATTTGACAACATGAATATTCATAGACTTGAAATTGAGCAAAAGAAGCCTAACATAGAAGAATATATACTGCATGAGGCCATTTACATGCTGTTCAAGAACAGGCAAAACTAATGTATGGTGGTAGATATCAGAGTAGATGTTACCTTTTGGGGTGTAGTTGACTGGGAGGGGGCATGATGGAGTCTTCTGATATGCTGGAAACGTTTTATAGTGTGGTTATTATACAGGTGTCTAGAAAATTCACTGAGGGGTGCCTGTGTGGCTTAGTTGGTTAAACAGCCAACTCTTGATTTGGGCTCAAGTCTTGATTTGGGCTCAAGTCATAGTCTCATGGTCATGAGACTGAGCCCCACATGAGCTCCTCCATGCTGGGTGTGGAGCCTGCTTGGGATTTTCTATCTCTTATTTCCCTCTGCCCCTCCCCTGCTTGCACTCATTCTCTCTGTCTCTCTCTCTCTCTCTCCTCTCTCTCTCTCTCTCTCTCTCTCTCTCTCTCTCAAAGAAATAATAACAATTAAAAATTAAAAATATAAAAATTCACTGAGATGGATGATTACAATTTTTGCACTTGACTCTATGTAAGGTGTAAATAAACTTTAGAAACTAAATTTAAAGAGAAAGATCTGTTTGATACAATATGTCTTAGGGGATGAGTGAATCCTTTGCGGGAAAGCTGGGATTCAGAATACTTCATAATTAACAGGAACATTCTGAATCTATTATTCTGATCCCAGCCAGTCTTTCTCACTGTCTACCTGTGGTTACCATCTCACTGAACCTTTCCACATTTCTAAGTAGTCCAGTACATTTCATAACTCTAGAGCATTCAGTATGTTGTTAATCTAAATCTAGAAATACCCTTCCTGTTCTTCAGATCATGAGCTTCCTTAAAACCCCAGTCCAAATGTCACCTAAACAATAAAGTCTTCCCAAGATGCCTAAAATCAAAGAATTGCCAGAATGGACATTTGCTTCTCTTCTCTCCTGCCATTAATATTGTTGTTTTCTATTCACAAACTCCCTCTTTATCCTTCTCAGACATCAGTTTTGAATGAAATTGTCCCCGCCCTCAGCTCCAGCAAGACATAGGAATGAGGTTCCTCACTGCCTTACGCCTATCAGCAGATCCTGGTGGTTCAAGAAGGAAAAAAGAATGTTCTTCTCCTGAGGAAGCTTATGGAATAGGTTCCCACCATATGGGAAGGAGGCTATAGCCTAGAGTGTCTTCTTTTCACCCCAAGAGAAAGCTGCCTGAAAATGAAGCTAACCTGCAAGGAACATATCCAAGAAGAATTGGAGAGAGAGAAAGTGAGCCCTGGTTACATCTCCTGGCTCTGAATCAAGTCTTATCTGAAGCCAGAGGTCTTCCTGGACTCTAAGTTAAATGAGCAAACAACTCTGAGTCCTGTTTTCTGTAAGTCGCTACAAAAAAACAAAAAAACAAAAAAACACAAAACACACACACACACAAATTGATAATCTGCTTCATCTTCTATATGTCAAGTTACATTCATTCTACCAACTTTTAGGATAGCACAGAGTGATCACTGCACACGTTTGCATGGTCCTTTTGGCCACTAGAAAGGGTGGCTCAGTCAGTTAAACCTTTTGGGCACTGGAGTAGCAGGTGGGGACTGGATCAGAGACTAGGGGGATCTCTTGGGGCCCTGACCAGGGACAGAAACTATCTAGAGCATATCAGAGTCCAAGAAATCATTAGTTTTTGACACCTGCTGACTAGTAGAAAAGGAGAGTCATTTGCTCCCAAGACTAGGTTGTGAGGAATGAGTTTCTCAAGGAGGAATGAGTGCCCCAGCTAGAGTCTGCTGTAAGGCCCGAAGCTTGCCCTTCCCTCTGTTATCTATTGATTTATTTACATAGAGGAGTGTTTTACCCTTTCACCCATTTTGGTTAATATATTTAAAGCACCAAGCACAAACAGCATCTGGCATCCACTGAGAACTCAATAAATGGTGATTTTATGTTTCAGGTTAATTTTATTCTGCCTAGTTTAAAATTTTTTATTAATGATATTTTCAAGCCCTTAATGTTATATTTTGTTTGTGTATGTTTTAGATATTTAAATTACTTAGATTGACTCTGTTTTTAAGTTCTTAATTTAGAATTCTTATTTGTAACCTGCTGTCTTATTTTCCTTAATCTGCCTTGAGTTACTTTCACTTATTAAAAATAACACCTTGGGCACCTGGGTGGCTCAGTTGGTTAATCAACTAGCTCTTGGTTTCAGCTCAGGTCACGATCTCATGGTTTGCGAGTCGAGCCCCGCATTAGATTCCAAGGCGACAGTACAGAGCCTACCTGGGATTCTGTCTCTCACTTTTTCTACCTCTCCCCTGCTTGCCTGCACACACATGCATGTGGTCACTCTCTTCCAAATAAATAAAACTAAAAAACATAATGTGTTGTAGCAGATAAACAATGAACTGAAAATTAAATCACCCATAACTACTCATTACTCATAAATAACTGTGCTAATATATTAAGAATATACACACAGGGGCACCTGGGTGGCTTAGTCGGTTGAGCGTCCAACTTTGGCTCAGGTCTTGATTTTACAGTTCATGAGTGGAAGCCTCGCATGAGGCTCTGTGCTGACAGCTGGGAGCCTGGAGCCTGCTTTGGATTGTGTGTCTCCTTCTCTCTCTCTCTGCCCTTCCCCCATTCACACTCTGTCTCTCTCTCTCTTTCTCTCAAAAATAAATAAACATTAAAAAAAAGAATATACACACATTTTTTCTCCAAAACTAACAGAATCATATAGTATGCATTGTTCTTTAGCCTGCTGGAGTTTCTGCTTAATGTATTGAGATTCTCATTTCCATGTCATTAAATACTCTTTTATAACAATGTTTTTAATGATTGTATAGCATTCCTTTTGTAACAAATCTTTATTTATTGCATTTCCTACTATTGGACCAGAGGGACTCTCTCCCCCCTATTTTCACAAACACTATTAACAATGTTTTGATGAAGGTAACTCATTGTGCATATTTGCGATTATCTCCCTACCATAAAACCCCAGCATCGAAATCATTTGGCAAAAGAATATATATTGAAAAACAATTACTGTCTGATTCCACTTAGAGTAGCTTCCCAGAGTAGTCGAACCCACAAAGATAAGAAGAAGAACAGCAGTTACTGGGGGTGAGAGGGAGGAGGAAATGGTGAGTTATTACTTAATGGGTATAAAGGTTTAGTTCTGCAAGATGAAAAGAGTATGGGAGATGGCGAATGGGGATGTTTGCACAACGATATGAATATACTTAATTATAGCCACTGAACTGTATATTTAAAAATGATTAAGATGGTAAAATTTATATATACTTTCCCACAATAAAAAAAAAATTGAAAGGAAAAAGGTTCAAGGTTCTTGTATGTCTTCTGAACCTCTGTATCTGAAACAATTCACAATTCGACCTGTCGGGCAGTGGTTTTCTAGATCCTTGACTACACTGAGCAGCATCATGTTTTTCAAACCATTCCCAACTTGATAAATAAAAAATCAACAGCTCACGGTTTTAATTTGCATTTATTTTATTACTAGTGAGGTTGAACACTTTGGCATATATATATATATATATAAATTATTTGGATTTCTTCATATGTGGATTCATGTTCTTAGTCCATTTTCCTGTTAATGTACTCATCATTTCTAAAATATTATTTTAACTAATTAGAGTTTTTAACTTAATACTATTTATCTCTGCTTTTTAATTACAAATCTTTTAAAAGTCTAATTAATTATAATTTTGCCTTATAATGTTAATCATGATTCTGTGTTATACTATTAATTATGATTTTTTACTTTAAATTATTTTATATCTATTTTTAATTGTCCATCTCTTAGATTTCTTCCCAATTTTTGATAATTGCTGTTATCTCATTGAGTCTTCTAAATTCTTTCTTCAAATCATTTTTTTGCCTTAATCCTTCTTTTTATCCCCTCCTCGTTTCTTTAGAAAATCATTTTCTCTTCTTTTCATTATCTTTTCAATAATTACAAAACTAATAGAAAGAGAAGCAGGGACAGCAGTGGTTCTGGGTGGGGAGAGTCCTTGACATTCAAGGCAGCTTAGAAGTTTTCTCACCCGGGGCGCCTGGGTGGCTCAGTCGGTTGAGCGTCCGACTTCGGCTCAGGTCATGATCTCACGGTTTGTGGGTTCGAGCCCCATGTCAGGCTCTGTGCTGACAGCCTGGAGCCTGTTTCAGATTCTGTGTCCCTCTCTCGCTCTGATCCTTCCCTGCTCATTCTCTGTCTCTCTCACTCTCTCAAGGATAAATAAACATTTAAAAAAAGAAGAAGAAGAAGAAGAAGAAGTTTTCTCACCCCATCTGCCCTGTGGTTACTCTTCTCCTGGACTTCCTTACCTTCCAAGGCTGGCTTCCTACCCCTCGGGGCCGCAGGGAGCATTCTCCTGATGACAGACACAGCCTGTGTGTGCTTCTGTAGGAACGCTATTACCAATGGCCTCTCTGCATCCAGACCTTGCATCAGGGAGCCTGAGTTCCTACATGGGATTCCTGAAACGCTACAGCAGTGAGATTTGGGACAGGCTGTGATAAGCACATTCCACAAGGAAAGCGAGGCAGGTGGGCAGATCTCACCCAGGAAGGGCTCCTCCACAAACCTTCCTTCTCCTGAGTGGGGTGACAAACCAAGGGGCCCCCATCTGTAGCACAGCACTGCTCTCCTCCCTGGCATCCTATGGAGACCGTTTCCCACTCAACTTTCTATTCTGCCCATCTGGAGTCCCTAGTCTCTGATGTATGTCTGTTCAATGATTAATTAATGTGAACCAACCACATTCTCATTTATAAAGCGCCAGCCTCGTGATGCAATAGAGTCAGAATCCTTAGGTTCTAACCCCTACTTTGTAATCAGTAAAGTGATATCTAGAGTGGGACCTGGACATAACTTTTAATTTCTCGAACTTTTTGTTTTCTCATCTCTAAAAAGAAGTAACACCTACCGAATCTAACTTATATGAGCAACACAGGGCCACCTGAGTGGCTGAGTCGGTTAAGCATCTGACCTCGGCTCAGGTCATGATCTCACAGTTCATGAGTTCAAACCCTCATCAGACTCTGTGCTGACAGCTTGGATGCCACTTCGGATCCTCTGTCACCCTCTCTCTGCCCTTCCCCTTGTGTTCTCTCTCTCCTCTCTCTCAAAAATAAACAAATATTTTTTTAAAACATATGAATAACATAAAAATAGCTGTACAGGTTATTATGAAGATTTCAGCAGAATTTTTTAATCATTTAAATCTAACACTAGTTTGGAAAAGTTTAAAAGAATAAACAATGACTAAGATAGTCTCACTCTTGCCCAGTAAGATACACGTGTGGCTTGTCTGTTCAGCAGTTCCCTTTCTCTTTTTCTCCATCCCCAGCCCTGGGGAGACGAGGTTATGGTGGTGGCAGGGGCATGGAGTGGCTACAGAACACGAGGGTACCAAGGATTGCAAATCCTAGTGATGAGGGAGACCGGGAAATTCAGTGGACAAAGAATTGGCTCCATTATATTGTCTCTCAGTAGATGCCAGCTGTATCTCCAGAGAAACAGAAATAGTAGGCAATTTGATACCAGATAGAAGATAGTGATGATAGATGATAGATGATGGTGATGATAGATAGATGATAGATAGATAGATAGATAGATAGATAGATAGATAGATAGATAGATAGATATTGATGGATGATTGATAGATGATTCATAGGTACAGATATTTTAAGGAATTGGGTTATGTGGGAGCAGGCAAGTCTGAAATCTGTAGGGCAGGCCAGCAAGCTTGAAACCCCAGGGCAGAAGCTGATACTGTAACTTTGAGCAGAATTTCTTCTTCCCCAGGAAAATCTCAGTTTTTATGCAAGGGCTTTCAACTGATTGGTTGAAATTATCACCCACATCATCAAGGATAATTTCCTTTACTTAGTCAACTGATTTTAGATGTTAGCCACCTCCAAAGCAACACCTCGAGGGGCGCCTGGCTGGTTCAGCTGGTGAAGTGTCTGACTTCGGCTCAGGTCATGATCTCGTGCTTTGTAGTTCAAGCCCCGCATCAGGCTCTCTGTTATCAGCAAAGAGTCCGCTTCAGATCCTCTGACCCCTTCTTCCTACCCCCTACCCTGCTCAGGCTCTTTCTCTCAAAAATGTAAATAAATAAATAGATAAATAAATAAATAAATTACATCTTGATGAGTGTGTGACTGAATAACTGGCCAAGTCACAGGCTCGCCAACGTTGACACAGAAAACTGACCCTCACACGAGTTTAGATTAGATCTGCTTTACATTTTTGTCACTGAACCATTTCTTTGGGTGAGACCTGACTCGAGGCTCATCCACACAGTGCAATGAGATTTATTCCTGTTAACGAGTATCAGGTCTCATGCACAGACACAAAGACCAGTGACAGTCTACAGACTAAGCGGGTGCTGTGCAAAGCATTTTTACTGATTACAATTGGGGTCTGGGGAGCAAGAGAAAATAATTGGGCTGGTGGGCATCCTGGCTCTGCCCTTGGAGAATTCCTGGGGAAGGGCCTTTCCTCTGAGAGTGAGCTAGCTGGATGTGCACATCCCAGGATGAAGAGCTGGCCCAGAGAAAGGACAGTGTCTTCAAAGAGAACACCTTGAGGTCTGACATGCACATCCTCATCCACCGTAACTTATCCCGTGCAAAGTCCAAAGGCACTATTCACTTGTAAATAGAAACACCCCTGAGAAGAAATTGGGGGCCAGGAGGGCCACTGAGAAGCAAGCAAAGGACAAAATCTGCAAAAGGCTTCTTGGGCAGCCTAGTCATGTGAGCTCTCCTGCATGGAGCATTAGCTCTGTTCTCTAGGGCCCCGAAGAGGCTGCTCAAAGCCTTGTGCTCCCAAGGCCCCATTCACCAGGGCAGTGTGACAGGAGGGAAGAGAAGCAGCAACCTCCTGTGCTCTTCCCCCACCCTCACCCCAAGTCCCAGGGAACCGTTTCCTCAGGCTCAAGCCCCGCATCATCAATCGCCAATGGACTGTTGAAGCCCTCTTTGACTTCCCAGAGAAGGAGATTTCCTGGATGGGAAAGCAGTCCTCTAGATACCCCGGCCCAAGCTACGTGCTGTAAACTGAATCCTGAGCATGGAAAATGCAAGCTTTGCCAGCCCACAAATCACTTTTAATGATCCCTGAAAGAAACCATCAGTAAACCTCAGGCAGCAATCTGGAAGTCTGGAGGTACAGCTACAAAAACACGAGGTAAGGAATGTGACATATAAAGGCTCATTTCACTTGGGCTGCATCTCTGTTTCTTTCTTTCATGGATCATTGTGTTTGTCTTTTTGTCTGCTGTGAGGTAGAATTGTGTCTTACCTAAACACATTAGGAATTTATAGTTAGTCTGGAACTGCGATGAACCTTATCAATCTCATATCGGTACCATCTTCATGACTCTATTGCCTGTGTTTTCCAAGGCAGCGATTCAGTTATAAACAAGATCCCTGCAAGAAATGCCAGGCTTCTACCAGAATAGGAGAGTAAATGGTTAATGTGGCTGTGACCAGCGGAAGGAAGAATTCCTAGGAACTTCCTTTCTCCTCCTTCAGTTCATTTCTGTTCGAACTTCTCTAGCCTTTCAGAGATGGGATAGGGTACCCATACTCAGGCCTCACCCTCTGCCACCTCTAGGCAGCATCCCCTCCCAGGCTGAAGTGAGCCCCACTACCATAGACCATCGGACTGAGAGAGGACTTGTATCAATGTCATAGTCCTGATTTTATATTATGACTCTGACAGATTGAATTTTCCAAAAGTAGCCACAGTGATACTTCCAATCTTTATAATCCCAAGTGCTTTTTTCCAGAGCTAATGCCTGTTAAGAAGTGGGGTCTATTCCCCACGCCCACCCCCTTGAGCCCAGTTAAGACTTTGTGACAGCCTCGATGAATAGAATGAGGCACAACAGACACTGTGTGACTTCTGAGGCTAGGTCATCAAAAGCCCTATAGCTTCTGCTGACTCATGAAAATGAGCCACCATGCTGTGAGGAAGCCCTGGTCAGGACACAACGTGGAGGAGAGGCCGTGCATTCCAGCCGATGGTACCAGCTAAGACCTCCACTTCCAGCTAGCATTCACTGCCAGACATGGGAGTGAGTGAGGCTTCAGATGATCCCAGCTTATGCTGAGTGAACAGAGATGAGCTATCACTGCTGAGCCCTGCTCGGATCAGATCTGCAAGCAGAATGAACATTGTATTGTTTCAAGCCATCAAGTTATAGGGTGATTCTATTGCGACAGCCATAGTAGCTGGAACAATTAGGCTTCTAGATCTGGAATCCAGGGCTTGGAAAGACTACCAGACTCGTTGATAGCTGAGTCAGTCTCTTCAGACCAATCACACAAGCCCCCCACTCCCCCGTGACTATTAATACCTCCCTATGCTGGCTTAGTCTAAAAGGTGGGGACTCGGCATTCTTCATTCTCCTCCCTTCTAGCCACTTCCTCTACCAAGTCACCCCATCTCCCTCAGAAGTGGAGTTTAGCCCTGCATTCTGCCTGGTGGCCCAGGAACTGAGCTTCTCTGCTTTGTTCTGGCCTGTGTTTGCTGTGGAATAGAGACGTGCCTCTACAAGTCCAGCCTTGTTACCCTAATACACTTAGCCTAGCACTTTGTGCGCAATGGTAGCCCTGGTCCCTGACCCTAACCCTGGCAAGCCCAGCTTGCTTGAAACAGAATCAGGCATGCTGCACCCAAGGATGTTTCTTGCCAGGTGGTAATACCTCAGGAATGGGCTTTGCAGATAGGCTGGCTTCCCAGGTCATGGAGACATTCTCTTACCAGGTCCCCAGGGGGTCCTCCGATCCAGGGCCAAGAGTCTCAAGTAGCTCATTCTTCAATACCATTGGTTTAATACCAGAGAGTGATCTGAGATAAATGTGGGTCAATAGCCGGTCTTATTACTCTAGGAGTTCTGATCAAAATAAAAATTCTTGGAGGGACAGAAATTTGAAATTACTATCTAATCTTTTGATTCTAACCTAAGGTTTGGCAGTCTATCTATACTTAACAAAATAAATAAAAGTATATGCTCTTAGTTGCTGGCAGCGAATGTATTCTGAGTGAAAAATTCTCTTTCATTGGAAAAATCCCACCACGTGATACAGGCAAGAACATTGGCTGGTGTCAAGGCTTCAGAGAAGGCTGAAAACATATTTTGTGTGAGACAAAGACGGACATTTTTTGCCCCCTAACGGAGAGGGGTGAAGGCAATGAGAGGAGAGAGAAACGGGGGATGGGACCTGGGTGGAGAAAGCATGTAGTCAGGGATGGAGGAAAGCCGCGGGTCCTACCGTGTGACCCTTCTCTGTGAACGGCGCAGCGTCAGAGCCGGTCCCCCAAACCGAATAAACGCTGCTTTGCTGTGGAAAGGAGCGATGATGCTAGAGTTTGGATCAGGGCTGAGGTCGGGCAGAGAAAGCCCACAGAGAGGCCCCCAGAGCTGGAGACAGAGGTCAGTGTCAGCCTGGAGGAAATGGCAGCAGGAGACTAGGGAGCTGCCTGAGGTGATGGAGTTGGGAATTCAGAGCAATCCTGCTGAGGCCTAGGGGCTGTGCCTGCTGGCTGAACTCTGCCTTGCGAAGGATTTCAGGCCCCTGAGGGCAATTTATACTTTGAGCTTTCTCCCGGGACACAATGAAAAGGCAACACATGGTCACTGGAAAATATTTGGATCATTCAAAAAATATAAAGAACAAAGTGAAAAATCGTATTTTGGCAACTTTGAGACAAAAAGTACTTCTCTCCGAAAAAATAGGAACAATAAATATGTTCTCTTGACACCTCTTTTCCCAACTAATAAGACAATTATTAAAAACAATATAGTATCTTTCTATATATTTGTTCCTCTTTACCAGGAATAGTTGAAACGCTCTCTTGGTTTATGAAGAATTCTAAAAAGATCCACCTAATTTTTAGAAAAGGGTTATCGTTGGGTAATGTTGTACATATTCCCATGTGTCACACATTAAGCTTTTGATCACTGACAACTCAGCTACCTCTCTAGAAAGTCTGTAGCAATTTAGAGTTATTAGTTTTTGTGGACAACTTTTCAAATACTGCCTCATATGTGTCATCAGAAGCATACAAAGAATTAGAAAATACCAGTTCTTTCCTCAACTCAAGAAGCTTTGTAAAAAGCACAGATATCACATGTGGGGGTGCCTGAGCCACTCAGTCAGTTAAGTGTCTGACTCGTGATTTCGACTCCAGTCATGATCCCACGGTTCATGAGATCCAGCCCCAAGTTGGGCTGTGAGATGACAGCAAAGAATTTGCTTGGGATTCTCTCTCTCTGTCTCTCTGTCCCTCCCCAACTCATGTGGTCTCTTTCCCTCACTCTATAAATAAATAAATAAACTTTAAAAAAAAGAAAGAAAGAAAAAGTTGACCAGAGCTCTCTTTTCATGCTAGCTGGAATGTATACAAAGGGAATTCAGAGTGCAAAAGTGTGCAAGATGGAGTTAGAAACTACAGACCTACACAGGATGCAAACAAAACACACCTCCCTCTACAACAGCGAGCAGAAGCTCATGCTAGAGGTTGGCAGGGGGAGGGGTACTGCCTACTCCTCTGTCCCCCTGGCATTGGCCTCTGGCCTAATGACTAGGAGCTCACCTCCCCAGGATCTCAGCAGGGTATCCCAGGGTATCCCTCAGCAGTTTCCTTGTGAATGTGTCTTTGATTGGGCACAAG
This sequence comes from Proteles cristata cristata, assembly GCA_017311185.1. Lineage (NCBI taxonomy): Eukaryota > Metazoa > Chordata > Mammalia > Carnivora > Hyaenidae > Proteles > Proteles cristata. The sequence goes on from JAESUZ010004246.1 coordinate 416,204, forward strand.
TCTGAGACGGAGTTATCCTGTAATAGCTTTAACAGGGTTATACACGTTTTCCTGTGATGCTGGCTAGCGGAAGGTTTGAATCCTCAAGTGATACTTTAAATATACTTTTCAAAGAAATATGTTCAGTCCCCTCAATCCTTTCATTGCTTTTATCCTTTGAAACATGAGGTAGGGGGTTCCCGATCAAATAGTACATTCTCTTTAAAAATACCTATCTCGTGCTAAGCATTTCTTGGCCTCTTTCTACAAAGGAGTCGTATTATGAAGAAAAACATTGCAATTGCATTGTTAATTTCTTTATCTGTCCTTACAAAGGTTTAGTTCTCCAAAGCAGCCTTAAAATTGAAGTGTCAAGTGCTGTTGGTGCCCAAAACAGAGTTCTACATCTAGTGGCTTTCTGTTTGGGGTGGCAGTTCTAAGCATTGATGTGCACCAGAATCACCCAGGATGCTTCTGAAACATGCGTGAATAAACACCTGGCCCCATCCCTAGATATTGTGATTCACATTAGGTTTGGGTGGGAACCCTGCATCTACCTTTTAAAAAAATTTTTTTCCGGGGCGCCTGGGTGGCTTAGTCAGTTAAGCGTCTGACTTTCGCTTAGGTCATGATCTCACGGTTTGTGGGTTCGAGCCCCGCGTCGGGCTCTGTGCTGACTGCCAGCTCGGAGCCTGGAGCCTGTTTCAGTCTGTGACTCCCTCTCTCTCTGACTCTCCCCTGCTCACGCTGTCTCTCTCTCTCTCTCTCTCCTAGAAATGAATAAAAATATATTTAAAAAAAAAACTTTAAAAAAAATTTTTTTCCATTTATTTGTTTGTTTGTGTGTTTGTGAGAGAGTGCGAGTGGGGGAGGAACAGAGAGAGAGAGACACAGAATCTGAAGCAGGCTTCAGGCTCTGAGCTGTCAGCACAGAGCCCAATGAGGGGCTTGAATTCACAAAGGACAAGACCATGATCCAAGCCAAAGTCAGATGCTTAACCAGCTGACCCACCCAGGCACCCCTCTACCTTTTAAATAAACTTCCTCAGTGATCCTGATGCAGATATCAGAGGCTCACACTACTGTTTCTATCGTTCACATTTCCTTGGTGGGCTTCCTGTCTTCCCAGGCTAGAAACTATCATCTCATGGCATCTGAGATTTCCCTATCATTTTTCTTTTCTTTTTTATTTATTTATTTATTTTTACAAATAGTTTATTGTCAAATTAGTTTCCACATAACACCCAGTGCTCATCCCCACAAGTGTCCTCCTCCATGCCCATCCTCCCTCCCCCCCACATCCATCAGTCCTCAGTTTTTGTCAGCATTCAAGAGTCTCTCATGGTTTGCCTCTCTCCCTTTCCCCCACCATTTCCCTCCTTCTTCTCCCCCTTGTTCCTCCGTCAAGTTCCTCCTAATCCTCCTATACGTGCAAACATATGATATTTTTATTTTCAACTCTTTCCCCAGTGTACAACTTTCAAGACTGTCTTAAGACTCAATTTTTACCTATTCCTATATGTCCCATAAGGTCCAGACTTGAGATAGAGGTAGGTTTGGAGGTGCAAGATTTCCTACCAGTTCGGTGTTTAAAGTCTATAACAGGATCTAATTGTGATACAAGGGATAATGATCCTTTGCTAAAAGCAGCTTAGGGATTCTGAGCTAAGAAATATTCATGTGAATGGGAAAAATATAATCCATTGTGGAAGTGAGCTATGTGTTCTTTTCTGAAATGGCATCCTCTATTTCATGAAAGCCTCTGGGCTCCTTGCCACTTGTGTGAATAACCAGGTTGGCAGACCACACAACTTGAAGACTGAAAAGGTCATAACATCCTGATTCAAGACCTCATAGCTACAGAATTTATCACCTTACCACTGGGTCAAGAAAATTTTCCCTTCTCTTCTGACCTTGTACAAGCCTTCTGTTCTCCCTAGACTTCCTGTGCACAGAGCAGAATTGAGATGAACTAAGTCGAGCCACAAGTACTATTTCACATCGGTCCCTGGGCTGCTTAAGGATGGCAGCTAAGGTTAGGGCAGTTGATATTACTCCCGAACTAGAGGGAAGAGAGCAAATAAAGGGGAGAAATCTCCCCACCTCTATGAATTAAGGGTCTGGCTACCAGGAGAATGAGAATAGGAAAATAAATGGGTGATCGTGGATGGCTGCTGGGTTTCCCCCCACAGAACATTCCCTTTTCTCCATCTGCTTGTAGAATTCTTTTTTTCTAGGGGGAGACCTTTTCCTTGTGACTAGAGTGCCCTTGACTCTCACCAGAGCACTCTGTCCCTTACCCTGCCCCTCCCCATATCAGATCTGCAGTGATTGGTTCAGGGATATAACCTGGAGGCCAGTTAGCAACTACCCTGGTGTTTTTTTTGTTTTTTTGGTTTTTTGGTTTTTTTTGCCAGAGCTGCAGGAAACCTTCTCTTTCCACTGGGATTGCTAAACCAGCAAGATGGGAGTCTGGGGCTGTGGGATGTCATCATTATGATCATACTGAAAGAGCCTGCCTGAGACAGGGAGAGATAAATGGATCTCTGGATGCAGCCAAGTCTGATTATTTTAAGGTTATTTATTTTTGAGAGAGAGAGACAGAGACAGAGCGTGAATGGGGAAGGGGCAGAGAGAGAGGGAAACACAGAATCTGAATCAGGGTCCAGGCTCTGAGCTGTCTGCACAGAGCCTGATGCAGGGCTCAAACTCATGAACGGCAAGATCATGACCTGAGCCGAAGTCAGATGTGTAACCACCTGAGCCACCCAGGTGCCCCAAAGTCTGATTTTTAAGAGTCAATAAATTCTTTCTCTGCCTTATTTTCCCTTCCTTTAGTTGGGAGCAATTTTCTGCCATTCACAACCCAAGGAACCCTGACTACGAGAGACTGTGCATTTATCCTCAAGATTCATGGCATGTTAGTGTAAACACTGCCGATGCCCCATCCAGACCCCCTTTCCAGCTGGTGTGCCCACCCCCCAGCTGCTGTAAGTGCTACACTAATGACTTAGGCCTGATCTCTCTGTTGACAAAACATCTTCACCCTGAGGTGCCTGGGAACTTACATCCCCTTTGAGCCCTGCCGCCAGGCATCAGCCTCTGACTGACTGATGCAGTCCGGCCTCCGGGTGGGACAAGTCTACAAACACATGACCCAGAGCTTTCTGTGGATCCACCAAAGCGAGACCTGAGCTAAGGCTGCTTCCTTGCTGGGCTCCTACCTTCTCCCTGTCCTGCTGTGCTTGCTTCCTTACAGAGCTTTCCCGAGGGGTCTGACAAGTCCCAGGCCCCTGAGTCCCTCTCAGCTTCTGCTTTTTGGGAACACAACCCAAGATGCACAGTGATTTGTTTTTAATTAGGTTTTATCTTAATCAAAGAAATACATGACATAGTAAAAGTGTATGAAAAGGCGTTTACTGGTGAACACTCCCCCTCCCAACCCTTCTCCTTCCCAGTCAAGGAGGTAGTCCTTCTCAATTCTTTTAATTCTCCTAGTATTTATCTCAGTGTTTTAAGTAACATGCATCTCCAGTTTCTATATTAAACATTATCTATTGACTTCCCACAGGGATAGAGGAGAACTCAGTCATTCACACCGCCTCTGCTCTCACACACACCCTGACACTTTATCATAGTATATCAGAACTTTTGGCTAAATCAATAGTCATTTTTTTATATTATTTGTGACTTTGATGACCTACACCCATATTTCATCAAATTTAAGATGTCATCAGTTGTAAGACACACTATTATTTTATATACTACTAAGAAGAAAAAGTGTTGCCAATTAAGCATGACATACCATCAATTATATGGTGCATCCCAGTTTCAGAAATAACATGTGGTGAAAAAAATGTCTTGTCAATTGCCTCCCCTACACATGCTAGCGTATCAGATCCTGTTTGTGTGCACTGCTGTGAGCACACTAGCTGACACACAGTAGGTGCCCAGTAAAGAACTGTTTGCATGACTATGCAAATAGCACCAGATATGACACATGCCACTTTCATTCACGATTCATCCAACAGAAGAAATCGCCTGGCCCTGCCCCACAGAGAGGGTGCTGCGAAGCCTTCCACGAGCTCAGAAAAGCAGAGGCAGATATTGACAAGCACTGGTAAAGTCATTCACCGCTATGTACTGAACATCCCCAGCAGAGAGGCCACACTCACCTCCTATTCAATAAGTCTGAAACAGAGCACATCTTCTCACAGCCCACCCCACCGCAAGGAAGGATGAACTGTGTATGTGCTCTCTCAGAGACTGATACCACCCTCTATCCAGTTCCCAAGCCTGGAATCTGGTGGTCATCTTCTCCCTTCCTCTCTGTATACAACTGGTCTTTTCAATTCTGTTACCTTAAAATATTTGATTTGGTTTTCCATCTCCAGAGACTTCTAGTACTTAATATCTGCCTTCCTTGCTTCTCTCCTGGAGCATTAAAAGAAGCTTCTTCAAAAAAATTTTTTAAGTAATTTTTTTGGTTAATTTACTCATTTATTTATAGAGAGAGCATGAGCCAGGGAGGGGCAGAGAAAGAGGGCAGAGAGAGAATCCCAAGCAGGTTTCACACCACCAGTGCAGAGCCCAATGTGGGGCTCGAACTCATGAATCATGAGATCATGACGTGAGCCAAAACCAAGAGTCAGATGCTTAACCGACTGAGTCACCCAGGCACCCAGAGGCTTCTTTTAAAAAGAGAATAGAGTAGTGGTTACCAGCGCTGGAAGGTGGGGCGAAATGGGGAGACGTTAGTCAAATAGTAAAAACTTCCAGGTACAAGATGAATAAGTTCTGAGGATTTGATATACAGCATGGTGATTAGGAGTTAATAATACTGTATTATATACTAGAACATTGCTAAGAGTAAATCTTAAATGTTCTCACCACAAAAAAAAGGAATGGTAATTATGTAACATGATGGAGGTGTTAGCTACGCTCTGCTGGTTATAGTTTTGCAACATACAAGTGTATCCAGTCAACAAGTAGTACACCTTCAACTTAAACAACGTTAGATGTTAATTATATGTCTGTAAAACTGGAGGTGGGCTGGGGAAAGAGGCTTCTTTTTATCCCTCCAGGCTTCAGGTTCCAGCCCACTCTCTATACAGCTGCCAGAGGTAACCCTCTAAAATGCAAGCAGTGAAATGTCACTCACTCCCCCTGCACGCACCACTATGCTGCTCTTAGGCTATGGTTCAAGCTCCTCCGGGTTGTGAAGTTGTCCGGTTCTCCTGCCATTCCTTCTCTAAGAGAATATCTTCTTATACTCGGAACCCTCCAGAAGCTCCCACTTCATGCAGAGTTAAGAGCCAGCATCCTTCTAGGATCTCACAGGATCTGACACAGTTTGCCCCCTGCCTCCCCTCCCCCATCTCTCTGCCCTCACCCACTCTGCCCTGCTCCCCCCACACCACCCATGCAGGCCTCCTCACCTCTTTTGTAATGCCAAATACCACATACTGTGGACCCTCTGCCTAGAACACTTTTTTCCCCAGCTATTTGCACGATTAACTCCCTCATTTCCTTCCAGGCTTTTCTCAAAATTCACCTTCTCAGCTCCTCACACCTCATCCTTTCCTTGCTCCTGACTTAACCTAGCCTGTTTTCATTTTATCTTCCTCATACTTACCACTTTCAGGTGTACAATTATTTAATTTTGTTTGTTATTATATATTTTCTGTCTCCCCCCAGCACTGGAATGTAAACTCCATGAAGGCGGGGAATGCTTGTCCGTTTTGGTCACTGATGTTTTCCAAAGTACCTAAAGAGGACATAGCACATAGTAAGAGAATACATGAAAGGTGGAACAAATCAATCTCTGTTGTATCGTGTTGCATAGGATATTGTAATTATTTATTGATTTATCTGCTGCTCGCACTAAGATATAGATTCTTTTACTTCTATAGCCCCAGCATGATGCCTGACACCTTCGTGTTCAATAAATATTGGGTGCATGTATCATATAGGATAAACCTCTCTACCAATGAGAACACTGGCTCTGTGTCACATGGTGAGTAGATGCTGGGGCCCAAAGCTAGAATCCAGACCTTCTGTGTCTTTGGGCTGAATCTCCCCACTATACAGCCCAACTGTACTGAAAATATTTTATTTTATTTTTAAAGTTTTTTTTTTTTGAGAGAGAGAGAGAGAGAGAGAGAGTGAGCAAGCCTGAGTGGGAGAGGGACAGAGAAAAAGGGAGACACAGAATTCAAAGCAGGCTCCAGGCTCTGAGCTGTCAGCACAGAGCCTCAACGTGGGGCTAGAACTCATGAACTGGGAGATCATGACCTGAGCCGAAGTCAGACTCTCAAAAGGTGAAGCCACCCAAGTGTCCCAATTTTATTTTATTTTGAAAAGAGCACATGCACAAGTTGGGGAGGGGGAGAAGGAGAGGAAGAGAGAGAATCTTAAGCAGGCTCCATACCCAGCATGGAGCCAGATGTGGGGCTCGATCCCACAACCCTGGGATCATGACCTAAGCTGAACTCAAGAGTCAGACACTCGACAGACTGAGACACCCAGGTGCCCCTGTACTGAAGATATTTTAAAGTGGAGCCTGTCTTGAAGCTATGTTATAAATTTCCAGAGATGGGGTGAGATACCAAGCTCTTCTGAAGCTCTAGCAGTACCTGATACCGTGCTAGGTAGATACGATACTTATTCAATAAATATTTGTGGTTTGAGTGCTCAATAAAAATATTATTATTGTTAGCATTGTTTCCACTTCTAATGACAGAAAGGATAATAACCTCCCAGCAGTCTGCTTTAAATAGGTTCAAGACACTGAAATACAATTTTAACAGTGTCTTCCATCAGCTTGCTCCCTGGAGAGATGAAATGAGTTCATAATGAGATTCCTGCAATGACTCAAAATGCAGAGGGAATGAGTACAGGGTTTTGCTGCGGTTGACACAGATGTTTCCCTGACATTTGGGAGCCCAGTTCTCTCCGCTACTCAGAGCTAGCACCAGGCTCTGGGGAGACGGACAGTAGTGTGACTCACCCCTATGCCAACAACATGTTTTCTTCTCTGGGCATCCTCCTTAAACCTAGCTTAGCTATGGTAAAGGACTGGCAGACAATGATTGTCTGCTCAGAGTAAAGGCAGTATGCTACCAGCCTACGGAAAGTATAGGTATCTCTGAATACCCCACAAAATTACAAATTGATTAATTGCCAGCAACTACAATGGCTTATTTTCTCAGTAAGCGATTACTGCAGAGACTCTTATTTCAAGCTTATGTTGCTAATATGTTTGACTTGCCTGGTTTTAAAGTACAGGTTGATACCATCTGCTGTTTTTAAGCCTTGGTGATGAAAGCATTAGTTCGTAGATTCTGGGCCCGAGGTGGCTGAACAAATAATTGGATGAGTAGGGGTAGGATTCCTTATTTTACCCTATGCAAATCGAATGGAGAAAATAGTAAAAAGTAGCCTGGATTGGAAGGACTCTTGAAATGCTGCTCTCTGTTCTTGGTATGTTATTCTGCTCTTCTGTTGTTTTGTGGTTCTGGTGTCAATCAGGGGAAGGCATTCCAATGGCATAATTTCAGAAGCCTGTCTTATTTATTCCTACTCCTAAGCTAGAATATCTAAGGGTCTTCTTCACCCCTAATGACTCTTTGAAATAAACAAATACATACCCTTCTTTCCTGAGCACATCTGTGACTCTGTGGTGTCACTTCTGACCATGTCTAATGTCATAAAATCCCTGAGCTGCTTTAGGGAGGCCAAGGTTGACCTTCTCTGTGAGGACAGCATCTATGCTCACATTCAGGGCCTTGCTACTGGGTCACATCAGCACCTTACTGCATACACCCATCTTCCCCAGCAGCACAACAAACAAACCCATCTATAATTAACTCCAAAAGCACCAGCCAGTTGCAAAAGTTATGACAGATTTTATGATAAGACAGAGGAAAGAGCTGTAGTACAGTCCAGTCAGCAAAATTTTCTAAAGATTCCTCTCATGTCTTCTTAAGACTCAGTGGCCTGCCTTTTCCTGGAGAGCAGACTTACCATATGATTTCACTTATATGTGGAATTTAAGAAACAAAGCAAATGAGCAAAGGGGGAAGAAAAGGAAAGAGAGAGAAAGGCAAATAAAGGAACAGTTTCTTAACTAAAGAGAATAAACTGATGGTTACTAGAGAGGAGGTCAGGGATAGGGGATTAGGGATGGGGATTAAGGAATGGACTTGTGATGAATACTGGGTGGTGTATAGAATTGTTGAATTACTTTATCACTCACTTAAAACTAATTAAACACTGTGTGTTAACTGTCACTGGAGATTTTTAAAAACCTTAATGAAATAAAATATATATACATATTTTAAAATTTTCCCACCATAAGAAAATAATTGTAACTGTGTATGGTGACGGATATTAACCAGACATACCATGGGAATCATTTTGCTCTATATACAAATATTGAATAATTATGTTGTATGTCTGAAAATAACCTAAGGTTATATATCAATTATACCTCAAGGGAAGAAAGCCCAACAATAATTGAATCATGGCATTAGACTCACGCCTAAGTTTTCTGATGTCAAATGCTATTTCTGTTGTGTGCATTTTGTCTAAAATAACATTACAATCTAATTTTTTTAAAAAGGATATGGCATCTTTTCCTTTGTCACATGATGTGAAAGTGGTTGTTTAAAGGTGACTAGTGCTGAGATGCAGGGACTCAGGCCCTGGATGGTATGTGATTCAGCTTTCATTGGGCCATGTTCTAGTGAGGGCATCTGGACAGGAGGGTAAGATACTGGCCGGAAGTCATATTTGTGAAGGAAGTCTCTTCAACCCTTTCCTCACAGATAAATTGGGGGTCCTAACACCTTCCCTACCTCCTCTGCAAGGGGGGATTATAGATGAGAACACCTTAGAGAGAAAAATGAACAGATCCTAGGACATTGCATCACCATAGCTGAGACTCTGTGATTCCCTTCCCACTCTTTCAACTTCTAGTGGTTTCTGTCTGTAATCTCTGTCTCCTTTCCCCACAGCAGCCCGAGGAAAGTCTGATACAGATAGATATTTGGAAAATCCAAATATCTGAGCCACCAGACCTATTAGCATATCCATGTCAGTCTAGCACACTGCTTGCCTGACTAGCCCTTTGTCCCTGCCTTTCTGATTGCTAGTAAAAACATTGGACTGAAACTAAAAATCATTCCCTTTCTATGCCTGCTATTATTTCTCTTCACTGAGAGTATATTTCCCAAGGTTTCTAAGGAAAATGCAGGGAATAATGGTCAGAATGGTAAATTGAATTACATATTCTAGTGGTATAAGGATGACTCTCAGGTAAAGAAAAATGTAATAATATAGGAGATAACTTCTATTATTTTTAGCAAAAGTTTCTCTTAAACGAGATTTCACCGTAGGATTTTTCTATTAACTTGTCACCTGATCTGGCTATATAGGCACAAAGAAATAGGCAAAGCAGAGAGGGATTGAATATTCAATGAGACTCAGAGGGTCTCTTTCTCTTTTTCTGTCTCTGTTTTGCTCTGATTCATTGTGTTGGTGGGAAGGAGATGATCTTCCATCTGGGCATTTGGTGCCACCGAAAGAGAAAAAAAAAAACAAGGATGGGCTGAACTTTATTTTGGTGCCAAATTCTTTTGCAAAGCCTATCAGAGGGCATTGGTCTGCTTCATTTCATTTTCAGAAAACTCATCTCCTAGCCCTGCCTTGACAATATCCCTAAGTCTCCCAAGGTTTGGTCTGAGTTCCAGCTTTCTGAAACCCCCTTCTAGCCTGTCAGATTTGCACTTGATGGACCTGTTGATTCCACAACATGCCAACACACGAATCCATCTGTCACGATGGCATGGTGCCCTTGCTGCAGGGTGGCAAGCCAATATCCACCAGCCCCAGTGCCAGCCAAAGTGGCATTAGCAACAATGCCCTGCATGACACAATAAACTGTATGCCATTCAGTAAGAAGATCTTCCCAGGGAAGGCACATGCTGCCAAATTTGGAACATCTCTCATTATGGCAAGTCACGCATGGCCCATTTCAGTGTAGACCCTGTCCCATGGGTAAGATTGGCTCTGTCTATGTAAAGTGACAGTGAGAGAGAGCAGCTTCTGTGCACCGACAGACCACACCCTGGAATGGAGAATTAGCCATTGCCAGAATAGCCGTAGGGTAACAAAATGTCCTCATGTGCCAGGAACTGAGGGATTTCTGGGACGCAGGGTTGGCACTGCTCACAGCAAGATAGTCTCAAGCAAACTGGAATGAGTTGGTCACCCTATCTGTATCCCCAGCACTGGCCCTACCACGTAAATTTCCTTTGGTCCTGTGTCTCCATCTAACCTTGTTTCCATTTCCACTTTTGTAGTAGGCATCCTCTGAGATGGCCCCAATGATCCCCTCCTTCCAGTTTACACGCCTTTTTAATCCCCTCTAGTTGAGTGTGGGCTTCACTTATTCGCATGGTAGAAGTGAAGGATATTACTTCTGAGATTTTAGAAAAAAGACTGGCTTCCATTTTGGGTACTCTCTCTCTCTTCAGTCTCTTTTCTCCCTGCCCCTCCTTCCTCTCTCTCTTCCCTCTCTTTTCGTCTTTCTCTCTCCCTTTCCCTCTGAGAATAGCCAGTGACCATGTTTTGAATAGCCCTCCATGTTTGGAATGGAGAAGACCAGATCTCATGTTTGAATGAAGAAGGCCAGATGGCAAATAGTTGATGCCTCTGCCACCATCCAGCAAGGACCTGAGACTTGCCACCTGTCACCTAAGTGAACTTGGACACAGATTACCCCTCTATCCAGCCTTGGGCTAACTGTAGCCCATACCAACACCTTGACTGTAGCCTTGAAAAAGACCCTCAAACAGGACACCAGGTGGAGTCATACTTCGATTCCTGATACACAGAAGCTGAGACAATAAATGTTTTTTGTTTGTTTGTTTGTTTTGAGCTATGAAGTTTTAGAGTATCTTGTTACCTGGAAATAGATAACTAATACGACACTAAACCCTGAAAGAGCCAGACTGGTTCAGAAACAGATGGGACTTGGAATATCACAATGTTTAGAATTTACAGGGACCTGAGCACTCAACTGTTCCTAACAATTCGTTAGGAAAGTGAGGAGCCTGAGCTCAAAGAGGACCAAAGGACCTGTTATGGAGTGAATTGGTGACAGCTAGACTTAGACCTGGATGCATCTTCACACTGTGGCATTGGTGCTGGGTTGTTTTTTTTTTAATTTATTATTTCTAGGAGAGAGAAAGAGAGAGACAGCGTGAGAAGGGGAGGGTCAGAGAGAGAGGGAGTGACAAACTGAAACAGGCTCCAGGCTCTGAGCTGGCAGTCAGCACAGAGCCCGACGCGGGGCTCGAACCCACGAACCGCGAGATCATGACCTAAGCGGAAGTTGGACGCTTAACCGACTAAGCCACCCAGGCGCCCCTGTATTGGTGCTGGTTTTGTTCAGTGTTGCTGCCCAGGCTTGCTGCCTCCAAACACCCAGAAATTTGCTGTGTCTCATTTGGTTCACAAAAGGAGACTTCCTTGAACAGACCAGGGTCTTCTTAATCATCTCTTCTCTGCTGGAAGCTTCCTTGAACAGACCAGGGTCTTCTTAATCATCTCTTCTCTGCTGGAAGCCTTTCTGACGCCTATTAGCTGGCTGGATGCTGCTCTCAAAGGCTTTCCAGGTGGAGTGGAATGTGAGCCCCAACCCCCTATTCGTTTCCTTTTCAAATTGTGGTGTTTCTCTGAGATCTTACAGGGAGAGAATTTATTTCCAGCTTTGTCATAGGGTTGATAAACTTAATAAAATCTTTTATACATGATCTAGAAACACTGCAGATTTTTCCCAGATCTGACAATCAAGGAGCCTCTTATTCTCTTTAAATCAGATTTCTATAGTGTGAATAAACTCTCATATCAATTTAATTCAATGAGTGTTCCCAGTGCACCTCTGTCAGCATTTGTTCTAGAAGGACTGGAATTGAAAAAAATATAAGACATGATTATTATCCTCAAGGAGCATTTCTGGGTGGAAATGATAATCATGATCAGAGTCATAATAGCATTTAGCACTGAGGAGTTATCTATTTTTTATCTATCATGTGTTCTCTCTTTCACTTAAAAAAATCTGAAAAAATGATGAAATATTAGTTGTTAATTCTGAGTAGTGGGCACATGGTTGTTATATTGTTCCCTTTTTAAAAATATGCACTATACTGAGGTGTCTGGTTGGCTCAGGCAGTTAAGCATCCAACTCTTGATTTCAGCTTAGATCATGATCTCAAGGTTTGTGCTGAGCATGCAACCTGATTGGGATTCTCTCTCTTTCTCTCTCTGTTCCTCCCCTCTTCATGCACATGCACACGTATGTTCTCTCTCTCTCTCAAAATAAATAATCATTTAAAAATGTATATACACTATATTTTAATAATATATATTATAATATATACTAAACATACAGTATATTTTTATAATGTATACATTATAATGTAATAATATACATTATATTTTCTGTAGGTATTTTTTTAATTAAAAGTATCTGGCATTTGACAAGTTTTCACTATGTCCAAAGCTCTCTACCAAGTCTTTACATGCGATTTCTCATTGAATCTTTCTACCAGTCCTCTGAGAAAAGTACTGTTTTTACTTTGCTCCAGTTCAGAAAGGTTGAGTAATTTATTCTAAGTCATTCATCTAAAAAATGGAATCAAAATCTAATTCTATCTCCTTCTGAAGTCGATAATCTCAGTCAAAAAGCTTAAATTCCTACCAGCAATAAGTAACAAAACTATATTGAAGTGCAGAGAAAAGATATACATGTTAAGACTTCAGGTAAGCTGCCACACTTGATCTAACCTAGGGTCAAATGTGATGTACTGTGTTATCAGTCAGGAAAACGAGGAATCAATGCTAGCCAACCTAATAAGAGAAGGCTTCATGAAACAGACTCATTCATTCATTCAACTACTATTTCTTGAGCACCTACTGTGTGCCAGACACTGTTGCTGAGGACAAAGTGGGGAACAAGACGGACAGGGCATTATTCTTGTGGAGATCACAACCTAGTAGGGAGGAATAGATTGTCAACAAGGACATGAATAGGTAATTTCAAATGATGAAAAACTATGAAGAAAATGAAAATGAAATGAAAGTAACAGAGGTGGGGGGCATTTAGACTGTTTTGGAAGTTCCTGTTCACTAAAGTTTGGAATCAGTACCCCTTTCTGTCTCATTGCTCTGAGGTGGAGGGCTTCACATGACTAGGGCACCCTAAACAATAATCAGTGACATTCGTGAGGAGGGGACCAACATGTGAAGATTGACTATGTCAAGTAGAGTGGTAGATCCTTCTACACATATTATCTCATTTAGTAACATTTGGATGTTAGTGATGGGCAGGAAGGAAATAGTAAGAGCATGTGCAATGTGTAATCAAGAAAAAGGATCCCGAGTTTGGGCAACAGACCAGATAAGGGAGGCCACAGGAAACACATTAAACATTAGGGATGGGGGAAATCTGGGTGGCTCAGTCAGTTAAGCATCTGACTTTGGCTCAGGTCATAATCTCACCACTCATGGGTTTGAGCCCTGCATTGGGCTCTGTGCTGACAGCTCAGAGCCTGGAGCCTGCTTCAGATTCTGTCTCTCTCTCTCTCTCTCTCTCTCTCTCTCTCTCTCTCTCTTTCTCTGCCCCTCACCAACCGCTGCTCATGCTTGCTCTCTCTCTCTCTCTCTCTAAAAATAATCATTAAAAAGGCTAACTTTTGAAAGTCGGGATGGGGCCTTAGATAAAAAATTTGGACCATAATAGGATACTAAATAAGACAGTGAAGTGATGAAATGGTATTTTAAATGGCTTATCCTGGCTAAGATAACACAGGATACATAGTGACGATGAGGTAGTGGTGGGAGGCAAGAAAACCTTCCAGAAGAGTATAGTTCAGATAAGCCATATGGAACCCTTATCTAAGAAAGCAGGAATGGGGAACAGAGTGATGTATCCGAGAGACAAATTGCAGAGAAAGAATCAACTACTCAACCCCAAGAGCTAGGATGGGGAGGCCTTTCTCCGGATAGAGGCAGTGTGAGGTCCCAGTTGGGGGTGGCAGCATGGTTTTTGCGCAGCAGATCTGGGGGACTGAGTTGTTCTGGTCTGTTGACGTTTGAACAGATGGTGAAAATGATCTCTCTAAGTTTTTGGTTTTGGACTTGAGATGAAAAGTTTCTCTGAACTATTTACTGGGTAAGTGGGAGGGACTGTGCGTAGGACTCGAGCTTCCGGGGTCAAGAGAGCTGCTGCACAGATGGATATATTACAGGATGCACACTACAGTCAGCTCCTGCATTCAGAAGATTTCCTTTCTCACTAAAATCTGTTTTGCCCTTTGAGAAATAACAAAAGAAGTTGTGCCATATGCTTCAAATATCACTAATGCTCCATTACTTTCCAAAGATACTGAAACTACCATTCTCTCCCAGTCTTATAATTAACACCCTATTTGCCAACATCTATATGTTTCCATTGTATTCTGGATTTCAAAGAGTAAAGATTTGCCTAAGTGGCCTCAAAAGAAAACAGGGAAGGGCAAAGAATCATAAGGACTTGTAATAGGATATAAAAATAGAACTCTTCCTGTCTCAGAATTTGGGCTCAGGCTCCCCAACTTGTGATTATAGGTACAAAACACCCCTACATTCTAAACTGCATTGCTTGATCATTGATATAGGACATGCTAAAAAGCGTGGGGAAAGCAGTCTGGCCAGCACTGGCTCATCACCCACCTCTAGGCAATATGAGAGAAGGCAAATTTATTGAAGAGAATAGAGGCCAAGAGTCGGGGTATCTTTGGAAAGAGTCATTCATGTGTTTTTCATCACCACATGCCCCATCCCACCTTCTACCATAGTGTGACAGATGTGGTTAGTGCTCATCCCCTTACCCTTCCTCCTAAGTGAGCACTGATTCCCCAAATAGCCTGCCTTGCCTTTATTTGCCTGAGAGTTTCTCTGGCTCTCAGAACCCTGACAGAAATTGCTGGAAATTAAAGCCTCCCTTCCCTCAAACCCAGGGAGCAGACTTCAACCACTCACTGATAGGAGTTGATGTATGAGAACCCAAGTTCCCTTGCCCTTTGGGTGGGACATGCTTTTAGAGCACCCAACTTGCAACCTTTTTCTATAGGAATCAATAATCTGAAATGTGTGGAGATTTCTTTTTTGTCCTAGCATATTGTCGGTTTTTGTAAATTTTCCATGGCTCCTTGAAAGGCATCAACATACTAGAAATGTTGGGTGCTGTTCTACTGGTGCTATTGGGCAAAGTTTGTTAAATTGTTAATTGTTCTAAACTTCAATATTCTTACTGGTTTTGTGTGATTTATTTTATTTTATTTTGTATCAAGATTGACTGATTGTTTGATTTTTATAGTAGGCTCGATGCCCAACATGGGGCCTGAATTCGTGGCCAGGAGCTCAAGAGTCACATGCTCTACTGACTGAGCTAGCCAGGCACCCCTGATTTTTGTCAGCTCTTTAAATGAATTTTTGAGAGAGGTGGTTAAAATCTCTTGCTAAGATTGTGGATTTATCTATTTTTCCATTTTAGTTTTGTCTATTTTTGCTTTATATATTTTGAGATGATATTACTAAGTACATATTAAGTTAAATGTGCTATCTCTTTTTGGTAACTTAATGATATCATTAAAAAGTGATCATCTTTACCACTAATAATATTTTTGTGTACTAACCATCTATTTCACCCAATATTAGCATAGTGAAAGCAGATTTCTTTCAGCTAGTATTTGCCTGGTATTTTGTGCATCATAATAATGAATACCATCACCTTCAAAAGTTCTCATATACCCTTTTCTCTTCCTCTTTACTCTCCCTGCATCTTCCCTTAACAGTTCCTAAGCAATGGCTGACCTTTTTCTCTGTCACTATAGATTAGTTTGCTTGCCCTAGAATTTTATATAAATAAAATCATTCCTTATGTGCTCTTTTTTTATATGACCTCTTTGACTCAACATGTTTATTTTTAAATTTATTTATGTCGTGTGTATCAATAGATCTTTCCTTCTTATTTCTTGTTTTCACTCGAAGCTGTTTCATGGTCACTGAAGCTCTTTTCATTAAAAAATTGCTTTTCTTTGTGTTTCATTTTGAAAAGCACTTATCGTTTAGTCTTCAAGTTCACTACTCCTTTTCTTCTGTAATGTCTAATCTGCTGTTAACCCATTCAGCATGTCTTTCACCTTAAATATTGTAATTTTCATATCCATTTTTAATGTCTTGCATATCTCTATTCACCTTTTTAAATATATGAAAATACAGTTTTAATATTTTTGCTAATTCTAATATCTGTCAACCCCTCATCAATTCCAATTAACAGATTTTACTCCACTTTCTGGGTCATATTTTCCTGCTTCTTTCCAAGTCTGGTACTTTTTAATTGGATGTCAGTCACTGTGAATTTCACCTTGCTGGGTGCTAGATAGTTTTGTGTTCCTATAAATTATTTTGACCTTTGTTCTGGGATGTAGTTTGGTTACTTGGAAACCATTTGGTCCTTTCTGCTCTCTTTAAGTTTTGTTCATTGGGGCCAGAATAGTATTTAGTCTAGGACTAATTATTCTTCACTACTTAGGTAAGATTCTTTTAAGTACTCTATTCAGTTATCAGTGAAGTAGTTTTCTAGTCTGACCAGTGGGAACAAGTACTATTCCCAACCCTGTGTGAAAGCCTTCAAAGGTTGTTTCCCTCCATGACACCTCCCCCATCCGAGATAGTTTCCTTACATGGAGAGTAATCAAGGATCCTCTGCGGATCTCCAAAATTATCTTTCTTTTTAGCCCTTTTTTCCAGCACTCTCCTGAAAACTCTAACCACCTATGTCACTTTGGATTCTTAGCTCTGTTTCCCCTATTCAGGGAGTTCACCAAACTCTGCATGGGTTCTCACTCCCTATCAGTGACCTAGAAACTCTCAAGACATTAAACTAGGACAGTGGTGTGGCTCACTTCATTTGTTTCCTATCTTCTACAGATCATTGTTCTTCATTGCCAAATTCCAGCATCTTGAAAATTATTGTTTCAGATATTTTGTCTGCTTTTATTTGTTTCAGTGGAAGGAATAAATTTGATCTCTGTTATTCCATTTTGTTGGAACCAGAAGCTCTACCCTTTTACTCCTAATCTTTCTATAGTCTCAAGTTTTAAATGTGTCTTTTGTAAATAACATACATTTGGATCTTTTAAACCTAGCTTTAAAAAATCTTTGTTTTAGCTTAAGTATTAGCTAAAATTTTATTAATTTTAGCTTAATTATAATATAATTTAAATTTTTTTTAACCAAACACTGATTTATTTCGGCTTATGTCTACCACCTCATCTTTTTATGGTTCTTCTCTATCATATATATATGTATATATGTATGTATATATATGTAAATTTATATATATATGTATAAATTTTTATCTATTTATATATTTAAATATATATTATATATAGTTCCTCTCTATCATACATATATCATATATATCACATATATATATATCCATTTATTGCTTTTTAAAAATTGATTATTTTTTATTCTTCTCATTTTTGACCTTGGACTACTTTGAAACTTAGTAGGATATTACACTTCATGAAAGCACGTTTTCTGAACCTGATAATATAGTCAGCAAGATTAAGGATAAGGATAGTTCAGAATCCAGGTGCCATAATGAAATCACAACAGGCCTCTGAAAAGAGAATTTAAGGAATGAGAATATCCAGCATGGCTACTGAGTAAAAATTTAATTAATAATGGGAGGGAAGATAACTGAAAAAAAAATAACTCATTATTATCAGAAAGATTCTGGTGGAAGAGGTAAAATAGCAATTGCTACTGTAGTTTTAATTATGTTTGCATGCCTTATGGGGCCCAGCAAGCAAATGAATTCCTTAAGAAGAATATCCCAGAAATGATGGGAGGTGGTGGTATAATAATCTAAGCTTATGCACCTTTCCCTTTCCCTAAATAAAAGGTCTACTCCTCAGGAAAATAATAATGATGATGACAGTAATGACAGAGTAGCTAAGAGTTTTTGAGTACTTAGGTATGTAATAACAATACAACATTATATGGCTTCCTCATTTAATGCTCCCAGTTATCATTTGGCATGGATTTGACTGTATAGAACACTCCTTGCACTCTACTTTAAATTCTCTGAATCTCACTTATCTCTTAGTCTAGCCAATGCTACAGTCCCTAGTCCTGCACAGTTCCATACAGATGTAACCTGGCAATATCTGTCCTCAGTCCCACATTTCCTGCCCCAGAGCTCTGCTCATGCTCAGCATGGGTTGTTCTGGGAAAAGTCCAAATGTGTCATTGGGATGGATATAATCAAAAGTTAGAAGAATCCTTTTCTTAGTCTTCTGGGCTCTAGGACAAATGCCACTGTGATAGAAAGGACAGTGTGGAAGCTCTTGTCATTTCTCCCATCCCCAACTTTTCTGACCAAGAGAGTAAAGCAGTTGTGTATCTCAGAAGTTGTAGAGATTAGTGCTATCAGCAGATGTTTAAAAGATGCAAGCGTAGCACAGCAAAGGAAACAACCCACAAAACTAATAGGCAACCGACGGAATGGGAAAAGATAGTTGCAAATGACATATCAGATAAAGGGTTAATATTCAGAATCTATAAGGAACTCACCAAACTCCACACCCAAAAAACAAACAACTCAGTGAAGAAATGGGCAGAAGATATGAACAGACACTTCTCCAAAGAGGACATCCAGATGGCCAACAGACACATGAAACGATGCTCAGCATCCCTCCTCATCAGAGAATTACAAATCAAAAACCACACTGAGATACCACCTCACACCAGTCAGAGTGGCTAAAATGAGCAAATCAGAGAACTCTAGATGCTGGCGAGGATGTGGAGAAACGGGCACCCTCCTACACTGTTGGTGGGAATGTAAACTGGTACAGCCCCTCTGGAAAACAGTGTGGAGGTTCCTCAGGAAACTAACAATAGAATTCCCCTATGACCCAGCAATAGCACTGCTAGGAATTTACCCAAGGGATACAGAAATGCTGAGGCATAGGAGCACATGTACCCCAATGTTCATAGCAGCACTCTCAACAATAGCCAAAACATGGAAAGAGTCTAAGTGTCCATCAACGGACGAATGGATCAAGAAGATGTGGTTTATCTATACCATGGAATACTACATGGCAATGAGAAACAATGAAATCTGGCCATGTGTAGCAACATGGATGGACCTTGAGGGTGTTATGCTGAGCGAAATAAGTCAGGCAGAGAAGGACAAATATCATATGTTTGCACGTATAGGAGGATTAGGAGGAACTTAACGAGGAACAAGGGGGAGAAGAAGGGGGAAATGGTGGGGAAAGGGAGAGAGGCAAACCATGAGAGACTCTTGAATGCTGAGAAAAACTGAGGACTGATGGATGTAGGGGGGAGGAGGGAGATGGGCATGGAGGAGGACACTTGTGGGGATGAGCACTGGGTGTTATATGGAAACCAATTTGACAATAAACTATTTGTAAAAAATAAAAAACAAAATAAAAAATATGTAAATTAAACTTAAAAAAAAAAGATGCAAGCATAGTGGTTCCCATGTTTCCATTTAATTCACCTATCTGGATGCTGAAAACCAAAACCAAAAAATCCAAGAGACATCATGGTGGATGAAAACCATAAACCTTAATCAAGTGGTAACCCCAATTAGCAGCTGCCATTCCAGCTGTCATATCTTTATTAAAGCAAATCGACAGAGCTATCTCTTCATATGTGGCTGTTGATCTGACAGATGACTTCTTTACCCATCCAGATCCGTACAACAAGAATTGGAATTAGTTTGATTTTACATAAAAAGGACCCGAAGTGCATTCACTGCCTTGCCCCAGGGCTATGTTAACTTTCCTATTCTCTGCCCCAGTTGAGTCTGTAGGGACTTGATTGTCTTGACACGCCACCAGAGCATTAATGACACCTTGTTGATGGGATCTGGTGAGAATGAGATAGCAAGTATCCTGGATGTCCTTGTAAGTGAGCCAGTTTGCGGAGATAAATTCTATATACTCAAGTTTCAAACATTACTAGTGTAATTATTTGCTAATAACAAAATTTTTTAACTTAAAAAGTTTAGCTTGTATTATAGGAAAATTCAAACGTATACAAAGCGAGGCAGAATGAGATAATAAATCACCATGTATCCTCCACCCAGCTTCAACATTGATCAACTCATAGCCAATTTTGTTTCATCTATAACTTCATTTACTTCCCCTTCTCATATATTTTGAAACAAATCCCAGAGATCATACCTTTTCACTCATAAGTATCCCATATATATCTCTAGAAGATAAGACGTCTTTTTAACATAATTATAATATTGTTTTCACATCCAGAAATACTTAATAATTCCTTCACATCATCAAATATTCGTCATTTTCTAAAAATTTCCAGTTATTTCATAAATGTCACACATTTTTAAAGTTGGTTGTCTGAATAAAGATACAAAGAAATCCTACACATTGCAAGTAGTTGATATGTTCTTAACGTTGTTTCTAATTTAACAGTTCCCTTTCCATCTCCCTGGGATTTTTTTTCTTGTAATTTATTAGTTAAAGAAGTTGGGTCATTTTTCCTGCAGATAGGATTTTGCTAATGGCATCCCTGTGGTGTCTTTTGGCATGTTCATCTATGTTTCCTATAGATACGCAGTTGGTGATAAAATTTTTAGAAATCCATAAACTCTGGGCTGTCCTAGGATATCTACACTAAGGTAGAGGACAAGTGTTTGTGCCTTGTCCCTCTTATCAAGGAGGCACAATGTTTGATGAGCCTTTTGGATTTTGGAACCCTGAACTTACTTGAAAATACCATTCTAACTAGTTTATCAGGTCTCTAGAAAGTCTTCCATTTTCAAGTGGGATTCGGAACACAAAAACAACTCAGCAGCAGGTCCAGGCTTTAGGGCAAACTGCCTTGTCACTTGGACCACATGACTCAGCAGACCCAATAGTGCTAGGGAGATGCCTGGTGGCTAAGAAAGCTATCTAAAGTTTCTGGCAAGCTCTGCCACGAGGATTATAGCAGATTTCTGGAGCAACATCTGTCCTTAACTTGCAATAATGATTTTATGGAATGAGAGGAGAATGTCCTTACAGTGAACTAACATAGGGAGAAAGAATTTGCATCTGAATCATAGATGGGTTTGCTATATATGCTCATGCTGGCCAAAAATGTATTCTTTCAGTCCAGCAGTAAAGGGAAATTTTTCTAGTGGATGGAGCAGTCAGAAGTAGTATACTTAATTGTTCCATTTTCTGTGAGAGGAGAAGTAGCCTGAGGTATGGATACACACAGATGTCTGGGCAGCAGTGAACAATTTGGCTGGATGATCAAGGATGTGAATGAAACTGGAAGATATAATAAGATAGATACATCTGGGGGAAAGGCATGTGGCTAGACCTCTGGGAATGAGAAAAAGCAGGCAGACCTTTGTGTCTCACACTGATGCCAACAGAAGATACTTGATATCTTCTCTGCAGAGGAAGCTCTAAACAGCCAGGTGGATGGACAGGGTAACTCCATCCTATGAATGTCAGCCAGCCTCTCTCCTAAGCTACTCCAGTGGGGGCACAATGGATCTAAAAGTGAAGTGACTATGCTGTCAGCCATGGAGACTATGCCTGGGTTCAAGGGCATAGGTCCCCTGTCACCAGGGCTAATTTCATTTCAGAATGTTCAACCTACCAACATGAAAGATGGACCATGAGCCCACCCTCCATGTAGCACACTATTCCTCAAGGACATCAGCCAGACAATTGGAGATAGGTTGATATAATCAACCTCTTCCACCCCAGAGAGAGCAGAAATTTGCCTATAACAGAATTGATACTTACTCCAGATATGTGCTTGCCATTCCACCCCACAGTGCCCCTACCAGAGCCACTATTACTGAACTACAGAATGCCTGATCCATTAGCAGGGTCATGACCTTAGAAGAAAGGGTTGTTTTCATAGCAAACAGAGGACAACAATGGGCCCTTGACCATAGGATCCTTTGGTCTGACCATGGACCCTGTTATTCAGAAGCAACCAGCCTAACAGAATATTTCATTGAGTGCCAACCCAGACAAGGTTCCATCCCAGAGGTAGCACCCTGCTGGGTGGTCTTTTTTTTTTTTTTTTTTTTTTGGCTTCAAAATATAGTATATGCATTGAGTCTAAAGAAGACATGTGGTGTTATCTCCCCAACATCTAGAATACATGGAAGGGGAGAAATTGTGCCAAAGGACTTAGCCACTGAACTTAAAGCAGTCACTATCACCAGATCGCTTGGGGATCCTCATGCTGAAGCATAAGGACACTAAGAAAGGAACTATTATACTGGCAAGGGTAATTGACCTTGACTACTACAAGGAGCTAGAGCTAGTGTTATACAACTCAAGTAGAGAGGAGTTTATCTAGACCCCAGGAGATTCTCTTAGTGACTGGAGACTGGGAATTGCAGTGATCACTATCTGGCAAGTGCAGGGCAACCAAAACTTAGATTATTCAGAGATGAATATCTGAATCACTCTCCCCTGTCAAGAGGGAAGCAAAGGGGGGTAAGAACTGATTGATAAGTGTTTCCCATCCCTTTCCATCCCCCAGAAAATGGAAACTGCATTGCTCTTTATACAGCTTTTCAGACAGTCTTGAAGAATCAAGTTGTTCACTGCTTGTAGATGATGTCCACTCAAACACATACCATGTACAGGCTCTCTCCTTCTTTCATCCTTTACTTGCTCCATCCTGTTCTCTGCAGTGATCCTCCCCAGGAAAGGATTTGCACACAGATCTCTGTTTTAGATTCTGTTTTCTGGGACACTTAGATGAAGACAGGTACTATTATTTCCATTTTATAGATGCCAATTAATTATTTGCCCATGGGTTATACAGCTATAGGATCATGCAACTAGGACTCAGCCTTTGTCTGACACCAAGGGCTGTGTTCTAAACCTATGCCGTCCAACAGAACTTTCTGTGATAATGGGAATGTTTTCTCTCTGCACTGCCCAATATGATAGGCACTGGCCACATGTGGCTATTGAGACTTGAAATGTGGTTAGTGCAACTCAGGAACTACATTTTTAATTTAATTTAATTTTAATTAATTTGAAATTAAATAGCCACATGCAGCTAGTGACTATCATATTAGATAGTCACTGATTATCCAAGCTAAACAGCTCAAAACCACTTTGCTCAATTGCCTTCTAGGAAAGACCTAGGGTAAACTATGAGGCACCACTGATTGCATATTCATAAAGCAATCTGTAAGCACAGTGGCCAAAACCAATAATGGTGTGTTTGATTATTCTTGCTGGGATTTAACTCCAAACAAATGAAAAAGCCTCATGTCAGAAACTAGAAACTTATTTGACAAATGAAAGCACAGATTAGGAGCCAAGCGTGTTCTGAGCAGAGGGTAGACAACGGCAACTGGGACAGATGTGATCCTTGCCCTGCTTGTTGATCGAATCAATGCCAGATATTACAGGCCTATTATCTCCCTTTGTCTTCCTTCATCACTACACAATTCTTCTGTGTAGGATGTCATTTTTCTTATCTACTCTCTTGACCTTCGATGGTTTCATTGTTACCTTCCCAACCCAACTTGCTCAGAAGCACATGTAGTGACAGGAGCCCTGGAATCACACAGATCTGGATTAGAGTCAAGTTCTACTTTTAAGACCTGCCTTGTCTTGTGTAGTTACTTATGTCTCTGAGACTTAGTTTTTCTCTCATCTGTAAAATGGGGGTGAGAGTATTAAATGAACTGATAGATATATATCCTGGCATCAGAGAGCCCTACAGAAATGTTACCTCTCTTTTCCTCATTCTGACCTTTAGGGATTCCCTGTCCTAATTCTCCTGGAATATTTATAAGAACTTTCCACAAAACAGTGAACTATATAAAGCCATTGGCAATGACAAGTTAGTTACAAGATAATATTTCGAAATAATTTGTAAAAGGAGATAAAGCTACAGGCCTGGTGATCACAGAGCTCTTTCAAAAGAAAGAGAGAGTTACAGACCCATAATCACATATTCCTGCCGCATTCACCATGGAAACAGGTTTGGGTTAGTAACCTGAGGCATGTAAACACAAAGCAATAAAAAATAGATGATACGAGAGCTATGCTCCTTTTATTACCTTAGGAAATTTAAAACTGCTCACTTTACATGCATGGCACTATTAACAAATACATTTTGAATATCCACTGTGCGTTCATCCCTGTGCTGGCTCCTGGGGATAGAAAGATCAATGCATTCTGGCTTGTGTCCTCACCCAGGCTTAAGTGGTGGAATACTATGTTCAACACATACCACGGGGAACATGTGACATGAGTGACAGGTTATTACGAGAGCTGCCTTGTCCAGGGCTGCCTCACAGCCCTGGATAGAGGGACAGAATCAGTGATGGAGAGGTCTACCAGCCTGGCTTAGAGGACACAGCTAACTGGTCAGGTCATGGTCTGTAGCAGGAGTTGGGCTGGGAGTCTGACTGATGTTAATATAAAGGTTCCAGGCTCTTGTTTGCAGCCAGGTAAGATTTAGTTGCAGCTCAATTAAACCCAGTTCCTGATGGCTCAGAAGATGAAACTAGAGTCTAGAAGAAATGCACATGACTAGCTCTGTCCTGACTCCTAGGGAGGGAATTCTGATAGCAGTATTCTGAGATACTCAGCTGAGATACCTCAGACTGGACTATCAGCTGATCTCCATTCAGATGAAAGGACTGGTTGCATCTGAACACCCATTTTGATTTCCCTGTGGTAATGGCTGAGTCCTCCTTGGCCCAAGAATCCTTGCTGTGGTTTTCTGTAAGTAGTTTAATGTCGCTGAGATGACTGGGTTTTACTTGTGGGGTTAAAGCTCCCTTCTTGGTTCATTCTTGACCACTCACCTTAGGTCTTCAGGGTTCCCTAGTAAGAATACTCATTTTAGGAGGACATGGTCTTCTCATGAGATCAGAGCCAGAGGTACCTCTCTGAAGTACCACTTGTAGCATCTTTGAGTGTCCATTGAAGGAAGAGAACCCTGGAGACTGAGCAGGGGAGGTCAAGGAAGCATCCCAGAGATGAAGCATGATGGTCAAGAACACTGATCACATAGGTATCTGTGTGAATGGATCCCTTGGAGATATGCAGCACACAACATATGTAGCTGCATATGGCATCCCTGTAGATAGGTAAAGAAGAAGGGGTTAAGCATTGTAGGTAAGGAAAATAATGTGAGCAAAGACCCAGAAGCTCCCTCTTTTAAAAAATTTTTAATGCTTTTATTTATTTTTGAGAGAGATAGAGACAGAGTGTAAGTCAGGGAGGGGCACAGAGAGAGGAAGACACAGAATCTAAAGCAGGCTCCAGGCTCTGAAGTGTCAGCACAGAGCCCAATATGGCGCTCGAACTCAGAAATGGTGGGATCATGACCTGAGCTGAAGTTGGATGCTTAACTGACTGAGTCACCCAGGTGCCCCCAGAAGCTCTCATTGGATTCACATTCACTTATTACCACTTTCAACCAAGGAATATTCTATAATCCACAGGCATTATCACTTCATTATTACTTCATTAACTCCCTCTCTATCTCTGGAGAATTATTTTGTGGCAAGTGTCAGTAACCTCAGTAGAAGGGTAGCAGTATGGATTCTGATGATGAGTTTTGGGGAGGTTGAAAGTGAGAGCTTCCTGTCTTTGGGTTCTACCTGGTCTGTAGCCCCACCTTGGATTCTATCATTCATTTTTAAAAATCAACCTGATTTTTTTCAGGGTGATGGAAAAAAAGTAAGCTAACCATGAGTGTACTCCTCTGAGGGAGAGCCAAAGGTGGACAAAAAAAATTTTTAAATCACTTATCCTTCATCAGTGACAAACTGAAGTTGCTATAATGCCACAAGAAAACAATACAGAGAAAATGGATGGGCTTCTTGGAACACATTCATAAATTTATGCAGTAAATGTGCTGTGTGTTCTCCAATTGGCAAGCGTCTAATATAAGACAATATTAAGGTGCTGCAAAACCTAAGTTAATGTAACATTTCTAACATTTCTCCTCTATAGTATTTAGATTTATTGCCTGAATTTTTATAGGTTTTAAACAGCTTTTCTTGACATTAAATACTTAGCAGTTAACAGATAATTTGTCACTTTAATCTCGAATTATTTCATACTGCATAATATGACAGGAGTTAGGAGGAAAAAGGAAGTTATGTTCCTTTAGATGTTGTAAGGTGTTGTCTTGGACTTGTGGGTAAGTTTGGGGATGAGGGTGCCAGATTGGAAAATTTCAACATTATCTTGTACTTGAAATGATGACGTGATAGGTTTCATGGCTTTCTGGAAGGTATTTTAGGAATGGCAGAATGGCAAAGTCGTCATGATCATCCCTATCTATTCTTGTTAGCAAGGAGGGGAATAGACATTGGTCATTCCTTACTATACATGGAAGAAATTAAGACACCAAAAACAAGTTTCACATGGTTGGAAAATACTCATTGTGGCTGGAGAAGTACATGGAGGGTTGATTAGAGTATGCTCTCTGTTTTTGTGTATACTTAAAAATATCCATACTGAAAAGGAGAGAGATTCTAGAAACAAACAAAAACCAAAAAAGCAAAAAGCACATTTTTGTCCCAGTGACAGGACTTGACCTTGGACCTTGCTTTCTCTCTCTTTTTCAGGTTGCTTTGATTTTGCCTGCAGTTTCCTGTGCTCTTCCTCTAGGCCTTCCTGAATCATGTTTTAGCACTGTCACTACAAATGTAGGATTAAGTCTCTGTTTCATTTAAGGAGAGCCAAAGAAATAATCATCACCATAGAAGGTAATAATAATTACCATGTTTTGAACACTTACCGAACACTGAACCAATGCTTTAATAGTCTCAATTAAATACTCAGATCATCCTCTGTGGGAGGGTATTAGCACTGTTTTACAGATAGAGAAACTGAGGCTTGGAGAGCTAAACAATGTGTGCAGAGTCACAGAGGAAGGCAGAGCTGGCATTAGAACCCAGGTCTGGTGTCCCAAAGCACCAGTTTAAAGTCTTGTGTTGGAGCTGATCTAAACTAATCTGTAGTAGATGGAGGGTAAAAGGAGGCCCCTCAAGCTGATCATCAGAAGTCAACTCTCCTTCACTCTTGGGTTTGAAACCATCCTCCTATTCAATGTCCAAAAGCAGCAGCATCATTTCAGGCTGTTGTTCCCCACCCCTCAGTACCCCCAGTACACACACAAGAATCCACAATGGGAGCACAGAGGAGGAGACATGGTACAGATGACATGGAGGATGAAGTCTTCCCTGGGAAAGATTTAATCTGACAGTGCCAAGATACCTGGGGTCTGTCCTGAAGGCATGCTGGGTTCTCAGCTGTAAGCCAAGATGAAAAGGAAGAAGCTACAAATAAGTA
Source organism: Proteles cristata cristata (assembly GCA_017311185.1). Taxonomy (NCBI): domain Eukaryota; kingdom Metazoa; phylum Chordata; class Mammalia; order Carnivora; family Hyaenidae; genus Proteles; species Proteles cristata. The sequence goes on from JAESUZ010004246.1 coordinate 443,653, forward strand.
GGGCTGGCACTGAGGTATTAATTTTGCTTTCTGGGTGGTCCTCATGGGATGGTAGCCTGTCCCATGAAAATTTGAAAAGAAGGATGGAAACAAGAAAAGAAATAAGGAAGGAAATCCCCAAGTTCAAAGGCCTATAGCAAACTCAGGCTCTTCCTGGGGTGGCATAAATATGTTAAATGCCCAGCCCACGGGTGAGGCATGTCAACAGAAATTTCTATGATGCTGAGATGCTCGAAGGTAGACCATGGCAGTACCAAAACTCAAGAAGTTCATCCTTGTTAGAGGCCAACATTAGGTAGGAGATTTTTTTTACAAATGCCAGATAGGATATCAAGGCCCAATTAAAAGTGTGTGAGGTTCAGAGAAGGGCTCTTGCCTCAGCAGAAATCCTAGAGTTCATGTCAAGTAGTCAAAGTCATTTACATTTGAGACTGGTCCTTAATGACTCTAGGAAATACCACTACAAAGCCCACCATGATTTCCTCAAGGAAAAGGTCCACATGTTGACCCCTTTGTATCTGCAGTCTATTAAAACAATGAATGGGAAGGTTTTATGACTGGATAGATATAGGAACTTATCCTTTGAAGTCAAGATAATCCTGATAGATCAGGCCTATTAATAGACTCAGCTCCAACTGTGTACTAAGCTCTCCAGGTGTCCACAACTCCAAAGGTAATCACTGAAAAAAGCAGGTCAGCCCTTTAGACTTGATTCAGGCTGGACCTTCTTCAAACATAACCCTCCTAGTTGGAGCTATGAGAGACCAGAACCTCATTCTGTCCCCAGGTCTCATCACATAGACCGAGCTCCTCACATAGACCAAGTCCTAAACTGGAATAGGACACCTACAAACCAGGAGTGGTAAGACTTTCTCTCTGGATCTCAGTCTCATTTTTAAGGTCATTCTATTTCATGAGTATCTATTACATTGCTATGGGGATCCAGGCTCCGGTCACTGAGAGAAGTTTCTCAGAGCAGCTAGCTCAAGAATCTCTGGTAGAGTCCATAAGAGAGGGGTGCCGCAGCATGGCTCAGCTATCATAACATAATTGAAATTGTGTTGAATTTGCCCTTTGCTGCTTACGATACTCCAGGGTAGCTTTGAGTTAAACCAATCTGAGCTCTGCAAGCACAGATTGCTTAGGGACAGTGAGGACAACATTTTACTCTGAACCTGATCCTTCCCTTGTAAAATCAACCCTTAAAGCTGTGTCTGGGCTCCCTGTTGCTGGTGGACCATCCCCTCTGTGTCAGAGTTAGTGGTGGTGCAGCCACCAGCAACAAGAAGATATGAGCTTCCATCGTTCAGTCTCTGTCTTGCATCTTCTAGAGCCTGTTGGGTGAGTGTAACAAGCTTCCTGCCAAAGGATTAGTGAGGGCTAGAGACAATAGGGGCCCCCGGACTGCTGGATTCTCCTTCCTCATCTAATTTCTTTCTTTTTCTTTTCTTTCTCTCTTTCTATCTCTCTCTCTCTCTTTCTTTCTTTCTTTCTGATGTGCCACCCAGATACCGTGGCAAATGTGTTGTCCCAGTTTATTGCCTTCTTTGCCTTCTTACAGTCCAGTCAGCCCAAGACGTGACTGCATACATTAGTAAGTAAGCCTAAATAGAAGGAGGAATGCCAGAGTTCTATGTCCAAGTGCTGACTTTTCTATTGATTTTGATAAGACCACAAGAAAAGCCATTTGCCCTTTCTCTATCTTAGGGCCTTTATCTATTAAAGGAGAAACAAGGGTATCAAGCTGACTTTTGTGATGGGGGAAGCATACTGTTAGATTGTCAAATTCTCAGGAATTGGAATCATGAAAGAAATGTGAAGCAATTGACTTGAGACATGTTGCTTACTGCAAATTCTGAATACAGCAACGGTGGGAAAAATCTTTGAGATGATAGATCTGTAACTGTGGGTTTAACTCCTGTCTTTGATCTCTGCTTCTCTTTAAGAATAGTGAGCATTTCTTCCTTTCAGTGCTTAAAACAAGAAGGAACCTTAAGGGATGGACTCCAGCGTTTGAGAGATTCAAGTTTTTAGAAAAATTCTTTCTTCAAATGGCAGGATCTTAGAACTATTGCTCGTAATTACCTTGGAGAAGGAAATGTCATCGGAGATGGAGGGATGAACTGGCAAAGGAAGGGCAGAATGAGACCCCAGGGAGTCAGACTGCTTTAAGCCAAAGGGGTTCCCAGGTAATGGATGTTTCTGGATTCTCTCTCTGGCCCTACTTGATAGGACACTGGGTACTCACTTCCCATATCTATAAAACGGAATTGGTTATACGTGGTACCTCTCTCAGCTGTTGCGAAAATGAACAGATTTCTTTCACATTTCCACTTAAATTGAACCAAGCAGCTATGAGCAGTGACTTGCAGATGTTGACCATCCCCGTTACCATCATTTCTCTCCACGTCTGTCTCTTCTTTGACAGCCCAGAGTATGGATGGCATCCTGAGGTGGCTCACTTCTTTCTCTCTCTCTTTCTTCCCCTCCTCCTTTTCTTCCTCTTTTTTCCTGGCTTATTTCTCCCTCTGATGAAAACTATCTTCTATCAGGGTGAGATATACTTTGCATATATTTAAAAACAGCAGGATATTGTGTTCTCCCCAGGTATTGGACTAGCAGCAAATACCATCAAAGATCAACTTCTTGGAAATATAAAAAGTGTCTTTTCAATGGTCCCAGGAAAGCAAGATGCCTATAAAGTGAAGAGAGGTACCATCTGCCACCCCAAAATAGTCCTATTTTTCAAAAAACGGTGGGCTCAGGAAGGTCCCTCAGCTTCCTTTTCTTTTCTTTTCTTTTTTTTTTACTTTCAAAAAAAAGTAGTCTTGGTCAAATGATTAACTGTTTTTGTCAGAAACAGGAACCTCCTATAGTTTTTCATGGATGCTTACAGTTCCTTAATGCTCAGAAGAGGACAGGTCAACAAAGAGAACAAAGAGGGAGGAAAATGCCAGTGGGTAGCAAGACACATCCTGGGGCCAAGCAAACCTGTCTAATCCACAGAGGCAAACAGAGGCAAACTTCCACTGCTACGTGCGTGCTAAGTGTATTCAGATCAGGCTCTTGGCAAGCTCCTGATGGGCAACTAACACTCTCTGAAAAGCCTTCTGTGTTGTAGAAGAAATGAGAAGGGAGCTCTGACAGACATATTAGTACCAATGCCATATTTATATGGGACTCTGACCTTCTGTGAAGCTTGAAATGAGTTTAATACTCATCAGGAATGTATGAGGTAGAAAGGGCAGGTTTTTTTCCAGTCTGAAAAGATAAATAGCTTACTAGGGTTGGTCAGGACAGCAAAAGTTAATTTTATATATCAACTTGATTGGATTCCAGGGTGCCCAGATACTTGGCTAACTGTTATTTCGGGTGTGTTTCTCTGGAGAATCCCGACTAAGACAGGGAATCGAGGCCTTCCAGCTCCCAGAACTGTGTTCTTTCCAGCACATGAGGCACCTGCTTCTGTGGTGTCTGCAAGGCCAGTCAGAGGGGACCCAATAGCCAACAGTGAGAGATATCACTCTCTCAGCATGTATCACAGCCAGGGGCCCAAGCTTCATTCTACTTAGCTGCATGGACACCTACCATGCAGATGTCTAGGGCACATGCTAAGTGCTGGTCCTAAGAACAAGGGGGAACTATTGCACTTACCACCCTGTGTACCTTATCACACTGTGAGGCGGCTTCTTTTTTACTTACCTGTACCTTCTAGATCATACTTAGGAAGCCTTTTCTTTAAAGGGCCGGGTAGGGGGGAGGGGCAAAATGGCGGAGAAGTAAGGAGCTCCGTACTTGCACTTGCGCCCATACATCACACAGAAAAGATCTGAAGCCATTGGAAACCTTACAAAACCTGAGAGATTGGGAGAAAAAGGATGCAGAATCCACTGAGAAAGCCTTCTAATGTGAGTGCGAACCGGGGAAGATAAAATCAGGCCGGGATCGGAGACTCCAGGGTGGGAGGCGATCCCCCTCTACCCTCTACGGGGAGTGAGAGGGGAAAAGGAGAGAGTCCGAGACAGAAAAATCTCCGTTTGGTGCATAGAAAGACCGAACTTGCCAAATACCTGCACACCAGGTCCCCTCACGACAACTGGTCCTGGGGGAGGCTGAGCACACAAACTGCTTCTTTGTGCCGCTCCCGGTGGCTGGACATCAGAGCAGTGGCGCGTCTGCTGCCATTGTAGCTCCCGGGCGGCTGGGGGCCCTGAAAGAGCCGCGCGACACCAGGCGTCCACGCTCCTGGCTGGCTGGAACTCGAGAGAGAAGGCAAAGAGCTAAAAACTGGGAAATTTGCCTGTGAGTTCGTGTTTCAGGTGAGGAGCATAGAGGGACCCGGTTTTCCTCACTCCAGCGGGCTCGGTGCACCCGGCAGGCAAGCCCCCGCGCATGCGCGCCAGCCCGACCCAGGGAAGGAAGCAGCGATTCTGACTCCGCCCCCAGAGCTGGGCAGAGAGCCTGGAATTGCCCCGAGGGGGTTGCCTGGGAAGCTGTGTCTAAGGCAATTTCAGCGGGGCGCGCGGAGGGGATTTGGAGATTGGGACTGGCCTGGGTTGAAGAGTGCAACCAACTTCGGCTGCGCCCCCAGTACGGGGAGTTTACACGCCCAAAAAAGCGAGGTGCAGTGCTTGGTTCAAGAAGGGACTGGAGCACCATCACTCTCCTCCCCACAACCGCCAAGGCAGACCTCCCGCCTGAGGAACTGGATCACGCCACGCCCATCCCTGCCTGAGAGGTGCCCTCCTCCCTTTTTTTTTTTCTTTTTTCTTCTTCTTTCTCTTTTCTCTCTTTTTTCCCCAGAACACTGACCTAATTAACTCTGGTCGCTGGCTTGCTTAAACAATCACAACGAGTCCATTCTGTAAATGTAAATTCTACACCTACCAACATTTTCATCTCTTTCTCTCAGGAGTACTTAGACGATATAGTTTCTCTGGATAATTCCAGCATCCTTCTCTCACCTATCCAACCATATTCTACCCTTTACCTCTTTGAAAAACACTTCTTATCCCTTCTGCCTGTTCATTCTATTTCCAATTTTGCTCATCCCGCCCTGTCTTCTCTCTCTTTCTCTATGCTGTTCAACCAGCACTGCATACACACGGCTATTTAACTGTTGCTGGGAAATCCAGTTATATGCTTTAAACCGTTCTTTGTCCACCGGTTTTCTTCTTTTTTCCTTTTCTTTTCCCTTTTTTGACCCTTTTATGTATTTTATACTCCCTATTATTCGCTCTCCCTCCTCCGTCTTTTCTTTTTTGTTTTCCCTCTCACTTTGAATGTTAGTTGAATTAGCCTGTGCGTTTGTGTGCTCCTGCTCCCTGTGTGTTTGTCTGTCTTTTTTCTTTTCCAGGGCTACCTCAAGAAACAAGCCAGAGTACACAAGGTGGAGAGTCCCAAATAGCACTACGAATAGGAAAATAAAATAACCAAGGTCCCAACAAGAGAGACCAAGAGATACCACTCAAAAAAAACACTCTCTGAAAGGATAGGCCCTAGAGAGTCAAAGAGTCTTCTTGGATATAGCAGTGCTCATAGATACAGAGAGCATAACAGGTCTTTAAAACCAACAAGAGCCAGAAAGCTAACTAAAATGATGAAACAAAAGAGCTCTCCTCCAAAGAATCTCCAAGAAGAAATGACAGAGAATGAACTGCTCAAAACAGATATCAGCAGCATAACTGAACAAGATTTTAGAATAATAATGGTAAAATTAATAGCAGGGCTTGAAAAAAACATAGCGGACATGAAAGAAACTATGGCTACAGACAGAATGGAAAAAAAATAGGCATGAAGAATTTAAAAATGCCATAAATGAGATACATAATAAATTAGAGGCCTCCGATGCACGGATTGAAGAGGCAGAAAGGAGAATAGTGATCTAGAAGACACCATTATAGAAAAACAAGAAGCTGACAAAAAAAGAGACAAACTGATCCAGGAACAGGAAAGAATTCGAGAGCTCAGCGATACGGTCAAACGCAACAATAACCGTATCATAGGAATCCCAGAAGAGGAAGAGAGAGGGAAAGGTGCTGAAGGAGTCCTGGAACAAATTGTAGCAGAGAACTTCCCCGACCTGGGGAAGGAAATAAATGTGGAAATACAAGAGGCTCAGAGGACTCCCCTCAGACGTAACTTGAGATCTTCTGCATGACATATCATAGTCAAAATGGCAAAATACAAGGACAAAGAGAGAATTTTGAAAGCAGCTAGGGAGAAAAGGGCCCTCACATACAAAGGGAAACCTATCAGAGTGGTGACAGACCTATCTACTGAAACGTGGCAGGCCAGAAAGGAATGGCAGGAGATCTTCAATGTGATGAACAGTAAAAATATGCAGCCAAGAATCCTCTATCCAGCAAGCCTGTCATTCAAAATAGAAGGAGAGATAAAAAACCTTTCCAAATAAACAGAAATTGAAAGAATTTGTCACCACTAAGCCAGCCCTACAAGAAATCCTGAGGGGTACGCTCTGAAGGAAAGGTTTCAAGGAACAAAGATACCAGAGACACCACCACAAACATGAACCCTACAAAAGATACAAAGACTCTCAACCCACATATCTCAATAATAACACTGAATGTAAATGGGCTGAATGCTCCAATCAAAAGACATAGGGTAGCAGAATGGATTAAAAAGAAAAATCCATCTATATGCTGTCTACAAGATACTCATTTTAGACTGGAAGGTACCTTCAGATTAAAAGTAAGGGGATGGAGAAATATATATCATGCTACAGGAAATCAAAAGAAAGCCGGAGTAGCTATACTTATATCAGACAAACTGGACTTTAAATTAAAGACAATAACAAGAAATGAAGAAGGGCACTATATAATAATTACAGGGTCCATCCATCAGGAAGAAGTAACAATCATAAATGTCTACACACCGAATATGGGAGCACCTAAATATCTAAAACAATTAATCACAAACAGAAACAAGCTTCTAGATAAGAATGTGCTAATAGCAGGGGACTTTAATACTCCACTTACAGCAATGGATAGGTCAACCAGACAGAAAATCACTAAAGAAATAATGGGACTTGAAAGACACATTGGACCAGATGGATCTGATGGATGTATTTAGAACTTTACATCCTGAGGCCAGGGAATTTACTTTCTTCTCAAGTGCACATGGCACATTCTCCAAGATAGATCACATACTGGGACATAAAGCAGCCCTCAATAAATATAAAAAAATAGAGATCATACCATGCACACTGTCAGATCATAATGCTTTGAAACTTGAAATCAATTACAGGAAGAAGTCTGGAAAACCTCCAAAAACATGGAGGTTAAAGAACACCCTTCTAAACAATGAATGGGCCAATCAGGCAACTAGAGAGGAAATTTAAAAATATATGGAAACAAATGAAAATGAAAACACAACAATTCAAAATCTATGGGATGCGGCAAAGGCAGTCCTAAGAGGAAAGTACATTGCTCTCCAGGCCTATTTCAAGAGATTAGAAAAAGCTCAAGTCCAAAATCTAACAGCTCACCTAAAGGAACTAGAGGCAGAGCAACAAGAACACCCTAAACCCACTAGAAGAAGAGAAATAGTAAAAATTAGAGCAGAAATAAACAACATAGAGACCAAAGAAACAATTGAACAGATCCATGAAACCAAGAGTTGGTTTTTTGAAAAAGTAAACAAAATTGACAAACCTCTAGCCAGACTTATCAAAAAGAAAAGAGAGAGCACCAAATAGACAAAATTATGAATGAAAATGGACTTATTACAACCAACCCCTCAGAAATACAAGCAATTATCAGGGAACACTATGAAAAGTTATATGCCAACAAATTGGACAACTTAGAAGAAATGGACAAATTCCAAAACACACACTCACTACCAAAATTCACACGGGAAGAAATAGAAAACCTGAACAGACCCATAACAAGTGAAGAAATCGAATCAGTGATCAAAAATCTCCCAACAAATAAGAGCCCTGGACCTGATGGCTTCCCTAGGGAATTCTACCAGACATTTAAAACAGAATTAATCCCAATTCTTCTCAAGCTATTCCAAACAATAGAAATCGAAGGAAAACTCCCAGACTCATTTTATGAAGCCAGCATGACTCTGATTCCCAAGCCAGACAGAGATCCAGCAAAAAAAAGAGAACTACAGGCCAATATCCTTGATGAATACGGATGCAAAAATCCTCAACAAGATCCTTGCAAATCAAATCCAGCAACACGTAAAAAGAATCATCCACCCCAAGATCAAGTGGGATTCATTCCTGGGTTACAGGGCTGGTTCAACATTCGCAAATCAATCAGTGTGACCCATCACATCAACAAAAGAAAAGATAAAAACCATATGATCCTGTTGATAGATGCAGAAAAAGCATTTGACAAAACACAGCATTCCTTCTTAATAAAGACTCTAGAGAAAGTTGGGATAGAAGGAACTTACTTCAACATCATAAAAGCCATCTATGAGAAGCCTTCAGCTAACATCATTCTCAGTGGGGAAAAACTGAGAGCTTTCCCCCTGAGATCAAGAACACGACAGGGATGTCCACTCTCACCACTGTTGTTTAACATAGTGCTGGAAGTCCTAGCATCAGCCATCAGACAACAAAAGGAAATCAAAGGCATCAGAATTGGCAAAGAGGAAGTCAAACTTTCACTCTTTGCAGATGACATGATACTCTACATAGAAAACCCGACAGACTCCACCAGAAGCCTACTAGAACTGACCCAAGAATTCAGCCAAGTTGCAGGGTACAAAATCAACGTACAGAAATTGGTTGCATTTTTATACACCAACAATGAAGCAACAGGAAGAGAAATCAAGAAACTGATCCCATTCATAATTGTACAAAAAACCATAAAATACCTCGGAATAAACCTAACCAAGGATACAAGAGATCTGTATGATGAAAACTATAGAAAACTTATGAAGGAAATTGAAGAAGACACAAAGAAATGGAAAAGCATTCCATGCTCATGGATAGGAAGAATAAATAGAGTTAAGATGTCATTACTACCTAAGGCACTCTACACATTCAATGCAATTCCAATCAAATTTGCACCAGCATACTTCTCAAAACTAGAACAAACTATCCAAAAATTTGTATGGAACCACAAAAGACCCCGAATAGCCAAAGTAATCCTGAAAAATAAAACCAAAATGGGAGGTATCACCATCCCAGACTTTAGCCTCTACTACAAAGCTGTCATCATCAAGACAGTATGGTATTGGCACAAAAACAGACCCATAGACCAATGGAACAGAATTGAGAACTCAGAAGTGGACCCAAAAGTATACAGCCAACTAATCTTTGACAAAGCAGGAAAGAATATCCAATGGAAAAAAGACAGCCTTTTTAACAGATGGTGTTGGGAGAACTGGACAGCAACATGCAGAAGAATGAAACTAGATCATTTTCTCACACCATGCACAAAAATAAACTCCAAATGGATAAAGGGCCTGAACGTGAGACAGGAAACTATCAACACCCTAGAGGAGAAAGCAGGAAACAACCTCCTTGACCTCCACCGCAGCAACTTCTTACTTGACACGTCCCCAAAAGCAACGGAATCAAGAGCAAAAATAAATGATTGGGACCTCATCAAGATTAAAAGCTTCTGCACAGCCAAGGAAACAACCCACAAAACTAATAGGCAACCGACGGAATGGGAAAAGATAGTTGCAAATGACATATCAGATAAAGGGTTAATATCCAGAATCTATAAGGAACTCACCAAACTTCACACCCGAAAAACAAACAACCCAGTGAAGAAATGGGCAGAAGATATGAACAGACACTTCTCCAAAGAGGACATCCAGATGGCCAACAGACACATGAAACGATGCTCAGCATCGCTCCTCATCAGGGAAATACAAATCAAAACCACACTGAGATACCACCTCACGCCAGTCAGAGTGGCTAAAATGAGCCAATCAGAGAACTCTAGATGCTGGCGAGGATGTGGAGAAACGGGCACCCTCCTACACTGTTGGTGGGAATGTAAACTGGTACAGCCCCTCTGGAAAACAGTGTGGAGGTTCCTAAGGAAACTAACAATAGAACTCCCCTAGGACCCAGCAATAGCACTGCTAGGAATTTACCCAAAGGATACAGAAATGCTGAGGCATAGGAGCACATGTACCCCAATGTTCATAGCAGCACTCTCCACAATAGCTTAAACATGGAAAGAGCCTAAGTGTCCATCAACAGATGAATGGATCAAGAAGATGTGGTTTATTTATACCATGGAATACTACATGGCAATGAGAAACAATGAAATCTGGCCATGTGTAGCAACATGGATGGACCTTGAGGGTGCTATGCTGAGTGAAATAAGTCAGGCAGAGAAGGACAAATACCATATGTTTGCACGTATAGGAGGATTAGGAGGAACTTGATGGAGTAACAAGGGGGAGAAGAAGGGGGGAAATGGTAGGGGAAAGGGAGAGAAGCAAACCATGAGAGACTCTTGAATGATGACAAAAACTGAGGACTGATGGATATGGCGGGGAGGGGGAATGGGCATGGAGGAGGGCATTTGGGGAATGAGCACTGAGTGTTATGTGGAAACTAATTTGACAATAAACTATTAGAAAAAAAATAAAAAATAAATAAATAAAGGGCCAGGTAGGGGTTCCTGGCTGGCTCTAGTTAGTAGAGCATGTGACTCTTGATCTTGGGGTCATGAATTGGAGCCCCATGTTGGATGTAGAGATTACTTTAAAAACATATTGTTAAACACCCTGATAATAAATAGTTTAGGCTTTGGAGGCCATAAGGTCTCTGTTGCAAGTACTTGACTCTGCTACTGTAATGAACAGGCAACCACAGACAATAAAAGAGATGTATGAGCATCTGTGTTCCAATAAAACTTTATTTATGAGGGGCGCCTGGGTGGCTTAGTCGGTTAAGCGTCCGACTTTGCTTAGGTCATGATCTCGCGGTTCGTGGGTTCGAGCCCCGCGTCGGGCTCTGTGCTGACTGCCAGCTCAGAGCCTGGAGCCTGTTTCAGTCTGTGACTCCCTCTCTCTCTGACCCTCCCCTGCTCACACTGTCTCTCTCTCTCTCCTAGAAATAAATAAAACAAAAAAAAAAACCTTTATTTATAGACTGAAAATTTATCTTTTTTTTTTTTTTATTTTATTCATTTTTAGAGAGAGAGAGAAAGAGAGCATAACTGAGGGAGGGGCAGACAGAGGGAGGGAGAGGTAGAATCCCAAGTAGGTTCTGCATAGCCAGCACAGATCCTGATGTGGGGCTCAATCCCACAAACCGTAAGATCACGACCTGAGCCAACATCAAGAGTTGATGCTCAACCGAATGAGCCACGTAGGTGCCCCTGAAATGTGCATTCGTTATCATTTTCAATGGTCATGAAATATTTTCCCCCAACCATTAAAAAAAAAAAGTAAAGACCATTTTTAGCCCTCAGGCTACACAAAAACAAGTAGAGGCAGATATGGCCCACCATGCCCCAGATCCCAAGCTCCTTGAGTGAGGGAATGACTTGCTGAGGCAGCCTCTGCCTGTGTTTAACACAGGTCTTGGCACATAGAATGTGCCCGGCACTTACTGGGTGATTGGATAAATGGGGTAAAGCCAGTCCTTATATGGTTTTCTAAGGCTCTCCCTGGCTTAACTCCTTATCCCATAGGCCCATAAAGTCTCCCCAAAGGCAGTTGCTTTCCTGAATTGCCCATTAGGCTGTTAGGATGCTTTCCTCAACACCAAAGGCTCTCTGAGAAACACATCATATGGGTTTGTGTTCATTGCCAGCAACATAAAACCTCCTCTTCCAGCCTTGTTTCCAAAAATGTCCAGGAAACATTCTGGCATAGTAGAGAGTCTGAATTTTGTTGTTGTAAACAGGAACATAGGTAACAGGTGTGTCTGCTGCTCTCACCAGAAAAGGGAAATTCCAATGATATCAAAAGCTTTGTTATTGAAATGATACACACACCAGGGGAAAATAATGATTGCAATCTGATCAAGCAATATTACCAGGCTGGTATTTTATAAGCCCCGAGTACATTCCTTAGATGACTTCCCCATTGATTTCGTCCTCAGTTAGGATAACCATCTGTGGGCTCAGCCTAAAGGATTTATCACCTCCTGGTTCTGCTGCTAGACCGAGTGCCCACTGTTGATAAGATCAGGAGGCTGATTTAACAAATTGAACTTTAATATGATTTTCTTAAGAAAATTTATCATCCCCAGTTCCTCTCTGCCTTATTGAAAGAGTCCCTGCAGGAGATGAAGAGATAAGGAAGTTCTGAAGCCGCCCAGCCATTGGGCTCAGCACTACCCTCATTCTTGGAGATTGCGTGGACATGTGTCACATCCAAGAGCTGTGGTGAGGTTGGGGAGAGCCTGGTTAGCTAGGGATGCCAGTGCTCCCGCAGTATTTAGGCCGGGACCCTGGACCGACCCCAGCCAAAGATGTGACATGCAAAAGGCCCAGACCTCTGATCAATCCATCTGGGGGATGATCTCATTTCATTCACATGTCTCCAAATAACCCTATTTCCCAAAACCAGGTCTTCAAGTTTGGGCCCTCCTCTCATCTATCAAAACCGACTTTCAGGGGTGCCTGAGTGGCTCAGTTGGTTAAGCGTCTGACTTGGGCTCGGGTCACAATCTTGCAGTCACGATTTTGAGCCGTGTGTTGGGCTCTTTGCTGACAGCTCAGAGCCTGGAGCCTGTTTCAGATTCTGTGTCTCCCTTTCTCTCTGCCCCAACCCCACTCTCTCTGTCTCTCTTTCTCTCACTTTCTTTCTCAAAAAATGGATAAACATTAAAAAAAATTTAAATCCTACTTTCAGAAAGACCATCTGATGGACTTATTCATCCCGAAACTCTGGGTCCTTAGGATAATTATTTATAACTAATTTTTCTTTGTCTGTCTCTTTCTGCTGGGATATAAGTCCCAGAAGGTGAGTGTGAGCTGTTTCCTAGGCTTAACAGGTGCACAGTAAATCTTTCTTGAAAGAATTAATGAACGAGTGGCCTACATTTGGGTGCATAAATGCCATCATGCTGACCCCCAGAAAAGAGAGAGGAAGGTGAGAGAGAACAGATGTAGCTGCTACTTTAAACAAAGCCAGAGACTCCTGGGCCTACATAGAATCAAATTATTATACTTGTAAATTTTTATGTTTATAACACATTTAATGTTTGCAAGGTGCTTAGAGTAGTGCCCGACTCACAGAAAGCAGTATATGGGATTCTTCAGCAAGCAAACAGACATAAACAAGATGAACAAAAGGCTGGCAAATGTTCCCTCGTTGCTGAGACAAGTTAGAAAAGACAGCTTCTCCTAATATCTCCCTCATCACCCTTCCTTTTTACCTTCCACCTCCATCCCCTCCCTCACCTTTCACCACATTACTTATTTTCTTTCCCTTCCAATACTGTCCGTTCTTACCAGGTTTGATCAGTCTGGGAATGTTGGGGTCAAAAGAGCCCCAGCCCCCAATCTCTTAAGAAGCAGCACTTCCAAAAGCTGAGGACCGGTGAGCTCCTGCAGAATCCTAACTGCATTTCAACAGGCTTGAACTCAAATATGTCTCCGAAGGTATACTTCTGGGAACAGTGAACAGGCCCAACTGCATCCCCTCACTGAATATGTAAATACCTTGTTTGTAAGATCAGACCTGGTGGCTCACTCTGGGATTGGTTTGCTTTCCTAAGGTAATGGCGGTGGTCGTTGGTGAGGATGAAAGTATAAAGATGAGGAGGAGGAGGAAGATGAAAACAGGAGCTGCCATGTAAGGTGCTCACCATGGGCTCTCTGCTGTATTGAGAAGCTCTTTTATCATTAGTTATCCTCTTAACCCTAGGAGATAGTTATCATTTTTATCTCCCCATTTTACAGACTCAGAGAGATTAGCTACCTTGCCCAGTGTCGAAGAGATTGTAACTGGCAGAGACTCAAACCCAGCTCTGTCTCTACTCATACAAACTCTGCATTAAGTGCTATCCTTAAGGCCATGCTTATGTTATCACCCATTGTTGCCATAATACTCTTAGGGAAGTATCAGCATCCCTTTGTTAGACCCATGACAAATGAGACTCAGAGGAGCTAAGTATCTTGTGCAAGGTTACAGCTAAAAATGATGGCACCAACATCTTAACTGAGAAGTCCCACGTTCTCTCAACATGCCATTTTGTTGCCCCAACACGGTGAGTCATTTTTATTTGCTCCTTCAAAGTTTTAAAATATTTTTCAAATGTTTAATAATAAGCACGTATTTTATTTTTATCTCTTTATAGCCTTTTAATTACAATATTAATATCGGAATACATTCTTATAAAAAATTTAACACTGCAGAAGTTATATTACTGTTTTAATAAGGAGGAAAGATCATAAAAATGATGTTATTCCATGTTGCTTTAGTTGTCTTAATGACCTCGCTTTTGTTATCACTAGCAGTTCTTATAGCAAGAAGTATGACTGTGACAACACCCCATTTTTCAAATGAAGAACGTGTCAGGTGGTGTGAGTGCTATAGTCACTATTAGTTTACGTTGAGAGATTATGTTGACTAAATCTCTCATCGTCCTACTTCAGCCTGGTCTGCAGACCCTGAGGCAGTTAGGGTGGACTTCAGAGTATCAATGGGAGGCAAGTTTCTCTTGTTCTCTTAGAGAAACATGTGGGTTACTCTGTTGGTAGGTTGAGGGGTTCTGGGGGATGGGTAATCATACAAGGGAGCATTGATGATAATCAGGGTCTTGAGACCCTGAATGTCGGTAGGATCAGGGCAGGATCCAGGTGGCACATTCAAGTGGGGAAATAGGGATGAGTTTAATGAAGGGGCTACTTACTAGGTGTGGGCAAGGTTAAAGGAAACCAAGGAGGAATGGTAAAATATCTGGGTAGCAGTAGCACCTGTAACCAGGCTAGATCTGAAGGAGAATGAGGAAGGAGTGGTTAGGGAAACAGAGAGATTGAGAGAGAGAGAGAGAGCTGTTGGGAGGACCTCCCAGACAGAGCTCTGGCCTCAGATAGTACAACGCAGTCACCGTCAGCCCTCAGCCAAGCAGTAGGGACACCAAGGGAGTAAATACCCCAGATTCTCTCTCCTTCTACTTTCTGATCTCCCACCAGCAACTTCCATCTGCAGAACCCATCAGCATTCAAGAGTCTCTCATGGTTTGCCTCCCTCCCTCTCCCCAACTATTTTTCCCCTTCCTCTCCCCCATGGTCCTCTGTTAAGTTCCTCCTAATCCTCCTATACGTGCAAACATATGGTATTTGTCCTTCTCTGCCTGACTTATTTCGCTCAGCATAACACCCTCAAGGTCCATCCATGTTGCTACACAAGGCCAGATTTCATTGTTTCTCATTGCCATGTAGTATTCCATGGTATAGATAAACCACATCTTCTTGATCCATTCATCTGTTGATGGACACTTAGGCTCTTTCCATGTTTTAGCTATTGTGGAGAGTGCTGCTATGAACATTGGGGTCCATGTGCCCCTATGCATCAGCACCCCTGTATCCCTTGGGTAAATTCTTAGCAGTGCTATTGCTGGGTCATAGGGGAGTTCTATTGTTAATTTTTTGAGGAATCTCCACACTGTTTTCCAGAGGGGCTGTACCAGTTTACATCAACAGTGTAGGAGGGTTCTTTTGGCTCATTTTAGATGTGACAGTTTCTCAGACTTTCTTTGGTTTTGATGTCCTTGGCAGTTTTGAGGAGTACTGGCTAGGTATTTTGTAGGTTGTTACTCTATTGGAATAGTCTGATGTTTTTCTCATGATAAGACTGAGTTATGGATTACTGGAAGGAAAACCACAGGGGTATAGTACCATTTTTATTGTGTCATATCAAGGGTACATACTTTCAACATGATTTATGAGTATTGATATTGACCTTGATCACCTGGCTGAGGAAGTATTTGTTACCTTTCTACACTATACAGTTATTTTTTTCGCCTTTCCATACTGTATTCTGGAAGGAAGTCACAATGTGACACCTAAGGATTGGGGAATTATGCTTCCCCTCTTTGAAGGTGGAGTAGCTACATAAATTATTTGGAATTCTTCTGCATGGCAGGTTTCTCTTTTCTCCACCATTTATTCTTTTATCCAATCATTCATTATATCAGTATGGACTGATAGACCCCACAGGTTAAGGGCTCGATCCCACAAGACTACCCCTGACTTGAGTTGCCAGTTGTGGGCAGTGAGCCCGCAGGCTATCCACACTTCTGTCTGACTTGGTTACAATTGGAGGTTCCCATGACTTCTTTCTCAGGTTTAATAATTTGCTGTAACAGCTCACAGAATTCACAGAAACACTTTACTTACCATTACTGGTTTATTAGATTGGATTCAATTCAGGAGCATCCAAATGGAAGAGATTCATAGGGCAAGGAAGAAGGCATGTGGAGCTTCCATGGTCACGTAGACATGACATCCTCCTAGCACCGCGGATATGTTCAACAACCCAGACTCTCTCTGAATTCCCTTGTTTAGGGTTTTAATGAAGGTTTCATTACATAGCATAATTGATTATACCACTGGCCTCTGGCAATTAACTCAAACTCTTGCCCTTCTCCCTTCTTTGGAGGTAGAGGTTAGGGTTGAACGTTCCAACTCTCTAATCACATGCCCCCATCCTCCAAGAGTCATTTTGTTAGCATAAACTCAGGTACATTTGAAAGGGGCTTATTATGAAGAACAAAAGTGGTCCCTCTCATACTACGACTCAGGAAATTCCAAGGGTTTTAGGAGTTCCATACCTGGAATTGGGAAGAGAGACAAAATGTATATTTCTTACTTTGTCACTTTAGCCTTAGTTCTAGAATCTGCCATTTCTTCAAGGGGTCCTGGTCCCTTTCATTGAAGGATGACATTAGAAACCAAGATCTGGGTGTTAAGTGTGTTTGTTGCTCCTTGGGTGTTGTTTCTCTTAGACCCTCTCAGCTAACAAAAGAAAAATGCATGCATGTGTACATATATACACACATGCATACACATATGGACATGTGCATACAGATGCACATATACAAAAATATACACTTCTACATGTAATCACCTGTATCTATACTAAGCTAAACATGAATTCCTACTGATGTCCCCAACTCTAGCTTATTACCACATGGATCATTTTAGGTTTCTTCCCCTTGCTGATCTGTAAATTTCCACTCCATCAGTGAGAAACCTAGTTTACATCATTTGCCATTCATTTACCTAATTCCAGGATACATGAATGTTCACTTACAATATGCACAAAATGCAATATCAGAACTGTTAACTTATATCCCTATGTATTGGAATCATACAATATGTAGCCTTTTAGATTTTTTTTTACTTAGGAGGTTTAAAGTTCCTTCATGTATTTTTGTGTCTTAATGGCTCATTTCTTTTTTTCTACTTTAATTTTAACTTTTTTTTGAGAGAGAGAGAGAGAGAGAGAGAGAGAGAGAGAGAGAGATAACACATGCAAGCAGGAGAGAAGGGTAGAGAGAAAGATAATCTTAAGCTGGCCCCACATTGCCAGTGCAGAGCCAGATGCAGGGCTCAATCTCATGGTCCTAGGATCATCACCTGAGCTGAAATCAAGAGTCAAATGCTAGGGGGCTGGGTGGGTCAGTTGGTTTAACGTCTGACTTCGACTCAGGTCATGATCTCACATTCATGGGATTGAGTCCCACGTCAGGCTCTGTGCTGACAACTCAGAGCTTGGAGCCTGCTTTGGATTCTGTGTCTTCTCTCTCTCTGCCCCTTCCACATTTTCTCTCTCTGTCTCTCAAAGAACAAAATAAAATGTTAAAAAAAACTTTTAAAAACATTTTTCAATGTTTTTTTAAAAAATTATTTATTTCTAGGAGAGAGAGAGAGAGACAGCGTGAGCAGGGGAGGGTCAGAGAGAGAGGGAGTCACAGACTGAAACAAACTCCAGGCTCTGAGCTGGCAGTCAGCACAGAGCCTGACGCGGGGCTCGAACCCACGAACCGCGAGATCGTGACCTAAGCGAAAGTCGGACGCTTAACTGACTAAGCCACCCAGGCGCCCCTAAAAAAAACTTTTAAAAGCCCAAAGTTTAACCAACTGAGCCACCCAGATGCCCTGCATTTCTTCTTATTACCGAATAATATTTCATAGTAGGAATGTACCACGGTTTGTTTATCCATCCACCTATTGAGGGACATCTCAGTTCCTGCCATTTTTTGGCGATTATGAGTAAAAGTGCTATAAACACTTACATGCAGGTTTTTGTGTGAACATAACTTTTCAGGTTGATCGGGTAAATGCCTAGGAGCATGATTCTTGGATTGTATGGAAAGACACTGTTCTGCTGGGAAGAAACTGCCAAACTGTCTCCCAGAGTGACTCAACCATTTTGTATTCCCACCAGCAACGAATGAGCATTCATGTTGTTCCAAACCTTCCCTTTTAATTCAAGCCATGTCACTTACAACATGAAGACAAGCACCTCACTTGTTTGTCCTGCTCCAGAAGACAGAATTTCCATAAAAAGAGGTTGTGACTGAGGCACAGTGCCTCAGAATCTACCACGCCCACAACCCTATGTGCCTCCAGTTCCCAAAGAATACCTGAAGCTCCAATATTTTCACAGTATGAGAGGCTATGATTCCTGGATGAAATAAGGGAGGTACATGTGGAGAATACCCAGGACACTAGAAATTCTCATCACACAGCCAAACAGTGCTTCCCTAGTATCAAAAAGGAACTCCACTAACATGCCATTCAAGATGCATATATATATTACCTGGGTCCCAAGATTTCCTCATGTATACTGTGGTCAGGGCAAATTTACTAGCAGGAGCCTTCAAAATGAAAAGATGTACCATAGCAGAGAATTTAAGAATTTTCCAGGGTTTTCATTGCCAACACTTAACCCCAAAGATGCATTGAGCCCAAGCTATGGGCCACTCACTGTTCTAGAGGCTGGCATCCGAGAACTCCTTGTACATGGAGGAGACCAACATGTGCACAAGTCATCACAATTCAATGTAGTAACACACAATAGGAAATGGACACATTGATTTTGGAGCTGATGATACAAGTCTGGTTAGTGAATGGAAGCAAGTTAAGTAGCAATTTCAATAACAGCTTCTGCATCCAAGGAACCAAGCCGGTCAACCTGAGGGGCCATGATTAACTTTTTCAGGCTTATGCTAAGTTATTGCAACTAGCTTTTTGTAGATGGATTTGAAAGAAGAAATGAATTCCCTTGTGTTTTTGAGGCTGTTGTGGAGGAAAAGATGGCAGGAGGTAAAGGAAGAAACCCAGCAGTGGAGCAGCCCTGGGCAGAGAGGCAGACACATTTATTATAGGAGCAGCTGTACCCCACACTCACCACTTTCCAAAGCATTCCTGTCATTTGGAGGGAAGACAGCACACATTTTAAGGACACAGTGGAATGCAAGCGATTGATGGGTCAACACGGCTGGCTGGGTTGGTGATTTTGTAATTACGAAGCAGATTTTTTAGACAGAATGGTTACCCCAACTGTGTAATTAAGAGGATCGTTAAGGATTGTTGCTGGGCTGTGCATCACCCTGGGGCTAGAGCTACCACATGGTTACAATACAAAAATGCAGTCAGGCTTCATCATAAGGCCATTGCTAATTAATTGAAACAAATATTTGCAATAACAACTCCAATATATGATATATTTGTAACAGTTGAATGCTGAGAGAATCTTAACAGTGGGGTCCGATCAGGAGTAAAACACATACACACACACAAAGAAAAAAAAAAAACAGAAAAAAACAACAACAACCAAGAAACAGGTGTTTTGCCTCAGGTTAGAGAAAAACCAATGGGACAGTAGAAATTGGCCTTGGTGTAGGTTTGGTTGAATCCAAGCCCAGAGCACTGGTTAAGACCACATTTTGTCATTACATTTACCCTAGAATGGTCCTGGATAAGTTGGAGATGTTCCATCAACAAGCAAGAGTGATTGAGTTGGAAAATAGCACTGATGGGGAAGGTGAGAAAACAGAGATTCAGTCGGGGTTATACATCTGCTTACCACATTAATAGAGACTTTCAAAATTTTGAGACATTTTATTCCCCAAAGATAGAAATTAACTGTTTCCATCTCTCCTGAGCACAAAGAAGAAATGAGCCTCATCTGCAGAATGAGGAACTGAACTTGGCACACATTTTGACATTTTAGGTTCTAGAGCAGGACATGTTGCAGAGATTTGATCTATTGATTTAATTCCCCTCACTTAGAACAGCAAAGAGACCATAAATCCCAACATAACGACCCTCCCATGCTCTACACAAATTTCCATTTTTCTTCATATCATTCTGGGCATCTTTTTTGCTGGAAATCATTAAGCAGCCTTCGCTTAAGTCGTGAAAGCACTACTTTGGAAAAAATATAGGCCAAATCATTAACAAAGGATGCAATCTTCTGTACTAGAATCAAGATAAGACTGTAGATAATCACTGAAGCCAGTTAAGGGTTAACTGTAATTATATATGCTTTGGAGGTTGCTTCTAATCTTGGGATTCTAGAAACTAATGGTTATTTGCCTTATATTTCCATTGTCTGCTATTATACCCAACACAGTAGGTGCTTGGTAAGTATTATTGCTCAGGGATCACATGTAATATAATTACTCAAGGCTCTTATTAATCAGGGAATTTACTTTCTTAATGTTTATTTATTTATTGAGAGAGAGAGAGAATCCTAAGCAGGCTCTGAGCTATCAGTGCAGCACATGGGCCTCAGTCCAACATACCATGAGATCATGACCTGACCCCAAATCAAGAGTCAGACACTTAACCAACTGAACCACCTAGGAGATCTGGGAATTTACATGTTTAATAACCTCTTCAAGTGATTTTGAAAACCTCTGGCCTAAGATTATCACACCTCAGCACTGGGCTTGAAGTGATCTCCCTGAGAATAGCATCCTCAGACAGAATGCTAGGACCTCAGTGATCAGACAGGAATCTGCTATCTGGTCAACAAATTCAGTCTGCATCGACTCAACCAGCCAGGTTGTCACAGTATAGTTAAGGAATGGGAAAGACCTTCTGAAATGACCCTAAATCTGGGTCCCTGTGATGAGTCAGGGGAGAACAATACCCCCAACACTCCCAAAGAGTGTTCCTCCAATTGCGATACAGGATAAATCTAACGCCTTTCTGGGTTGTCCTTGTCATTCAATGTTTGGTATTTAAAGTTTTATTTTTACATTAAAGCAAATGTGTAAGCATTATATTATAGAATGAAAAATTCACATGAACTTTTCAAGGAAAACAAGAGTCTTCAAAGAAATTTCTTCCATGATGAAGTTCTGGCAAATGCTCCAGAATCCAGAATTTATTCTCCTCTAACTAAGAAGAGTTTAGGGCAGTGCTATCCATAGAACTTTCTAAGATCGTGGAAATGCTCTATATAGACACTTGTGTTATTGAGCTAGTGAGACTGAGGAACTATATTTTTAGTTGTATTTCATTTTAATTCATTTAAATCTAAATAGCCACATGTAGCTGGTGGCTACTGCATTGGACAGGTTTAAAGGACAAGTTTACATTATATTCCCAACATCTCCTGAGGAAAGTCTTTGGGAATTAAGGAAGAATCTAGGAAATGGGGCACAGCATGAGGCTTCTGTAACATATTCCCTCTGTCTGTCATCCCTCACTTCTGCTCCTAACCCTCTATTCACCTGAGAATCCTTTCCCCAGTCTTTGGAAGAACTGAACAGATGAAAACACCTGCTTCTGGGAAAAGCCGGAAGTGTTGAACAGCACATGCGAGGAAGTCTGGAAACCCATCCTGGGTGTCTTGCGATCCTCTCAACAAGACCTCAGGAGTCCTGGAGGTAATTTTTAAAAATGTTTATTTATCTATTTTTGAGAGAAAGAGAGAGAGAGAGAGAGAGAGACAGAGTGAGTGAGAGAGAGAGAGAGAGAGAGAGAGAGAGAGAGAATCCAAAGCAGGCTCCATGCTGCCAGTACGGAGCCAGATGCAGAGCCCCAGCTCATGAACTATATGATCATGACCTGAGCTGAGATCAAGAGTTGGACGCTTAATGGACAGAGCCACCAGGTCCCCCAGAATCCTGGAGGTAATCTGTAAGTTCCTTGTAGAGAGGTAGCAAGCGAGGTTTGGAAGGTACAACTATTTATTGTTCCAGTGACTTGGGGAATGAACTGGAAGAAGCAGCCTCAGCCTCCAGCTGCAGTGGATTAGTTCCTGTAATGAACCTGGATCCTTCTCAGGGAAAGATGCTGTGAGGTTGCTAAGATTTCAAAGCCAGACAGGGGTGCCTGGGTGGCTTAGTCGGTTAAGCGTCCGACTTTCGCTTAGGTCATGATCTCGCGGTTCGTGGGTTCGAGTCCCACGTCGGTCTCTGTGCTGACTACCAGCTCAGAGCCTGGAGCCTACTTCAGAGTCTGTATCTCCCTCTCTCTCTGACCCTCCCCTGCTCACACTGTCTCTCTCTCACTCTCCCCTAGAAATAAATAAAAATATTTAAAAAAAAAGATTTCAAAGCCAGACAACATCCTTGTGATGTGACTATATATGTATATATATGGCACATGATTTACAAATGCTCCTCTGACTTAGTAATTCCTGTACCAGTAATTTATCCAAAGTAAATAATGGGGAAATGTTAATAATATTTTAATAGGTGGGAAAAAGGAAGGGCACAAAATTATACATACTATATTTATACATAATAATACACTGTATGTATTATATATTTTGTAATGTCATATTATATCATGTATTTATTATATATGGTATATTATACATGCTAATATGTATTATATCTATAACCTCAAGAGATATTTTCTTTTTTTTAAATACAGTTTATTGTCTAGTTGGTTTCCATATAACACTCAGTGCTCATCCCAACAAGTGCCCTCCTCCATGCCCATCACCCCTTTTCCCCTCTCTCCAACCCCCCGTCAACACTCAGATTGTTCTCAGTATTTAAGAATTTCTTATGGTTTGCCTCCCTCCCTTTCCTTAACTATTTTCCCCCTCCGCCTCCCCCATGGTCCTTTGTTAAGTTTCTCCTATTCCACATATGAGTGAAAACATATGGTATCTGTCTTTCTCTGCTTGACTTATTTCACTTAGCATAATAAATAGGGGTTTTTTTTCAATGCATTAGTGTGTCTATAACAAAAATTGAACCAAAATATACCAAAACATTACTAGTGATTATCTGAGTGGTAGGATTATGAGTAGTTTTAGTTTTTTGCTTTATACTTTTTGTACATTTTAATTTTTCTTTAATAAACATCACTTTTATGATTAGGAAAGCCAATTATATATCTGCTAACACCTCACTTAGTAATTGATTTAGTACCTCATATTCATTGAGAACCCACAACATTATCTTCACTGCTGTGGGCAAATATTGGTACGCTTTGGTCCTGCACTCAGGGAGTGGATGTTCTGGAATGGTTTGGAATGGTTTGGAATTTTACTTTATTTTATTTTAATGTTTATTTATTTTGAGAGAGAGAGGGAGAGAGAGAGAGCAGGGGAGGAACAGAGAGAGAGGAAGACAGAGAATCCCAAGCAAGTTCTGCAGCTGTCTGCACAGAGTCTGATGTGAAGCTACAAACTGTGAGATCATGATCTGAGCCAAAACCAAGAGTCAGAGATTTAACCATTGAACCACCCAGGTGCCCCAAAGAACAGCTTGGAATTTTAAACATCCCTTTCACTTTGTGTAAGTTTCCTCTGAAGTAGGCTCTGCATGAAGATAGGCATGTTCAAAAGACAATGCCAACGGGCAAGTAACAAGAGTAACTTGACCAAGGAAGAGATCTTGGCTAGAGATCCTTTCAAATGACTAAGAGCTGGGGTGGCTCTGGCTAGCAAGCAGCTACTGTCAGAATGAGCAGTCTTGTGGACACCTGGTAGAAAAAGTGGTGCCTTTTTCCAATTTACAAAAAGGCAACTTCTAGGCTAACAGTGGTCTTCTGTAGACTCTTTGGTATCACTGATTTGATCACATTCAGAGCGAATGCAAATCTGGCAAACACATGCAGGAGCTAAATGGGAAGTTGTCCTCATAAAAGCCTTCAAAAGAACAGGCAAATGGCAAGATTTCAAGCATGCTTATCCTAACCACAGATATGCAATTCCAGGCTCCTGTCCTCCCTGAGGTGGCTTTAGGTTGGCTTCAGGCTGGTTTTTCTTAAAAGCAATTGCTGATAGAATTGGGGAAAATGCACGTAGAATTGAACAGTAGTTTCTAAGGAGTTGAGAGCCTAAGCGAGCCAGCTTCCTCCAGTCCACTGACAGACGCAGGATCAGTTGAGAGCAGGGCTTTCTGTTGTGATGTGCTGCTCTCCACTGAGAACACACTGCTTTGCAGGCAGGACACGTACCGTTGCATTATACATCACCCAGCTTGCCACATCCTGTTATGCTGCATCCCATCAACCTCAGCCGGGATGGAGGCGAATACAACCTCGGGTGGCATGAAGCACTTTGCAATGCGTCACAGCATTTAAGTCAGCGTCAGCCAAGTTGCACGCTTTGACTCGGACACCAGATGCTCTTTATTCAGAGGACACAATCTAATGTGCAGGAAGTGATGACTGAGGGTATAAGATGCATCAGGAGGGGCATCTGAGTCACACTCTGTCCAAGAGCCAAAGTTCATCCACTATGTTCAGTTCTAGTTCCCCACTGGAAAACCCCACAACCGTTGGCTCCTTATGAGAGAGGATCTGACAAATGAAAACAGTCCAAACTTTTGGAAAGAGGAGGTGCCAATCTACTGTGGAATGGGTCATGCCTTGTAAGGAGATCATCTTCAAGTATCGATGCTGCATGATCAATAGCAAGCAATTCACAAAGCCTATGACGGGATTAATAGCTATCACCTTGAATCAGATTAATGCCAAATGACTTACTTGAAGTTTAAACTTAGGCTCTTGTTGTCATCACTCTTTTCACCAATTGATTAAATACAGACTTTGCAGAACAATGATGATAAATGATGAATGACTGTTGTGAGTCTCTCCACTATAAATAAAGATTTGACACCAGAATTCTATAGTCTCCTCCTCCTCCAGCTGCTATATGAAGGACTGGGACCTGGTTCTCATCAGAAACCTTATGTTCTCCAAAGCAAGGGAACAGCACTGGGAACTCGGGAACTTAATGAGCAGCAAGGGAACTTGGGAACACAACAGTCCTCAAAGACCGAGAGGCGCTGGAGTATGGCTCAAGTTATCACAACAGGCTGGGAATCCTCACAGTTCCTCTCAAGAAAGGAGGGTTTACTGCAATCTCAGAAGGGCTTCAAGAGCTCATAACCTCCCTTTAGATTACAGATGCTTCCTGTTATATTCTTTTGTAAAATTTCCATGCTCTGAGGTTCTCTTGGTCCAGTCAGAGAGGGAGGAAGGCATCTGGGAAGAGGGGTCAGGGCTACATGTCTCTCAGGAGACTTCTTTTTATTCAGTAGAATTGGAACACTCTGATGTATAAGCAGCCTGTCCAGTGACCCAGTGATGAGTAGCAGGCCCAGCACCATGGTGACATCAAGTAACCCTTCAGCTCTCAGGCCTCTGTTAGTCTTCCTTTGATGTGGCTAAATTCGTTTTTTTTTAAAATTAATTAATTAATTAATTTTATTATTATTCTTTTTTACAAATAGTTTATTGTCAAGTTGGTTTCCATATAACACTCAGTGCTCATCCCCACAAGTGCCCTCCCCCATGCCCATCCTCCCCTCCGCCCCATACCCGTGAGTCCTCAGTTTGTTCTCAGCATTCAAGAGTCTCTCATGGTTTGCCTCTCTCCCTCTCCCCAACTATTTTCCCCTTCTCCCCCATGGTCCTCAGTTAAGTTCCTCCTAATCCTCCTATACGTGCAAACATATGGTATTTGTCCTTCTCTGCCTGACTTATTTCGCTCAGCACCCTCAAGGTCCATCCATGTTGCTACACATGGCCAGATTTCATTCTTCCTCATTGCCATGTAGTATTCCATCATATAGATAAACTGATGTGGCTAAATTCTTACCTTCCCATCCTAAGCATGATTAATTGGCTGGCAGCGACAGAGATAACAAGCTCAATCAAAAGAGTGCAGCTGGATTTTGCCAGACCAATCACTGGAAAACCAAATGAGTCAAAGCAGCTTCTCTCTACGTCATTTGGTCCCTTTCCTTCTCTAGAACCACTTGGCCTCTCACTTACCCTTTTCCTGAATGACCCATGCCCCCTTCTCTTCCTCTATCTACACCCCCATCTCTGCCTTCTTCCATCTAGCTGTCTCTATTAACCAGCTTTGTCTACCTCCTTATGTGTACAAGGACAAATGTGGCTACCTCAACCCATTTTCATTCTCCTCAGTTCAAGTGGCTAAAAAAAAATTAAAAAACAAAAATTTACTGTATCTTGTAGCTCTAATAAAATTCCCCAGAATATTTAGGCTTGTGTTTGGTTTACTCTAGTTCAATTGGTACTGTCCCGAGTGTCCACCCAGAGTAGTCGTATCCTCCAACCAAATCGTTGAACCACAACTTCACACAAATTATTGTATAGTGAAAGAAAATAGGATCAGAACCAGGCAGACTTGGGTTGGGACACTGGCTCAGAAATTACCAGCTATGTGACCTTGGTTAAGGAGCATTCACCTCAATTTCTTCGTGAGAATAGAGGAAATGCCATCTATCGTAACAGGTGTTTTCGAGGAATAATGACTTATTCTGGAAAGAGTTATCTAAACTCAGAATCTCCAGTTCTTCACTCCCCACTCCTTCTACATTCACCTACTTCTCATTAAGGTAACTGTGACTTTCCTATTGATAATATTTATCTTAATCTTATTTAGCTTTTTTTTTTTTTTTTAGAATTGGCACAGCTGACCATTCTCTCCTTGAAAACGCTCTTTCTATGGCTTCTATAACAATATAGCCTATGTTTTTACAAATCTATGCTGGTCACTTTAAGATTGCTTTAATATATAAATGAACAAAATGAAATATTCAATCTTTATGTATCCTCACCAAAAGTTAACTGCTGCTTACATGTTTGATTCTCTTTTCTTTTTCATCCCTGTCTTTCTGAAAACTACTCAATCATTTTGTAAATTTTTTTTTTTACTTATTCAGAATGTAAATTTCAATTCATGGAAATATAAAAAAAAAAAACCAGAAATTTAGAAACAGCTCAAATCCCTCCATCCCAAAATTCGATTCTTTATTTAGGATGGCACAACCAAAACCTTTTTGTTATACAAGATACCTTTTTAAAATGCAAACGTGGAGGGGTGTCTGGGTGGTTCAGTAGGTTAAGTGACCTACTCTTGATTTTGGCTCAGGCCATGATCTCACAGTTTGTAAGTTCAAGCCCCACGTTGGGCTCCACACTGTGACAATGTGAAGCCTGCTTTGGATTCTCTCTCTCCCTCCATCTCTCTGTGCTCCTCCTGTGTGCTCTCCCTCTATCTCAAAATAAATAAATAAAAGTAAAATGTAAACATGGAACTAGAAATACATGGAAATACATTTTTTAAGTGAGCTTACACTATAGATGCTATTTTATTTATTTTTTATTAAACATTTGTTAATGTTTATTTTATTTTTGAGAGAGAGAAAGAGACAGAGTGTGAATGGTGGAGAAGCAGAGAGAGACACACACACAGAATCCAAAGCAGGCTCTAGGCTCTTAGCTGTCAACACAGAGCCCAACATGGGGCTCGAACTCACCAACTGTGAGATTATGACCTAAGTCACTGTCGGATGCCTCACCAACTGAACCACCCAGGCACCTCAATAGATGCTATTTTAAATGAAAAGATTTAAACTTAATTTTGCTTTCTTTTAATAGACATGAAACAAAAGAATTGTTGACCTTTAAATAACTATTTCCTCCACCTGCAATAGAAGCAATTTTCCAAAAGATCCCTTCAAAGCTAAGATGAGAATATGAAAAGTATTTGGCAGGTAGAGTCATTTACATATTTCTCCTTTAGACATCAGTAATGTCTCAATTCTTCTCAGCTCCCTACACACACGTTTCAACCTGTGTTTGCTGTATGGTTGTTTTTTTATATTGTACACGCTTGTAGCTTTCATTTGAATTTCTGTACACATAATTTTCATAGTTCCTTGGAATCTGGTTTTGGCTCTAGATTTGGCTCTCTGTTCAAAGGTATTTAATGCTTCCTCCCAGTTCTTGGATCATGGAATGTCCTTTCTTGAGCTCTTGATTTTGAGTTATCTCAATGTAGAATTTTGTAATCTGCAGTTTTTTCAGAAATGCTCATGGACCTGTAGTCTTAGAGTTATTTCATATGTGAGAGGGTCTGTCTGTAGCTTTTTACATGAAGGCTTCTTGTGTCATGTAATGTTTACAAGTCATACTTTCTTTCTCTTAGAATTCTGATGATATTCCTCCTTTACTTTCTTCTAGCATTGGATGCTCTTGTGGAAAAATCTGGGGGCCAGCCTTATTTACTGATCCTTACTTGGTGCATGAGAAAAATCTCTCCTTACCTTTGTCCATGTAACTTAACTCCATGAGCTTAACTGGACTGTACCTTATATTTAGTGGCCTGGGCAATTGAGATAATATATAAAAGTACCCAGCATAGGACCTAGTACAGGGACTGACCCTGTACTATGACTCATAGACCAAATTGGCTCACAACCTGTTTTTGTAAACAGAGTTTTACTGTAACACAGCCACACTATTCACTTATATCTTAGCTGTGTCTGCTTTCCTGCAGCAATGGCAGAGCTGAGTAGTTGTGACAGAGACCAACATAGTCTGCAACCTAAAATATTTACTACCTGTCCCTTTACAGAAAATGTAACCCTTGACCTAGACATAATCTTCTTCCCTATACACACACTCCTTCTCTTACCTATAGAATCAAAAAACATGGACATTAAAAGAAACTTTACACTTCACTCTCTAGTCTAACACCTTGTTTTCTGCAAGAAAAGTTTCCATAAAATCTAGACATCTGCCCACCAATCTTTTTTTAACCAACTCTAAAGAAAAGTTCATCTGCATTCCATCATGTCCATATTACCTGGTATTACCTTGCAAAGATGAGCTTACATCTATGTCCAGAGACCCATCACAAATGAGGCAGAATTTAAAACTGGTTGCATTCAGCCACATGCCCTATTGCCTTTATGTGGTCAGATGGGCCTGGTCCACTTGTAAATAACCAATTGATATCAACCATAGTAGAAGATTTGACAACAGGGAGAATGTAGTCAAATCAACTGATGTGAGTCAAGTCCAAGAAAATGAAAAGTGAAGCCTATTAAAGGTAATTTTGAAATGATCCAGATTTTAAAAGAGTTTTACTATGATGACTTTGAAATGCACTTGAGCAGGACTCATCTGGTCCTTCCTCTTGGGGAATGGGCAGCTTTCTGCAGGAGGAATACCTGTGGAGATCATTTCCTGCTCTGTGAATTGCCTTCTCCACTCACTATCTCTCATGTACCAATTTGCAGAGAGTGATGAGGGGTTGTGAGATAGGAGAAAGGATTAATAGTCTGCTTTCCAGTGACTGGGAATGCTGAGAATAGATATTTAGCAGAGGGTGAGATAAGGAATCTCTACGCCCTCTGTGTGTTTGTACATGGAAGATATCAATATATCAGCCTTTTAGATATCTACTTGCCTTAGGGCAGTAAAAATTAGAGGCAAGAATTTTATTTAACTCTGTGTTATCTACTCTTTGCAACTTGAAGTAGAGGTAGGCTGGTTAACATAAAATATATCTTGGGGTGGGTACATATTTGTAATGTACTTAAAAGGCTGAAATATAGCTTTTTCTATTTCCTCATCCATGGACAACAGAGTAAGCATCTACAAAGCTAAGAAATATCATGAGTCAATACACCCAAAATGTGTGGCTTCAGGCAGGTTTCTTAATTTGCTCTGCCTTAGTATTTTTATCTTTATAATGGAAAAAGAAGAAGAACTAACCTTAGGCAAGTACTGACCTGGCACACAGCCAGGTATGATTCTAATGATCTCCACAGATGATCTCATTCAATTGTGACAACTCTTCAAGATATAGACTATTATTCCCTTTTGCAGGAGGAAAGTGAGGTGGAGAGGTTCAAGCCATTAGTTAGTAGGATGGGAAACTGGAAGTCTGGTTCCAAAAAGTATTCTGTCTCCAATTAACAGTAAGATTAAAAATATATGTAAAGTGGAATGCCTGGGTGCCCCAGTCGGTTGAGCATCCAACTTTGGCTCAGGTCGTGATCTCATGGCTCATGAGTTTGAGCCCCACATCAGGCTCTGTGCCAATAGCTCAGAGCCTGGAGCCTGCTTCAGATTCTGTGTCTCCCTCTCTCTTTCTGCCCCTCCCCCATTCACTCTGTCTCTCTCTCTTAAAAATAAATGCATTAAAAATTTTTTTAATATACAAAATGAAAAAATTCAACTACATTTCTTATCATATGCTTTGTATATTATAGTAAGCATGCAAGAAATCATAGTGATCTAAAATAATGAAGATTATGAGAAAAAGACAATGAAAAACCAAAGTGATTTAGAAAAGAGAGATTATAACCCCTGAGAGGGCTGCTGGCCCTACACAAACTCTCCTCCTTACTGGAGAGAGAGTTGTCTTTACTTGATTCTTAGATCCCACTTGGGACAAGGAATGCCTCCTCCTGCCACATTGCTGATGGAGTTCAAGGTTGCTGAGGCCATTATCACAGTTCTGGCTTTTAGTCTTTGATTATGGGACTTGTACTCAGCCTTCATCTTCTGCCCCAGTCTCAAAATCAAGGATGATTTTCATGCATTCATGTAGGCTGCCAGGTAGGCATCAGGAATTATCTTTTATGGTTGTGGAAGGCTTGGGCCATTGGGCATCAGAGAGAAAAGATGGAAGTATTCCTCTTCTGGGAGCCCGGCCCTGGGCCTCTGCCTCTTCTATGGCAGACTGATGGTAAAAAAAGAGGTTTGGGAGATAAACTGCAGCCTGTGAGCTGAAGAAGAGGATGCAGGGAGGGCAGAGAATAGAAGCGGTGAAATACAGGTAGCAACAACGAAAGGCCTTAGCAGGAACTGTAGATCACAAGGAAATGGGGTTGGGGTGGGGTCACATGGTGAAGAAGAGTAAGCTAAGACCAAAAGAATTAAAAGCAGGTACTCAGGGGTGCCTGGGTGGCTTAGTCAGTTGGGCGTCTGACTTTGGCTCAGGTCATGATTTCACGGTTTGTGAGTTTGAGCCCCGCATTGGGCTCTGTGCTGACGGCTAGCTCAGAGCCCGGAGCCCACTTCAGATTCTGTATCTCCCTCTCTCTCTGACCCTCCCCTGCTCACGCTGTCTCTCTCTCTCTCTCAGAAATAAATTTAAAAAATAAATGAAAGCAGGTACTCAAAGAGATATATTTATACCCATGTTCATGGTAGCATCATTCACAATAGCCAACTTAAAATGGAATGTTATAACTATTAGATGATCTATGTAAACCTCATGGTGACCACAGAGAAAAAACCCTTAGCAAGTACATAAAAGAGAAGAGAAAGAAATCAAATCATGCTGCTATAAAAAATCACAATAGCCAAAAGGTAGAAATGACCCAAATGACCATTGATGGATATAAAAAATAAACATATGGTTAATCCATATAATAGAATATTATTTGGCCCTAAAAATGAATGAAATTCTAATATGTGCTACAACATGAAACTTGAAGGTATTATGCTAAATAAAAGAAGCCTGATACCAAAGGTGGATATTGTAGGATTCTACTTACACAGGGCACCTACAGTAGTCAAATTTGTAGACAGAAAGTAGGTTGGAGTTTGTCAAGGGCTGGAGAAGGGGAGTGGGGAATGGAGAATTATTAATAGGTACAGAGTTTCAGCTTGGGAAAAATAAAAAATGTTCTGAAGATGGATGGTGGTGATGATTGCAGAACAGTGTGAAAATAATACCACTGAAAGATAAACTTAAAATGGCTCAAATGGTAAATTTTATGTTATATTTTACCATAATAAGAATAATAAACAGAGGCACCTGGGTGACTCAGTTGAGTAAACACCCAACTCTTGATTTGGCTCAGGTCATGGTCTCATGATTCATGAGATCAAGCCCTGTGTCAGGCTCTGAGGTGATGGCATGGAGCCTGCTTGGGATTCTCTCTCCCTCTATCTCTCTGCCCCTCCCCCAGCATGCTCACTTTCTGTCTCAAAAAAAAAAAAAAGAAAGTAATAAAAAAAATAATAAAGAAAATCTCAAAAGAGCAGGCAAATATGATTTCATTACCATAGTTGCTATCTGTACATTTATTACATAGATTTATGTTCACATTTAGTGGTAGGAGGCTGGGGTGAAGGGGAAATCAGCTAAATGTGTTTAAGTTCCATTTTTACCAATCTGAACCCATTGGTCAAAAGTAAGGCCCATCATTTATTCCAGGGAGCTGCCACAGAGTTTAGGCCATCCTGCCCTCCCATCAGTCATTCTCCAGAGAGGCCCATGCAGGGTGTCATCACCAGGATTCCTGACTACCAGAGCTGGCAAGATTAGAGCAGCAGAAAAGTAGGTCAGTGGAGAAGCCATTTGCCAGCTTGTAGAGACTTTGGTTGGGGTACAGAAGAGCAGGCTGTGCAACCGGCTGTGATTCAGGGCATGAGCGCCTTATTATTCACAGGGGTAAATGTTGTTAATATCGTGAGGTTGCACAGAGCTCTCCAGAAGCCAAACTGAGAGACTCTCATTGACTCTGGCAGGCTCCCCAGTGCTGGCAAATCAGGGCATCACGGGACTCTCGTCTCCCTACAATTAAACAGATAATTAAGAAATAAGAACATATTTTTCCAGTATAAAT
The DNA here is from genome assembly GCA_017311185.1 of Proteles cristata cristata. Classification (NCBI taxonomy): domain Eukaryota; kingdom Metazoa; phylum Chordata; class Mammalia; order Carnivora; family Hyaenidae; genus Proteles; species Proteles cristata. The sequence goes on from JAESUZ010004246.1 coordinate 476,453, forward strand.
TGATAGATGCTGGTTGGTAATGTTAGCATCAGGAATAAATTGAGCGGTAATCTGCAAAGGATGTTATTGCTATTACAAAAATAAAGATCTGTCTTCGCAACCAATCAATTCAGCAGATATATACCAACAATCAAATTGTTAAAAATGACTTCTATAAATTGCCCAGTGTTCCGTCTAATGGTACCAGAAGCAGCTGTGATACAATTTAGGGCTGATATAACCATACGTCGAGTGTGCTTTTTCATCCTGATGTTTTTGTTCCCTTCTAAGCATTTGCAGTAGAGCCCCAGCTTTGTTTAATGCACCCATGTGAAAACAAAGTGTATTTCACTCCGTGGGTTAGCAAAGGCGTTTTGGCAGAAACACTAAAAAATATATGCATTTAATATGGGAAGAATAATTCAATTTTCTTTCTATTATTTTAGCTACAAGGTTGCAATATCTTTAATTCTTCATTAAGCCCTCTGGCTTGCAAGAAGTTGCTGTTCTTTATGAACTGCCATACCTCTTTCACATGAATGTGGAGAAGACCCACAAAGGGATACTTATTATCAAGTATTTTTCAGTCTTGTCTAACAGCCATTTCCATGGAATCAGAATGATTTAGTACATTTTATTGATACCTGCAAGCACTTGAAGACTCAGTCTGTCCAAATTTTGATTGTCTGTTAATTCCTAATGACCAAGTCATCCTGTGATCTGTCAATGGCCTTTTTTTTTTTTCCCCTTGGCATATTCATGTCAGCTGACAGAATAGTTAAATACTGGGGCGCCTGGGTGGCTCAGTCGGTTAAGCGTCGACTTTCGCTTAGGTCATGATCTCGCGGTTCGTGGGTTCGAGCCCCGCATCGGGCTCTGTGCTGACTGCCAGCTCAGAGCCTGGAGCCAGTTTCAGTCTGTGACTCCCTCTCTCTCTGACCCTCCCCTGTTCACGCTGTCTCTCTCTCTCTCCTAGAAATAAATAAAACATTAAAAAAATTTTATTAAAAAAAAAAAAAGAATAGTTAAATACTGGCTGGACCAAAAGCAATTTCCCCAGTGGGGAGCCCTGACACAACAGGAATCCATCCTGAATATTACAGTTCCAAACTTAGTTCTCATGTTGAAGTTTGTCTAGTAAATTTAGATAGTGCACAAGATGATACATGGTTTACTCCCAGACATAATTAATAGAGCAAAAACATCAACAGTAGCCACTGGTCTCCTACTGAGTGTTAAGTTCTTTCCTCAAAACCAGGAGGCATATCAACACAAATACACACGGTCCCTGCCCTCAAACAACTTACAATATGGTAAGGAAATGGCTAAAAAAAATTGAATGGTTTGAGAACAACTAAGATGATACAAATTAGGAGGAGTCCTATGGAATAGAATGGGTAGGCAAGATAAAGGTAGGCAAGCATTATGGAGGACATGTGGAAGGTGAAAAAGGAGCCACATCCTTATCTTGAGTTCAACAATCTAACGATGTAGTAGAGGAAGAAACTAAGAGTGATTAGCTTCTATAATATGGTAAGAGAAATAGAGAAGTTCAGGGGCAGGGGAAGGAGAGAGTAGCTGAGATAGGCCAGGACCAGGGCAAGGTTTGGGAGTTGGGCACAAATGAGGCACATTAAGTTTGGCATAGAAATGATGCTCAGTTGGGGCTCCTGGGTGGCTCAGTTGGTTAAGCATCTGACCTCAGCTCAGGTCATGATCTTGTGGTTCGTGGATTCGTGCCCCATGTTGGGCTGTATGCTGACAGCTCAGACCCTGGAGCCTGCTTCAGATTCTGTGTCTTCCTCTCTTGGCTCCTCCTCCACCCATGCGCTCCTTTTCTCTCTCTCTTTCTCTCTCTCTCTCTCAAAAATGGATAAACATTGGGAAAAAAATGATGCCCAGCAATCAATTTAAATCTGAGCCTGAAACTCAGGAGAAAATTCAAGAATAAAAGTAATGATTTAGAAGTCCTTATTGTGGAATACTAGCCAGGGATATTGTAGAATGCCTTAGAAGTCTCAGTTTTGACCCTCAAAAATATTTCATTTCTTCCTGACAAGTACTAATCCTGAAGCTCTTCATGAAAACCCCCCGTCTTTTAGTATAATTTTTTAAATAAAAAATGTTAATATAAAAAACTCTTAACTGGTCTTTCTATTAGAGATTTTCTGAGTGAACCTCCAGATTCTCCCCATCCTTCTCCATCCTGCTTTGTGACCCAGGAGGCTGACCCCTGTGGACTGTATCATCTTGCCTTCTAGCTGCTAGATGGTTTGGCCATTGAGAAACCCATATGAAAAATAACAGTCAGGAAGAGAATGAGGTCAAAGTGTTTATCTCTGTGGATCTGTCTTTGCCTTGTTACGAGAAGTTGGCTTGCTTTTCTCTGTGGAATATCCAGAAAGCTCTCCTCCTCCCTGCCAGTCTGGCCTAGAAGTGGTGACAGCTTCTTGAATTTAGCATGTGGGGTATAACATCCCTCATTAGTTTCCCTACCCCCTGCCTATACTTTTGTAAATACTGCCTTTATTAAGTATTATTAATTTATCAAACTTTAAACTTTATTAAACTCTTCTCAATTATCTAGTGTGAATGCATTTTCTTTTTTCATGGCTCTGATAGAGTCCTCTGCAAATAATGACTAATTGATTGATTGGTTGATTGATATGATCCAGTCTTGGCTCTAATATATCTTCCCTTTAAAAAGTTCTACAATAAAAAAAAAAAAATAAAAAAAAAAATAAAAAGTTCTACAATATAGTAATGGCTCTCAGGCTGGCTTCTGCTAATGAAAAAAAAAATGTGTAAGATAGTTTCCTCAATCTAAATATTCATCAATGGGAATAAGTCATAGTTGATTTTTATATATGATACTTTAAAAAAGAATGAGATGGTCTTATAGATATGGGCATGGAAATATCTCCAAAACATAATAAGTGAAAAAAATTAAATGGCAGAAAAAATAGACTCAGTATAACCCCATTTATGAAAACAATATGAAACAAAATAAAAATAAATATTTAATATAAACTCTTGGTCTTTCAATCTCTATTCCCAAATTGTTCCTTGCCTCATCTCCTGCTATATTTCTTCCTCAACCTTATATTTTAGCCTCATTATACAGAAACTAAGTTATAGTAAGCATTCAACCCTTGTTGGATGAACAAATGAATTATAATTTTCAAATATAACCTGCACTTTGTTCTCCTCCATCTGAGGTATCATTGACAAATAAAAAATAAATATTCATGGTGTATGCCTTGATGTTTTGATAGATATATACATTATGAAATAATAAATATTACCAAGCTAATTAACATATCCATCACATGTTTACCATTTTCTTCCTTTCCTTTTTTTTTTGTACATGGTGAAAACACTTAAGAATCACCCTCATAGCAAATTTAAAGCTTACAACATAGTGTTGTTGACTATATTTATCCTGCATTTTCAAGACTCCATCTGAGTATTAGCTCATTACTGTTCCACCTGGTTGGAATGCCTTAACCTTCCTCCGCCTGTTATAATCAGACTAGTTATCCAGCATCTGCTCTAAATACCTCCATACCTGTGAAGTCTTCCCAAACAACTCAGACTACAATTTCCTTAAGACAGCTTGCTTTGTATTCAGATCTAACTTCCTCATAAGATTCTAAGATTCTTGAGAGAGCTTTGGCAATTTTGTATTCCTAATACCCTGGATTGAACCTCACGCATAGTAGGCACTCCATAACTAATTGGTGTATCTGTCTTGAGTTAAATCTAATTGATTGTTAGGGTGTGGTGGGCCAGGTCTTGCTGCCTATTGCTGATCATTAATTGAATGTCTCCCAAACCAAATTGATGAATTTAATTATGAAATTGTGTGTCATCGTATTTTAAATAATTTACTCTAAAATTTCAGGTAATTTAAACCTACAATGAAAAGCAGATGGTTCACGTAAGGTGGCTAAGTAGGAGAAATGTTTCTTTGTTGGGGTATCAGTGTCAACACAGACAATGTAGGGGTTTCAAGCGAAGACCTGGCCTGGCCGGTGTGGTAATGGACAGGAGAGGAGACGTTGGCACATTTTTGGGCAATCAACCTCCTTTTCCTTTACTCCAGGGGGATGAGCATATTTTCACTGTCTACTTTAGCAGCAGTTACCCCCTGCAGACTTCCCAATGAATCAGAGGCCACCTCTGCATAGGTCCATGATCCACAGCTTGTAAGTAATTCTCAAATCTAATTTATTAAAAACTCATTTATTTTCAACAACACCAGATTTCTGATTAATTCCCAGCACCATGGGTTATTTAATGCGGTGGGTTTCATTGTCATTTCTGATTTCCCAAAGTGCTTGATTGATAGAAGCTATTGTGGGCTTAGTCTGTCAGCGTATTGTTCCCTTGTCAAATGACAACAAAAAAGCCTTATTGATGGAATTGCTGGGTGTCTCTTAAATAAGGTAGAAATACGGAATTGCATTGGAGACACACAGGTGTTAGGCATTCACTAGGGAAGCTAAAAAATATGCTTAGAAACTTCACTAAAATGTAAGGCATAGATCCCCATCTATACCCCACCTAAAAAAGTCTAACAAGACATGTAGTTGTGTTATCTCCTTTGATGTCAATGAATTAAGAGGTTTATTTCCATTTTGCCTTTTTATGAGGGATATGAAACACAATGAAGTAGATTCAGAACCATAAATCACCTTTAAATAAAACCAACCATTTTGTTTTTTAAATTTTTTGGAACATTGAAGACCCATTTAAATCTTTGAGAAGAGTAATCCTTAGAAGACAAGACACAGTCATTAAGGCTCAAACTGCCAGGATGTTTGTGAAGCTAATAGGCCACACTAAATAGGAACTCCTCTTTGTTGACTCCCTTAACCTCTCCCTAAACTGAGGTTACTTCCCCAATCTAGCCACAGATACAAGCTAGGAATTGGAAATTCGGTATAAAAATGGCCATAAAAGGTTAATAAAAGGGAAAGATCCAGTTCTTCCACATATTCACAAAGGATTTTCACAATTTGGTGTACCAAATTTGTTAAAATCAACAACGCTCCCTTATATACCTTCCAATAATGCCTTTTATCTTCCTAGACAGACAAGGACCATAGTGTGAGAGAACTGACCGTTAAATGGGGAAATCCAGTCCCTTTGCATCTCTTAAGCTTGAGGATAGATAACTCCCTAATCAGATCTTATCTCTTCTAAACAACTTCCACAACCCTCAGTGATGGCAGGCCAGAGATTTGGATTCACTTCTGTGCAAATGTTTCCCTTTAGCCTGGCATCTAACGGGGCTCTTGTGCTGTTTATGAAATATTCATTGTCAAAGAGATTATGGACCACTTTGCACAGCTTAGAGGACACATACTGTGTAAAACTAAGAACTGAGAAATGAGGAGGCTGTGAAGAAAGCGTAATATAGGATGTCTCTCCACGCCTTTTCCTTACCTGTACTTGCCTCCCTGGAGGAAACTCTAAGAGGGCAAACTAGGGAATAATATTACAGGATCCAGAGTTCTTAAGATTCCACTTCCCCAGACCCTTTGTTATATACAAACAAGCCCACTCATGCGCAATGTCTCATATATAAATATAACTCTCCTGAAAATCTCTTGTCGGAAAAGTAATCATTCTGATATATTTACCAAAGAGGACTTTATAGTAATTTATCTACAAGCATCTGTATGCAAAGACATGTATTTACTGAGCGGCTAAATTTAGAATGAATGGGGCCTTACTGCCCTTTGCAAAAGATGTAGTTAAAATTGTGCCATCTCCATTTTTCATGAATTGACCAAGATTAAAAAGGGACTGTGTTAAGACAGTGATGGTATAGGGAAGGAACACCTTTATATTGCTACATATAAATTGGTGCGAACTCTATGGAGACCATTTGAGAACATGCATCAGAGTTAAAATGTGCTATTAGAGATTTCCAATTTTAATATAGCGGTGTAGATTTTTTTCTGACCCATTTTCTTCTAAGAAATCACCCACAACCAACAAGGAATATGCGAAACAAAACACAAACTCAATAATCCATGAAATTAGGAAATATTTATAACCTTGAATCATAATAGATGAAAATAAATGAAGGAGCTTAAATGATGTAGCCACATGAAGAAAGCCTGTATAGTTGGTTAACGATAGAAGTTTTAGGACACTTAAAACAAGAGAATAGTAAGAGTAAGGAAAGAGTAAAGAAAATGGGGAGATTGATTAAAAATGCTATAGATGGAGCAGAGAGAACCCTCTCAGAACCTCATCCTGAGTGGCCAGGTGTATATCTCTCATTCCCAGGACCAAGAAGGAATTAAAGCAATAGCTTCAAACTCAGGGTCACCAGCCCTGTGGAAGGCAGAGAATAAGCACTAGATTAAAAAAAGTAAATTATGTGTAAAATGAACAGCAAGACCCACACCTCCTCTGCAATGCTTAGCTGCCAAAACACGGAACCAGATTTATTGCCATGGCCTTCCCTTTTCCCCACCACCCTCTACCCAAAGAAAGTGAAATAGATTGTAGAATTTTTCTCTGGTATAACTGAATGTCCCAGAGAAAATACCTAGAGATATAGATATGAATTCCACCAATAAAAATCAATCAGTTTTCTACTCAACTAATTTACAACGAAGCCAGCAAACTCAGCTCTACAGATGGAATTTCCAATCAGCTCTTTAATAGCTCCTTCTAAAATATGAACTGACAACCAAGGATCTCTTGACATTTGAGAAAATCCTCCAATATGAAAGATAGTAATACACACACACACATACACAGTGAAAAGGAACTAGGAAAAAAAAGAGACAACATAGGTTGCAAAAAATTACTTTCAAAAAACAAATATAATTTATTTTCTTAGAAATAGAATAAATCCATGTGGGTGGGAGGAAACGGACTATAAGAAGAATAATCAGAGTAAAGGAGTTCTTAAAAATATTATAGCAAAAAAATTTTTTTTTAATTTTCAATGAATGGGTAGAAAAAAGAGTTGAAGAAATCTCTTAGACAGTATACAAAAACAAAACCCCCAAAACAAGGAGACAAATCATAGGAGAAACAATGAGAACAGTAGAGGTTCAAAACAAGAAATCCAACATTGATTAATGGACGTACCAGAAAGAGAACAAAGAAAGGCATGGAGAGGGAATTATCAAAGAAATAATACAAGAAAATTATAGGACATGGGTCTCCAGACTGAAAGAGCCCCTAGAAGGTTACTACAAAGAATGAAAAGGACCCACACCAAAGGATATCATTGTAAAATTTCAATGTGTGAATAGTCTAAACCTTTCAGAGATTTTTAAAAAATCATATACAAAAGATCAAGAATCAGAGTGGCACAGGATTTCTCAACAGCATTATTGGAAATTAGAAGACGATGTCTTTAAATTTTGAAGGAAAATTATGTTCTATCTATATTCAGCCAAAGTATCAAATATGAGGGTAGAATAAAGATGTCTTCAGTATCAAAAGACCTAAGATTTTTACCTTTCATTAACCATTCTTAGGAAGCTACTAGAGAATGCACTCCACAAAAAGGATTAAAACAAACACAAGAAAAAATGGCGAACAGGTACTTGGGAATCCAACACAAGACAGAAAGATAAGGAGAATTCATAGAACGAGAGCAGCAAGCCCGGAAAGTAACCAGTCAACATCGGAATAAGAAAATGGAAGGTTCCAGGGAAAAGAAGGAACTAACTGATCAACTGATGAGTGTGTCATTGTGGAAAATTGTATTGAGAGGTTGTTGGATGAGAATTAAATATTTATAAAGAAACTAGGAAATGAAAAATATGAGATAATCATTAACACCAGAGGAAAAAGTCCAAGAAAGGAAACAGTCATGGTAGACTACCTGGTGCCCACTAGTGAACTAAGTTTGCACAAGGTAATGTAAGTACAAATGTCACTTTAACCTTCAACTATAACGTAAGCATATCCAGAGGGAGGGGAGTGAATGAGTAAGAAATCTAAACCTTCAACTGACATAACACGAAGTCAGTAGAAAACGCCAGAAAGGGTAACCCATACATCAGCGTGAGCTCATGACCTAGAGAGGTAGAGGTAAAAACCCGAAGGAACAAACAGAAGGATTGAAAACAAGGAGTGTGTCTGCAGGGAGTCAGGAAATGGTGGGGTCTGAGACTGTGAATTTTAGTTGTGTCTTTTAGTACTCCTTGGTTTTTAAAAATTATCTGCCTGCGGGGCACCTGGGTGGCTTAGTCGGTTAAGTGTCCGACTTTCGCTTAGGTCATGATCTCGCGGTTCGTGGGTTCGAGCCCCGCGTCGGGCTCTGTGCTGACTGCCAGCTCAGAGCCTGGAGCCTGTTTCAGTCTGTGACTCCCTCTCTCTCTGACCCTCCCCTGCTCACGCTGTCTCTCTCTCTCTCTCCTAGAAATAAATTAAAAAATTAAAAAAAAAATTATCTGCCTGCGATAATTTGTTAAACAGTAATATTTACTTTAAAATCTTTAAGTTTTTATTTATTTATTTTGAGAGAAAGAGAGTACAAATGAGGGTGGGGCAGAGAGAGAAGGAGAGAGAGAATCCCAGGCAGGCTCTGCACTGTCAGCACAGAGGCCTGTGGGGCTAGAACTCACAAACTGTAAGATCATGACCTGAGCTGAAATCAAGAGTCAAACACTTAACTGAGCCAGCCATGCATCCCAAAAAACAACATTTTAAATAATAAATGTGGTCATATTAGGTGATCTTTACAATTACTCCTGGTTTTTAAAGGTGCTTTTTGGGGCACTTGGGTGGCTCAGCCAGTTGAGCATGACTGTTGATTTCATCTCAGGATTCATGGGTTGAGTCTTACATCAGGCTTTATGCCTGTTTGGGATTCTCTCCCTCCTTCCCTGCCCCTCCCCCACTTGCAAGCACACAAGCTCTTTCAAAATAAATAAATAAATAAGCCTTTTTTTTTTCTTTTAAAGGTGCTTTTTAAAAGCTTCCAAGAAGGGGCGCCTGGGTGGCTTAGTCGGTTAAGCATCCGACTTTCGCCTGAGTCATGATCTCACGGTTCGTGGGTTCGAGCCCCGCGTCGGGCTCTGTGCTGACTGCCAGCTCAGAGCCTGGAGCCTGTTTCAGTCTGTGACTCCCTCTCTCTCTGACCCTCCACTGCTCACGCTGTCTCTCTCTCTCCTAGAAATAAATAAAAATATTTTTAAAAATATTAAAAAATAAATAAATAAAAGCTTCCAAGAAAAGAAACACTTGGAAGGAGAAAGTCTGAAAAGTTAACTAGTATATTGAAGGACCAAAGACATTTCCCCCCCTTCTTGGGTTTCTTTTTTCCTCCTCTTATGCTAATTCCATAAGCTTTGAAGTAAAAAGTACATATTTGTATGAATAGAACTGACCTCTAAACTTGGCCTAAGTTCATTTCCTGAAGAGTAATTTAAAAGAACACAACAGAATAGGATTCGGCAACACAAGAGAACAAACTGCATGCTACAAAATGGATAAACCTTAAAGGAATTACGCTAAGGGAAAGAAACCAGAACCACAAGATTATGTAATGCAGGATTCGATTGCTAGGACATTCTGGAAAAGGTAAAACTATAGGGACAGGAAATAGATCAGAGGTTGCCAAGACCTGGGAGCAGAGTGTGGGGTTGACTCTAAAGATGCTGGGGTTTGTGGGGAGAGGGCAGATTTTTGGAAGTGAATAAGTCTGTACCTTGATTGTGCTGGGAGATGAACAATGATAAGCGTTTGTCAAAACTCAGAGAACTGCATTAAAAAGAGTGAATTTTATTACATGATACATTATATCTCAGCCAGAGAGACAGAAAGGGAGAAGATAGAGGACATGGACAATGATTCCAAAAGAGTTTTAGCTTCACAGATTGTTAGATGAGACTAAAGTAATCCCATCTCATTTGGCCTTTTCTCACTGCACTGGGTAGGTAATTAAGGTCCCACAAGGCCTAAGGTTCAACATAATTCTTCCCCAGATATACCAGCAGGGAGAGAGAAACCCGAAATATCATGCAGGATTCTATGCTAGTTTTATGATCAGTGTAGTGGGTTTGTTTGCTTTTTTACAACTTTCTAAAAGCCAAATATGAAAATTAAAAGCATCTCTACAGAAGATTGCAGAAATAGCCACCAGTGTTCTCTTCCTTGAATCTACACTACTTTGCAATGTGCCTTTGCAGCTCATTCCATCAAGAAGACTAGTCTAGGTCCCTCCATTCTTTGAATCTGGGCTGTCTTCGTGAATTGCATTATGAAGAGAATATGGTGGAGGTGAGTGTGTGCCACTCCTGAGCTTAGGCCTCAAGATAACTTGCAGCCTTTCATTGGATCTCTTGGAGCACTGTCCGGCCACCACGTAAACAAGCTTGGGCTTGTTTCTATGAGAGACATGGGTCTGAGTCACCATCATCACTGTTTGCTAACCTTCAGATATGTGAGTGAGACCATCCTAGACAGGTAAACCTCCAACTAATCCATTGGCTGACCACAGATACATACGCAAGCCCAGTCAAGCCCAGCCAAGGTTGGCCCAATGAGCCAAATCATCCAGCTGAAGTACAGAATTAGGAACAGTAATAAATGGTTACTGTGTTAAGTCACTAAGCTTTGGGGTAGTTTGTTAGGCAGCAAAGCTAACTGATAAAAATTTAAAAAAGAATACAATTAAGAAAAAAAAGGAAAAACAACACACTGAGAGGTCTCTGAGACTTCTGTAATACTGAAAAGCTAGGTATCTTAGACTAGACAGGAGTCATCAAAAAATAAAAATAAGACTTCTTAAAGTTTCATAAAACAGAGTATTATACTCTGAAAAAGCAATTTTACTTACAGGAATTTATTCTATAGGTATACTCACATCAGTATGCATTAATATCATTAACAGGTGAGCCCTGATTAGGTGAAAGTTTTATTAGAACACAGCTTCATTTGTTTACATATTCTTTAGAGTTGTTTTCACAACAATGGCCCCGTTGAATAATCTTGACAGAGATTGTGTAGCTGTCAAAGCCTAGAATATTTATTATCTGATCATTTACAGGAAAAATTTGCTGACCCCTGGTCTCAGTCAGTGATTCTCGAATGTTAGTGAGCATCAGAGCTACATGAAGAACCTATTAAAACACGGATTGCTATGTCTTCCTACAGTGTTTCTGATTTAGTAGATCTGGAGAGGGCCTAAGAATCTGTATGTCCAGTTCTTATTATGATCTTCGAACTACGCTATGTAGACAACTACCTATTCTGTATTTTCTGTGAGCTGGAAAATGGAAGATTCTCAATCCAAATGGTAGATGTAGTCGAGAACAGTGTGTTCAATGCAACATTGCTCTCCCCACTCTGCGTGGAGCATCCTGCCCAGCACTGGGGTCCGGCTCATAGCTCTCACTTTGTCTTATCATAAGCCATTTAATGTTTCCTCCCAGGTATTTGGAGGAAGAACCGTAGAACCTGGAAAAGAAATACAAGGCGTGGGTTCAAGTTTCTGTCCCATTGTGTCCTTGAGTAAGCTCCCTAAAGCCCTGGAGATAATAAAGTGCTCTTATCTACTTTACACGGCTATTGTGAAAATTAAATGGAAGATACTATACAACCTATTCTGTCAATGTTATCTTTTCATAAACTAAAGTTATATTGTTATGATGTATTATTGTCAGTCACCTACTATATTGTACCATTGCTATTATTGATAACCCTAGCAGTTCTAAGCAGATGTTGCTCTGTGCAGAGAAAAAGAGTTTGCCCAAAAAGAATGAAAGACATTAATAAATTATTAAAGACATTAATAAAACCCATCTCCAATTAAAAGCTACTTTAACCCATTAAGTAGCTTCAGAAATTATCTGCATTCAAACATAAATGTCTGTCTTCATTCTTGGCAGAAAATAAGTGTGTGCAGGACACATAAGTGGCGTTGATAGATCAGACTTGCGGGGCTGAAAACTCAAAGGAAATCCTACCTATTCCCCTGCAAAGAACACGTCCTCAATCTCTGGGTTCCATTCCTATTGGAAGCCGGCCTCCGATGCCAGCCCAGCCTTTGGGTACCTCCAGTACCTCCTGCTCAACCACTCCAGGAGGACCCAAGGCCTTGAGAACACCCGCCTACACAGGAAAGCTCCAGGAACTACTGCCAGCGGCTCCAAGCTACAAAAAGCCATTAGCCGCCATTGACCTTTGGCACAGCTGTTAGTCGGATTGGAAATGGATGCGGAGTGGGCAACCCAGCATAGCTCATTACTGTCCCCTCTAGCCACTCCTGAGGCACCTGAGCTGATGTTTTGCTGGCGGGCTGATCTTGTCCATGTCTTTTCTCGAACCTCACTGCTGTACTTCTTAAGGCAGTTAGCCGGAGGGGAAGGCCTGCCTCTGTGCTTCCTGTTTGCTTTTAGTTGTTATTTCAAGGTCAGTTTAACTCAGTGGCCGCCAGGTCCCAGCTTACGCATCAGGTTGGCACACGCTGCTGGAGTCCTGATTCAAAGCAAAGTGCTTGCACACTCTCTCCCTCGCAACATACCCCGAGGCATAGATCCGCTAATTCCGGTGTTTGTGGCTTCCCCACAGTTCTCTACTCCCAGCTCCCGCAGAACTCAGGTGATCCTCCTTGGGAACTCGTGGTTGATGCCAAGCAATTCAAATCCTGACAGCATGCAGGAAGAAGGCTCAGAGCGCTCCAGGGCTATTAGCTGCCTGGGGGAAACAGGTGCTATCTAGTCCACGTGGAGGCGGAGTCTTCCTTCTCCTGGAAGTCCTGTCCCTCCAGAGGCCAGAATGCAGTTCGCTTTGCCCTTTAGAAGCACCAACAAGATGGTTTATGTGTTCAGGTTTGCCTGAAAAAGCTGGAGCACTCAGTCGGGCTTCTGGTTTAATAGTACCTGTTTCTCCCCCTTGGAATGAAAAACTCAGAGAGCTGCCTCTGATGCCTGCCCCGAGGCCCGTTTACCTCGGCATCTCCTGTAAGTCAAGTAACCACTCAGGCTCTGGTTGCTTTCTCTAAAAAAAAAATGAAGGAGTAGTTGCATGATGATTTCTAAGGCTTCTTTCCATGCCCAGGTTTTATGATTCTCTTGAACTCCAGGAATGCCATTCCTCTCCCCCCGCCCTCCCCTTCCCGCACATACTCCCAGAGAATGCAAATAATTTTTTAATATAAATCCAAGCAAAATGTAATAAAGAAGGTAAATTTGCTGTCAAATTTGCATAATGTATTCTCAAGCCAAGCAGAAATGGCATTTGGATTGTTTGCTGTTTTGAATTATCTGCACCACCGCACCCCTGCTTTCGTGCCGATAATTGGGAGTGACTGTATATGGGGGAAGATACACAGTTGTCTCGTATGGATCACATCACAGTAGCATTTCTCAGAGTTTGGGTTAATGTGGTTAACTTAGGTGGTGGGGCCAAGGAAGAACCCACTGCAGAGAGGGTTGACTCTCTGTAGTTTTATATAGGGAAAAATCTTTTTCAGATGTCCCTAATTGCACCTCTAATCATAAAAGAAAAAAATGCTTAAAAAATGCATGTGTTCACTGAATTCTGAATCTGTAGATTCTTGCATTCATGAATTTTCGTTGTGATCAGGATAACTCCAAAGGCAGGTAAAATAATTTTTCACTTTATTGAGGCCTGAGTTTGGATGACCTGTGCTCGGTGACAAGTACCAGGAACAAAGCCTGTGGGTGATGGTGGCACCGAGCCAGTCCCAAAGCAGCAGCTCAGCACCTCAGCTTTGTCCTTTGCATAGGCAGTGACTTGTGTGGATGCTGTAAAGAACGATTTTACTCTGACACTTCAATAAAGCTAAAAAGGCTCTAAGCTTGTCTGTGAAAATATGCAAAGAAAATACGTGATTTGGAGAGCAACTGAGAAGAAAAGCCCCACACTCATACAGACACTCCTGTTCACTTGAAGTCAGAAATGCGAACAGGTCCTTGTGGTGAAGGTCCCCAGGGCTACTGAGCTAGAACTGAGAAGCTGTCTCAGGAGCTAGAAGGGGTGGGGGAGATTTAGGACAAATACAACAAATTACTACTAGACAAAGTAGGTAGTAAAGAAATGAAACATGTTGCTGCTAAGGGCGATATAGACTGAAAACAGAAATAGGCTCAAAAATTGCTTTGGATAAATTCAAGGCTTATAAATCTACAACAGAGAGTTTCCTTTGTAATGGAAAAGCTAGGTATACTTGACATTTGACAGAGAATAGCCGTGTTTGCTCACAAAGCATCCTTTTTCCTACTCTCAGACTGTGGCTGTTATCGCTACTATCCTGCGTTTATTGAGCGCTAGGCAATTACTAAAAACTTTATATACATTATCGTCTTAATCGTCACAGGTGCATTGTGCTGAGTATTATTATCCCCATTTCATAAAAGAAGAAACCGTGTATTGTACAAATATCCTGGGTTGACTGCTCAGCTCACACAATCTCCACCCAACGTTTGACCACATTTATATCACATGATCCCTTCCCCTCTCCCCATGGCTAGCTGGTTTGGGGGCAAGCCCTTGATCCAAACCAAGCTGGGCCAATGGCATTCTCTCTCCCAGAAACGTGAAATGGGAAATAAGGGTGCACAGATGTGGAATGTGCCCATTAGTGGCAGAAATTCAGTTAAAGAACATATCCTTAGAGAAATTGGAACACTCCTATGTTGCTGATGGGAATGTCAAGTGGTGCAGCAGCTGTGGAAAATAGCTTAGCACTTCTTCAAAAAGCTAAACATAGAATTACCATATGACCCAGCAATTCTACTGCTAGGTATATACCCCAAAAAACTGAAAACAGAGACTCAAACAGATACTTATACAGCAATGTTCATTGCAGCATTATTTATAATAATCAAAAGGTCAAAGCAATCCAAATACCCATTGATGGGTGAATGGATAAACAAAATATTGTCTATCCATATGATGGAATATTATTCAACCATAAAAAGAAATGAAGTCCTGACACATGTTAAAACATGAACGAACCTTAAAAACATTGTGCTTGATGAAATTAAGCAGACACCAAAGGACAAATATTATTGGATTCCACTCATATGAAATATCTAGAAGAGGCAAATTCATATGAACAAAAAGCTTATTAGGTATTATCAAGGGCTCAGGATTTTTGGAAGGGGTATTCAGAGAGTACTCAAATTAACAACAAACCTGCTTTTACTTATGCACAGAATTTGTCTTTATTGTCTGAAATCTGACTAGTACAGATATGTAGAGAAGAGCAATTCTACATTTCATTGTTTATTTAGTCCAGAAAAAGTCTCACAATTCATGTCAAAGGGATCATATTCATGTCCAATATCCTCTCCACCTTCCCATTATGGGTAAGCCTGACTTATCAGGTCAGACAGTTCAATGATCAGCTGTGTAGATCTCAAAAATATCTATTAAATTCAATATGATAAATGATACCCAGGAACACACACAGGAAAACACACTTACACGGGGATCCAGAAAAGTAGCAACCATTACATCTGACTCACAGATGCATCTTCTTTGGCCTGTATGGCAGACACTGTTGATAGATTATAAAAAACACCTTTGCTGAATGTTTTCTCCCTTGGCACTTATCCCTATGGGGGAGGGGGTCTCTCTTGCAACTCGGAGTGACCACATGACTCAGTTTTGGCCTTCGTGATGAAAGTGAATGGCTCCTGGGCTAGGGTGAGGGGGGGTTTCAGGAAAATGATTTTCAATTTCCTGATTTAAAAAAAAAAGGAGATGGGCTCTTCCTCAGGCCATGAAGGTGTGTGTGAGACACAGGGTGTTGGGGAAGTCATCAGATGATGTGACAGGCTTGAGGATGAAGTCCAACAGGCTGAAACTGTAGAGCACAAATAAACAAAGGCCTGGGTCCCAGATCTAATACCAGCAATGGCTCACCTCTACACTTCTTCTTTTATATATTTCTTATTATTGGGGGCACCAGGGTGGCTCAGTTGGTTAAGCATCTGACTTGGGCTCAGGTCATGATCTTGCAGTTCGTGAGTTCAAGCCCCGTGTCAGACTCCGTGCTGACAGCCTTCTTCAGATTCTGTATCTCCCTCTCTCTCTGCCTCTCCTTGTCACACACATACACTCTGTCTCTCACACACAAATAGACATTAAAAAAATAATAAAATTTAAAAAATAGTAAAATAACTTTTTATTGAAGTGTAATATACATATAAAAAGGACATCAACCATAAATGTACAGCTTAACGAAACCTCACAAACTGCACACATCCTTGGAAGCAGAACTCAGATCATGACCAGCACCCCAGTGTCCCCCGCTACCCCCATGCCCTCTCAAGGGCATCCCAAGACTGGATTTTTTGCTGGGCCATTGTCTATGTGCTGCTGAGCAGTTTTCCCAAGTGATTGTGTCAGATGTCATTTTATGTGGAAAAAAATACAGTCATATTTGACTGAAGCCATTGTAAGCTGGGTTTTCAATAACTTGCAATGGAATGCATTCCTAACCCTCTTGATGTTTTGAAATGTTTTTTTCAATAGATTGTCAGGGACTTACCATAATCAACTGCATTTCTAGTTGTCTTAAGATATTGGAAGATCTCACAAGATAGAGAACATCCTGAAATCAAGAGACAGATGCTAAACTGACTGAGCCACCCAGGTACCCACTGTGGAGTTTTTAAAAGCTATCTCCTTCTGGTCAATAGTTTAGAAAATAATTGTGTTGTCATTTGTTCTTTTTGTTAAATTTATTTAGTGTGTGAGAGAGTGTGCATGATAGAGGAGAGGCAGAGAGAGAATCATAAGCAGGCTCTGTGCTGTCAGCATGGAGCCCTACGTGGGGCTTGAGGCAGGGCTCCATCTCACGCACTATGAGCTCATGACCTAGACCAGTACCAAGAGTCAGATGTTTAACTGACATAGCCACCCAGGTGCCCATGTGTTACTATTGGTTAGAGTTGGCATTGTTTGACAGACCAACGGCCTTTAGGCCTGGAAGCTCAAAAATACTAATAGAATGGGGCCAAAGGAAGCAGGCAGAAGAATGACGCAAATGAGGGAACATGATGTAGAGGAAAGCAGAAGTAATCAGGAAAGAGAAATTAGCTGAGCAGGGACAAGTCAGCTAGAAGAGCTTGGAAGCAGGCAGCAAACGCTGAAGGGAGTATTTTCACTTAGTTTGAAAGCTCTGAGGAAAGGGAAAGGAAGGAAGAGGAGAAAACCACACCACTGAGGTTGATAACTGAGAAATTCATTTCCTAATTGGAACTGAAGGTAGGAGAAGAGGTTCCGGAAAAGCAAAGCAAAGGTTTTAGGAAAGTGAAGAAAAAGAAAAAGGGAAAAAAAGGGTATGTGGTGGATGTTGATTGCTTTTGCCCTTTTTCTGATCACGCCACTCCTGGTCTGTGTTGTTCTGTAGAACTGGCCGTGTGCACAGGTCTGGAAGTCAGCATGTGGACCAAGCATGGTCAGTAAGCATCTTGCATTTTGGTGATGTGTTGATTAGTTCAGTGATGGGTAGGCACTCCAAGTCAGGCAATGCAATGCAGTCCCATGACTTTCACTGAAATTAGGAAGATCAGCTCTTGAAGATATTCCTAGCTATTAGTACAAGGATGATAGATGCTTTAAGTTGCTGGGAGCTCCCGTATGGGGACCATCTTCTTTAAAACGATGTTTCTAGAGATGAGAGAGAAGAAAACTGAGTCCTAGTGATTTGACCTCGTTCAGGCCCCTAAACCTAGCCATACCTGAAGTTTTAGACTTTTCCATCATGAGAACCTATTCATTTTTGTGCGTAAGTCTGTTGGAGTTAGTTTTCTGTCACTTGCAACAACAACAACAGGATCTTGATTTATTTCTTTTTTTATTTTTTTTTAAGGTTTATTTATTTTTGAGAGAGAAAGAGACAGACTGCTAGTGGGGGAGAGACAGAGAGAGAGAGAGGGAGACACATAATCTGAAGCAGGCTCCAGGCTCCAAGCTGTCAGCACAGAGCTGCAGGGGTCAAGCCCGATGCAGGGCTCCAACCCATGAGCCGTGAGATCTGACCTGAGCCAAAGTCAGATGCTTAACTGACTGAGCCAGACACCCCTTGATTTATTTCTTTATACTCAAATTATAATACACAATGAATAGGCTAAGGCATGATAGACTTAATTTTAAACCCTTAAAAATTAAGATAGAGAGGAAGAGAGAGAAAGAGCTTTGGCTGGTACAGAATAAAAGGAGAGATCATGTGTCTAAGTATATATACCCTAGAACTGTTAAGAGAGACACGGGGAGCTGAGAAAGAAGACTGGAAGTACCTTACTGGTGTGTGGAAGCATGTTGAGTCCCGTGAGCCCCGGTGTTCATCCCCTGCCCTGTTGGAATTTTCAGGTCCTTACACTCTGGATGGTGGAGTCTGTTTTATGTGGAAGATATGGCTGAGAAAGTGCAATGGAGAGAGTAGGGGAAAATGGCTCAGGACACAAGACTTCAACACTTTCCTTGGGATTTCTTTTAGTTTTGCTTCTCAATGCCTGTCTCATAATTTCTTTCTTCCCACCTTCCTCTTCCTTTCGTCCAATTTCCATTTTTATATTTTTTTCAGTCCTCTTCGAGTGAGTTCAAAAGAGGAACTTGAGATTGTCACCATTAATCATTTGGCATTTAATTGGGTTTTGATTAATATCTATGGATTAAGGTCACATCCTTCACTTAAAATTTCTGGCAGAGTGATGAAGGTATATATAATCCTAACCCTGAGCCCCAAACTAAAATACTATAGACCAGGACAAATCACCTGTCAACATTATGCTAATGTTCAGCTTCCAAATTGTAAGGACAGGTTTCTCCAGTGTTATCGACAGCTTTCATTTAATCACCAACAAGGATCTCAAGTTAGCACTCAGTGCCACAACAGAATCTTTTAATTAAAAATGATATATAGATTATTTTTCAGAGGTCAAGAACATAGGGTACCACTGCATTCTCATTTGAACCCAAAAGTTTCTAAAAAACGCCTTTCCTTTTTGGTGTTATGTTTACCTGACTCAGACACATTTTACTCATTTTCATTCCAGGTGATGCTCAGTATCATAATTGCAGGCAATATTGGAGACTTTTCCCACTGCATAAAATTTTTACAGGATCCCTTTGATTATGTAAGTTATATGTCAGTATAACTACTGACATGTCAAAAGTTTTTGGAAGTAATTAAATACTTTTCCACCACACCTATTTATATGTATTTTCAGTCTCTCTTTTCATCGGTTTCTTCAAAAATTAGATCTAAATTTGAGCCAGTCAAGTCTTCTTTTCCATGTCCCTTTCTTCCTACCTCCTCCTGATCCATCCCTCATTCCCTGAATCTCTCTCCACCCTCCACCCCTTTTATGTTACCAATATTTATTGAAGGCTTACTCTGTTCCAGCATTGCCAACTCTGAAATGACACTAAACTTACAGTTAAGTTACAGCCTCTAATTGTTCCCTATATTTGACTTAATCCACTAAGGGAATAGTTTTTAATTTCATCGCTGGAAATTTCCTTAGCTTCTGATTTCCCCAGGGGATTGTGTTAAGTAAGAAAAAAATTGGTCTTTTTTTTTCCTCCTAAGATCTTAGTGAATTTGAGGGCTGATATACATCACTGCAGTTTGCTATTAACATTAAGTTAGTTAATTATGGCAAACACACAGTCGACATGCTGTGATGATGGAAGGGAAAAAGAATAGCCCATCAGTCAGAGGAGCCTTTAAATGATTTTGCTGTAATCTAGGGATATTGAAATTGATGGGTCTCAGCCCATCAACCAACCAAATACAGCATCCAGCTCTTACTGAGACGTGATCTGGACTTTCAAGGAAACTAAAATCCTGAGGATCTGGGGTTGGTTGCACTACATCACACTCAAAGAAGGAATTATTTCCGTATTTGTCACCAGGACAAGGTTGCTCATATTCTCTACATGACCTACTGTTAGTGCCTTATGCTTTTCTGAAGGTTCCATGGCTAAGAGATACGTTTGGCTTCGCTCCTGAAACTGTGGCTTGACCATCTGAGTTCTAAGTGGCCCTGATTAGGTAGGCTCCAATGTTCAAGCCTCTGCCTCCACCACCAGGCTACAGGGTAAGCCTGTCATGTCCCTGTAAATCTGGGGCCACCAGAGAATTTCAGAGTGCTGGGAAGCTTCGTGAAACTTTGGATTCCTCTGTCTCTGCTACAAGCCACTCACTCTCCTGTGGCTAGAAAGCACCCACCTAGCCAGGTGATTGGGATCACCCTGCCCAGTATTGACAATTGAGATCCACGGCTGATTTGAATTGTTATTGGGATCAGTGATCACCTAGAAGACATTTTAGAGGAAATTGATGGAAAGCTCCTCTTCCTGTAGGTGTTTTCTTTTTTTTTTTTATACAAATAGTTTATCGTCAAATTAGTTTCCACATAACACCCAGTGCTCATCCCCACAAGTGCCCTCCTCCATGCCCACCCCTCCTCCCCCCCACATCCACCAGTCCTCAGTTTTTGTCAGCATTCAAGAGTCTCTCATGGTTTGCCTCTCCCCCTTTCCCCCACCATTTCCGCCCTTCTTCTCCCCCTTGGTCCTCTGTTAAGTTCCTCCTAATCCTCCTATACGTGCACACATATGATATTTGTCCTTCTCTGCCTGACTTATTTCGCTCAGCATAACACCCTCAAGGTCCATCCATGTTGCTACACATGGCCAGATTTCATTGTTTCTCATTGCCATGTAATATTCCATGGCATAGATAAACCACATCTTCTTGATCCATTCATCTGTTGATGGACACTTAGGCTCTTTCCAGGTTTTAGCTATTGTGGAGAGTGCTGCTATGAACATTGGGGTACATGTGCTCCTATGCATCAATATTTCTGTATCCCTTGGGTAAATTCCTAGCAGTGCTATTGCTGGGTCATAGGGGAGTTCTATTGTTAGTTTCCTTAGGAACCTCCACACTGTTTTCCAGAGGGGCTGTACCAGTTTACATTCCCACCAACAGTGTAGGAGGGTGCCGTTTCTCCACATCCTCGCCAGCATCTAGAGTTCTCTGATTTGCTCATTTTAGCCACTCTGACTGGCGTGGTGGTATCTCAGTGGTTTTGATTTGTATTTCCCTGATGAGGAGCGATGCTGAGCATCGTTTCATGTGTCTGTTGGCCATCTGGATGTCCTCTTTGGAGAAGTGTCTGTTCATATCTTCTGCCCATTTCTTCACTGGGTTGTTTGTTTTTCGGGCGTGTAGTTTGGTGAGTTCCTTGTAGATTCTGGATATCAACCCTTTATCTGATATGTCATTTGCAACTATCTTTTCCCATTCCGTTGGTTGCCTATTAATTTTCTGGGTTGTTTCCTTGGCTGTGCAGAAGCTTGTAGGTGTTTTCTTTGAGAGAGAGAACACCAGCGTGAGTGGGGAAGGGGCAGATAGAGAGGGGGATAGAGTATCTGAAATAAGCTCTGTGCTGACAGACAGCCCGAGGTGGGGCTCAAACTCACCACCTGTGAGATCGTGACCTGAGCCAATGTCTGGCACTTAACCAGCTGAGCCACCCAGGCACCCTCCACAGGTTTTTCCTATCTCTAATTCCTATCACTAATTCCCTTTCCCTCCCTCTCCTTCCTCCTGTTCTCTACTTGTTCACGTCATTTCATGCAGATGAGTGTGTCCAGAGCTTCCTTCATTGCACAGCAAGTCCTGCATAAAGATATTTCTCATCCCACCCCGCCTGCAGGTCAGCACCATGTGTCTCTTCACCAACCTGCTGTAAGTGTTCCTTCCTTCTCGAAGAGTGTCTTTGTCTTCATCTGCATACGCTTTGTCTCCTTAACAAAAGTGCCAGCAGCTTGGAGCAGTTAATTTTTCCAACCTGACCTCTTCCAGTGATAGGCTCCCTCTTAGAATTACCATGTATCATTATCTCTGAAGACAACAGAATACTAAAGAAGAGCACAGAGAGGCTTTGGAGCTAACAGGATGATGGCATTTCATCCACAGAGACAGAGGGTGTTAAAATGTGCTACAGCTGTGCACAGAAGACATTTCTTTCCTCTCACACCTCCGTGAAGCCCAGAGCTGTGTCTACCAGGCTTTTCATGCCACGTTTAGCACATATTTACACGTTCAAGCTCCTGTAAGGGTATCTAATCTTGTTTCAAAACAAAGTCAGCCAGATTGGACCACCTTATCAGTCTGAACCTATTAAATCTTATTTCTTTCCCAGCTGCTGGAGATTCAGGTGCTGGTGATTTATGTAGGAAACTGGCAAATGTCAGACAAAGCCAGTGACGCTTGTCTGCAGAACTGTCTGCAGAAGTTGGCGGTGAAAGGGTTATGTGAGGATTTCCCAGCCTCTGCTCCTAAGACTTTCCTGTTTGTGGTTTTTAGGCAACAAGGCCATGCGACGTCTGAGCAGGAGGGAACCGGTGAGATTGTCTGTCCCTGAATGCTGAATGCTCCAGGAAACAGAGCGTCATTTATATCAATTGCAAAACTGTTTGATTCACAAACTCGGGGTGCAAATATGTTCACAGTTCTTTTGCTTTCCTCATTATTTGCCTGACAGCAAAACTCTCCCAGGTGTCTATTGGCAGAAAGCCCAGGATTTCACCCTTGAGGCCAAGCTGATACTTCCAATTATCAGTGGACACTAAAGGCTTAATCCCCAGGGAGAGGGTGTTGGGCATGGTGGTGACAGCCCCTCCGGAGAGCCAGCTTACCAGCGCACAGTGTAGTCCCCGAAGGCCTCCCCTAAAGCCTCTTCCTGCCTTTCCCTTTTAGGGCTGATTTGCTTCTTTGTCCTTTTTCGGAGCAGAGCTCTACTACTAAGAAGCATTATCTGCAAACAGACTCGCCACCCTTCCTCACACCGCAGGGAACGCCTCTCTCACATTTACAGATGGTCCGCTCAAGAAAATCTCCTTGATAGACAGGGACAGTCTATCTAGGACAGGTTGTCATTTTAAGCATCTCTGTGTACGGACACAGTGTAATCTGTGTCTTTTGGGTCTCAGCACGTCACTTACACGTGGTCATTTCTTAGTTCTAAGTGCTGATGTAGGACCAAAAATCTGCCTAAGCGAAACAATCTCCAAAAGCCCACAAGCTTGGGACAAAATATAAGATGCTTAAATTTTCTTTAAGACCCCAGGCCACCAGACCCCTGAGCCGTTCTTGCCAGACCTTCTTAAGAACCCCATGGTTTCTCCAGGGAGGTCCCCGCAGGGCTGGCCAGCTGCTGGCAGCCAGGAGAGAGAGAATTCATTTATTCTTGAGGCCGGCCAGCCAGTCAGCAGCAATGGGAACTGCTGGGCGTCCCGCTGGCCTGGAGTTTCCATCTCTGGCCCCTGCCATCGGGCCAAGTGGAAAGCCGGGACAGGTAGCCAGCCTCACTACTGTCTGGGTCTCAGTGGGCACAGCTCTTTGAGTTTACAGCCATTTTCACTGTTGAGGTCTCAGAGTGCTGAGAAGGCTGGCTGGGGAGAAGTTTCAGTGCACGGGCTCTGCTTTAATCCAACACTTTCCTCTGACAGCCAAACTGCTTGTGCTAAGCCAGGGCCTCCAGCCTGGATTTCCTCCTCTTTTGTGGCGTACCTTCTCCCTGTTCTGTAGTCTGGCCTTAGGCTGGAGGAATAGTCTCCCACACATGTCTTTGTCTTTCATACTCTGAGGGAAGGGGAGAGAGTCTAACATATTTTCCCCAAGTGGCTCTACTGCCTCCTACTTCTGAATGCAAACAGCTAAGGGAAAGGAGTGGGGAGTTACCTCTGTAACTGGCAGTAGTTAAGGCCCATACCTAATCTACCCCCCTGAAACAGTTCAATTTCAATTCTTGCCAAGCCTACAACGGCCTCTTATATCAACACGTGATGACAGTGATACATTTCATCCACATTGCCCATTAGATTAGCATTCTATTGCTGCTCTTAACAAATGACCACAGCGTTGGTGCCTTAGAACAATATCGATGTATTGCAGTTCTGCAATTCAGGCAGTAGTCCCAAATCATATATATTACAAAATGATGACCACAATAAGGTTAGTTAACACCTTGATCCCCTCACATAATTACTAGTTGTGTGTGTTGGTGGGGGGATGATAAGTTTTTAAAGATCTTATTTTTAAGTCATCTCTACACCCAAGGTGGGGTTTGAACACACAACCCTGAGATCAAAAGTTGCATGCTCCACCAAATGAATCAACCAGATGCCCCTGGTGATAACTGTTAAGATCCACTTGCTTAACAGCTTTCAAGTGTGTAATAAACTATTGTGTGGGTTTTTTTTCTCAATTTGAGAAAGAGAGAGAGCATGTGAGTGAGCATGGGGAAGGAGCAGAGGAAGAGAGAAATCAAGAATCTTAAGCAGGCTCCACAATCAGTGTGGAGCCTGATGTGGGGCTTGATCCCACCACCCTGAGCTGAAATAAAGAATCCAAAGGGCTATTGATTGAGCCACCCAGGTGCCCCTAAGGAATGCTAATTACAGTCACCACGCTCTCCATTAGATCCTCAGAACTTAATCATCTTGCAGCTGAAAGTTTAGGCCCTTTGACCAACGTTTCCCTATTTCCCTCACTCCCCATCTGCTGACAACCACCATTCTACTCTCCATGTCTTTGAGTTCAGCATTCTTAGATTCCACGTACCTGAAAAAAAGAAGAAAGAAGAAGTAATTGTTTCCTGGTGAGTTGTAGGGGTTCCTTGAACATCACCCCTTACCGTATAGATGGTTTGTAAATATTTCCTCCCATTCCATAGGCTGCCTTTTTAATTAGCTAATTGTTTCTTTGGCTGTGCAGAGCTTTTTAGTTTGATGTTGTCCTACTTGTTCATTTTCACTTGTGCTTTTGGTTTCACATCCAAAAAATTGTTGCCAAGATCAATGCGAAGATTTTTCCCTGTTTTCTTCTAGAAGTTTCACAGTTTCAGGTTTTACGTTGAAGTCATTAATCAGTTTCAAGTTAGTTTTGTGAGTGGTGTAAGATGGGAGTCCAATTCCACTTTTCTTCATTCTTTCCTGGCACAATAGACTATCACTTCCCCCAAGTTTTCTTGACTCCTTGACAAATATAGTTGATCATATATGCATGGGTTAATTTCTGGGTTCTTGATTCTGTTCCATTGGTTTATGTGTTTATTTTTATACCAATATCTCACTTTTATATTATTATTTTTTGGTAATAATGTTTGATATCAGGAATTGTGATGCCTCCAGCTTTCTCCTTTGTCGGCATTGCTTTGGCTATTAGTGGACTTCTGCAATTCCATACGAATACTAGAATTGTTCTTTCTTTCATTTCTGTGAGAAATGCCATGGGAATTTTGATAGGGATTGGTTGGAATCCATAGATAGATATGGGATGTATGGACATTTTAATAATACCCTTTTCATCCATGAACTTGGGATATCTTTCCATTTATTTATATCATCTTCAGTTTCTCATAGTTTTCAGCATACAAATCTTTCACTTCTCCGTTAGATTTATTCCTAGGCTTTTTATTATTTTTGAGGCTATTGTAAATGGGATTTTCTAACCTCTTTGTCAGAGAGTTCATTGTTAGTATATTGAAACACAACTGATTTCTGTGTGTTGATTTTGTATCCTGCAGTTTTACGGAATCCATTAATTAGTTATCATAGTTTTTTGGTGGAGCCTTTAGGATTTTCATTTATAAGATCATATAATCTGCACAGACAAGTTTAGTTTTTCCTTTCCAATTTGTATGCCTTTTACTTCTTTTTCTTGCCTACATGCCCTAGCTAAGATTCCCAGTACAATACTGAATAGGAGTGGTGAGAGTGGGCTCCCTTGTCTTATTTCTATTCCTATAAGGAAAGTTGTTAACCTTTCACCATTGAATACAATGTTAGCTGTACGTTTGTTACCCAGGGCCTTCAGTATGTTGAGGTACATTTCTTCTATATCTAGTTTCTTGAGAGCTTTTATCATAAAACAATGTTGAAATTCGTGAAATGCTTTTTCTATATCTGATGAGAAGATCATCATATGGTTTTTATCTTTCTATTAGTGTGGTATATCACATTTGTTGATTTGTGGTTGTTAAACTATCCTTTCTTATTAAGTTTAGGTAACAGTTTGTCAATTTTGTTTATTTTTTTTCAAAAAAGAAGCAATTCATTTCATTGATCTTTTCTTTGGATGTAGTTTGTCCTTCTTCCAGTTCTTTGAGGTGTAAAGTTAGGTCATATATTTGAAATCTTTCTTTTTCCTTAATGTAGAGATTTAGTGAAATAAAACTCCTCCTTAGAACTCTTCGCTGCATGTCATAAATTTTGATATGTTGCGTTTCCATTTTTATTTGTTTCAAGATACTTTTTTTATAATTTTCCTTTTTGGAAAAAAAGGCCCATTGTTGTTCGGGGGGGTATTGTTTAGTTTCACCTTTGTGAAACTAATTGTTTCAGTTTGGAAATTGTCCAGTTTTCCTCCTGTTTACTGATTTCCATTTGCAAACCACGGTGGTTGGAAAAGATACTTGTTATGATTTCACACTTCTTACGTTTGCTAAGGCTTACTTTGTGACTCAACACACCATCTATCCTGAAGAACATTTCATGAGCATTTGAGAAGAATGGGTATTCTGTTGCTCCTGGGTGGAATGTGCTGGATATTTCTGATAGGTCCATTTTGTCTAAGGGATAATTAAAGTACTATGTTTTGTTATTAATTTTCTGCTTGGTTCATCTCTCCATTGTTGAAAGTGGGGTACTGAAGTCCTCTACTATTATTGCATTACTGTTTATTTCTCTCTTTAGACCTGTTGGTTTTTACTATGTCTAGGCTCTCTGGTATTGGGTGTATATATATTTATAATTGTGACATGCTCTTGATGAACTGACTCTTTTATTATTATATAGTGATCTTCTTTGTCTTTTGTAACTGAATTTGACTAAAAGTCTATTTTAATATCTAGACTTTTTTTGTTGTTTATTTGGACCCCTGATTCTATTGATTATAGAACTGTTCACTGCACACTGTCAACATTGGTTGGACTAGTTTTCCAAATCCTGAACTCAAAGAAGTTTCTTTCATTATTAAACTCTTCTCCGCATCTCCAGTCTGCCTGGCTATTTACTAATTTACAAGATAATCACATTCCCAGAGGGGAAAAAACTGAATACAGAGCAAGGAATTCTTTGTTCTCAAAACCTAAATCATAGGACAAAATACTTGAGTAGACTTTGAATCTAAAGGAAATCTTTTTTTTTTTTTGGTATAATATGGAAAATTGTAATGCAAATTTCCTCTTGCTTTAACAATCATGCTGACACTATGAGTCTTTTGTTTTTTATAGCTTGCACCGTATCCCCCTTTGTCCTTGCTGAAACAAATAACATCAGTCTGATCCTTCTCAGTCTAACTTCAACAGCACCTTTAAGTGAGTCCTGAGAAGCAGAGATGAGAGTTCCTATAAACTCGTAGTTGCAACTATATAACTCCTTTTCCATTACCTGGAGCTTATATCAAGATATTGGTACTACTTTTAAGATGAGCTGGAGAATGCTCTCTTCTCATTGCAAACAGGAATGTGTACATCCTGTTCTTTGATGTTGGCATAGTCTTACTCTGGCAATCATCCTAAAGCAAGTAATCCCATTGACTATAAAAAAATAAAGCCTAAAATTATACCAGATTCTAAATAGTCACCATGGGCAATGTGCTCCAGTTTACAGACCAAACAACTTTATTTAATTTAGTTATCAGGAGATATTTTAGATATCCAAAGCTGTATGCTGACAAAAATCTTGGCACTGTTTGCATATGCATTGGAAAACTACCCGGGTTACAATTGAAAAAAAACCTTCTACCTAGGCAAGAACTTAAATCAAGCCTCCTAGTTTTCATAATAAAACCTCAGCTCTGCACACTAGATGCCTAGTATAAGTCTTCTTTTATCAGTAGTGTGGAAGATCTATGCTTTTGGTCTCAAATTACCTGCCATTTATTGTCCGTTAATTATCCACCTGAGACAACTGATAATTGAAAAGAATGTTCTAAGAATAGCTAAAGATATATTCCTCTAACCTAAATTCTCTTCTGGTCTAAGTTTCATCTTCATGCCAAATCAAAAACTAGCAAATAACGTTTTCAAGATAGACTTCTTTAAGTTACCTCTGAGAAACCTTAATAAATGTATGACTTAGGGGCGCCTGGGTGGCTTAGTCGGTTAGGTGTCCGACTTTCTCTTGGGTCATGATCTCGCGGTTCGTGGGTTCGAGCCCCGCGTCGGGCTCTGTGCTGACTGCCAGCTCAGAGCCTGGAGCCTGTTTCAGTCTGTGACTCCCTCTCTCTCTGACCCTCCCCTGCTCACGCTGTCTCTCTCACTCTCTCTCCCAGAAATAAATAAAAATATTAAAAAAAAAATAAATGTATGACTTAATATTCTCCCCTTGACAGTAATCAAGAATGTATTTGAGAACTTTCCTTATAAAAATATCCCTGTATCTCAAATAAAATTAGAGGTATTTAAATCCACCATGTTAGTTGAATATCTGCATGACAGATAAATTTGCTTGAGAATTTAATGATAGGAAAAAAAATTTAAAGCTGATGTATTTAATTTAATAGCTAATGAAGACTGCTTCCATCATATATTTTTACTTTGGCTTCCAGGGAGCTCGGAGCTATGTTTGGGGATTGATTAACTGTAGTTTCGCTTAGCCCAAGTTTTTTATTACAACACAACTCTAACCGACCTATTGCTTGGCTCTTATTCCTCTGCTGTCTTCTAATGGTTTCTAATATTTTAGTCTTTATTGTAAGTAATTTCAAATGCTTTGGGCAATAGATAAAATCAAAGTAATAGGTAAACAAACTGTATATACGTTTTATATCACTATTCTTGGAATTTGATTGAGCTAGAGAGAGAACAAAAATGAACTGCTATAGAAGAAGAGAAGGCATAGATAGAAATAGAACAGAAGTAACTTTTTGCCTAAGAGGAAGAGAAGGAGACATAATCTCATCTACAGAGCCCATTTTCTAAAATAGATTAGAATTTTCATTTACTCTGGCTACTAAGAAGATAGATCTGCTGCTGCCTTGGACAAGCCGTGAATGACCTTTTAACAGAAAGAGAAAGATACCATGTTGGTGACTGATTTTAATTTAAGAAGAATAAAAACTTAAGTCTAGCTCCAGACATGATTTTTTTTTTTTTTTAATGGTGTATGTTTGTTGCTTGCTTGCTAGCTAGCTTGGGAAGGACCTTTTTCCTTTTCTCTTTTCTTCATTTCACTCCATGGTCTATTCCTAGGCTTGTTGTTTCTAAGCACTCTTGGGACCACGAGCACAAATGTGTACAGTAGAGACCCTGTCATTGGCCCATCAGTTCCTCTACTGCCTTCTGTGCCAAACCTGTCTCTCTGACTTGTATTCCCAGGTCAGAGTGAATTGGCGAGAAAGTGAGGGTCTCTGGTGTTCCTTCCACAGCTTCAGCTGTGAGGTTGGGCTGTTGCCAGTCAACAAACAGGATGCCAGGCTCAGCTGTTTCAGCTGAAGGGATTGATCCTTTTTAAATAAAATCTGTTGGGGTGAATAACATGACTCTCAGGTGCTCTGACAGGGAAGGGTCACACCAGGAGAGAAATATCAGGCCTCAATCAGAGAGAAATGTACATGGTAGCTCTAGACCTCGCTAATTACAGAACAGGATCTAGGGACAAATTTAGGGGAAAGTATTACAATACAATTTTTTTTAATTCTGTTTTTTTTCTAACAAGCCAATTGATTTTGTATAACTGTATATATAACTGTATGTATAACTGTAGTCATAAGATTATAGAATTGAAAAGATATCCATGGTCATCCAATTCAGGTTATACTAAGTGACAGTCTATGGACCGCCTTTAAATTGAATGCAGAATTGTGTGGGTATGTGTAATGTTCATTTTCCTGGAAAAAGATCTCATATTTTCATCACATTTCCAAAGGGGTCAACAATAAAGAAAGGGGTCCAGAACTTCTCACTGATCTAATCCAATACCCTCATTTCCTAGAGCCCATCCAATCACAACTAAGTCAAGTCACTGTGCTAACGCTGAGGTACCAGGTGAGGGATTAGAAACAATCAATCACAGGAAAGGAACTTTTTTAATAAGATTTTTTAAAAGTCCTATTGCTTGCAAGGCTGAAAACACTTGAAAGGACAAGAAAGGGCTGGACCATCTAAAGCACTAAATACACAGTTTTTCTGATCAAAATACTTCAGGCATGATATTTTCCATGACCATTTTATGTGTTTAGGAGGATAATTTTCTATAGAGGCACTGAATCACTTAAAATAGCAAAACTTACAAGCAGGAAATGCTGATACCAGCTAATCACAAATGCCTGAATTCTTTTGAATCTTCATCTTACCAAAAACACAGGGATGACTCAACACGCTGGTCCGTCAGTTCCTTGTTTTACACAATGCTGATAAACATCCTTTCCTCTTTATCTCAGCCTTCTACTTCCACATCCCTAGGTCTTGTCATCATCTGGAAGTCTGTGTTCTGAGGGCTTTTGGTTAAACTTCTCATCCTGATGACTACTGTCATTCACTTATCTCCTCCGTACTTGTTAGTTTACACTCTGCCAGCTCTACTTCCCAGCTCCTTCTATTTACGCCATAGTCAGCTGCTCCGTTCTTCTGTCTTCATTGCTTTATCCTTCCTCAACTCTGGTCTCATTGTCCAATTCTACCATCTGGCCAAAGAGCATTCCTTGGCCGATCCAACTGTCCATATTCTCTGCTTCCATATCGGTCTGGGTTCTCCAGAGAAACAAAACCAATGGGAAATATATATGTATCTATAACTATATCTATCTCTCTATATAATATGGGAGGTATGTACAGAGCTCCTATTCTCTATTCTATAACTTATCTCTCTACAAAATTGTTTATAATCTGGGTGTTATATGGAAACCAATTTGACAATAAACTATTTGTAAAAAAAAATTGTTTATAATCTAATGCATAATATAAAAAAATAAATAAATATGATATTTTGATAACTATAAATACATAGAAGTCTATATCACATATATAACTCTCTGTATATGTTTACATATGCATACTATATACATACACACATATACACATATGTGTATGTATATAGTATGCATATACTTACTTAAGGAATTCACTCATGCAATTATGGAGGCTGAAAAGCCTAAGATCTGTAGTGTCAAGTTGGAGACACCCAGGGAAGCCAGTGGTATAAGTTCTAGTCTGAGTCCAAGTCTGAAGGCAGAAGACTAATGTCCAAATTTGAAGACAGAGAGAAAACTCTACCTTAGCCTTTTATTCTATTCAGGTCTTCAACAAACTGGATGAGGCCAACCCACATAGTTTTATTTTTTAAAGTAGTTTAGCAGTATTATTGAGGTATAATTGATATACAAGAAACTACACATATTTAAAGTATACAATCTGAGAACCTTTGAAACTTTTGTGTATATATTCATCCTTGAAATTAAAACCAGTCAAGATAATGAATGCACACATCACCTCAAAGTTTTCCTAATATTCTTTGTCATTCTCTTCCCCACCTCCTTCATGCCACTACTCCCTGACAGTCCCCAGGCAACTACTGATCTGCTTTTTGTCACTTTTATGACTTATTTGGATTTTCTAGGATTTTTAAAAAATTTTTAATAAACTCCTATGGCATATTCCCTTTCTCATGACTTTTTTAAAAAAATGTTTATTTTTGAAAGAGAAAGAGAGAGAGAGAGAGAGAGAGAGAGCATGAGCAGGGGAGGGGCAGAGAGAGAGGGAGACACAGAATCCAAAGCAGGCTCCAGGCTCTGAGCTGTCAGCACAGAGGCCAACATGGGGATTGAAGTCATGAACGACAAGATCATGACCTGAGCTGAAGTCTGACACTTAACCAACAGAGACACCAGGTGCCCCTTTAATGACTTGTTTTTAATGATCATAATAATTTTGAGATTTATCTATATTATTACTTGTATCAGTAGTTAATTCCTTTTGTTGCTGAATAGTATTCCATTGGGTAGCTATGCTACAATTTGCTTATTTACCTATTGATGAACAGTTGGGTTATTTCCAGTTTGGGGCTATTACAAATAAATCTGCTATATAGATTTGTGTACAAGTCTTTGTATAGACATATGTGTTCACTTTTCTTTTAATTTTAGCCATTCCAATGGGTGTGCAGCTCATTGTAGTTTTAATTTGTATTTTCCTAATGACTAAAGATGTTCAGCATTTTTTCATGTGATTGTCATCTATATATCTTCTTTTTTTTTTTTTTAATTTTTTTTAATGTTTTATTTATTTCCAGGAGAGAGAGACAGCGTGAGCAGGGGAGGGTCAGAGAGAGAGGGAGTCACAGACTGAAACAGGCTCCAGGCTCTGAGCTGGCAGTCAGCACAGAGCCCAACGCGGGGCTCGAAACCACGAACCGTGAGATCATGACCTAAGCGAAAGTCGGACGCTTAACCGACTAAGCCACCCAGGCGCCCCCTATATATCTTCTTTGGTAGAGCAACTTCTCAAATCTTTTGCCCATTTAAAAAATTTTTTTAATGTTTGTTTATTTTTGAGAGAGAGACAGAACATGAGTGGGAGAGGGCCAGAGATAGAGGGAGACACAGAATCTGAAGCAGGCTCTAGGCTCTGAGTTGTCAGCACAGAGCTGGGCATGGGGCTCAAACTTCTGGACCCCGATATCATGACCCAAGCTGAAGCCGAATGTTTAACCAACTGAGTCACCCAGGCACCCCAATCTTTTGCCTATTTTTAACATAATTATTTTTTTTCTTATTATCAAACTTGGAGAATTCTTTATATATTCTGGATCTAAGTTCTTTGCTAGAAACATAATTTTCAAATATTTTCTCCCAGTCTGTAGCTTTTCATTCTCTTAATGAAAGTTCTTAATTTTGATGAAGTCCTCTCTTGTCAAAAATGTTAACTTTGGTGAAATCCAAAGTGTCCATTTTTTTTTTCTTTTATGGTTTGTGGTTTTGGTACCATGTCTAAGAAACATTTGTCTTACGCCACAAATATGTTCTTCTAGAGGTTTTAGTTTTAAAACTTATAGTTCCATATGAAATACATCTTGAGTTTATTTTTTATATGGTATATGATCCAGATCAAAGAATAATTTTTGCACATAGTTGTTCAATTGTTACAAAATCATTTGTTGGGAAGACTAGCTTTACTCCATTGAATTGCTTTTGTGCTTTTGTTGAAAATCAATTGACCATATGTGTGCATCTATTTCTGTACTCTCTAATCTGTTTCATTGATCTATTTATCTAATTTGATGCCAATACCACAGTGTCTTGATTTCTATATCTTTATAAGTCTTGAAATCAGGTAGTGTTAAGTCCAAAATTAAATGCATTCTCTCTTTCAACCTAGTCTTATTCCTGTCTTCTTTATTTCAGTGAATGGTAGTAGCATTCATCATGCCAAAAACCAGAGCATTACCTTAGGCTTCTCCTTCCTCCGCTCCTACCTTCCCTCAATTACCACTATTTCCTTCACCCTTACTGTGACTACTCTGGGCCACTATCATTTTATTACATATTAAGTCTCAGTTTCTCTCTCTCTTGCTCTCTTTCTCTCACTCTCTCTCCCCCTCCTCCTCTCCTCTCTGTTCTTCTCTCTCCCTCTCTCTTTCTCTCTCAGCTTCAAAGTTCATGAGGATAAACCATATCCGCCTTGTCATCACTGTATCCCAAGCCCCTTGTATGGAAATCAATAAAACTTAGTTGAATGAATAAATTAATTAGTTGGCTTATTACGTGGAACTCTGTAACACATACAACCCAGTCTTTAAACTGGTTTCCTCAAGTCTTAGCCCATTCAATCCATTCTGCACGATGCAAGTGGAGTAATTTTATAAGCAAATATGATAAAGCACATTTCTCTTTAAAGCCTTGAATGGCACCTCATTCCCCTCAATATGATTTCCAAGTTCCTGAAATTGGTGTCCATTGCCCTCTGGCCTGGCCTGTACTTGGTTCACTAGCCCCAAGTCTCTTCATGTACATCCTTAATGTCATGTTCTATGCTTTCTCTTGCTTTTTGATTTTCTTGCACACTGTTTGCCTACTTGGAAAAATGTTTTACCCCCCCTCTTCTCTTTCATCAGGCTAATTCTTGTTCATCCTTCATGTATAAGTTGAGATGTCTTTTCTGAATCCACCACCCCTGGGTTAAAGCCTTTTCATATGCTCTCAGAGCATCAGGTATTTACACTTATCACAAGGTATTATAGTTATCAGTACCCATAGGAAGTTCTGTGGGAGCAGGGGATGTGACTATTTTGTTGATCACAGATCCCCAGTATTTAGTGCAGTTCCTGGCACACAATGAGTGCTTAATAAATGCTTGTTGAATATATGTTGCATACCCTGATCTACATGATTTAAACTATGTGTTTGGCATTAAGAACATGATTGATATTGTTTCTAATGCATTGCTCTATATTAACAGACTTAAAACCCTTTTGAATAGTCCAAAAATCTTTTAATGTTTTATTTTACTTGAGAGAGAGAGAGTGCAAGCAGGGGAGGGGCAGAGAGAGGAGACACGGAATCTGAAGCAGGGTCTAGGCTCTGAGCTGTTAGCACAGAGCCTAACCTGTGGCTCAAACCCACAAACTGCAAGATCATGACCTGAGCCAAAGTTGGATGCTTAACTGACTGAGCCACCCAGGTGCCCCTCAACTTTACACTTGTAAGAAAGATTTCATTTTAGGGGCGCCTGGGTGGCTTAGTCGGTTAAGCATCCGACTTTCGCTTAGGTCATGATCTCGCGGTTCGTGAGTTCGAGCCCCGCGTCGGGCTCTGTGCTGACTGCCAGCTCAGAGCCTGGAGCCTGTTTCAGTCTGTGACTCCCTCTCTCTCTGACCCTCCCCTGCTCACGCTGTCTCTCTCTCTCTCTCTCTCTCTCACCTAGAAATAAATAAAAAACATTAAAAAAAAAAGAAAGATTTCATTTTAATATATATATGTGGATAACTTTTAAAGAAATCCAAGTCTAAAGTAGTGCTTCTTACACTTCAGTGTGCATAGAATCACTTGGAGAACATAAGAATTCCAGAGTCCTGGATCCTGTCCCAAGAGCTTCTGATTCAATATATCTTGGAGTGGAACAAGGCATCTGTAATTTCAATGAGCACTAAATTAAGGTAGCTTATCTGCCATAACAAATAACCCCCAAGGTTCAGATGGTTAACATGAGGAAAGGCTCATTTCAGGGCACCTAGGTAGCCCAATCAGTTAAGCATCTGACTCTTGGTTTCAGCTCAGGTCATAATCTCACAGTTTGTGAGTTTGAGCCCCACATTAGGCTCTGTGTTGACAGCGCAGAGCCTGCTTGGGATTCTTTCTCTCCCTCTCTCTCTGCCCCTCCCTGCTCATGCTCTTTCTCTCTCAAAATAAATAAATAAATAAATGTTAAGAAAAAGTTCGTCTCTTGCTCATATCCCAATCCAAATGGATTAGCAGCTTTCCATGCAGAGATTCAGGGACTCAGACTCTGTACATTTCTTGGTCTGTCATCTTGTAAGGACTTTGAATCCTCTGTGTGGAAGAACGGCCTCCAACCAAGAACGGAATGAAGACTGAGAATGTGAGAATGCAGAACATCTGGGAGTTTTGACTCCAGTGTCATAATAAGTCCAGGGCTCAGCTCAATCAAGAGGTCGCACCTAACTGCGAATTGGGAAGTGGAATATAGTCTCCTGGTATGTCCAGGTGGAACAGAAAAGGCTTGAATATTGGTGAAACTTGAATTTCCTCTCTAGAGCCCTTTGCTTCAGATGCACTAATCTATGGGCAATCGTTGGAAAACACCCTGTTATAACATAAAACTCAGTTAATCTCTTATGAATTCTGAACATAATCAGTCATAGCATAGCTTCTTATCCCAAGACTGGATTTTATTTATTTATTTAAATGTTTATTTAGTTTTAAGAGAGAGAGAAAGAGACAGAGCGTGAGCAGGGAGGGGCAGAGAGAGAAAGAGAGACACAAACACACACAAACCAAAACAGGCTCCAGGCTCTGAGCTGTCAGCAAAGGGCCCAAGGTGGGACTCGAACTCATGAACTGTGAGATCATGAGCTGAGCCCAAGTTGGCAGCTTAACTGACTGAGTAACCCAGGAGCCCCTTTAATCTGTTTTAAAGTCATATGATATATCAGATGGTTCATGTCCATGGCTCTATAAATCTAACTACCTGGGGGGCAAAACACTGTTTTCATAGAGTCCATCAATTCCTGGCTATTGCTTTAGTTTAAAGAAGCATTTCAGGGACACCGACCTCTCCATAGCTTCTGCTGAAGTAGCTCCTTCTAAGTTTTAGGTCTTTTTATTGATTTTTTGCATAGAGCAGGAAAAGAAGGAGATTATGACCAGGTAAGGCATTTCAGCCCTTCAGATAAAAAACCTTGTAGTAATTAATTCTATTTCTAGATCTCTCTTCACTTGAGTGCCTTTACATCTTTGCGTTTTATTTTTCTTTTATGTGAGAGCTCACTTCAAGTTACAACCGTTTGATCAATATTTTATTTTGCACATAAATGATTTTCCTTAGTAACTTTTTAACAGCTTACAACTTTCATGAACTGCCTTCTTAAGTAAACTACTTTCTGAGAAAGACTACATAAGAAAGCCATTTGTAAAGATTATACATTGTAAAAGTCCTAATAAAAATTATTGCGTGCAAATATTCTTGCCTGCAGAACTCACACTTAGAATGGTGTTTTAATACCAAAAATAGAAACCATCTAAAGTAGATACTAAGTTTTTTTCTCAAAGGCTCCAGAAATTATTTGGATGATTTGGGGAAGCAGGGTAGGAGACAAAGTATTGCTTCAGCTTTAAACATGTGGACTTCATCTTCACCTTCATTTTCTGCTTTGTAGAAAGAGACCTATAGTTGAAACCTAGGAGATCATTATTCTAGGATGCTGAGGAATCATTGAGGGGAAGAGGGAAAAATAGTAAACTCTCTGGTTGAGTTTCACATCAACTCATAATGCTGTCCTGTGTTTTCAAATCCCCCTCCTAATCTTGAGTAACTTGGACTCCAACACTCCCCTAACCCTCTGCCTCAGTTTCCCCACCTTCTAGGTCAGAAAGTCCTTCACTGGTCCATGAACTTGGAAAATCATAGGTCAGAGGAACTGTACCAAATCTGAAAACACTTTGAATTCTGTTTTCAAAAAAAAAAAAAAAATTGATGGAAATATTGTTGGCAAGATGCAGTTCTGTGTCCTTTTATTAAAGAAATCATTCTGTCTCAGACCTTTCTCAAATGGCCAGGGAGAAGGATCAAGAAGAGGCTCAGCCTCCTTCCAAACAAGCAAATGTTAGCTCTTCTAATGCAATCTAAAGTTCAAAGGATAAGCAAGTGGAACACATCTGGGACACAGTGGCAAAGGCTCTGTATACATTTCCAGGAACGAAATTCCCTGAAGCCGTTGAGAGGGCAAAGAGCCTGCTGTGCTCTGGCCTTTCTCTCACCATCATTCTAATCACTGCAGATGAAAGTTTTAATAGTGTTTCAGGTTAATATTTCCCAAGTTCTTCCTCTTTGGGCCTCGCTGGGACTGGGTGCCGGAAGCTTAGTGTTCCAATCCTGGCTGTGTAGGGTGGATTCTGGGGAGAGCTCAGTTAGGATGGTGGAGATAGCCCTGATTTAGTAAGTTCTACCCTTTCATCCACCACTGAGATCCTGAGGTCTAGGAGTATAACTTCCTTCCACCTCCATTTTTGAGAACCTTAGATGATGCTCTCTGCACTATGGCTGTGGAAAAGGATGGCAAGAAGGCAAGAGACTTTGATTTCCCCTATGGCTTGTATGCCAGGCCATACAGATCGCTCTGTTTTGATTAGTTTTATATCAAATGGAGAGAGGGGCTAATAATATAACACCTCATATGAACATTAGGCTTAATTAACTGTTAAAATCAAGGTGTTGGCAGAACTTTCTGGAGGCTCTAGAGGAGACCTGGTTTCTTGCCTTTTCCAGCTTCTACAAGCTGTTGTACCTCTCAATTCAGGGCCCCTTTCTCCGTCTTCAAGCTCAGCAAGGATGGACCAAGTCCTTCTGACGCTTCCATCTCTCTGGTTCTTCTGCCTTTGTCTTGTGATTACACTGAACCCACCCAGAAATCTACTTGTCTCTTGTTATTTTTTTGCATTAAGTTTTTAAAAAAAATTGTGATAAAATACATGTAACACAAAATTAGGGGCACGTGGGTGGCTCAGTCAGTTAAGCATTTGACTTTGGCTCAGGTCATGATCTCAAGGTTTGTGAGTTGGATCCCCATGTTGGGTTCTGTGTTGACAGCTCAGAGCCTGGAGCCTGCTTCATATTCTGTATCTCCCTCTCTCTCTGCCCCCTCACCCCATTTGCACTCTGTCTCTCTCTCAAAAATAAAAAAATAAAGATTAAAAAAATTTAGATTCACCATCTTTTTTTCAATTTACCATCTTTTAATTTTTAATTTTTTGTCTTTCAACATTTTTTGAAAAATTTAAATCCAAGTTAACATATAGTATAATAATGGGGCACCTGAGTGGCTCAGTTGGTTGAGGATCAGACTTCGGCTCAGGTCCTGATCTCACGGTTTGTGGGTTCGAGCCCCATGTCAGGCTCTGTGCTGAATGCTTGCTCGGAGCCTGGAGCCTGTTTTGGATTCTGTGTCTCCTTCTCTCTCTGACCCTCCCCAGTTCACACTCTGTCTCACTCTGTCAAAAATAAATTTAAAAAGTTTTTTTTTTAATTAAAAAAAATAACATATAGTATAATAATGATTTCAGGAATATAATTTAGTGATTCATCACTTACTTATAATACCCAGTGTTCATCCCAGGTGCCCTCTTTAATGCCCATTACCCATTTAGCCCATTGCCTCACCCAACACCCTGCCAGTAAAACTCAGTTTGTTCCCTGTATTTAAGAGTCTCTATGGTTTGTCTCTTTCCATTTTAAAAAAAATGTTTATTTATTTATTTTGAGAGAGAGCATATGCATGAGCAGGGAGAGGGATAGAGAGAGAGTAGAAAGAGAGAATCCCAAGAAGGCTCCATGCTGTTGGCACGGAGCCAGAGGTGGGGTTCTGTCTCACAAATCATGAGATCATGACCTGAGCCTAAATCAAGAGCTGGAGGTTCAACTGACTGAGCAGCCCAGGTGTCTCTAAAATTTACCATCTTAACAATTTTGCTTTTAATTAGAGTAAGAGCACAAATGGGGGAGAGGGGAAGAAGGAGAAAGAGAGAATCCCAAGCAGGCTCCACACTCCAAGAGAAACCTGATGCAGGGCTAGATCTCACAACTGTGAGATTGTGACTTGAACTGAAATCAAAAGCCAAACACTTCAACTGACTGGGCCACCCAGGCACCACTACCACCTTAACAATTTTTAAACATACAGTTTGGT
The DNA here is from genome assembly GCA_017311185.1 of Proteles cristata cristata. Lineage (NCBI taxonomy): Eukaryota > Metazoa > Chordata > Mammalia > Carnivora > Hyaenidae > Proteles > Proteles cristata. The sequence continues at coordinate 515,837 of JAESUZ010004246.1, forward strand.
AGTGTTAAACATATTCACATTGTTGTACCTTTTCTGTGTCCGAAAGGATATTCAAGTTCCCCTAAAATATAACTTAGATATTTAAGGCACACTTCTAATAATTCTTTGTTCACAAATAATATCAATGCTAAAATAAGAAATTATTGAGAAATGAATAGCCACAGTGGCCCCACATATCAAAGCCTGTAGGGTGTGCCCAAGAAAATTTATAGATTTAAAATATATTTATTAGAAAATAAGATTTTAAAAAATGAACTAGTCATTCATTACAAGAACCTTTGAAAATAGCACACAAGTAAAAGGGAAGTATTATAAAAATAAAAACAGAATTAATGAAACAGTATACATATAGCAGACGTGATTGATATAAACAAGAATGAATTATATTAAATTTTTTTTATGTTTTATTTATTTCTGAGAGAGAGAGAGAGAAAGCGTGAGCAGGGGAGGGTCAGAGAGAGGGAGATACAGAATCTGAAGCAGGCTCCAGGCTCTGAGCTGGCAGTCAGCACAGAGCCCGATGCGAGGCTCAAACCCACAAACCGTGAGATCATGACGTGAACCGAAACTGGACACTTAACTGACTGAGCCACCCAGGCACCCCAAAATGAATTATATTAAAAGAATAGCAAAATAAATAATGTTTGGCAATTCTTATAAAGATAAATGAGAAAATTAAAAATAAACTTAGAAAAAAGAAAGCAGACTAAAGGTCCAGCAGTTTTTTTAATTATACAAGATTATGTAAATTTTATACATTATGTTTGAAAGTATAGATGAAATGGATGATATTCCAGAAAAACATAAATCTCCATACCGACTTAAGGAGAAATAAGAGATAGAAAGCTGAGTTTTTCAGTAACACAAAAGTAATAGAATAGGTAATCAAATATCTATCCTCTAAAGGCTCAGTCCCAGAAAATTTATAGAGCAGCCACTATCAAACTTTCAGTAAACAGATATTCTTATATAAATTATTCCAGGAATAGAAAAAGATGGAGGCATCCCAATTGCTATACAGTCATGGATAGAACCGAAAAGACTATAAATACAAAGAAATACCCTAAATAATATGTTATAAAATGAATATTATATAAATATATAATCTCAGAAGCCCACGCGATAAGCAAGTATCATTTAAACTTATGAGTTTAAGGAAATTGCAATGTTAGAAAATCTTTTTCAGGTAATTTTCTCCATTAACAAATGGGGAAATTGACATCAATACATGCTTTAGAAATTTGCTCAAATTGAATTCCTATTTCTGATTAACATCAAAAACCTCAGGCTAAAATAGGAAAGGAAGCAAACACTCTTAACCTGATAAACGATCTCTGCTATAAATTCTGAGCAAGAAGTAGAACTTTAGGTGGGACGTTGGGAACATTCTTGCTGAAATCAGGATGTGGGAAGGATGCTTACATCAGCTCAGTTATTCTACATTGTACTGGAGCTTGGAATCAGAAGACAAAGAAATAAGTCACAAATACTGGGTGAAAGTAAGATAACTGTCTTATTTGTATCTTTACAAATTACTGTTTTTAACTCAGATATTCAAGATAATTGGGGCTCCTGGGTGGCTCAGTCGGTTAAGTGTCTGACTTCGGCTCAGGTCATGATCTCACGGTTCATGGATTCAAGCCCTGCATCGGGTTCTGTGCTGGCAGCTCAGAGGCTAGAGCCTGTTTCAGATTCTGTGTCTCCTTCTCTCTCTGCCCCTCTCCCATTCATGCTCTGTCTCTCTCTGTCTCAAAAATAAATGAACTATAAAAAAATTTGTTTTAAAAAAATAATTAACTAAAACTATTAGGGTCAATAAGGAAGTTCAGAAATTTGACCAGAGTTGAAATCAGCATTTAAAAAACATGTAACTGCCAAAGAATTTTGAGTATTCATTTGGGATCAACTGTATATACACATACTTTTCATTTTTTTTAATTCTTAAAATTTTTTGGATTCTTTTTTTAATTGAGATATAATTGACATATAAGACTGTATTAGTTTAAGGTATACAACGTAATGATTTGGTATATGCCTGTATTGCAAAATGATCAGCACAGTAAGTTGATGGATATCAACACACACATTATAAATTCTTTTCTTGTGAAGCAAACTTTTAAGATCTACCTTCTTAACAATTTTCAAACATACAGTATAGTTGTATGTGTTATTTTTTTTTAAGTTTATATATTTTGAGAGAGAATGAAGGAGGGTGAGAAGAAAGAGGGAGAGAGAGAATCCCAAGCACGCCCTGCTCTGTCAGCATAGAGCAGGACATGGGGCTTGATCCCACAAACCATGAAACTGTGACCTGAGCTGAAGTCAAGAGTGGGATGCTCAACTGACTGAGCCACTCAGGTGCCCTATTAGTAGCTATAGTCACCACGCTGTACATTACATCTCAAGGATTTATTTATCTTCTAACTGAAAATTTGTACTTTTGCCCAGCCCCTCTCTTCCCCACCCCTAGTAACCACACATTTGTTCTGTGAGTTCGTTTTTTAAAAATAAATTTTTAAGGGGCACCTGGGTGGCTCAGTCAGTTGAGTGTCTGAGTCTTTTTTTTTTAAATTTTTTTATAGTTTATTTATTTTTGAGACAGAGAGAGACAGAGCATGAGTGGGGGAGGGGCAGAGAGAGAGGGAGACACAGAATCTGAAACAGGCTCCAGGCTCTGAGCTGTCAGCACAGAGCCTGATGTAGGGCCCGAACCACGAACGGTGAGATCTGACCTGAGCTGAAGTTGGATGCTTAACCAACTGAGCCACCCAGGCGCCCAAGGGTCTGACTCTTAATTAGAGCTCAGGTCATGATTCCAGGGTCATGCAATTGAGTTCTGGGTTGGGCTCTGTGCCAGAGCCTGCTTAGGATTCTTTTTCTCTGTCCCTCTGCTCCTCCCTAACTTGTTCTCTCTCTAAAAATAGAAAAAATCAAGTAACAATAATTTTAAAATTTCTTCTTCATTGAAACATAGTTGACATACAATGTTACATTAGTTTCAGGTATGCAACATAGTGATTTGACAGCTCACAAGTGTAGCTGCCATCTGTCAAGATACAACGCTGTTATGATACCATTGACTATATTCTCTATGCTGTATCTTTTATCCCTGAGATGTATTCTGTTCTGTAAATAGAAGTCTATACCTCCCACTTCCCTTCAGCCATTTTGGGTATCCACACACCTTCCCCTCTGGCAACCAGCAGTTTGTTCTCTGTATTTATGGGTCTGTTTCTGCTGTTTTGTATACATACTTTCTATTTTAAGGTTTATTTATTTTTGAGAGAGAGCATGGAGCGGGGAAGAGGCAGAGAGAGAGGGAGACACAGAATCTGAAACAGTTAGCACAGAGCTGTTAGCCGAGCTGTTAGCACAGAGCCCAGCGTAGGGCTGGAACTCATAAACCACAAGATCATGACCTGAGCTGAAGTCAGACGTTTAACTGACCGAGCCACCCAGGCGCCCCAGTATACTTTTTAAAAAGTCACACAGTGCCAGGGGCTTTTTTATAACAAAACACCAGTCTTTCCCCATCCTAGTTCATCCCCCTCCCACATCATCCCCTGGTTACCTGGTTCCATTCCCTTCAAAGAGGCAACCACTGTTACTGGTGTCTTGTATCTCCTTCTAGAGGTATTCTGCATGTGTACAAACAAAAGCACACCTTTACATAAAGTTTGCATAATGCTCTAAATCTTACTTACGTCACTTTACAATATACCTGTGAGATGCTCTCAGGGTCAGTACCTATGGCACCACCTCATTCTTTCAGATGGTTGAATATTATTCTACTGTTTGAAATACTATTGATATAATGCTATCGTTGTCCTTTATGCTGTTTTCAACCTTTTGCTGTTTTAAACAACATTGCCCTAAATATCCTTACATATGTGCAAATACACACTATGAATTATTTTAGGAGGAATTCTTGGGCCATAAAGTATGTGCATTTTAGGTTAATAGGGACTTCCCCTTCCCACCAACATAGCCACATGTTAAGTTTGTTTTCAGTGTAATGAATATATAAATACTATTCACTGTTGAGCCAACTGATGTGCCATAATGATGATTATTTTCTTGTGCAAATTTTTGTTTTACCTGGAGTTAAAAATGCTCATTTTTTCATTTGCTCAATATTCTTTGAATGGACAGGTAAGCTTTCCTGTATTATCACAGAGAAGTGTGAAATGCCACTGCCAATGATTTTCTACATAGTCAAACTTGTCAGGAAATGGATCTTTCTGATTTTTATTTCCTGGAAATAATTCTTCTTGGGGCTTGCACCTTCCTGCTCCAATCTGGACTCTCTCTGGTTCAATTTCTGCAGAAAACAAACCCCCGATCTCCTGCCAAAGTGGGTGAGTGTAGCTGTCCTGGATTTGAAGTAGAGGGAGAGAGAAGGGTCTTACTAGCCAGGCTTTTAAGCCATCTTACTGTTTTTACCCCTTTGCACCCCTCCCTCCAAACAATCTGGTGCTTTCTCAAGCTTTGCAAAGTTTATCATGACTCACCCTTTTTTTCTCTCTCTTCATACAGTGTAAGTTAGGGTTCCCATGACAAAGGGGATTTTGTGGCTTCTGTTTATTGTTTTCATTAGAGTTCTGGGGTAGTTTTTAAGAGGAGAACGGGGTGTACCATTCAGAGTACTGAGAGGAAACATACAGCGTATTGAATTTGGGATAATTTGAGGTATGTTTAATAAATGGATATTTGCAAAGTATGAGCTGGAGGGAGGGGAATCACAGCGGATACTACAGTGCCAGAGGCTGAAGCAGATCTGTTATTTACCTCAGGCCCCAGCCTGAGGGGGGCGAAAAACAGGGAGAGGTAACTGGAATCCAAAAGAGAGAGTTAAGTAGAGGAAGCCATCTTGAGAGAATAGCAGTGACCTTCAGTTGAGGTGAGCCTGTAAGGAGGCAACCAAAGACACTTATTATCCTTTCTCCTCCTCTTTCCTCCTTCTCATCTCCTGGGGGTAGATGGAGGGTCCCCCAGTCATGGTGCCCTCAACTTGGAGTCAGAGGGCAAGGGAGACCACGCATGGCCCCTTACACACTTATCAATCCACTCAAGGCAGAAAGCAGTATAGAAACAGGTCTTGGGTGGGGGGAGAAAGAAAGAGAAGGTCTCTGACACAAGGACAGAAATGTCTTCTGCAACTGTTTAAAAACCGGAAGATTGGTCTCCTGGCTTTAAATGTCTAGAGGCGTCTGGGTGGCTCAGTTGGTTAAGCGTCCTACTTCCACTTGGGTCATGAACTTGAGGTTCGTGGGTTCCAGCCTTCTGTCGGGGTCTGTGCTGACAGCTCAGAGCCTGGAGCCTGCTTTGGATTCCGTGTCTTCCTCTCTCTGCCCCTCCCCTACTCATGCTCTGTCTCTCAAAAATGAATAAACATTAACATTTTTTAAAAATAAATAAATGTTATCTCTATATTTGTCACCAAAATTGATGTTATTAAGGCCTAAATTTATATCTCATGCCACAGTTCTTTAAAATCTAGACTGGTAGCTCCAACTGTCTACTTAACAGCTTCGCCTGTGTGTCTGACTGACATCTCAAGCATTACACATTCAAAACAGAATTCCTGATTTCCACCACCAAACGTGTGCCTCCCCAGCCTTTCCAGAATTAGCAAAGCACTGGCAGCCTCCCAGTTGTTCAAATCAAAACCCTGAGACTCACCATGTACTTTCTTCTTTCACTTACACTTTATGTACAGTTCTGTAAACTCTATCCTAAAAATATACCTTGGGGGCACCTGGGTGCCTCAGTCAGTTAAGCGGCTGACTTTTGGCTCAGGTCATGATCTCAGGATCTCACAGTAGTGAATCCAGCCCCAGCATAGGGCTCCCTTCGGGGCATGGAACCTGCTGAAGATTCTCTCCCTCTCCCCTCTAAAAAATATATATCTATAAATCTATAGATAGACATATATAGATATACATATATCTTCACTCAGGCCATGACTCTCAATCCCTGTTACCATAATCTTAGCTGAGGCCCCATCATCTCTTGCCTCAATTACTAATTTAAAATTGCTTCCAACAATCAATCATCGATTGATCAATCAGCTTCTAACTGGTCTCTCTGTTTTAACCCTTGCTGTCCTAAAATCTGTTCTTCTTGGAGCGGCCAGAGTAATCTTAGCTAAAAACTTAGCCAGATAATACTATGCTAAAAATACTCTCCATTAATTCAAGAGTACATTCTTTAATAAAATTTTGGGTAGGGGGCAAAGGGAGGGAGGAAGAGAGAGAGAGACAGAGAGAGAGAGACCTGAGCAGGCTCCATGCCTGAGGTTAAATCAAGAGTCTGACCCCTAACCTACTGTGCCACCTAGGCATCCCAAATAAAATTCGTGATATCAAGAATAAAATTTTAACTGCTCATGATCTTTGAAACTTCCATGGTCTTTGGTCTGCCTCTCCAACTTCTTATATGAATTTAAATGCAGCCTTACATTTTATGCTGTTTTTTAAAGTTTATTTTTATTAATTTTTAGAGAGCAGGGGCAGGGAGGCAGAAAGAGAAGGAGAGAGAAAATCCCAACTCAGGGCTTGATCTCATGATTCTCAAGATCACAACCTGGGCTGAACTCAAAAGTTGGACCCTTAACTGAGCCACCCAGGCACCCCTTAGCCTATTTTGTTTTGTCCATCAATGAGAATGGCCCTGAAACAATGACTATTGGGAATTATATATAAATACTGGAGAATAGCAGAGTATGTTACTCCAAAATATAGGAGTTCAGACTGTAGGAGTTCAGAACATGCCACTCCAAAAAAGTCCTTCATGACATATTGATTCTATTGAGCTGTAGGTACTTGAGAAGCAGCAAATGCAGGGAGAGCTTTCTGTGTGACACCCCCCATATCTGCCTGAAGATACACCCTCCAAAAGGAACTCAGTTGTCATAAGTCTCCTCCCCAAGAGTTTCATCAACCTGGGAAGGTTGACTCTTATCACAGGAGAGGAAACCAAAAGTCAACACCATAGCAGGCAATTTTGTCTACCCTCCATAGATTTTTCTAAGGATCCATTTTTCTTCCCTAAAAATCATTGACCCTCCCTTTACTCTATTACCATGGTATTTAAGCCTGAATTATAAACCTCCTCAGAGAGTTACACATTTTTCCCTGGGTATCTCTCATGCAAGTATGAGGTATACGTGTTAACGAACTTCTGTTTGTTTTTCTCTTGTTAATCTGTCTTTTATTACAGGGGTCTCAGCTTAGAACTCAGAATGGTACAGAGAAAATTATTTTTCTTCTACAATACTCAGCTCTTTCAGCTTTTGGCTTGGATGACACAGGAGTGTATTCTATAATATTTGCCAGAGCTTCTTATGGGAGTAAGCTGCACTCACTCAAGTGGAAGTTGGCTTGACAATGCATGCCTTTTGGGCGGCCTTCTCACCCCTGTCTCACTTTCTCACTCCCTCATAGAGCTTCTTTCTTGCCCTTCCAGATGAAAGTACTTGCACTTGAATCCTTGTCTCAAGGACTGTCTCTGGCAAAATTCAAAAGTGGAGAACACTGAATTGAGCTGTATTATTTCCTATTCTGCTAACCTGCATACCTGCCTTCCCAACCCTTCTCCTATGGTATAATTCCTAAGATTGAACATAAAATGGGTCTAGCTGTCAACTCTAGACAGTGGGGGTGGGAGGGAAGTAGACCACTGGATTCTTTAGAACATTTCTACTATATGTGTGTGTGTGTATATATACATATATATAGTTTATATATTGTTTATTATATTAGTACATATATAGTATATATAAATGTTTATATAATAAATATATAAATTAGTACCAATATATATTTAATATATTTTATTTGTATACTTATAATGTTTTTATATATACATAAAATATCTGGTGACAATATCTGTCAAGCCAGGGTAGAGCAATTCTGGGTTGCATTCATGATTTGAAGGCCAAGTTGTAAAATATATAGTTATGGGGCACCTGGGTGTCTCAGTTGGTTAAGCATCTGACTTCAGCTCAGGTCATGATCTCATAGCGTGGGTTCGAGCCTTGAGTCGGGCTCTGTGCTGACAGCTCAGAACCTGGAACCTGCTTTGAATTCTGTGTCTCCCTCTCTCTCTGCCCCTCCCTTGCTCATGCTCTATCTGTCTCTGTCTCTCAAAAATAAATAAATGTTGAAAAAAATTTCAAATATATGGTTATGATTCTTCTTTCAGCCCACCAAATTTCTTCATTTAGTGTGTATTTGAAGTAATTGGTCTTGGTTGCTGGGCTGGTTGCTTTAGCTGTTCCCCAGTTCTGCAGTTTATCAACTAACTCACTTTTTCACTGATCTTTAAATTTTCGATTTTTATTTATCAGCAGTTATGATGTAAGTTAAAGCTGCGTTTTGAGTTTATAAACATTTCAGTCCATGTTGTGCTCATTCACACTGGCTAACGATTTTATGCTTCCATATTTAATACATAATGTCCAGACTTGGATGGTATTATGAAAAAGGAAAATAAAAGCAATCAAAACACTAAAAGTGCCAGTATCTCTTGGGGAGCTATTGTTTAATGGTTACATATTTCTGCTTGAGATGATGAAAAAGTCCTGAAAATGGATAGTGGCGATGGTCCCACAACATTGTGAATCTTCTTAATGTCCCTTAAATGTAAATTTAAAAAGGTAAATTTTATGTTATGTCTATTTTACTGCTGTAAAGAATATCAAATTTTAAGTTCCAATGTCCTTATTTTTGTCCAGAAAAATATTGGAGTTTCCTTAAAATGTTTAAATTAGACCCAAAGTCTGTAATATCATCTAGAGTAGAAACTTGAATATAGTCCTCTTACCTCCAGGCCCAACCTCTGTTCACAGGAGCTCAGCCCACTCTGTGGTACATAGCAGGTCTTCAATAAGTACTTATTGGATCGACTTTTGAATGCTTAAAATAATGACAAAGTAAGCCTCCATTCATTATCTACTATGAACAGAGATTAAAAGAGATCTCTTCTCATTAGGACAAACTCAGTTCTCATCATTAATACTATTATCTTTGTTCATTCTTTTTTTAAGGAAAAATTTAATGTTTATTTTTGAGAGAGACAGAGAGAAAGAGAGAGAATGTCAGCAGGGTGAGGGACAGAGAGAGAGGGAGACACAGAATCCAAAGCAGGCTTCAGGCTCTGAGCTGTCAGCACAGAGCACAACGTGGGGCTCGAACCCACAAATGGTGAGATCATGACCTGAGCCAATCATGACCTGAGCTGAAGTTGGATGTTTAACCAACTAAGCCACCCTGGGGCTCCTACGTTTGTTTACTCTTGATCAAGAATCTCTTATTGTCCAGAAGACAATTCCCATTGTCTCTTGTTTGTCTACCATGCTTCTCTGCTTGTTTCATTAACCATTGCTTCAAATGCTTGCTCTCCCAGCCTTATATCACTGCTGTTGGGTCTCACATTAGGGTGTTGATATGAGCTCAAGGTCAAAATTCGGATGCAATCCTTCAGCCCCCTTGGGAGTGGAAGCCTTGGATCCACACCACATCATACTTGGTAAGTGTTTGTCTAGTCTTTCCTTGTCCCAGACAATGTATAAGCATCTTAGACAATTTATGATGAGCATACAGTGATCTGCAGACTGTTGTGCCTTCCTTCTGAACGTGATCTTGGTTTGCTGCATCTGCCTAGGTTCCTTAACCCTTAGATTGTCCTGAATAACTTCCAGCTGATTCTCGCTGCCATATGCTCCTACCTATGTGTTCCCTGCGCCCTATCGCATCAGCCAGCCAAATTCAGCATGGACAGAAGAACAGTGTGGGGGTGTGCTCTAATCTGGAATGTGTTGGTGAGCGTTTAACAACAGGCTCTCCTCACAAACCAAACACACAAAATAGCCCACAAAGAAACAACAACAAAAACCACTTGATTTGTAGCACTTCTTGATTACTGTGGTATAAATACTTCTGCCACAGTCAGTGTCAAACAATCAGTGTGAGGTCACTGAATGCAGCATTGGGAAGACATACACAGTAGCACCTCATTATACAGGATTCCACCTGTGCCAGCCAGCCTCTAAGATAGCTTCCTTGGTATTCACACTTAGTGTTTATTCCCACATTGTTCCAGGGTTCGTTTGTGTAACCAATAAAATATGGCAGAAGGATGGTAAGTTACTTCCAAGGGTAGGCTATAAAAAACACTGCAGCTTCTCTCTTTTTCTCTCTTCTTTCTCTCTCACCATTCACTTAGGGGTTAGGTGCCATGCTGTGATAGAGAAGTCTATGCAGAAGGAACTTAGGCCTCTAGCCAACAGCCACGTTGATTAACATTCTTTTTTTTTTTTTTAAAGAATTTGGTGTATGCTTTAATATTCAAACAGATCAGTACAATACAGGCATTAGCTTGACATATATATTTGAAAAAGTTAGACAAACTAAAGTAACATAACCATGTAAAATAAGATTAAAAGTTATATATATTCATAAAACATCTGCCAAAGTGAATTAGCCAAAAACTAGAAATGATAAAATATAGCTGTATTCTCCATTTCTTGCAATATGACACGTTAGGTATCTGTCAGGTCAGCATATAAAAATTCTGGGAAATATAGCAAAATGTATTTCTTTTTTTTTTTTTTTACAAATAGTTTATTGTCAAATTAGTTTCCACATAACACCCAGTGCTCATCCCCACAAGTGCCCTCCTCCATGCCCACCCCTCCTCCCCCCCACATCCACCAGTCCTCAGTTTTTGTCAGCATTCAAGAGTCTCTCATGGTTTGCCTCTCCCCCTTTCCCCCACCATTTCTGCCTTCTTCTCCCCCTTGGTCCTCTGTTAAGCTCCTCCTAATCCTCCTATACGTGCACACATATGATATTTGTCTTTCTCTGCCTGACTTATTTCGCTCAGCATAACACCCTCAAGGTCCATCCATGTTGCTACACATGGCCAGATTTCATTGTTTCTCATTGCCATGTAGTATTCCATGGTATAGATAAACCACATCTTCTTGATCCATTCATCTGTTGATGGACACTTAGGCTCTTTCCATGTTTTAGCTATTGTGGAGAGTGCTGCTATGAACATTGGGGTACATGTGCTCCTATGCATCAACATTTCTGTATCCCTTGGGTAAATTCCTAGCAGTGCTATTGCTGGGTCATAGGGGAGTTCTATTGTTAGTTTCCTTAGGAACCTCCACACTGTTTTCCAGAGGGGTGTACCAGTTTACATTCCCACCAACAGTGTAGGAGGGTGCCCGTTTCTCCACATCCCCAGCATCTAGAGTTCTCTGATTGGCTCATTTTAGCCACTCTGACTGGCGTGAGGTGGTATCTCAGTGTGGTTTTGATTTGTATTTCCCTGATGAGGAGACAGATGCTGAGCATCGTTTCATGTGTCTGTTGGCCATCTGGATGTCCTCTTTGGAGAAGTGTCTGTTCATATCTTCTGCCCATTTCTTCACTGGGTTGTTTGCTTTTTGGGCGTGGAGTTTGGTGAGTTCCTTGTAGATTCTGGATATCAACCCTTTATCTGATATGTCATTTGCAACTATCTTTTCCCATTCGGTTGGTTGCCTATTAATTTTCTGGGTTGTTTCCTTGGCTGTGCAGAAGCTTTTAATCTTGAGGAGGTCCCAACAGTTTATTTTTGCTCTTAATTCCCTTGCTTTTGGGGATGTGTCAAGTAAGAAGTTGCTGCGGTGGAGGTCAAGGAGGTTGTTTCCTGCTTTCTCTCTAGGGTGTTGATAGTTTCCTGTCTCACGTTCAGGTCCTTGATCCATTTTGAGTTTATTTTTGTGCATGGTGTGAGAAAATGATCTAGTTTCATTCTTCTGCATGTTGCTGTCCAGTTCTCCCAACACCATCTGTTAAAAAGGCTGTCTTTTTTCCATCGGATATTCTTTCCTGCTTTGTCAAAGATTAGTTGGCTGTATACTTTTGGGTCCACTTCTGAGTTCTCAATTCTGTTCCATTGGTCTATGGGTCTGTTTTTGTGCCAATACCATACTGTCTTGATGATGACAGCTTTGTAGTAGAGGCTAAAGTCTGGGATGGTGATCCCTCCCGTTTTGGTTTTATTTTTCAGGATTACTTTGGCTATTCGGGGTCTTTTGTGGTTCCATACAAATTTTTGGATAGTTTGTTCTAGTTTTGAGAAGTATGCTGGTGCAATTTTGATTGGAATTGCATTGAATGTGTAGAGTGCCTTAGGTAGTAATGACATCTTAACTATATTTATTCTTCCTATCCATGAGCATGGAATGTTTTTCCATTTCTTTGTGTCTTCTTCAATTTCCTTCATAAGTTTTCTATAGTTTTCATCATACAGATCTCTTGTATCCTTGGTTAGGTTTATTCCGAGGTATTTTATGGTTTTTGTGCAATTGTGAATGGGATCAGTTTCTTGATTTCTCTTTCTGTTGCTTCATTGTTGGTGTATAAAAATGCAACCGATTTCTGTACGTTGATTTTGTACCCTGCAACTTGGCTGAATTCTTGGATCAGTTCTAGTAGGCTTCTGGTGGAGTCTGTCGGGTTTTCTATGTAGAGTATCATGTCATCTGCGAAGAGTGAAAGTTTGACTTCCTCTTTGCCAATTCTGATGCCTTTGATTTCCTTTTGGTGTCTGATGGCTGATGCTAGGACTTCCAGCACTATGTTAAACAGCAGTGGTGAGAGTGGACATCCCTGTCGTGTTCCTGATCTCAGGGGGAAAGCTCTGAGTTTTTCCCCGTTGAGGATGATGTTAGCTGAAGGCTTCTCATAGATGGCTTTGATGATGTTTAAGTAGGTTCCTTCTATCCCAACTTTCTCGAGAGTCTTTATTAAGAAGGGATGCTGTATTTTGTCAAATGCTTTTTCTGCATCTATTGACAGGATCATATGGTTTTTATCTTTTCTTTTATTGATATGATGGATCACATTGATTGATTTGCGAATGTTGAACCAGCCCTGTAACCCAGGAATGAATCCCACTTGATCATGGTGGATGATTCTTTTTATATGCTGCTGGATTCGATTTGCAAGGATCTTGTTGAGAATTTTTGCATCCGTATTCATCAAGGATATTGGCCTGTAGTTCTCTTTTTTGCTGGATCTCTGTCTGGCTTGGGAATCAGAGTGATGCTGGCTTCATAAAATGAATCCGGGAGTTTTCCTTCGCTTTCTATTTTTTGGAATAACTTGAGAAGAATTGGGATTAATTCTGTTTTAAATGTCTGGTAGAATTCCCCAGGGAAGCCATCAGGTCCAGGGCTCTTATTTGTTGGGAGGTTTTTAATCACTGATTCAATTTCTTCACTCGTTATGGGTCTGTTCAGGTTTTCTATTTCTTCCCGTGTGAATTTTGGTAATGAGTGTGTGTTTAGGAATTTGTCCATTTCTTCTAAGTTGTCCAATTTGTTGGCATATAATTTTTCATAGTATTCCCTGATAATTGCTTGTATTTCTGAGGGGTTGGTTGTAAGAAGTCCATTTTCATTCATAATTTTGTCTATTTGTGTGCTCTCTCTTTTCTTTTGGATAAGTCTGGCTAGAGGTTTGTCAATTTTGTTTACCTTTTCAAAAAACCAACTCTTGGTTTCATTGATCTGTTCAATTGTTTCTTTGGTCTCGATGTTGTTTATTTCTGCTCTAATTTTTACTATTTCTCTTCTTCTACTGGGTTTAGGGCGTTCTTGTTGCTCTGCCTCTAGTTCCTTTAGGTGAGCTGTTAGATTTTGCACTTGCGCTTTTCTAATCTCTTGAAATAGGCCTGGAGAGCAATGTACTTTCCTCTTAGGACTGCCTTTGCCGCATCCCATAGATTTTGAATTGTTGTGTTTTCATTTTCATTTGTTTCCATATATTTTTAATTTCATCTCTAATTGCCTGATTGGCCCATTCATTCTTTAGAAGGGTGTTCTTTAACCTCCATGTTTTTGGAAGTTTTCCAGACTTCTTCCTGTAATTGATTTCAAGTTTCAAAGCATTGTGATCTGACAGTGTGCATGGTATGATCTCTATTCTTTTATATTTCTTGAGGGCTGCTTTATGTCCCAGTATGTGATCTATCTTGGAGAATGTGCCATGCGCACTTGAGAAGAAAGTAAATTCCCTGGCCTCAGGATGTAAAGTTCTAAATATATCCGTCAGGTCCATCTGGTCCAATGTGTCTTTCAAGTCCATTATTTCTTTAGTGATTTTCTGTCTGGTTGACCTATCCATTGCTGTAAGCGGAGTATTAAAGTCCCCTGCTATTAGCACATTCTTATCTATAAGCTTGTTTCTGTTTGTGATTAATTGTTTTAGATATTTAGGTGCTCCCATATTCGGTGCGTAGACATTTATGATTGTTAGTTCTTCCTGATGGATGGACCCTGTAATTACTATGTAGTGCCCTTCTTCATCTCTTGTGATTGTCTTTAATTTAAAGTCCAGTTTGTCTGATATAAGTATCGCTACTCCGGCTTTCTTTTGATTTCCTGTAGCATGATATATATTTCTCCATCCCCTTACTTTTAATCTGAAGGTATCTTCCCGTCTAAAATGAGTTTCTTGTAGACAGCATATAGATGGATTTTGTTTTTTAATCCATTCTGCTACCCTATGTCTTTTGATTGGAGCATTCAGCCCATTTACATTCAGTGTTATTATTGAAATATGTGGGTTTAGAGTCTTTGTATCATTTGTAGGGTTCATGTTTGTGGTGGTGTCTCTGGAATCTTTGTTCCTTGCAACCTTTCCTTCAGAGCATCCCCCTCAGGATTTCTTGTAGGGCTGGCTTCGTGGTGACAAATTCTTTCAATTTCTGTTTGTTTGGAAAGGTTTTTATCTCTCCTTCTATTTTGAATGACAGGCTTGCTGGATAGAGGATTCTTGGCTGCATATTTTTACTGTTCATCACATTGAAGATCTCCTGCCATTCCTTTCTGGCCTGCCACGTTTCAGTAGATAGGTCTGTCACCACTCTGATAGGTTTCCCTTTGTATGTGAGGGCCCTTTTCTCCCTAGCTGCTTTCAAAATTCTCTCTTTGTCCTTGTGTTTTGCCATTTTTACGATGATATGTCGTGCAGAAGATCGATTCAAGTTACATCTGAGAGGAGTCCTCTGAGCCTCTTGTATTTCCACATTGACTTCCTTCCCCAAGTCGGGGAAGTTCTCTGCTATAATTTGTTCCAGGACTCCTTCAGCACCTTTCCCTCTCTCTTCCTCTTCTGGGATTCCTATGATACGGATATTGTTGCGTTTGACTGTGTCGCTGAGCTCTCGAATTCTTCTTTCCTGTTCCTGGATCAGTTTGTCTCTTTTTTGTCAGCTTCTTGTTTTTCTATAATGGTGTCTTCTAAATCACTTATTCTCCTTTCTGCCTCTTCAATCCGTGCATTGGAGGCCTCTAATTTATTATGTATCTCATTTATCGCATTTTTTAATTCTTCATGCCTATTTTTATTTTCCATTCTGTCTGTAGCCATAGTTTCTTTGATGTCCCCTATGTTTTTTTCAAGCCCTGCTATTAATTTCACCATTATTATTCTAAAATCTTGTTCACTTATGCTGCTGATATCTGTTTTGAGCAGTTCATTAGCTGTCATTTCTTCTTGGAGTTTCTTTGGAGGAGAGCTCTTTCGTTTCGTCATTTTAGTTAGCTTTCCGGCTCTTGTTGGTTTTAAAGACCTGTTATGCTCTCTGTTTCTATGAGCACTGCTATATCCAAGAAACTCTTTGACTTTCCAGGGCCTATCCTTTCAGAGATTGTTTTTTGAATGGTATCCCTCGGTCACTCTTGTTGGGACCTTAGTTATTTTATTTTCCTATTTGTAGTGATATTTGGGACTCTTCACCTTGTGTACTCTAGCTTGTTTCTTGAGGTAGCCCTGGAAAAGAAAACAGACAGACAAACACACAGGGAGCAGGAGCACACAAACGCACAGGCTGATTCAACTAACATGCAAAGTGAGAGGGAAAACGAAAAAGTTAATAGAAAAGACGGAGGAGGGAGGGTGAATAATAGGGAGCATAAAATACATAAAAGGGTCAAAAAGGGGAAAAGAAAAGGAAAAAAGAAGAAAACCGATGGACAAAGAACGGTTTAAAGCATATACCTGGATTTCCCAGCTACAGTTAAATAGCCGTGTGTATGCAGCGCTGGTTGAAGAGCATAGAGAAAAAGAGAGAAGGCAGGGTGAGACAAGGCAGATTTGGAAATAGAATGAACAGGCAGAAGGGATAAGAAGCTTTTTTCAAAGAGGTAAAGGGTAGAATATGGTTGGATAGGTGAGAGAAGGATGCTGGAATTATCCAGAGAAACTATATAGTCTAATTACTCCTGAGAGAAATAGCTGAAAAAGTCGGTAGGTGTAGAATTTACATTTACAGAATGGACTTGTGATTGTTTAAGCAAACTGGCAACCAGAGTTAATCAGGTCAGTGTTTTGGGGAAAAAAGCGAGAAAAGAGAAAGAAGAAGAAAAAAAGAGAAAAGAAAGGGGAAAAAAAAGAAAGAAGAAAAAAAGGGAAAAAAAAAAAAAAAAGGGGAGGAGGGCACCTCTCAGGCAGGGATGGGCGTGGCGTGATCCGATGCCTCAGGCGGGGGTTCTGCCTTGGCGATTGTGGGGAGGAGAGTGATGACGGTGCTCCAGTCCCTTCTTGAACCCCGCGCTGCAGCTCGCTTTTTTTTTTTTTTGGCGTGTCAACTCCCCGTTCCGGGGACGCAGCCGAAGTTGGTTGCACTCTTCAACCCAGGCCAGTTCCAATCTCCAAATCCCAGCCCGCGCCCCGCTGAAGTTGCCTTAGACACAGCTTCCCAGACAACCCCCTAGGGCTATTCCAGGCTCCCTGCTGAGCTCTGGGGGCGGAGTCAGGATCGCTGCTTCCTTCTCTGGGTCGGGCTGGTGCGCATGCGCGGGGGCTTGCCTGCAGCGTCCGCGTAGCCTGAGCCCGCTGGAGTGAGGAAAACCGGGTCTCTCTATGGCTCGTCACCCGAAACACGAACTCACAGGCAAATTTCCCAGTTTTTAGCTCTTTGCCTTCCCTCTCGAGTTCCAGCCAGCCAGGAGCGCGGACGCCCGGTGTCTGCGCGTCTCTTTCAGGGATCCCAGCAGCCCTGGAGCTACAATGGCGGCTGGCACGCCCGCGCTGCTTTAAAAACCAACCTCCAGGAGCGGCACAAAGAAGCAGTTTGTGTGCTCAGCCTCCCCCAGGACCAGTTGTCGCGAGGGGACCCGGTGTGCAGGTATTTGGCAAGTACGGTCTTTCTATGCACCGAGTGGAGATTTTTCTGTCTCGGACTCTCTCCTTTTCCCCTCTCACTCCCCGTAGAGGGTAGAGGGGGATCGCCTCCCACCCTGGAGGCTCCGATCCCGGCCCGATTTTACCTTCCCTGGTTCGCACTCACGTTAGAAGGCTTTCTCAGTGGA
Source organism: Proteles cristata cristata (assembly GCA_017311185.1). Taxonomy (NCBI): domain Eukaryota; kingdom Metazoa; phylum Chordata; class Mammalia; order Carnivora; family Hyaenidae; genus Proteles; species Proteles cristata. The sequence goes on from JAESUZ010004246.1 coordinate 533,214, forward strand.
TTCTGCGTCCTTTTTCTCCGAGTCTCTCAGGTTTTGTATGGTTTCCAATGGCTTCAGATCTTTTCTGTGTGATGTATGGGCGCGAGTGCAAGTACGGAGCTCCTTATTCTCCGCCATCTTGCCTCTTCGCCTGATTAACATTCTTAAAAGCAAATCCTCCAGCCTGTCAAGCCTTGAGACATCTTGAATACAGCCTCATGAGAAACCCTGAGCCAGAACTACCTTAGTAAGCTGCTCTCAGGTTCTTGATTTAGAACCTCGGTGAGCTAACAGATATTGTTATTTTGAGCTGTTAAATTTTGGGGTAATTAGTAAGGAAATAAATAAGGAAATAAAAAGTTTTAAATAATTACTACCTTTGTTTTTTTGTATTTGTTTATTATTTATTTATTTATTTATTTATTTTGATCTAGTATCATTGGAATGGGGGGAAGGGTAGAGGGAAAGGGAGAGAGAGAGAGAATCTTAATTAAGTCCCTCACCCACTGTGGAGCCTGACTCGGGGCTCAATCTCATGACCCTGAGATCATGACCTGAGCCAAAATCAAGAGTTGGATGCCTAATCTACTGAGCCACCCAGGTGCCTCACTACCTTTAACAAAATTTATATAATTGTAAGTTAAAACTAAATTTTTAATATATCTGTGTTTTACATGGAGCTTGAAAAATTCCTAACATTTTAACAACCAGCTCTCATGAGCCTATATGGGCCAATTCCAGCACACTACTGACTTTCATCCAGGGATTGCCGAGTTTTGTGGTTGTGTGTACCTGTCAGGAATAGTTCTTTTTTTTTTTTTTTTTTAATGTTTTATTTATTTCTAGGAGAGAGAGAGAGAGAGACAGCGTGAGCAGGGGAGGGTCAGAGAGAGAGGGAGTTACAGACTGAAAAAGGCTCCAGGCTCTGAGCTGGCAGTCAGCACAGAGCCCGACGCGGGGCCCGAACCCATGAACCGCGAGATCATGACCTAAGCGAAAGTCGGACGCTTAACTGACTAAGCCACCCAGGCACCCCTCTGTCAGGAATAGTTCTTTGAGTTTGCAATTGCAAAAGAGCATGTGCTACTCTATGAATATGTTATGAAATTATTATGGAAAAATAGTGTTTTAAAATAGACTTTACTCCATTTATGTAATATAAAATGGATCTTCAATGGAAACAAACTTGTACTAAGCAAAAGAAATGCATCAGTCCTATTCGATCATCACTGTTTCCACCTGCAGTGTGGCTGAAATAGAGGTCAAGCCAGGAGAAGGCAATATGCCAGCTTTGCCAATTTCTTGTTGTTCCCTTGTGATTGCATTATTAAAATTCAATTCATGGTCTCTCTGTAGGAACATTTTAAAGCTAGTTCTTCATTTAGTGGATTAAACCGCCACAACATAATCTGTAAAATCCTGTAACTATATGCATGCAAATGACCATATTTCACAATTCCATCAAATACTGTGAATGAGAATGGGAATCACAGTCAATCTCAACTCACTGTGGAATCCCCACTCTTCCCACTTCATTTGGCACACCACAGGTGACAAATGACCACAGGGGCCAAGTGAGGATGACAGGGTCAATCTGTCCATGTAATAAGTACAGAAGTTTAACTCTTTTCATCTTTTAAAGAGAAATAAATCAGTGTCTTGTTGTTTTTCCTCATACACCAGAGGATCATTTTACCCAGTCCCTGGAGTGTCACCTTCCCCTTTTATGTTATGTTATTTTATGTTTATTTATTTTGAGAGAGAGAGAGACTGGGCATGCAGGGGGTGGGGGAGGGGCAGGGAGAGAGAGGGAAAGAGAGAATCCCAAGCAGGCTCCACACTGATAGCACAGAGCCTGATGCAAGGCTCAATTCCACCAACCATGAGATCCTGACCTGAGCCCAAATAAAGAGTTGGATGCTTGACTGAGCCACCCAGGTGTCCCCACCTTCCCCCTTTAGAGACCTATGGTCTTGTCCTTTGCTGGCAACTTAGGCTGACAAATGGTGTTAAATAGCCATGAAAGCCCTCTGACAAGGGCTCCTGAGAGGCACATCTCCTTCTGTAACTTGGATTTACAAAACTACATTGACTGCAAGGGATATAGGAATACAATTAGCTAGAAAACACATAGCTGTCTCTGTGGAGCTGAACAGATGAGACTACAAGAAGAATGCTTTTAAAAACAAAACGAAAAAATCTCAGCCAGGCCCAACGTGGTGATGGATGGGACATCAGGGTCATGAAGCTTTGTGGAGAGCAAAAGTCGGAGAAATCCTGTGAGACAAAGAGAGGAACTGTGAGTATGATCTGCAAGTACCTTTTAATCCTTAAAGTTTCCTTTTCTGGAAAGATTTAATAGAAGAATAAAGCAGCCACCCATCCTCCTGCATAACATCTATAAATGTGTTATTTCCTACCTCCCTCCCCCCAGTTCTTCAGAGATGATCATTCAAATGCATATTTTTCTGCATATTATAAAGTAATTTGTCATTTCCTTTGTGGTTTGATAGATGTTTCCTGGTGTTCAGCTCCAGAACGTTTTCTTCCATGCATCCAAAGCATTGACATTTCTTAGAGACTCCGGTGTGACTTTGAAGAGACTGCTTTGGTGACCATCACCGGCTCTGCGACCGAGGGCCTTCACCCAGGGAAACTGGAGGCCACTGGTGATTTACAGGGGAGGTGGAACCTGGCCCGCCTCACGTGAGCTTCTTTATCCCCGTTTATAACACCTCTGACTAGTCATTGGGATCGGAGTGAAGGTAGAGAGATTATATTGACAATATTCCTTTTAAGGACATCAAAGCCTGTTTTAGACGTGGGATTCCAGGAGGAAAACACACATACTAAAATGTCTTCCACAACTCTCCCATAAATAAAGATAAGTAAATACTGAAGATAAATAAAATGACTTCCCTGGCCCCAGCATTTTCGAAAGTACAGTCACATCCTTTTCTCATTGGAGCCTGCTTGCAGTCTTTGGTGGAGATTATTTTTATTTACAGTTGAAAAACCTGAGGTCAAGCGGCTTACCCCATTTACACAAAGCTGGCTTCTAAGGTAAATAGAGACAGACATGACGGTTCCCACCTTCTGTGATGCACAGCGATAAGGGGAAAGTAAAACAGATTTTTTTTTTTCTCTTTTGCTTCATGCTTTGCTGCCCCCCAACCCACCCCCGGTCCAGGCTGAGGTAGGTTGACAGTCTTCATTTACTTTCTGCTTGTTTTGAGAAGACTCCTGGGCCAAATGAAACCTCAGAGGCAGGGTAAGAGAGCAGGGAGAAAGAGACAGGTTCATTGGCGACGTAAACCATGAGGATGGTTGTCGATATAAGGGACAGAAGAGGTTAATTAGAAATCCGTTTGGCCATAAAGCAGAAAAGAGGCAGGATGGCAGGATCAGGAAAGTCAGGAATCAAGAAAACTCCAGTTTTTCAACTACGATTTCACCTCTTCACAGCATCTTAGGGCAAAATGAATGGGGACCCCGATTCACCATGTAAGACTGTGCCGACTGGATGAGCACCGTGTCTTCTCTGAGCCTCAGTTTCTGTCTCTCCCAAGCACCCCCCCCCCGCCCCCATTTAGGATTACCAAATAAAATACAGGGCACTCTGTTCAATTTGACTTCAGATGAAATCATTGCTTTAGTGTGTATTCCAAGCAAGATATGGAATATACTTTAATGTGGTTTTTTAAAATTTATTTTGAGGGAGAGAGACAGAGAGAGAGAGAGATGGGGATGGGAAATAGAGAGAGAGAGGGAGAAGGAGAGAGAGCGGGGAGAGAGAGAATCCTAAGCAGGCTCTGCACTGACAGTGGGTTGTATCCCACAAGTGTGGGATTATGGCCTGAGCAGAAATCAAGGGTTGGGCACTCAACCAACTGAGCCACTCAGGCACCCTGGAATATACTTATACTTCAAAAATATGTTCTTTAGGGGTGCCTGGGTGGCTTAGTCGGTTAAGCGTCCGACTTTCGCTTAGGTCATGATCTCGCGGTTCGTGGGTTCGAGCCCCGCGTGGGGCTCTGTGCTGACTGCCAGCTCAGAGCCTGGAGCCTGTTTCAGTCTGTGACTCCCTCTCTCTCTGACCCTCCCCTGCTCACACTGTCTCTCTCTCTCTCTCCTAGAAATAAATAAAAAACATTAAAAAAATTCTAAAAAAAAATATTCTTTATCTGCAAGTCAAATTTAATTGGATACCCTGTATTTTTATTTATTAAATCTGGCAACCTTAATCTAATTACAACCAAATCACCCAGATTACTCATCAAGCAGTTTTTCCCCATTTCCTCTCCCACCCCAGGCCTTACAACCACCAATCTGCATTCTGTCTCTATGGCTTTATCTATTCCCGACATTGTATATAAACAGAATCCTGCATATTAGACCTTGTGTCTGTCTTCTTTCGGTGTGTTTTGGAGGTCTGTCTACATCGCAGAATGTGTCAGCACTTTATTCCTTTTTATGGCTGAATAATATTTTCCCTGAGTTTTGAAATTTGGTTTATAAATCTTATTTTATAGAATTAGCAAATTTTGAACAATAAATTTTGAACTGATTAATATTTAGCCATTTATATCGTTAATTAAAATTCCTTTAAAAGTTCCGCTAGTGCCTATAATACCTAATATATTCAATTTCCTTTAATACTTTAATGAGCTTTTTAATTGAAGTATAACTCACATGTAGAAAAGTACACACAATTCAGAAGTACGTAGTTGCATGAATTTCCACAAAATGAACACTGCCAGGTAGCTATTGCCCAGATCAAGAAATAGAATGTAACTGGCGCTGCAGACAGTCCCTCCTGCCCCTTTGCATTTTCCTGTGAAAGAGTCATCTTTCAGTCTTGAATCTGTACGATTTTCGGTAGAGGCCACGCTCCCCTGCCAAATATTCTGCCGATTATTTGCCAGTCACTTGTGTACTTTAACAACAATGGCTGCGTGGTGCAAAGGACAAGATTCAGAAAGAAGCTCTGTGTTTGTCCCGTGGCTTCCAGTATTCCTGGCACCGCCCTCAAAACATCTCCCGCCACTGCCACGCCCACCAGGGAACAGATTCTTCCCTCGGTGCTGAGTATAGAGTGCGCACGTTGCCCTTGAGTGTGAAAGGATGGGAAGTGCAAGAGAATGATGTTGTATATCAATTATAGCTCGGCTTATGCTGAAGATCAAATGGTAGTAACTGTATACAAGTTGCGCACTGTCACGTGGGCAATGGAACCCTTCTGTTATAAAGACCCTTTAGGTATCACCAGGGATAGACACAGGAAGTCACAGGGCTTTAGCGGTATTTGCTGTCAAGGGTTCCCATGCCCAGATTGGGTAAAGAGCCCCTCCCCCCCCCAAAAAAAGATACCTTGAAACGGATTATTTCTAGCTCGAATAAACTTTCGCAGCAGCTCAATGAGCAGAAGGCCCAGAGCTAAGATAAATGTGGAAAGTTGTCAAGAGTCCGGATGGGAAAAGGTGTCTGGGGCCATTTAGTAAAGGGCTCTAACACCTAGGGGAGGAATCTGTTGTTAGGAAATCAGGAGTCCTTGCAGGCTTTGAAAGGGAGAGCTGACCAGATGCTAACCATCCTCCTCCCCTTTGCTATTATTTTTATTTTTATTTCTAAGAGGAGGCTTCTGATGCAAAGCCTCGGACTGATGAGTGATTTTCCACCCCTGTGGCTTTTTTAGGAGAGATTTATCTGTTCAGCAAGGCTCCTTTTCAGCTTCCCAACCTCATCATGATATTGTCTGCCCACCCAGGGTACTGGAGGAGTTCAGGACACGCCTCCCCAAATTATGCCACTTTGGCATATCAATTCTTTTGAGCTGAAGTTACTTGAGAAACAGGAGATGCAGGAAGGGCTCTCTGACCTCCCCTCTTTCCAGCCACACACAGGTCACAGCATTTTTCATGAGAAGGGTGCCTTTCCTGTACCAGGAGAAGAACTTCCTCGGCACCAGAGACCAGGAATTGTTTTTTCATCCAGAAAATGGAGCGCCCCTGATATATTTTGCAACAGAATACTTGGAGGGTTTGTTAGAGTGAAAGTGGTTTAAGATCTAAGGCAAAATAACAAACGTTATTATCTGAGTACACATTGCCCTTTTAGCACTGCTGCCTACAGCCTTCCTGCACAGAGCAAAGCCCTCTGGGAATGAGCACTTACAACGAAAAATGGTTTATTATCATAATGGAGTATTCAATTACTTGCTCTGATGAGAAGTAGAGGTGTTTCTAAATTCATTGTAGTAATTTAGAGTTTTGGGGGGAAAATAATTAAAAATGTAGGCCACCTATGGGTGCTACATAATGTGGATGATCGAGTGTGGTTATAATGGGAATATAATACGTTTTATTTATACAGTGTCTAGCTACAAAGAGTATATTAGGTATTTTGCAGTGGGGCTCAGAAGCCTAAAGCAAACAAGATTAAAATCAGCAATAAACCAGATCAGGAGAAGCCAGTGAAATTCAGCAATAAATTTGATGCAAAACCAATGTGATACGCCAAAGGCCTTTTAGAATTTGCTGCAGGCTGATGCATATGTTTTTTCATTTTAGTGATATAGAAGGATAGAGAAGGTGGGGTTGATGGCTGTGAAGGAGAGTTCAACCCAGGAGCACTTTCTATTGTAGGAAGAACAATTCTGATTTTTCTGGAGAGAAGAGAGTGTTCATGGCCTGAGATTTTTTGAAAACTCTTATATGTGTGAGCATACATGAGTGCGTGCGTGTGTGTGTGTGTGTGTGTGTGTGTGAGAGAGAGAGAGAGAGAGAGAGAGAGAGAGAGATGTTGGGGGGAATTACTTCCCATAGTCACTCGTTCCTGTGTGACTCATAATCCTTATTGTCAGAAAATCCTTCCTTCCTGCATAACCCCACATTACTTTCTGGGTTTCTACCTAATGTTTTCCCTCTCTGTCAATTTTGTGTCTCCTCCTCTCCCTCTCAGCTTCCAAACTTCTAAGACTTCTACTCTTGGCATCTTCTCACGTTAGTGTAACATAGCATATTAGACAGAAATAGGCTATGGAAATCCGATTCTACAGAGGTTAGCCTCTCCCTGTGCACACAGGGGGATACAGACTTAATGCTATGGGGCTTGTTGAGTCCAGGTATCTAAATATAATAATACTTAGAGAAAGTCCTTGTCGCAGAACTTTATGAAAATGGCAGAAAAGATTGTTGAGAAAGGCTGAGCGTACTCTCTGTAAGGAAAAGAGATTCTCTTTCCACAGGCACCTATGTTAAGGATCCTGTGAAGCATACCTCCTAATGCCCTGGCAAAAACCTTTAACCAACATGGTGAAGTCTGAAGAGTTCATTTGGTCTCGTTTGTGCTCTTTTATGTATTCCATGTTCTTACTGCTAATGCAGATGCGTTTGCCTGTCAAAGAATCACCTCTAAGGACTGAATCTTTATACCATATTTTCTATGGAAGGCGTGCCTCTGTGCCATGTATTATGCAGATGACTTGTCGGTTGCCTGCCTGCCTTGTTCACAAAAATGGGTGCATGCTGCTACAGCATCTCGCATTCCACTCGGAGTGCACTATGCGCTTGGTCTCTTTGGCCTCTGCTTGTGCTTTGGCACAGTCCATCTTCCCTCCCCGGTGGCAATCGATCACAGAGCTGGTTCATCCCCCCTTTGTTAGGAAGTTATTACTTCCTGTTTGGCAGCTAAAGTTCCTGCCCTGAGCTACACCATGGTACTTTCCAGACAACACCATTAAACATCCTCTAACTCCCTGTGACATTGACCGAAGGGGTTATTCCTGCAACATTTTGTTTCTAAAACCATGTAGTAACCTCCGATTGTAAGCATGTTTGTGTTATTTCCTGCTGATGTGTTACCACAAGGTGAGCACTATTTTCACATTTTCTTTATGTACCCCCATGTCTGGTTCATTGCTATGCATGTGTTAAATACACAATAAATATGCCCTTTCCATATACACATTTTTTATTTTTCTTTTATCCCTCAACATTGTATTTTTAAAATGTTCAAACCTACAGAGAAATTGAAAGGAAAACTGTATTCTTAGCCTGGTCACATTTGCTTTATCTGTTTACACATATATAGTATTTTTCTTTCTAAACCATTTGGAAATACACTGCAGAAACCACAGTTTTTTATCCATAAATATTTCAACACACATTTCCTAAAAACAGGAACATTTTCCTATGTAAACACAATACTGTCATGACACCTAAGAAACAAGAATAATATACACTCTATATTTAAAATTCCAGAATTGTCTCAAAAATGCCTGCTATGATTGGTATACTGCTTTTTTATTTAAAAAAAATTTTTTTAAGGTTTATTTATTTTTGAGAGGGGGGAGAGGCAAAGAGAGGAGGAGACACAGAATCTAAGCAGGCTCCAGGCTCTGAGCTCTTCGATGCGGGGCTCGAACTCACAGACTGTAATATGACCTGAGCCAAAGTTAGATGCCTAACTGAGAGAACCACCCACGCGCCCTGTTTAACTGCTTTTTTAAACTCTAGGGTCCCATTAAGGTTCATGGATTGCATTTTGTTCTTACATCCAAAAATGCACTTTGAATAAATGTGGAAATTGAAAATCATTAGTCTGTGTCATGGTTCTTCTTGGTAGAATTTGGAATAATTATTTCTACCTAGAGAGATGATACAGGAGCTAGGGATAACATATTTAGAAACGTGTATATATATATATACGTATATATATATACGTTTCTAAACATGTATATATATATACATGTTTCTAAATATAACATTTATATGTATATGTGTATTTATATATATTTACATATGTATATATACATATACATATAAATATAAATATATATATATATATGTATATACATGTTTCTAAATATGTTATATTTATGTTTATGTTATACACACACACACACACACACACACACACACACACACACCCCAGTAGATCAGGATTGTTACTGGGATTAGAACAGGGTTTATATTCTGCTGATATGCTTATATTCTGATATGCATCAGCACATGCAATGATGTTAATACCAAAATGCTATTTACTGTCAATAAATAGCTATTGCCTGAAGCCCCCATAATGTACTCCCTTCTCACACCTCTTACACTGCAGCACCTAAAGTCTGAATTCCTGGCACCACAGATGGCCTCCAGGACCAAGGCTGAGACGTCTGTTCTGCTTGGTCAGTCCTTGTGTTATATCATTCTTAACCTTTTAAATATCATTCCTGCACTGTGGGTGGGAATGCACACTGGTGCAGCCACTCTGGAAAACAGTGTGGAGGTTCCTCAAAAAATTTAAAATGGAATTACCATGACCCAGTGATAGCACTAGTAGGAATTTATATAAAGGATACAGGAGTGCTGATTTGAAGGGGCACACGTACCCCAATGTTTATAGCAGAGCTATCAACAATAGCCAAATTATGGAAAGAGCCCAAATGTCCATCAACTGATGAATGGATAAAGAAGATGTGGGGGGGCACCTTGGTGGCTTAGTCGGTTAAGCGTCCGACTTTCGCTTGGGTCATGAACTCACAGTTCGTGGGTTCGAGCCCTGCGTCGGGCTCTGTGCTGACTGCCAGCTCGGAGCCTGGAGCCAATTTCAGTCTGTGTCTCCCTCTCTCTCTGACCCTCCCCTGCTCATGCTGTCTCTCTTTCTCTCTTTCAAAAATAAATTTTAAAAAACATTAAAAAAAAGAAGATGTAGTATATGTACGCAATGGAACACTACTCGGCAATGAGAAAGAAATAAATCTTGCCATTTGCAACACCATTGATGGAACTGGAGGGTATTATGCTAAGTGAAATAAGTCAAAGAAAGATATTATATGTTTTCACTCATATGTGAAACTTGAAAAACTTATCAGAATACTGTGGGGGAAGGGAAAGGGAAAAATAGTTTCAGACAGAGAGGGAGGCAAAATAAGAGAATTTTAAATACAGAGAACAAACTGAGGGTAGATGGGAGTGGGTGCTTAGGGGGCAGGGAAAATGGGTGATGGCCACTGAGGAGGGCACTTGGGCTGAGCACTGGGTGTTGTATGTAAGCAATGAATCATGGGAATCTACTCCTGAAGCCAAGAGCACACAGTAGACATTATATGTTAGCTAACTTGACAATAAATTAATTTAAAAGAAAAAAGCAAAAAAAAAAAAATTGGCATCAGTGGTACTACACTGTAAAAAATTTTTTTAAAAATATGTCACCCCTGGATTAAAAGAAGGAAAACCTTGAATAGACACATTCTAGATTACTCTGTGTCTATTTCAGTTTTCCCATAATAATAATTTCCCATAATAAACTGAGATTATTGTAAAAAAATTATTTTAGAACTCCTGCTATTTTATCAAGTCAATAGGTTTAAGATTTAACAGTTTTTACTATTTAAGGTGTTAAGTCACCTTATTAGTCTGTCCTGTAGTTCTCTGCATTTTGCTTTTCATTACCCTCATGCTAATATTTTATGTATAAAAATCTAATTTATGTTTCCCCAAAGAAGAGCACATTCTCTACATGATCACTCAGCCAAAGAACCCAGCATTCCGTGCTCAGGTGAAAACCATATTTATCAGTTTACAAATGTTGGCACTGAGCAGGTAACAGGTGGTAATGGCTGTTTCTTCAGAATTGTGTGCCTAGCTGAGCATTTATTTACTTAACATTTTTGAAATTAAGTGTGAAAATTCCACAAACCTGTAAAGCTAAACAAATGTCATCTATTTTGCGTTTACTTTCTGCACACAAGTGTTTAGGAAAGTGGTGCTTCTGAGCAATTATTTATGTAATCAGAAGATTTGATGAGGTTTTGAGCAATCATTTTGTTCCATTTTTAAAAGTTTTTAAGAATGTGTAAAAGTGAATGAACTGTGTTACGGAACCCTGAAAACCTGTATCAGAATTGTCAGTGAAATACTAGGAGAGAGTTTTGGAGCCTGAAAGGGATCAGGGATAGAAGATGACTGGAAATGGAAAGAGTAAAACCCCATCAAATTTCTCAAATAGATGCTGATAATAATGGGCTATCATCACCAGAGCGAGACACCAATGTGAACACTGTGCAATGCAAGAGACTGGTGACAAATGTAAACCAGAGGAAGTGAAGGCCAGAATACTGAAACTATTGAATTCTGCCACAACAATGTATGTCAAATAGAGCATGGAATAATTTAAATTATTATTGTTTGAACAGAGAATACATTCACATGGCTTAAACATTTTCAAATACAGGGGCACCTGGGTGGCTCAATCAGTTGAGCATTGACTTTGGGCTAGTTTCATTGGGCTCTCTACTGTCAGCTTGTCAGTGCAGAGCCCACTTCCGATCCTCTGTGCCCCTCTCTCTCTGCCCCTCCCTGACTTGTGCTCTCCCAAAAATAAATAAAATATTGAAAAAGTTTTAAAAAATACATCCCTACCCTTCAGCTGCACAGTTCCTTCCCAAGAAGCAACCCAGATGATTATGTTATCAGTTTCTTGCGTTCTTTTTTATTTTATTTTATTTTATTTATTTTGAGAAAGAGAGAGACAGAGACAGAATGAGGAGGGAGGGAGGAGCAGAGAGAGAGAGGGAGAAAGAGAATCCCAAGCAGGCTCCATGCTGTCAGCACAGAGCCCAGTGTGGGGCTCTAACTCATGAACTGTGAGATCATGACCTGAGATGAAATCAAGAGTCGGACTGAGCCACCCACCCAGGCACCCAGCTTCTTATAGTCTTACAACAATGTGTAATGTACATGTAAGTATAATGTATTTATATTATATATAAATTCAGTATGTATGGTGACGTTCAGAAAAGCGAACAACTTGGCAATTCATTTTGAATTGCATGTATTTGGCAATTCATTGCTGTCACTTGCAGAAAAGTAAGTAGAATATAAAAAATAAAATAGAAATAAGGTATAAAACAACATTGATAGTTATGTAGTCTCCACCTAATCAAGAAAGAGAACACTGCCAGCACCTCTCCCCTCCAGCTGCTACCCTGTGCCTCTTACATAGAAGGTAATCACAATCTTGACTTGTAACAGTATAGTTTGTTTTGCCCATTTTTGAACTTTGTATGGATGAGATTATACAGTATGCATTATTTTGTGTCTGCATATTTCACATTCTATTTTTGAGATTCATTTATATTGCTGTGTGTAGCTGAAGTTGGCTTCTTTTCTACTGTTCTAGGGTATTCTATTGCATGACTAAGGCACTGTCTCTATGTTCCACTGTTTGGCATGTTTTTTGCAATGCCCAGCCTGGGGATATTATGAATAATGCTGCTATGAATATCTTACACATTTCTCTTTGTACGTATATACTCATATATCTGCTGAGGAAAAATATATATAATGTAAATAAATCTTACTATGTTATCACTCCTTCCATACATACAATGACTTTTTACAGAAGGGTTTTTACGAAACAGGATAAGTAGAGGAAAATTAATTTTGAAGACCTTATCAAGTTATACCAGGTAGGTAGCTGTTTTTCATCTATCAGTGGAACCAATTCAACTCGTTAATCTCTGTTCAATAGATGTTCAACCCATGCAAAATAATTGATTTCATTTGTGAATCAGGCTCCCCTGTGATGCCTTCCAGTCTCTGAAGTCAAAGGGGATTGTCATAACAAATAAAGCTATCTTAGTAGATGGTTGAAGATGCTCTTAGAAGAGCTAACGATTGGGGCGCCTGGGTGGCTCAGTCAGTAAGTGTCTGATTTCAGCTCAGGTTATGATCTTGACATTAATGAGTTCGAGCCCCAGATCAGGCTCTATGCTGACAGCTCAGAGCCTGGGGCCTGTCTCGGATCCTATGTCTCCCTCTCTCTCTGCTCCTCCCCCACTCATGGTCTGTTTCTCTCTTTCTCAAAAATAAATAATCATTAAAATTTTTTTTTAAAAAAGAGCTGAAGATCAGTAGTAGTCACCCTGTTGTGACCCATTGGAATGGTGTATTGGGGAATGTTGCATTCCCATTGGAATGGGAAGTGTGATTTCACAGTGACTAAACTTCTTGAGACATGAATCCTTGAAATCTTGGAATAGACGACTCGATTGTTTAATTGACTGATACAAGTTTATTTTGTTTTTTTAAAACACTGATGGGCTAATTAAGGACAAAAGTATTATCGAATCATTATTGAAAAATCAAAAGCTTTTGCATTTTGAATATTTGTTTTAGTCCACAATAAACATCTACACGCATTTTTACAAGAGAAGCACATGGGTCTTTATATTTTATATAGTTTACTTGCATATGTGAAAAATGTAGACAGCACATTATAGGATTTTACTCCAGACAGTATGAAAAATTACAGATATGAAGTTTTGTTGCTGATTCTATTTTAATATTCCTCATGATTTTATGTAGTAAAATGAGATTATAATCTATAAATCTGTCAAAAATAATTTCTATTTTTGTTATTGCTCCCAAAAGGCAACTTAAATTTGAATTAAATGGTAACTAAATGGTAAGTCTTCTTTAAGTTGATGACAAAAATACTGTGTTTAAATCACTTACTAGTTTGATGACTGTGGTGACATTTACCAGCCTCTCTGGTGTAATTTTTCTTAAAGTATTTTCAGAAGATTCAGTCTTAGTCCATTATATACATATAATTTTAGAAAGCATGTGAGTGGGGGAACAGGGCAAAGGGGGAGAGAGAGAATCTTAGGCAGGCTCCACACCCAGCACAGAGCCTGACATGGGGCTCAATCTCATGACCCTGGGCTGAAATCAAGAGTTGGATGCTCAACTGACTGAGCCATCCAGGTGCCCCTGGTCCATTGTATATTAAAAGAGTATAAAGGATGTTTCAGTGCAACAAATACTGAGACACTACTGCGTGGAAGTCGCTGAATGTATGGAAATGAATACAACAGTGTTTGTACACTCAGGTCTACAAATGAACAAGAGCCAAGGAAACCAGCACAACCTTTATAGCAATCACATCATTTTTTCATAACTGCTGCTAACCAAGAATTAAGGCGATTGCTGTGTATGCATGTGTGGTGCGTGAGTACTTAAATGAGATACTGACTTTTGGCCTTTATGGGCAAGCAGAATTTTAATCAGGTAAATGGAAAAGACTTCTTTTTCTTAAAAATAACTGTATGTTGAGGGTCCCACATACGTATCTTCTTATCTCCAAGGTTTCTCAACAAACTGGAAGATAGGTAGCCACATTTTAATAGATATGGGATCTGGGGCTCAGAGACATTGTAGGCTGAGCAAAAGCATGTAGAAAAAAGGAAAATGTAAGAATATCTGTTGTATTTGGAACATGGCTAGAGAGTAAGGTGTAATGGGGAGGAATCCATAAGGAAGCTGGAAAGATCATTTGGAGTTGGTTCTCTAGTGAACAGTTTGAAAACAATCCTGTGGGCAAGGAGAGTCTTTGGAGGTTTCTAAAGCAGGAGTAAAAGGATTAGATTCCTCGTATTAGATGTGGAGTCTGTGAGAGATTTTTGTGAAGAAATATTACAACACACAAAAAGTTCACACACAAAGTCTTGGAATGCTTGAGTAGCTCAGCCAGTTAAGCATCCAACTCTTGATTTCAGCTCAGGTCATGAGCTCATGGTTTGTGAGATCGAGCTCTACATTGCGCTCTGCTCTCTGCTTGGGATTCTCTCTCCCTCTCTTCTACTCCCCCTCCCCCCTCCTTAAACACTTTTTTGCATGTTCTTTCTCTTTATAATGTTTATAAATAAATAAACATTTTTTAAAAAAGTACATAGAGTCTTACTTTCCACTCATACAATGGTAGATTAGATATAATGCATAAGAAAACACTTTCAGCATCCAGAATGCACAAAATACTGCACGGTCAGATCCCTAAATCATTAGTTGATATGCAAACTCACAGAGCAGCTTCAAGTCATCAAAGACCACTGTGTGAAACACATTTGAACTGGCAGATTTCGACTAGTTTGGTGGATAGATTAGAATGAGGGCGAAATAAGAGGAAGGAGTACCACATGGAAAGCTACTGAGGGTTGAGATGAGAGATGATGAGGACTTGATTAAGGCAATGGGCAGGGAATGCCAAGAAGGTGATGGGATTAAGAAGCATCGTGCAGGTTGGGGTGCCTGGGTGTCTCAGTTGGTTAAGCATCCGACTTCAACTCAGGTTATGATGTCATGGTTCGTGAGTTCGAGCCCTGCATTGGGCTCTTTGCTGACAGCTCAGAGCCTGGAACCTGGTTCAGATTCTGTGACCCACTCTCTCTCTCTGCTCCTCTCTCTCAAAAATGAATAAACATTAAAAAAATTTTTTTAAAAAGAAGCATTGTGCAGGTCAAGTTGATAGAACTTGGTGACCAGTTGAAAGATGACTTAAAGGACCCTAACTTGGTGTCTGTCTTAGATTTTCACTCTTTCGTTGTATGTATATATTATAACTTTACATTATTATAAAATATAACTTTATACATATTATAACTATATGTTATACATTATAACATATAACTGTTATGTATATGTAATAGTGTACAATTTAGGGCATTTAATATATTTACAATGGCATGCAACACATTTTTACCACCTCACAAGCAAAGCCTATACTCGTAAAGCAGTCATTCCCTATGCTCACCTCCCCTTGGCCCCGATAACCACTAATCTACTTCCTGTCTTTTTTGAGTTTATCTTTGCTGGGTATATCACATAAAGGAAATCACACAATATGGGACCTTTTGTGTCTGGCTTCTTTCACTTAGCATAATGTTTTTGAGATTCATCCATGTTGTAGAATTGATCAATAGTTCATTCCTTTTTATGGTTGAATAATAATCCACTGTGTGGCTATGCCACATTTTATTTCTCCATCTATCCACTGATGGACATTAGGGTTCTTTTCACCTTTGGATAGTGCATGTAGTACTGCTATGAACATTTGTGTACAAATTTTGATTTGAACATGTTTTCAATTCTTTTGTGTATACACTTACATGTAGAATTGCTGGGTCATATGATAATTTTAGGTTTAACCTTTTGAGGAACTACCAAACTATATTCCACATCAGCTGCACTATTTTATATTCTCACAGGTAATGTACTAGGTTTCCATTCCACATACATGCCAACAGTTGTTATTTTCCTTTTCAAAAAGTTATAACCATTCTAGTGGGTGTGAAGTAGTAGTGTCTCATAGTGGTGTTGATTTGCATCGCCTTACTGACCAATGATGTTTAGCATCTTTTCACGTGCTTGTGGTCCATCTGTGTATCTCCTTTGGAGAGACGTCTATTCAGATCCTTTGCTCATTAAAATGAAATGGATTATTTGTCTTTTTGTTGCTGAATTGTAAGAGTTCTTTATTTTCTAGATACTAGACCCCTATCAGATAAATAATATTTTGTTTCAAGGCATAGGTTGTCTTTTTTTTTTAACTTTATTTATTTGTGAGAGAGAGAGAGAGAGAGAGAGAGAGAGAGGATGAGTGGGGGAGGAGCAGAGAGAGAGGGAGAAAGAGAAAATCCCAATTAGGCTCCTCTGTGTCAGCACAGCCCAATGTGGGGCTCAAACTCACACACTATGAGATATGACCTGAGCTGAAATCAGGAGTCAGACCCTTAACCGACTGAGCCACTCAGGTGCCCCAAGTTGTGTTTTTACTCAACAGACTTTTGAGCCATTTGTTGAAACAGGAAACAAAACAGAAGAAGGCAGTAGGGATAAAAGGGAGTAGGAAGAGTGGGTTCACTTGGAGGCCAGGTGAAAATCTGAGTGGAAGGCCCCAGAAGGTATTTGGCTATGCGTGGTGCCTGGAACACCTTATGTACTTGGTATTTGTTGAGTGTTGGAATCTGGGTGAGAGGCTGGGGGACAGTTGATGCCTTAGCCACCAGAGTCAGGCTTGTGTTCCACAGAAACAAAGGACACTCCCCTTTCAACAAAATCGTCCTTTATTACTGAAAATACTAATCTTGATCAACCTCCTCCCTAAAACACTCAGAAATTCCAATGCAACATGAAAATTAAACTGTACTTCTGTACAGGCTGAACCAGGAACCAAGAATATGGAAAACAAAATCAATAGTGAGACATTGTAGAGCCTATTGTGATCTACTTACGTTTCCCTCCAAATGGAACACATTGTATGTGTATCTCAAACTAAGCTGATATTTTTGTAAGATTTATCTAAATTGAAGTCATTTAAAAAGCTGATAAATTAAAATTCTGAATAAAATAATTTTTTCCATGATGAAAGCATCAAGTTTTTCCTTCAATTCAAAATTTTTTTTTTAACATTTATTTATTTCTTAGAGACAGGGAGAGACAGATCATGAGCAGGGGAGGGGCAGAGAGAGAGGGACACACAGAATTGGAAGCAGGCTCCAGGCGTTGGTTGAGTTATCAGCACAGAGCCTGATACGGGGCTGGAACCCACGAACTGTGAGATCATGACCTGAGCCGAAGTTGGATGCTCAACTGACTGAGCCACCAAGGCGCCCCTTTTCCTTCAATTTTAATCTGTAGGCTGTATCTTGATTTCCTCAGTCATGCCTAATGCACATTTTTTATGTTTATTTATTTGAGAGAGAGAGAGAGGAAGTATGAGTGGGGGAGGGGCAGAGAGATAAGGAGAGAGACAATCCCAAGCAGACTCCGTGCTGTCAGCGCAGAATCCCATGCAGGGCTTGATCCCATGGACCGTGAAATCATGACCAGAACAAAAACCAGGAGTCGGACGCTTAACTGAATGGGGGCCACCAGGCGCCCCACATTTTTTTATATCTCAGATGAGCTGACTCTTGGGAGCAGGTAACACGGAAGAGGACATGAAATAGCTCTTTCCAGGGTTGTGCCCACATGGCTGGCGTTATGAGACACTCTTTAAAATATGCTGGGTCTGTGCTGGGCGTCCTGCAGACACCCAGGCCTGGCATTTTTTATGAATCTGCCGCTGAGGTAGCCTTACTCACACATTTCATTTATCTGCAATAATAAGAATATCAATACCTTGGATTTATATAGAGCCTCTCATCCAAAGAGGTCAAAGCATTTTAATTTAATTGGATGTTCCCATGGCTTTAAAAGCCTCTGGGTATATTTACAAATGTAATAATAAGAAACAGTCTGCCCTAGTTTACAATATAATAGACAGCATAAAACAAGACCTGAACATAACTGTCTCTCACCCTCACTGCACAAATGTATCCAATGCCTGGCAATGGGGTTCAAGGTCCTTTCTGAGCAGATCTCCATGTACCTCTTCACCTATGACACCGTTTCTTCTCCATGAATCCTTTATTCCATTCAAATGATTCTTTTAACGTAAGACGTGTGTTTTCACTTCGTGCCTCTGTCTAGAAGGCTCTTCTCTTCCTTTTCTAGTATTTAAGTCTCCACCCCGTTTTTCTGGATTCAATTTAATTATAACCCACCTATTCCGTGAAGACTGCTATTGTCATCCTAGCCTTCCTTTCTAATTTCTCATTGAAACATCTATAGCCCTCAATGTTCTTTTTCTTTGGGTATTGAGTAGATCCTATGATTTTTGGTCATATCCTTTTTTAAAAATTTCCCCATATAGTAGTCAGCCCCTCCACATAGTGAAGTCTATAATCAGTCCCTTAGAGCTTCATAAATTTTATCTGGTTCCAAGTAGCGTGGTGAGTTTGGGAGTCTGTGGTTGAGGCTGAAGGTTACAAATAGGTGGACCCACTAAGCCTTTGCTTGATTTATTTTCATTGTTCATGGTTTTGTGGTTTTTAAAAAAAATTTTTAGGGGCACCTTGGTGGCTCAGTCGGTTAAGCGACTAACTTTGGCTCAGGTCATGAGCTCATGGTTTGTGGGCTCAAGCCCCATGTTGAGCTCTATGCTAACAGCTCAGAGCCTGGAGCCTGCTTAAGATTCTCTCTCTCTCTCTCTCTTTCTCTGCCCCTCCCCCACTCATGCTCTGTTTCTCTCTGTCTCAAAAATAAATAAACATTAAAAAGATTAAAAAAATTTTAATGTTTATTTTTGAGAGACAGAGTGCAAGCTGGGGAGGTTCACAGGGAACCAGAGACACAGAATCTGAAGCAGGCTGCAGGCTCTGAGCTGTCAGCACAGAGCCCGATGCAGGCTTGAACTCACGAACCATGAATCATGCCCTGAGCCAAAGTTGGCTGCTTAACCCACTGAGCCACCTGAGTACCTCTTTTGTTCATAGATTAGTGCAAGTTTGAGATTAATTTAGAAGGCCACCAAGAACAGAAGCTGTGTGAAAGAGTAGGCCTGTCACCTGAAATGAAAGGTATAATGGGTAAGGTTTCCTGAAATGAGATATAAAGGAAGTGGGATAGAGAAGCAAAAGCAGTTTGTTGAATTAAGGTTTAATTGGGGTGCACTGGTTTAATTACCATGTAATTAGAGTTCCAGTTTGTGATAAAAGTAGCCATCATTTGGATTCTTATCTAATTCTTGCTTTTTAAAAAAAGTTGTTTTGAAAAAAAAGTTTATTTGTATATTTCTGTTTGTAAAGGCAACCTATTCATAGAAAATTCAGGAAACACAGGAAAGTTTTAAAAAACGAAAAAATGCCTATATTCTTGCTCCTCAAAACAACTTCATAATACCCACAGAAGTGTATGTTAAACAAAACTAGTGCCTTTAGTAATAATAGCTGGTATTTGCTGATCATGCAATAGTCTCACAATTACTCTGTCTAGGAGATGTCTCTATTATCACCTGCTTTACAGGTAAGGAAACTGAGGTACAGAAGGGTTAAGTAACTTGCCTAAGGTAACCTGGCCAGTAAGTGGAAAGCTGGGATTGAATCTGGGTAGCCCTACTGCACAACCCGCATGTTTTAATGCTTTTATTGTGGCCAAATACACATAATATTTACTCTTTTAACCATTTTAAAGTATATCATTTAGTGGCTTTTAATACATTCACAGAATTTTGGAAACATCACTACTCTCGAGTTCCAGAACATTCCCATCTTCTCCGAAGGAAATCTGGTGTCTATAAAGCAGTCATTCTCCATTCCCATCTCCCTCTACCCCCAGGGAATCACTAATCTGTGTTGGGGAGGAAGAATTTCTTCTGGTCTTTAAGGTCCTTCCAGCTGGACTAAGAATCAAGTGACATGAAACAGATTAATGGGAGAAAATAAAATTTAGTTTCATATATACAGGGAATCCACACAGACATGAGATTCCAAAGGCAGTCCCGCAGAATGAGGCATGTGTATGGGGCGCCTGGGTGGCTTAGTCGGTTGAGCGTCCGACTTTCACTTGGGTCATGATCTCGCGGTTCGTGGGTTCGAGCCCCGCGTCGGGCTCTGTGCTGACTGCTCGGAGCCTGGAGCCTGTTTCAGAGTCTGTGCCTCCCTCTCTCTCTGACCCTCTGCTGCTCACGCTCTCTCTCTCTCCTAGAAATAAATAAAAATATTAAAAAAAAATGAGGCATGTGTATCATCCTGAATGAAGAAAAAGAGGGCAGGAGTCTGGGACTTCAAAGGGAAGGAATACAATTTATAGGAGGATAAACAAGAGTATCTGTTTGATAAGCAAATGCTTGCTGGGGCACTCAGAAACAGTGAGACACACAGGGCTTGGATCAACCAGGCTTGGTAGGTTCTTCCTTGTCTGCCATACCCAGTTGATATTGCAAGGTAGTTCTCTATGGACTTGGAGCAGGTCCTTGATCTAAGTTCCTTTCAGGCAGTTGAGGGGGAGGTAGAGTGATTTCCTGAATCTGCAGACTTTTGGTTGCTTTTTAACTCAAAATAATCTTTATGCGAAAGTGGCCCATCTTGGGGTGTCCTGCCCTTGGCTCTGACATCTACCGACCGTCTGAGCGAATTTGCCTATTTTGGATATTTTTCATATAATCATAGATTATGTAGAATCATAGATTGTGTAGCCTTTTGTAGCTAGCTTCTTTCACATAATGTTTTCAAGATTCATCAGTGTTGTATCAGTATTTGATTCCCTTTTATGGCTGAAGAAAATTCCTTTGTATGGGTATGTCACATGTTGTTTATACCTCAATCATATACCACATATTATACCACATTCATCCACTCATCCATTGATAGACATTTGTGTTATTTCCACCTTTTGGCTATTGTCAACAGCATTGCTATGAACATTTGTGTGCAATTTTTTTTGAGTATTTGTTTTCAATTCTCTTAGATATAGGTCTATGGGTAGAATTTATGGGTCATGCGGTAATTTTAACTTTTGAAGAAATCGCCAAACTGTTTTCCACATTGGGTGCACCATCTTACATTCCCAGTAGCCATGTGTAAGGGTTTCAGTGTCTCCACATTGTTGCCAACATTTATTTTCCATTATTTAAAATTATAGCCATAGTGATGGGTATGAAGTAGTATCTCACTGTGGTTTTGATTTGCATTTCCCTGATGACTAATTTTTTTTAAATGTTTATTTATTTTTGAGAGACAGAGACAAAGCATGAGCAGGGAAGCGGCAGAGAGAAAGGGAGACACAGAATCTGAAGCAAGCTCCAGGTTCTGAGCTGCCAGCACAGAGCCTGATGTGGGGCTCGAACCCACAAACCGTGAGATCATGACCCGAGCTGCAGTCAGATGCTCAACCAACTGAGTCACCAAGGTGATCCTCTGATGACTAATATTTTTAAACACCTTTTCATGTGTTTGTCGGCCATTTGTGTATTTCCCTTGGAGAAATGTCTATTCAAGATTATTGTCCAGTTTTTAATTGGAGTTTCTGTCTTTTTCTGTTGAGTTGTAAGAATTCTTTCCATATGCTGGGTACAAGACCCTATCAGATATATGATTTGCATATATTTTCTCACACGCTGTGGGTTGTCTTTTTACTTTCTTGATTGTGTCCTTTGATGCACAAACATTTCTAATTTTGATGAAATCCAAGTCATCTATTTTTCCTCGTGTTGCTCATGATTTTGGTGTGATATATAAGAAACCATTGCCAAATCTAAGGTCATAACAATTTACTGTATTTTTTCTTCTAAGAATTTTATCTCTTATGTTTAGATCTTCATTCCATTATGAATTAAATTTTGTAATATGCTGTGAGATATAAATGTGTTCCTCCTGACCTGCAAATTCCTATCTTGAATCCTAGCCCTGAATGTGATAGCATTAGGAGGTGGTGCCTGTCGGAGGTGATTAGGGATTAGTATTCTTTATAAAAGAGACTTCATGAAAGTCCCTAGTCCCTTCTACCACCGAGGTCACAGTAAAAAGGTACTGGTTATGAGCCAGGACAAGGGTCTTCACTAGAAGATGACTATGCTGGCACCTTGGTCTTGGACTCCAAGCTTCCAGAACTGCCAGAAATAAATTTCAGTTGTTTATAAGCTACCCAGTCTATGGCATTTTGTTATAGCAGCTTGAGTGGACTAAGACAGGATCCAACTTAATTCTTTTCCACGTGTGTGTCCAGTTTTCCTAGCATCATTTGAAGGGACTTTTCTTTTTCCATCAAATAATATTGGCACCCTTGTAGAAAATCAATTGATCATAGGGGCGCCTGGGTGGCTTAGTCGGGTAAGCTTCCGACTTTCGCTTAGGTCATGATCTCGCGGTTCGTGGGTTCGAGCCCCGCGTCGGGCTCTGTGCTGACTGCCAGCTCAGAGCCTGGAGCCTGTTTCAGTCTGTGACTCCCTCTCTCTCTGACCCTCTGCTCACGCTGTCTCTCTCTCCTAGAAATAAATAAAAATATAAAAAAAAAGAAAAGAAAAGAAAATCAATTGATCATAGATATATGGATTCATTTCTGGACTCTCCATAAATTTTGTTTTCTATATGTCTATCTTTATGCAAATGCCACACTACTATAGCTTGTTAGTAACTTTTGAAATCAACAAGTCTCAGTTCTCCAAATTGGTTACTTAAAAATATTTTTATTTTATTTTTTTTTAAATGTTTTATTTATTTCTAGGAGAGAGAGAGAGAGAGACAGCATGAGCAGGGGAGGGTCAGAGAGAGAGGGAGTCACAGACTCTGAAACAGGCTCCAGGCTCTGGCCTGGCAGTCAGCACAGAGCCCGACGTGGGGCTCGAACCCACGAACTGCGAGATCATGACCTAAGCGAAAGTCAGATGCTTAACTGACTAAGCCACCCAGGCGGCCCTCTTAAAAATATTTTTAAATGTTGTCTATTTTTGAGATATATAGAGAGAGCACGAGTGGGTAGAGGCAGAGAAAGAGGGAGACACCGAATCTGAAGCAGGCTCCAGGCTCTGAGCTTTCAGCACAGAGCCCAGCACAGGGTACACACCCACGGACCGCAAGATTATGAGCTGAGCTGACATCAGATGCTCAACCGACTGAGCCACCCAGGTACCCCCAAATTTGTTATTTTTAAAGGTTGCTTTGGCCATTTGGGGCTCCTTGCAATTCCATAATAGTTTTAGGATCAGTTTTTCCAATTTGGCAAAAAAGGCCATTGGATTTTTCATAGGAATTGCATTGAGTTTGTAGATAACTTTAGGGAGCATTGGCATCTTACCTATATTATGTTTTAATTCATGGACACAGGATGTCTTTCAATTATTTGGTTCTTCTTTGATTTATTTCAGCAGTATTTTGTAGCTTTCAGTATAGAAGTCTTTCACTTCCTTGGTTAAATTCATTTTTAAGTATTTTATTCTTTTCGATGCTATCACTAGAATTGTTTTGGCAATTTTCTTTTGGATTGTTCATTGCTAGTGTATAAAAAGACTACTGATTTGTCTTGGTATTGCATCCTGCAACCTTGCTGAATTAATTTATTAGGTCTAATCATTAAAAAAATTCTTTAGGGGGCACCTGGGTGGCTTAGTCGGTTAAACATCCGACTTCAGTTCAGGTCATGATCTCACGTTCGCGGGTTTGAGTCCCGTATCGGGCCCTGTGCTGACAGCTAGCTCAGAGCCTGGAGCCTGTCTTCGGATTCTGTATCTCCCTATCTCTCTGACCCTCTCCTGCTCGCGCTGTCTCTCTCTGACTCTCAAAAATAATAAAAAAACATTAAAAAAATTACAAAAAATTATTTAGGATCTCCACATGTAAAATCATAGTATCTGCAAATACAGATAGTTTCACTTCTTCCTTTCCAATTTAGATGCTTTTTATTCTTTTACTTGCCTAATTGCTTTGGCTAGAATTTCCAGTATTTTGTTGAATAGAAGTGGGTATCCTTGTCTGGTGCCTGATTGTAGCTGGGAAGCTTTCAGTTTTTCACCATAGTGTATGATGTTAGCTGTGTTTTTAAAATAAATATTCTTTATCATGCTGAAGAAATTCCTTTCAATCTCTAGTTTGCTGAGTGTTTTATTGTGGAAAGGGTATTGGGTTTTGCCAAAAGCTTTTTCTGCATCAACTGCAATGATCATGGTTTTCTCCTAGTTTTCTTGGCCAGTAGGGCCAATTAGTTTCCTCTCTGTATATCGGTTATCTAACTTTATAGCCTACTTTTTGTACTCATACCATGAAAAATCTCATTTAATTAAAAGCTATTAATATTGTGATTTCCAATGGCTACATATATTTTCCTCCAGTGGTTGTATGTTATATCCTCATATGGATGTTCTACAGTTTATTTAATACCTCTATATTGTTTCAAGAAAAGTAGTTGATGTGCTCTGTGTTTGCTGCTCCACAACTCCAGAACCTCTGAATTTGCTTTGTTTTCAGCTCTGAAGTTCTTTAAATCTTTACTGCTACTAAGCAGAACATCTCCTTCCCTCTAGCTTCATGTTTATTTTTCTTCTTGTTCCTTGATTTATACTTCTCATACATATACTAATCTTTGTTTTTTGCTTATTTCATCTTCTGAATTAATGACTAAGCCAATAGAGTCAAATGCAAGAAATATAAAAACCGGGGCACCTAGGTGGCTCAGTCCATTGAGCGTTGGATTTTAGCACAGGTCATGATCTCCTGGTTGTGAGTTCACACCCCACATTGGCTCACTGTTGTCAGCACAGATCTGGCTTCAGATCCTCTGTCCCCTTCTCTCTGCCTCCCCCCAGCTTGTGCTTTCCCCCCCGATAAATACATATTTAAAAAAGTGTAAACCTACCAGCTAAAATATTAATAAAGCTCAAATGTACATTATTACTATCTATATTTTATTTAGCTTGGGAAGAAAAATTCTGCAATTTGGTCAATTTCGTTTTTTGGTCTTTTTGTCAGTATCCAATTTGTGAGCTCTTGTAGGTATGTTTTTAAATAATTATCTGGAAATACAGGGACATTGGAAGATTACTGAACTCACACATAAAATGAATGTACTTTTAGAGAATAAGCATTTATTTTCTAAAGAAAAGCCTCTCAGGGTCTTATTTTTGCTCTTTAATTATTTTTAAGTCACTTGTGTTACTTGTGTAAATTAAAAATTTGCTCATACACATCCTTCTCCCCAACACCGCCCAAGTAAAAGACACGCCCCGTATACACATTTTGACATCGTTAGATACATTTGATTAAAAACCTGATAAAATTCTAAAAACAAGGAATTTGAAAAAAAAAGATAAGAATCCCACCAGATTAGAACAAATGCAAATCAGACAGTCCCTGGGAGACTTCATCAAGTTGCCACTGGTTTAGCTTCCCTGAGGTCCCAGGAACCGCGGAAAAAACTACAATTCCCAGAATGCTTAGAGCGCGTGCGCGGCCTCGAAACTTGCTACCTCAGTCCCGCCTCCTTATTCCAGCGATTGGACTGTCCAGTTTCGCGTCTCTGAATTTCTCTTCTTCCATTGGTGGACTGTCCAGAGAGGTCAATTACAGACTTTACGTTCGGTTTGGCCGTTCTAGCATACCGGTTCTCCCCCTCCCCGCCTGGTACCAAGATGGCGGCAGAAGCAGCTGCTGGGAAATACAGAAGCACTGTCAGCAAAAGCAAAGACCCCTCGGGGCTGCTCATCTCTGTGATCAGGTGAGGGAGGCAGGAGGCAGGGTCAGGGGACAGGGGGCAGCGGGCGGCGGCTCGACCTCCGCTTTGGAAGGGAGAAGGGTTAGCTGGGTTCCACCCTGCCGACCCCTCCCCTTTCCTCCTGGCCTCCCCCAGCCCCTCCCAAGGACCCCCACAGTTCCCCCTTTTTTTCTGGAGTTGGGCTAGAGGGAGGAGCCCCGCCTCGCTGTCTTTTCATTAGGGCCAGAGCTTTCCATTAGGGTCCCCGGACCCTAAAAGCACGCTGTGTGGGGGCTTGGTAGAGAAAGCCAGGTGTATTCATTTATTCATACATCGTTTATTTATGGATTGCCTTCAGCCGCGCTCACTAGGGAAGGCTTGTTTCTTGGATTTCTGGGTGTAAGGCCCTGAAGTCTGGGCACTACTGTCACGAGTTGCAGATTGTGTTCTCACACTTCGGACACCTCCAACCACCTGTGAATGGCTACAGCTTCAAATACCAGAGCCTGTAGTGGGCTGGTAGAAGGGCGGTGGGTTTGAAGGCACACGTCCGTTTTCGATCTTTTCCTGCCTTCCTAGCCTGGTCTAGACCTTCAACACAAAACCAAACAAATTTTGAGTTATCTGCTATTTTCCCAGAATATGTATGGTAAGAGTGGGATTAGTGGACCATTTAGGGATTCCTTTTTTTTTTTTTTAATGTGAACTAGATTAAGGGTGGGGGAATCCTTTTAAACAGCATTAAAGATGATGCAGGGAGGGAGTGATTAAAACAACCTGAATAAAATGTATTTAACACGTTTTTACCTTGTTGACCTTTGAATTGAAACTCAGGTATTTCTCATAAAATGAAATAAAAGCTCCCCTCCCCCATCTCCTGCTTACCCCTCTCCCGCCCCGCCTTCCCGCCCCCCATCCGTATTAAACTTCTAGTTGGGTTCTAGGAAGGCTTCTGGAATGTCCTGTTGATTTTTTAAAATCCAGGCTCAACAGTACCTTGTAGCTCGAAAGGGCTTGAAGGTATGCGTAGATTGAATTTCAAAACAGTCCCCACTTATAGACTGATAAAGACCCATCTCATGGGTGTTATTTAAGGGCCTTGAATATCCTATCATCGTACATTAAATCATTATTACGAAGTTTTTTTTGGTTTGGGGTTTTTTCTTTTTAATTAAGATTTTTTAATTAAGAGGATAATTCTTTGTGTGGAAATACTTAATAAACTTGGCAGGCCATACAAGAATGCTCGTCTAGTGTGGACCCACATTTCTTTCTGGGACAGTGTAGGTGGTGTAGATGTTTCGTGATAGTAAAACTACAGTGAGAATGTTGGTAGTGGCCCTTCTTACTCTCCTGTGGAATTAGAATAACATGTATTTGGGCTCTTTTTTGAACTTCCTTGTTTTCTGCCTTGTCAACATTCATTTAAACTGAATTTAGTGCTAGTTTGTAGTAGGGTGCCTGGTCCTTAATACATACTTAGTAAATACATGAGTATAGTTCACTTGAGGGGTAACCTGGAAGTGAAAACTGTGACGTAAGACTAGGAGAGACAGAGACAGGTGAAGTATGGGAATCCAGGAGGCATGGAAAGTGGAGTGTGGATTAGGGAGGGGGACAGCTGTATATAAATGTGCCATTTCAGCTGTGTACTTAGGATTCTGTAAGCTCTATCCATTTCTGTTGTGTATCAATTTTCTTAAATGCCAATTGCATTCCCTCTAAATACCCTACATTTGAAAACATGAAAACCAGATTAACATTTTTTGTTTTTGTTTTTATTTTTGTTTTTTACTGACGCTTGTTCAGAACACGTTGCCTTTGGTTGACTGTTCCTTTGTTCTTCAGGGGGACTCTGCTGCTGGCTGCTATGGAATATGATTTTGTGGTTTTAATATTTGTCATTTTTCTTCCTTATCCTGACCAGCTCCCACCACGTGAATGACACTTTTATTACATCTGTTAACTAGCATGATATAACGGAGTGTGCAGACCTAGCATCCTGGGCAAGTTTTAAAATTTTTTTTATTTGAGAGAGAGAGAGAGAGAGAGGGGGAGAGGGCATGAACCCGGGAGAGGGGCAGAGAGAGAGAGAGAATGACTGACCCATCATTGTAAGTAGTCTCCATGCTAAGCATGGAGCCCCATCCTGGGCTCGATCCCATGACCCTGGGATCATGACCTGAGCCGAAATAAAGAATTGGACACTCATTGACTGGTCCACCCAGCGCCCTCTGGACAAGTTTAGTAAGGATTGAAGTTCATGGTTACATATAACCTCATTTAAGACTGGATACTGCTGGTTCTGGAGTGTTAATGTTTTTATCTAGTTATTTCTCTGAGTCTTAGGAACGTTGTGGGGTTGAAGTGAAAGTGTTGCTAGCTCTCTCTCCTTGTTACCTCCCTGGTGTGCTTTTGAACATACACAGCGGTTTAAATTTTGTAAACAGTGGCAGTTAATGAGAGGAAGATGGTAGTAACTTTGGTGTTTGGGTGGGGAGAAACTGGGGAGAGTACTTCAGAGAATAGAATGAGGAACATAGTTGCTAAGAGAGTAGGTCTTAAAAGTTTTCATTACAAGAGAAGAAATTGTCACTGTGTGGCATGGAAGGATGTTAACTAAGCTTATTGTGATCATTTTGCAATATATACAATATATTAAGCCATGTTGTATATCTTAAAGGACTGCAGTGCTACAGGTCAATTATATCTTGCTAAAACCGGTAAACAAAAAGCCTGGAATGTGTATTTCTTGTTAGTAAATTCTTCTGTCACTCTGAAGCTGCTTTGTCTGTTTCTATTCTTTGTGCTATCCTTCTTGCAACATTGTATTCATGATTTAAAACAAATTTTTATTAGTGTTTCTTTATTTTTGAAGGAGAGATAGAGCATGAGTGGGGGAGGGGCAGAGAGGGAAACAAAGAATTCCAAGCAGGCTCCAGGGTCTGAGCTGTCAGCTTATAGTCCCAGGCTAGGCTCAAACCCAGGAGTGGTGAGATCATGACCTGAGCTGAAGTTGGATGCTTAACTGACTGAGCCACCCAGGTGCCCCTATTCATGTTTCTTAATTCCTCATGTAAAACTTTGATCGCCTCCTCTTCTCCTTAACCTCTTTTCAGATTCTCTTTAAAAGACCAAAGCTTTCTTGAACCCATTCTATAAAATTTTTATAATTTTATAGCATCCTCGAAGATCTATTTGATACATGCCAGTTCTCTTTCATGTTCCCTTGTACCTGTCATTTTGTCACTAAATAAAGGACTTGTCAGTGACAGTCTTTTGAAATGTTTGATTAGTTTAGCTTTATTTATCTTTATTTCTCTTTTTATAACACTGAGCAGTTTTTTTTGAATAGTGAATGTTGAATGTTAAAAATTCTCCATCAGTTCTTTTGTTCAAATATCTAAAAAAAAAGTCATTTGTATATCTTACTGTACATTAGCATAACACATTTATTTAATGCTCTTTCCATGAGTTGGATCAGCATAAGGAAACTACAGGTGGGTAAGGGTTTGACCTAAAGATACGATAGATATAGACAAAGAGAATAGCCAAATCTCATCACTATTTCCTGCTGTGGTACCAGCTAGTTAAATAACAGCTATATCATGCTGGTGTGATCATCCACCACTTTAAAGCATTTAAAAAACAAAACAGCTCCAAGAAGTATCATGTAGTTGTAATGAAAATGTTATATTTGGTAGATGGTTAATTAAGTACCATGAGACTCACAAATGAAATTCTTAGCCTTTTAAAAAAAGTATTGAATAAAAAGATTTCAGGTCAATCAGATGTCTCAAAGGGTGGACTTGCCAGGTATTGCTGGGCCCTCAGGCTGGAAAGTGGGGCTTTGATGAGGAGACAGCCAGTGCTTGGGACTTAATCTGTCAGAGACCACTGCTAACTGCGGCTTTTGGCTTAAAGTCTTGCCACTGGCCCTTTAAAATGATACTAATTGGGTGGACAGAGTCGTGATTACCTGCTGATGTAAATTTGGACAGTTTTACACATGTGCGTGCACACACAGCCGTTTTCTACTTTTTTATTGATTTCCCTCTTCCCTCCCCCCAACCTTTTGTTTGGTGTGGAGTCAGAGCAGGCAGCCTTTCTATATGGGAAATAAGCAGAACGGCATTTTGGAGATGGTATTTTATTTTTGTGAGTTCCTGTCAGATTTTTAATTGGGAAATGTGTCTACCACTTACTGTTAGGTGATTTGCTTCCCAATTAAATGTTGACTCACTTCTCTTTATAAGTTGGCCTTTAATAGACCATTTAATTGGGAAGACAAACTTTGGCTGTGACTTGAGGTGACCTTATTGAAACCTCAGAGCGGAGCTTCTGTAGACAGACTCTGGTTATAGATGTCAAGGAGGTTTGAAGGCAGTTGAAGGCCCACGGCTTCATCAACTTTCATGTCTTCACAGAAGTTGGAATTTCAAAAACTTAGGAAATCCTTTATTGTAGACACCTGTTAAATTCCCTTCCTCCTCAGAGAGTGTTTTGGTCAGCCCCATATATAATTCAAAGCAAGCTTTGTTGAAGGGGTCTGGGCTTTGATCAGAGCTTTGAACAAACAGCTTTGAGGTCCATGGCACAGTTTGTGGCAGAAGGGAACGTGTCGGTCACTCTGTTCGGAGCAGAGTCCGGGAAGTTGTGTTAGGCGGTTAGTGCTGTTTGCAGTAACACCTCCTCTCTTCATCATTTCGGTTTTTAGGGTTTCCAGCTCTTTCTGTATCCTGGGGCATCTTGGCACTAGCCATGAAGTTCTATTTAAATATCACTGCTTGGCTCTCTGGAGACTAAACACTTTTTTTCTCGAAGTCCTCCCACATCCAACAGTGTATGTGGAAATAAGGGGCAAATAATTCTCCTCCCCCACCCCTTTTTTTCTGCCAGAAATGAAGAATTAACATCTTGGAACCCATGTCTTAGTTTCCAACCTCATGTGTCATTTTTAACATTGGGATTTCCTGAAGGCTTTGAGGCAGATATGTGTACTGTTGGGCGATGGGGTTTTTTCAAGCCACTACTTACAGTCGGTTGGTGTGGTCACAGGCTTGGTGGGAGTTGAGGTATAGTTAGCAGAAACTGTAACTTTGGACCAGTTACTTCAGACCGCTGTTGTCTTAGTCCTCATTTGCAAAATGAGATAGTAGTATGATCTATGGTTTGGGGGAAAGTTAGAATGCATAAAAGTGCCTGACAGTTTGGCATAGAGAACGCACTCAGATGTTCATTTCTTCCTTTTCAGGGTCTGAAGCTTCTCTGGTGAGAAACTTGATGGTAATGTTTACCAGAGAGCAGCCGGGATATGATGTTAATTTTCTGTTGGAAACATCCTCTCTGGTTTGGCGTGAATGTTTTATTCCAATTGTCAGAATGTTCCTTCTGTAACCAAGAAACCTTATGTAGCTGAATTAAGTTTGCAATTATTGATAATTTAAGAGTCAGCCACAGAAGCTAGGTTTAAATATATGTACGCTTCCATGTGCATATGAAGCATGAAATATAAACAGATATAAAATAGAAAATGTTTATTAGGTTAGGGACAGAAAGTTTATAAACCAGCAAATTGAAAAGCCTATGATCTTTGTCTAGATAACCCCTTTTGCCATTAAAAAAGAAATGATTTTCCGAAAGCACATGTATAATTTTAACAATTTAGTTACATATTTAAAAATTCAAATATTTCAAGAGGAACAAAATAAAAACCGAAGACTTTTCTCCGCATTCATCTCTTTCCTGAAATGAATACTTTTGTTAAGTGTCATTTGGTTCCTTGAGGAAAATAGAAACTACATTTGAGTATGTGTGAATGTATGATCTTTAAACAAGAATATATATTCTTTAATATTTTTCTTTTTTTAATGTTCATTTATTTTGAGAGAGTGAGAGATACAGAGAGAGACAGAACGTGCATGCGTGCCCTTGTGAGTGCGGGAGGGGCAGAGAGACAGGGAGAGCAAGAGAGAATTCCAAGCGGGCTCTGAGACAGTGCAGAGCCCAGTGCAGGGCTTGATCTCATGAACCATGAGATCATGACCTGAGCCGAAACCAGGAGTTGGACACTTACCCAACTGAGCCACCCAGGTGCCCCTATTCTTTAATATTTAATATATAGTATTGTTTATGAAGTTCTATGTATTTAAAGGAATAGTCATTAAAATTATTACATATTCTTTTTTAATTTTTTTTTTTTTTTCCCCTGAGAGAGAGAGAGACAGCATGAACAGGGGGAGGTCAGAGAGAGAGGGAGACACAGAATCTGAAACAAGCTCCAGGCTCTGAGCTAGCTGTCAGCACAGACCCCGACGCGGGGCCTGAACCTACGAACTGTGAGACCATGACCTGAGCCGAAGTCGATGCTTAACCAACTGAGCCACCCAGGTGCCCCTGTATTATATATTCTTAAAACAAATGGGACCATACTCTGTATATGTTTGAACCTTTGTTCGTTGGCTCGTTTTTCCCCGATTTTGGAGGTCTCTTCTAACAAGACGTATTGATCTATTCAATCTTTTAAGTGGCGATGTAACATTCTGTCACATGGCACACCATAATCTATTTAATTGATGGTCCCTTTCCCACCTGTTTTGTAACTCTTAAGTGTTTTTTTTTTGTTTTTTTGTTTCTTGTTTTTGTCTTCTGTTAAGAATGCATTGCAGTGAGCCTTCACGTACCTCTGGGAGCATACCCATGGTGTAAAATCATGGCAGCCTTGGTGGATTAGCTGCATCTGAGTATATGCACATTTTGTATTTTGACAGAGTCAAAATGTCCTCTGGGAAGATGGTCATTCAGACCCCCAAAAGGGGTATAGTAGAGTACCTGTTTTCCAGGCCCCGGCCAGGAACTGGATGTCTTTGATGGCTGTCTTTATTAACTCTGTTGTGAGTAAGAGGGGAGTATTTGTCTCCCTGTCATGCAGTTGCATGTTGTAGTTGGATGTATGTGGCTAATATGTGTTTTGCAAATATTTTTCCTGGTCTGTGGCTTGTCATTCTCTTGACAGAGTCTTGGCAGAAGTTTATAATTTTCTTCAAGTGCAGCTCATCAGTGACTTCTGTTGTGGGTCATGTCTTTGGTGTTGTATCTAAAAAGTCTGTGCTGGGTCACCTGGGTGGCTCAGTTGGCTAAGCATTTGACTCTTGGCTTCCGCTCAGGTCATGATCTCACGGCTTGTGAGATTGAGCCCGGCTTTGGGATTCGTGTTGACGCTGTGATCCTGTTTCGGATTCTCTGTCTCTGTCTCTCTGTCTCTCTTTCTCTTTGCCTCTCCCCTGTGTACACATGTACACATACATGTCTTCTCTCAAATAAACCATAAAAAGTCTGTGCCATATCCAAGATCATCTAAATTTTCTCCAATATTAACTTCTTGGAGTTTATATTTTGTCTTATATTTAGGACTGTTATCTGGGAATGAGTTAATTTTTGTGAAGGCTATAAAATCTGTGTCTACGTCTTTTTTTTTTTTTTTTTTGCATGTAGATGTTCAGTTCCAGTACCATTTGTTGAAAAGGTGATCTTTGGGCGCCTGGGTGGCTTAGTCGGTTAAGCGTCCGACTTTCGCTAGGTCATGATCTCACGGTTCGTGGGTTCGAGCCCGTCGGGCTCTGTGCTGGACTGCCAGCTCAGAGCCTGAGCCTGTTTCAGTCTGTGACTCTCTCTGACCCTCCCCTGCTCATGCTGTCTCTCTCTCCTAGAAATAAATAAAACATTTAAAAAAAAAAAAAAAAAAAAAAAGGTGATCTTTTTTCTCCACTGTTGGACACATGTGGGATCTTCAACATTCCGTGCCTTTTGTTCTCTTCCTGTGCACACTTGTCATTGCAACTTTCCCCGTTTTCCTTTATAAAAATTGTATCACAAAAGCTGATTAAAAAAAAGTAAAAAAAATCCAACAATCTAATATCCCAAACATTACCCATTTTCTTTTTAAGGTTTTTGCGTGGATCCTGTCTAGGTACATTCAGAGGTTTAACACTTGTAATTATAGTAAACTTAATTTTTTTTTTAGCATAACAAAATTTTTTCGTACTGCTGTATAGTCTTTGTAATTATACGTTAAAAAATGTATTTGTTTATTTTTGAGAGAGACAGAGTGCGAGTGGAGACAGAAAGAGAGGGAGACACAATCCGAAGCAGGCTTCAGGCTCTGAGCTGTCAGCCCAGAGCCCAATGCAGGGTCTGAACCCACGAACAGCGAGATCATGCCCTGAGCCGAAGTGCGATGCTCAACCGACTGAGCCACCCAAGTGCCCTTGTAATTATACAGTTTTAAGTGGGGAATTAAAAAATATAGAAAAATCACAGAGAAGAAAAATATAAACTCTCATATTCTCTTTACCCAGAATTAAAAACTATTAAGAAATTTGCTTCCAGTTTTTAAAAATCGTTATAAAAATAATGCACATTCAGTACAAAGAATTCAAACAATGGAAATGCAGAATGATGGACGATGAAAATTATTCCAAACTTTATTGTTTGTAAATTATTATTATTTTTTAATTTTTTTAAATGTTTTATTTATTTCTAGGAGAGAGAGAGACAGCATGAGCAGGGGAGGGTCAGAGAGAGAGGGAGTCACAGACCGAAACGGGCTCCAGGCAGCACAGAGCCCGATGCGGGGCTCGAACCCATGAACCGCGAGATCATCATGACCTAAGCGAAAGTCAGACGCTTTACCGACTAAGCCACCCAGGCGCCCCTATTGTTTGTAAATTATTAACCATCGGTGATATAAGCAGTACCTAATTGCAGACATCCCTCTGCCTCTGTGTGTGTGAGTGTGTGAAATGTTGGATGTATAGATAGAAATAATTTTTTAAATATAGGATCTTACTCCATATGCTGACTTGTATGCTCACTTTGTCTCCCTTTTTGAGGTATACATACATAGAGTATGTATATTAAGTCTATGGCTTGATGAATTTGAACTTGTGTAACCACTACCCACATCAACATAGAGGCGAACATTTTGAGCATCCTTGTCCATTTCTTTCCAGTTCATATTTTGTGTGAGGGTATCCTGTTATTCCAGCACCATTTGTTTAAAAGATTATGCTTTCTTCACTGAATTTCTTTTGAACCTCTGTCAAAAATCATTTGACCAGCATGGGTCTATTTCTTGATTCTCTAGTCATTCAGCTGTTTATCTTAATAACATTACTACACAGCAGCCACACAGTCTTTTTTTTTTAAAGAGAGAGAGTACGAGCAGGGGGGAGAGAGAAAGAGAGGGAGGGAGTGGGAGGGGAGGGGAGGGGAGAGAGAATCTTAAGTAGGCTTCACACTCAGTCCAGAGCCTGATGTCGGGCTTGATCCCATGTCCCTGGGATCATGACCTGAGCTAAAATCAGGAGTCAGCTGCTTAACAAACTGAGTCACCCAGGTGTCCCTACAAAGCCTTGATTGTTGCTTTTATAAGTCATGTAGACAGTGTATGTTCTCCAACTGTATTCTAATTTTTAATAAAAGTTTTTGCTATTCTAGGTCCTTTGCATTTCTGTATGAATTTTATTTTTTTCCATATCAATTTTTGAATTAGCTAGTCAATTTCTACAATAAAAACATGCTGGGATTTGGGATGGGATTGCATTGAATGTACAGATTAATACGGGAGAATTGTCATCTTAGCCATACTGAGTGGTCTTATCTCTGAACAGGTAGATCTCTTCATTTAATTTCTCTCAGCAGTTTTTAAACAATTTATTTTTTTTAAAAAATTTTTAATGTTTTTAATTATTTCTAGGAGAGAGAGAGAGACAGACAGACAGACAGACAGACAGTGTGAGCAGGGGAGGGTCAGAGAGAGAGGGAGATACAGACTCTGAAACAGGCTCCAGGCTCTGAGCTGGCAGTCAGCACAGAGCCCGATGTGGGGCTCGAACCCACGAACTGCGAGATCATGACCTAAGTGAAAGTCGGACGCTTAACCGACTAAGCCACCCAGGCGCCCCTCTCAGCAGTTTTTAAATGGATTTCAATGTGTAAGTTTTACATATATATTGGTCAGATTTATCTTAGTACTTTAGGCCACTTCTGTGTTTACACACCCAGTCTTTTTTTTTTTTTTCTTGGTGTGTGTGTGTGTTTTGTATAGTTTCTGTTCTTATGTCTTCAAGTTCATTCATCTTTTCTGCAATTTCCAATCTGTTGTTAATCCTTTGTGATGTAATTTTTATAAGATTGTAGTTATGAGCTCTAGAAGTTTGATTTGGGTTTTTTAAGAAAAAAATCACTAATAGCTTTCTTTACATGTTCAGTCTTTCCTATAGCTTCTATGGAATACAGGTGTAACAATTTTAATGTTCTTTATTCATTTTGTCATCTGTGTCATTTTTGGGTTAGTTTCAGTTGATTACTACTTGTCCCCCCTTTTAATACATTCTTACATACCTTTTGGATACTACATACTGTGATTTTTACCTTTTTGGGTACTGGTAGTGGATGTCTTTGTTTTCCTGTAAAAATTCCCGAGTTTTGTTCTGGGACGTGGTTAAGTTACTTGGAAACTGTGGTCCTTTCAGGTCTTATTTTAAGTTGTGCTCATTCGGAGCAGAGCAACATTTGGTGTAGCACCAGTTTTGTGTTACTGCTGTGGCAAAATCCTTTTGAATACAACATCCAGTACTCTGTGAATCATGAGATTTTTCACTCTGTGTGTGATTTCAGATACTTGTGTCCACTAATCTTTACTGGTGGTTCTTTTCCTGGCGTTGGGTTGTTTCTTTTCATGCATGCACTGATGATAGCAGAAGCTTTGTAAGGGAGCCCTCCTCCAGGTCTGCAGAGTGCTCTGTGCAGTTCTCTTTCCTCTCTGTCACCAGCCCTGCAAACTCCAACTGCCTTCAGGTTTAAGATTTCAAAATCAGGTTCTTTTGGTGCTGGTGGTTGTTACTTTCACATGCTCAGGTAAATTTATTCCCTGTTATTTCATCTCGACCAGAAGTGGAATACCATCAGGGCTTCATATTTTGAAAAATATCACTAAAGGTTGATTTTCATTGGTCTGATTTCATCAGCTGTGTATGCCCAGAGAGGAAGAATAGTAATCCGATGTGCTGTCTGAAGGTACAGCAGCAGAGTGAAATGCATATCTCAGCCCTAATGACCTCTCTGATTTTGTAATATTTTGCTGAGTGTTTAATTAAGCAGCTAAAAATTTTCACTTCATATAATATTTTTCCAGGAACTTTCCCTTCAGGACTCTTAGAAATGCTTTGGAACTATTTTGCATCTGTTTACGTACATTTTTTTGTTTGATTTAATACCTGTGATAGTATTCGCCGTAGCCTGAGCTCTCACTGGTAATTGGTTTTCTTTGGGTGGCATAGCCTTTAGATTATTTTTGTTGTTGGTGGTTTTGTTTTGCTTTTTGTTTTTGCTTGCGTTTGGAGGTTTGCAATCTGTGCTTGAGTTTTTTCAGTTTGCAATGGTGGGCTGTTCCCTATCATCATCTACTCTGCTGCTTACATTTTTAACTGCTTTTCAAACCATGAAATGAGTTCTGGTCTTTTTAGTAGCCAGTCCTTGATGTGTTGGAAATTTTGCCTTGAAAAGCATGGGAACTACCCTTTAATAGGAAGGTTC
This sequence comes from Proteles cristata cristata, assembly GCA_017311185.1. Taxonomy (NCBI): domain Eukaryota; kingdom Metazoa; phylum Chordata; class Mammalia; order Carnivora; family Hyaenidae; genus Proteles; species Proteles cristata. The sequence continues at coordinate 570,629 of JAESUZ010004246.1, forward strand.
TTGTGTACCATTTGACAAGTTTCTCCTTCGGAGAAACTTTTTTGACGTTTATTGTTTTAAAAGTTTTTATAAAGCCCTTGCAAAAAATAAAGTAGCACATAGGTCAAAGAGTGTCTTTCCGTTTAAAATTTGGTGCCTATCATTGTGCTAAATATTATGGGAGATGTCATTTTATACCCAAGAAATAGCATTTGAGTGCTTTTTAGAAAGTCAGAATCTCAAAAAAAAAAAAAAAAAAAGACTCTTAGTCACCACCTACACACCTGGGCAGACCCTCCAGCTTAACAAGATCAGCAGGTGTTTTGAATGCAAGTTGGAGTTTGGGTGGCCTTTAGGACGTAATTTAGACGTAATTTAGCATTAACTTTTTGAAGCTGAGACAGTAGTATCTTGGCTATGTTTACAAAACTGTTCTTAACTTAAGTAACAGAACGATTGAGCACAGAAAATGACAGACAAAAATACTCCACAGACTTCTAACTGTGGAGAACAAACTGGTAAGTTGTCACAGAGCAGGTGGGTGGGAGGATGGGTGAAGTAGGTGAAGGGGATTAAGAGTACATTCATGGTCATGAGCACGGAGTGATGTATAGACTTGCGGAATCACTGTATTATACACCGGAAACCAATATAACACTATATAAATTCTACTGGAATTAAGAATATTGTCTTTTAATTTTGAGAGATACATACTGAAATAGATACCAGTAAAAATACCATGTCTAGTATTTGCTTCAAAACAATGAGGGGGGTGAGGGTTGAAGTTAAGGTGTAACAAGATTGGGGTGTGTTGCCAATTGTTGAAGCTGGGTTATTTGAGGAGTCTTTCTTGATTTTTGTACGTGTTTGAAAATTTCCATGAAAATGTGTGGGTGTGTTTATAGGTATGTACTGGGGAGAGGAAGGGAGGGACATTACAAGGGTCTGTGGACAAATCTAAGAAATACTACATACTCTTCATGTCTAGTCCACCCAGCTTCTGCCCTCCCTCCCTTGCACATAACATGTTAACATCTCCTGGATGCCTGTAGTTAAGAAACCTGCTTCAGTTGGTGTAACCTGGAATTTTTGAGATCACCGAGTACCATGCAACACCTACTTTTATCTTCTAAAATGTGATTGCTGAGGAACCGGCCAGAATCTCCACATTAGGAAGTAGCCTACACCCTCAAAGTGACCAAATGCTGTAATGTGTTATAGGGACAGAAACATTCCACTGGGGGGTGAAAAATAAGATCTCTGTGGAGAAGCCTGTTGGGAGGGCGTGGAACTTTAAGCTGAAGTGAGAAAAGAGGTATGTTGGTTAAGTGAGGGTAGGGGGTGGATTTTAAATGGACTCTGTCAATCCTGGACTCAGTTTTATGCTTTAGTGAGGCTGATTTTATTTAATTTTAGATAATGGCCTTCTCTGTTGGTTATAAGATTTAGAGCTTTTGGTCCCCAGAAGTATTTTGTATAACCGAGTTAATTGAAATATTGAAAAACTGCATGTGTTGGGTGTAGTAATTGGCCCTAAGTGCTGTCTGAAGCAAGACACCAGTGAATTTTCAATTGACTTTAAAGCAGAAATTGTTTGCTGTCACTTGATATTAAATGAATCTTTGTAGTGAATTAAGGGATGTTGTTTTTATGCATCAGAAAAGTTTTTCAGAGGGACTTGTCATCATGAATTGCTATCAGTTGGGATGGGATTATCTTGTATTTTGTGGGATCTAATAAGACATAATTAAGAAACAAGCCGTCGCAGTGTATAATTGAGTATAATAAAATCGGATTAAAAAGTGTAATGTAGATTCAGTTATGCTTTGAATGAAGCCATATCTTATGTGATTATATAGTGATCACATCTCAAACATTTAATGTGTGATTTTTTTCCCATGCAAACTCAGAATTACGAGGGGGTCTCTCTTTTTTTGTAATTTATTGGAAGCATTTATAGATGATTCATCATATACAAAGTGCTCTGCTTAGTAGAATAGGCTTTGAAGACCACTTCTCAAGTAGTTAGTGTTTATATTCTTGATCTCTTCTCCTCCTCTTTAGTTTGGGCTTATACTCGACTCATATGTAGAACTGTCTTTAGTTCCCTGGCTGACATCTTATGTCAGGCATTTCTTGGGTTGGCTGTTTCATGCTTTAAAGGAAAGGAAAATCTTACTCTCACACTTTAGTGCAACCTAAATGTTTTTGTTTAAAAGCAGTTTGGGAAAGAAAATAGGATTCAAGAATGTCTGCTCTAGGCTTTTTTTTTTTTCTTTCTTTCCCTGTCTTGGGATCAGTAACCAAAAGGAATATTCTAGAAGGCTCAATAAGCAAATAGTTTTCTTTTTCCTAGTTGGAGTGAGGGTCTGAAACTAGTTAATCCTTGTGTATTTGGTTTTAAAAATACTCATTTTTTGCCTTGTGACAATGGGTTGTTCTATTTTTAAATAAAGAGACCCCTTGTCTGGTGCTGTTTCCATTATGTGATTAAAAAAAAAATCTATTAGAATTGTCCTCACAGGAGTGAAGGGGTACTGGTTGAGGGGTTCAGGTGTCTGATCAGTAAAAAGTACAGGGGCTCAGAGACCTCTGGTTTCTCTAAGAGGCCTCTGAGTATTTCCCAGGAAGGGTATCACAGAGATTTAATTCCTCCTATAGATTGTTCATTGAACAGCTATAGCTTCCTGATAAGTGATTTTTTTGGATATGTGGGACCTTGTGATTAGTTTTTCTGAGTTGTTTGAAGGGATTTACATCATTGTTTTGTTAATTTTCATTATTCCTGGAGGAGAGGTCACTGGACACCAACAAGGAATGCCCTTAGTCAACACGTAAGCATATTAACTGTTTTCAGATAGCAAGACTTAATGCTAATTATTCTGCAGGGGTCGCCAGAATTTGGGTGTATTATGTTAAATATTGCTTGTAGCAGGTTAATTAATTATCTGAGGCTATATTACACAGTTAATTCTTGAGGATTTGCTGAGAATCTGTGTTGCTGTGGCTAAGGAGTATGACCGATAACATCTGCCTTGAGATTTTAGCCAACCAAAATAACACTGCCTGTGTTGTATACGGTGGTGTATAAGTCTGCTCCAGCTGCCACAACAAAACACAGACTGAGTGGCTTCAACAGAAATTTATTTTCTCAGAGTTTTGGAGACTAGAAGTCAGGTGGAAGAGCTACCAATCAGGGTTGGCTATCTCATTAAGGCCCCATCCATATGACCTCCCTTAGACACCCTAATCTCCAAAGAGTCACATTGGGGGTTAGTGCTTCAATATAAATTTGGTAGTGGTAGGGGGTATGTCTCAATTCAGTCTTTAATAGCTGTCACTCTGGGGACTCTTTTATTACTTTGTTAAAATTCCCTAAAAGGCTTCCAGAGTGATAGTCTGTTATCACCTATAGGTGGTCTTGAGGCTAAGGCTAGAGTCCTGGGCAGGTCATTAATTTTTCACAATTGGTTGTCAACCTTTCTACTTGCTTTTGTGGCTTATAATATTTCATAGCCCCCTACTAACCCTCTAATACCAAATACTTGTACTGTTGATGCTCTTCAAAGAACTGCTCTCTGGTCAGTTTGCACTATCAAAGGGATTTCTGAGAGGAGGAAATTAATGAAACATGGTTTGATCCATTTCATCCTGTAAATTTCCCAGATTCTATCCTCAGATTAAAATGGATCATTGGAAATCTTCATGTTTGGACTGTGTTCACAGTCACAATCTCTAGGTCTGAGTTGTGTTTTAATGTTCTGTTCTTGAAGGAATTTAGAAAAAATGACCATATAAAAATTTATTGTCTTTACAATGTGGTTGAAGACATTGTTCACTTATTGGATATTGTATTTCTTGTTGCTTTTTTTTTTTTTTAAGTTTTTATCTACTTATTTTGAGAGAGAGAAATAACAGAAAGAGGGAGACAGAGAATACCAAGCAGGCTTTGCACTGTCAGTACAGAGCCTGAAGTGGGGGTTGATCTCATGAATCGTGAGATCATGACCTGAGCCGATATTAAGAGTCAGATGCTTAACCAACTGATCCACCCAGGTGCCCCTCTTCCTTGTTGTTTTAAGTGAAAGATTTCTTTTAGAATTTAGGACTAGCTTAAAGTTTGCTTCCTCAGCAAAGGAACTGGAATCTATATTTTTGATAATGAGAATTATTTAACTAGCTACATTTCACTTTGTGCATAGCTAGGAACCTCAGAGTTAGATTGAGGGCTGATTTCATATCAACTGTGTTTGTTCAGGTATGACCTGCATACCTGTGTTCTACATTTATATGGCACTGTTTTGTCCTGTATTTCCTTAATTTGTTCTGCCTTCTCATTTGTTTTATCTAGATTCTTGTAAAAATGATCTCTGGTCTTTTTTGGAAGAGGTTGGATAGAAGTAAAATGAAACTTGAAATATTATTGAATATTTGCCATTCAATATTCACTATTAAATACTGGTTGAGGGGTACCTGGGTGACTCATTTGATTAAGTCTGGCTCTTGATTCTAGCTCAGATCATGATCTCACGGCTTGTGAGGCTCTGTGTTAGACATGGAGTCTGCTTAAGAGTTTCTCTCTCTGCCCCTCCACTCCACGCATGTGCACGCACAAGCTCTTTCTTGCTCAGGAAAAAAAAAAAGAAAAAAAGAATACCGGTTGAAAGTTACCATTTTTAAAAAATTTTTATTTAACATTTATTCATTTTTGAGAGACAGACAGAGACAGAGTGTGAATGGGGGAGGGACAGAGAGAAGAATACGTGGAATCTGAAGCAGGCTCTAGGCTCTGAGCTGTCAGCACAGAGCCCAATGCAGGGCTCGAACTCACTGATGGTGAGATCATGACCTGAGCTGAAGTCAGATGCTTAACCAACTGAGCCACCCAGGTGCCCCTCATTTTTTTTGTTTTAATTTTTTTTAGTAATCTCTACGCCCAACATTGGGCTCGTTCATGACCCTGAGATCAAGAGCCACATGCTCTTAAGTCAACTGAATGAACCAGGCACCCCGAAAGCTGTCCTCCTTTGTTTGGGTGCTAATTCCCAGGTGGCATCAAAGAACACTTTTAGAGTAAGAGTCCACAGAACTGTCCCTGATCTGGCTCCCGGCTTCTTACCTGATCTCATGTCTGTCACTGTCCCCTTCCTTGCTTCTCTGAAGCCACATGGACTTGCCTGCCATTCCTTGTCCCTGGAACAGGCCAGACGTTCCCTGCTTCAGGGCCTGTGCACCTTCCGTTCTCTCTGGAATCTGCTTCGCCAGATATTCAAATGCCGTCTCTGTCTGAGCGGTTCTCGCCTCCTCCTGCCGTGCTTCTGTGTTTTCCATAGCTGCTGCTTCCTGGGCTGTGTGTATGCTGTATTCCTCTTGGATTGCCCGCTTCTCCTGCTAGGGCATGAGCTTCCTGAAGGAGGGATCAGTTTTATTCACCTGCCAAGTAGTAGGTGTTTAATCATTATTCGTTGAATGACCAAATGAACTAAATAGGGTCGCTGTAACTATTATTCATCTTTTCCTAGAGATTTTTGAACAGGCCTTTCTTTACAGGAGATAATTTAGTAGCAGTTGTTTCTTACGGCTAGGAACTGCCCTCCCTGACCCCTTCAGATCCTGCCTGCTCCTGCTGCTCATTATTTAGCTTTTCCTGAGCCCCTGTAATGTGCCAGGCACCATAAGAATATAAAGAAAAGGTCTGACCTCAGTTTGTGAATAAATATCTTCAGCAACTTTTGAATGGGGGAGGCTTTGGGCTAACAGTGTTGTGATTTACAGACAATGTATTTGGTTCCTAATAATGTCTCGGCCCACACATCAATGGCACTTTTTATTTTGCCAAGCATGTTCCCATACTTTACCAATCACATCCACCCGGCGAGGCAGGTACTCTTGCTATCTTGTCTGTTTGATGAGGGAAGAAACCCCCAGAAGTTAGGTGACCTGCCCAAGGTCAACGATCTTGAAAGTTGTAAATGCCTCATGGTTGCCATATATGAAGAAAAGAGTAAAAACTTCTGATATGTTCCAAACATTAGTGTTTTTGATTTGTGGTTCTTTTTTGCATCCTCTCATTTGTTTTTGATTGAAGGTTATTGTTTCTCTTGAGTGATGGGTTACCTTTGGGTGACTAACCTTATTTTCATAGGTGCACTTTTTCTTTATCTTACTTTTGTCTTTTTTAAGAGTCGTAGCGACTTTTGTGTGCTTTCCCCCTGTCTGGACTCCATTACTCTATTATAAAGTCCCAAGTGAAGGCAAAATTGCTCCACGGAAGGAGTCAGTGATGGTGACTAGTTATTTTCCTTTCAAAACACTTGACTGGCCAGATGGAAATACAGAAGCTGGTATACAAAGAGGAAACTGACAAATTCAGTTTTAGATCTGCAGCTATTTAGCTTCGGTTTAATGTATCTGTGTCAGGCTTGCTTAGAGGCAATGGCTATGAATTTGCTAGAACCGTACAGTACGTGTCCCTACTAGGTGCTGTTAACAGTAGCTTAACATTTGTACTATGGTCTTTTGAGCCTGTTAGGTAATAGATTCTTTCATAGGGATTAATTAGTCATGGTTAGAGATGTAATTCATCATGCAAAATGCCAGAGCTGTCTTAGTGAAAAATTCTTGGTGATCCAGAAATGTCTCTGTGTCTGGCTTAAGTAGAATTTAGTGTATGCTTTTGTGTTCCTCCGTGAACCTGGCAATAGTTTGTAAATCATAATGGTTTTGAGATAAGAGTGGGGTGAAAAAATGTAAAGAGCGATTCACTAACATGAATGCATCTTGGTGTGGCAACTTCAAATCATTTTCTCTCCGCTTATGTCTTTAAGCTCATACTTCTTGTTCAGACTCAAGACTGTTAGAGCACTTAGCAGCTTTTTTAGTACTGTATGCATCTTTACCCATCCACTCATCTCTTCACGTGTGAGCTGTAGCTTGATTAGAAGCTGAAGGCACAAGAAGTAGGAGTCATAAAGTGCAATGTGGAAAAGGCATGGGCTTTGAAGTCACGTATACCTAGCTTGAAGTCTGGTTCTGATGTTAGCTGTGGGTGCGGGAGCAAGTTACTTTACCTCCTTATTCCTCTGACTCCTTATCTGTAAAAAGGGTGGTGATACCATCTCACCAGACTGTTTTTAGTATTGTCTTAGATTATGTGTGCAAAATAACCATGTAAATAATATCCTGTGTTCACTTTCATCTGCCCTTTCCCAAGTGTATGTACATTTCTGTGTTGTGTTTAAAAATTTTCCAAGTAGATGAATGAGAGCTGGCTTGTCAGTGCTTAGTGTTAGAGGGATCTTGGACAATTTTTGGACCCAGTATTTACAAAACTGCATGTAGTTTTAGGCCTTATTATTAGAAATATAGTACCCATATTAGAGGATATGAAAACCTTCTCCTGGGGTGCCTGGGTGGCTCAGTCAGTTAAGTGTCCCACTCCTGCTTTCGGCTCAGGTCATGATCTCATGGTTCGTGAGTTCGAGCCCCTCATCGGGCTCTCCACTGGCAGTGTGGAGCCTGCTTGGGATTCTCTGTCTTCCACTCTCTCTGCCCCTCCCCTGCTCATACTTTCTGTCTCTCTCAAAAGAAATAAATTAAACTTAAAAGAAAAAAAAGTAACCAAACACCTCTTCCAATTTGGATTGGTCACAGCATATTAGGAGTATTGTGTTCAGTTCTAGTACCACATTCTGAGAGGCAGGATAGGGAAGCTTTTAAGGGCCAGACTGCTCAGGTTTAAGGACTGGCTCTGCTACTTAAAAAAAACAACAACCCACAAAAAAACCCTTCTGTGCCTCCAACTGACAACTGTTTTCCTATCTGTAAAAAGAGGGGGTAAGAATGGCACCTACCTCCTAGGGTTGTTGTCAGGAATAAATGAATTCCTATGTGGAAACCACTTCGGTTACTGCTGAGCGTACAGTAAGCTCTCTGTGAATGTTCGCTGTTTTTGCAGGGACTTCAGAGGAAATCTACAAGGATGGTGGGCTGCGCGGGAGCCATGTTGTGGGAGAAACGGTGGAAGTGGTTAGAGATGTTTAACCCGAGAGAGAAGTACTGAGAGCCCTTTGCCATGGAAAGAGATTGTATGAAAGAGGGAGTAGACTTCTGTAACTGCAAGAAGGTGGAACTCAGATCAGTGGGTAGAAATCATCAAGAGGCTGATTTTATTTTAATGAAAAGCTTTGTAACAAGGAGAGCTGTTAAGAGTTGCAGTGAATGGCTTTGTGAGCTGGCTGAGCTGCGTCCATCGCCCAGAGGCTTGTCAGGAGGCTGGGGAGAGGTCCCCGACCTGGCTGGCGAGGTGACCTCGTTGGCAGGTGTTCTCTCCCACCCTGCTATCAGTTCAGGTCAAATGACTGGCTTCAAGGAAGATAATTCCACACTGAAATTTGCTGGGTTTTGGTAGCAGGCCTGGAAATGTTCTCTGTAGGATTCTAGTCTGCTTTTATGGTCTATCGTTCCTTCATCGTGCAGATGCTTATTGTGGGAGACATTGTATTTCCCGTCTCATTTGGCAGAAAAGAAAACAGAGGTTGGAAATACCGCCCACTATTGCTTGACACCATGCAACCTTTGAAGGCACCCAGTGAATGACGTTTCATTATTTTGGGCAGCCATTTTCCTTGCGTTGTTTCTGAAGCTTTCTTTAAAAAAATTTTTTTAAAAAAAATCATTGTTCATATTTGAGAGAGAGAGAGAGAGTGAGAAGCGTGCGTGCATGAGTTGGGGAGGGGCAGAGAGAGAAGGAGACACAGAATCTGAAGCAGGCTCCAGGCTCTAAGCTGATAGCACAGAGCCCACATGGGGCTTAAACTCACAAACCTACAAGATCATGACCTGAGTTGAAGTCAGCTGCTTCCCTGACTGAGCTACCCAGCTGCTCCTGTTTCTGAAGTTCTTATGAGGAAAACACTGAGCACCCTGTGTTTGAGAATGTCTTTGTCAAGGATATTTGGGTGTTTCTTCCCTTTAGAAGAATGGGAAGGCATGTTTACTGTCCTGTATATAAGATGTAGTTTTCTAAGCTCAGGGTTCCTCTCTAGTCACTCACAGCGTATACAGGCACGCATTTGGGTCCGGTGGCCTACCCATCATGGGACTTGGGGCGTGGTGGTGGGGGCCTGCTGCAGATACGCTGGTGCCCCTACTTCTTGCTGTGCCGTGAATGACAAAGCCCTTTGCTTCTGACCCACAAGTTTGGTGTCTTCTAGCAGCACCGTGAAACTCTGGCTGGCTACCTTGTTAGCCTGTGGATAGGATAAAATCTCCGACTGTTCACAGTGGTTGACGGCAAAGAGGAGTAAGGTGAGCCAGAGAGGTTAAATCCCACGGCCAGTGCCGAATGATCTACTGTGTTGGGGGTGATGGAATTTGAACCTGTGCCTCCAAAGGGTATCCTTTCCATGACCTTGTGGGACACTGCTCTTGGCCTTATTGCCGTCACTGCTGCTCTTGGGATGGTGATTGCCAGCAACAGCCACGGCCACTTGTTGAGTGCTGGTGACTTGCCAGCTGTTGCTGTGTCTCCTTTACTTCTCACCAGCAGCCCTCCAAGGAAGGTATCCTTACTGTCTGCGTTTTGTAAGTGAGCAAAATGAGATGCTGCGACCAAGGTCACATGGGCAGTAGATGGTGGAGCCAGGATTCAAAAGGTAGAGGGGGGATAACAAGAGCCTCCCCCCCACCCCCAAGGGCTTAGGAGGGTTAAACATACGTTCCATGAGGTACATAGCATTGCTGGTTTCTGGCCTCTGTAATAAGTCTTTCTAAATATCTGTGGCTATTATTATGGTTATTATTAACCTTGCTGCCTTTTGTTCTATCTCTAATTAAAAAAAAAACCAACTTTAGTTTTGGTCTCTCTTACTGACTAAAGGCAAAATGTCATTCAGCCCAGTTTACATTAAGAGGATGAATATTAAAGGGGCGCAAACCTGGCACAGGCTATTTCCTTATACAAATATTTTCTTTAAAAATGAAAATAGCTAAAACCCCCTATAGACCCAATTTACTTTTAATCTTCATTTTAGTAACCCTTTCCATCTCATAAATAACTCTTAATGTGATGGTAATGTGTTACAGTGACAGCTGGTCCCGGGGAAGGTGTCCTCTCTAGACCTGACATTTTCTTTCATGGTAATTCTCCTAGTTAATGTAAACATCATGAAATGTTTGGCACGTTTCCTTCCACAAACGGTGGTGGAGAGGAAATCAAAGCATTGTAAAGATGGCAAGCTGGTCCAGGGTAGCTCTGACAAATCCACGGCCGTTTGCCGTCATAAGGGGGAATGAGAGGTAAACACCTAGGAACTCTTCCCTTTGGGACAGTTGATAAATTGAAGGCCTTTTCTGATTGTGCTTTATGTTAGATTAACAGCCTGGGAGGCTTCAGATTTAAAGAGCAAAGTTATGTATCATAGAAACAATAGGAAGACATGCTTAGCTCCCTGTACCTGCATATTACAAGTGATATTGGTAGCTGCATCTTTGAAACCATATTCCTCCTACGTTCTCCACTCTGATTCATGTTATTAGTTAAATACTTGTGCAGGACTTGCTTCCTGAAAGCTACCTTGGAGGTCTGTGGTCTGATGTAGGATCGCCAGTTGACAGAGGAGAACACAGGATCTGGTAGGATACAGGCCTTCCTTCGAGTCTTGGGGTTCCTACTACGTTGCTTTCCTGAGCACCTTCCTAGAGGCTTCCTTTTCCTTCATTATAAGTCTGGTCCTGTCTCCGCGCCCCCCGGCCCCACCGTTTCCTGCTAGAACTGGTCTCTTGGCATCCCTAACACATTTACGCAATTCTTTTTAGAGGTTAGATTGATGTCAAAGACTGGCCTGCTGAATCTCTGTCTAAATTGAAAAAGAAGTTTTATATATTATGTGGCTCATGAATTAAGATCTCTTGCTCTAAATGACAGTTGGGGGAAAAAACTGTTGTACAGTATTTTGCTTGCGAATATCTGGAAGTAGATATGTGATTGATTCACTGACAGACCATCTCTGAAAGCAGTTCTAATGATGGACTTATAATTGATTGCATCCATCATTGAGAGCCTAAACTACCCCCTTCCTAAATTAAAGATAAATGAAATAAGCTATGCTGAAAGTAGAAGCTGACAAATCTGAGGGAATTTAATGAAACTCTAAAGTACCACAGCCAACAGATAAGAAAAAAGGATTTCTTTGTTGCTGATTATAACACTAAATAAAAAAAAATTATCCAAAAAAGATAATAAAAGAAACAAAGATCTGTGGCCCATGTATCAAACCAAGTTATTGAAAGGTTTTTAATAAGTGTATCTCATCCTCTGGTTATTGTTGATTCCTATCAATCTTGTTAGTGCTGTTGGAAGAATAGTAAATATAGGGATTGTCTCCTAGTGTAGCTTATATTATTCCTGTTGTAACATACTTTAGAATTGATATGACCTTATTTCCGGGCTGCTGGAGGCTCTGTGCCAAATTTAGCTCATTTAAATGAGCTACTTGGAATGTCGTTCCTCAGTGTATAAGTAATTTTATCAGTTAGTACACTTAGTTTTATATAAAAGACGAGTTGAGAGTGACTTAAATAGTGGGTATTTGTTATTTCCCCAAACAAGAAGCCTTGAGCTAAGGCAGTAGTGGGGGTTGGCTGCTTTGGTGGCCCAGTGATGTCACAGCAGTAGCTGCGCATTTGCTCTTGGCTTTCCCTGCCATGGTTGTAAGGAGTGTGAAATATTGGAGTATCGTAGCTTTGCGTAACGATATCCAGTGTTGGGAAAAGGGACCTGCTTCCTGTTAATCTTGTGAGAAAACTTCTCCTAGAAGTCCTTAGGTCTCATTGGTTGGATTTGCCACCATAAGGCCAATGGAATTACTGGGATTCACTCAAGCGATCAAGACCTGCCCAGACTCTTGGAGAGTTCATGCTGCCTCTTAACAGATTAAAATTGGTGTGCGAAGGAAAGGTGAAAGCCTCCTTGGATAGGCAACCAACAAATCCACTTAGATGGGCTACTGAAATTGCTATGAAAGTGGTTTCATGTGTTCTGTTAGTAACTTGTTTTCATTTCTTTCCTAGTTAGTGAGATGACTGTGCTAGCATATTAACTCCTCTTTTACTTTTTTGCTTTTAAATGAATTTTTAAAAAAATCCTTGTTTATTTTTGAGAGAGAGAGAGAGAGCAAGCACGTGCAAGCGCCTGCCAGCTGGGAAGTGGCAGAGAGAGAGGGAGGCAGAGGATCCGAAACTGGTTCTATGCTGACAGCACAGAGCCAGATGCAGGGCTTAAACTCAAGAACAACAAGATCATGACCTGAGCTGAAAGCAAGAGTCAGATGCTTAACAGACTAAGAGACCCAGATGCCCCCAGGTTTGCTTTTCAATTTGATTCAGCTTGCTATGGTCTCTGTCTTCGCCAGGACTCTGTCTACCAGTGATGATGTTGAAGACCGAGAAAATGAGAAGGGCCGCCTTGAAGAAGCCTATGAGAAATGTGACCGCGACCTAGATGAGTTGATTGTACAGCACTACACCGAGTTGACGACAGCCATTCGCACATACCAGAGCATCACAGAGCGCATCACCAACTCCCGAAATAAAATAAAGCAGGTGAGCCTCCTTCCCTCCTGTCATTGTCACACCTACCGTTAGGAGCTTGTCGAGGTGCTGTGGTGGTGGTGGTGAATGGCCTCAGTGAGCGATTCATCACAACACTTTTCAGGAGTTCTGCAAGTGTCTGGAAAGCCTGGCCACAGGATCACAGAGGGCATCCAGGCTTGCCTCTTCCCAGTGTCTTACCCTTGGCTTCTGCTCCTTCTCCTTGCCGTGTGAGATGGTGTGGAGGAGGTGGCCTCACCATGAGGTCACCGAAGGGCCTCTTACTATTAGAGGCTCCCACTTCTGTGTATCAAATGTATGTCATCTGGTCCTGTCCTGTGTGTGTGTGTGTGTGTGTGTGTGTGTGTGTGTGTGTGTGTTGCTGTAGCAGTTGAACATTTTTTTGAAATTTTGGCTTTCTGTGTGTCCCCTCGTTTGAAATTGGTTGTGATTTCTGTGCGGTCATTGCACATTCTTGCTATGATTTGGAGAAGAAAACCTAACTTACAGATTATTCAAACATGTATTTATGGACACTGGCATTCTTGACTATCATTCCTTTACTAGTGATGGACATGTATTAACTTACATTTTGTCATTTTCTTGTATTTTGCAGCAATTTCTTTTTCACTCTTTGTTTCTTCCTCCCCGTCTTTGTACTTCTTGCTCCTTTTCTCTCCCTGCCCGTCTCCTTCCTTTTGTGGTAGGTTCTTGAAAAACTCTTGGTTCCCGGCTACCATGTCTTTACAGCCTAAAGGATAAAGTGGGCTCATAAGGGGCATTTTTATATTTGGCCTGAGGGATGAACTGACATTTAGGTGCTGTCACATCGCCATATGGTTTTGGCTGTGTGTTTTGAGGGTTGCACCTTTAATACCTTTTAGTACCACTCTGAGGGCAGTAATTGCTACCACTTAGCGCGGCTTCTTTGCCAAGCATTACTGTTTCTCACTCCACAGATTTAGGGTGTAAATGCTGGTCCCCCTAACTCTAAGGTCCTTGCTGCTGATTTTCAGATATTTTTAAGCAGTAACCTCCCTTTTTGAAATGAGCTGCCTTGTGGAACCCCGATATGCTAATTGCTTCTTGTTTGGTGTAGGGGTGAAGGATGCAGAGCCTCATGTTTGACCCCCTCCTTAAAACCCTGCAGCTCCCCCCCCCCAGCACCTCTGTGGCCACAAGGCTGCGCAGACCATTTGCAGTGCGCTGCCTGTGCTGTTGGTTGGTTAGGGAGTTCCTGCACTGTGCCTGCTTCCAGCTTCCCTGTGTTTTGTGTCTTCTAGGCCTCATGTTATGATTTTCTAGGCAGATACATAAGTTATTTTTCTAAGAATGCTGTTGATACATGAGTTTCAGCCTCTAAGAGTACTGGTTGAGCACCAGTAAGCTCTTAACCTTTTTTGGGGCAATTTGTTGACCTCTTTACATTGTCAAATTAACTAGGCATTTTAAAAAGGAGCACACTAATTCTTAGCCTTTACAGATGGTGGTTTCGTCCCATGGATATATGTGAAACCACGTAAAGCTGTAGATCAGTTTAAAGTAAACTGTAGTCCATTTTGACCCAATATACTAAGCTCAAGAGGAGTCAGAAAATGAACGTATAGTGCTGCTGACCTTCTGGCTTTGCCCCGGGGAATCACAGGAAGGGTGAGGTTTGGTAATTCTGTTTTCTGATTCGTTTGCTTGGCTGAAAGGACTTTGTCGTAATGTCAAGGGAAGCACTGTAGTAGTTTCTGCCTTGACCCCTTCTCACTTGGAGTCGATAGCCTCTTTGCCTAGAGAGTGTTGGCTCCTATTGAAAAAGAGTATCATCTTGATCATTTCAAATTTATTTTAGTAGCCACAGTCTGTTCACCATCCTCATTTTTTAAGTAAGCTGTAATTTTGAGCAAAAGAAAAAAAAAAGAAAACTTTGTGTTTATTACATCAGTTGTCAAAGTAAATGTCATATAACTCTATTCTGAATTAGCTTCAGTATTGGGAAGAGAAAGGGCTAAAGCTCTTTTCCAAAAAGCCTCTAGCAGTTGATAAATAAGAGCAGAAAAATGTTGGGGGGAAAATCATAAATGAATTTGTTTCTATTGTATAATTTGACAGATTTGTACTGTGAAAGTCCATTTCTTATCACCAAGGAAACCCTGATGTTTCCTTACTAATCGTTCCCTGTCATTTTTGGTTTTTAATTGTACTTTGGATTGTATACAAAATCTAGGTGTGTATAGGTAAGTGTATTTTTAAAGTAAAAATGGAGATGATTGCATAATCATGGAGATACATGATTTCAGACCCAGGAAGATACTGAGAATGTATGGATGTGAGTGGAAATTTTCTTTCTGCTGTCTGCCAAAAGCATGTAATGAGGATTCATTTAACACATATCTGTTGAATGCTAGCTGTGTGCCTGGTTCTGGTTTAACTGTTGGGGTTACACCAGTGCAAAACACTTGTGCCTATCCTCACGGAACTTACACGCTATGGCAGGAGACAGAAAAAGAAAGTGGCTGATATTTCACAACATTGATTTAATCTCTGTATGAAGTGACTGTTTGGTGCTGAGCATTGCTCAAGGCTCTGGGGTCTAGAGGTGAATAAAACAAATTTCTGTCCTGGTGGAGTTTACATTCCAGTCAAGGGAGACCCACTATAAATCAGTAAGATGCGGTCTAACAGATGGTAAGAAGTGCTGCACCTAAGAATCCAGAAGCAAGGAAGGGAGAAGAGCGAGTTGTTGCTTCGGTGGCCTGGTCAAGCAGAGCTGACCGAGGTTACATGTGAGCCACACCTGCAGGAATTGAGGGAGTCAGGAGAAGTGCTGTAGGAAGAATGAACGGCAGGGACAGAAAGGTCCAGAAGCAAGAATGTGATTGGAATTTGGGGGAAGCAGTGAGGAGGCCAGTGGGGCTGAAGCAGAATGGGGTGGGGAGAGGGGAGAATGGTTGGAGAGGGAGGGGGAGGGAGAGAGAGCTTGTGGGTAGGTCAGTGTAGTGGGTCAGGTCATGTGGGGTTTTGGTGACTGTAAGGACTTTGTTCATAACTCTTGACAGTGACAGGAAATCACTGTAATACAAGGTTTTGAACAAAAAATGGCATAATGTAACTAACGTTTTTAAAAGGCTAGCTGCTCTACTGAGAGTAGATTTTAGTGGGGACCAAGGCAGATAGATGAAGGTGTTTATATTCATGCTTTTAAAGCTTGAGATCACAGAGCTGTTTACATTTCCCACTATGCTAATAGTTTCATATATGGATTTAAATTGGTAGAATCTATGTCCTTGAAGATTTTGAGATGACAGAAAGAGTTGACTCTTTTCCCAGAGAGTCAAGTCTATTGGGAATGTTTTTCTAGATCAAAAAGTAAACATGTAAATACAAGACAGTATGATTGATCAGGCCATGTAATGTGGATAATCAGAATATTTAGGCTGTCCTATTCCAGTTGAACACGTATTGATAGCAGTCAGAATGAGACGTTACTGTACCAGAAAACCTCAGAATCCATAGCTTCTGTCAGTGTCTCATAATAATGACTACTGTAGCAGCAGGATATGAATGGATACAAACTGGGGGTGGTGTTTGAATTTGAATGTAATTGTTGGTCTTTGAATTTGAGCATTTTCCTCCATGCTTTACTGGGTGGATGAGAGGACATCGATTTCTTTAAAGATACTAAGTATCTGTCTAATGTTTATCACAGGAGCTGGTAGGCTGAAGGGAAAACAGATAAGTTGTCTCAGTTGTGAGGTGTGCCCAAACACTTGATGTTTCTCCCCAATTTCAGCTGCCCTGTTGGTACTGGATGAAACTGTTAAACTCATTTTTCTTGCCTGTAATTGGAAATAACTATATGTGATTATTCAAATGAAGTTGTTAAGAGCTTAATCATTGAGTGGTGCAACACTCATTACTTAACATTTAAAATAATTTTGTGGCTTTTATATGAAAGCATACCGTAAGAGGCAGAATAAGAACAAAGAATAACCGTAATACAGAAAATGTAACGGTAGAGCAGCATGGTTTGTGGTAAGAAATTGTTTATAGTCCATATGGAAGATGGAAAAATCTGGGCTGCTTCTTTGAGGGAGAAAAGTGTAGAAAGGTGGGCTAAACGGTGGACAATAATGAGCTAGCATAATTTAAAATCTACTAGGCAGTCCTGTGCATTAATGCAGTCACAAGAACTACGTGCTGATCTCTCCATTCAATTGAACTGTATCTGTATTTGTGCACCATGTCAAGACTTTGCAACTTAACGGAAAGGGTTCTGTGGAGCCTCTCAGAGAATTTAAGACCTTAGAATGGCAGCTAACCCTCCCACCCCTCCCCCAAAACTGAGGGAACGAAAGCATGTGAATAAAAGTTTGAGGGTGATTTGAAAGTGATCTGTACTTCTAAAGGGCTTTTAAACAGAACAGCAAGTGGTGTTTCTGCACTTCTTTCTAGGCACTTTCTGTAAGAGTGGAAAAAAATAGGTTGGACATAGGTCAGGAGAATACCCACAGACACGCTTATATGTAGATTTATTTTTAACTACAGAAGAGAAAGTCTGTTTTGTACTTTTAGAATTAAGCGTAAAGTTGACTGTTACATTAATTTTCACTTATCATCCTTTACTTACGGGGAACTTCATAGAATGTTTTTGGTCTCTAGGTTCATTGGGGTGCTTGCACAATTGTTGTGCTCTATGACAGATAATATGTACACTCAAAGGCATTCCCTTCCCCCATTATCCTTGATCAAAATCAGAAAAGCATTGAATTTGATGACGTAAGGCCTGTATCCATCAGCCTCTCTTACATACATCTCTGTTCCTCTTCTCACAAGTGCTACCACATTGTAACTTGGAGGCCCCAGGTAGTTTTCCTCCTCTTTATCTTCCCCAAGGCAGGGTTGCAAATAACTCTTTTCTCTGCTTTCTGTATCCTTTCCCATACCCATTCACAGTAGCCTCTTGGGTCCTGTTGCCCTTATTTTCTGTTTTTTTCTAGTAGTCTCTAATTAGAGTGGCTAGAAGTTCTGGTATAGTGAAACTGAAATTCTTGCTGTGGCTGAACTGGTGATTAGGAGCAAATGAGAAGTTACTAGAAGTCTAAGGAAGGAAAGGAAACTTGTGTTTGAAGAAGGATTTCTGTACTTGGGTTTCGATGTCTTGATTTGAATAGCTTGACTCCATGGATTTATTTCAGGAAGAAACAGGAAGATAATTTTTCAATCTTAATTATCCTGATAAATTAAATAGAATGGAATTAATATACTGTCACCACATCGAGAGATAAAAGTTTAGATATACTTGGGTACATTTCTCGCATTTTAGATGTTGTTACTCATTGACGGATACAGTCTGGTTTCTCTTCCTTGTATAAAAGCATTTAATGAGCTGTAATTTACATACAATAAACTGAAGTATTTTAGAGGACAAGTCAGTGAGTTTTGGCAAATGTATATATCCTAGAATATATTCCCATCCGCCCCAGAGAGTTCCCTCCTGCTTCTTTGGAGTCAAAAGATGTGTCCCTCTGCTTTATCTCCATTCCCCTCCATATCGGGCTCCAAACAACTACTGATCTGAATCCCACCACTACATTAATTTTGCATGTTCTAGAACTTCAGTATGTACCTCTTTGTATCTGGCTTCTTTTGTTCAGCATAATGTTTCTGGGATATTTCATTTCTTTTACTGCTGAGTAGTATTCTCCCCCACGCCTGCCACCCATGTTTTAAAATAACATTTCTTCATAACTGTGACTTTCTAATAAAAAAGCTGATGCCTCAGGGCAATTTAATATTAAACGTTCTTGTAGCTCCTTATGTCTGCAGCTTTGGCTAATAACTCAGTTTAGGGAATAGTTTTGGTGATGTTCGTATTCCACACAGCTTGATGCCGTCTCCCCCACTCCTAAACACAGACACAAAGTCTACTCTCCTTTTCCATTTTCCTCCATGTAGTAAGCAAAAATGAGAACTGACTACATTGTATATATCCTAGTGTGAAATGCTGTAATGGTCCCTTTCCAAATCATCAAGGAGTTTGCCAAGCTTTACTGACACTTGGTAAGTTTATCCTGAGTTCTCTTGATCAAGAGCCTAGTTGGGTGTTGCATGACATAAAATTATTTTTCACAATTTCCGTAGTGACTGTTAAACACCAGAGAAAAATCTGAGAATTACAGAACCAAGGTGATAAGAGTAGAATATCAGAAATCAAATTCTAACAGATTTTAACTAAGATTTAAAAGAGAATAATAGTTGGAGTTCTTGGCCTAGAGACCAAGAAAGCCAAGAGGATCTGGAAATAGCCTTGAGAAATATGTTGAAGGAGTCCAATAAAGGTCATTAAGAGATACACACTTCCAAAATAAGTCCTAGCGGTGAAGAGTAGAGTGTGGGAATACAGTCAATAATAGTGTAATGACTTCGTATAGTGATAGGTGGTACTGACATTAATCATGGTGAGCATTTTATCTGACATTAATCATGGTGAGCATTTTATAAAGTATATGATAGTCATTTCATTGTGTCATATATCTGACACCAATAGTACATGTCATCTGCACCGCAATATTTTAAAAAGTCAAAACTGTAAGTGATGACAAAAACCAGGACTTCCCTCACCTCATCCTTCCCCACGCCCACTTCCAAAACTTCAGAGGCACTGACTTTTACTCTTAGTAATATGCTGCTACTATTCTTGATTTTTCTATTTTAGATGTTGGATAGGAGCTTCTGGCTATGGAAGATGAGGATTTAGGTCCCCCTCCCACCCTCTCCCCTACCCCACTTCCTCTTCTGCCCGCATCCTGTCTCTAGTTGTATCCTACTTGTTGGTTAAAGCGATAGAGATGGTACTTGTTTTATTGCAGCTACATGAATCTTTCCCTCTGAGCCATCCAGCGTACTCTCTGTGGCTGCGCAATTGTGTTGTTGCGGTTTTCTTTGTGGTTAATGCTTGCATATTCCTGTTGCCTGTCTTCTGCACTGATTTTCCCCTTTCCTGGATCCTGTGTTTCTGGTCTTCTGTTTTTCTCTTGTGTTGATGGGGCACGGTCTTCACTAGCTTGCTGAGATATGGTGCATCTGATGTTTATTATTTTGAGAGCTTATGTGTCTGAAAATGTCTTTATTCTTCCCTCACACTTGATTGATAGCTTTTCTGGGAAATAATTCTCTCTTAGGATTTTGAAGCTCTATGATTCCTTTGTCTTGTAGCTCTTAGTGTTGCTATTGAGAAAAGTCTGATGCATCCTGATTCGCAATTCTTCATATGGGCTCTGTCCCCCCCCCCCCGCCCCCCCCCGAAAGCTTTTAAGATCGCCTCTCTATCCCTTGTGTTCTCACAGGGCAGCATCACGTGTCCTGGCGTGGGGCTTTTTTCACTCTCTTTTCTTGAACACTTGGTGTACTTTTTCAGTCTGAAAACACATGTCTTCTGGGACCTTTTCTTTTATTATTGGTATTTTTCTCTACTCCATTTGTCTCATTTTTACTCCCCTGGAACTCCTTATTTGGCAAATAGTGGACTTCTTGGATCAGTCTCCTCATTTCTTTTATCTTCTATCTTTTGTTTTTTGTTTTGTTCTCTGTAGATTTCCTCAGATAGCTTCTAACCTTCATATTGCTGCTTTTTTTTTAACCATATTTTAATTTCCAAAGCTGTTTTTATTCTCAGGTTTTTTTTTTTTTTTTAATAGCATCCAATTCTTGTTTCCTTGATGTAATATTTTTTATTTTTCCTAAGGGATATTGATTATGGTTTTAAAAATTTCTGTTCTGCATAGTTTCTGGTGTCCCCTCCTCTCCCCTGCTCAGTCCCCTTCCAGCACTTTTTTCCTTTTGTTTGTTTTGGTGCCTACCTTTGCATATTCTGAGCTCTCCTTGGCTTGCCTAACTATTTGAATGGAAGACGAGGCAGCACAAAGCGGATTGGAAAGGTCAGAGCATGTGTGGGCCTTGCAGGGACCCAGTAGTTTCCTTGGTGGACCCTCAGGTGTCACTAACTCTGAGTCTTTTCGCCCGGTCACCTTTCCCAGGGAAGGCCATAAGTTTCCTGTGTGGGAGCTAAAAATCAGGCTGAGTATGTCTAGAGGCGACCCTAGCAGGAGGCTGAGTGTCCAGAGCGGGCTGAGGAGCTTACCGTTCCGTAGGCCCACTGTGATATGGTCCTTGTGCTTGCTGCCTGGTGTCTCACACCCTCCCCTTTGCAGTGTCTGGCCTGGATCCTTTCTGATTGAGTTTCTTCAGATCATAAGCCTTCTAACTGGCCAAAATTGCGGGGAGGGAATTACCCATCTGTGCGGTTTGACGAGGGCTCAGAATACTCCCTATGGAAGGTGTTGGTCCTGCGCTCCAGCTCTCTTTGTTTTTGGCACCTCCTTGTCCGAGGTAGCGAGCCCCACTCCACGCAAAGACTTTCAGATTGCTCTGCTTTGCTAAATTACCCACATTCTGTCTTCTTGGCAACTTGAAAAGTTTTGTTCCCATCTCTTCTATGCCATTCCCTACTCTCTGTTCTCTTTTCTAGGTGCTTTAAGCTTAGCAAAAAAAAAAAAAAAAAAAAAAAAAAAATCACAATCACTTTGTGACTATAGGAAGGAGTGGAGGTAATCAGCACCATCTTTGGTAGTTTTTCGAAAGGGTCCATGACTCCCCCCAGAGCTAATAATCATTCCACTGTGCTTATCAAGAGAGATTGCAGAATCTCTTTATTTAGGGTTCTTTTTACATTGGAGAGTTTCATAAAGTAGGATTAGGTATTGTTCTTAAGTTATTGGGATAGAGTAGATGCTTTCTTAAGAAACATTCTGATCTTAGCCTTCTAGCTTTATATTGGAAAATGTTGAAATTTAGTTTTCTAATCACCAGTAGCATAGTGTTCATGAGTATGTGTCCTACACCAGATCTTGTGGAAGACAAATTTTCAATGATTAGAAACATGGTAGACTTTCTAGGGTGAAGGAAATGTCCTGTGTAATATGGTTTGGGTTATACAGGTATCTTACACTTGCTAAAATTCATCAAATGGTACATCATGTATTCATAAATTTCACCTAAAACAAAAAACAAAACTAAACAAATAGTAAATTCGAATTTAAAATTACATGTGAGCACTGTCAAAAGTATATGAGAGTATTTCTGTGAATTGGGAAAGGTCCTGATTCTCTTGATTTCATGTCGTAAAAAACTGAAAAGCCTTAACTATGAAGATGAAAATGTGCTCATCATGTACAACGTGACACCCCTTCTGCTCCTTGTCCTCCTGTTTTGTGGAGCTGTGCCGCACTGCTCACTAAGCTGTGGATCCATGAGAACGTAGTGTCTTATTTAATATCTAAAACTCCTTGGTATGTCCTAATGTTTTTATTTTGAGATTGTTTCTGGATATGTCCACTCTTTTCTGGAACGTGGGCTTATTTTTGTGTTAGTTGAGCTGAACGCACAATTCCTTGGCTGTAAGCTTCAGCTGAAGTTGTAGATCTAGGACGGTCCACGTGAGCTGTTGGGAAGGAATAATAGTGTGGACTCAATCAGTCATTCCCTTTTAGATATTTTAGAGTAGTCTTTTTTTTTTTTTTAATGTTTTTTTAAAATTTATTTCTAGGAGAGAGAGAGAGACAGAGTGAGCAGGGGAGGGTCAGTGAGAGAGGGAGTCACAGACTGAAACAGGCTCCAGGCTCCGAGCTGGCAGTCAGCACAGAGCCTGACGCGGGGCTCGAACCCACAAACGCGAGATCATGACCTAAGCGAAAGTTGGACGCTCAACCGACTAAGCCACCCAGGCGCCCCCCCCTTTTAGATATTTTAATATCCATTGTCACTTCGTGTCTTCAGAGTGCTCTATATCCTAAGAAACTTCTTCTAGATTCACTCCCAAGGTAGGTTAGGAGTAGTTTTCTCATTTCACAGGAGAGCAAATACACACAGAGGTGGAGACCCAGCCATGCGACTCAGTGTCAGAACCAGGATTAGAAGTTTGCAAGCCAGCCAACCACGGGGAATTGGTGGGAGGGGGAGTTAGGAACTGTTACTTGTAGTGACACCAGTGAAAACCGCTAACCAGTTTATAGGTTTAGGATGGCGAGACTGACACAAGGTTGAATCTGTTTATCGTAGGTGAAAGAGAATCTGCTTTCATGCAAGATGCTGTTGCACTGTAAACGGGATGAGCTCCGGAAGTTGTGGATTGAAGGAATTGAACATAAGCATGTCCTGAATCTGCTGGATGAAATCGAGAACATCAAGCAAGTGCCTCAAAAGCTGGAACAGTGCATGGCCAGCAAGCACTATCTCAGTGCCACCGACATGCTGGTGAGAGAGCCATCTATGTGAAGCATCATTTCTGCTAAGATAGGGAAGTCCCTACTCTCGTTCTCTGAATGCTGTCTTTCATGTAGCACATTACAGACTGCCTGCCCTCTTAGGATTTGTGAGCCCTTGCAGGTGAAGCCTGCCTGGTTCGGTTCCTAATTTTGGTGTTTGAAACATTAGGCGATTATTTAGGTATTACCTGCCTTTGGGACAAGGGCAAGGTGCGTAATGGCAAGAAACCGGCACCTAAATCCTGTTGGCATGGTAATGAGAGACGTTTGAATTTCAGAAGAAGGTGGCTAATGAATCCCATTTTATTTTATTTTTTATTTACTTACTTTTTTAAAGTAGGCTCCATGTCCAGCGTGGGGCTTGAACTCACAACCCCAGGATCAAGAGTTGTATGCTCTACACTGACTGAGCCAGCCAAGTACCCCTCATGAACCCCATCTTAAAAAATGAAGTCTGTGTGAGAGACAGTGTAGGATATTTACAGACTTAACGTTCCACAAATTCTTTGAAGGGATTGTTACATGAGGGCTTTGTCTTTTCCTTTAAACTGATGAGCAAGAAAATAATTTTGGAGCAATAATTCTGGAAGTGACTTTTCAAGCAAGCACACCCCACAGCCTAGCCTTTAGCCTCTGAGTCGAGTCCATTCTGTTACCTTTTTTTTTTTTTTTTTTAAAGTAAGCTCTACACTCAGTATGAGGCTCGAGCTTATACCCCTGAGATCAAGAGTCACATGCTCTACCAACTGAGCCAGCTGGGCACCCCCCTTCCGTTACTTTTTGAATCAAAAATGAAAATTCAGAGAATGTTGTAACTGGTGGTGCATCTGCTGAGTGTCAAGAAGATGGATAAAAAATAATACACCTCTTGTCTCCTAAGAATCCTAACTTTCCAGGGCTGATGGCTCTTAGAGGGCTGCTCTATCTACTCCCCTCTTTCCACATGAGGACCCCACTGCCATCATACCCTGAGCTGTCTGGGGACTCCAGAAGCCCTCCGTAGCAGGTGACTGCATTTGGTTCCTCTTTTCCGCAGTAGGCGAGAGTCTCTTGTCTTTGTTTCACCGAATTAGATTGGGTGTAACACTGGAAACAAAAAACTCTGAGACAATTTGGTGGCAGGAGCAGGGTAAATCCTCCAAATTGTTCCAATTTAGATTGCTAAAAAGAATTCTCTCCTTCATGAGAACCTGTTCAGGGAATTTGGTAACCAAGACGTGAGATGAACTGTGATATTTGATCATACATTAAAACCTGGCGTGTGATAGGAGCGAACAGTGAGCAGTCCATGTAACCAGTCCGCTACAAGGACAGGAGGAGGTGTGGAATGCCACTGGTGTGTTCTCTCTGCCTGTTGTCCTCAGTGTCCTCCCAGAGACTGTTGCTTTCACAAGCAGGTGCGGTTTCGGGTGTTTGGGGGAGAAGAAGGGGTGTGGGCTGTGGCCTACATCTTTCCAGCTTTGCAGAGGAAAAATTTTTAAATTAAAAAATGCAAGGGTAGGGGCGCCTGGGTGGTGTAGTCAGTTAAGCATTTGACTTCAGCTCGGGTCATGATCTCATGGTTCATGAGTTTGAGTCCCGCATTGGGCTCTGTGCTGACAGCCCAGAGCCTGGAGCCTGCTTCAGATTCTGTGGTCTCCCTTTCTCTCTCTGCTCCTTCCCTGCTTGTGCGTGCTCGCTCGCTCACTCTCTCGCTCTCTCTCACGCTCTCTCTCTCTCTCCCCCTCTCTCTTTTTCTCTCAAAAATAAACAAATAAACTCTAAAAAATGGGTAGGGTCTAGATTGGGCCAGCTTGAGTACTGTAATTGTCAGTTCTAACTAAAATCATGTGATTGGGAGGAGTGCGGTAGGAAGGAAGACCATTTAACTCCAGAAAGGGGTGAATATATGAGCTGTGTTGCCCAGAAGTTCCTTATTGTCTCTATTTGTTGTTTATATATTCTGGACACTAATATTTTGTCAGATGTATTTGAAATATCTTCTCCTAGTTAGTGGTATATATTTTTACTTTGTTTATGAAGCCCTTTGTTACAAAGAAGTTTTAAAATTTAGTGCAATAAGATTTCTTTCTTTTTTCCTTTATCTGATTTTCAAGAAACATTTTTTCTATCCCACTGTCTTCTAGAGAATCTACTATGTCTTCTTTAATTCATTTGGAATCTATTTCCGTATATGATATAAACTATGGATCTAATTTTATCTTCTATATAAATAGCCATTTGGCTCAGACCACTTGCTAAATTTATTTCCTACTGACTTCTAATGCCATCTTGGTCACATACCAAGTTGTCACGTATATGTGGGACTGTTTCTGAGCTCTTCATTTTTGTTAATTGGTCTTGTCTATATGTGCACCCAACCATGCTGTTTTAATCACTATTATTTTATGATATATCTTGATAGCAGGTGGAGATGTTCCCTCACCTTGCTTCTCAGAATTGCCTGTGCTATTCTTGGCCCTTTACTCTTCTATATGAATTTTAGTATCGGCTTGTCACATCCTGCAAGAAGTGCCATGAGATTGATTCAGTATAAGAATGTCATCTTCATTTACGGAGTCTTTCAGTGAACAGGATAGGCCTCATTTGTTGGTATCTTCATTTATGTTCTATATAATAATGCTTAGTAATGCGTTCCTTAGAGGTATTAAGTATATTTTATTGCCAGCTATCGTATTTTTTCAAACAGTGGCTCTTTATTAATAACAACTTCTAGTTATTTGTTAGTGATGAAGGGATGTGATAGATGTTTAATTGATCGTATGTCCCTGAACCTAATCCCAATCCTGTCTGCTTGGAAAATGATGATTTATTCTTTATGGCTTAACTCAGATTTCTTTAGCTCTCTGAATGTCCCAGGTGGTTAGATGCTTTTGTTTTTCCAAAAAATTAGACATTTGTTTTTATTGTGGTTAAGAATACTTGACCTGAGTAGATGCTTTCTTGTTTGTTTGCTTCCATAAGCTGCATGTACTTCCTTGTAATACAGTTGCTTTGGTTTGTATGGTAGGTCATTGGAGAGTGAGGGCGATATCTTATTTATTTTTGTCTGCCCTGTGCTGAGCACTGTGGGCCTCATATAGTCAGGGTTCACAGATCATTAGCCAAATGGGTAACTGTGTGAAAGACTTTAATATCACTCTACAGAGAATAAATATAAATAGGGTGTTTCCTCTCTACAGGCTCTGGTCTGATTTTTCTCTGGTTTTGGTGTTTGTTTTAATGGCAAAGTTTTCTAGTTTCCAGCCTTTCCCTTTTGCAATATTTACACAAACAAAAAAACCAATAATTATAATAACAGCCAATAGGTACTGAATATTCACTATGTTGTTACATTTTAAAAATACATTTGTTAACACGTTTATTTCTTATAGTGACCCAATGAAAGAAGGGTTTCTCATGTGCTCTCCATGTTTCAGACGAGGTTGTTGTTTTGTATAATCTGAGGAGTTGGCGTATCCTAATGTACCATGAAGATTTCATGAATGTAGGATTAAAGGTATGCTTAAAAGGTTGGAAATTTTCTCCAATTTGGCCTTTTGTATGAGTGAATAGTAAGGTCTATAATTACTCTTTCATTGGACTTGATGTGAAAAAATAATCGTATTTCCTTTCCCTGTGGCTATGTGCTATTAGAAGTAAAATCTACTTCAGGCATCTCAAGGGTCAAATTGAAAGAAACATCCTTGCCAGAAGACATCAGAGGAAAGTGAAGACAAAAAAATCGAGTCTTTCAAAACTCTCCGATTTCCTTGGATTTTATCAAAAGATTTTGCATTTCCATTGTAAGGCAGGTGCAGATGCCCAGTAATTTAATCCCTACTCATGTTCATAAATCCAGAGTAAATAAATCAGTGGTGACCCATGTCTCTTGTCAGCTCCTGCAATTCCTCCTCCACCATCACGCTGGCCTGATAGCTATAGACTTGGCTTCTAGATGGGATATTTATTTCTTCTTTTGATATGATAACCTGAGTATTGCATAAAATAATTAAATTGTCATGACAGCGAATGTCTGCAAATAGGCATGGCCTTTTGTTTCCTTCTTCAAGGTAAACAGCTGCTGTTAGCTTATGAAAAGCTAAGAGTGGCCCAACAAGAAGCCTGTATCCGTCACATTGAAATCAGAGACGTGATTAATATTGTAGCCTGTAGCTTTGCGATATGTACGGTTTAAATTAGACCTCTGCAGTCATTGTGCGGGCTTGATGCAAGCACATTAATGACATAATTTCTGGTTGCTGCATCACATTTCTGCAGTCTGTCCTTTGTATTCCACTCACATTAATTGAAGTAATTTTGCCAGTGAAGCGTGTTTCAAACCTCTGCATTTAAATTGAAATTTTAATTCCCTTATTGTCTTGAAAAGACGGCGGAAGATGCCTTGTTACAGGTTTCATTATCACTCAGAACACTCCAGCTGCTGGTTCTAATGTACAGTGACTGATTAATTCTGGGAAGAATTATTAATATATGAATAGCCGTTTCTTCCCAGTGGCATGAGCTAACCAGGAAGGTATTTTACGATAGTTAATGTTTTTATGAACTTTTTTTAAAGGAAAATTTATGTGGAAGTCTGCATCACATGAAAACTGTACAGATGAGCTTCGCACACTACTTACCCAAGTTCTGATTTATCAACCCATAGAAGTCAACTCATAATTGCATTCAATCAGTGGGAATGAAGCTGGTGTGAGTAGTTTGGAGGCACTTGAGCCAAGCTGACTGTCACATGGCCTGGGACGACATTTTTTCACTTCTAAGTCTTCCTGAGATTATAGAGATTTTGAATGTCTCTTGTTTTCTTATTTCTATTTTTTTAAAAAAATCATAGCTGTGTAGTGATATAAGGATTATTATAACTGCTTAGATTTACGTAGTTGTCTTCCTCCCGGAGAATCCCAGAGTGCTTTGAGAGAATGGTGTGCTGGAATTATATCACTTATACTGAAAACATGGCCACATTGGGCATAAAGGGAGTAAAGTGGCTATTTAATCTCGTGGTTTTACTAAGCCATTGTAATAAAAATATATTTGTAATGTTTTCACCCTTTTTGTTTATTGTATAACAATCAAGGTTGTGAATGTCAACCTTATTGTGGGTCAGATGGGCCTGTGCTTGGGTCCTGGCTTTGACTTTTACTAGCTGGATCACTTGGGGCTAATAGTTTGACTCTGGGGAAAGTTGGGAATTGAGAATTACATCCACTCCCAAAGGTTGTTGAAGGGATTAAATGAGATACTAAGCTACTTATGTGAAGCACACACAGTATACACCTTAAGTGTTTAGAAATGTTATTTATAATGAATTACTTTAACAGATACTGTAAGAAGGATATGGTGATTGCTCCCATGTGATAATTTCAAAAACTCATAGGAGGTGGACTTGCTCTGAACTGGTAGAGTTCAAGTAGGGCTGGCTAGGTTAGGCATCATGGTTTCCTTCTTCCCCTTAAGAAGGGAACATCTATCTGAATGAAAGACTACCCCCATTTTATGCAGTCAAAAGGAGTTCTTGCAGGCAGAGATAAGATTTTTCTCTGAAAGCAGGGGTGCCTGGGGCTGGCTCAGTCAGTGGAGCATGTGACTCTTGATGTCGGGTTTTGAGTTCAAACCCCACATTGGGTGTAGAGTTTACTTAAAAAAAATATCTTAAAAAGTTTTTTTTTTCTCTGAAAACAAAGCTAGTCTACTCTAACACACGCACAGAAGAATGATCAGGACCCCAGAGTTCTTTGCCATATATTTGGGATTTTGACATGGATAAATTTCAGATTCTGTGTCAATCAACTTCTTGGCCTACTTCAGCGATATGTTCATAGCAATGCAAATTGTCAGTAAACTAAGACCAGTTTCTTGCAAAATTGACTCTTAGGTAACTACGTGTGTTTTCCTGCTAGTATTGTAAGTAGATATAAGCCAGTTCACTATTGGAGGATGTTTATCAATAGTGTTGATGTTAGTGTTATAAAGTAGTCGATGTCAAGCTCTTCTTTCTGTCAGTGCTTACATGGTAGAACCAGTGGACCAGCCAGCTTGTTCTTTTTGCTGCCATTAGAACTGTCATTAGCAAATAGACAAATTCTTCTTTTCTCATGTTGTGGGCAGGGAAGGGGTGATCATGCATCTACTATCAAATGATTAATGTGCAAGAAAGAAAAAGGGGGCCAAAGTGCATCCCTTTCATCTGGTCTGAGAGTTTTTGAGATCTCACAGGACTGTTTTTTCTCATTATGTCTGTGGGAATGGTATTAAGGTAAAAACTCTATAAATATTGAGAGCTGGAACATTCTAGTGAACTTATTGACCTTAACTTGAAACTGGTAAGTGACTGCAAAAATGTTTCAATATTCCATATAGATTTCTCTACACATGATAAAAAATATATCCGTGATCAATAATGAAATAACCACCATTAAGCCCATCTAGTTCTAGTGTAGAATATCGATTCGAAAGACCAGTGCCAATATTCTGTACTAATAACAGGAAAGAATCAGGCATATGTTTTGGTAGACTTACAAAGAATGGAATGACGCCATTGCTGATGACTTGCATTGTTGGGATATATATCTGAATGTGTGCCCTTAACCTTGAAGGAGTTTACGTGCTAATATGGAGAGACAGAGGAACAAATAAAGAGTCTCATATCGCAATGAGCATAACAAGAAATTGGGGATCAGGAACATTGGGGTTGGAGGTAGGGTAGCGTGGTTTGCTTTTTAAATACGGTAGTCAGCTATAACTGCTTCTAGCTGAATTTGGGACCCCTTCATTCCTTCAAACACTTATATCTGATCTTATCAAAAAGATTTAGGAAGAGCTGAAAATAAAGTTATTAAACAAGAAACCTTGGTGTTTGTCTAGAATCAAATGAGTAGGCTTAATGTGGCACCTGTATTTTTCTCTTTGAGAGTAAAAGTACAGAGCTTGTAAACTATTTGTATTCGTGCTCAATGCCCTTTTTCATTTGTATTTGTTTTTGAAGGCTAAGGTTTGACACTGTTTGAAAGGCACCCAGTTATTGTATTAGCTTCCCTCCCCTTTTATTTTGTTCTTTTATCTGCTCTTCTTTGCCTCTCTAAAGCAAATAGAAATTTTGTCACTAATTTTGTCACACTAAACCTCAAAAGATTCAGCAATTTTCAGTTGGCTTGCCTGGCTGTAGGGCAGTGATTCCCAAACTCTGCACATTAGGGACTTCTTGAGGAAATCTAAAGCCCAGGGTACACCCTACTCTGATGACCTTGAAATCGCTGGTTGTGGGACACTAACTTCAGTAATTTGACATTCTCCAGGTGATTCCATTGTAGAGATAAATGTGGAACTGTAAATCTAGGGTAGGGCCTATGCTATGCAACAGAGTAAAACTGTCTTGGACATCCTTTAATACTGGCTTTGAGGGGTTAGAAACCAAGTACAAGTAAAGCCTTGGATTGTGAGTAACTTGTTCTGTGAGCATTCCACAAGATGAGCAAACATTTCTAAGAAATTTTAACTTGATCAATGAGTGATATTCTGCAATATGAGTAGTACGTGACACTGAATGTCACATGATCACAACTGAGCCAGTAGGTTTTTTAAAAAAAATTCTTTTTAATCTTTATTTATTTTTGAGAGTGAGTGGGAGACAGAGTGTGATCTGGGGAGAGGCAGACACAGAATCTGAAACAAGCTCCAGGCTCTGAGCTGTCAGCACAGAACCTGATGCAGGGCTTGAACCCATGAACTGTGAGATAATGGCCTAAGCTGAAGTCCGACACTTAACTGACTGAGCCACCCAGGGGCTTGAAATTCATTTTGATATACAAGTGCTTTCGATTACAAGCATTTTTCCAGAACAAATTATGCTCAGAAACCACTGAGCTTTACTGTGTTTGCATGAGA
This sequence comes from Proteles cristata cristata, assembly GCA_017311185.1. NCBI lineage: Eukaryota > Metazoa > Chordata > Mammalia > Carnivora > Hyaenidae > Proteles > Proteles cristata. The sequence continues at coordinate 601,396 of JAESUZ010004246.1, forward strand.
CGGACTTCATTTTTGTAGAAATGTTGTAGCTTGAAGTTGCTTGTTTGCCATCCTCTGTTGCAGGTTTTGGATAGAGCTGACGAGTATTTGGCCCTACTCTGATTTTATAGTCTGATAATTTGGTAATAGGAATGTTGTTGAATGGTTAAATTAGATGCTCTCCAGGTTTGGGTGACCTTGAACTCTTCAGGGCTTGTCTTCTTAGTGCTCTGCTTCCTATTTTCTTACTGTGGTTTCTTATTTTGAATTGTGCTGGGATTTCATGGGTTGAAATTGGGGCACAGGTTTACTCACTGACAAATGGTGGCTAGCTACATTGTGGTGTAGTGCAAACAGAATGGATTTGAAAGCAAGACGTTCTTAATTCCAGTCCTAACTCAACAACTCACTAGTTCTGTGAGCTTTGACAAATCTCTTTCTCTCCCTATTATTTAGTATTCTCTTCTCTAGAGTGGATATACAAATACCCTGTCTAGATTGTAGAATGGCTGTGAGAATAAAAGTGAAAGGTTGTAAGGTTACTGTGCTTTGTAAAATATGAGGCAATCTACAAATTTAAAAAGGTCTAAGTAACATCATCATCACTATGATACAGGGCCAGGTAAGAGAATAGCAGTCATCAGGGACTTGTTCATACTGAGCAGCCGTTCTATCTCGGTGCCATTGTCACTAATGCATTCATCAGATTACCTGTGCGTGCATGCACTTCTATACACTTTCATCTGTAGGAGGAATAAACTAAGGCAAGAATAATACACAAGGCCTTCGCTGACCTCCTCTGTCATGTTCTGGGTTTCAGCCTCACACATGGACATGCCTAAACAGGTTTCTGATTGGTCATTGTGTGGCCAAATGGGGACTCTGTATATGTATAAATTGCTGCAGGTGACCACGCATGCTGATGGGAGCCCTCTGTCTCAACTTGATGATGATCTGGGAAGGTGGATCGGTAGCTTTTGCTTGGCTTGACTACATAGGAGGAGCTTGTGGAAATATGTTTTCTCTGTGATTTATCCCAGTGCTCATTACTTGTTGTTCCTAGCTCTGAAAATGCAAAAAGCCACCTTCCTCTCGCATTCCTTTGTGGGATTTAAACAGTTGGTGTTAATAAAGAACTATGTCAGTGCTGAGCATTTCTAATGGGATAGGGGCTCTTGGAGAGTGGGAAATTGTCTTGATTGAAGTGTGAGCCTGATGTGACTCTCAGAGACCTCCTTTGCCGACTCCTAAGAGAATTGTTCTGTAACTTTTTCTTGCCCCAGAATAACAAATAAGATGACAGAACTAAGTGGCTTTGGGACCCTTGTCAAATGAGGATATCTTTCCTAGTGGTCTCGTCTCTTGCATTTTAGAGTAGAAACCTAGGATTTAGTGCTGTCTCTGTGGAGCACTGATGGGAACTGAGACTTGGAAGGACCATTAGCTAGGAACAAAGAAGGATTTTTTTTTTTAAGTTTATGTATTTATTTTGAGAGAGAGAGATAGAGACTGAGCAGGGGAGGGGCAGAGAGAGGGAGACAGAGAATCCCAAGCAGGCTTTGTGCTGTCCGTGCAGAGTCCGATGTGGGGCTCTAAGTCACAGACTGTGAGATCATGACCTGAGCTGAAACCAAGAGTCAGATGCTTAATTGACTGAGCCACCCAGGTGCCCCATTGGATTGTTTTGTGTGTGTGATTGTGTGATCTTGCCCAGAAGCCATTGACAAAGTCATTATGAACTGATCTGTTATAAATCTGTTAGAATAAATAAGGCTCCAAATTTGGCATTATGTATTAGAAACTCTAAGTATGTGCATTACTTTGGACTTGGAATACTACTTCTAGAATGATAAGAGTTAAGCATTTTAATTATGTGATAAAAAATGTATCCAAGGATAATTATCATAGGAAATTTTGAAAGTCAAAGAAAATACCATCTACTTTGTATGGGGAAATGGTTTAAGTCATTTGTGGAATATTCATTTTATGGAATAGTATGAATGCTAAAAATATATTGGTAATGGGCAGATGTTCCCAATGTATTGCCAAACGGAAAAAAAAAAACCCTATTTAAAAATAATAATACTTTTTAAAAACTTTGTATGGAAAATCATGTGGAAGGAATCAGATTAAAACGTATTTTACCTGATGAGTGAGAATGTGGACCATCTTTTTCCTTTGGGATTTTGTGTTTTTTGAGTTTTCTTGATCATATATTTTTATAATTTGGAAGCAAAAATAAAGGTTAAGAAAGTACATTCCTGGGCCTTAGGCCTTACTCTCCTCTCTCTCTCTCTCTCTCTTCTTTTCTTCTTCTTCTTCTTTTTTTTTTTTTAATTTTCAACGTTTTATTTTATTTTTGAGACTGAGACAGAGCATGAGCAGGGGAGGGGCAGAGCGAGAATGAGACACAGAGTCTGAAACAGGCTCTAGGCTCCGAGCTGTCAGCACAGAGCCCAAAGTAGGGCCGAACCCATGGACCGCAAGATCATGACCTGAGCCGAAGTCGGACGCTTAATCCACTGAGCCACGTAGGTGCCCCACTCTCTCTTTTCTTTAATCTGTGAAATTGGGGTAGGACTCCAGTCCTGACAGCCTTTAAATGTCTCTTATAATAGAAAACTCAACATTTCATTCCTCAGATACTGTCATTCTCTGAGACTTGGACTTAGGGAATATCTTAGATGATTTGGACACCCGTACTTGACAAGAAGAAAGAAAACCCCCCAAAAATTTCTGCTTAAATTGTGGGAATTATTTGTGGTACAGTGCACTGATGTTTAGGAAAAAACAAAACCCAAAAAGGTAGGGGGTAGCCCCAAAGACAACTCAAGAGCTAGCTTAGTCAAATGGTACGCTTTTAAACCAAGTCTGTGTTTCAGAGCAGTGGTAGGATGAGCTCTTTGTTGAAATCAGAAGTCATATTTGATCTCTTGTGAGTTTTGTTTTCTGAGATCTTGTTTTTTGAAGATACTTTAAAGAAGAAATTCACAAGTAAAAGGGTTTTTCTTTGACAGCACTTCATCTCACAGGCCCCCCTCGGCTCATTCACTTATCAATAACTTCATCTCATTTGCTTTATCCTGTAAATTCCATTAGCTCCACGGCAGTCTATTGCATTAAGCCTTCACTACCTAATATCACCTCATTTACATTGACACATGCTTGACCTCAGCCCTTCTCCTCTCTTTGCTAATGCACCAACAAGCGCTGATACCTCTCTGGAGCATTATCATTCGGCTGTTAGCACAACTAATAACAACCCTTCATTTGAACTGATGAAGGTTTATTAAATAAAAACATGTAATAACCTCAGCAGTAATGAAAGGAGAATGGAAGTAGACAGCATCCTGTTTTTAATGGTGAGAGCACGCTGACTCTGCATTATAGGTATTGGGTTTCTGGAGGGAGAAGGGGCACCTGAGTGGGGCTGATCAATATTCTGCTAGCAGATGACTTTCAGCATGGGCGTTTTTTTGATTGCCTGATTTGATCACCAGGTTGGCTGCAGGCTGAGGAGTTAGGGTGGGAAAAAAGTGTTCTTGCTCCAGGCACTTGGCCTCGCCCCTGTGATGCAGCCTCCTCGGGAAGTCTGTCTTAAGTTCCCACTGTCAGTAGCCTGGAGGCCTGCAGTCAGTGGCAAAACAGACCACTGGGAGCCTGACCTTCTCCAGTAAAGCTGAGATCAGGGATTCTGTTTTTCCTAGAGATCCCCGGAGACTCCTCCAAACCTCCGCTATAGCCCTGAGCCTTGCAGGGGCTCCTTTATTCTGCTTCATCTGTCCTTCACTCTGCCTCCCAACTTCCCTGCCCCCTCCCCCTCACCATTTTGTATGAAGAGCAGTCTAAGCCATCCTCTATGTGTGTCCCCTGTGGTGGCTGCTGTCATGTTTTAAACACAAGCTGAGTGGAAGTTGTGACTGAGTTTATATTTAACAGGATTATGATCCACAAAATCCTTTGGGATCACATGGTTGTGGTTTTAGGTCACACACATATATAATATTCTGCAGTTAAAATTTTCCTCGATTCTCTGAGGCAGGTAACCCTACAGAACGCAGCTCTCTGTAAAGGCCACAGTGTCCTACAAACAACACTGTGATGTCCTGGATGTACCGCGGTGTTCAGATCTCCCAAAACTATGAGATTAAACCGTACGACATGGCCAATATTGGATCATTGTTGACTTGTAATTGTTTTCCTGTGGTTCAGATTTCAAACTAATACATGTAAAAGAGTGTGTTTTTGATTGGTGGTGGTGTTTAAAGCTGTTGTTGTTGTCGCTGTTGTTTTGGTTTTGGTTTTTTAAATATTTCCGTCTGATAACCACATTACTGCTTTGGGCACTGTGATATAGTAAAATGACAATGTTTGGTAAGTGATTGGTCTGGGGTTCTTGGTGATAAACATCCTTCCTGCTTGTGTAAAGGTGAGTTTGGCTCATTCTGAGTTCAGAGGGAGACTTCTTATGCCCACCTAGGACTCCTTGAGCCCTCTATGTGGAGACTTCTGGGTACAGGGCTGTTTTGAGGAGGCACCATAGGTGCCTTCTAGCAGCTTAGGGGCCCAGATTGCAGCTGGCCAGGGGCGTGGGCACTAAGTAAATGTCATACTCCAAGGCCTGCTGCTTTTGTTGTTCATAGCCACAGTTTTTTGGTGTTCTTGGTTGAGACTGTTCAGCAAGTTTAACTCGTGTCTTATGTGGTATAGGAAGGGCGAAGGTATCCATTCTCTGGAGTAGCCTAATTTCGTATCTAAAAAGATATGCATCTGTAATCTAAAAAGATACGCATCTGTAAGTTGAGCCAGTGAGACATTTGCAGAATGGTTATGTTGTCTTACTCGAAAAATACTTCCTTAAGGGAGGCATACAGACCTATTGAAAAGGGATAAAACATGTTGGAACCATGTAATTATCAGAGTCCTGAAGGAAATACTTGTTTTAGACTCAACTGTGGCAACACATTTGCTTTCTTTAGGAAACCTTATTGCCAAAATAAGCATTTTCCTTAGCTAGCAGGTGGTTTTAGTTAGAAATGGTTACTAATGTCAGTTACCATTGTGTCTCTCCTCTCCCCAACTAAAATAATAATATAATAATATATAAAAAATAATAAACTGGTATTTCTTCAGTGAAGCCAACTGAATGTTGGAGAATGGCCAACTTTCCTCCAAAACATTTCAAGTGGTCTGTGTTAAAGCACAAAACTAGATCTTTTTACCTAGTTGAGTGACACTAGCAAAAGATGAACACTTAGCTATGAAGTACTAACTTCCTACTTTAGACTGGAAGGAAATTGAGGGGCACCTGGGTGGCTCAGTCGATTAAGCGTCTGACTTCGGCTCGGGTCATGATCTCATGGTTCACGAGTTTGAGTGCTGCTTGGGCTCTTTACTAGTGAACTGTTGTCCTGAATGTCATCTATTTGATTTTTCATCTGGTATGTCTTGTTCGGTAATAGTATATATTTATTTGATGTTGAATGTCGTGCTTAACCCGATTTCAGTAATTTCTCATAGCAACTCACAAGTGAGACCATTTTATTGCTGTCTACTTTAATCCATCTTCATCTCTTGAGTTCTTGTTAATGTTTCATCAGTGTTATTTTAAAAAGTGCTCTGTAGACATTACATTTGGAAAACAGTGAAATGATTCATAAAATGACCACATTAATATAAAAAATTTCTTTGGTTGTGTTTTTACCGGTTGTGTTTTATCCATCTAAATGTAGATGGATATTTAATGATTTTTTTTTTAAGATTTTATCTTTAAGTAATCTCTATACCCAATGTGGGGCTTGAATTACAACCCTGAGATCAAGAGTCGCATGCTGTACCAACTGAACCAGCCAAGCACCCCAAGGATGTTTAATGGTTTGTATTAAAGCCTGAATGTTAGTAAATGCCTGGAAACCAGGTCCTCCCTGTCCCCCATACAACAGAATTGACCATCAATGATGGTTGGATGGTCGATGGACTGTTTGCTGTGCCACCAAGTTTTACTTATGTATAAACGTTATGATACACGCTTCTTGAAACCAGGTAAGATAAATGTCAGGTTTCTATAAACTGATGTTCTAGAGATCACATGTTGTGCTGATAACTGCTTTCTTAAAATCAGTTTTAGTACCACTTAGTAAGGTTAGAGTAGGGGAGGACAGTGCCCTTGCCTAGGTTTCATAATTACAACCTTTAATAAGTGAAGGCCAGGAGATTGGAACACTGTGTTTTCATATAAAAATAGGACTATGGTGGGGTGCCTGGGTGGCTCAGTCAATTAAGCGCCCAACTTGGGCTCAGGTCATGATCTCACGGTTTGTGGGTTTGAGCCCTGCCTTGGGCTCTGTGCTGATAACTCAGAGCCTGGAGCCTGCTTCAGATCCTGTGTCTCCCTCTCTCTCTCTGCCCCTCCCCACTTTCTCTGCCTCTCTCAAAAATAAATAAAACTATTAAAAAAAATAAGACTATGCTGTCTTCTCTGTGGTATAATTTTCAAATGTTTGAAATTCTAAAATCACTCTTGGTTATATATATATATAAATTGTACTTGTATTTTGGGTCAAGAAGACATATTCAGAAAATTTGTCATCTGAATGATTGTAATGGAAACAACAATTTACTGAAAACACTTGCATTAGCACATGTTAGTAACACCCCGTGAGGTTTCTTTAACCACAGAATAAATAGACTCTGTTAAACATCTGATTTCTAATTTCAGTGAGCGCTCACTATGTGCCAGGCACTATGTTAAGTGCCTTACCTATATTAAAAAAAAAAACAAAGAAAAAAACAACAACAAAAAAACCACTTCAATTAAGGAGCTTTGAAAATTGACATATTCCTATACTTTTGTTTTTGGAACATGAACTGTTTGGGTTAAAAATCTTCATGCAAATTCCTACAAACAAATTGAGTGTGGATGTGCAGTGGGTGGTTTTTAAGCTTAAATATCTCAGCAGGATTTAATTACCTTAAGGGATAAGGCTACATGATGGGCCAGTGGAGTACCAAATTATTTTTCATTTTCTGGATCTCGATGTCACTAAAGGTTAATGCATCCTCTTTTCGCTGTTAGAGACCCGAGTTAAAATCTATTTTAGAGCATACGTGTAAATGAATTTGTTGTTGTTTTTCCTCCTTGGGGATGCAGTGGTCATTTTGCGAGGCTGCTTTTCCATTTGGAATTGTCGGCAGCTTGCATGAGGCCCAGGGGCTCCCGTCATGGGGGCGGTTACGAGTCAGCACGAAAACGAACTGGAGGCCTTTGGGGGGGGTGGGCAGAGCTGGCCCAGGGCGTGCTGCTTTCTCATCCCTGTCTTCTTTCTTGGTTAACTTAAGGAAGCTTTCTTGCTACTGACATTTGATTATAGCACATCACAAAACAGGAGCTGTGTTTGTGGGCAAGGTTGCATTTTCCTCCCCCACCCCAGGCCACATGGTTATTCCGCAGCTCCCAGGCTTTCTGTATCCGCTGCCCACCTGCTCCTCAGTGACCTTGTGCACTGGTGCGGGTCCGCGATCAACACTTTTGATCGTTGATACGTTTCATGGCTTTCGTTATTTATTGCTTTTACTTAAACACCTCACTTTTTAGGAGCATTTTTATCTCCCTAATTACATCCACTGTTTTTACCCTGAAGTATTATTAGTGATTGCCTTTCTCTGGAACTTTCAGGAATATTTACAAGTATAAAGAAGCAGGGAGCAGTCAAAGCATAGGAATCCCTTTGGGGAGCTGGGTAGGGCTCTTCTCCCTCTGAGTTCAGCTTGTAGTCCTCTCTTTTCTATTATTACTACAATTACACTCCTACTTCTATTACTATTATTACTTTGTTTTATTTTTACTAAATATATTGTCAAGTTAGCTAACATACAGTGTAAACAGTGTGCTCTTGGTTTCGGGAGTAGATTCCCATGATTCACTGCTTAGTACAGTACCCAGTGCTCAGCCCAGCAAGTGCCCTCCACAATGCCCATCACCCATTTTTCAGTGCTGACAGGTTGGATCCTAGAGCCTGCTTCAGATTCTGTGTCTCCCTCTCTCTGTCTCTCCCCTGCTCACTATCTCTCTCACTCTCAAAAATAAGTAAACATTAAAAAAATTTAAAATCTAGTTCTTTATGGAAAGACAAATTTAATCTTCTCTACGTGGATAACTGGGATCATATAAAACATATTTCACTCCCCTCTTTGCAGTTATTACTTTGGTTTCAAAGTGAGTTGAGTCCCTCATCTTTATGTGTTGTAGGTGTTCCGACACCATTTTTACTCATCCAATCTTTTTTGTCTTAAAATCTCCCAAATTGCACTTCACTCCAGGAGCGTTTTCTTCTCCGGAGTTTATCTTCTATTCACCGTTCATATCCCATTTCTTCTATCAAACTGGATCAGGTCAAGCAGAGGTGATGACTTATTTTCTGCCTGAAGCCTTCACGTCAAAAATGCATTTACGTGTGTGTGTGTGTGTGTGTTTGTGTGTGTGTGTGTTTGTGTGTGTGTGTACAAGGAAGAGCAAGAAAGAGCCTGTCTCTGTGTTGACACACAGGTAGGCTAACCAAGCCCTGACTCACGATCACAATGAGAATTAATTGAAACATTTATGCAGTGTGCTTTTATTTAGCTTTAGTCTTAAAAAGCTAAATGTGATTAAAAGTTGATTTCAATTATTAGTACGTGGACTTCTTGTGAGAATATGAATGACATAATTTAATTGGGGAGATCATCACACTTGTGTCTGTTAATAGGCAATGTGTGTGGGAATAAATGATAATGTGCAGCTCTGCAGTGCTTTAGATGCCTTCATGTTTATCTTTTTTTTTCTAGTGAAAAGTTTTCCTCTTCTTTTTTTTTAGTTTTTAAAAATATAATTTATTGTCAAATTGGCTTACATTACAACACACAGTGCTCATCCCAACAAGTGCCCTCCTCAATGCCCATCACTCATTTTCCCCTCTCCCCCACCCCCAACCTCAGTCTGTTCTCTGTATTTAAGAGTCTCTTGTGATTTGCCTCCCTCTCTGTTTGTAACTATTTTTTTCCCTTCCCTTTCCTATGTCTTCTGTTAAGACTTCTGTCTTCTGTTTCTTAAGATCTATATATGAGTGAAAACAAGGACATATCTGTCCTTTGCTGACTGACTTATTTCACTCAGCATAATACCCTCCAGTTCCATCCACGTTGTTGCAAATGTTTATGTTTAATAAGATTGTTTTCTTCAGCATTATTTCTCTTGGATGGTGCACCCTTCAAAGGCACAGCTAGGCCTAACCACGTTATACTCTTCAAAGTCTGATGTATGCTGATAAGGTTCATATAAATTCTCTTTTTCTTTTAAAAATAGTCTCTCGTGATTCTAATATTGCTGGGTTATGTAGTTGTCCTACTTAATCATTTTTTATTCTCTCTTCAGGTGTCAGCAGTGGAGTCTTTGGAGGGTCCCCTGCTCCAGGTGGAAGGACTGAGCGACCTTAGGTTGGAGCTTCACAGCAAGAAGATGAACCTCCACCTGGTTCTCATAGATGAGCTGCACCGGCACCTGTACATCAAATCCACTAGCCGAGTGGTGCAGCGGAACAAGGAGAAAGGGAGAGTGAGGTTGGTTCAGGAGCCCCTCTGCTTCAGTGTCCTGTGGCAGTGGAGACATTTAAGGAACATTATTTGTTTCCCAGAATACTATTGTAGTTTATTTGCTTCTTGGTTTTGTTTTTTACTGTTTAACATGCTGTCCCCGAAACTAGAAGATGGTTTTATAATAGCAAATACTCCATGTTCTGAAAGGCTGACATCCAGAGTTTCTTCATTCCTTCATTGCACATTTATGATGACCCTTTTATGCAAAGAGAGATAAGAAACCTATACTGTGGGCTTTTGTACTGAATTAGAGATATTCTGGTATATCTCACAAGGAAGAGAAAAAGATCCTTAAGTTATATAGGACAGTCAGCCTAACTAAGAAATTTAAGTGTGTGGGCTGAAGTTCTAAGATTCTTTGTTACTCAGGGTTGTGTTCAGCTTTAGACAATCTTCTTTGTGGAATAGTTCAGGAGAGCTTCAGAGAGAATACTTTTTCCTTTATCCTTGGGCTGACCTAGCATAGTCCCATACTTAAGGACTCAAGAAATTCATTGGGTTAGTCTAGACCTGGAAGGAAGTAAGAGCAGATCTTAAGGAAGTTAAGACAGTAGACTACTGACATTATTAACATGTATCAGATAGCTACGCATGCCATAGTACTTCCAACATTCCTTCAAAATAGCCGTGAGATCTTTTCAGAGGGCACTTTAGCAGTACCTGTCGAAATACATGTGCTCATACCTTTTCATCCAGCTACAGAAAAGAGGAGCACTGGAAGCAGTGCATGCTGGGAATGAAATCTTTGAAGTCCTATCCTGTTCAGACAAAAATTGCCAACTTTGTGTGTGATGCTTCAATTCAGTCCGAGACCCTGACAGAAAGGGAAGTTTCTATCTCGTTTCCGCAGATGGGCACTAGAAAATCTTTTGCCAGGCACACAAATTGAGCTAAGAGTTATGTACCGGAGACTTAACTTCAACACTGTATCTGAATAAATGTGTTAGTTCCTTAGCGGGGAGTGGTGTTGGGTGGGGGCGGTGCTAAGGCAGTTCCTTCCACAGTATGTGGTGGTAAATAGCAGGTCTGAATAGATTCCTTTCCATGTAAGGATTAAAAAAAAAAAAAAGACCCCAAAATACTCTGGGTCCTGTGAAAATATTCTATAACATAAGGGAAAATAAGTCTCAGAGAAGAACATTTGCTTGACAAAACAAGTTTATAAATCAAAACAGGAAAGTTTAAGATGCTTAAGCTGGTTTTTCTTGGGGGGGGTGGGTTCTTGCTTTTGCTGATTGTTAAGCATGTGCCACAAGGAGGGGCTCCACACGGGCTGGCAGCAGGGAGCATGTGCTCTTGTGCCTTTGCCAGGACAGCGTCAGGCCCAGAGGAGGAAGAGAGCTGCGTGGAACCGAGCTAAGGTCACCGGGCTGCCGAGCCTGGATCAGCCAACCACCAACATACGTGCTTATTGGCGAACATGCCTATTCTGTGGCTGTATGCAGCCAGCATGGAGCTTCTGTGAGAGGGTAACGCCGAGCTGTAAGAATGGAATTGGTAGAGATGCAGAAAGAACGAACGAAAACATGAACAAGATGTAAGAACAGGTGAAATAAAGCAGGGAGATTCAATCTTTGTTTAAAGCATTGGAAAGAAGACTTGAATCAGTGATGGGGAGGGAAAAGTTTCTTTTTTTTTAAATGTGTTATTTATTTCTAGGAGAGAGAGAGAGGAAACAGCGTGAGCAGGGGAGGGTCAGAGAGAGAGGGAGTCACAGACTGAAACAGGCTCCAGGCTCTGAGCTGGCAGTCAGCACAGAGCCCGACGCGGGGCTCGAACCCACAAACCGCGAGATCATGACCCAAGCGAAAGTCGGAAAGTTGGACGCTTAACCGACTAAGCCACCCAGGCGCCCCGGGAAAAGTTTCTTCATACAGAGGACAAAGACAGGATGATAAAAGAAAGATTTCATCCTCCTACGTAGCTAAAGGTCGTTAGTGAATCCAAAAGCTGGAGAATAGTGATTTTAGTAATTCTGTAGAACAACACTAACATGATAGTGGTTTGGGCTGAATTGTGTCCGCCTAAAATTTAGGTGTTAAAGACCTAACTGCCAGAGCTTCAGACTGTGACTAAGATTAGAGATAGAGTCTTTTAAGAGGTAAATTAGTTAAAATGAGGTTATTAGGGTGGACCCTACTCCATTATGACTGCTGTCTCTTGAAGAAGAAATTTGGATACAGACTTACCCAGAGGAACAATCCTGTGAAGACCTAGTGCTGAGACATCATCTACAGGGCAAGGAGGAAGTTCTCAGAAGAAATCAAGTCCCAATATCTTGATCTTGACTTCTGGCCTCCAGAACTGTAAGAAAATAAACTTCCGTTGGTTAAGCCACCCAGTCTGGGGTACCTCATCAGGGCAGCCCTAGCAAACGAATACATGGAGAAACAGAGGTGACAATTACAATGTAAATAAAGAAGCCTACTTAAACAGAAGAAAAAACAAAAAGACCTGTAAATCAAAAGGATTTAAGGTAAAATTGATGTAAAAACTTATTCTTAGATATGATCAGGAGGTCTTTATGCATTGTAAAAAAATTCTGTGAGGACTAGGAAAAAAAATTGTCATCTCCTGTGACAGAGAGTTATTTGCCCATCCGATATCCATTTGGCTCTTCTTCATTTTTAATGACAACCCTTATTTGGTTCCTAGCAGCTAACAGGCTGAATGTCCCATCCTCCTACATAGCTAAAGGTCGTTAGGGAGACTTCTGCTTGCAAGCTTTTGAATCAGGGCTCCTAGGAAAATTCTTTAAAGATGCCAGCCAAAGTGGTACTCTCACTATTTTACCCTTCACTTGCCTTCCTTTACTTCCTGTTGAGGACATGGATTGGTGCCATCAAGCCATCTTGGATACTATGTGACCTTGAGGATAGCAGGCACATCCTAAACTCTTTAAAAGCACGGATCCTCCTTTATAGCCCTGAATGAGTTACATCTTTTATATAAGAGGGAGGAAAATTTTTATTGTACTCAGGCCACTGATATTTTGAGTTTTAGGGTTTTTTTTTTTTTAATGTTTGTTTATTTTTCAGAGAGTGACAGAGTGTGAGTGGGGGAGGGGCAGAGAGAGAGGGAAACACGGAATCCAAAGCAGGTTCCAGGCTCCAAGCTGTCAGCACAGAGCCCCACCTGGGGCTCAAACCCGTGAACTGTGAGATCACGACCTGAGCTGAAGTCGGATGCTTAACCAGTTGAGCTATCCAGGCACGCCAGTGAGCCGTAGGCCTGGTAAAGAGTGGCAGAAATCAGGATCACCAGGATTTGCTGAACACAAAATACCTAAAGAGAGCAGAACAGAGTCTACAAAGTGTTGAATGGGGACGAATTGGGTCAAAGATTTCTATACCCAACCAAGTGGACACTGTTAAGCATGGGAAGCAGCGAGACAGTCTCAGATATAAATTAACAACAAAAAGAACTAATATGCAAAGATGAACTCTAAGGTACGAACCAAAATCAGCAACTTGAGAACAATAAAGTTGTAGTAGTTTGAAACTACTGTAAGGACCACATACCATTAAACATGAAAATTTGCATATAGAAAGCTGATAAATACATTTTTATAAGATCAAAAATATAAGCTGAAGCTATTTTTGAAAAAGGTCTATGTGGTCAAAGAATACTCCATAATAAACAGGAATTATATCCCCACATTATGTTAGAGTCTGGGAAATTTGGACAGGCAGGAGATAAAAAGGAATGGTGAATTCTTGTGCAAGGTAAGTCACAAGGTGTTTTGCATTTGAGTAATTGGAGAAAATGTTTAGCTTAATTTTGTGTTTATCAACCTAGGTATGTATATGTAAAGATTTTTTTAAAAAAATTTTTAAATGTTTATTTTCAGAAAGAGAGAGACAATGTGAGTAAGGAAGGGGCAGAGAGAGAGGGAGACACAGAATGTCAAGCAGGCTCCAGGCCTCTGAGCTGTCAGCACAGAGCCCGATGCAGAGCTCAGACTCACAAACTGTGAGATCATGACCTGAGGTGAAGTTGTATGCTTAACTGAGTGAGCCACCCAGGCGCCCCAGGATTTTTTTTTTTTTTAATGTTTATTTATTTTGGGAGAGAGAGAGGAGAGAAAGAATCTCAAGCAGGCTCTGTGCTGCCAGTGCAGAGTCCAACAGAGGGCTCGTTCCCATGAACCATGAGATCATGACCTGAGCTGAAATCAAGAGTCAGACGTTCAACCAACTGAAACACCCAGGCGCCACTACAGATTTCTCTTGAAAATCACTAGAGGAGAAGCAAATAAAATGGTCTCTGTACAAAAGATGCTTTATTAGCCAGTATTGTAGATAACAAGTAGCAGAAATTAATCCGGACAACTCAGAGAAGGAAAGGAATTAAGCAGAAGGTGGTAAGGTAGGTCATAGAGCTGAAGGGAAGAAGGCTGTGTAATCAGGCTGTAACACCCCCGAGGGACCAGGAGAGCTGAAGCAGCTGAGCGCACACCATGGACAAGCACAGGGAGGGTCTGGTTGGGTTGTTCTGCTGTTACCATGCCTGCCGTTGCTGGAGTTTGCCCTCTCGTTCCAGTGTTCCCTAAGTGCCCGTCCCTGCATCTGTCTTTATCTCCTCAGGATTCAAAGTCCTAGGTAGCAGCATCCAATTTGTTCAGCCTGAGACATGTCTGGCCTCCTTCAGCTTTTCCACTAGAAAGTTGGGCCCTCTTTCTTTTTTGCATTGACCTAGACAATCGAGGGCCTTTCTAAATACAAAGATTGTTCCAACTGTTGGTATCCAAAAGCAAACACATGAACATCCAGTAACAAATTTCTACTTTTGTAGAAAACAAAAACAAAATCACACGAAGGCAGATAGGTATTTTTGAAGTAGAAATAGACAGTTAATAGGTGTAATAAAAGGAAGTTTCATGGCTCCATGGAAAAATAATAAAAATGGTATCTGGTGGATATGAAACAAGACCTAAATAAATGAGGAGAACCTCCACGTTCTTAACTCAGAGATGTCAGTTCCAGTTAAATCCCTGTTGGGTTTTTTGAAATTGTCAGATCTGTAATTCACATGGAAGAATAAATAAATAAGAACTATTTTTAAAAAATTGAAGGGAGGTAATAAGGGAGGCTTTTCTTATCTAATATTTAAATGTATGGTAAAACTAATTAAAAAAGTGCACGTATGCAAATACAAAAGCAGACTGGGCTGGGGGTGCCTGGGTGGCTCTGTCGGTTTAGCGTTCGATTTTAGCTCAGGTCTTGGTCTCATGGTCTGTGGGTTCAAGCCTTGCATCAGGTTCTGTGCTGACAGCTTAGTGCTGGAGCCTGTTTCAGATTCTGTGTCTCCCTCTCTCTCTGCCCCTTGCTCACCCACTCTTCTCTCTCTCAAAAATGAATAAATGTTTAAAACAAATCAGGTTGGTATAGCAAAAAAGAATTTAGAAACAGAGGCAGGGTATTTGGGACTTTAATATTTTTTAACAATAATCCAAGTACGTAAAGGGAATGAGTGCTGCTTAGAAATTAGTGTTGAGATATTTGGCTAAAGAAAAATAAATTTAGATGCCTAATTTTTATCATATACAAAAAATTCTAACTCACTTTAAAAATCACAAGATAAAACTTTACTAGCATTAGATAAAAATCAGAGAATGTGTGTGGAGGAGGCTCTTTTGGCCCATATCCTACAAAAATAGTACCATATCATAAAAATATATGTAACAAAATAGTCATTGGAATATTATTGGTAAGAACAACAGAAAATACACAATTTAGATGTTCATCAAGAGGTGTATAGTGAGGTGAATTATGGCATATCCATGCCATGTAACCTTTAAAAATTTTTTTAAATTTATTTTTATTATTTATTTCTTTTTTTTACCAAATCTTGTTTATTTATTTTTTAATAGTCACAGAAATTTAGTTACTAAAACATTAAAGATGTATGTACACATATATAAACACATACACATATACATACATGATTCTTGGTATTTTTCTAGGGGAGTATAGTAACTTTTTTCAAATTTATTTATTTATTTTTAGATTTATTAAGGTCTTTTTATTTATTTTTACAAATAGTTTATTGTCAAGTTGGTTTCCATATAACACCCAGTGCTCATCCCCACAAGTGCCCTCCCCCATGCCCATCACACCTCTACCCCTCTCCCCCACCCCCAACAGCCCTCAGTTTGTTCTTAGCATTCAAGAGTCTCTCATGGTTTGCCTCCCTCCCTCTCCCCCACTATTTTTCCCCCTTCTTCTCCCCCACGGTCCTCTGTTAAGTTCCTCCTAATCCTCCAATACATGCAAACATATGGTATCTGTCCTTCTCAGCCTGACTTATTTCGCTCAGCATAACACCCTCAAGGTCCATCCATGTTGCTACACATGGCCAGATTTCATTGTTTCTCATTGTCATGTAGTATTCCATGGTATAGATAAACCACATCTTCTTGATCCATTTGTCCATTGATGGACACTTAAGGCTCTTTCCATGTTTTAGCTATTGTTGAGAGTGCTGCTATGAACATTGGGGTACATGCGCCCCTGTGCATCAGCACTTCTGTATCCATTAGGTTATTTCGTAGCAGTGCTATTGTTGGGTCATAGGGGAGTTCTATTGTTAATTTTCTGAGGAATCTCCACACTGTTTTCCAGAGGGGCTGCACCAGCTTACATTCCCACCAACAGTGTAGGAGGGTGCCTGTTTCTCCACATCCTAGCCAGCATCTATAGTTTCCTGATTTACTCATTTTAGCCACTCTGACTGGCGTGAGGTGGTATCTCTGTGTGGTTTTGACTTGTATTTCCCTAATGAGGAGGGATGCTGAGCATTGTTTCATGTGTCTGTTGACCATCTGGATGTCCTCTTTGGAGAAGTGTCTGTTCATATCATCTGCCCATTTCTTCACTGGATTGTTTGTTTTTTGGGGGTGGAGTTTGGTGAATTCCTTATAGATTTTGGATACTAGCCCTTTATCTGATATGTCATTTGCAACTATCTTTTCCCATTCCATTGGTTGCCTATTAGTTTCATGGATTGTTTCCTTTGCCATGCCGAAGCTTTTTATCTTGATGAGGTTCCAATAGTTCATTTTTGCTCTTGATTCCCTTGCTTTTGGGGATGTGTCAAGAAATTGCTGCATTTGAGGTCAGGGAGGTTGTTTCTTCCTTTCTTCTCTAGGGTTTTGATGGTTTCCTGTCTCACATTCAGGTCCATTATCCATTTTGAGTTTATTTTTGTTTATGGTGTGAGAAAATGATCTAGTTTCATTCTTCTGCATGTTGCTGTCCAGTTCTCCCAGCACCATCTGTTAAAGAGGCTTTTTTTCCCCCTCCCTATTGGATACTCTTTCCTGCTTTGTCAAAGATTAGTTGGCTGTACATTTTTGGGTCCAATTTGGAGTGCTCTATTCTATTCCATTGGTCTATGTGTCTGTTTTTGTGTCAGTATCATACTGTCTTGATGGTGACAGCTTTGTAGTAGAAGCTAAATCTGGGATGGTGATGCCTCTTGTTTTGGTTTTCTTCTTCAGTATTACTTTGGCTATTTGGGGTCTTTTGTGGTTCCATACAAATTTTAGGATGGTCTGTTCTAGTTTTGAGAAGAATGCTGCTGCAATTTTGATTGGGATTGCATCGAATGTGTAGATTGCTTTGGGTAGTAATGACATTTTAACTATATTCTTCCAATCCATGGGCATGGGATGTTTTTCCATTTCTTTGTGACTTATTCAATTTCCTTCATAAGTTTTCTATAGTTTTCATCATGCAGATCTTTTATATCTTTGGTTAGGTTTATTCCTAGGTATTTTATGTTTTTTTGTGCAGTTGTGAATGGGATCAGTTTCTTGATATCTCTTTCTGTTGCTTCCTTGTAGGTGTATAAAAATGCAACCGATTTCTGTATGTTGATTTTGTATCCTGCAACTTTGCTGAATTCATCAGTTTTGAATTTGCTGAATTCAATCAGTTTTAGTAGGCTTCTGGTGGAGTCTGTCAGGTTTTCTATGTAGAGTATCATGTTGTCTGCAAAAAGTGAAAGTTTGACTTCTTTGCCAGTTCTGATGCCTTTTATTTCCTTTTGTTGTCTGATTGTTGATGCTAGGCCTTCCAGTACTATGTTAAACAAAAGTGGTGAGAGTGGACATATTTGTTGTGTTCCTGATCTCAGAGGGAAAGCTCTCAGTTTTTCCCCATTGAGGATGATGTTAGCTGAGGACTTCTGATAAATGGCCTTTATGATGTTTAAGTTAGTTCCTTGTATCCCAACTTTCTTGAGGGTCTTTATTAAGAAGGGATGCTGTATTTTGTCAAATGCTTTTCTGCATTTATTGACAGGATCATATGGTTTTTATCTTTTCTTTTGTTGATGTGATGTGTCACATTGATTGATTTGCAAATATTGAACCAGCCCTCTAACCTAGGAATGAATCCTACTTGATCTTGGTGGATAATTCTTTTTATGCGCTATTGGATTCGATTTGCAAGAGTCTTGTGGAGGATTTTTGCATCTGTATTCATCAAGGATGTTGGCCTATAGTTCTCTTTTTTTGCTGGGTTTTTATATGGCTTGTGAATCAGAGTGATGCTGGCTTCACAAATTGAGTCCGGAAGTTTTCCTTTGCTTTCTACATTTTGTAATAGCTTGAGAAGAATGGGTATTAATTCTGTTTTAAATGTCTGGTAGAATTTCCCAGGGAAGCCATCTGGCCCAGGGCTCTTATTTGTTGGGAGATTTTTGATAATTGATTCCATTTCTTCACTAGTTATAGGTCTGTTCAGATTTCCTATCTCTTCCCATGTGAATTTTGGTAGTGAGTGTGTGTTTAGGAATTTGTCCATTTCTTCTAAGCTGTCCAATTTGTTGGCATATAATTTTTCATAGTATTCCCTGACTCCCAAACTCCATAGAGTTTGGATTGTATTTTCATTTTCATTTGTTTCCATATATTTTAAAATTTCTTCTCTAGTTGCCTTATTGGCCCATTCCTTCTTTAGTAGGGTGTTCTTCATGATTTTGGAGGTTTTCCAGACTTCTTCCTGTGATTGATTTCAAGTTTCATCTCATTGTGATCTGCAAGTGTGCATGGTATGATCTCTATTCTTTTATATTTACTGAGGTCTGCTTTATGTCCCAGTATGTGATCTATCTTGGAGAATGTGCCATGTGCACTTGAGAAGAAAGTGAATTCCATGGCCTCAGGATGTAGAGTTCTAAATATATCTGTCTGATCAATCTGGTCCAATGTGTCATTCCAGTCCATTGGGTCTTGAGTGATTTTTCTGTCTAGTTGATCTATCCATTGCTTTAAGTGGATTATTAAAGTCCCCTGCTATTAGCACATTCTTATCTATAAGATTGTTTCTGTTTGTGATTGTTTTGTATATTTAGGTACTCCCATATTCAGTGTGTAGAAATTTATAATGGTTAGTTCTTCCTGATGGATAGACCCTGTAATTATTATTTAATGCCCTTCTTAATCCCTTGTTACTGTCTTTAATTGAATGTCCAGTTTGTCTGATATAAGTATAGCTACTCTAGCTTTCTTTTGACTTCCAGTAGCATGATATATATTTATTTCTCCATCCCCTTACTTTTAATCTGGAGGTGTCCTCCAGTCTAAAGTGTGTTTCTTGTAGAGAGCAAATAGATGGATTTTATTTTTTTATCCATATTGCTACCCTGTGTCTTTTGATTGGAGCATTCAACCCCTTTACATTCAGTGTTGTTATTGAAATATATGGGTTTAGAGTCATTGTGTTGTTTGTGAGATTCATGCTTGTGGTGGTGTCTCTAGCATCTTGCGTTCCTTGCAACATTTCCCTCAGAGAGTCCCCCTTAGGATTTCTTGTAGGTGATTAGATTTCTTGTTGGTTTAGTGGTGACAAATTCTTTCCGTTTTTGTTTATTTGGAAAGACTTTTATCTCTCCTTCTATTCTGAATGACAGGCTTGCTGGATAGAGGATTCTTGGCTGCATATATTTTCTGTTCATCACATTGAAGATCTCCTGCCATTTCTTTCTGGCCTGCCAAGTTTCAGTAGATAGGTCTGTCACCACTCAGATAGGTTTCCCTTTGTATGTTAGGGCCCTTTTCTCCCTAGCTGCTTTCAGAATTCTCTCTTTGTCCTTATATTTTGCCTGTTTCACTATAATATGTCGTGCAGATGATCGGTTCAAGTTACATCCGAGGAGAGTTCTCTGTGCCTCTTGAATTTCAACATCTACTTCCCTCCCCAGGTTGGGGAAGTTCTCTGCTCTAATTTGTTCAAGGACTCCTTCAGCACCTTGCCTTCTCTCTTCCTCTTCTGGGATTCCTATGATACGGATATTGTTCTGTTTGATCGTATCGCTGAGCTCTTGAACTCTTCTTTCATGTTCCTGGATCATTTTATCTCTCTCTTTTTTTCAGTTTCTTCTTTTTCTATAATAGTGTCTTCTAAACCGCTTATTCTCCTTTCTGCCTCTTCAATCCATGCATTGAATGCCTCCATTTTATTATGTATCTCATTTATAGCATTTTTTAATTTGTCATAACTATTTTTGAGCTCCATAGTCTTTGTAGCAATAGTTTCTCTGATATCTTCCATGCTTTTTTCAAGCCCAGCAATTAATTTTATGACTATTATTCTAAGTTCTTTTTCTGTTATGTTGCTCATATGTGTTTTGAGCAGTTCTTTAGCTGTCATTTCTTCCTGGAATTTCTTTGGAGGAGAGTTCTTCCATTTCATCATTTTGGTTAGCTTTCTATCTCTTGTTAATTTTAAAAGGTTGTTGTACACTTTGCCCCTGGAGTTCTGCTGTATTAAAGAGGGCTCTTTGAGTGTCCAGGGCCTGTCCTTTAAGGAAGTGTTCTTTGAATGTGTCTCTTGGTTTCTCTTGTTGAGTGTTTGGTTATTTTGTCTCCACCATGTGTACTTTGGCTTATTTCTTGAGGTAGCCCTGGAAAAAGAAAACAGACAACCACACAAGGAACGAAGGTACACAAACACACAGACAAAACCAGTAAACAGCCAAACAAGTACTGGATGTGCCGCTTTGAATGCTTTATGTCACTGAATTCTCACACACCCTCGGAAGTCGGTTCTATGACCATTCCCCTTCTCCTGTAGGTTTCCACCTCGGTGAAGATTTCACGTGTGTTTGGGGTGGAGGTAAGGGGAAGCTTATGCCCCCTCGACTGGCAGCATAGGGGAAAGTGCTCTGGCAAAGAGATCCTTGAGTCTCCAGATCCATGCTATGTAACTTTTTTTTTTTTAATGTTTTATTTATTTCTAGGAGAGAGAGAGAGAGAGACAGCGTGAGCAGGGGAGGGTCAGAGAGAGAGGGAGTCACAGACTGAAACAGGCTCCAGGCTCTGAGCTGGCAGTCAGCACAGAGCCCGACGCGGGGCTCGAACCCATGAACCGCGAGATCATGACCTAAGCGAAAGTCGGACGCTTAACCGACTAAGCCACCCAGGCGCCCCCCATGCTATGTAACTTTTAAATAAATGAGAAAGATCTCTTTGTGGTGATAGGGAAAGATTTCTACAATATATTCTTGGGTCTAAAAAGAGCCAATTGAAAAGCAATATGTACAGGATGAGCCTATTTGTGTAAGAATTGAGAGAATATATATTTAAACATGTATCCTTTATATGTAGGCATAAATGTTTGTATATTTCTAAAGAGAAAATTCCTGGAAGGATAATATTGACACTGATTAAAGGAATTACCTATGAGAAATGGAAATGGTGGATAGGAAATAGGAAATAAGGACTTAGTTCATATCCTCACGACTGTGAATGTGTTCATCATAAGCATGTATTATTATTTCAAAGTAATATAATTATTGATGCTTTTGAAGATTACTTTTAATGGAATAGCAAAATGTTTACTGCTGAAATGAAAAACTATATAGGATTTAAAATTCTATATAGGATGATCCAAATCATGTTGAAAAAGAGCATGTGTATGTTTTTCTCTGTATAAGCGCGTGTCTATTTAGAGAGGCAGGGATGGATGGATAGAAAAGACCCTTCTGCTACATGTTCTGGAAAGTGCTACAGTATAATTATATTAGTAGGTTTTTAAAAATTTTTAATAATATATTTTTCAAAAACCTATAATACCTTCATAAACTGATAAAATCAATAAAAAGTTTTTAAAAGTTAATCCATTTACTTTCTGCATCCTGGATTAATACTTGATTTAACCTTGTTTCCTTGGGGGAGCTCTGGCTCATAGAGGAGAAGATTTCAGCCCCATGGATTTTGGTGTCTATATTTGTCTATGGGGGAGTTAGGAGAGTGCTGGACCCTGTTGTGTTACTTATTTCCCATTTTGTCTTCTTTTGTTTTTGTTTGTTTTCTTTCTGTATCTTTCAGTTCTTTTTTCCCCTTTGCCTAGTTTCACTTTTTGTTGTACTACATGTCTTCACTCTTGATCTATCATTTGAGACCATGACTGTTTTTGACTTTTATACCGTCTGAATCATTCATCATTCTTTCTCTATGTTCAGGCCAATCTTAGAATGATAGAGAATTACTTTGCCTGCCATTCCCCTGTTTCATTATTCAGTTATATTTTTTGACTAAGGGCATATTATCTTTGACAGCCATTTTTCAGCTCAGTTTGACTTAACAAACTTTTATGAACCCTTGCTCTCTGTGGGTACCGTGCCAGGTGTTGGGGTGATAGAGGTGAACCAAGTCGTTACTAGATTTACAGCTTTCAGTTCAGCTCACCTCTGTCAAGTTCTAGTTTGACCTTAAAATCAGCCAAGAGAGCTGCCCCTGTGAATTTTGGACATAGTTGGACATATTGTTAAGTGAAGGAATGAAAGTGAAGTGAAGGAATTAGAAAGAAATTCTAATTAAAAAGCAAATGTTTAATATGTTTTTGGGACTTCTAACGCTTCTTTAATAAAAACCCCAGAAAACCCAAACTTTTTACTGTGTATGCATGTGTAAGTAGATCCCTACTAGATGGATGGATGGTTAATGGCCAGAAAGTGTTTAGGGTTATGGTAGTAGGGAATGGTTTTGGTATAGTTTGTTTTATAATTTTCCTGTTTGCTACCAGGTGGTTAGTCAGTAGCAAACCCCATTCAATTACAACATGTAGTTAGTAATTGTAGGGGGACTGTAGGATTTTATGTATGTCAAGTGTCTTTTACAACTCAGCTATGAGTGATTCTAAATGAATTTAAAATTTGTATGGGGCATCTGGGTGGCTTAGTTGGTTGGGCGTTTGACCTCAGCTCAGGTCATGATCTCGTAGTTGGTGAGTTCCTGCTCCGCGTCCGGCTCTGGGCTGACAGAGGCCGCTTTGGATTCTGTGTCTCCCTCTCAGTGCCCTACATCGGCTTTCTCTCTCTCTCTCTCTCTCTTTCTCTCTCTTTCTTTCTCTTTTTTTCTCTTTCTCTCTCTCTCTCTCAGAAGTAAATAAACATTAAAAAACTTGTAATCATATGTATTTAAAAAGAAAACTAATTTCTACCGATATTTCTTTCAAAATAAGGCAGTTCAGAGCATTCATATTAATTACAAACTTGATAAGAACAATCTAATTTTGGTTTTATTTTCTGTTTTCAAAAATACTTCCTCAGAGATATTCAGAACCCTTTGGAGGTACTCATACTTGCTCAACTTAATTTCTTCTGAAATGGAAACGGAGGTACCTATTTAAATTTCATGTCTGAAATGGAAGCGGAGGCACCTACTATTTAAAGGCAGTATTCTATGATAGTGCCCCCTTTCTGTGGAGCTTCATGTCTCTAGTAGCTGAACGAGTGGGTGTGCCCGCTTGTTCTTGAAGTCTTGAGACTAAGTCCTTTCATAAACGAACAAGAGAAAAACCAAAAGTCATTTCCAGAGTTACTTGCCTTTGGGTTAGTGTTCACAAAGGAGAAAATTGAAGCCCGGGGGGAAATTTTAGAGAGATGAGTCTATGAAAATAGTTTTGCAGTACATTGACTTTCTAAAAATTTATTGATGGAGTTTGAGAGCCCTTTTGGCTCTCGTAAATGAAGTCAGTAGGTTATGTTTTTCAAAGTGAAAATGGCAAGCCATTTAGTACCCTGTTTTTAACTGAAAACATTTTTAGGTTAAAATTGAGAAAATAATTGTAGGTTTTAATCTAGGAGTGAAGCTTGTACCTATCTGTGTTTATACAAGTGTGTATTATACTCACATGTATACACATCTCACCGTATACAAGTAGGTACTAACCGTACTGCTTATGTATTCCAGCTCTACACCTGAACTTTCCTGTTAATTGATAACCTTCATTTATCAGTGCTCTAAAAATAACCTGTCTGTTTTTGTTATGGAAATATTTATGAAATGTATTATATATTTTTCCTATCATTTAGAATTGGACTGAATTTTTTCTTAATACCGAGTAGCAGCATTATAAACACCAGTGATTATCCAGGGGAGGGAGGCTCATGGAGCTAGTTTTGCAGTTGTGAGTAAATGCAGGTAAGAGGTGAGGTGAGGTAGTTGAGGGAGAAACTGAGACGGGAGCAGTAGTCAGTATGTTAAAGGTGACTGGATCAATCTCTCCTCTAATTGATTTTATAAACAGATTTTATAAACTATTGGGACCAATCCCTCTCTTTTTCTTAGGATAGTTTAGGCAAATAGGAAGTTAATAGCTTTATGTTGGACGACAAGATTTATGGGAACTATGTCCATTTAATGCCAGGTAAATCTTATCTTTGTTACTTCAATCTGAGGTTTGAGGTTAGTCTGTGAGTGGTTCCAGCAGCTGGAAATGGGCTAAGTTTGGTTTCGCTCGTACGGTGTTCGTGCTTGCATCCTTGGCACCGAACGCCATGCCCAACACTTAGGTGCAGGAGACTTGTTTGGGTCGTTGGTTCCTTCTTTCCCCTGCAGTCAGTGAGAAGGGAGAACTTAGTAACTGTCACTTATCCTCAAGGCCTGGGACAACAGCTCACGTGTCATTAGCACTTGATAAAAATAATACCTAAAGTGATGATTTTGCCCTTTAACATAAAGTTTGTTTTTCAGAGTTCTGAAAGAACAAGCATACATTTATTAGGTTAAAACTACACACATACGTAGCACTTTGGACCCAAAAGGAGTGGTAGGAGGGAGCTGGGGATATGTCACTGTGGGTGGGTGGGGGTGGTGATGTTAAAAATGAACGTGACTTTCCCATTTGGAGAGAGCTTTCCTTAAGGTGTGGTCTTGTCCCCACTCCCCCGCTCTGCCTGCCCTCTGTTTACCACCATCATGAGAGTCACTTCTGTGGTTAGCCAGGTAGCCAGTGCTACTACTGATGTTGTTTGTGGGACTGGAAGGAGGTGAGAATTGTGGCCTTGTCCCTGTCTACCCTTGGAACTTAGAGAAGCTTTTCTGTTGTAGATGCCGAATGCTAGATAATTCAGTTCCTTCCTTTCTTCCCTCTTTCCTCCTTCCCTTCCTCCTTTCCTGTTGTAAGTTTATTATTATTATTTTGTAATACTCTCCACACCCAGTGTGGGGCTTGAACTTACGGTCCTGAGATCGAGAGTGGCGTGCTTTTCTGACTGACCCAACCAGGTGCCCCATAGATGGTTCAGTTTCTTGAGAGTGGAACACAGATGTTATTTGCCTTGAAATTGCCTACTTCCTTCATCTAACAGATGGCTAGAAGTGGGAATTAACTTGAAAATGTAATTGTTTTTTTATAGTCATTGTGTCATTTAAAATTAATGTGTTTATTTTGGAGATGATAAAGTTAATCATTAGGATGAGGTGCAAGGCCTTTTTGGAAAAGGTGAAATAGGTAATCAAGTACTGAATTAAGCTGTTTTGAGTTCCTTAAATCATCTTTTATTGTCGTGATTCTCAATTTGATGAAATTTATAACCTCTTTGAAAGAAAGCTGAATGTAGTGAACTCCCATAATATATCAAAAACTCCAGCTTGAAAATTCAAGTTAAGCAAAGCCCAACTACTTAAGCCTTCATTCAGTTATCATGATATGGTGACATTTGATCTTCCTTTGCTGATAAATTAACTTTAATACAGAAACGACAAAGGGTACTGAAATTGCATGGCATATTTTGGTTGGAAGGTAATCATCCAGATGATCCAGAATATATTTACATTAATGTTTTTAAATCTAGCACTGAAATAAGACAAAATAAAAATTGGAATAGTTGGAACCCTTAGAATACATCTTTAACCCCCTCTCTGTACTAATCACCACTGGAAATATTCTTGAGAGACCCTCAAAGTCACAGTGTAGGGGGCTCATGACAAAAAGAAGTCTTAGGGGATGGGCATGTAGTGGGACTCTGGTTGGTTTTGGAGAAAGTGGTAACTAACTACTCTTCCTTTCCCTTTTAGCTCCCTTATAAAAGATGCTTCTCCCGTCCCTCTGATTGATGTTACCAATCTTCCTACTCCTCGAAAATTCCTCGATACCTCTCAGTATTCCACTCCTGGAAGCTCAAGTGGTAAGTTTTTATTTCTTGAGCCATTCAGCTTCTTTTCGTAATCCTACAGTAAGGCAGAAACCTGGGGAAGTCTGGCGAGTCAGGAGTGCGCGGTCCTGGGGTTAGTGCCTTGGAGCCTCCTCTGAGCTCTTTGCCAGCCTCAGAGGGAGTAAGATGATGATTGGCTGGTCCTGTTGTGTTATCAGCGTTGAAAACTGGCAGCTGAATCTGGCCTGTCTCCTGAATCCAGTTGTAGTTACGCTTTATTTGACCGGCACTGTTTATTTTTCTGAAGTTGAATCTGAATGCTTTTTGATGCATTGTCTTTTTTTTCCCCTTTATTGTTTCTGTTAGCTTTTACCCAGCTGCTGCACCTGTTACATTCCCTGTCTGGTTCTTGAGAGCTTCTGAGTGTGTGATCTATATCCTGTGTCCTCTATACTAATTCCTTGTATCTTCCATGGCTTCTCCACTTTTGTACATGCTTGTATGTGGATGTGCACACACACTCGTACACGTAATGCACTTTGAGGTCCTATCCACGAGCCAACCATGTTTCTTCTTGGGCTCCCTACTATTCTGTTGAAGAAGACAATGGAGGGCCATTTTAGCCTTTAAAGTTGGAGAGGGAATTGTCAAGGCAGACAAAGATTTTGCTTTGAATTTAATGCAGATTTAGGGGAATTCTTCCGGAATGGCTCAGACCTGCTCTGTTGGAGGGTTCAGCTTAGCGTGGCTCAGATGGTCTCTGGGTCTCTGCAAAGAGCTGCTCAACTGTTGCAGTTCTGGATTGAGGAGAAGGATATGGGATGTTTTGATGAGATGTCCCACAGGTGCCTTCTTGTTACAGCTGAAGTCCTCAATACCTTTTAAGGAATGGGTAATGTCAGTTACCATTGGCTTTGCATGTATAAATCAGTTTTTAGAGTTCTTACTATTTCTATAGTTGTGTAGAGCTTGAAATAATGAAAAGATAGAAAGGTAGAAAAATAATTTGGATTCAATCAGTACATTTTATGTAACTAATTGAAAGTGTTTCTTTTGAGAGCCTGACTGTGTATTGTTGTTGCTGATGTATATTTAATTATCTTTTAAAATATCATTTAATTAAGCTTTAGGGTTATTTAGGTTTGGAATCTTGAGGTTTATTGCTTTCACTGTAGGAAAAGTGTAGAAATTATTTTATAATAGATTTTACTGTTAGTCTACTTAATGATTTTTTTTTTAAACCCCAACACTTATTTTTATTATGACACTTTACAAGGTTTGTGCTCAAGCCTTTTCCTGGAGCTAAGAAATTTTTTCTTCTTCTTCTGTCTGTCGTAGTATTGCTGTTCTTTGAGTTTTGACACTGCCTTGAGCTGTTGTAGCGTGTGGAATTATGAAACACAATATATATTTATACTTTTGACTTGTATTTTTCCCTCTACCTTGAGGAAAAATTATCAGTTGTTATATTTTCATGTGTTTATAAGGTGATCGTCATTGCTTAGCCTGGTTATATCAATTTAAATAAATGTTGCCGAGTCAATGGCCATGTAAAATAAAAATTTTAATTGTTTAGGAAGAAATGATAGGGCAGGCATTTTGCAAATGAAAAGCACTGTGTAAATATCAAGTAAGTTGAAAACATGCCAATTACGGCAAATTTAAGTAGAAACTCAATTTTGCTCCATCTATTATTTTTAACAAGACAGCTTATTCTTTGATGGGCACTTTTTCTGTCAGGCCCTGTAGTTAGCGTTTCTCACTTAGTGGAGTTCATGGTGACACGTTGACTTCGGTGTCATTATTGGGGACAACTCCTTAAGTGCGGATGTTGATTGAGTGGAGCTGGGTCCGTCATGGAGACTGCTTATACATAAACTACAAACCTTTCTTTTTAGAAGTGCTCGTTCCTTTGTCTGTTTAAAACTTCTGATCTCATGATTTTTCTGTGGGTGACTGAAAGACAAAGTGGTTGAAATATTACTGATGAGGATGCATACTAGTAGTAGCTAAGATGTGTTTAATGCGTACGGTATGTAAAATGATATGTTAAGTACTTCACGTGAATTAGCTTAGTTAGTCCTGTAACAGTCTTTGTAGGTAGGTACTGTTACAATGGCTCCATTTTACAGCTGAGAAAATCTGAGGCATTGGGAGGTCAATAATTCGCTTAATTTGACATAGTTGACAAGCAGTAGAGCTGTGATTTCAAGTGAGGAGCTGGATTTCGGAATACGCTCTTCTAACCAGTATGTTTTCCTGCCAGAAAGCTAGGTATGCCCTGGGTATTAGTTTTCCCTTGTTACCCCCAACAAATTACCACAACATAAATTTACCATTTTACGGTTTTGTAGGTTAGAAGTCCACTATGGGTCTCCCTGGACTGTGTTCCTTCTGGAGGCCCCTCCCGGAGGCCCGTTTCCTTGCCTTTCCCAGCTCCTAGAGGCTGCCGCTTTCCCAGACTTGTCGACCTCTTCCTCTCTCTTCCAAACCAGCGACAGGGTGTCACCTCTTTCTTGGGTCACGTCTTTCTACCCCACCCTTCTACCTCTCCCTCCCTTTTAAGGACTTGTGTGATAGATTGATTCCACCTGGATAATTCTGGCTACCCTCCCCAGCTCAAGGTCCTTAGCCTTAGTCACATCTATGAAGTCACCTTTGCCATTTAATATATTCGCAGATTCTGGGGATTAGCCTTTGGGGACAACTACTCTGCTTACTCTGCACTGCTTCCTTTGCCTTGAGTTGTCCTAAGGAGCCAATATGTAAAATTTTGACTTTCTTGAAGTTATGTGTGAAGTCTTTTTTTTTTTTTTTTTTAAATCACTGCAGTCTTAATCTTTAGGACTATATTAATCTGGATCACATTATTAAAGGGGGTTGTATGAAAATGAAGAAGATGTAAATTATGTAGAGAACCACATAAAATGTTACTAAGTACGTATAAAAGTGGGAGGCTGATGAAATACACTATAAATAAAGGGCAGATATTTTCTTATTCTTAATGAACAGTAAGTCCTGCGAAGTGGGACTTGTGAAGTGCCCTGCAAGTCAGCCTTGAAAGTAATGGTCATTTTCAGCAGGGAATTTAATGTAGGCTTTTAAAACTCCCTTCTCATCTTGTGAAATAGTGGGATTGAGGGTGTAATCCATTAGAACTGACATCTTTATAGAGGAAGCTCCAGTAGGGAATCCCTGGATAGAACAGATCTCTCATTGGGGTGCTATAAATTAGGGTTGGAGGTGATTCCTAAGGATTTTCAGATTATTGTTAATTAAACCAGAATTTTGATTGTTTGCAAACGAGTCATTTTTCAAGTGTCTTTAGGGTAGAGTTGCGAGTAGCTTCTGTGAGATTTTCTAGTAGTTTACATGTTATGGTTTGCAAAACTTGTTGCATCAGGCAATTGATACAGCAGTCCTATGAGGTAGTCAGGGCAGCTACTGTTGTTGATACGATGATTATTTTTGTATCTATCATATCTCAGTCTATTAAATAATTAAGTTATAAGAGTATAGAACTGTATATGTGTATACATCGTTAATTAAAAAATGTTAGTTACAAAACGTAGAATCAAGGCACAGATTGGCAAATGCAAGAAACCCACAGAGAGAAGAATGAGTAGCATCCATTTAGCTTTCCTGCATGTTAGTGAAGAAAGGAAATGGCATCTTCAAGAACTGTACACATGATGGTCATTTTACAGAAGAGCCCTTATAGATGGAGAGATTGGCATTTGTCCAACAGAGGTTAAGTATCCAGAGTATGTAAAGAACCCCTATAAATCAGTAAAAAAAGCTAATCAAAAGTATGCAAATGTAAAATCATGAAATATATAGGCAAACGTGTGAACAGGCATTTTGTAGTAAATATATGGAAAGTTGCTTATACATTCTAGTTGATGAGGTATTCTTATTTTATTTTTAAATGTTTATTCATTTTTGAGAGAGACAGCGTCTGGGGGGGCGGCGGGGAGGAGCAGAGAGAGAGGGAGACTTGGAATTTGGCCATCTGCACAGAGCCCGAAGTTGAGCTCGAACCCACGAGCCGTGAGATTATGACTTGAGCTGAAGTCAGGCACCAAGCTGACTGAGCCATTCAGGTGGCCCCATCAGGTATTATTTTTCAAAACTCATTTTATAAGCCTATTCCATCCACAGAGGTTGAGTGATTGGTCCAGGTTCACCAGATGGTAGTTGTTGGAAGGTAGCCTCATGGTGTTCCTACTCTAAAGAAGTAAGAGATGTATTTTGCAAGCCTTTCTCCTATTTCTCATCAGTCACAGTATTTTGTAACGTACAGGAAACTAATGTCTAATTTAGATGTAGTAATTCAACTATAACTTAGGTAAAAGGATGGGAGAAGTGTGGCGAAAAGCCAATAATTGTAGTAAAATGTTGGTTTAAGCTTTTGGATTCTCAGTATGTCCTTTCATTTGGCAAGCTGCCTTTGGAACGTTTTGACTGAGCAGTTACTCCCGGGGTACACAGGCATTTCATTTGTAGCTTCTTTATTCATTTTATGCATGCTCCTGCTGGGATTGCTGTGAATATAACTATAATGAAACTGGACTTCTTACTTCCTTTCTTTTTGGTACCAGCATAGGTTAAGCAGTAAAACCTAAAGAGAGCACAAATTAAATGGTATTTTTCTTATGCTGCTGTTTTCTTACGTGCATTTCAGTCCATAAAGTCTTGGTCTGGGACTTGACATTTTTCTTAAAATTTTAGGATTTGATATTTAAATTCTCTCTACTTGGCCTGGGAGCTATGAATCCTAACACAAAAGGAGATGAAATTTTTCTTCCCGCAACTCACATGTCTAGAATAATGAAGGTTCTCCAAAACAATAGGACACTTTTTGAGTTACTTGTGTCCTGAGGTTGGGGCTTCCCTTTGCATTTTAAATCAGTTGTTCCTAAAGAATCCTTCATTTGCTATTAAATATCTTGGTTGATATCTATGATTATTTGTAAATAGAACTGAGGACTATAATTTGATTTGATTTGACTTGACTTTAGGGAAAGAAAGAGAGTGAGTAGGGTGGGGGGAGGGGAACAGGGAGAGAGAGAATCTTACGTGGGCTCCACGCTCAGCATGGAACCTGATTCATGGCTTGATCCAATGGCTCTGGGATCATGACCTGCACCAAAATCCAGAGTTGGATTGTTAACTGACTGAGCCCCCCAGGCGCCCCTAGAGCTGAGACCTATATACAATGGGGGCAGAATAGAATTAATAGTTGAGATATTTATAAATGTAAGAAGAAAGCAAGGCCAGGGTTTGTTAATTAAAATGCACTTATTAAATATAAATATTATGTTATTCATGTATTGGAGATGAATATCACCATCATCATGTACTTCCCACTAGGTTAATAAATCTTAATATTTTTCCATATTTGATTGATATTCTTTAAAGAAAAATTACAGGTACATTTGAAGCCCCCTGTGAATGCATGAATTCTTCCTCAATTCCTTTCCTCCCTCTTCTACCCTAGAGGTAACCACTGTTTTGAAACTATTCTGTATCTTTTTCCTGTATGTTTGCATACTTTTACTGTGTGTATGTAAATGTATATGTTGTATATTTGTAATTATAGGAGCAATGTCTGTAACATATATTTATATATGTGTATATTTGTATGTAAATGTTATATACTGTGTATGCATATATATACAAAGTATATTTTGAGTATTTTAGGGCTTAAATAAATTGTAAAACTTAATTTACATGTTTGCTTGATTCCAATTTATATAAGTTAAATTTGCTTATAATTGTATACTATGATATGTATCATTTTACTGCTTGGGTTTTAAATTCAAGATTGTATCTTTTGTGTTTTCTTATGTTACAATACAACTCTAGTTTATTAGTTTTAACTAGTGTATGTATTTTATTATATAATTACAATTTATCCATTCTTCTGTAGATAGGCAAGTTATAAGTTTGCAGTTTTTCATTAGTAGAAACTTTATAGGAATGAGTATGTTTGTACATATTTCTGTAGGACAGAATGTACCCAGCCATTCATCTCTTGGGATCTCTTGGGTTGTAGATATATCTGAGATACTGGACCCTTCAGCCTTTGGGGGGTAACTAGGTGGGTCGTGGGCCAGTTGGAATCTCTAGACAAGTTCTCTTTAGTTACGTGCAGCCACCGCCATTTACCCTAGTTGTGCTATAAGTCATTGTGCTGTAGAAGTTATTTTCCATATATGCCATAATGCCTAAAAAGTGCGGAAGCCCTAGTCCTGGGGTGCCATGTGTGTCTTATACGTATAGGAATGTTTTGCATTTTAAATTTCATTCACCTAATGGCTTTTATTTATTTTATTTTAATTTCATTTAATGTTTATTTTTGAGAGAGAGAGAGAGAGAGCGAGCATGCGAGCAAGCAGGGAAGGGGGAGAGAGAAAGGGAGACACAGAATGTGAAGCAGGCTCCAGGCTCTGAGCTGTCAGCACAGAACTCAACACAGGGCTCGAACTCATGAACTATGAGATCATGACCTGAGCCCAAGTTGGACGCCCAACCGACTAAGCCACTCAGGCACCCCCCCCACCAAATAGCTTTTTAAAGTGATTGTGCCAGTGCAGGTTTCTCTGACCTGCGCATGGGCTTTGTTTCTCTTTCTTGCCCTTAAAATTGACTTTGTTAGACTTTGAATTTTTGCAAGTGGATTTTTACAAACCTGACAGGCTCTGTGTTTTTATTTTTTTTAGTTTGTTAGTTTGCATTCTGAGGTTTCTAGTGTTGAGAATCTTCCCATGTATATGAACCATTTGGGTCTCTTGTAAATTGTCTAGTGTTTCCCCGGTTTTTATTAGGCCATTTCTCTTCCTTATTACTATGGAGGAGAGTTAAATGGATGCTACTCGTTTTTCTATTTTTCTCCCCATCCCATATAGTCAGTTAACTGATTTCATTAGTTTCTGGTTTATCCTTCCTGTGTTTCTTATACTTCTCTTCTAGGAAGGGAAATTTTACCTTGGATACTCTTATACTTGGCTGTTTTCACTTTATAATATGTCCTGGAAATCACTCCATATTAGTTCATACAGATTTTGCTTTATTATTATTATTTTTTTAGCTTGCATAGTACTCCATTATGTTGACTTATCATAGTTCAACAACTCTCTCATGTATGAGTATATAGGTTGTGTACAGTATTCTGTCTTTTATAAGTAGTGATGCAGTGAATAACGTGCATATTGTTGGAGGTATATCATTAGGGTGAACGTCTGGAAGAGGGTTAGCTCAGTCAAAACAGAAATATACATGTGTTTTTTTTGATATTGCCAAATTCTCCAGTAAAGTTGTACAGTTCACATTGTACCAAGAGTGTGTGAGTGCTCGTTTCCCCCACAGTCTTGCCAAATAATGTGTTGTTAGACTTAAAAAAAAATTTTTTTTAAAAATGTTTGTTTACTTTTGAGAGAGAAAGAGACACAGAGTGTGAGCAGGGACAGAGAGGGAGGGAGACACAGAATCCCAAGCAGTCTCCAGGTCCTGAACTGTCAGCACAGAGCCCAATGTGGGGCTTGAACTCATGAGCTGTGAGATCATGACCTGAGCTGAAGTTGGATGCTTAACTCACTGAGCCACCCAGGTGCCCCTGTGTTGTTAGACTTTTTCATTTTTGCCTATTTGGTGGGTGAAAATGGTGTCACAGTGTTGTTTAATTTGCATTTCTCTGGGGTGTCTGGGTGGCTCAATCAGTTAAGCATTTGACTCTTGATTTCGGTTCAGGTCATGATCTCGTGGTTGGTGAGTTTGAGCCCCTCACTCTGGGCTGGCAGTGCGGAGCCTGCTTGGGATTTTCACCCTCCCTGTCTGTCTCTGCCCCTTCCCTGCTTGCTCGCACATGCTCTTTCTCGCTCGCTTTCTCTCTCAATATAATAAAGCTTAAAAAATACTGAAAAAATTTGCATTTCTATAATTAGGAGTCAGTTTAAATAATTTTCCTGATATCTAAAGTCCATTTTAACTTTTTTGTGAATTGTTATTATGTCTTTATCCACTTTTTTTCTATTTTATCTTTAAATCTCTTACTGTGCTATGTTAATGGACTTCCTATTATTGAAACAATTTTCATTCCCTAGAAAAGATGCCTTTTGAACATGGTGTGTTATTTTCTCAATGTGGTGGTGAATTCTATTTATGAATATTTTAGTTTGAGTTTTTGCATCGATGTTTATGAATGATACTGCTGGCAGTCTAAATCATATTGGCGTTTGGTTTCAATGTAATACTTTACTTCATAGAAGGAGTTAGGAAGCTTTTCTTCGTTCTCAATGCTCTAGAACAATTTATGGAGCCTTGGAGTTCTCCTGTGTTTGAAGATTTAGGGAATTTCCCTGTGAAAACATTTGGATCTGATACTTTTTTTTCATGTTTTTGCTTTTTATTTTCTTTGTTTTCTTTTCCTGAGAAAATTGTTCTCAAGTATTCTGTCTCTATTGGGATCACTTATAATAATCTGTATTTTTCTAGGAAATTACTGATTTCATTTAGTTTTTGAATTTTATTTATACAAAGGTCTGTAAAGTATTTTTATGGTTTTGAAATTTTCTTTTTATTTTATTTGCACTAACTCCCTTTTCTTGATCAAAGTAGCTGGTGGTTTTTCTATTTTGTTAGGGTTTTTTTTTTTTTAATTTTCAAGAAATAACCAGTGTTTCGATTATTGGTTAGGTCTTCTTTTCTGTTCTCTACCTCAGTATTTTTTGCTTTTATATTTATTTTCTTTTTTGTGCTTTCTTTTGGTTTATATTTTCTTCTGACCTAGACATTGAACTCATGTATTTAAAATTTTACTGATAAATGTATTCAATGACAGGAATTTTTCTCTTCAAATTTGTCCCATAGACATTGATATTTAATGTTTCATTATCATTTTTAAAAAGTGGTCTCCTTTCAAAAGTTGTCTCTTTGGGATGGAAACCCAGTGTTTTTAACAGAAGAATTTTACATTCAAAGATAAAAGGGTCTTTTGTGTGTGTTTTGTTTCTCATAATACTTTCTACTTTTATTGCATTGAATTCAGAGAGTATTGTTGGTAATATTTTTACTTTGGGGAACTTAACTTTTACTTAAGTAAAAGCTGTATGCTTTATTATCAGGTGGACAGTTTGATATATTTCCATAGGATCCACCTTATTTAATTATGTTGTTTAGGTCTTCTATCTCCTTATTTTTTGGTGATGTATTCAAGTTTTCTGTTAGTGAGTTTTTCCTCTGTCTCTTCATCTTTTGAAGCTTTTGTTTTAAAATGGTGGCTGCTGTTTAATTTCGTATATAAATACTCATAAATGTTATAGCCTTATTGTGAATTATGGTGTGTGTTATTAAAAAGGGCATGTGTTCTTTGTCTTTATACTTAATGCCTTTTGACTGGCATACCTTTGTTCATTTTATATTTCTAGCTATTCTAAATTACTAGTTTTTAGATCAACAATATGTGTATACTGTTGAGCTTTGCTTTGTGATTCATATCGAAAAACCTTTTACTTATAATAGGGGTTCTGAATCCATTGGTATATATTGATAAGACTAATATGTTCTGTCTCAACTCTATCATAGTATTTTATAAATGTGTATATTTGCTATATTTCTTTATCTCTGAGATATTAATTCTTTGCTCTTTAAACAATTTTTTTTTTTTTTTTTGCTTAGGAGAGGGATTCATTTTTCCCCCCAGTGATGTCTATTTAATGTATTTAAAAACTTAGAAAAAAAAGTTTAGTCTCTTTATAATGCTTTAATCTTTCACTCTCTCATTTCTGTTTTTGTTGATGTCCTTTAATCCCCATCTTTTGTTTAAGTAGCAACATGACTTTATTTTCCTTTCTTTTCTGCCAGTTGTAGGTTGTGTTATTTTTACTTTTTTACAACATATCCATCTTAGTTGTCTTCCATCCACACCTGCCAGTTTTGTTTTTGTCATAAATCTGTACTTAAATATTTTAAGTGCTTATCATCCATCTTTTCTGCTAAAGTTTTCCTATTTATCTCTTCGTTGCATAAAGCTTATCAAAAGATTCCTTAAGAAAGGGCTAACTTTCTTAGCTCCCCACCCCCCCCTTTTTTGTTTTCTTCTCCTATAGCCTTGGTACTTAAAAAACAGCTTAGATGGGCATAAATGCGTTAATTTACAATTTTACTTACTGAATTTTTGCCCTTGTAAGCTGTGATCTTAGACCTTGAGGATTTTTAACTTAGGAACTTAATAGTTTTAGTAGGATATGCCCTGGAGTTGCTTTTTTTGGGGGGCGGGGGTGGTGGTTAATTTTTCCAAATAGTCTCTTTTATTTTGTAGATTCAAGGTTTTTTTTTTTTTTTGCTTTATAATTTCAAGTATTGTTTATTTTTCTTCCAATATGTTACCTTTTTCTTTGCCTGTCTTCCATTTCTATTGCTTTCTCTTTGGTCTCTTTACTTCTGTCTTTATATTCCCTTAATTCTCTATTTTGGAATAGAGAATTTCCTGAATTTCCACAATACCCTTTATAAAATATTCATTTGAGTCTGTTTCCCCTTGGGAATTTTATAATTTTATTCTTCTATCTGAAATAATAGTCTTTTTCTTCCATATTTCTTCAGAGTTTAGTCTGTTTTCTTCTTATACCTTTCTTTTATTTGTCCGTGTCTGTTCCTAGTTTTGGGATTTTGGACTCAAAGTGGCTTTTCTTAACCCCAAATTCTTGTTTGAATATATTACTTCCATCTGGAGTGTTTTCATCTAGTTTTCTTGTTATTCATTGTAGTTTTATTGTAGGGAATTTTTCTCTTGATGTGTGTTGGATTTTCTGACTGTCCTTCCCACCCTATCCCCTGACCACATACCTTTATATGAATCTGTTCATTTTTTTCTGATCTTTTTTTTTTTTTAATGGGGTTAGGGTGTTTTATAGAATTCCTAGCTCATTGGCTCCCTCTTCTGTCAGCATAGCAAAATCCGAATACTTGAGTGTATTATTTGTTTTGATAGTGGGGGAAGGCTATTCTCAGAATTATGATTCTCTTGTGGGATCCTGAATGTTCTCTTTCTCCCTTCACTATCCAGTAGCCACAGGGCATTTCTCTCTTCCTTTTGTCTTACTTCTTCTGTAGAAATTATAGGTCTCAAATATTCCTATAAATTGTCTGTTTTTAAACTGTCTTCCCTGTAGTCCATGCTCTCATCTATTTAGATACCTTTTGGGTATTTTGAAACTTAGGGTAGACATTGTCCCTTTTAGTGATAGTTTTAGATCAATATTAGGATCATTACTAACTCCCTTGTCTCTTGATCATGGTTCTTCACCAGTGGGCTTTTGCTTGCTTGTGACAAAGCCTTGTGGCAGAGCAGGGTTGGGGCAAAAGCTTGAGAGATTGCTTGCTGGGATCAAGTGTTTCTTATTTGAGTTGTGAATTTTGGGCAAGTTCTGTCTTCCAGGTTATCCTGAGGGTATGATATGTATCACTTTTATTTGTTCTTCTAGTTGTTCTATGTTGTTTTTGGAGGAAATATGGAGAAAGGGGACTTGAGGTACTACCATTGTCTCCAGAAATCCAGGAGTTCCTAAAGCTGGAAATTTTAAAAGTAAATTTTTTTTTTTTTACTTTCTTAGGAGTTTGTTTTTGTGCTTTGGTATCACATATTTAATATACACAGTTGTGTAGATGCTATCTCTATTTTAGATATAACACTAGAGTCCAACAAGATTTAATGACTTGAGAGAGATTCACACAGTTAGAATGTGGTCATGTTGATAGTCAAATCTAAAGTTGTATGATGCCCATCCATTGCTATTTTTACTGCATCATGCTATCACTTTGGGCAGTTGAACTTATAAAGCCTTACACATTATTGAATATGAATATAAAGTCTGAGTTTGTTCATCTGTTCTTTGTCTCTTATCTGTATCCCTGTTATATTTTTAGTAGTCACTTCTCTATTGTTTTTTTTTTTTTTTTGGTTTTTATCCTAATAATTGTCCCTCCACTGTACCTTCCTCTTCAAATGTACCATCATTTCCCCCTTTCAGTTTTGGAGGGACCAGTGTACATTCACTGTAGTTTCCAATGTCACTGCAATGTAGGGCTCAGATCCACCTGAATTTAAACTATTCCTACACAGCAGCTGTAAAATTCCTAGCTCCATGTAAATGACAGCTCAAGTAGCAGTTGGCAACATCTTTCGTCAGCCTCTTTTCTGGAGTGGGGTGTTATATTGTCTGTAGTTTCCTTCAAAGTAATTTAATCTGCACCTTAGGGGTGCTTAGTTAACATTTTTGAAGTACCTTAATCAGGAATCCACACTTCAGGGGTAGTTAGTTAACATTTGAAAGACCCTAATCAAGATTCTGTACTCCAGAGGCGACCAGTACATCATATACTGAGCTCTCCATCTGTACCAGTAGGTGCGTTAATTAGAATAAAAGATGTTAGAAGTAATTTTTTATTGGTGAAACAAATGGTATTTAAGGTATATAGTTGGCCAAGTATCTCTACTGGGACATGAATGGAAGATCAGGGTTTGATGAGGCTGAAAGCGTACCCAGGTCTAGGGCTGGATTTGGTCCTTTTCCTGCAGCCTTAATGGAGGGTTTTGTCAGCTCATCTGTTGTCTCTGTAACACCCCGTGGACTAACACCTGCCTGCCTCTCCCTGCTTGTCCACACACAGCGCATTGGGTACACACTCTGGCTCCACCCCTTGTCTCCATTTCTTGTCCACAGACGCGTTCCTCTCAATTTTGAACCACACGATATTTTAAAAAAATGTCTTTATTTATGCTTTATGTATAACCGTGTTTTGAGATTGGATATCTCAAGTGTGACTTTACAGTGCCATTTTGACCAGAGCACAGAATTATTTTTAAGTGGTAACCTTCTTATTTTCTACGTAAGAGTATGGTTACTCTTCCGAGGCCACATTCCCGTCGGTGGGAGCAGCATTTTGGATATGTATTTCTCTTGATACTTTATTGGTCAGATCAGGCTTGGCAATTTTTTTGAAGTTCTATTTTTGTATTGAATTCTGTTCAATAGTGTCACTGTTCTCCTGTTATATAATGTTCTTATATACAGCAGGTAAATGAAGTTATGTATGTAGGTCAAAATCATAGATATCACATTTACATACTTTAGGTGCCGTGCACAGTATAAGGAATGACATCTACGAGGAATTTCTATGGTAAACACTACCATCATCTTATACCTTAATTGACATATATAAATGTTAAGTCAAATAATAAAGCTTATTCAGTACAAAGTTAAAGCATGTTACCAGGTTTCTTGTGCAAATTTGGTAACTTTTGTATATAGCCATGGCATGTGTGACTGATGCTTTCTTACCCAACATACTGAGAAAAGAAAGCATTTATTTCCTGGTCTACATTGCTTCCTGTACTCACTGGGAAAAAAAGGCTGTTTTCTTTCGTAGAACACTTAGCAACTTAAATGGATTATTCACTTTGTTATTTTTTTAAAGGGCTATCTATAATCTAGGTGCACATAATTAGCTATGGGCCATGTAACCGGAGATGTATAGATTTAGACTAAGTTGATGGAATTGTGGAATTGTGGAGCTTGAAAGGACTTGAGATATCATTTAGTTCATTGTTCCATGGGTCCCAAAGTGTCTTAAACCTTCCTTGAATTCATGCTTAGCCTCAAACCACAGACAGTTTTTATGCATTTAGGCATGTATACCTACACATCCATATCTCCTTCCT
Organism: Proteles cristata cristata; assembly: GCA_017311185.1. Classification (NCBI taxonomy): domain Eukaryota; kingdom Metazoa; phylum Chordata; class Mammalia; order Carnivora; family Hyaenidae; genus Proteles; species Proteles cristata. Next base: position 641,117 of record JAESUZ010004246.1, read on the forward strand.
TCCTTGTGTGTGTAATAAGGAACAATTGGGGCTAGGAGGATTTTGGTAGAAATAATGGGTTAAAGGACGTGAAAGTCCTAATATTTAACACTGTCCTGCCAGTGAGGGTCTTCAAAACCAGGTTCAAGAAATCCTCACTTTGTAAGGTTCCTCAGAGCAAAAAAATCTAAGAGAACTAGGTAAGAGAGTTAAGCATTTCTAATTATAAAATGTTCTAAAACCTACATGGTGAGTACATATTATATCACTATAGATATAAGGGAATGATTTGGTAGTGTTTGGTAGTTTGGAAATATGTGCATTTTGTTCTGATTGTGGTGTGAGGCCCTTACTGAATTTCAGCTACATTATTTTGTACAAGCCTTTTCCATAGAGCACCAATAATTCTATCTGACCTCACAGGGTTTTTGTGATTATTGGACTAGTCTTCATGGTTGATTATATTATCCTTTTAAATTGCCTTTTAATTTTCAGCTGATGTAAGTGAAATAGATAATATAAATTAATTAATATTGGATCTGTTCAGTGTTTATGCTCTAGGAGATTTCAGGAGACAAACAGAAAGCTAAGGTTCTACACAAATGTGTCATTTGGGGCCGTGGCATTTTATTATTCAGACCTTGCTTATTTGTTATTTTTTAATAGGCTATCTATCATATTAGTGCACATATAAGTAGATATCTGCCACGTAATCTAGGGGCTTATTGACTTAAACTACATTTATCTCCTCACCAATCGCTCTTGCTGCAGGTGGTTGTGACATTCAGGTAGCCCTTTGCTTGTGTCTGTTTGTGACTCTTATGTGCTCTTTCATGAAGATCATTTTCTCCCAGCTAAATTTCTATTACTTTTTTCCCCCCGCCTGAAGCTCTGCTTATAGTTGTGCTTCATTTTGCCTCTCTAACATGCTGAATTTAGATGGCTGCTTGGCTGCTAAATATTTCTCTCTTCTTGCTGCTGGGATTGGTTTTACAGGATGGAGTAATTCTGTGGCCTGAGGTGTCTAGTTCTTAATGTATAAAACAAAACCAGTAACTAAAGCGTCTATTCTTGGTGTGTCACATTTGGAAATATCAGTCTCCCCCCATCTTCAGAGGCTTAAGCCACTTTGGTTCTACTCCTGCATTAACTAGTATGAAAATTATTTAAATTAAATACCATATCATCAGCTGTCCTCTATGTTGCAAAGACAGTAGAGGAATTTGGTCTTTCCTTATGTGGTTCTCTTTCACCACATGGGTTTCAGCATTGTGGGTAAATACTGAGAGGACCTCTTCAATGAATAGTAAGTTCGTTCAAGTAATTATATCTTACCCATCATTAAGTGCTTCTGGTTGATGTTTAAGTGCATTTTATGAGTTGGGAACAAAAAGAAAAGGGATTGAGGAGAAGAAGAGACTGCAGTCATGTGAAGCAGAGGTTTTGGAGACTTTATGCAGTGGTACAAGGATTTACTCCATACACTGGGATATTTTCATTCTTCCCTAACAAACAGATTCCAGTATGTTCCAGTGATGCTGAACAACATGGAGTGGGACTCCTAGTGTAGTTGAGCTGGAATCTACTAATGAGAAGGCATGCATTCTTTCAGGACATCCCGTATTTTAAAAACCTGCCATTGGTTTTGAAGAATAGAGGAGAGGGAAGAATGGGGAAAACTTTCACTATTAAGGTCCAGCTCCAGGCTTTCCCTCTTTATTCTGTCTTAATCCAACCAGTTTTAAAGTGAGAGAATTATTTTTGGGTGAGAGGTTTTTTAACCTGTGGTTCTTTGCTGGTTGTGAACCCCCTGGCCTCCTGTGAGAAGTTTCCTGTGCCTGTGCGTTAGTTTGAAGGGAAGGCCTGTGGTTGTCAGTAGATAACAGAGATCTCAGGTCCTCATCCCTCGCTCCCGCCAGCTCCTCCTTGAGGGTAGGAAGCCCTGTGCTGGGCTGTTCTCTTCCAATCCCAAACCAGGTGGTTTCCACAAAAGCGGTAGTCTGCCAATTTACAGAGACTTTGGACGTATAAGGTTACTTCCCTGAAAGCTCGCACGGACTATTAGCAAGAACTGTTTTCAGCAGAGAGTGTTAAGGTAGACCCATGTTTAAAGAGAAATAGAAGGTGGTTCTTTTGAATTTATGAAAGCTCCTTATTACTCTTCGCCTCAGAGTCTTGTGTCACTTGCACATATTGTTCTTCCTTTATTTTTCTTCATCTTGTTTATCATTTATTTTAACTTCTTTACCTTTTCTACATATAATGTTTTCATCAAGTTACTTGTCCCTTCTAAGTATTAATAAGAGTTTTGAGACTGCAGTCTGGCTCTTGAGAATTCTCTCGCAGCCCCGAGTGTGGCGTTTTATAAACAGTGAGTGCTTCATTGGTGTCATGAACTGATGGACTCGTTGTATGTGGAACAGTCTGTGGAAAACTTTCTGTGAAGATTTGCTGGTTTTTAATGGCATCTACCTCTTACTTTACCTGATGGGTATGATTTGAGGACTGTAACTGTTATTTTGTGATTCTTAGTTACTGTGTACAAATAATTTAATTGAAAAATCTCTGATTCCGTTAAGGAAGTAATCAGAGCAGTGATCCCGTTTATTCAGCCCATTCTGTTTTTGAATCTTGTAATGGAATTTTTTTTTTTTTTTACAGTGAAGGAGATAAACCTGCAGGACATCAAGGAGGACTTGGACCTGGATCCAGAGGAGAACAGCACCCTTTTTATGGGCATCCTCATCAAGGGGCTGGCCAAACTGAAGAAGATCCCAGAGACCGTTAAGGCAATCAAAGAGCGCTTGGAGCAGGAGCTACAGCAGATTGTGAAGCGGTCCACCACCCAGGTGGCAGACAGCGGCTATCAGCGCGGAGAGAACCTCACCGTGGAGAACCAGCCGAGGTAGCATTTTTGAGAACTCTGTGTATTGTATGATTACTAGGATGGGGGATAGCTGAGTAACTCTTGTTGGTGTTATTTCCTGAACTTGGGCTACTAGAGCCCGTACAAACTCAGATTGGTGAAAATAGCTTGAAAGGCATGATTCAGCTGCTTTTGATGTAATTAAAAAGTTGTGTTTTTTTGTTTTTTTTAAGAGACAGGATGCATACGTGGGGGTTGGGGAGGGACAGGGAGAAAAAGAGAGAGAGAGAAACTCTTAGGCAGGTTCCACACCCCACTTGGAGCCTCACGCAGGGCTCAATCTCACAACCATGAGATCATGACTTGAGCTGAAATAGAGAGTCAGATGCTTAGCTGACTGAGCCACCCAGGTGCCCCTGAACAATATGCTTTAAAACTTCTTAACTTCAGGGGCACCAAGAGCCGACTCTTGGTTTTGGCTTAGGTCATAATCTCATGGTTCGTGAGTTAGAGCGCCATATTGGGCTCCACGCTGACATCTCGGGGCCAGCTTGAGATTGTTTCTGTCTCCCTCTCTTTTTGCCCCTCCCCGTCTTGTGTTCTCTCTCTCTCCCTCTCTCAAAGTAAATAGATAAACTTAAAAAAAGCATACTGGGGTGCCTGGGTGGCTCAGTTGGGTAAGCGTCTGAATTCATCTCCAGCCATGATATCCTGGTTTGTGAGTTTGAGCCCCACGTCAGGCTCTGTGATGACAGCTGGGAGCCTGTAGCCTGCTTTGGATTCTGTGTCTCCCTCACTCTCTGCCCTTCTTCTTCTTCTTCTCCTCTACCTCCTCCTCCTCCTCTCCCTTCTCCTCCCTCTCTCTCTCAGAAATAAACATTAAGAAAAAAGCAAATTCATACTTAAATGAAAAAAATGTAATAGTTATTGAATATTAAGTACTAAGCAGTATATAAGCCAATTTAATGTATATTACCTCATTTAATTCTCACTACAACATCTTATAGCTAGGGAAACTGGGGCTTAGAAACTAGTAATTAGCTCAAGGTCACAGAACAAGTGGCTGGCTTTGGAATTGAAGGCAGGTCTATGGTCTTTCCTCTGTCCTGTGCTTTCTTCTTTGGTGTGTGGTGATATTTGCCAACAGGCACAGCAGTTTCAAAAAAATAGAAACTATGATTTCCGGTGAGAGCAGAGGGCAGAGTGGAACGTGTCTTCTCAGTTGCTCCTATAATGTGAGTCCCGGGGGAGGCGTTAGACAGTGTGTAGAAGGGCTCATAATTCCTGTTAAGGAAACCCTACTGTGTGTACTTAGGACTTTAACATTTTTTTTAAAGTAGATAACAAATTTAAGGAGAAATAATAGCTTACTTAGTATGGAGTTCTCCAGACTTTAAATTTTGGGGAAAAATTAATGTTATCTATACACATTTTCTGTATTCTTTTATATATCTAAATTACATTGATTTTGATTATACCTTAAATGTCTTCAAAAATTAATTGCCTTTTGGGGCGCCTGGGTGGCTTAGTCGGTTAAGTGTCTGACTTCCGCTTAGGTCATGATCTCACGGTTCGTGGGTTCGGGCACTGCGTCAGGCTCTGTGCTGACAGCCAGCTCAGAGCCTGGAGCCTGTTTCAGTCTGTGACTCCCTCTCTCTGTGACCCTCTCCTGCTCACACTGTCTCTCTCTCTCTCCTAGAAATAAATAAAACATTAAAAAAAAATTAATTGCCTTTTAAACTTCATTCAGAAGTGCAGTTGGTGAAGAAACCATCCTTAACCCACCTTCTGCCATAGACCATTTCCCCGCACCTGTTTTGGTGAGCATGGGGTTTGGAGTCCGGCAGACCTGACTTTGAATGCTGGCTCTGTAACCTGAGAAAAATCCCCTGTCTTAGAGGGCTGCTTGCTCTAGGTGAGGTCATATGATTAGAGTTTGGTAAAGTAGCGCCAGTAAGAACTATTACACACATATGTGTATGTGAAGGCACGCGTTTATTTATTCCTGCCTCCTTCCATGTTCTTTGATTCACATTGTGGTCCAGAGAGGCTGGGGAATGGTTCTCAACTGAACTTTGCTTTTCTTCTTTCTTTGCCTTGTGCCTGGATTTCCGTGAAGACCTTTTACCTCCTTACTAATGAACACTCCAAAATTCTCGCTTGCTATTTGCCCTGTTGCTGCAAGTCCCTAGATGAATACCCTGAACTTTCATAGGGAAATAACATGACTATAGGGTATATTGAAAATAAAACGAAAGGGCACAGATCAATAACTTTTCTGCAAATCTCATTACAGTACCCTTAAAAGCAATGTGTCTTTCATAGGATTTTGACCTCTTCCTTAGCCCATTCCAGAATTCACAAGTAGAAATTGCAGCAGTAGAAGTGGAAAGTCAGCATACTGCCCTAGGAACTAATAAGTGTTTCCCCGTGAGGAATGAGTCAGCGGGAGGGTCTCCCCACCCTCTCTAAGTTTCGTTGTTGTTGGCCGTACTTAGAGGCTGTTGTGAGTGGTGTATATTGGACACCGTCAGGTCAACCAGCTGCTTGACCTGGTTTCTTGTGTATCACATGATCCTATTTTATAAAATGACTAGATCTGAAAAACTAGGCCAAAACTGTTGTGAGATAGAATGGTACAGAGAAAACAGACATTTGGGGTGAAGCACACTTCTTGGAGATCAAATATTAAAGTCTTGGGCTGGGATTCCAAATGACTGATAATTTCATGCTAGTCTCTGAGGGCTCTGTGCTTTCAAATGCTTTAAAACACACCAATTAGTGGCCTTGGAAACCTCATTCAAAAGTGATTGGCATTGTTACTTCTAGAGGGCTGAAAATTTTAGAAGGGATGTTGTCAGATTATCCCGTGAAGCCTTCATAGTTACTTTGTGTTCATTAAACAAACTGTACTGGGATGTGTTAGCGGCATTTATTTTAGAATGAAGTCAAGTCACAAAACTTCATATTATTTACCATCCAGGACATCTTAGGCTAAAATACCAGAATCTGTTTTTCTTAAAGTTGGGGTGTAGGCAAAAAGAGCCATAAATCCTTTCTCCCCACTGCGCACATCCTTCCCCCCCACCACAGTGAAATAACCTCTTCTAGATCATAAGCATATATATGCTGCTGTGAGACAAGACACCATTAAAAGTTTCATTGTTCAGCATCATCTTACTAAATATATTCCGGTTGTGATGCACTGCAGGCCTGTTTTCACTTGTCTTTATGGAACGAGAATTTAGATGGTGTTCTTTTCTGCTGTAGAAGTAGAAGGAACCGGCTAGGGAATTGTCATGCCTCACTTCCTGCAGAGCCAGAATACTTCCTCAGCCAGTCTGTAAAAATCACTTTGGTGGCCCACTTACACCCAACCCCCCTGCTCCCAATGATGTTTGTCCATGTGTGGAGAGAGAGTCTTTTCATTCAATCCTAATCTGTGTGGTGTCCATAAACCTCTACTTACTTTGGAAGAAAAATATTCAGATGGCATTGTTGCCAACTTGATATAAACACTAGGTCAATGTGTGCTTTGCTCATCTCCCAGAAGCTCTTTTACCCATAATTTCCTCAGAAAAGCAGGCAGTGTCTTCAGTTTCAGATGGTTAATGGGGTGTGCAGTCTGCACAGCACCTTACCGATTTCCTCATCTCCTGCTGCCGAATTGTTGATTCTTTCCCCAAATCTGGCTCATGAGCATTTCATATCATTTTCATGTCTAAGAAGCTGGAAGAAGTTCTTTAATAATTAACAAATAGGAAAAGCATGAGGAAGAGCTAAAAGAAATAAAATCCTCTCAGAGGTGCAACGTTAAGACACTGGAGGGAAGACAGATGTGGGAAAATGTGATTGGCATGTAGGAGGCAACTCTTCCATCTATTGCAAAATGGTCCTTTTTCAATGTGGAGGCAGTAAATCATCGCAAGAAGCGGTGAGGGCTGCGCCACTTTGGTAAAACTGCTGCCCTTGAGGAGGGCAGGAGGCGTTGAGTCTGTTGAAGCCATGGATGGTTATGGAGACGTTTTTTTCCTTTTGGAAGGAGGTCATTTTGCCGTGTTCCTCGATCTTGATTATGAATGAAGGGAGATTGTCTGATCTAAAAAGCAGAGAACATTGCATATTCTGTGCTCACTGTGACATTAAAGAAAGATTTGTGGAAAATACAGGAAAGAAATCTTCTTTAATGCTGAAAGTAACTGTGTTTGGATAAGAAGGTTGTAGACCCCCCTCCCCCATTTTGTAACTGTTAGTAAGTCTAGTGAGAAAGAAATTCATTATTTAAGAATTAAAGTATTTATTAAGGTTATTTTAATCAGGAAAAACATTAAAAGTGAAAATGCCTATTAGGGGAATCGATAGGGGAAAATGTAATACCTGTTTGCAGACCACTGGTTCACGACCATTAGATTACCTTTTATAATATATGTGTTTGGCTCTGTGTGTTTGGTTATTTTCTGACCGCTTCTAGAATGGAAACCTTGAGGGGCTCCTGGGTGGCTCAGTCGGGTAAGCGTCCGACTTTGGCTCAGGTCATCATTTCACGGTTCATGGGTTCAAGGCCCGCGTCAAGCTCTGTGCTGACAGCTAGTTCAGAGCCTGGAGCCTGCTTCAGATTCTGTGACCCTCCCCTGCGCGCGCTCTCTCTCTCTCTCTCTCTCTCTCAGAAATAAATAAAAAAACATTAAAAAAATAGAATGGAAGCCTTGAGAGAGAACGGATTTGCCTTGCTCAGCACCTTATCACCTTATTTCCAGAAGGTAGCACAAATGCCCAGCTGACCCAGAGTGAATATTTGTTGAATGAAACAATGAATTCCACATATACTGCATATGTACCATGGACCAGACACTGGGATAAAATGCCAAACAAATAAGACAGTCCCTGTCCTTATAGAGTTTAAAGTATAGTGGGGAGTAAAGGCATTCATCAAAGAACTTTTCAGTAAGTCTATTATTACAAACAGTGTAAAGTGCTATAGAGGAAAACCAGAGTGTGCCATTAACCACGGACACCTGGCCTGGTCTGGGCAAGTGAGCACTGAGGTGTTTGTTGTGTGTTTTTAGGTAAAGTGAGGCAGCACCTATGTTTTATAATAGTTGTTTTCAGGCTCTGTTCACTGATAGCACCTACCAGTTGTGCTTCTAGTGATGCAGTTAGCTTGACACCCACATAGAAGACAGGAGAAGGAAAGCAGCTAGATTCTCAATAGACCAGTTTCAAAGTTTGTGCTGACCTCCGTGATTGATAAATTTATCAATTTTTTTTATCTTTGCCAAGCTGATAAGTGAAAATTGTACTTCTAAGGTGGTTTTGATTTGCATTCGTTTTTTGTTGTTAATATGAGTGAGGTTGAACTTTACATTTGTGTATAAAATTTTTTGTTGTGATACTTGGGTTGTATCTGTATATGTTCAAAATAATCTGGATTGAGAGTGGGTGGAGACACAGATAAAATAATATTAGCTGTAAATGATTTACTGAAGCAGTGTTCCAGGTACAGGGTGGCTTATTACCCTTTTTCCTTTTTAAAATTTGAAATTTTCAATAATACAGTGTTCAGATTTTCTTTTTCCTTTTTAAAATTTGAAATTTTCAATAATACAGTGTTCAGATAATGTTTATTCCTTTCCAGTGAAGTACCTACTTTTCTGGTATTATTATTATTATTATTATTATTATTATTATTATTAATTATTATTATTCCTCCTCTTCCTCCTCCTCTGGGAACTCTTTACTTTTTAAGTAAACTAATTCCTTGGGATTTATTTTACAATTTTCTCTCACGTTTCTGCCTTTGACTTTATGATATCTGGCCATGTAGGCATTATATAATAAAGGTTTTGTTTCTGTGAGGCTCTCTTTTATCAGTGTTTTCTTTCATAGCTTCTGAGTTTTGTGTTAAACTTAGATCTTCCCCACTCTTAGAGCATAAGTAAAATTTCTCAACTTTTTTCTAGTATTTATATAGTCTCATTTTTAATATTTATGTCTTTGATATATCTGGACTCTGAAGGAGTGGCCATAGCACCTTTAAGCATATATAACACTTAATGAACTGTATTATAATGGGCTGTATGCCCCCTTTCATTTCTGCCTCCTACGTATCTGCCATGTAATTGATTGTCAGTGTTAGCTGAATGCGTGCTGAATAATTCTAACACTGAATCATTTACTTTATAGTCATCTTTTTCAAGGTTGGTATTTGCCTCATTTCCTAAAACTGTTTTTTTTTCCTGGTTTGTCAGCCAGTGAAGCCTGGGAGATTTGTACAAATCATTGAATTACTGTTCTGAAAGCCGAAAAATTAAGGTTTAAGAATATTTTTAAAACTCAGAGGTCAGAACTTGGAATGAGGGCATACTGATACAATAGGGCACCCTCCCTCAGTGATTCTGCCTAGAAGGAAGTCTAAAGGCTCGGTCCCCAAGATTAGTTTTGTTGTACAAATGCAGGGTTTATGAAAAGACTGACAAAATACTTCCCATGGTGTTTTTTTAGACCTGTGGCTAGAGTCAGGCATATGTTTCTTTTTTAAATAAGTAGCATTTCCTTTCATTTCTTCTTTCTCTATTAGTAGCTCTTCTCCTAAGAATCTGAAATGTAGGATTTTGTAGGATTGGTCATTATTTGACTGAAAAGTCATTTAAGAGCAGCGTTGAAGCAAGGTCAGGCGTCTGCCCTTGTGGCTGCTTGTAGCCATTCCTGACCAACACATGGCAGCACCTGGACATGCTTGGAATGAGGGAGGGCCTTGATGTAATTTAGATGCACAGTTAATTCGAATCAAAGTGAGCGGGAAGCAAGTAAATTTAACTTCAGTGATTATGATATCATTTGATTAAATCTCTACTTTTGATTACACATATTAGTGAGGACATGCTTTAAATATACTCAACTTTTAAACACTGAAAGGGATGCATAGGATGAACCAACAACATGCGGGAGAAACTTCACTATCCTTCCCTTACAGTAGATCCCCTGCAGCATTATGGCAGTATTTTTAGAACAGGTGAAAGGAGTTAATTCTTTACGTGGGGGACTTAGCATACCAATTTGTTAACTAAAACATAAAATTTCTTACCATGGAATGTGGTACTCGTTCCAAACCTATGGAGGTTCTAGGAAGACTTAATAAATTGGTAATAGCTTCATAACATATCAGGTGAGTTAGTAATGTTAGTAGTGTTCATTCCTCTCTTGTGAGCATGAAATTGGACAGCTGTCTTCCTGTGTATTGTTCTTTGGTTATAGTTTCTAGAGAAAGGGTGTTTGGCTAAATGGGACAGGGCTTAATATCGCATTGCAGCTTTGTTTATATTTGCCAAAGGTAAACAAATGAACAAACTCTCTTTTGATTTCTTTTGCGTGGTTTGCAGGGTCAAATGAGAGATCATACCAGTTACAGGGATAACAGGTGAAATCTATTTCATGGGATAGTGGTAACATTACGGTGCCGCCTTCCTGCTGCATCAGGAGCACTTCTCTATTTGGCCGATAGTGGCAGCTGCCTTAGGTCTTGTTTTCAGTGTGCTGGTTGGTGTTCAATGGAAGATATTCCACACTCAAACTGACATGAGGTCTTTGATTGAAGAAACACACAGACAAAAAACTTGTGTCACATGACAGTATTTCCCTGCTGATGTTGATGATGGTATCCCAGGGGATTAAAGCATCTTCATGTATATCCTCCCTTATGGGCTCTTCTGACTCCTGACCCATTCCAGTATCATGGTCTCTAATCAGATTGGACTGCCAGTTTGTAAAAGGGGGCTCAACTTTGTGTTTGCAGCCTGATATAGGGCTGGGCATATATTAAATGCCCAAGTAGTTTAATGAATGAATAAGATAAAGATGCAAAAATGATAATTTTTAAATAATAGGCAGTGAGTTAAAAAAAATTTTTTTTTACATTTATTTATTTTTGACAGACAGAGAGAGACAGAACACAAGTGGGGGAGGAGAGAGAGAGAGAATGAGACACAGAATCTGAAGCAGGCTCCAGGCTCCCAGATGTCAGCACAGAGCCCGTTGCAGGGCTTGAACACACAAACTGTGAGATCATGACCCTAGCCGAAATCAGACGCTTAACCAATTGAGCCACCCAGGTGCCCCAAAGGGGCAGTGAATTTTTAAAAACTCTCCATACTGCTTAAAGTGGGGTCTAAAGATCAGCAGCACCAATGCTATTTGAAAGTTGGGAAAGGAGGGGTGATTTAATTGGAATTTCTGGGTGCAGGGCCCACAGGAATCTTGCCTTAGGTAATTCTCATGGATGCCAAAGTTTGAGAACACTCCTTATGAAGTCAGATTTCACAGCGTTTTGTAGTTTGGTAGTGTTTATGCTTTGTAAAGCAGTTTGTCATCCTCTGTCTCACCTGAGCGAGTCTCACTATTGGCCTCCTTACAGGTAGGGACACGATTATTAATCCCAGATTTACCCAGGGAAATGTGAGCGCTGAAATAATTCGACAGTTTACAAAGCTTGGTGGTGGTCGAATAAACAGTAGAAGCAGTCTCTTTTCATTGTGTAAGTCTTACATAATGATGCTCCTAACCCCTTCCTGGGTCTAATTTTGTTTTTCCACAGGAGAAGGGCAGTATTTGCACTGACATATCCTTTCTCCTACCCAGACCACTGCCCGCCCTCCCTGCGCCATGGTGATCAGTGACAGGCCTCTCCGAGATAGCCGGACATGTTAAGAAGTATGATCAGCAGCCACTGAGTAAATGGGTCTTAATTAGCTCACCTGAAAATTAAACAGATGACTTAGATACCTGAGTAATTCCCCTAGAGACCTTGCACATTCTCGTACTAAAAATACACACCTAACATCTTCATTTATCTCTGAGAAGTGGATTTATGGATACTTTTTCTGTTGTTCCACTCTGAAGAATAATACTATTTTAGAATGGGGGAGAGGTGTTTTCCTCCTGGCTTTAGTGAAGTATAGTTGACACACAACATGGCATAAACTTAAGGTGTACTACAATATCCTTATGTATTGCAAAATGACTACCATTGTGGCATTAGCTAGCAGCTGCATCACATCACTTAATTACCATTTCCGTTTTGTGGTCAGAGCTTAGGGTCTACTCTTGGCAATTTTCATGTGTATAATACGACATTAACTGCAGTCACCTGCTGTACATTAGCTACCCAGAACTTACTCATCTTGGAGCTGGAAGTTTGTACTATTAGACTGTCTCCCCATTTTCTCTGTCCCTAGCCCCTGGCAGCTGCCATTCTAGTCTGTTTCTTTGAGATTCGCCTTTTTAGATTCCACACAGGTGAGAACGTACAGGATTTGTGTTTGTTGGACTTATTTCACTTAGCATAGTACCTTCAGGTATTATAAAGCTTGTCAGAAATGACAGGATGTCCCTCTTTCTCATGGCTAAAATATACTCCATTGAACATACACACACACACACACACACACACACACACACTGCATCTTCATCCATTCATCCACTGAGGACACTGAAGTTGTTTTCCTGTATTAGCTGTTGTTAATAATGCTGCTGTGAATATGAAAGCTCAGACATCTTTTTGAGATCCTGTTTTCATTTCCTTTGGGATATATACCCAGATGTGGAATTGCCCAATCATGTGGTAGTTGTGTTTTTAATTTGTTGAGAAGCCCCCCCACCTCAACTATTTTTCATAGGGGCCCCACTAGTTAACGTTCTCAACCAATAGTGCACGAGGATTCCCTTTTCTCCATATCCTCACCAACATTTGTTTTCTTGTTGTTGCTTGTTAAAGGCCATTCTGACAGATGTGAGGTGGTATCTCATTGTGGCTTGGATTTGCAGATGTGAGGTGGTATCTCATTGTGGCTTGGATTTGCATTTCCCTGGTGATGAGTGATGCTGAGCACTGCTTTATATACCTTTTGGCCATTTATATGTCATCTTTGGAAAAATGTCTTAATATTTATCTCTCTGCTTATTTTATTTATTTGAATTTTTTATTATATATATATATGTAGAGAGAGAGAGAGAGAGAGTGAGTGAGCAGGGGAGAGGGGGTGGCGGAAGAGAGAGAGAGAGAGAGAGGGAGAGAGAGAATGAATGAATGAGTGGGAGAGGGGCAGAGAGAGAGAGGGAGAGAGATTCCCAGGCAGGCTCTGTGCTAACAGTGCAAAGCCTGATATGGGGCTTGATCCCACGACCACAAGATTACAACCTGAGCCGATACCAAGAGTCAGATGCTTAACCAACTAAGCCATCCAGGTGCCCTGTCTGCCTAGTTTTAAATTGGACTGTGTGTGTTTGTGTGTGTGTGTGTGTGTGTGTGCGCGCGCGCGCGTACGTGTGTCTTTTTGTTGTTACTAAGTTGTGTGCGTTCTTTATAGATTTTAGATATTCACTCTGTATCAGATGTGTCATATACACATATTTTGTTCCGTCCTGTAGGTAGCTTCTCACTTGCTGGTGGTTTCCTTTGCTGTGCCGAAGCGTAATTTGATGTAGTCTCACATGTTTGTTTTCACTTTTGCTGCCTTTGCTTGTGGTGTCAGATCCAAAAAATCATTGCCTGACTGACTGATGTCAGAGAGCTTACCTCTGTTTTTTCCTAAGAGTTTCATGGTTTCAGATCTACATTCAAGTCTTTAACACATTTAGAGCTGATGTTTGTGTGCAGTGTGAGATGTGATCCAGTTTCACCCTTTGCAAATGGCTTCAACTGTTCCCAGCACTTGCTACTGAGGAAGTTATCTGGGGAAAAGGCTTGGGAAGGAATGATTCTAATAGTTTAATTAAAAGGAAGAAGGCCTGGTTCTGTTTTCTAATTTTATTTTATTCTATTTTATTTTTTTTTTATAGTTTATTTATTTTTGAGACAGAGACAGAGCATGAGCGGGGGGAGGGGCAGAGAGAGAGGGAGACACAGAATCGGAAGCAGGCTCCAGGCTCTGAGCTGTCAGCACAGAGCCTGATGCGGGTCTTGAACCCATGAACCATGAGATCTGACCCGAGCCGAAGTCGGACGCTTAACCAGCTGAGCCACCCAGGCGCCCCGTGTTTTCTAATTTTAGTCATTCGTCTGCCATACGTCAGAATTAAAAATTCATTTGGGCTCGTGTAATGAGAATTCAGAAACTGAGCGTGAAAGGCCGCCTTGAAAATTCGGGAGGTGACACAGAAGAGAGCTCCCAGAGCCGGGGCCCAGCTCAGTGTTCTTATTTTTGCTTCGTTTCTTTCTGTGTTGCTGATGGTTTTTCCTGTTCTTTTCATCGCACAGATGGAAAATTAGTCAGCGCTCCTCAAATAGTAACTTCTTTTTACATGAAGATTGTTATTAATAAGTGGCAAAACTTATCTCTGCCCTTTAAAAGTAGGTATTAGATAACCCTGAAGATTAAATGGGATCTCTGTCCTGTTTGAAAACTACTAGTTCAGCCAAGCTTATTACGAAACTGTGTATGTGAGGCAAAGACATGTAAAACTGAAACTGTTTTGATAGGAAATAACTGATGATCAGTTTTTTACTTTTTCACATAAGACCTAAGCTCCCAGTTTAGTGTTTTCTTATCTTTTCGGGCATAGTGGTGGGAAAATAAATACTCCGTGGTGTTTGCCTTTGTCTGTCAGTGGGAAAATGCAGAGCCCTGATATGAAAAGTCTCCACAGATACGTAGTAGAATGGAACCGATTTTCTACCTTGTGTGTGTGTCTCTGCTTTGTGACTGAGTAAGGCAGCTTCTTGGCTGCCAACATGGGTTTTCCAGCCAAATGACTAATTCAAGGTTCCCTGGATGTTAAATTTAGATTCAGATAGTCGTATCTCACCTTAAATATTGAGCATTTTTCACAGCTTGAAGATACAGCTCTAGACCACAGACACATCTTGCCCCTTGCATTATTGTTCCTCAACATTGTCTCCTTCTGTTTCTTGGAAATGATACAGAAGGGGTGCAGGTGGGAGGTTAGTAGAAGATCGGGAAATAAGTAACACGCTACTTACAAGAGGGCTGTTTTAAAAACCTACCAGATAATTGGATGTCTGTTTTAAGAACACTTTCTTCAACTTGACACTTCTGGTTTTTTTTCTTTGTTTTTTTTTTTTTTTACACAAAATGGATTTTATTACAGTGTTATTAACATTAGTTCTGAGTGCATGTATCTTTCAGCTTCAACTATACTTCTTTTGATTCTCATGTTAAGGTTGGTAAGGTTATTTTTGAGAGGATACTTATATGTGGGATTTTTTTAAATTACGGGCTTCTAAAACTAGGAGATTATAATCCGCACCACGGATTTCCTCACCTCGTTATCTATAACCAGGCCTCTCTCCCTGTCTCCCCCATCTGCTGGAGCTCATTTTTTCATTCTTTCAACAAATACGTGCTGCCTCTTATATGCGGAACATTGTGGCAATATTGGAATACAGTGATAAATTGGACACAGTTTTCACCCTCTATGAGTATACAGTCTAGAGAGGGAGAGGGAAGGACTGACTGGAGGAAAGCAGACCAGTTTGAAGGCTGTTTGAGTGGATGGTATGGCGGCATTAGCAGGGTAACAGTGGCAATGGAGCAAAGTGGTGTGTCTGAGAGATAGTAAAGAATTAGAAGGACGTGGTGACTGATTGGATCTGGGGGAGGGGAGGAGGTGAGAGTGATTTGCTGGGGCAGGTGGTACCATTCACTGGCATAGGGGCCGTGGAGGAGCGGGTTTGGGGAGCCATAGGATGCGTTCTGTTTAAGACCTGTGAAGTTTGAGGTCTAGAGCTCAGGAGAGTAAACTGGCCCGAAGATGGATTTAGGCATCATTAGTAGGTGGGAAATTGAAGGCCGTGCTGAGTGAGCTCACCCAGAGGGAGTGTGAGGATTGCGAGCAGTGCACAGCCCTTCCGGAGCAGGCTGAGGAAGAGGTCCCTGAGAAGGAGCAGCCAGAGGTAGAAGGAAAGTGGAGGAGTATAGGCTTGTGGACCGGTGGGAGGCAGTGCTTCAAGGAGGGTGTAGAGTAGGCAGTGGAAGCCGGATCTGTACTTAATTAAATAAAGGCCCAAGAGTGTCGATGAGATGGAGTGAAAAGACTGCTGGAGACTTTTGCAACAGTTGTTTTAGTGGAATACCAGGGACAAAAACTAGTTTGCAGTGAAAAGGTAGAGGCAGGTATAGACCATTCTACTAATACTCTTTCCAGCCTTGGTTTCCTTGGCATTGTACAGTCCTGATACTTCTTTGGCCTCTTTTGAAAAATGATCTCCTTCTCCCCCCCACCCCCCAATACTCCTTAAAAGGAACATCTTCTACAACTGAGGGCTTTGTTTGCATCTTATCTGCTCAGTAGTCTCCTTGTCTCTAATATGCGGATAAAAGCGGTACCTTCCTCGTAGGGTCGTCCGAAGGCTTAAATGAGATGACCCAAGTACAGCACTTTGCACAGTGCCCAGCATGTAAGCAGTGTGGTTGTGGCAGGCGTAGTGGTCTTTGTCATGGCCCTCATCCCTGCGGTCATCATTGTCTTTCCCCTCCTACTTGAGCCCTGCTGTCTCAGAGCTCTCCTCCATTGTGGTGGCTTTGACCAGCAGCCCCAGGCAGAGGACCCCTGGGCAGTGTCTCTAATCATAGACTTCTCGTACTGTTGCCACCTTGTATTGTTCATTCACTGACTTCAGAGCCTGGGCACCCACAGTATTTGAGTGTTTCCTCCATTCTGGGCATTGGGCCATGTGTCGGGGGAGGCATGTAGTTATAATGAAGCATTAAAGGACTCTGTCCTTACATTCTCACCTGGGAGGCCATGGATGTCACTGTTTTGTCACTTCTCTCAGTCCACTGTGAGCATCTCTTTTTTGGACGGATCATAGAATCCCAGAGGAATGAAGGAATTGGCTCTTACTCTGTGAGTTAGGCCTCCTTTAGTTACCAGTGACGGGCTCCAGCTAAATTAAAGAGGGAGTTTTATTGGGATCATGCTGGAACATCTCATGGAATACAAGCCGGGTTTTACTAACCGAGCTGTGGGAGGGGCAGAGACACAGCTGGGCCACGGAAACATCTGGAGCATCTCTTGTGTCTTCTGCACATCCCTCCCTCTCCAGATGGTGACTGTTAAAGGTACAGAAAATAGTTTGTTGTTTTAGGTTTGCTTTTCTTTTTAAGTTTATTATTTATTTTGAGAGAGTGAGATAGAGAGTGCAGGGGAGGGGCGGGGAGAGATAAAAAATAAGGAGGGAGCAGAGAGAGAGGTAGAGAGAGGTAGAGAGACTCCCCAGCAGGCTCAGTGCAGAGGCTGATTTGGGGCTCCATCCCACAAACTGTGAGATCGTGACCTGAGCCAAAGGCAAGAGTTGGACATTTGACTGACTGAGCCACTCAGGAGCCCCCTGGTTTGCTTTTTCAGTATACTTTTACATACGTTTTTGCATGTAATTCTCACCGTCGGTGATCAGGAAATTGTAATAGAAGAAGTTTGTGTTTGAGGAGCCTGCGATTTGGAACGCCTGCATGACGTATCGAAGGTTCCACGGATGTGCAGCAGAGAGCTGGCTTCACGTCTGAGGTTCCCAGTGGCATTTATACTGTCCTGCCATCCCAGGATTAACGTTTTCCTTCACCCACTGTGATGTCATATTACTGTTACTGCCTCCTATTTTGTGGCTCTAGACATACTCTGTGGTGTGCGAGTGAGAGAGAATGTATGTTATTTTCTCCTGAAGGGTAGAAATTACGACTAATTGAAATTTTAAATTCTGACGTTCTTTGGCTTCTTCATATGTGAGGCCTTTTCTTGTTGAGTTCGGGGTAAGGAGTCTCCAGCAGTTATTGATTCTGTCTGTTCTTTTCGTCTTTTAGATCAGTGGTGAAGCCTTGAGCCCAATATGATTTAAGCAACTGAGCTAACTGCAGTGTCTTATTTCTCTTACTTATTTAAATTTTGTGGTGGGAGTGGGGAATGATTTTCATGGGGCTTTATGTGTTTGGGTGACCCTGAGTGTATCTGCAGAGGAAGACAAAACACTTGATTTCTCCATCTAGTGTTGTGTGGGCAGTTGGAGAGTGTCTGTGAATATTAACTTGTTTCAGTTGACTTCTGCTGGCTTTAAATTGAGCCAGACGAGAGTGGATTTATGTCCTATTTATGTGAATGATTCCCAGTCTCTCTTCTCTGGCGCATCAGGAGGGAGTGGTCGTTCTTTTTTAAGGAGTGCATATGTTGGTGAGGAATGGCGCTCCTTTCACAAGGCGTGTTTTAACTTTGGTTACTTTTTCCTTATTAGCCATTCACTCCTCATCCCACTGCTGAGTTCAGAAATTCTTGCCAAGGTCGTTGGGACCTGTGAATTGCACAGTTCACTGTCCTTACCTTCTGTGACCTCCATGTAGCTCGGCTGATTCTCTTATCTTCTACGGGTTTCTCTCCTGGCCTCATTTTTCCTCCCTAGCTCCTTCCTCACCATCTTTTCAAAGCTGCTTTTTTGGGAAGTGTTGGCCATGGACCTCGCCTGCCTTACTTACTTTGCATATTATCCCCGAGTGATCTCACCCTCTCAAATATTTATCATTTTTAAATTTTCCAGTGTCATTGTCTCCCCTGAGCTCCAGACTTGCATATCCAAGTGCTTAAATACATAACACCTTATACCGAACCAGATCTAAACCCACCGTCTCTCCTTCCAAATTTCTGTCTTCGCTTGAATCATCTCTCCCTTTCAGGAAAGGTAAGCATCTTCTTCAGAGTTGGCTCACGCTAGAAACCCACACAGAGAGGGTCTGAATGCTCTTTCCTGTACCGAATTCTGTCCATTTTCTACCGTGCTGTTTCCAGCAGTTGAGTGAGAGCCCTAGAGAAGCTATCAATTAATACTTTATTTTCAGAGATGGGAACACTTGAAGACATTGACATTTTTTTTTTTTCCGCAAAGAAATGTAAGAATTATCAGTGCTAGGAAAGAATGTGGATCTTTTGATTTCTTACAGGTTACTTACATTAGCAGGAAGAACAAACAATACACAAGTGAGCCAAAGAGAAAAGCTTAATGTCCCCCTGGAATAAGACTCTAGAGGACTCCATTCTCTTACTACTTCACTTTTTAAGACATCACTTTCCCTTCTCACTGCCTTGTGTGTTTTTTCACTACAGGGGAGGGGAGATGTTGGGCTCCTACTGCCCTCACTCAAATGCCATAGCTATGATGGGTTTCTTTTTAAAATACACATATTACATGGGGCGCCTGGGTGGCTTAGTCGGTTAAGCGTCCGGCTTTCGCTTAGGTCATGATCTCGCGGTTCGTGGGTTCGAGCCCCGCGTCGGGCTCTGTGCTGACTGCCAACTCAGAGCCTGGAGCCTGTTTCAGATTCTGTGTCTCCCTTTTTCTCTGACCCTCCCTTACTCACGCTGTCTCTCACTCTTTCTCAGAAATAAAACATTTAAAAAAAAATAAAATACACATATTACATTGTAAATCACATAGTACACAGTCGTTTTTAGTGTATTCACAGTGTTGTGCAGCCAGCATCCCTGTCTAGTTCCAGAACATTTTTGTCCCCTGCCAAACGACAACCAAAAAATCCCCATTAGGGTCGCCTGGGTGGCTCACTCAGTTAAGCGTCCGATTTCAGCTCAGGTCACGATCTAATGGTTTGTGGGTTTGAGCCCTGCATCGGGCTCTGTGCTGACAGCTCAGAGCCCGGAGCCTGCTTTAGATTTTGTGTCTCCCTCTCTCTCTGCCCCTCACCTGTTCATGCTCTGCCTCTCTCAAAACTAAATAAACATTTAAAAAATTAATAAAAAAAAAAGCCCATATGCTTTAGTAGTCAGTTCCCACCCACTGAAGTAACCATGAATATATTTTCTTTCTCTGTAATTTGCCTATTCTGGGTATTTTTTTAAATAAATATTGGTACCTTCCGTGGCTTATCTATCTATCTTCAAGGCTCATCTATATCGTAGCATGCCTCCACCGTTCTTTCTCACCGATAGCCAAATAACAATCTGTTATATAAATGTACCACATTTTGTTTGTCCGTTTATGAGTTGATGGACATTTGGATTATTTCCATTTTTATAGTTCTCCTAGTATAATATTTTACTACTAGGAATCATGCCTCCAAACACATTTGTGTACAAGGTTTTGTGCACATGTGTGTTTTAATTTCCCTCAGGGCTATCCCTAGAAATGGAATTCCTGGGTTCATGTGGTAATTGTATGTTTAATGTTTTGAAGAAGTGCCAAACAGTTTTCCAGAGCAGTGGCACTATTTTACCCTCCTTCTTGCGCTGTATGGAAAGTTCCAGTTTCTCTCTCCATCTTCACCAACACTTTCTATTGTTTGTCTTGTTGAAGATAGCTATCCTGATGGGCAGAAATGGGATCTTGTGGTTTGGTTATGCATTTCTCTGATAGCCAGTGATGTTGAATGTCCTTTGTTTACCCATTGGTCATTCATATGTATATATATATATTTGGAGAAACATATTCAGACCCTTTGTCCATTTTAAAATTTGTTTATATGTCTTCTTATTATGAGTTGTATGAAGTCTTTAGATATCCTAGATACAAATCCTTTGTCAGATAAATGGTTTTTGAATATTTTCACCCATTTTTTGGGTTGTCTTTTCACATTCCCAGTGGTATCATTTGCAGCACAGAAGTCTTTAATTCTGCTGTCAGAACTGCCATGGTTGATAATGATGCCACAGTTGTGCTGTGCTAAGGCAGGGAGAGAGGCCCTCTCCTTGGAATGGGTTGGTGTTTCACATGGAGATAGAGCTGCCGGTAGAATGTTTTCACTTCTGGCCTGTCTCTTCCCCTTCTCTCTTCCCTGTGGGGCCTGTCTTATGGTTACGATGGTCATACTGTGCAACAGGTCTGTCTTGGCCTTGACTGTCCAGGATTGAGAGAAGCTGGCAACGAGTCAGCATTTCATCAAAGGACTGCTGTTTCCATGATGTTAACAGATACCATGGTTCTCATCTTACACTTCGGTTCCCTGCTGGGTCTCCTTTCGAAATCGAGCGCTGCCCCAGGTTGCCGAGCGGCCCTTGTCCTTGAGCGGCAGTCGAGATGTGCAGTCATGGAGCCTAGGGGCCCTGGAGGTGATCAGATGGCAGCATCCCTCCATTCAGAGGAGCCACTGTTTTTCCTACATTTTCTGCTTCGTTGCTGGTTTGCAGGCTTGTACCTGGAACTTCATGCCTCTGGGAAATTGGACCTCAGTGTGCCTCCAGCTTCTGGATGTCCTGGATCATTATGATTTCAAGAACTGTTAGGGTCTAATATGAGGGTATTCAGTTTTAATTTTGTCAAGGACACTTGGCAATAATTGCCATCATGACAGAAAGCAACCGGAGACTTTTCCTATCAGGAGAGGACCCAAACTACCACATTAATTTACTTTTGTCAAAAGTTAATATGTGTTCCTGTTTTTCTTATTTTGATGTCTGTCACGGAAAAGTACACCGTGGTCCGTGGATTGATATTTGGGAACCACCGACTTACATTCTTAGCTTAAATATTTGAAAAGTAGAACCTTCACTTCCTCAGGAATTTGCTCTGTATGATGCCAGGTATCTGTTTTATGGAGATCATTTCCCTACACTGAATTAACTCTTTCGGCTGTTAACGTTAGGCACAATTTCCTGTACTTTGTACCCGTCTGCTGGTATTTGAGAATTTCGCCAGTAACACAGATGTGAAAGAATTGTTTTAGGCGTATATGAGCATAAATAGGACTTGACCTTTAAAAGATTAAAAAAAGAAAAAAAAGTCAACATCATTCCAAAGTAGAGTGGCTCCTATTTATAAATACAGTGTTTAATTTCTGGATCATTTGTGTTCTAAACTGAGGGTACTACAGAAATTTTTATTGATTCTGTCTCCTCTAAATTAAAATGTCAAACAGATATTAGGGTTTTATCATAAGAGAGTTATTGGCTGTCCTACCGGCACGTTGATTATAGTAATTGGGCAGTAAAGTAGCCATAGGAATGGATAATATGCTATACATTTTGATGAAATTGTAGTTATGACTTCTTATTTATGGTGCTAAAGTCTTGTTAAGTGACACTGCTGACAAGCATTTTTGCTTTCCTTTTCTGCTTTTCAGGTTGGTTTCTAAGTCTACTTAGGAAATCTGAAACTGAGAGCCCACAGTATACAGTAAAGGTCACATTTCAGAATTTTCTAGACTTGTTCATAGCATACACATTAAATTCAGCAAATATTTGCTGATCACTGTTTTAAACGCCCCTAAATATACGGAGATGTGTAAAGCAGTTCCTACACTGAAAGACTAATAATGAAGAAGGGATTAAAATGTCTCTATATAAATACCCGTGACCCACATTTATTGAGTCACATATATGAGCTACATATAAGCACCTTACAAGTGGGATGAAATACAAATTCAGAGGAGGAAAGGATGCTTCGAAGCCTGGGTGATCACTGCAGCGTTAGCCTCAGTGATAGCGGAATCACTTGGCATTCCTGACGTAAAGCTTTGGACTATCTCTGAATACACATCTCCATTCTAAAACTATAGTGAGAGGTACATGGCTAAATGCACTGCCATGGAAGTCAACTTTTGTTCTAGGCTCAGCTGCCTCGCAACCTCATTTTGTGTCCTTGAGTACATAAAATTGATGTAATAATATGTGTCCAGCATCTCTCACTATGAGAAATGAGATAATGCAGATGCCTAAGCTGCTCCCTGTGGCGAAAGTCCGATTGCTTGGGCAGGCGTGTCTCTTTTTTTCAGGCAACTTAGGCCATAAGTTTGAATGGTAGGCACAGCTTTCCATGACTAAAAGAATTAGTGTCGTCACCAAAGTGCCCAATTTATTGCTGGGGAAATAGCACCTTCTGTGTAACATGTGAGCTGTTGTCTGAAAAATTGCCTGAATTTCTTGGAGAAACTGCCTGTATGAATACAGAGTGGTGGTGTGGTGATCACTGAAATGTGATAAAAAAGGGAACACGTTCATGGAGTGGCTCCAGCTGGTTTAGGGACGTTACTTCTGGTTCTTAGATTCTTACATCACTACCAGTTCGTGGCAGAGGAAACCGAGGCTCAGATTTCAAATGCTGCTTAGATCCTACGACTGTTGGAAATGCATCTGTGGACATCTCAGGCGCTGTGTCCATAGTGACTCCTGCTTCCCTGTAGATACATGGTTTCCGGGCGGGGCCTCATGAGCCATCCTCGTGGTGTGGGTGCGCCTATGTCAACGTTACCTCTTTTCTTCCCCCAGGTTACTTCTAGAGCTGCTGGAGTTGCTGTTTGACAAGTTTAACGCGGTAGCCACCGCACACTCGGTGGTCCTGGGGTACCTGCAGGACACCGTCGTGACCCCGCTGGCCCCGCAGGAAGACGTCAAGTTGTACGACATGGCGGACGTGTGGGTGAAGATCCAGGACGTTCTGCAGGTAAAAGGTCCTTTTATACATGGTGCCATCTTGATTCAGAATAGCAGGTTGGAACGAAGAATCTACCACCTAGAATATTCCTTTACTCATAAACAGTGAGAGGATAATATTGCTGTTGACAGGAGATGCTGCCGATGTTATCAACTTCTGTTGTCTTGAGAAGACTTCTTAACTTTTTTTTTTGCCAGCCTTTAAAATTAGGAGATTCTCAATATGTAGCCATCAAGGTTGTATACAGTATTTGGCCTTCTGTTATAAAGTGCTTTAATGCACTGGAATTAGTCCTATATTAAGGTAATCAATATTAAAATGTTCTTTGGTAGTATCTTATAAACCTATGTAGCTTAGTTTTATGACCATTTTCGTACAGTCATCTCTTGCATATATTGGGGTAAATGACAGGTCAAGAGCTTGTTTTGAGAGATGAAAATAACTGGAAGGTATAAATGCATCACTTTGATTTGCTGAAGATGGGAGCAATGATATTACTGTTTGGTATGAGGCTGCAGAGATGGTATTTAGAAATTTTATTATATTCTGTCTTCATGTGCCAGGCAAATATATGTGATTTGGCCACATGAGAATTGGAAATACGATTAAGAGTTAGCCGAAGCAAATTTGACATAGCTAAATGGAAGCAACTTGGTTAGATAGTACCTACTATTATGAAAAAAGAAATTAAGTATATGTAGGGAATTGAAAAATGTAACTGTGTGGGAATGAAATAACTTGCATGGCAGATAGGAATATTTGCCGGAAAAAATAAATTATGAATGTAAATTGTAGTCATTTCTAAGAGTATAGGTATGCTCCTGATGGATTGAATGATGGATTCTTGTGTGTGTGTGTGTGTGTGTGTGTGTGTGTGTGTTTGTGTGTGTGTGTGTGTGGTACAGACTGGGTGCTTTCTTGATGGCTCTGTGGAAAGATTGTATGTTGCAACTATATTCCCTGAGTTCCTTTCTCCCCTTTGTCAGTTACCACATGTCCATAGTAGGTGCTTGAAGAACATTTGTGTATTGAATAAAATGTCTTTATTGCCTAGAAACTAGTTTTACAGTGTTTTATATCTTGATTTGCTAATGTCCTGGAAGTACGTGCTTTTCAGGTCACCTGTTTATTTTAATGATGAAACAGGATCATAGATTTTAAAGCTATTTCAGAAATAGTTAGAATGAGGGACTTCTTTTTTTTAATTTATTTTTTTTAATGTTTCATTTATTTCTAGGGGAGAGAGAGAGAGAGAGACAGCGTGAGCAGGGGAGGGTCAGAGAGAGAGGGAGCCACAGACTCTGAAACAGGCTCCAGGCTCTGAGCTGGCAGCCAGCACAGAGCCCGACGCGAGCCTCGAACCCATGAACCGCGAGATCATGACCCAAGCGAAAGTCGGACGCTCAACCGACTAACCCACCCAGGCGCCCCTAGAATGAGGGATTTCTGATTCTAGCCATGATGAAGTTACCTCCTGTTGTAAGTGGCTTTACACCTGGGTGGACTCAGGCAGTTGGCACATTCAATTCAGAGCAGAGAACACATGAGGTGGATTCCACATTCTTCCTGCCTTCTTCCTGGGGGACACCTGCCAGGCTGCGGCACAAGGAAGTGAAATGTAGGCAGGCAGTAGTGGCCTCCCTAAACAAAGGGAGCAGAGATGAGAGTTCAGGGGTGTGGAGGCATCTGGAATTTGTGGCTTAGGATGGTGGGGAAGAGAGGATCGCACAGAGGAGGCACCCAGTCCATCTGAAAAGAGAGCCATTGAGCCTTTGGTCAAATACCGAGTGATATAGACACACCACAGGGTTTGGCTGAAAACTGCCACCCTGACACTGTGAGTTGAATGGAAATGTCCGAAGTCAGATGATTGGAGATGTTGGAGTTCAGAGCAGTCCGCATGGGGAGAACTTGCTGAACACCCCGTGCTTTCAGATGTGGCCTCAGAAAGGTTGTGATTCAGGGATAGAGACTGTTCCAGCCCTAGGGGAGGGGCTGCCCTGGGTCTTGCATCACCAGGTCTCTCCAGCATGAGCCCAATCCACCTGTACATCAGCTGCTGGCGAGAACAAAACTCATTCTGAAGCACGACAGTATAATCCATATTTTCACTACTGAAGCATCCCCTGTGTCCAGCATACAATTTGTGGGAAAGCAGAAAAATGTGACTCTAACTGGGATTTAAGAAAACTAATAAAAAATAATATCTGAAATGAGCAATTCACAAGATGATTTTAGCCACAGATTGCCTGCTATAGAAGAAAAGATCAGGGAACTCGAAGATGAATGAATCAGAGTGATTAAAAAGGAAACGCAGGAAGAAAGCTAACTGCAAAGAAAAATGAACAAGGCCATATTGTCCATAACGGGACAGTATCCTGCAGCTTTGTAGTTGCAGGTAGAGAGGAGAGGGAAGAGAGAGATTGAGGCAGAAAATTATTGGAGGAAATTGTGACCAAAAGTTTTTAGATGTATTAAAAAACACAAACCCACAGATTCAGCAAGCCCAACAAATCCCAAGCAGCCTTGACATAAAGAAAACCAATATCTAGACCCATCATCACCAGGTTGCCAAGAACCAAGGAAAGAAGTCTTAAAGATAGCCAGAGGGAAACAAGACATAGTGCTTAGAAGGAACCCATGATAAAAATGTCCACTAACTTCTCATTGGCATTTTGAGGAGCATGGCCCTGTCTTTCGATACGAGTTCCTCATTTTGGATTTCCTAGATCCTCTTCAGGGAGCCCCGGGTGGCTCAGTCAGTTGGTTGGCTGACTCTTGATCTCAGCTGAGGTTGGGATCTCATGATCGCCTGTGGCTCCGCAGTAGGCGTGGAGCCTGCTTGAGATTCTCTTTTCAGGGAGCCTGGGTGGCTCAGTGGGTTGAGCTTCAACTTTGGCTCCAGTCATGGTCTTGCAGTTTGTGAGTTTGAGCCCTGTGTCAGGCTTGCTGCTGTCAGTGCAGAACTGGTTTCAGATCCTCTGTCGCCCCCTCTCTCAGCCCCTCTTCTGCTTGTGCTCTCTCTGCCAAGGATAACATAAAGCATTAAAAAAAAAAAATAAAGATTCTATTTCCTTCCATTCTCTTCTCTCAAAAAATAGAATCCTCTTTAAATATAAAGATACTGATAGATTAAGATGTATGAATAGAAAGAGACATAGCGTGGAATACTAATAGTTTGTATTATGCAAGCATGTTGTACACTATTAGATTACATAATATCATCAGATGGAATTACTTGTATGCTGGTACTTCTGGCGTTTAAAACTTAAATACATCAAGCCCTAGAAAGTACAGACTATCTAAATCTACCTACTCTTGCAAGGTTATGAAGTACTTTATAAATTCTTAGGATCTCTAATATTTGACCAACTTAGACTAATGTTCCAAGTTGAAAACAGCTTTTAAGTCTGTTAGGATCATATTTATAATACTATCATGAAGAATTACGATTATGAACAAAGTAAGATATACATGCCTTAGCTACTTTGGATTTGTTAAATACATACAATTCCCATACTTCTGAAAACAAAAGTATTATATTGAAAATGTTTATAATATACTAAGGAACTTTAAGTTACCTCAGACATTAAGAGCTGAAATGGAAACATGATTTAAAATGTGTGTTTGTAGCTTATTAAATGACTTATACCTTTCATATTAGGTAGTTTCAAAAGAATGATTTGGGGATCCTACCTTCATATTATGAAATGATTTGTTTTGCCTATTTAAGTAGCTTTATTGAAATAGGATTTACCTGGCATAAGATGCATGCATTTAAAGTATAGATTTCAGTGGTTTTTAGTATATTTATGGAGTTGTTCAACCGTCACTATGATATAATTTTAGAATATTTTCAACACCTTATAAAGAAACTTTGTGTCCATTTGCAGTTTCTTTCCATTCCCCACTGCTTTTACCCCCAAGACATGTTTAAGACAGGAAAGGGGTCTCAATTGTATCTCTCTCAGGAAACTGGTAGTGCCCAAAACATACACTTGGAAATACTGTTACTATTTGATGTTAATATGTTCATGTATCATTGGCTTAAGCTCTTTGACAGATAAAGAATATAAAACTAAAACTGATCTAATAACACAAGGTGAGGTGTCTAACATAGGAAGAGCATTTCATTTCACTTACTATGTTTGATTGGTTTGAGATCGAGGTATAACCATGTTACTTATTTCTTACCTTTTAATCCGTTTTTCTCTTCCTCTTACCTATCTACCTTGCTGCCCTCATCTTTTGTTTTCTTAGGTATATGTTGAAAGAATGACCTTTGTCATGACTTGAATTAATCTGTGGTTGTTCTCTTAATGGTCCATTCTCTTCTTTATTAATCCGCAAATTTGAGAATGAAGAATTTTTGAGTAAGAAGTTCATGTAAACACTTTAAATTTTGATTATGCTATAAAAATTATTCTGTAGCTTTTAAACTTGTTTTTAATTTGCTGTATTTTCGAGTTCGTTCAAAAATTCAGGGTACAGGTTACTGAGTAATATCAGGCTACACACCCATCAATAAACTGGGTATGGAGTGGCAGACACACAAATGAACTGTTGTTGCTAAATATAAGACGGTAGTTGGCACTGTGTGTCATAGAATTGTTCTAAAACATGTGGAATGGACCGAAAAAGCTTTTTGAGATTGATGATGAGCTGATTCTTGGAGGATTCACAAGAATAGAGAAGATGGGAATGGCAGTCTAGGTGGCTGGAATGGTAAATGAAATGATGTCAAGTGACTCAGAAGGAATGGAAAATAGTATTCAGAGATAAGAAAAAGTTGTAACTGAGGCTAAGTAGATTTGGGTGCAGGCTTTGGAAGACCTCTAGAGTCATGCAAAGAGTTTGTGATTAATTTTCAGACTAATGGTTCTGAGGCTTGGTGTGAGTTTGATATATCCAGGGTTTGATTCCTAGCTCCATCCTAGACCTTCTGAATGAGAATCACTATGGATAAGGGCTGGATTCTGTAGGCTTATTTACTTATTTATTTTTGTTTATTTTTTTTAGTTCCTAAGGTGGTTTTGTTATATATGTTTAGGATCCTGTAATTAGGAACCGTTGCTTTGGACCAACGTTACCTGGAAATATATTAAAAATGCAGACTTTTTATTAAAAAATAATTTTTAATCTTTATTTTTGAGAGAGAGCATGAGTGGGAGAGGGGCAGAGAGAGAGAGGGAGTCACAGAATCTGAAACAGGCTCCAGTCTCTGAGCTGTCAGCACAGAGCTCGATGAAGGGCTTGAACTCCCAGACCGTGAGATCATGACCTGAGCTGAAGTTGGATGCTTAAACGACTGAGCCACCCAGGTGCCCCTAAAAGTACAGATTTTTACCCTTAACTCCTACTTACCAAATTATAAACACTAGGGATGCGACCATATAATCTGTTTTAACAAGACTTTTGGGAGATTTGTATGTGTGCTGACGTTTGGGGACCTTTGTTTTCAGTAATATTGGATCACTGAAGATTTTGATCGGGGTGTGATAAGATGAAGTAGGCTTAGTGTGCTGGCATTGAAATGAAGGAGCTAGAGACTAATGCAGGGAAGCTGTTTTGTAGTCAGGTGGAGAGTCTACAGATGATATTACTGGAGGTATTCGAGGTCTAATAGAGGAATAAACAAGACAGGCTCTCACAGGGTATGGAAGAGGAATCCAAACGAGAGAAGGGTTTATAAACCATTTAAAAGTCTTGGAAACTCTATAAAACTATGTTGTAGACTTAGGAATCTGGTTTTCAATGTGACAGATCCTTTAACAATGGTTTGGTATTATTATCAGGGCCAGGTACATGCTAGGTATTAGGGCATAAAGATGAACACAAGATAGCTCACTGGCGAAGTGAGGAGGGGCCTGCAGTAGTATATGTTTTTCCACCGAGTTCATTCTTAGAGATCTTGCAGGAGTAGTAACACAGGGGAATAAATGTTTCTTTCCAAACCAACATGGAGGCTTTCAGAAAGACCCTCGGCTTAAGTTCCACGTGGAGTTTTATGCTTCGGCCAATTTAGTTTTCACCTACTTGTTGGTGGCATGCTCTCGGGGTTAAAATCATTCCCGGAGAATGAAATAAGGGAGAGAACAATAGACATCTGCAGTTAAGCATTCACCAGGCTTGAGTGGAAGTGATGGCATCACATGGCAAATGGAGTCACATAGGTAGAGTTTGAGTTTCCGCACTTCTTTGAATGGAAGGTGTTTCTTGCTAAAAACTGGAAACACCCTTTTGTTTATTAACTCTTGGAAAAGAAAATAATTTTTGATCTTTTAAAGACTTCAGGAGTTTTTCTCCACCGGAACCCGGGCTTTCCCCAGCAGGCAGAATCCACCCTGCAGCTGAAAAGGCTCGTTTGTCTCGGCGTGTTTGTGTCTGGAGCCAGCCTTGTGAGGAGACAAGGCTGTAAGCTATCATAGTAACAGGGTGTCAGAGCTTTCTTCTGGTGTCAGCCCTGTGACCACACACCGCTGCACTCCTTTTTCAGTTTTACACTCTCTTTGAAACTGTGATAATAGAAATACGTGTTTTTGCCCTTCTGAGCAGCGGCAGCACCTTCCAAAATGTCACCTACTTGGTGACATGCCTGTCATACTGTTGGCTGCACATTTTCAAGCGCATAAGACTGAGGTACTCTGGAAACAAAATATTCTGTTTCTTGTGGAAGTCTGCCCAACAGGAAATAAGAGCATCTCTTTGAAACGGGTGTTCGGATTCTAAAAAAGAAATCTCTCTCTTTCATATCTCCTTGTAAAACAAACTGTCTGTTTAGCTATTATTGGCCGAAATGTGTAACCCCTTGGCGTGCTAAGCAGCATTCTGTAGGTGGGGGCAGTGGGTTCTAATTACACTGACAGTGACGCCCAGAACAAGCCAATTCCCCTTTTAGGGCCCTGATCTCTTTTTCTGGGGATTAACACAGACAGAATGTAAAATCGTTTTCCTTTTGTTAACTGCCACATAAATGTTTAAATAGTGATAAAATTAACCTCACGCAGAGAGAACTTGAAGTTTGCTGTTAGGTAAGAACATCGACAAAATCTTATTGGTACTGATCCATGACCTGGAGGAGTTTTTCAAGGAGAAACAGACAATTTCTATTTTGAATCCGGGTCTGAAACTAGGTTATTCTTAGGTTTGGTTTCATTTGATATTTTGTTGGCTGAGGATGCCAGACCTTAGAGTAAAACTAGCTTTTTTTCAATATCCCAGGCCAGATAACCTGTGAGATTATCCTTGCCAAAGGAGTTTTTCTTCATTTATCAGCCTTTAAAACTTTCTGATAGTCTCTATTTTGGGTGGCATATTAAAGTCATTGCCAGCCATACCACTTGTCTCCCCAGAAAGGTTCTTGCTTCTAGAATTTTTGTTGGGTCTTGTCAGCGGATAGTATGCTGTTAATGAGTTAACATTAGAACATTGAATTAGAAATCTTCCTCTAAATTGGAGTCAGTTTCCACAGCATCAGGATCCACCCTGTATTGTTTTCGGTTCACTACTACTACTGCTTAACACAGGGACTGATGGGCAGTCACCGTGTCCCTCTGGCTTCTGGTGTACATGTAGCAAGTGCTAAGGTGTCTACTGCCCAGTGAAACCTGAGGTAAATGTCATGGGCATCTTAAGACATTAGAACAGACTCTCTAATACAGCAGCTTGGTAGCAGATACTACAGATTAAGTAGATCTGGTGGAGAGCCTCCTCTTCTAAAATTCCTTATTACCCAGACAGGGTCTGCTTGGGTCTGATTCGATCTTGGTCTCGAAAAACCAATGGTAGAGTTGACAGGTCTTGGATCCACACGATCACTTCCATGCCTTATTTCTTTGTCCGGTTTTGTCTGAGATTTTAGAGGGTGGAGTGTTAACAAGCCACGTGCCCTTCAGGCTTGTGCTGTAAGGGTCCCTATGAAGATGGTATGCCCATTGAGCTGTAGTGCATCTGTGCGAAGCAGGGGGACTGTTAGGAACTGAGAGACCCTAGTAAGTGGTGAGGATTCCGACCCCAATTCCTTGCGGCCCACCCCTGGAGAGTCTATTTCAGTAGGATTCCAGTAGATTCTAATGCCTGTTTCCAGTTGAGAGCCAGCATTAGCAAGTGTTAGAGGTTTGGTCATGTTAAAACCAGAGTGATTTAAGACAATCTTCAGTAGTAAGAGAAGTTTACAAAAGGTGAATTTAGTTTAATTTTGAAAGATCTGTCACTGTTGGAACCTTTTGGAGTATCTGTGTTCCATGAAGTAGAGCAAATGAGAAGGTATTGAAACTCCATCAAGATGGGAGGACCCTTTAGTATACACACACTTGAAAGGGAAAAGAACATTGAACGATTGTGCTGTCACTGATCTCCATTCACAGATTTTGGACAACTTTATTTAGAGTAGCAGCCCAAGCAGGCGATTCCTATTTTTGACTTGAATAGTTGAGAATGTGGACAAATACCTTATTTCATCTAAGACTTTGGATTGGAAGCAATTACATGAGAATGTTTACTACTGTCTGTCATTAAGAATGATGGTTTTTGTTTTTGCCTCTCCCCACCTCCATTTATTAGTTATTTGAGGTTTCTAAATTTACTTAATGGAGATTTTTTTTTTTAATTTACGGGAAAAAATTTCTTCCTTTTTAAACACTCATTAAATCTGAGTTCTCTATTCTATTCCATTGGTCTATGTGTGTGTTTTTGTGCCAGTACCATACAGTCTTGATGACAGTTTTGTAGTAGAGGCTAAAGTCTGGGATTGTGATGCCTCCCATTTTGGTTTTCTTCATCAATATTACTTTGGCTATTCAGGGTCTTTTGTGGTTCCGTACCACCCACAAATGTATGGCCAACTAATCTTTGACAAAGCGGGGAAGAGCATCCAATGGAAAAAAGACAGCCTCTTTAACAGATGGTGCTGGGAGAACTGGACAGCAACATTCAGAAGAATGAAACTAGATCATTTTCTCACACCATAGACAAAAATAAACTCAAAATGAATAAAGGACCTGAATGTGAGACAGGAAGCCATCAAAATCCTAGAGGACAAACCAGGAAACAACCTCCTTGACTTCAACCGCAGCAATTTCTTACTTGACACATCCCCAAAGGCAAGGGAATCAAGAGCAAAAATGAACTATTGGGACCTCATCAAGATAAAAAACTTCTGCACGGCAGAGGAACCAATCCATAAAACTAATAGGCATCGACGGAATGGGAAATGTTAGTTGCAAATGACATATCAGATAAAGGGCTAGTATCCAAAATCTATAAGGAACTCACCAAACTCCACACCCGAAAACCAACAACGCAGTGACGAAATGGGCAGAAGATATGAACAGACACTTCTCCAAAGAGGACATCCAGATGACCAACAGACACATGAAACGATGCTCAGCATCCCTCCTCATCAGGAAAATACAAATCAAAACCACACTGAGATACCACCTCACGCCAGTCAGAGTGGCTAAAATGAGCAAATCAGAAGACTCTAGATGCTGGCGAGAATGTGGAGAAATGTGCACCTTCCTACACTGTTGGTGGGAATGTAAGCTGGTGCAGCCCCTCTGGAAAACAGTGTGGAGGTTCCTCAGAAAATTAACAGTAGAACTCCCTTTGACCCAGCAATAGCACTGCTAGGAATTTACCCAAGGGACACAGGAGTGTTGATGCATAGGGGCACATATACCCCAATATTGATAGCAGCACTGTCAGCAATAGCCAAAACATAGAAAGAGCCTAAGTGTCCATCAACTGATGAATGGATCAAGAAGATGTGGTTTACCTATACGGTGGAATACTAGATGGCAGTGAGGAAGAATGAAATCTGGCCATGTGTAGCAACATGGATGGACCTTGAGGGTGTTATGCTGAGCAAAATAAGTCAGGAGGAGGACAGGTACCATATGTTTGCACATATAGGAGGATTGGGAGGAACTTAACGGAGGACTGTGGGGGAGAAGAAGGGGAATAGTAGTTGGGGAGAGGCAGGGAGGGAAACCATGAGAGACTCTTGAATGCTGAGAACAAACTGAGGGCTGTTGGGGATGGGAGAGAGGGGAAGGGGAGTGATGGACATGGGGGAGGGCACTTGTGGGGATGAGCACTGGGTGTTATATGGAAACCAACTTGACAATAAACTATTAAAAAAATAAAAAAAAAACACTCATTAAAAGGAATTTAAGAAAGAATAGCCTTGTCGGAGTTCAGACAAAAACACAGACCAAAGACAATTACAGAACAGTTTATGATGCAAAGGGATAATGTTCATTGTGAACACCCATGCTACGGAAGACCCATGGAGGGGGTCAGAATGGGCTAAAGCAGTTGAGGTCATGGTCAGGAGGATACTTGGCACATTTCAGTTTGGTTGGGGTTGAATGCAAAATGCAAGTGGTATGCTAGAGAGCTGGGGAGAGTAGAGGTGGTTGGTTGGTTGGTTTTTTTTTTTTTTTGGAAAGTGTTACCAAAAAAAGATTGAATAATTTTGGGTGACAGAGATGAGATTGGGCAGTTTGAAGGTAAGAGACTGAATAACAGAGTGGGCAGTTTGGACTTGCTTCTTTTGGCAGTGAGCTACCATTATGGCTTTTTGTCTTGTCATTGTGGAAAATTTCAGACATGTTCGGAAATAAATAGAAATGTATAATGAACCCCTGTCGTCCAATCTCCGCAGTTTCAGGAGCTGTCAGTTCATGGTATTACTGTTTCGTTTCTACCCACTGCCCATCTCCCCTTCCTTTAATGTTTTGAAGCAATGATACTGTTTCATCTGTATTGGAGAATGAATCTCTAAAAGATAAGGACTCCTTTAAAAAACAAAACCATAGCAATACCTAAAAACATAATTTACTCATCACCAAAATATCCAGGCAGTGTTCACATTTCCGGTTGTCTCAAATGTTGTAATTGTATATTTTTTACAGTTTGTTTGCATCAGCATCCAAATAAGGTTTAAATATTGCAGTGTGATTGTTAAGTTTCTTAAAACCCCATCAATCTGCAAGTTAAATCTCTCATTTTGTTTTTACCACTTTATTTATTGAAGACACCAGATCGTTTGTCCTGTAGAATTTTCCACATTCTGGCTTTTGTTGATTGCTTTTCCACGGTGTCACTTGCTATTTATTATTGTCCTGTAACTTGGGTCTCGAGGCTTTGTCAGATTTAGGTTGATTTGGGGAGGCATAATTACTTCATAGCTGATGGTAGAGATTATGTTTTTCTGATAAAAAGGTGAAAATAATATTTTTAGGGTGATTTATCTGGAAGTGGTGTGCAAAATGGACCGGTGGAGAAGGAAATGGATGGAGAGATCCCAGTTAAATGGTAAGCTCAATCAGTGCAGGAGAGAAAGGCGAGGCTAAGGCAAGGGCAGTGACAGGAAAGAGGACAGAGGTTAAAGGGGTTTTGAAAGAGGGGTGAATTTTCTCAACCCTTTTACCATCCACTCTAACAGACAATCATAAGTCAGGGTGGAGTTTTGGGAATGGGTGGTTGGGAATTAGGATGAGGAAGATGGTATTTTTGTGCCTGTTGAATTGGTGGTTTCGACAGATTATCTCCGTCGAATTGTGTTACCCCAGGCGACTGGAGATTGAGCACGGGAGTCTAGAGGAGAGATGAGGGTAGGAGGTAGAAATACAGGCATGCTCTGTCTCTTCGGGCGCCAGTACAAATGGCCCAGCTGGGAAACCCGCGAGTATAAAAGTGGAGCGAGGACTTTCCGTGAGCAGTTCTTCAGCTCACTTAGCTCTCCACAGTTGCGCCGAGCAGCCTGTTACACAGTCCCTTGAGGCTGGAGTTTCTCTCAATGATACCACGTCTTGCCTTTCTTTCGCTTCTGCATTTTTTCATGGTGTGCGGGTGGTAGGACCGCAGCTTGTTGACATGGGGCCCACGGCTTGTCCCGGGCCAGTGGGGTAGATTTCTGATGCTGGCGTTCCTTCAGGGATGTGGACGGACAGCTTGGAGAGCGAATCAAAGCTTGTGGTAGCAGGTCCGGAAGTTAGCCTGGAAGGAAGTGAAGGAAGCAGGTCGAGCGTGGCCGAGAGTATATTTGGCCAGCTGTACGGAGAAGACCTTGGAGTTGAGGTGACTTGACACTTCTTTCTCTCCTGATCCTTGTGTTCGCCAGCCTGGCCTACACCACGACTGAGGAGCAGGTAGTGAGGGTGGTTGGTGACCCAGCATTTCCTGATACCCTCTCCTGTTTCTTCTGTCTTCTAGCCCTCAGAACTCCAGGGAATGTGGTTAATGGGAAGCCATGAAAATTATATGTTGTCATAAGAAGTTCTTCCTAACTTAAAGTATCTTAAGAAAATGTGTTATTCAGAGATCTGTTTTAAACTTTTTAATAGCATCATATTCCCCCAACTACGTTTTATGTATGCATTGCCTCATTGTAGAAGGACAGACAGAATACGTTTTTGCTGTCAAATCTCTGTTGGTAATACAGCGAGGCACTGAAAAAGATGTTGGGCCCTTCGCAGGGGAATTTTCTCACAAATCGCTTAAAAATTTTAATCCTGATAAGATTACATTATTGTAGCATTCTATACTATACATTTTTTTTTTTTAGTAGTCCTGGGCTTTCCAGCAGTTTTTATTGGTATTGTCAAAGAGTTGTCACACTAGTGAGGGCTATGAACCATGTTTTGTTTAGCTACTTAAAAGTTTTGAAGGAGTTTGGAAATATAAAGTGAACAATGACACAGAATTCACCGCTTCGGATAGGATTCCATCTAAGGAAAACAAGGGCCGCCAAGTGCACTATAGCAGATGACGAAAGCTCAGCATGAAGTAGCCAGTCTCACGGGGGTGATAAATGACAGCACATTAGATATGTGTTAGCAACGTGATATGGCAATGAAAAAGGCCAGCACTATTTTTGGCTATGCTGCACAAAACCACATCTCATCACAGAGCTGGGGCCGATCATCCCTGTTTACCCAGTTCTGGAGAGGCAGCGTCCCAGACGCTGTGTTGAACATGAGTGCACCAGAATGATAGACAAATGGGTGGAAGTCCCAAGCAGAGCATCTGCAGTGAGTAAGGACTTCAGATGAGGCAAGTTCCAGTGATTTTTAGAACTGGCATATTTAGGAATGTGCACGGAAGCAAAGAGACGTTAACCTTTTTGGAGATAGGATGATACTGAAGAAACATCGTCATTGTCAAGTTAGTCACCCACAACAGAGTTATGAGTCCTCAGTAGTTGGCATTGGTTTAGTACAGAGCACTTTGGAGTAGTTACTCAAGCTATTTCCCAGATAGCTCCAAAGTAAAATTAAGTACTTGTTTATAGTCAACTGTGGGGTTTTTTATGTTTATTTATTTATTTTGAGAGGTCAAATGAGTGTACGAACAGGGGAAGAGCAGAGAGAGTGAAAGAGAATTCCAAGCAGGCTTCATGCTCAGCGAGAGCCCAACATGTGGCAGGACCCCAAGACCCTGGGATCGTGACCTCAGCTGGCATCAGGAATCAAATGTTTAACCAACTGAGCCACCCAGGTGCCCCTCAACTGTGTGTTTTTTAAAAATCTTTATTTTGAGAGAGAGAGAGAGAGAAAGAGCGAGTGAGCAAACAAGAGAGAGAGAGAGAGAGTGCATGAGCATGCATGTTTACTTGCTGGGGAGGAGTAGGGAGAGAGAAAATTCCACACAGTTGAGGGACACCTGGGTGGCTCAGTTGGTTAAGCATTTGATTGACTGATGCGAGGCTCGATCCCATAACCGAGAGATCATGACCTGAGCTGAAAACAAGAGTTGGACGCTAAACTAACTGAGTTACCCAGGAGCTCCTCAACTGCGTTTTTATCAAGGGATCAATAAATGTGGCAGTGCCTGCTATTGTCAGAAAAGGAATACAAATTAATAATCAAGTAGCTTAGGTAGCTTCTGATGGGAAATGCAAATGCAGAAGGTAAATGTGGGAACAATGAAGATGAAGCTCTATAATAATTTTTAAAAATTCGGATAAGAAATGAAGGAATTATTTACTTTTCACAACAGTAGAGGTGAGCACAACAGGAAGAAATAAGAAGCACAAACTGTACACTGAGTGTCAGGAAGTACTTCCACTGTGAGAACTATTGGGCTACAGAATAGTCCCCTAGGAAAATGGGGTTGGATTTCCTTGGGCATTTGATCCTGACGGAATTGAATGTGTATCACTAGGGAAATAGACTGAATATCCCTTCAGGCTTTCTCATTTCTTCTCTGATGCTTCATCCTTGCTGATGCTCTGCTCACCTGCTGTGATTAGAAATACCATCTCTTGTTTTTCTACACCCTGGCACATTTTAGATGCTCTGCTGGTTGACATAGGGCACAGTGGAGAGTCATTGCCCTGAAGCTGACCTGGTACCATCCCCTCTCCGCCGATTTTATAGAACTGCCCCTCTGGGAGCCAGCATAGGTGAGGGCACTAGGATCCCTCACTGAAGGCAGAATAACTTGGTAGAGTGGGCTGGTGTGAGGGGTGAGGGTCTTCTTCAGAGATACATAAGAATCCAAAAGGGTTGCAAGCTGGCCTCCCTGGGGTGCTTTGGGAATAGGGGAGCAGTAGGCATGAATGCCAGTCCTATCCTCCTTGTTCCCCTAGGATTTTACTGTAAAGAGAAAGGATACTCAGCAGGCTAGAAGACCCCAGACCCTTCCTGTGTCCCATAGAAATGTGACAGTTTTGAGTTCTTGCATGGAAAAGGCCTCTTGAAGAATAGCTTGACTCCCTATGCCGTGTTGGTGATGGATATGCCAGGCTGTGTCTGTAGCAGCATTGATGCATCATCAAAGAAAGAAATTGCAAATGCAAACTAAATATTAGGTTCTTTACAAATTCTGTGCTTCCCTGTAATAAGCTAGTTTGTTGGATAAGATTATTTTCTTAGCTTGGCATTCAAATGCCTCCACAATTTGGAACCTACTCTTCCATGCTTGGTTTTCCTCTTTTCCTATAGAAACGCTCCTAGTAAGTTAGCCTATCTGTCCTTGAAGTAGGACTCTGCCCTTTCTGTATCCTGCATATCTTTCCCCCATCATGCTCCAGTCAACCCTGTCTTACCCATGAAACAGCCATGATTTCCTTTTCAGAACTCATTGCTCCGCTTGTTTTTACTATTCATTCGACGTCTTTCGTGGTTATTTCTTTTCCTCTACTGAATCTGCATCTTTCCTTCTCAGGCAGGTAACAGTCCCCTGGAGGACTATGTCTCACACGTCTTTAAATTTCTCACGGTGCTTTCACACTTGTAGTTTTTAATTCCTTTTTCAACTCCTCTTTGAGCCTTTTGAGAGAAGGGACTATTGTTTATTAATCGTGGTCTCCCTCTACCCCGCCCCCCCCAAATTTGGCACAGCTTCTTAGGTGCAGTATGTACCTAATATTTCTTGAGTGAATGAGTACTTGATACTCAATAGATATCTATTGATTGATTTAATTTTATTTTGTAATTTCTGAAAGAGAGAGAGAGACAGCGTGAGCAGGAGAGGGTCACAGAGAGAGGGAGACACAGAATCTGGAACAGGCTCCAGGCTCTGAGCTGACTGTCAGCACAGAGCCCGACGTGGGGCTTGAACCCACAAACTGTGAGATCATGACCTCAGCCGAAGTCGGACGCTTAACCGACTGAGCCACCCAGGCGCCCCAGTTCTATTGATTGATTTAAGATTGAATTTCAAATGCCTTGTAAATGGGATGGAGTTTGTAGATTTAAAACCCATATAGCAGAGGAATAATAAAACTCCAGATTGGTTATGTTCCCTGGAGACCATTTCATCCTCTTTCTCTTAAACTGGACGGTAGTTAAATCATTTCCAGGGTTTCTGTTGGCCAAGCAGATTAGCTCAGGCTTCCAGATAAGGGGCGTGAATAATGTTGGCAAGAGAAACCGTTAATAACAGAGATGATCACAGTATGGTCACCAGCTAACCCAGCCCCACTCATTGGGATCATTTTTAGTGCGATGTGACAACCCATTTGGAAGAACTGTGACACATTTGATAATAGGTTAAGTCAAAATGAAACCATCCAAAATTGTCCATAGTTCTTTGGGGGGAACAAAGGGAGAGATTTTGCATTTTGACTTTTCATTTTGATTTTCTTATCGTTATTAAAGTTTTCCTGCATATCTTGCTGTAAATGAACTGCGCTTGCTGTCAATTAAATCCACTTCTTTCAGTGATATCTTTTGTGTGTAATTCCCTTCTTTAAGTGTTATGTCTTTCTTTAGAATCATCAGAGCTTGTATGATGTGATTCTTTTGAGGAAATGCCATTTAGTCAGAGCACGCCTTTCACCTGAGGGCCAGCTGCAAGTGGTATGGAGACATTCCCTCTGGGTATAGTTTTTGAAGTGTTTTGTGATCTTCTGGGACTTGAGGTGCTATAGAAATGTAAGGTTTTTATTACAACTCCCTACTATGCAGAAAGAACCGTGCTTATCATCGATGATTCTTTTGCGTAATCAAAGAATTAAGCAAAAAAGTCACATTAATTTTCAGCTCCATTAGAGATGCAAGACTCAAAAAAGATGTTTG
This sequence comes from Proteles cristata cristata, assembly GCA_017311185.1. Lineage (NCBI taxonomy): Eukaryota > Metazoa > Chordata > Mammalia > Carnivora > Hyaenidae > Proteles > Proteles cristata. The sequence goes on from JAESUZ010004246.1 coordinate 680,868, forward strand.
CCAAATGGGAAGGGACTAAACTGGTAGGAAAGAGAAATTTTAATTTCAAGCTTCAGGAGAATGTCACAAATCTAGCATAGAAAAAGATCCTACCCAAAGTGCCTAAAAGTGGCCTTTTTAAAGACCAGCAAAAAAGGAACTACAAGAATATGAAATTAAAATTGCTGTAATTCAGTCAGTTTAGTTAATTACTTCAGCAAGCCTCGATTTGACGATGTCCAAATTGTGATAATTAGTATCATTTTGCCGTGGTCACCAATCTTTGTGTTGTTGCTGGTCAAACAGCAGTACTTTTGCCTTTTTTTTTTTTTAAATCCATTTTTTTAAATGATGATGAAAAATCCATTTACTTGTGGAATGGTAAAGGTGAAATTCCTAAAGTGAAACAGGGACATTTAAAGTATTCATTTTAGGGGTACCTGGGTGGCCCGATGAGTTGAGTATCTGACTTTGGCTCCCATCATGATCTAGTGATTTGTTTTGTGAGTTCAAGCCCCACAGTGGGCTCACCGCTGTCAGTGCAGAGCCTGCTTCCCATACTCGGTCTCCCTCTCTGCCCCTCTCCTGCTCGCGCGCTCTCAAAAATAATAAAACATTAACAAAAAATGAAGTGTTCACTTTAAAGATAGTTTGCGTTTTTAATATAGAATAGTCTTATAATTTTCCCTTACCTACACAGAAACCCCATTTCAGTGTATGTGAGCAGTTGTTCAGTAATCAGAGGACTCGCGGGGTGGGAAGGTAGATGCCGTGTGAAAAGCAGAGGCCTTATCTGGAAAATAAAAACCTGGAGGCCACCAGAAGAGTGTGGAAAGATCCTCATCTTCCATCTCTCTAATGCTCTTGACTTTGTATCTACTGTATCTCCATTCATGGCCGACTGGGATCCCATAGGGTCTGAGCAGTTCACAGTGTTAACAGAGCAAGTTGAATAGGATCCCAGCACTGCAGTGGTTGTGAATGCTCTGAGAGTATCCATCTCTGAAGGCAGTGAGTTTTACTGCTAAAGTAAAAAAGAAAAAAAATTATATTACACACAGTGTTTAGAAAGGAAAAAGCCATCTGTTCATTCTGCCTACATTTCTGTGGGGATTTAATCTGATATGAATCACTTGGGATCTGTACAGAATAAGCCTGTGCTAATATTTTATGAAAAAGGGCACCACAGGGTGTGTGTGGGGCAACCCTAACTTTCTCTTTAGGGACTGTTTAGCTCTTTTTTTTGAGAGAGAGAGAGAGCAAGTGAGCATGAGTGGGGGAGGGGCAGAGAGAGAGAAAGAGATGGAGAATTCCAAGTAGGCTCTGTACTGTCAGTGCAGAGCCCGATGTGGGGCTCGAACTCATGAACTAGGAGATCATGCCCTAAGCTAAAACCAAGAGTCAGCACTTAAGCTACTGAGCCACTCAGGTGCCCCAGCTCTTTTTTGTTTTTTAAAATGTTTATTTTTATTTACTTAGAGAGAATGAGAATCCCAAGCAGGCTTCTCACTGTCAGCACAGAGCCTGATGTGGGGCTTGAACCCATGAATGGTGAGATTATGACCTGAACCAAAATCAAGAGTCAGATGCTCAACCGACTGAGCCCCACAGTGCCCCCAGGATGGTTTAGCTCTTAATTCAGCTGATGCTGTCTTTTCTTTTTTGCAGATGTACATGGCCAACAATTTTTTTTAATTTTTAAATTTTTTTAATTAAGCCTTTTCTGACTCCTACTGGAAGAGGTGCATTCCTTTGTCTTAGCCTGAAAAGTTCTCAGGGTGGACGGGGGCATTGAGAATGACTTCAGACAGACCAGTGGTTACACATGTGGTTCCCAGACCAGCATCATCAGCATCACTTGCAAACTAGTTAGAAGTACAAATTCCAGAGCTCTGTCTCAAATGCACTGACTGAGAAATTCCAGGAGGATGGGGTTCTGTGATCTTCGTTTTAACAAGCCCTCCTGGTTATCCTGATGTGTGGGAAAACCATGGGACACTGGGGTGTAAGAAGGAGATACTGATGTCACTTCAAGAGACTTCAGCACTCATACTCCCTCCCGGAGTCTTGATTCCTTGGATGTCAGTCACTTCCCTGGATAGTCTGCCATGTCTCTTACCACAAGGCTCTCACTTCCAACTGGAAAAGATAGCGTAGTAGGGTGACCTTTTTAAGGTCATTATCGCCGTTCAGTGGAAGAACTGTAGTTTGCTTCCGAATTCATAGTAGCCTTGCAGGATTGAAACTTTGCTGCCACTCTTTCTAAGAGCAGAGAAATACAAACTAACCAAGATGCTGACTTTTACTTTTACCTCCATCTTATTGAGGAGTCTATTTGCAAACCCAGATTATTTGTTTGACTCGCGTCTTGGGTGTTTGTCACAACAATCATGGTTTTATCCATCTCGAGCCTCGGTTCCTTACAGCCTGTGGACCGGTCAGGATCTGTCACAAACAGAGCCAGTCTTGCCGTCTTGTCTAAGCCTGAGCATATTCTCTGCTGCAGCTGTTTGCTACCCCCTTCCTCCCTCCCCCACCTGTCACCTGCCTCCGGCTCTGCAGCTGAATTAACAACTCTTGAGCTGGTAGCATCGAGGATGACTGTTTTGTTTTTTATCTATAAACTATGTCATCTCATGGAAGGTGCTTAATAATTTCATAAAGAATTAATATTTTTGATCCTTATCTTGCTGTCTTTTGCTATTATTGTCAAGCCCACACTCTGTCATTCCATTTATCTTTCAGTATTCATAATTCACCCTGTGTAACCTCTGAACATTTGTACTTGCTGTTCCCTCAGTACAGGTACACCATTCTCTTGTTCTCTCTAAACTTAATCTCTTCATTGATAATTAAAAAATTAAAAACAAAATTACAGTTAATGTTTACTGAGCGTTTACTACATGCTGCTGTGAGTAGTACTTCACATACATTATTCCATTTAATTTCCACATTAATAATGCCATTATTCTTAGCTTTCGGTACAAAAAACAGAATTTAAAGAAGTTTAGTGACTTATCCCACTCCTAAGTGTTGAGGCCAAGATTCACACTCTGTTTTGTCTAATTCCAGTTAGACACTTACCGCTCTGATATATGGTCTCCATTGTTTTTCAAAATGTATATAAACCTTTATGGCTTTGTCTGTTTCCCTTTATTACCATATCTTGCTCGTATATTAAGCTTCATATGCTTGTTGCAATTGGAAAAAGAACAAAATGTGTAGAGGCTACTCGGCAGGCCCTCCAGGCCATAACTTCTGCATAGCAAAGAGACCTCAAGGTCACTGAAAGCTATAATGGGCTACAGCCTCCTGGGTTAGGATTTTTTTGACATGCTCCAACTGTCTCCTCACTCTAGTTCTTACTGAAGCTTGGGTACCATTTTCTATAGGTCCAGTGGAGGGGTAAGAAGGATACATACATGGCTATTAGAAAACAGGGCTGTATCAGCATTTTCCTAGTTGAAACAGTTCCTTTCAGTCCAGGATCTTAGTGATTTTGTACCCTTGCACGTCAGCCCTTTTCTTTATTTCACACTTGCTCTCTGCATTCGCTTTAATCAACTACATTGAACTTCTGGTGCAGCCTACAGCGTAGTGGGGCCTGCTCTCCATTTTACTTAAATTCCCTCCCCGGGAATTCTGCAGTAACCCCATCTTTCTTTAAGCAAAGTTTACAGGACGTTGAGTTTTTCTTGGCCTCCTTTGTTTATTTCACTGTGTTGCCCATTCTCAGTTGACATTCTGAGCACCAGAGAGAACTGTATTCTCTTTAGTTCTTTCAACATGAGCCTGACTTGGTGACCGGTCTTCCATTTTCTCTAAATGGAATTATTTACATGTATTTCTGAGGATGACCTGTGGCTTAATTAGTATCTCTAAACTGATTAGAGAATGTAAAGCGGTATTTAAGTGCTTATTTTTTAATTACATTTATAAAGGCTAAAATATTGATAACTCAACCATCATTATCATCATCATTTAGAATTTGTATACCATTTACATTTCCAAAGTGCTTTATTCATGTAAATTAGCTGGTCCTCCTGGCATTTCTGTAAATTATGTTGGTATTATCCTCTGAAATGTTGACATTTTTAGTTTATAGTTATTATTTTTATTTCAGCCAAACTACACCTTGTTAAAAGGGTGAAAGTAATTAATAGCATTTGAACCTTGAAAGGTAAACATTTTTAATACTTTTGAAGGTAACTAGGTGCCTGGAACTACAGAGGTGGCTCCCAGGCTAAATCTGCAAATGGAGTTTTTCTTTGTCCAGATGGTGGATCTTAGGCTCTTCTCTTCCCCTTCTCTTTCACCCTCTCCACTTCTATTCCACCTGTTTACTTGCCTTTCCAACACATCCGAGAATGTGTACATGTCTTTTTTTTTTTTTTAATGTTTTTATTTATTTCTAGGAGAGAGAGAGACAGCATGAGCAGGGGAGGGTCAGAGAGAGAGGGAGTCACAGACTGAAACAGGCTCCAGGCTCTGAGCGGGCAGTCAGCACAGAGCCCGACGCGGGGCTCGAACCCACGAACCGCGAGATCATGACCCAAGCGAAAGTCGGACGCTTAACCGACTAAGCCACCCAGGCGCCCCGAGAATGTGTACATGTCTTAAGAGTGTATTCTTTTTTACATAGTTCCACAAACTAAATATAGCCAAGGAGTCCACACCCAGGTCAAGAAACACCATGGCAGCAGGCCCCACTATGCTGTAGGCTGCACCAGAAGTTCAACGTAGTTGATTAAAGCGAATGCAGAGAGCAAGTGTGAAATAAAGAAAAGGGTTGATGTGCAAGGGTACAACTTGACGTGCAAGTTGATGGCAGCTCCCCCTTCACTTGTTCAAGTTCATTTGACGGCAAGATTCCGACCTACAGACAAGAGATAGAATGCTAGGGTTGGAATTACGGGCAGAGTGAGTTTCATGCTGAGATGTTGTTTCCGTGATGAAACTCCTCAATTATGCCTTCCAGAAATTTTATCTCACCAGTTTAAAGTACCCGATGTTCACAGAAAGAGGTGCACACTTCATGCGTGATGTGGACAAAATGCAGTGTTGGACCTCACAGGAGCAACGTCAGGTCCTTTTAGGAAAGTGTTAGGTGGAAGTGGGAGTAGAGCCGGGTGGCCCTGGTGGTGGAGAGCGTGGACAGAACAGTAGGATCGAGTTAAGAGAAGGAAAAAAGGGGAGGGTAGGAGCAGTGTATACTCCCAGCTGGGAAAGTAGAGATATTTAGCATGTGGTGTGTTGTGGTGACAGGCAGCACCCTACTTTGTCTGGAGGAGAGGAACCCTGTAAAGGCCTCATCGCCATTCACATTTGTGAGGGAAGTAGGGGTCAGATTGTTGAGACTTTTGAATACCAGCTAAGGTTTCATAGTAAACGGACATTTACTGAATAACATCTCTGTTAGGCATAATGCTCAGTGCTTTTATATGCATTTTGAGTTTACACTTGAGTCATTTGAGGCTGTGGGATGCAGAGGCTAGTGACACAGAGACATCCCAGCAGCCTGGAGAAAAAGGGAGAGACTGGAAGTGGGAAGAACAGTTAGAAGGCTACTGTGGTTGATCTGACAGGAGACGATGAGACCTTGGATTAGGCCTGGCTCTAAGATATGTAAACTCAGCTACTTGAAGACCCTGGACCTAGACAACAGAGTTGTAAGATTTTCCAGATTATTTTACATATAATCTAATGGAACAGTTAACAGTGATAAAGTGAGTATTTAGTTAGCAAATACTTATCAGTTACCTCTTCTAGGTACATCTCTACACTAGCTTTCATGTGTTGCTTGGCCCCGGTTAATTTGGGGGCAACTATTAATTAATTTAAACGTTTACTTATTTATTTGAGAGAGACAAAGTGCGAGTGAGGGAGGGGCAGAGAGAGGGAGACATAGAATCCGAAGCAGCCTCCAGGTTCTGAGCTGTCAGCATAGAGCCTGATGTGGGGCTCGAACTCACGAACTGAGATCATGATCTGATCCGAAGTCGGATGCTTAACTGAATGAGCCACTGAGGTGCCCCTGGGGGCAACCATTTAATAAGTCACTTCCTAATATCTATAGATAACCAGTTACTATCGAGTTGCCCTGTGGCTGGAGATTGTGTGTTACAGTGCTCTCTCCTCTGTTTTCTTGTTAGGAATTTTTTCTTTTCTCTTTTCTGGCAGCATGGTAATGTTAGGTCATTGAATCTAGTTTAGGGTTTATCATTTTTTCTTTCTGATTTCATCATTTTGGGACCCAAAGCCAGATTTCTTTGAGGAATTACTTTTGATCTCTTTCTCACAGTTTTAGCAGTTGTTGGCCATAGCAGCTACCCAAGGGCGGTCTTGGGCCCTCCTTCCCTTCCCTCAAACCACCCCCCTCCCATCCAGAGGTCTTGTTCCCCTGTTGGTATTACATGGGAGGTTAATAAACTAGATGATAGGAGGATGAATATAAAGATAGGTGGGGTCTGTAGATTGGCAGATGAGTGGGTATGATGGCAATTGAATTGTAATGGAGAGATAAGGAAGAAAGAAAGATGCCAGGGAGTGAAACGGTGAAAACAAGACAGAGAAATGAAAAGGTATGAGACCTCAGTGTGGTGGCATGGGGATCATAGTTGACGTTAGGTTCTGAAACTCCTAACCGAGTTGTGCAGGAAGCAATGAGTGACAGCATGCCTTTTAGTGTTCTTTTAATCACCTGGAAGAGTTGCCATGATTTTCTTTATAAGTTTATTTGAGAGGGAGAGAGAGACAGCACATGCATGTGTGTTGGGGAAATGCAGAGAGAGGAGGAGAGAGAGAGAGAAGTACAAACGAGGTCTGCACTGTCAGCGAAGAGCCCGATGCAGGGTTTGAGCTCATGATCCGCGAGATCATGACCTGAGCCGAAACCGACAGTCGGATGATTAACTGACCGAGCCACCCAGGCGCCTTGTGATGATTTTTAATACTATTTTGGGTGTGCCTAAGATCCTTAGTTATCATCACCATTTTTTTACAGCATTATTCCTTGAGGCAGTAGTACACACATCTTTTTCTTATTTCTGAAAAGACTGAGCTTCCTTTGTAGTGGCTTTTGTACTAATATTGTAAATAAATATAAATTTAAGGAACCATCTTCTCTGCTTCTTTCATATTCATTCTGTTAACTTCCCAGTGATCTCCGTCATCCTAAAATTTGGTTTTTTGTAACATGGAGTTTTATCTTCTTTAATAATTAGAAGATAAATTATCAGTGTTTTTGTTGAAGATTTTAAAAAATAACTAAATATATTAAATAATATATACAATGACTTTTGCATAACCTCTTTTGTTTTTTTGTCTAAATTTTGATGTAAGTTTAGCTTCTTTAACTTTAGTTTATTCCTAAATGCAGTACTTTTCATAGATGTAGTGTTTATTTCCAAATGAGAATATTAATTACCCCTTTTAAGGCAAATCACTATCCAAAACACATTAACTGTGCCTTCACTAGGAACTGTGGTAGCCCATTTTCATCTGACAAAAGGGGGTGGGCAGAAAATTAGCTAATGAAATAGTTGTTCCAGACTAGTGTATAATTAAGGCCTTTGCAAAGCCCTTTGGGAAACCAGAAAATCCAGGATGAGTTATAGGTATGTAAGTTATCTATTACTCTACTAAATAAAGTGGAAATGAATTTTTCCTCTGGAAAGTATTTAAAATAAGAGCAAGTCATAATTATATTAGTTTTGCCTAAGCATTCTGGTGCACTGAATACAGGAAATACTTGAGTTACTTTTTGACTCGTGCTAATTGCCATTAAGTACCAGTGTGTACTTCTGCGTGCCTTGCCGAATTTGAAAGCTGTTGTTGAGTTACTCCTTCAAACAGGTATGGGAGTGTGGTGCCTGGGCGGCTTAGTCGGTTGAGTGTCCCATTCTTGATTTTGGCTGGGGTCATGATCTCACAGTTCGTGAGTTCAAGCCCCACATCTGGCTCTGTGCTGGCAGCATGGGGCCTGCTTGGGGTTCTCTCTCTTCCTCTCTCTTTGCCCCTCCCCAGCTCTCTTGTGCACATGTGCGCAAGCTTTCTCTCTCTCAAATAAATATTAAAAAACACAATGGGCGTGGGGGCATCGATGCTGACGTGTGCTTTGGGAAGTGAGATTTGGATTGGTGCCCTAATTCAGGTGCTTCTCAAACTTTAACATGAATATGAATCACTTGTTGATCTTAAAATGCAGACTTCTTCTCAGTAGTTATGAGTGAGGCTAGATGGTTTGCATTTCCAGTAAGCTCTCAGGTGATGCCAAAACCACATGGACCACACTTTTAATAGCAGGACTCTAATATTTACTGGAACAAGTGAAGAAATGCCTTTACTTGGAGAATAGAACCCTCCCCCAAACCCAACCCCCCGCCCCACATCCTTTAGCATTTCTTATCTTGAGAGTTTGGGAACTCCTTGGGGTTTTTAAAGGGCTGTGATCTCCACTTTGTCTCTTCAGTATCCTTTCCCCCTAATTACTGTGAGCCTACTGTATTTGTGGAAAGATTCCTGGGTGAGCATCACATTTGACCCAGAATGCAAGTCCTGAACTTCTCTGTCAGTGTTAACAGAAATGAATTTGGCCTATTCCAGTGATTGACCACTAGAGAGACGCCAGCTATTTATTAGGTCCTGCTTTTTTTGCTTAACTCAGTGCTGGATGTTTAGCCAGCTGTGTTTTCTAACCCTAGGGACTTGGAATATTACCATTCCAGATGCTCCAAGTTAAAACTATCCCAGCCCACTAAAGTCTGACAAGTCCACATCTTATATCACTAAAATACTCATTTTTAGAAAATTTTAATTTTTTTTTTCTTCTCTTTGCTTTTCTTTTGAGACAGGGAGCTGGGGGTGGTGGGAGGGGTAGAGAGGGGAAGAGAGAGAATCCCAGTGGTTCTGTGCTATTAGCACAGAGCCTGACGCGGAGCTCCATCTCATGAACCATGAGACCGTGACCTGAGCTGAAATCAAGGGTCAAGTACTTAACCAGCTGAGCCACCCAGGTGCCCTTATTCTAAATAATTCTTTTATTCCCATCATCTCTACCCCCAAGGCAAAAACTTTAGTTCAGGGCACCATTCTCTCCCTGCCAGGTCACTGTACCATTTATTAACGGAACTTCTTACCCTGTTCTTATTTACTTTCCGCATTGCAGCAGACCATCTTTATAAATGTTAAATCTTTTCTTCCTATCTAAACTCTGATTTAAGTCCAAACTCCTCAACATGGCATAGGAGGCCTTTGTTGAGTCTGGCCTTGGCAATTTTACATCTTACTTTATAGGTGGCCCTTGAATGATGTGGGGTTTAGAGGGGCTGACATGTGGTTGAAAGGCTGTGTATGACTTTCAGTTCCCTAAACATGTAACTGCTAGTAGCTTACTGTTGGCTAGAAGTTTTACTGACAGCATAAACATCTGGTTAATGCATACTTTGTACATTATATGTATTGTATATCGTATTCTTATGATAAAGATACCTAGAGAAAAGAAAATGCTAAAAGAATCATAAGAAAAATACATGTACAGTACTGTGCTGTATTTAGTGGGGAAAAAAATATCCACACAGTTTAAAGCCACGTTTAAGGGTCAATTAATGTTCCTTGATGTGATCTTATTCTTTCTTGCCTCCTAACTTTCACATTTACTGTACCCTTTGCCTAAGATAATTATTCTCACACCCCTTTCCCTGGGTAGCTTCTCCGTGTTGATGTGAAGCTTTCTGGAAGGCAGTTCCTGAACTTCCGAGGGAGGATTAAGTACCTCCACGTGGACTTCCCTAACGCCCACTGGGCTTTGCTGTGCTAGCAGTTTGTGTCCAGTATTGCTTCTTCTTGGCTCATCTTGGAACTTTCTCAGGGCCATGACAGGGTCCTGTGCACAGCTATATTCCTTTTTTTTTTTTTTTTGGCCCCAGTTTTTACAATTGTGGTAAAATGCACCTAACATTTACCATATTAAAATATTATATAATGTTGGAGTGCCTGGGTGGCTCAGTCAGTTAAGTGTCTGACTCGTGATCTAGGCTCAGGTCATGATCTCAGAGTCCTTGAGTTCGAGCCCAGCATCAGGCTCTGTGCTGACAGCACCAAGCCTGCTTGGGATTCTCTATCCCCGTCTGTCTCTGCCCTTCCCTCTTGTGCTTGCATGTGAGTGTGTGTGTGCACTCTCTCTGTCCCTCTCTCATTCTCTCTCTCAAATAAACTTAATATCATATAATATGCCATCATATGCATATACCACTTTTGCTTGTCTGTGATTCATCAGTGGACACTTGGATTTCCTCCATGTTTTAGCTGTTGTGAATAATACTGCTGTGAACACAAGTGCACAAATATTTCTTCAGGATCCCGCTTTCATTTCTTTTGCGTAAATACCCGGGAATGGAATTGTTAGATCATACGATAATTTTCTTTTTAATTTTTTGGTAGTGGCTGTGCCATTTTACATTCTTACCAACCGTGCACAAGGGTCCCAGTGACCCCACATCATTACCAATGCTTCTTATTTGTTCTCTTTCTTGTTTGGCTTTTGTTTTCTTTTGTTTTTGAATAGTAGTCATCTTAATGATTACCAGGTGGCATCTCATAGTTTTTGACTTGCATTTTCCCAATGACGAGTGATATTGAGCATCTTGTCATGTGCCTCTTGACATTTGTGTGTGTGTGTGTGTGTGTGTGTGTATTTTTTTGTTTTTTTAAATCCCTATTTAGTCCTTTGGCTGTTTTTGAATCAGGCAGTTTTTTTGTTAAGTTTTAGGTCTTCTCTATATATTCAGAATATGTATGTATTCTATATATTAATCCCTTATCTGATAGATGATTTGCAACTATTTTCTCCCATACTGTGGTTTGCCTTTTTACTCTGTTGACACTGTTTGATGCACATAATTTGAAAAATTTCAAGAAGTCCTACTTACTCTTTTGCTGCCTGTGCCTTTGGTGTCATATTCAGGAAATTATTGCTAAATTCAGTGGCATGAAACCTTTGCTCTCTGTTTTCTTCTAAGGGTTTTGTATATTTAGGTCATACATTTCGGTCTTTCATCTATTTTTATTTTTATCTTTTTTAAAATGGTATTAGGTAAAGGTCCAACTTCAGTGTTTTGCAAGTGGATATCCAGTTTCTCCAGCATCATTTGTGAAAAAGACTCAGAGCTGTATTCTTGGTGCCTGGCACATACAAGAATTTATTGAATAAGATACTCAATGAAAAATAAAAGTTACAGGTTAAGTATTATCTTTATTTTGTCTAAGGCAGAGTTTACAATGCTTTTGAGGCTATGGAAACTTTTCTGGTAAAATCATATCACATTGATTTAGTAGTAAAATTTTAATAGTGTATGTAGAGCAAATTTTAATGAAAAAATTTCTAATTTTATGTTTGTATATAGGCAGAGATCCATGTTAAATGTGAAGGAGGAAGGAAGAGTTTTGGAATAATCATCATAAGACCAATAATAAATATTTGACTAGAGATAGGTTGTGGAAATTATAAAAAATAAGATTATTTTTTACTTTCTGTGGTTTCTCTCTTCAGATTATTGCCAAATAATATAAGTATTACCAACAAATACTGATCTTATAACTTCTTGTTTTCTGAATGTGATTTTTGTTTGCCCTACAGGGCAAATGTGCCACCATAAGATGATAATGGGATTATAATTTAGAGCTAGCAAGAGAAAGAAATTCTATCCACCCACCTACCCATCCATCTGCCTCACATAGCAAATACCAGAGTCTACTGTGGGCAAGATGCTGGGGTTGCCAGCACAATATATATGATCTTAAAGGTAAAATATGTCCATAAGTTACAAAAGCATCTCAAGCATGAGTCTGCTTTGGTATTCTCAGTGTTGTTGGTACTTACATAGTGATTTACTGCTTGCAAAGCTCTTTCGTGAGCCTCCTCTCCTTTTATTCCTACATCCTGCAGATGAAGAAACTAAGGCTAAGAGTAATTTACACAAAGTCACATGGCTACCCATGGAGAAGGTAAACTGAAATTCAGGATAGGCTCTGATTCCAAATCGCATGCTGTTTCCTCAAGCCATTCTTTCTTTATGGGCTACTGTGGAGTACTTCACAGAACCGCAACAAGGTTTTCAGGATCATGGTTTGAAAAATAATTTTAAAAAATTACCGCATGTGTTCCAGTGCTTAGTAATTCTCGAGCACTATGGATTAGTACAACCTAACTGGTGTCCACTGTACTGCCTGTTGAGTCTCTGTTACTTTAAAAACGTTAAAATCGTATTTTTACTCTTAATCGTTTTCTAAGATTGTGTTTTTAATTTAAATGTAAACAGTTGTATTTTTTAAAAGTTCTTTTGACTGTTTTTGCCTCTTGTAATTTTTTGCTATATTGATAAAATGTACAAGATGTAATACTCATAGCTAGAAGGAACTTTAGAGAAAGAATTTATTATTGGAATTCTAACGTATAAGGAAAACGTAGTTCTCATAGTTCACGTTAGTTTAGTTTTCTGTCTGCTTATGCAGAAAGTGTTTAGGCAATAATCTTTTTTTTTTTTTTTTTTTTTACAAATAGTTTATTGTCAAATTAGTTTCCACATAATACTCAGTGCTCATCCCCAAAAGTGCCCTCCTCCATGCCCATCCCTCCTCCCCCCCACATCCATCAGTCCTCAGTTTTTGTCAGCATTCAAGTCTCTCATGGTTTGCCTCTCTCCTTTTCCCCCACCATTTCTGCCCTTCTTCTCCCCCTTGGTCCTCTGTGAAGTTCCTCCTAATCCTCCTATACGTGCACACATATGATATTTGTCCTTCTCTGCCTGACTTAGTTGGCTCAGCATAACACCCTCAAGGTCCATCCATGTTGCTACACATGGCCAGATTTCATTGTTTCTCATTGCCATGTAGTATTCCGTGATATAGATAAACCACATCTTCTTGATCCATTCATCTGTTGATGGACACTTAGGCTCTTTCCAGGTTTTAGCTGGCAATAATCATTTTTATTGATAGTATCAGTTGATGCTGAATATATCAGTCACTGAATGTAACTGTGGTTTATTAACTATACTGTGCTTAGTGAATGTGAAGTGGTATTATAACCCTGAACTTGAACAGAGAGCGGCAGGAAGTCTCCTATTGCTGATAGTGTAAATGTCCCACAATGTGTGCAGTGAGGCTCGTTTCTATTAGAATGGCTGCTCTTTGCCCTCATTCACGGATTGATTACTCTTGGATTTGACAAAGATCCTATCCGTGAGTAAACTTTAATAAGATTCCTCTAGCCATCTTCGTGAGTAGGCCTCGACCTTGGGCTTCTGTGTTCGTCCTTCCTGGGTTCAGTTTTAGCAATAATCCTGTCAGTTTAGGGAGAATCTCCTCATCCTTGAGTTTTAGTCACTCTTGATAACTGATCCATATTCCTCATCATCCCCCAGCCCCCTGACCCTCACCTTTGATCTATAAGTCCTGTGTTTAGCGAGAACTCCCCTACCCTTGGTGTTTCCTTTCAGTACTTTTTGAGCCACTGACCACCCCACTCTGTTTGTCATCTATAAATCCCCACCTGTCTCTGCTGTATTCAGAGTTGAGCCCTATCTCGCTTCCCTTTTGCAATAATGCTTTTGCAGTAGTCTTGAATAGTGTTCCTTACACTTTTAATAGGCATCAGAATGATTTTCTCTTTAACAGATTCACAACAGCAAAAGCAGTTCAAGTAATCAAGTCTGTGATTGGGTGTAAAGGTTAAAGTCACTGTGCCTTAATGTTGAAGGAAGGGGATATCAGCTATATTAAAATATAAAGGTATTTGAAAATTAAACCATGAAAGAATCCTGGCCTGCAGCAAGATAAGATGTTTGTAACATGAAGTCTCCAGCTAACTGAAAAGGATTGCTGTCAATTACTGAACTTAAATCAGTTTAAACAAAATGTTGATAGTACCACAATTACCAGACTATGGAGCGTTTTGCCTTGGTTGATGCAAATATACTTAAAATGAAACTAGAGCTAGCACAGAAAGTAGAATTTAGGTTAGAAGTGGTCCGTGTCGAGCACATGGATTTGTGAGGCGAACGTGATAACCACTACGGAAACAAGGCCTGGAGTTTTAAGAGTATATTTGGTCTCATTTAAGTTTTTTTTTTTCTCCTCTCAATACTTATACCAGACCAAAACCATTACTCATTTTCATTCAGTCAGATGAGAGACCCGAGGCTAAAAATGATCAAATAATTTATTTGAGGTCAGCCAGAAATTAAACTCAGACCTGACTCCAGAGCTAGTAAAATGATGATGATGATGATGTGATGATGAAGATGGTAGGGATGGTGGTATTGGTGATGCCAGTGAAGGTGAGTAGATGATAGTGCTGATGGTGATGGTAGTAGATGTGGTGCTGGTGACACTGGTGTTGGTAGTCATGATGGTGATGGGAGGCGAGGTGGCCGTTACTCCTTACTTAGGATTTTTTTTTTGTTCTGAGCTCTGCGATAATCTCGTTTCCCCTACATTGCCATGTCCTGTCCATGTTTTGCCATGTTATTACTAAATGACACTGCTTGGATTTGAATCCAAATTAACATGACACCAATGTCTGTGTATTCCACTGGAGTGTCAGATATCTGCCCACATTCTTTCCAGTCCATCATATGTAAATTCTATGCATTTTCATCGAGTAGTGATGTGAGGCATGGACAATGGACTGTGGGGCTAGGAGAAGATAATTGAATGGGAATCAATGATTGTTTTCATATTTTAGTATTTAACACTTTATAAAACCAAAAGACCTTTCTGAAGCACCACAAGTAGTCTGTGTTACGACCATCTTACATAAACTTTTCTCTTGATGGAACTATTTGGAGTGACTGCATAAAAAGAGAAGTGTAATCAAAATCAGATAAACCTCCCAGTAGGTTAGTATCTAGATAAATCATCATCATTTTTACTCATAGGCTGTGCCTCTGCGTTGCTCATGAGAGACTGTACAATAAACCAGCGGATTTATAAATGTTTAGCTCAAATACAATAACAGAAAGACTAGGCTTTATTGCCACTTTATTGAGGTTTTGTTTTCCTCCTCTAAAGCTACCATTTTGAGAGTCTAAACATACTAGAGATCTGGCTGTATTCAGTGGGCTCTCTCAGTGCATTCCTCTTACGAAACCCGCATGCTGCCTCAGTGAGAGGAGAGACGTGTGTGTAATGTGTCTGTTACTACACGTTGCAGTTAGGCATAGTGCTTATCCCCACTCCCGGCTGATTTTCTCAAAGCAATCATGTGGAGTATCACCAGCTATGAGAGACAGAATGTGCTGGAGGCTAAATTTCTTTGTTGATGTTCCAAATATTTTCAGAAAAGGCCAGAGGAGTTGATTTGCTTTTGTTTCTCGGAGCATTTCCGTTACTACCTTCAGAGATCACTGGCTCAGAGCAGCGGGCATGACTTTCCTCTATCCTCATCCTGACCTCTGCTCGACTTGTCTTACTGTGGAACATATTAACAGCTAGCCTTATTCAGACATTTGGCAGGCTGTGATCGTTCAATTAATTCCTTCTTTCTTTTCTATATATTTTAATTACCCCAGGGATCTGGTATTCTGCAGAATGTTACATTTGGCCTGTTGGAAATACTTTGCTCTTCATAGCTCTGGGTTAGTTAACCTTACGAGGGAGAGACTAGGGAAGAGTTGCCTGAAAGAACTAGAAATCACTGGAACGAACTTACAGGGAAATCTGCTTTCAGTTAACATTTTAAAGAAATTTTGCATTTTCCCTGTTCTTAACTTTTTTTTTAAAGCTTTTTAAAGTTTATTTAGAAAGAGACAGCACAAGTTGGGGAGGGGCTGAGAGAGAGGGAGACCGAGAATCCCAAGCAGGCTCTTTGCTGCCAGTGCAGAGCCTGATGCAGGGCTTGAATTCCTGAAACTGAGATCATGAGCTGAGCCGAAATCAAGTTAGATGCTTCACCAACTGAGCCTATCCAGGTGCCCTGTTCTGAATCATTGTTAATTAGTTTATGTATATTATGTTCTTAAAAGAATATTTAGAATTACTAGCCATGTTTAGCAAATACAGACATAAAGATGAGGCATACTGATTTGCAGGGAGTCTCTTTTTCCAGGTTAAGAAATGATATTTTACCTGGGCCTTGCTGCCTTTTCATTTTTCCCCAAACTCCAGACAGCCCACCTCCCTGAGCCACTGCACAGTCAGTATACTTCCAAAATGGGTTTCTGCCCCTGAGCACCACACAGTTCACCTGTGGGGCTCATAATAATGTGTTGTGCCTGTGTTTCCAGGTAGTTCAGAGTCTCCTTATCAGGCTTAGCCATCTTAAAGGATATCAGAGGAGGGAGAAAAGAAAGCATTGCATTTGAGAAAAAAGCATTCTAGTAGGGAGATTAGAGTATTGTGTAGGATTATCAAAAAAGAGTTAAGATTGAGGAATGTCTTTGTGTGATATTCTTCTCTGTGTGTGGCTATCCATGCCTTCACAGTGTTCATATGTGGGCCGCTGTCTACTGTCTTAGTTTGTATTCATTTGAATAAATACATTTAAGGTCCCCAAAAGATGATGCTGAAATTGCTTTGAGATCTACATTAGCATCAGTAGATTTAGACCTTTTAAATTGTGCTAGGTCACCATCTATCATCTTGGTAAAGTTTAAGACTGGCATGCTGTTGGATACAATTGTGATCTTAAAATTTACAGACACTATTTTTTTTTTTTAATATAATGTGTTGTTAAGTTATCTAAAATACAGTGTATACAGTATGCTCTTGGCTTCGGAAGTAGATTCCTGTGACTCATCACCTACATGTAACACCCAGGGCTTATCCAAACAGGTGCTCTCCTCAATGCCCATCACCCATTTTTCCCTCCTCGCAACAACCTTCAGTTTGTTCTCTGTGTTTAAGAGTCTCTTATGGTTTGTCTCCCTCTCTGTTTCTATTTTTTTCTCTTCTCTTCCCCCATGGTCTTCTGTTAAGTTTCTCAAAATCCACATGTGAGTGAAAATACTGACTTATTTCACTTAGCATAATACCCTCCAGTTCCATCCACGTTGTAGTGAATGGCAAGATGTCATTGTTTTTCATTGCTGAGTAGTATTCCATTGTATATATAAACCACATCTTCTTTATCCATTCATCAGTTGATGGACATTTAGGCTCTTTCCATGATTTGGCGATTGTTGATAGCACTGCTATAAACATTGGAGTACATGTGCCCCTTCGAATCACCACTCCTGTATCCTTTGGATAAATTCCTAGTAGTGCTATTGCTGAGTCATAGAGTAATTCTATTTTTAATTTTTTGAGGAACCTCCACACTGTTTTCCGGGGTGGCTGCACCAGTGTGCATTCCCACCCACAGTTCCACATCCTTGCCAATGTCTGTTGTTTCCTGAGTTGTTAATTTTAACCATTCTGACCAGAAAATTTAGAGCTACTTTTGGTCATTGGGTCATTTACTTTTCTATTTTTGGGCTTCATATGATAAATTGTAAAATAAATAAAAATAACTGTTATGGTCAGTCCTCTTAAAGGTGTCCATTTTTTATATCAAAATGAACTTGACAAAAGAATGTGTCAGCGTGTTCACTTTTGTAAAACACAAAAAATAGCTAAACTTCATCGCTTCTTATATCTGTATAGTCATTTTTGGGTACAAAAGAAAGGGCCTTAAATAATTGATTCAGTGTTAACCAAATAGACATCTTTGTACCATCTGCAGAGCTTAGATCCTCACTGAATCAGTTTACTCACATAGTGTTGTCTTTAGTAGTCTCTGAAATGTCATCAGAAGTAAACTCAAGAATTCTTATTACTTAGAAATATTCTTAGTCATTTATGCAGTATAAAGACATTTCCCTTTTACGGTGCTGTTACTGACCTCTGCCAGTACACTTAACACGTTCTTATACTTGCAGAATTCTAGTCAGATCTTATCACAGATTTTTAAATTTGTAGATTTAATATTTTCAAGACTCAGCATCAACAAAAGTAGAACAATTTCTTGGTCTTTACATTCCGTCTCAACAGGTATTGACATTCTCAAGAAAGTTGTTTGAACAAAAATCCCAACATCAAATAGCCCAGTGAAGGCCTCTCTAGGTACTGATTATGATCAGATTAGGAGAGACTTATCTTCAAGGTCACAAAAGTATGCCAGCTTAGGTAGGCAAAGCCGTGTGCCAGGGTCAAGTGGAACATGATAGTTTATTTGGAACTCTTGCAGTGTTGTTTATACTGAAACACTCAAATGTATGTTCTCATCTGCTGCCTATCTTTTTAAAAGTCATTACTACAAAGCAGTTTTTTCCCCCTTGATGTTGACCTCCAAGTGTTTTGTTCCTTTCTAGTGCAGTTTTCTTCTAAGTGTGACTTTTGAAAAGAGGAGGTAGGACCCCTAGCCGTTAAAGTGGGTCATGAACTAATAATAACCTGTCCTTCAGTGAGCTAGTTTATAAGAGTATACTGCTTTAAGGGCGTTGTTACTTGACTGTCGGGCCAGGGTTAGTCCTGGTCTGCAGGGGACAACCTAACTTTAAGCCTTGTAAGAGTTTCTAGAGTATGCAGAATTCCTGATTTATACCTGCTGAAACTTGAGAATTCACCTTTAATAAAAAAATCTTTAAAAATTTTAAATCCAGTATAGTTAACATACATTGTTTTATTAATTTCAGGTGTATCATATAGTACTTCATCAATTCTATGCATTACTCAGTGCCCATCAGGATAAGTGTACTCTTAATCCCCTTCACCTGTTTTACCCCTCTTTCCCCTTAGCCTTCCCCCTCCTCCCCCACCGCCCTGGTAACCATCTGTTTGTTATCTGTAGTTAAGAGTCCATTATTTGGTTCATGTATCTTTTTTTCCCTTTATTCATTTGTTTCTTTAATTCTACATATGAGTGAAATCATACAATATTTGTCTTTCTCTGACTGGCTTATTTCACTTAGCATTATACTCTCTAGATCCATCCATGTAGTTGCAAATGACAAGTTTTCATTCATTTTTATGGCCGAATAATATTCCATTATATATACAACACATGTTTTTTATCCATTTAGCTATGGACACTTGGGCTGCTTCCACACAGAATTCAGCGTTTTTGGGACCAATATTTGGTGGAATGGAAGTAGTTAGCTGATAAAAGGTAGCATGTTGTGATGGGGGCATTTGGAAGATTAGATACACTCTGTTTGAATGCATTTGGATATTTTAACATTTTCATCTTTGTTGGTGGTAATGTCTAATCTTTTTCCACATCCAGATGTAGAACGTTTTAGCATCTTGATTCTGCAACCTCACAGTTGCATGTTAATCCCAAGCCAACACGTAGAACAAATATCCTGAGTTAATCAAAACAGAGCCTGGTCATAAGCCTAATTCCTATGACAGCAGCAAGCATGAGAAAAAGTAGCATTCATAAAGAACATTTTTTTCCCCATAAATAAATCCCCAAATCATATTAAAATTTAAGGGGAGAGATAAACTCTTTTTTTTCCCCCATGAAACTAAAATCCAAGAGTGGCTTATAGTCATTGTGCTGACTTTCTCAAAACACTGGTTGATGGCAAACTACCAGGCAAGTGCTCTGTCTCTTTCTTACAGGTGCTGAAGGCATTGTTGGTGCTCAGTTCATGTTTAATAATAACATTATTCAGACTTGAAATGTGGCTGGTACACCAGGGTTAATGCCAGTGCTCTTAGGAGAAGGGTGATTGGCATTTTAATCAGTGCAAATGTTCAGAACCTTTGTCTAAATGACTGTATTTTCTAGCTCTTCAGATTTGCCTGTTCCATGTGGTTCAGCACCAATTCAGAGGGTAGAGCTCCATCTACCGAAGGCCCACATCAGAATGATTCCTTCTGTTGAGTTCAGTGATTTTCCTTTTTGCACAGCTCGTTGAATTTTCTTCTTATTTATAGGCTCCAATGGAGGCAATGCTGAAACTGGTAATTTGGTTGTTTCAAAACCAAATTCCTTGTCATTTTGCTTAGTGCTTAGATCTAAAGGAGTTCTTAGGGAGCATTCTTAACTCATTTAATAATCATGTTTTGTTGGGACTTAGTAAAATGGTAAAAACTGCCCTTAAGAAAATGTTGCCATAGGTGGTTTTTCTTTTAGTTATTCCTTGCTGGAATCCCCTTCCATACCCTCACATTGGCATTGTATTGGTGATGTCTGAGATACTGAAAGTGACTTTGATGTCAGATTGCCACTTGATTTTTCAGTTTAGCCATCTGGGATGGCTCTGGGATATTGTGAAAGTGACTGAATTTTTTCTAAACCTCTGAATATTTGTGGTCCATGTATAATGAGTTTGGGTTTTGTTGGAAAGGAAGTAGAGTCAAGAGTTTTAAGTAGGGGACCATTTATATTTGCATTGTAGAGCAGATCAGAGATCTTGGTGACCAGGACTCTGGACATTAGCCTCTTCAGAGACAGCCCAAGATGCCTATTCTTGCATTTGCTCACATTGATCCATGGAGTGTGAAGGTGAGGCCATCTTAGACAACCCTGAAGGGCCACTCTAGCTCCATAGCTCCTCACAGTGTCAGCTCATGCTCTTATTCGGCCTTTATTGGGGCTTGACATTTCCCTCGATCCTGCTTCTCTTCTCTGAAAGGCAGCGGGGGTGTTGATCCCAAGAGGACTCCTAAATAAACATCCTACATCCTGTTAAACTCTGTCCTGGTCTGTTTCCTGAGGACTCCAGTTTGGGACTTTGGATGATAGAGACTAAATTAATGGAACTTGAATGTTTACCTATAGGTAATAGGGGACCATTGGGATTATTTGAGCAGAGAAGTAACTTGCGAAAGCAGTGTATTAGGGTGTTTAATCTGGCATTCACAGAGCGGAGTCTCGAGTAATCATTATGAGAGAGTGAGTGAAGCAAGAGTCCATAGGTACTAGTGAAAGAGAAATGGCACAGTGCCACCCACCACCTGTGTGGGCTTGGGAAGATCTTAGCCTCTTTATGCCTTGTATTCCTAGTCTGTGAAATGAGGGAATTAATATATCTCTTAAGTCTGTTGAGGGGATTAAACGAGATACTATCTGGTACATACTTAGGGTCTAGTAAATGCTAAAATAAAGGGTTTAGGAAAATGCTGAAATCTTTAAGTAGCTTTATTAATCACAGTGTCACTGCTGACACACACATGCACCCACACACCTTCCGTACCCATAGTGTGACATTCTGTCTCTTGCTTAAAACCTTTCAGCTTTGTCTGTTACATACTTCTTAGTGTAGCAGTCAAGAGCTTTCCCTCCGTCGTGGCGCTCGCCTTTCATCTCCTCACCTGTGTGTCCCCACACGGCCTGCAGCAGGCCAGAGCATTGCATGCTCTTCATGCCTCTTTGCTTGTGGGCATGCAAACTCCTGTTTGTGAGCCCTGGCTCTGTGTTCTCCCTGGCGAATTTCTATTCAGCCTTCTACATTCCTGTTCAGATAACCAGTTCTTCAAAAGGAATCACTAACGTCCTGGGCTGTATATTGTGCACATTTGTTCCTCAGACTTAACGCACTGTGATACTTTTGTGTTTTCATAACCGTTTTCATCATGACCCTTGTGGGCCCAGGGCCCGTGCTATATTCATGTTTGATCTCTCAGCACACAGAATGGTGTTGATGGCACATCATGGGCACTCGATAAATGTTTATTAGTTTTTCTAAAAGCTCAGTTATTTATTTTGAGAGTGACAGAGACAGCATGAGTGGGGAAGGGGCGGAGAGAGGGAGAGAGAGAGAATCCCAAACAGGCTCTACACTGTCAGCATAGAGCCGATGCTGGGCTCGAACCCATGAAGCTGCGAGATCATGACCTGCGTCGAAACCAAGAGTTGGATGCTTAACCGACTGAGCCACCCAGGAGCCCCTCAACAAATGTTTACTAAAAAGAGGTTGATGGGGGCGCCTGGGTGGCTCAGTCGGTTGAGCGTCCGACTTTGGCTCAGGTCATGATCTCATGGTTCGTGGGTTCGAGCCCCGTGTCGGGCTCTGTGCTGACAGCTAACTCAGAGCCTGGAGCCTGTTTCAACTTCTGTATCTCCCTCTCTCTGCTCATTCTGTCTGTCTGTCTGTCTGTCTCTCTCTCTCTCAGAAATAAATAAAACATTAAAAAAATTAAAAACAAAAAGGTTGATGAAGGATTCCGCACTGTGCCAGCAGTGGTCAGCTTCTCACCAAGTCAAGATGACTTGCTTATAGCCCCTTGGGGTCACAGAACGTGGGACTGCTTCGCAGGGCCAGGGTGCGGGTACAGATGCTGTGTTGCATCAGTGTGTCCGTCGGCAGGTTGGATGTGTACGCTTCATATTGATAACTTGCATCCTAGAACCTTGGGTTAACAGCAGATCCTGAGACCTCATCAGCTACACTGGTGGCTCCAAGATGCCTTGTCAGTTGGTGGCTTCTTGTTCCAGGAGGTCTGGTATTGGAACGAGCCTGTGCACCATCCCTCTGATGAAGAATGGCGTTGGAGCCACTTTGTTTGAAAACCTTCCTTTGACTTACCTTGTCTGTCACAGATTTATCAGGTTATTTCTTCAGAGTTACACATTCTTTTTCCACTTACTGATCTATTTAGGTAAAATAATTTTTTTAATTTTTATTTTTTTGAAGTTTATTCACTTATTTTGAGAGAGAGCGAGCAAGCAGGAGAGGGGCAGAGAAAGGAGAGAGAAAATACGTGATGCAGGGCTCGAACTCATAGACTGTGAGGACATGACCTGAGCCAGAATCAAGAGTAGGATGTTTAATTGGCTGAGTCACCCAGGCACCCCTAGCTAAAATAATTTTTAAATTATAATTGTCAAAATCAGTAAAATTGGTCTTAATAGCCTCATAGTATCCTACAAGATGAGTATAGGATTTTGAGTCTAATGGGAAAAGTGATGCTAAAACAACTTGATAGAAGTTGGAAAGTTAGAAAGGGAGGCTCTATTTGGGAAAACATGTTTATTTTAGGTCGATGTCAAAATGATAGTGGCTGTCAAAGATGAAATTAAAAAAGTAGTAGTTTAAGGTAGAAGTTAGGAGAGGCACTATAACTTTTACCCACAGTTTTTTTTTTTTTTTAATTTAAACTGTAAGAAGTATTGAGAGAGTAGTACAATAAACATTAATAGACTTGTTGCCTAGATTTGCCAGTTGTTAAAATTTTGCCAGATTTATTTAGTTTCTCTGTGTATATATTCTTTAGAGAGGGGGGGAGACAAAATCTGAAACAGGCTCCAGGCCCTGAGCTCGCTGTCAGCACAGAGCCCGACGCGGGGCTTGAACCCACGAACCGTGAGATCATGATCTGAGCCGAAGTAGGACGCTTAACCGACTGAGGCACCCAGGCCCCCCTCTGTGTACATACAGTATTCTCTATTGTATGTATATACCCCCCCACAAGTATAGAAATATACCTGTATTTATAACATACATCAAGACCCTTTATCCTTAAATATTTTAGCCTATATCTTCTCACAATAAGAACATTCTTTTACATGGCTGAATTTAGTACCGTTATTACACACGATATTGATACAATATTATTTAATATGCATTGCAGATTCACATTTCTCCAGTTATTCAAAAATATCTTTTATAATTGGGCCTGCAGGGACTGTATATTACATTTTTGTTTGTCCTGCCTGAATTATTTAATTTTCTTTAGAATAGTCCTTTCACCTTTATTGTTTTTGATAATTTTGAAGAGTTTCAGACCAGTTGTCTTGTAAGAATGTCCCACATCTGGATTTGTCCAATTCATTCCTCCTTATTAGAGTCAGTTTGGCAAAGTTAGGCACTGATACTGGTATAGGAGGTGCTGTGTGCTTTCCACTGTCGTGTCAGGAAGTACCTATCACTTTGTCCCATTATTGGTGATGCTGGGTTTGGTGGCTTGCTTAAAATATTTCCTCCAACTCTTTCCTTTTTAGGGGGAGATAGCTCCTTTATAATAAGCAATCTGTAGAGTGATACTTAGAGACCATTTGTTTATCCTCTTAACCTTTCACCAGATAGTTCTTGCATCCAGTTTTGATTCTAGCCCAAATCAGTTATTATATTGGCAGTTATAAAATAGTTAATACAGATTTGAAGGTAACATATGAGTTACTGATTAGTGGGATAAGGATGTATTTGGTAAATAATAATAAATGGATATAGAGCTATGTATATGGAAAAAATAAAATTAAATCTCCACTTAATAGCACACATAAAACTAAATTCCAAATGAATTATAGGCCTAAATATCGAAAGAAAAACTGTAAAATTTTCATAAGAGAACATACAATGCAGATTTCCATGACACTGTGATAGGGAAGAATTCCTTAAGACATAAAAATTATAAGCCCTAGAAGAAAAGACTGACATTTTGGAATATATTAACATAAAAATCTTCAGTATAACAAAAGGCATTAAAAAGAAAATGAAAAGACAGACCACAGACTGGGAGTACATAATTGTAACTCTTCTAAATGATTAAAGGTGTATCCAGAGTTTGGAAGAAGTTATACAAATCAATAAGGATAAAACCAAACTACTCAGGAGAAAACAAGGCAAAGGATGTGACTAGGCACTTCACAGAGGAAGAAGATCGAAAGACCAATTAAGAAAGGTGTTCAGCATCACTCATAATCAGGGAAATGAAAAGTAAAACCCTGGTGAGATCCTATTTTTCACCTATTGATTGGCGCAGCCTAGTGGGTTTGCTAACACCAAGTGTTGGCAAGGATGAGAAGAAACAGGAACTTGGGCCTAGAACTGGTGGGAGTTCATTCTCTAATGTTTTTAGCAGGCAGTCTGGAAATATCTGGTACTGTGGAAGACGCACATATTCTGCAACTCAGCCGTTCCACTTTTACGTGTTAGCCTAGAAAACTTACAGGAACACGTACAAGGATGTTCTTGCTCTCACAACTTCCAATGGACAAAAAAGTAAGCGTCCTGGGAAATGTAGTGTAATCCCACTCCCTAAGCCACGCCCAGGCGCTGGAGCAGTTAAACTAGTTTTATCCACATCGATGAATCTCAGGAACGTAATACCGAATTAAGCTGTACAAGAGTAGGCAATATAGATGTACCATAATACTGTGTATGTGTACCATGTTTTATATGTATAAAAAAACCCAGCTTTATTGATGTATAATTCACACATGACCCAATTCCCCTATTTGAAGTGTATACAGTTCAGTGGACTGCAGGATGCTCGGAGTTGCACATCTGTCACCTCAGTCAGTTTTAGAGCATCTCCGTTGTCCCTGAAGGAAACCCTCAGCTGCCCTGCCCCATCCTCTAGTGGTCTGTCCTCTCCAGTCCCCGGCAGCCACTGATCTACCTTCTGCCTCCTTATATTTGGCTGCTCTGGACATTTTGTAGAAAAGAAATGACCCCCCCATGTGCTCCTTTATGACTGGTTTCTTTTAGATGGATCGTGTTTTCAGTGTTGGTACATGATGTAGCCTGCAGCAGTTCTTCACGTTTTGTTTCGAGGCCGTATCCCATTGTGTAGACACCACCTGGTGGACTTTTGTACATCTGTGTACATGTTTTTGTGTGCACGTGTGTTTTCATTTTTCTTGGGCGTGCGCTTTGGAGCGAAATCGCGGGAGTATATGGTAACTGTGTTAGAGCAACCAGTTGGCTTGTCCTTTTCCTGTCTCACCAGCAGCGTGTGATGGTGTCTGTCCTCTGTGTCCTTGCTGGTACTGGCTGTTGGCCATCTGTTTCCTTTTAACGTAGTGGGTATGCAGCAGAATCTCGTTGTGGTTTTTGAGTTTCGCTGATGGCTAATGATGTTGATAATTTTTTCATACGTCTGTGTATGTGCATATGTTGGTGTGTGCTATTTCTTATTATATACGTGTAATCAAATGTATGAAAATGGGAAGAGTTGGGAGGGTGGGTCTTTGGCTTATATTTGTATCATTTTGCTTCTTAAAAAATGAAGTCAGGAGGCAAGTGAGGCAGAATATTAGAATTAAATCGTGGTGATAGATACATAGTTGTCTGTTGCATTATTTTCTAGTTTTGTGTGTATGTGTGTAACAAAAATCTCTATACACACACACACACACACACACACACACACGGAGAGAGAGTGGGGGAGAAAGTCATCTACCCAGAATTGATAGTTGATGTGGTGAGATTAGAAAATTTTTCTGTGGAAGAGTAAAAGAAACAAATCTCAGAAATGCCTTAGTGCATGCTTCCATTTTGGTGAGATATGAAAAATGGGAAATAAAGTTTGGTCAAAAGGTGTAAGGTGAAGAATCGTTTATTAGTACAAATACAAGTTAGGGTTGTCAGCATTGTCACATGTTGCAGAGAAGGAGAGAATGTGATCTTGTTAAATAAATAAAAAAACAACAACAATAGGGCGCCTGGGTGGGTCATTTGGTGGAGTGTCTGACTGTTGATCTTGGTTTAGGTCATGATCTCACTGTTTGTGACATCAAGCCTCCTGTCAGGCTCCGTGCTGGATATGGAGCCTGCTTGAGATTCACGCCCCACCCCCCTCCCCGTACCTCCCGTTCTCTCCCTCCCTCCCCTCCCCCCAAAATAAATAAATAAATTCAAAAAAACCATGAAACTTTTTTATTTGCTGATCAGCTCATTAATATCCTCCGAGGACAGAGTTTTGATTTTTAGAAATAAGGCTCAGATTTAAATTGTAGGAGGTAAGCAGTATATGGTGTGTGAGAAAATCAGAGTAAAACATGTTCAAAAAGGTTGGTGAATTGAAGTAGAGAAATAGGGCAATATCTCTAAAGGAAAGATGTCTCGAAGTACCTTATTTAGCCTTACGTATCAGACTTGGTGCAGTACTTGACCATCATCCATGTGAACAGGTTGGAATTTCTAAGTGGCACCCCAGCAACAGTGTTCTGATTTAGAAACACGAGAGCAGCTACTTCCTTATTCATATCTTCTCTCCTTCCTCCCTTGTTAAAAGCATGATAGTATTTGCATATATGGCTTTTTCTCTTTCTAGCTCTTAAGATCCTTTGAGTGAAGGAATAATGGTTGATTTATTCATCTTTGTACCACTGCCAGCCACAGTGCTTTGCATATAGTAGATGCATAAATAATATATCTTAATTTTAAAAGGAACAACTTTATTCAGCACGGAGAGACCTTAATGGAAGGCCATCCAAAAGTTGGAACTACTGAACGGTAACAGTGTGTACAAAGTGTGTGCACAATATATGACTTTTTAAGAAAAAATGGCAGGGTTAGACTGTTTAAAAGCGGGATGGAGGGAGGCAGGATAAGCCAGTGTTGGAGCAGTGAGGGACGATGGGATGTGTGATCGGCGCCCTGTGTGGTGAGGTAAAGGCCTGTGGAGTTGCAGGTGGCAATGTAAGGTTATCACAGAGAAGGAAGAGCTTTTGCAGGATCTCTTAGGAGCGAAGAAATAAAAGGCAAATGACTGACTGCATTGTCTGGCAACATTGAGAGTTCACTTGAATTTAGATAATGTGAATGATGAGGTCTCTGTGAATATGTGATTTTTATGCTTTGGAAGCTGGGACTGAAGAAAAGCACATGGAATGTGCAATATAAAGGAAGGTATCCACAGGGCTGCAAGCGAAAGATTTGGTGGAGGCATGGTAATTTCCTTTTAAATGTTTGAACAGTTCCCATATGGGTAAGTAATCCTTTTAATTCTATTTTATGAGAGGACAGAGCTCAGATTAAGTAACTGGGAGTAAGACCGATTTCTGCTCAGTGAAAGAACTGACCAATAATAGAGCCATCCAATATTAGAATACAGTATTCTGAGGGATAGGGAGTCTCCTGTCAGAGGAAGGATTCAAAGAGGGGCTAAGATGTGAAAATGGAAGGTCTGACTGCATGTCAACTAAAAACCTTTTTAACACTTAGGGTGTTAAAAGGTTTTATGATCACAAGGTTGGTAGGGTAAGAAAATGTAGTTTCTAGTTAAGAGCAGAAAAAAAAATGTAATGACTGTGAGTCCAAGCTAGATTGGGACATCATTTATAGACAGAAAAGAGCCAGAGATCGAAGACAAGTGGGAATACCCAGGCCATAGTTACCTCCTTTTTCCTGCCTCTTCACTCTTGACATTAACAATGGGATCTCATCCGTCCTATCTGCCATTGTTTGCAGGAATTCTCCACTACTCCATCTCAGCGCTGCCTTTGGGTGCCATGTGCTTTCACCTTCACTTAAAATGTCATCTTAGAGTAAATAACTATAATTCACTTATTTGAAATAAAACTATGGATTTTAAAATTTGATTGGAACACTTTTTATACACTGACCGTTTTTGCATGGTTTCTTTTTACTGGCGTCACTTAATAGATGAGTGTTTGGTTTTGAGTTAAGGCCTAACTGTTTTTTTCTTTCTTTAAAATTTTTTTTTAATGTTCTATTTATTTCTGAGAGAGAGAGAGACAGTGTGAGCAGGGGAGGGTCAGAGAGAGAGAGGGACACAGAATCTGAAACAGGCTCCAGGCTCCAGGCTGTCAGCACAGAGCTTAACACGGGGCTCGAACCCATGAACCGTGAGATCATGACCTGAGCCAAAGTCGAACGCTTAACTGACTGAGCCACCCAGGCACCCCTGTTTTTTTCTGTTTTTACTGGAAAACAACTTCTAAATCATTGTCTCCTAACTTTTCGCCCCCCTTTATCTCCTCTTAGAAATAGAAAGAACATAGTAGTTTTATCAATTTCACCCACCTTGTGAAGAAAATGTCATCAAACGTATCACGAAGTCCAGGATGAAGAACAACTAATTAGTATAGAACTCATGTATTGGCTTCTTTCTGGGCTCAGTGCTTAGCATGTATAAGCTGTAGGCTGTGATCTTGTAGGATTCCAAAGTCAACACTTTTTTTTTATGGTATGGTACCTTAGTGTCCAGAAATTTCACTTGATTCCCGCAGTATGTCTTGCTTAATTTGCATGTGAAAGGAATGGAAAAATAGCTTGCATCATAAGGTGGGCCAGTTAGCTCCTTGGATTGCTAAGGGTGTGTTTTGGTTCCTAGAGAAGACTGAATAATCAGTCTTATTCGCTTTCATGTCGCACTGCTAAGACTCTATGGAATTGAAGTCACAGCATTCATGGAAAATGCTGTGTTCAAAATTACACTGAACGAGATGTCTGAAATGTACATAGGTTGGGGATGTACTGGTGAGGGAAAAAAATGGGTCAGTACATTGATTTTCTTGGGTGAGGGAAAGGGCCCCAGTCTTCAAGGGACTATAACAAAATGTGTGGTAAAAACCTTTCCTGAATGTACCTGACTCACCTCCTGAGGCCCTGCTGTAGGTATCACTCCCTGGATTCTCTGTATTTTAAACCTGTGTGGAATCATTATGTATACCATTACCTATAACTATTTTTCGGATTATCATAAATATTGTCAGGTGTAAGATGAATTGAGAACAGTAGTGCCGGTGAATTACTCTGGGCTGAGAGACCATTGTAATTGATTGGCCAGCTGTTTCATGGCAACTCTTATGTGGGGTATAGGATTAGATAAAGCCCTCAGACATGATAAGCTTTTAGAATTTAAATTAAAAATGAAAAGAAATGGACATTTGTGGGGAAGTATTGTAAGGACAACTGATATTTTCAACATTAGGAAAAGGTCATCCCTGGCCATGTTGAGAAGTGATTAAGTGGTACAGTGTGATCTTTCTGGTATGAGTGAATCCAAGGGAGTTATACAGCGGACTCCTCTGAATATCAGTGTTATTTCAAGTAGCAGGGATCTGGGTAGAGTTAAAGAGGGTAGAGCGAAAAAGTGATTTTAAGAAAATAACAGGGTGGTTTCAATCTGAGGGACATCAGATGAATCATCTAGTGAGAGTGTTGGTCATTATGGAATTTCAGTACAGGGGCAGATGAGGCGATGGTCGGTAGGACCAGGAAAATATCAAGGAAGAGAAGGAGAGGAAGCTCAGAGCAGTGAACAGATGAAGGGCTTCTTTACAGATGCAAGTTTGAAATTCTCCAGCTCTCCAAGTTAGCACTCATCCGTGAAAGAATTAAGAAGTAATTTTTGAGAACCAACAGTAAGGAAATTTACCACCTGACTCTGATGTTTTGACATGAAGCTGATTGAAAAGGATAAACCGAAATCTGGTTGAAGTGAGATAAGGAAGGTAACAATGACATGAAGACAGCCAACATTTGAGTGTTTATTGAGGACTGTCCTGGGAGCCATGGAGTATAATGCTTTGTGTTAGAAGGGGATTGTAGTCTGATGGGGACAAGAGCAACTTCAGAGGTGAGCCCAGACAGACGGCAGGCAGAAAACGTTGGTGCCAGATGCTAGTAGTGCTGTTCCAAGCGGGCTTCTCAGTTCTCAGGCCCCCATCTAGACCAGCTCTATTAGTTTTTGTGGTTGCCTTATGTATTACCAAAAACTTACTGATTGATGTAAAACAGCACACACGTTTATTACCTCACAGTTTCTGTGGGTCAGGAGTCTGGGCCGCTTAGCTGGTTCCTCTTCATCAGCGTCTCTCACCAGGCTGCAGTCTAGGTGTGTAAACTTAACCTCCAAGGTTCAACTGGGAAAGAATTTGCTTCGAGGCTTCCTCAGTTGTTGTCCAAATTCATTTCCTTGCTGCTCTCTGATTCCTGGAAGCTTACTTCTTCAAAGCCACATAACTATGGAGACTGACTAATGGCGAGGGTAGTGGGGACAGAGAAAGAGTTTACTAGCAAGACAGTGTCTTATATATCGTGATATGACATCCTGTCGTCTTTGCTGTACGCTGCAAGTCACAAGCCCCTCTCCGGGCCCACTGGGAGGGACTTACACAAAAGTGCTGGTACCAGGAAGTGGGGATCATGAGGGTCATCTTAAAGTCTAGCTGTGGCACTTACTAAATCATTATCTGCACTTTAACTCTAGTCCCTAGGTGATTGCATGCTAAGAAGCGACTAAACGCTAAGAAGCGTTAAAAGGTGGTAGATGCCAGGGGCGCCTGGGTGGCTTAGTCGGTTGAGCGTCCGACTTTCGCTTAGGTCATGATCTCGCGGTTCGTGGGTTCGAGCCCCGCGTCGGGCTCTGTGCTGACTGCCAGCTCAGAGCCTGGAGCCCGTTTCAGAGTCTGTGTCTCCCTCTCTCTCTGACCCTCCCCTGCTCACGCTGTCTCTCTCTCTCCTAGAAATAAATAAAACATTAAAAAAAAAAAAAAAAAAGGTGGTAGATGCCAAAAGAGTTTCCTGGAGGGAGAATTTTCTTTGAGTTGGGCTTGGGTAAACTGTTTTATGACTTGGAAATCTGTGTAAAGGCTTATGAACACCAGAGAATTTGTTGTATCTCCTACTGTTGCCCCTACTAACAGCCCCCCTCCACCACCTCCAATTAAGTTCCCTTGTGTGATGCTGCCAGACACTTCTTTCAGAGTTTTAAGTTCCTGACTTGGACTTCTTGAAAAAACGTTGTTCTTCTCACCTTCACTCTTTCACTTTGGTCATGGGAGTTGGTGGGAAGTACTGGGCATGGGTTTTTTCCCCCCTACCCTAATAACTAAGAAACCCAGGGGAAGTCCTTGAACTATCTTCGGCCTCTGTTTTCTTGTGAGTTCCTAGCATTCCTTCTTGGAGGGTTATGGTGTGAATTGAATGAATGAAAGAGTGTGACAGCTGCTGACAGCAAACTGTAAATCCTTATGTAGTGTTGCAGTGTGCTTGTTGAGTTGTGTATGCCTGATTTACAGTGCTAGCCTCTTCCCATAGAAACGGGCACCTAAAAGTCATGATTGAGCCTTGGTGATGCCTGTCTGACCACAGTCAGTCTGAGCAGGGATGGACCTGAACCAAACAGGGCCACACAGATTCTCCATCTTGGAATTTGAATTTGGGACTGAAAGATGACAGTTCTGGCCTTGCTGATCTAATGTGACGAGATTAGAAACCAAGGAGACTTTAGTGCAACTGTCTTCTGTTACATGGAGTGCTAGAGAGAGCTTCTCGCAGAGCCTAGAGGGAAATTAAATCTGCAGAATAATGGAGAGAGAGGGATCTTCTCTACTTTCCGTTTCCCACCTGCTTTTCTTGGTTCTGGCTACATTTTTGCCTTTGAGTTGCATAATAGCCCTCTAAACTAATATAATAAATTCCCTTTTTTATTTAAGCTATTTTGAGTTTTCTGTTACTTTCAACTGGAGAGCTGATATGAAAGCCAATGAGAATGGTACTTAAAATTTCTTTTTAATCCCTTAACTACTCATCCCTTTTTCTCTTCTACGTAATTTGTTTTCTTTTTCCTTTCATAGTTTATTGTCAAGTTGGTGTCCATATAATACCCAATACTCATCCTAACAAGTACCCTCCTCCATGCCTATCACCCCCTCTTCCCCTCCCCCCACTCCCATCATCTTCCTCAGTTTGTTCTCAGTATTGAAGATTCTTCATGGTTTGCCTCCCTCCCTCTTCCCAATGATTTTTTCCCCTTCTCCTCCCCCATGGTCCTCTGTTAAGTTTTTCCTGTCCCACTTATAAGTGAAAACATATGGTATCTGTCCTTCTCTGCCTGACTTATTTTGCTCAGCATAACACCCTCAAGGTCCATCCATGTTGCTACATATGACCAGATTTCATTCTTTCTTATTGCCATATAGTATTCCATGGTATAGATAAACCACCTCTTCTTGATCCATTCGTCAGTTGATGGACACTTAGATTCTTTCCATGTTTTGCCTATTGTTGAAAGCGCCACTATGAACATTGGGGTACATGTTCCCCTATGCGTTAGCAACTCTGTATCCCTTGGGTAAATCCCTAGCAGTGCTATTGCTGGGTCATAAGGGAGCTCTATTGTTAATTTTTTGAGGAACCTCCACACTGTTTTCCAGAGGGACTGCACCAGCTTACATTCCCACCAACAGTGTAAGAGGGTACATAACTTGTTTTTAAAGGCCAATTATATTCTTTACTATTGTTTTTTCTAGGATGTTTTAGAAATGTGAGATCAAGAAATATGATCCTTGCCCTTAAGCAATTTTTAATTTATTCAGGGAGATGGACATCTAAATGACCACCTATAACACTGGGCAGAAGAACAAAATAAGTACTGTGCCCAGCTCCTGTGAGGCAGTCTTTGTCTTCTGCTTGGTAGCGTTACTTAAAATCATTTGAAAATTTCTTTCTTCTTCTTCTTTTTTTGTTTGCTTTTGTTTTTGTTTTTTCGCTAAGCTGTTTTGTCCCTGACTTGGTGCTATGGTCCTGACTTTTGGATCTATCATTTTTGTCTGTTGCCTCTGAGCACTGCAAGCAGGCCCCGCAGGATGGCCACATCCGCCTTTCTTGATTAAAGTAAGTAGAGGAAATTACAGGGATGAAGCTAAAACTGGAAACAAGACCAAACAGAAGTACTGATCTGAAATTTTTTTTTTTTTTTTTTTTAACTTGCTCAGTGACGTTATTTGCTCTCCTGAGATGACTTAGGTCTCCCTTACCTGAGGGTGATTTGAACATTTCTTGTTGAAGGTTGCTCTTAAGAGTCTGTGTTTCCTATAAGCTAGCACTGCATATAAGGAGTGCTTACACAGCTTGCTTTGTATACTAAAAAGGATAGTTCATACAAAAGTTCTGTGTTCCCTATAGCTTGTGTTATGTAATGAAGAAGGTATTTATATCGCTTGCTACTGCGTAATAAAAGGAGGGCCTACTCGGAGAGTTCTGTGGTCTCCAGAGCTTTCATTACATAACAGTGCTGAAATTAGATGGAAGCCAGTGAAATTGTAGTCAAACTGCATAGGACTGATTTTAGAACCCCATTTTCTTAACATGGAGGTTATATAGGTTATACATTTTCCTGGCTCATGGCAGCTTTTCAAAATGACCCAGTTCAGAATGACATTCAACTTAGAGCTGATTGAAATGGGCATCAGTGAAAATCCCTTGGGGATTTATGGAGCAATTAAAAAATCTAGGAATCTCATTCTTTTCAGTAATAGAAAAAAAATCTGTAGTTAGAATTTTAGAGAAGTATGTGAAGCTTTATCTTACTAAAGAAATTGTAGGAAATGCTTATATTTTTTAGAGAAGAAAGGAACTACTGTAATTAGTCTTAATTTTGAAAATATCATTAGGGTAAGTAATAGAATTAAGGGAGTAACCCAAGGATGAGCTAAATAATTTTCTTTGAAATGAGACTCCTTATAGAGATTAATACTAGAATTGTTCTGGAGCCTTTATAATACCTAGGAGTGAAACCACAGGTAAAATTAATTCTGACTTAGACATTCTATCCCTCCTTTTTTTCTTGGCTTCTTTAAGGCATGCGTAGTTCACTCATAGTGCTCTTTATCTTATAAGTATATCACTTTGCTCATTTGGGAATTGTGTGTCTATGTGTGCATGTTACACATTTGTCAGGTTCTTCCCTCTTTTAAGCTCATAAAAGATGAGGACCATTTAATGACCTCATTGTCAATACATGTCCTGTACCTGGCACTGTTCTTGAACATGGTAAGCCCTCACGAGTTGTTGGTTAAACGAGTGCATATTTGTTATTTATTCACATAACCCTGTGATCTTCAAGTATTACTCCTACAAAGGTATGCCAGAAATATTCATATGTAACATCATTTTTAGTCTCTTGGAATATTGTATATTTGATATGAGATTTAGCACTACAAACACAGTTGGTAAATCCATAAAAATATGATCAGTTAACTCTAATTTCTTATATTCTGTCAGAGAGAAACTGACTTTAACACAAAAAAGAAGAATAAGAGAGAGAGATCAATATGTGGGGCTTTTATAATCTTTAACCCAGGACTTGACAAATGACTGCCCAAATCCTCTGCGGACAAAGCTCAAGGTCTAGGTCAGCCAGCGCATAGCCAAGGGTAGGGCAAATCTCACAGCCACAAACCAAGTCAATGGTGCCAGCAAGCAGACTTTTCTCAGGGCCAGATCAGGAGAGAGTGCTCTCTGGGGGAGGGGACGTGCCCCAGGGATTCCAGTTACAGGTCTGTAGAGTGAGGCTCTGAGACTGTCAGCTGCAGCCACAAAAGCTGCAGGGTCTGGGGCGGAGGGTGGCAGGGAGCTGCCCTTTGAAGGGAGCACAGGATTTAAAAGTTGGGGGTAATGCTGATGGCCTCCCTCCCACTCCTGAGGTGTTTTCTGTCTCTGGCAATGATGCTTTTGGCACAGATTGTACCGCTGGTCAGCACCCTTACCTGGCCAGCAGAGGTGTCACTGAATTCAGCCTTGGCTAACTCCGTGTTCACCCTAAAGGGGGTGACATCAGGCCCCAGCTGGGATTATGTCTGCAGTCGCCACAGAATCAGCTCTGAGTGTTGTGTCTGCAGATGGCTCGGAATCTGTCAAGGAAGGAGCAAGATAAATATTTTCTTATAAATATAAAAGGAAGAGTTAAACACTTATTGTTTAGAAATCAAGCTGATAAACATATTATATTGTCTGAGGCGCCAGAAATAAGCAAATTAATTACATGCAAATAACTGTTGCTCACGAAGTGTGGGATAATAATAGTATCTGTTGGATGTTTATGGTAAGTTTATTTACATGACTCAATTTTCTGCTAATTTTCCTGTGGAAAACGATAAATACTCGGTTCCTTTGCCTTTGTTTCAGAAATACTTTCTTGAAATTGTGAAAACCGTTGCTTTGTCTTGCTATCCTTGCCTTGCCAAGGGCAGTTCTAAAGACGGTATTTCTGTAAACAGGGTGAAGAAAGAATTGTTACTTGTATGTGGGTCCTTTTTGCCTTAAACGAAACGTCATCGTCAGCATCCTTAGGTAATGCAGAGGTTCTTATTATTAAGTATTGTCACTCATGTGGTGCCGTCCAGATTGATTTTCTGTTGATCGGGTTCATGAACACCTTTTGATGTCAGCTTCTTGGCGAAGTTCAGACATTTCCTCTTTTAAGGCAGCACCAGAAATTGAACAGTTTATATTGACAGCGTGACCCATGGTGTGTGTCTCTGCCTTTTGCGCTAATGAGTGATGGGGTTCATTTTGAAAAGATGGCTCTAAAGTCCACTTTGGACATCACACACTGTAAAGAAACCTGTGCAGCCTGCTGTCACTGTCCACGCTCCTGAATGCGTATGTTCCTCAGGTGCTTCAGAGGTGATTTCTTACTTCAGAGGTGATTGGGTGAGTTCTTTTATTCCTTCAAGATTATCACTTCTTATGGGTCATTAACTTGTATTGCATTTCAGATGCCTTATAAGCGAGGCACCATTTTGGTTGGGATAAGGAGGGATTGGTTTTCTGTCCAACTTGCCAGGCTGAGCTTAGCCACTGAATGCGTCCCTCGATAGGGTGACACATACCTCCACAGGCTACTGTTTTGTTTGTTCTCTCTGTGCTTAATCTCAGGCGTTTTGTGCACCTCTGTGCATTTTCATCAACAACCGTGGCATTTTGACATAATTTAGAAACTATCATCTTATGGCATAGCCAAACACTGGATTAATCATATGTTCACAGAGCAGGAAGGAGAATGGAAGTAGACTTTTGCTTTAGTTTTTGGTAGAGGAGGAATTTTAACATCAAGTCCAAAAGGAAAACAGAGCGTTTTGCATCTTGGATTAGTTTGTACCCATTACTCTACAACCTAATTTTGCCACCTAGTGTTTACATGTGCATTGGGGTGCTGGAGAGCATGGGGGTGGCCTAGGAATGTTGAACCACTGAACTCTCTAAGTTCACATCTTGCCTTTGGGGACTCTCTTTGCTGTGCTTTCCATGGATTACCATGGTGCAGATTAAAATCCAGAGGGCTGGTGGCCAAAAAGTTTCTTACTGTTTCCTGGAGCGTGAGAGTGAAGGGTGAGGGCAGTGCACACGCACATGCATGCACACGTACACACACATGCATGTGCGTGCACACACACACACACACCCTTTGGGGATCCCCTGTGCTGCTGTTACTCCTTTCAGATTGAGGTTCCCATATAGAGAAATTGTACTGCTTTTTAATAATCCTGATTAAAGGGAGGAGAAAAATCAATTGGTAGATTTTGAGCATAGACTCAATTTTTTTTATTACAGAAAAGGATGAGAGACATAACTACCTTGTGTTTGCAAATTATTTGCTTTCAGTCTGTGATGCTTTCAAGAGTTTGAGAAATAGGGTATTTAACTTCTCAACTTATGACTGATAGGATCATGGTAAAAGTGCTCCAGCCTAATGGAAGCTTAAAATTCAGCTCTCAGAATTGCTGGATCACACTTGACAGTGATTTGTATGTCTACGGATTATTAAACCTCAGCATAGAGAATGTCCTGATTTAAAATTTTCCAATTTTATTCACTTGGTCTGATGTGAGGAGCAGCCATCCTGTCTGTAGTCTCGTGTAGTAGAAGGTGAATTTCTCAACCCTAGGTTAGTTTCTGGTCAGGCCCAACCAAACGGAGCTTTAGGGAGTTCTTTCCCTCTTGGGCTTCTCAGAGGATTACTAACATTTCCTTAACCCTTGACTTTGTTCTTCATTGATAACCTCAGTGCCACTTGTCATTCCAGCAGCCACAAGCATGTGCCAAGAACTGGGGCACATGCTAGAGAGTGATCAGGAAGATGTAATCTCAGAACAAGTGGTCATCACTCTGTGCCAATATTTTATTATATTATGCAGGCCCTTATATAATTCTTGTAAAGATCCCTGGAGCTTCTTCTTCTTTTTTTTTTTATGTTTTATTTCTAGGAGAGAGAGAGAGACAGCGTGAGCAGGGGAGGGTCAGAGAGGGAGGGAGTCACAGACTGAAACAGGCTCCAGGCTCTGAGCTGGCAGTCAGCACAGAGCCCGACGCGGGGCTCGAACCCACGAACCGCGAGATCATGACCTAAGCAAAAGTCGGACGCTTAACCGACTAAGCCACCCAGGCGCCCCAATCCCTGGAGCTTCTATATGTTTGGTTAAGTATGCACAATCTGAATGTTCAGAATTTGCTGCTGTAGAATTTATTAGGAACTCTACAATTAGGAAATTGATTCAATAATTGTGGCTTGAAGGCTTATTTACCAATTTCCAAGTTGCTTCAGCTACATTCTGCATCAGTGTATTTTCTTGTTATTCCTCTTGCTTATTCCAGCAGCATCTATTGGTGCTTACTGTGTATATTTAGTTCTGAATTGGGTTATATCAGGACTTAATGTTGATTTCAGTACAGTTGTTGACAGTATCATCACTTTTTCTTCAGTTTTGGGTTTTATCTTTTGTTCTTTTGCACAATCAAATGATGCCTTAGGAATGCTATGCAGATAAATGTATCTAAGAAAGAATACTAATTTGTTGAGTCAAAAGCAGATTAAAGGGAGGTGGTAGAAATATTGATGCCTTAGAAAAGCTGGAAAGGCAGGGAAAGTATTAACCAAGAGAGATATGATTTGAGAATAGGGATTGAGGTAATTAATAACATGGGTTAGAAGAACAATGACGAAGGAGAAATAGGGAGTATATTGATTTAGTAGGTGCATACCTACCAGAACAATGAAATCTTATAATAGAATATTAGAGAAAGAATTTATAGAAACATGACTTTTCATATCTTTTAATTGACTTAAGCAGTGTTTGCCTTGGACCTAAAATAATGAGCCAAGTGTAAAATTTACTTTGAAATCTTAATCTGAGTATTGTAAATATTTCACTAGCAAATCATCTACTTTGTATTCCAATGTACCATTTTCTAAGACTTGCGAAGGTAAGTGATGTTCTTATGTATTGGAACCAATATTTTTCCACAATTGTTTCATTTTTCAGGATTAAAAAATTGAGATATAATCCACATACTATAAAATCAATCATTTTGAAGCACACAATTCAGTAGTTTTTAGTATATTCACCAGGTTGTGCTTCCTTCATCATGATCTAGTTCCAGAACATGGTCATCATCCCAGAAAGGAACCTGGTCATTGGCAGTAACTTATCATTAACAGCTCACTCCTGTTCTTCCTCCTCCTCAGCATTTTGGCAACCATCAATTTACTTTCTCTCTGTGGGTTTATCCATTTTGAATGTTTTCTATAAGTGGAATATATAGTATATAATCTTTTGTGACTAGCTTCTTTTACTTAGCACAGTGTTTTTAAGATTAATCCATTTTCTATCATGTAGCAGCATGCCATTCCTTTTTATTACCTAATAATATTCTGTTGTGTGGACATTTGATTTATCCATTCACAAGTTGGTGGATATCTGGATTGTTTCTACTTTTGGCTCTGATGAATAGTGCTGAACATTCACGCACAAGTTTTTGTGTGAAGGCATATTTACAGATTGAATATACCTAGGAATGGAATTTTGACGGTCATATGGTAACTCTGTTGAACTTTTTGAGGAACTGCTACGCTGTTTGCCAAATTGCCTGCACCATTTTATATTCCTACCATATTGAGTCTATTATTTGAAATGTAACTGACATACGGTTAAAAATAAGTTTACCATTTGTTTCCTGCCTTTTGGAACATGATGCTGGAATGAGTTATTACCTGAAGCTTTGAGTGGTCATAGAATTTTCGAGCTGGAGGGTTTTTAATGTATTCATCTTCCCACTGGAGTGGAAGGTCCTTGTCTATTTTGTTCACTGCTGTGGTCCACTCCACCTAGATCAGTGCTATAAAATTGTATCTGCTCAGTAAATGTTTTTGGATAAATGAATACAATCTAACTCCTCTGTATTTTAATGAGAGAACTTGTGCCCAAAGAAATCAGGTGACTTTATGATGGTCACAGAGACTTAATGGCAGAGCAATAGCAGGAATCCTGGTCCCAATTTCCTTGCCCAGCTCTTAGTATCACAATCCTTTTGAATTCACTCCCCTTTCTGAGGTTGGTGGTCCATCGCTGACCTTGTACAGCATTTTCTGACAGTTTATAGCTTTACTTTGGGCTTTATTGACATTTAATGAGTGTTTTTGTTCTTGTGAAGTCATTTACATGTTTACTGCTGAGGCCAGCATTCATAAAAGGAGAAACACATTTAAATAACTGCATTTTACCTAGGGAAGATAAATTACAGTTGCCCATCAATAAATAGATAACTTTCATAGCTGCCAAGATTATTAGATTGTGGAAGACAATAAATGTGTACCCTCCCTTGTGAGTTGCTCGCTTTAAAAAATTCACAACTAATTATCTAAAAGTGAGACAAGTTAATGGAGGTTTGCTATCTATTTACTAGTATTCTTTTCTTTCCTAATCACCCTTGTGGATGGAGGAATCCATTTTATCAGTCTTTCCTCCCTACTCCACTCTTCCAGAGTAATATATGTATAAATTAAATGTAGCATAGCGTAAGTAAGCATAGATTACCCTGTATCTCAGACAGTGTTCTTGGAGCCACATTTGCATGTTAAGTGGAGTTGTGTGCCATGAAGGATAGGTTTATAGACTGGACCCTTAATGAAGTTGAGAATCACTGCGCAAAAGCTATAGACTGTAGGTAGAGATCTAGACCCTTAGAATACAAAGAATACATATTTCACTTCCTTTTGACAGAGTCTTTATTTTATAAGGCTTTATGGGAAACAGTTCAATTACTTCAGTTAAAACTCATTCCAGGAAGCAGAATATGAAGACGTTACTTGACAGTATTGAGATTTTCTTCTTTTTGTAACTTGTTACCAGTTGACTGATACCTGATATTAGAGTAAGAGGCTTAACAGATTCCTGAACTCTGGTTATGGTTGTCAATATCTGTGGGACACCTCCTGGGGAGAATTGTAAGGCTGTTAAGGTAATAATTGTGTTTCTGGTTTACTCCATTCGTATAGCATTGGGTGTGGCAGTTGGGAAAATATAAAAAGAATCTGCTTTTTGATTAAGGTAAAAAATAAAGACGTGTTTAGGGATTAGCAGGGGGTGGTTGAGGGGGAAAATAGGTTTTATTTAGAAGATTTATCTTCACATTCTGGCTCTATGACTAACTTGTTGAATAATCTTGTTTAAATCACAGAACTTTAAGTATTCATAAAATATGGATAATAGTAATTCCTCACAATGTGTTGTGAAGAATTTTGTATTTTGTGAGATCCTGTATGGGACACACAGCAGGCATTCAGTAGTTGTTAGTGGAATCTGGACCTGGGGTTCATTGGCCTGTCTTAATCAAGTTTTGTTATAAGTCTGTGCATGCACACATGCATACATTCAACACCCGCATACTCACCACACTCATACACACACACACACACCAGTCTATCTCCATTCCACATTGTGTTCCCAGTAAGATTTAACCGGTTATATAGTTGACAGGTTAACTCTTAAATGTATGTGGATAATCAGAGCCTTTTAAAATTATTAAAAAAATTTTTTTAATGTTTTTTTATTTATTTCTAGGAGAAAGAGAGAGAGAGAGACAGCATGAGCAGGGTAGGGTCAGAGAGAGAGGGAGTCACAGACTCTGAAACAGGCTCCAGGCTCTGAGCTGGCAGTCAGCACAGAGCCCGACGCGGGGCTCGAACCCACGAACCGCGAGATCATGACCTAAGCGAAAATCGGACGCTTAACTGACTAAGCCACCGAGGCGCCCCTAAAATTATTTTATAATTCTGTTTACTATGAAGGTTTGTTAATAAATTTATTAAGTGCTTTCCACTCTTTTCTAGTTTCTGCCAGTGCCACTCCTATTGCTTACATTATTCAAGTTGAAAGGCTTGGCATGATCTTTACTACCTTCTCTGTTCTTTATAATTTTGCTGCCTAGAAGCCTATTTCTATGTAAAGCTAATATTGTATAAAAGATTGTTGATGCTGATATAAGGTAGACAATTTATTAGTCAACAGATTACTGAGGTGCTAATAATAAAATTCCTAATTGTGTTCATTTGTGCTCAGAAATACACTACAATTCAATTCCAAAGATTCCTTCCACCCCCATTCTTATTTTCTAATGATCCTCTAAATAGCAATCTTATAAAATGAGGTCTCTTCCACCAAGATGAAGTAGTGAGGAGACCTTTGTATTCCAGTAATAGAAGGACTCCAGATGTGGATAAACAACAGTAAACCCCAGCAGCTTGCATCTGAGGATGCAGTAGATTGGATTATTGTTAAGCAAATAGTCATTCTCTTAAACTACTCCCCGCCATCTCTATGAGAGAAGTATACTTCCTCCTTCCATTGATAATGGGCTCAGACATGTCACCTACTCTGACCAGTGGAATTAGCAGATAATGCCACTAGCAAAGGCTTGAAATGTGCTTGTGAATATGGATTTGGTCTTTTGCCAAATCCTGGATAACCAGCATATGTATGATCAAGAAAGAAGTGCTTATTGTCGTATATTGTTGAATTTGTTACTCTGTATTCTTGTGGCAGGAGCTAACAGCTACAAAGAGATGCAGGTTCCTTATAAAGATTTTCTTTGTGTGCTGATTTGGGAACCTTAACTTTCCCTATAGACAAAAAACTTAACTGTTTATACCTATTTTAAAGCCAATTTTGTGTCCCTGGTCACTGACAAAATTGTTCAGGATTGAAAGCCCAGTTAGAAATGGATGCTAACAATTCAGATCTGGAAGAAGAACGGTGCTTGGTTGACCCTGGCTATCTCAGCAAACCTGTCTGTAACTTGGAAGTTGTTTCTAGAAGATAATGGCCAGTGCCTCCTTTCTTTGGTAGTCATTGCATTTCCTTGGTACTGAAAAGGGCAGTGAATACACAAAGATAGTCTCTTTAATTATGGAAAGAGCCTATTAAAATTCCATTTTGTCTTTAGAAGTAAACATATAAAGGAATGTGGAGGAGGCCAAACACCTCTTTAAAATAATGATTGTCTTGGACTAATTCCTTCTCTGTACCTCCAGCATCATTAGATGCCAATCCTTCTGTGCAGGTTCATTTGCAAACAAAACTGATTAGAGAGGGGAGGCTGTGTGCAGGAGACTTCCCTAAAGCAGAGGTTTCAGACACCTGCCCATTGTTTAAACTGGTTTCCCTCGGTGGTACTTTTATTTATTTTCCCTCTACCTAGGAAAAAAATGGGGGGAGGGAGATTGTTTATTTCAAAGGGTATTGGAACCCATCTTTCAAAAGAGAGCACTGAAAAAAGAGAAAAAAAGGATATTGTGTGAAACCTCAGAAGGTTTTCAGAATTTCTTTCTGGCACGTTATTAACATGATCTTTCCCTTTGCTCTGAGCTCCCCCCTCTGGCATTCATGGTATATTTCTCTTTCTATTATTAACAAACTTCAAAGCTCCCCCACCATGTCATTTTGCTATCCCTCCTGACTGTAAAGTGATGGTAGGGGCTGCTTTTATTTCCTAGAGTTTGGGAGGTTGCGGATTAAGGGACGCAGAGGAACTGCCTGTGACATTTATTAACTTTTAATTCAGTGCAGAAAAAATCGGAAACCCAGTGCGCCATGGATGCACCGATACTTTGAGCTTGTTTAACCGTTTTCTAAGGCTTGTGTGCCAGGACTGAAATAAGTTGCATTTCACAGACCTCAGGATTGTGCTTTCATAATAACCAAATCCATATGGTTCTTTGTTTTGTAATTAAAGCTTTATCCTTGCTGTGTTTTTTTCTTAAATGGCGATCTCAATTCTGATGGGGACTGATTGCTT
The DNA here is from genome assembly GCA_017311185.1 of Proteles cristata cristata. Taxonomy (NCBI): domain Eukaryota; kingdom Metazoa; phylum Chordata; class Mammalia; order Carnivora; family Hyaenidae; genus Proteles; species Proteles cristata. The sequence continues at coordinate 724,385 of JAESUZ010004246.1, forward strand.
TATTGTAAGTATACTCTTAACTGTTGTATCATATTTTTGTCTAAAAAGAAGATTGAAAATGTTCAGTTTCTTTTGCACCATCTAGGAATCTGATTTTCAATGCAGCTTTATATTTTAGAAAGCAAAATCTCATTCTTTAAGTACCAAAGGTTGTCTTCTAACATTTTTACATGGAAAAGTTCAGAAAATATGTTTCTCAAATAAGGTCTGGAGTAGTGCGAAAAGTTTTCCTTCCCCCTCTTAAGGTCCCTGTCTGGGTTTGAAATTAACAAAGATGGTTAAGAGGAGAAAGGCATACAGACATATTTAATGTTAGGTGACATGGGGCCCTTCATCAAGAAAAACTCAAAGACATAGTGAAACCTGCTTGCTTTGTTCTATTAGGCTGAACAAAGAGAGGCAATCATGGAGGTGGCTGAGTTATGCGAGGAGGCTAAGGGAGATGAGAATTATTTTAACAGGACCTATTTGTACAGTTCTTTCCCTCCCAAATTCTCATCATTGATGATAAGAATGTTACTTTCTTTCTGGTCTAGCGAGGACATCTTGTATAGAGGAATTGCATCTCCTGCTCTTAAGAAAAAGAAGGAAAGTCAAAGAATTCTTACACTTGCTGTTTTTAAAGTGCCTTTAACTCAAAACATGCCAAAATGGCATATTTGGGGGTTATGTGCTCTGAATTCTTTCAGATCTTTTTTGCCACAACATCCTGAGCACATTGAAACTTACCCTGATGATTTCAAGGGCCATCATTTTGACCGTGGGTCACTGTTGCTTCCTTTGGACTCTGCAGTGCTACCCTTTATTGAGTGTGTTGTGGGGTGTCCGAGGTCCCCTTATCTCCTTCAGAGGCTCATACAGTGTTGCCCACATTTTGGACCAGCCCCAGATTTCTGTTTCTTTCTGTCTCTCTTGTCTGCTTTTCAGGCCATCTGTCTTTCTCCCCTTGCCATGTGGTGGTAGGTTATCCTATCTGGAAGTTTATCACGTCTGTCTCAGACAAGCTCTTCTTGCCTTCTAAGCCACCCAACTATTGTGGTATAAGCTCCAAAGGCAGGAGCCAAGGTCACTAGAATTGTGTGCAGAATTCCTAATCAGGAGAACTCTCCCTGGCATCAAGTACTCGAGCTCTTCACCATGGATTCTGTAACATAAGTAAATTTTGGCTCTGGAGAGATCTCTTTTTCTTTCCTGTTCTTTAAGTTTTGAGCGGTTGGGATTACCAGATAGATTCAGTATCAATTGTGCTAACTGTAACAATCAAATGACGCTTCAAACACGTGTGTTGTGGAATGCTCTCTCCTAGTCAGCTACTTCTGTTATTCCAGTTTTAGACGTGCCATGGACCTCTAGTTTTGGGGGAAAAAAGTTTTCCATGATTTAGTAATTTGTTAATTTCTGAAAGTATCTGAATTGAATAAAAGCTTCTGCCATTGCTTCTTGTCCTTCCTAGATTGTGTTCAATGAGTAAGTGAATAAATAAACTCTCTTCTTTCATCACTGAAGCAGTTGGGTTTCCCCCCCCCTTTCCTTTGAGTCAGGTCCTAACTTGGTTAGACGTTTTTTTTCTAATTTGCTCCTAAATTTTTTTTTATATTAGATCCTCTGACCTTATTCGTCTTATGCATAAAGGTTTATGCCCTTTTACTCACCTCTCCTCATTGCTTTCATCCCCTCTAGCCCTTTGCAACCACTTCTGTACTCTTCTATGAGTTTGATGTTTCTTTTTCCCTATAAATATTCAACATACAAGATTCCATGTGTTCACTTAGCATAATGGCCCCAGTGTCCATCCATGTTGTTGCAAATGGCAGGATTTCCTTTTCTTGTGGTTGAGTAATATTCCACTGTGTGTGTAGGTGTATATATTGTATGTATGTGCATATATACGTCTTCAGTATCTATTCATTTGTTGATGAACACTTTGGCTGCAGCATTATGCACAATAGTGAAGATATAGAAACAGTCTCTTAGTTTGTTCTTGTCAATCTTTTATTCCTAGAGGTAGTTTAGAGTGTTTGAATTTTTTTTGAATGGAACTTTTTTTTTTTTTGCATGTATTGTGTTCTACCCTGTTTGAGGGAGATAGAATTTATTCTTGCCAGTATTTCAAGAGTTATATCAGCTTGATTGTTTTTTGAAAGATTCTTTTTTTTTTTTTGGCATCCAGACAAACTGGATATCACATGGGTCAGACCTAGAGTGGTCTGGCCTTCCTTGTACTTCCTCTTACTCTTTCAGCTGGTATCTCTGTGCTTGGCCCTCTGTATGAGGTCTAAATTCAAGACTCTAACAATTCTCTGTAGGCCAGAGCTGCTGTTATTCATATAAAATTACCTTTGGGTCTGTTTTCTCCTTTGCTCTTTGTTTGGGATAAAGACTCATCAATGATGAAACCCCTTTTCTCAGTCCTCAGGGCCAGTACTATTTGCCAATTCCTCTTCATCTCGATGTGGTCAAAAACAAAAGCCTAACGTCACTCATATCTTAAGGGATAGCCTGCTGGCTTAATCCTTTTTTATTAAGGCCATAGAGGATCTGATCAGACAACTAGGACTGACCTGTAATATAAACAGTCTTTGTAAGTGTCACATACCTTGCCTATATCTGAGTTCAGTGGCTTTCAGTTTGGCTTAATCAGTGTGTAGTTATTAATATGTGCACATGGAATGCACTATATTCTACATAAAGAGATAGCCAAAGATGGAGTCTCCCCTCTTTTAATTTATCTTGTGGGGAATGTAGCGTTTAGTCTTTTTGCTTCTGTTAAAGCTGTTTGAGATCTCTTCCGATTAGCTAGTGTCAACCTCCTGAAAGCATATGCCTTTAATAAATTTGCGTATCTACCCTTTTCATAAATTGAGGAGAAATTAATTGAAAAAGTATTTTGGTGTTTGATGTTGCATGGGGGTTGGGCTGGAATGTGTATATATGTGACTCACTTCCATGATTCATTGAATTATAATGATCATAGTACTGATAGATTTTAGGATTTCTGTTTACTTCCCTCTTCTCTTTAAGCTTAATATGTTCTCTAAATTCTTAAGAGGATTGCTTTATAAAGAAAGTACTGGGAATATTTGCTCAATTTATGGTATATATTGTACTTCCTTTGCTTTTATAGTTTCTCAAACTTGCTATATTTATGTTTCTAGAGCATTTAGGTTTCATTCTGATTATGGTTTATCACTTAATTGGCTGCCAGATGTTCAAGTATTTTACCTTTTCTTACTACATTATTTCATACACTAGAGAAAAAATGGGCTATCACTCCCCCTTTGGTACAATTTTCTGCTTAGAAGAAATGGAAAAGTTTGGTACCATTGACTTTCTAGCTCATTGTGTGTATATACACTCAGCTGTGGGATGCTCACTTGCTGATTGCTCTAAACTCGGTGCAGATGTCACACAATGAAGAATAAGGTATGTCTCTTGTATCATGTCGCTCACAGTCTTTGTGGGAGAGAGAAAATGTCATGGGTTTTACCATGAACATTTTCCATACTCTTCCTTTGTAACCATTTTAAGACTGATAGGATATTTCATTATCCATTTTTTTACCCCTTCATATCTTCTGTTTCCTCATTTTTCTGTGATCTTTCCATAACGATTGTAAATGACTCCTCAAGGATGTGAGCGAATTCCCTGAAGAGGCTTAGCGTCTCATCATCCAGGCCTGCTGATTGGGGTAAGTTCAGTTTTGTCAAGTGTTTCCCATCTGCTTTTTGTCAGTCGCTATTTTTGCAAAGTCTCCATTCTCTCTAATTATACAAATATATCTTCTTCATTTTTCTTGTCAAAGACATATTAAAAGGAATTAGTTCAGTTTCTGAGCTGGTTTCGACTTCATTCATTCCATCCCCCACCCCATTTTTAGCAGCACTTTTCCTAGTCTTCCCTCCTCCCCATGATGGTTTTAAAAGCTCGTCTTCTCTTGTCTGACTTCTTTGAGTAGCACGCATTAATTTGCTACCTCTGATTATCTTTTGTAAGTTTTAGCTGACTCTTACAAGATACTTTTCACTTTCCTCCATAGTTAGTTCAGATCTGTCTTTGTAGGTATTTGAAGAGTCATTTGTGAAAGTACGTTAGGTGTTTCTTATTCATTATAATTTTCCCCAAGAGGAATTTTAATCCTATGTGTGTTAATTATTTAATTATGCTAATGATGTCTCATATGGTACTCCTGGCCTCTTGCACACTAATGGAATTAATCCTTCATCCCAGGGCTCCTCAGAGTCGATTCGTTCATGTTTGTACATTTGTATTCAAATGGCTCTTGCATTAGTTTATAACTCACCTTCCCTTATTTCTTTCTCCCATTGCCCAAGTTCTGTCTCTTCTCTCTCTAATGCCCTATGTGCTTTAGATTTAAACTTTTGTTTCTGTGGGGTTCCTTACTTTCCCTGTCCTCCACTGCAGGTCATTATTGTCTCATACATTTGGGTTTTCAAACTATGATGGCCAGGAGATTCACCATGGAATGCTTGTTGAATGTCACGATGTTGGGTCCCAAGTCCAGAAATTCTAATACATTTGGTCTGTGAAGAGCTTAGCTATCTGCATTTTTAAGAAGCATCCAAGAGGTTCCAATGAAGTGGTCTGTTGGCCACACTTCTGTGTACTGCTGCTGCCGCCTGCTAACTGGATTCTTTGCCGCCAGCCTTTACCATAAATACGTCAGCCAGGTTTTCATCTCAGAGCATTCATTTGTAAATTAATTTGTAAAATGCCTGCTATCTGAAAGGCACAGTGTTGGGCACTCAGAATTGTCATAATAAGCAAAAGCGACTTGGTCTCTGATCTTTTATGCTTATGGTATACTGAATTGTTTTCTTCATGTCTTCCTCATCTCAGAGCTTTTTAAATTTCTTATTGTTTACCTGTAACACCGAGTCAGTTCTTTAGTATTTTTGCTGGTGAGATTCTAGAACACAAAATAGTAACCGTATCAGGAGATTTGGATTCCAGGATTGTGTTTTTTTTTTTTTTTTTTTTTGCTTCTGACCATGTGTGTGTGTGTTTGTGTGTGTTTAACTTATAAAAGAAGGGGATTAGATTAGGTCACCAATATTCCTTTCAGTCACTGTGGGAATCTCAGTCTTGCCCCTTGCTTTTGTGATCTTACGGTCAGGTTTAGAGGAAATGTACTATATTATACTAGTTCTAACAGATTATCCTTTATAAGATCCCCCCCAGCCAATTTCAGAGATGTTAAAATCTCTGTGATACTGCTTGTGTGTGTGTGTGTGTGTGTGTGTATGTTTATGACGATAATGAAGCTACACAAAGCTACCCTCTAACTACTGACATATGATTACCTGAGACCAAAAACGATGTATCACTGGTCTGGCATTGGTGAAAGAGTCCGGACTTACAAAGAGGCACAAAGTCTATAACACACAAGAAGCAAAGGTGTAATAGGAGACCAGCTGTCTCCTAGCTCAGGTGACCCTTCCTGTGTCTCCCCTTGATCTGCCTCATTGTTGAATTGTGGAGTGTGTAAAGATTTCTAACAATAAAGTAATCACGGTGACTATAACTCAGTGGGTGACTCTTCCATCTGTCACTCAGTTCAGACAGCTCAAAGAAGCCAAACTCAAGTTAGCACAATGCTTCGAATGAGTTACAACCTCTTTATTTATTTTTTTCCTTTTAATTAAATGTGTTCATTTAAAAGCATTTTTTAAAAAAACAAGTTAATGATTCAATTGAATAATCACTTGCTGGCAACCTCTTCCCACCCCCAACCCCTGCACTCACTTTAACTCTTCCCAACTCAAGAGTCTTGCATAGGTAATATCAACTACCTTTTAAACAAAAACAAAAAACAAAAAACAAAAAAACAAAAAAAACCCCAACAATTGTAGTTCCTGAAAACTAGAAGGGCTACCTCACTTCTCTTCATGCTTTTACTGAGTCTTAACGGTTCCTGATTGCTATATTAAGGGATGCAGAGGAAAGTACTAGAATCAACTCTGTACTTTTATGAAGGCTCTCACTTTGTTATTCTTCACACCTTTATCTCTACGCCTGGCTGCCCATTCAATTCCCTCTTCCTTTCAGGCATTTTTAGCCTTAGAATTAACTTCTTATGCTACATTTGGTCATCACTGTTCATGATTTGACTGGAGATATTTTAGTACTACTGGGACCTTTTGGTTGAAATCTTCTATTTCAAAAGTTGTAACCAACAGTTATAGTGGTAAGTGTCAAACCACTGGTATGGCTCCCAAGTACTAGGGGAGTTGAAGGAAAGGAGAAATTATGGAGTTGTTGGGAAATGCATCAAGATGGAAGTGGTGTTACAAGGGAGTAAGCAAGTGAGACCTGGGGGAGCAGTGCCCAAAAAGGTAGAGGCGGGAGAGGGCGCGGAGTGTGTCAGTGGGAGACTACTGCATGAGTTGGGAAGGAGGCTGTACGCAGGAGACCTGTATGAGCGAGAACCCTGTCCACGTAGATTGGGGCTGAGTCATAGAACATCTAGAAATCCCAGCTGAAGATGTGGAGTTTATATTTTATGGAGTGAGAGTATCTAACATCTTAAATAGGCATTTGTCATTCCCTGTAAAGCTCTAATCCAACTTCTAAGAGATAGGGCTTGTAAATGGTACATGAGGGTTAATTCTGACCAAAACCTCCCAGTCTTTGTGTATGTCTGTATACGTGTGTGCATGTGCACAACCATGGTACTAATGGGTATCCTGAGAGGAGAGGCATGGAGCAGAGATTAGCTCTGTCGGCTGAGCTCTTGCGAACCACCTTAGAAATTCTGCCCAGACCTGTTACTAATGATCAGTTTGCCCAATGAGAAACCATTGGAGGATTTCTGTTGGTGTGGTGTTTTTGTGTGCCTTGTGTATGTTTTTTTTTTTTTTTAACTGTGACATTGATATTATGAAATTATTGTCTTAGAAAGGATGTATGGGGTGTGGATGAACTGGAGGGCCAATTAAAAAGACCCTTCTATAAGGACAGTGAGAATAGAAATGGGTCATTATTAGAGAGGATTTATAGGGAGAATTTATTCACTTAGTAAACATTTATTGAAATTTATTATACTGTGGAGATTTAAAATCGGAAAAGCTGGAACCTCTGCTTTTGAAGAACACTCACCACTGGGAAGTCAGTCACATAAATTGTGATAACAGGATGTTCTCAGTGCTGGAGCAGAGCTGAAGTGCCTTGGAAGTAGGAGGGAGTCCTCAGTTTAGTAGGGATGGGGGAGAGACAGTGGGAGATTTAACACGATGGGATTATTTATAAAGCTAAAGGCGAGAGCCTCATAGATAAGGAAGGGTTTATGATGGAAGGGTTAGTGAATGTAAAGACATATGGAGAGGTGGCAGGAAATAGATTTTGGCCACAAGGAGAAAACATTTGAGGGACTTGAAGATTGGTCAATTATTGAGGAAAGGAATAAATCAAAGCTGACCAAGCTTCGTGTAACTAGAAGAATGGCGGGACTATTTGTAATAAAGAGAAGATGAATGGTTTTAAACGCATTCGAAGTTTGAGATGATGGTAGTCCAATGGGAAGCTTGGAGTGAAGGTTGATAAGGTTGACCAGGGAAAGATAAGGGCAAACACCATCAATCAAGGAGGAGTGTAATGATAATGTATCTGTAGTAGGAGGTGCATGTCTGTGGGACTGGGGGTGGGGGGAGGTCTGCAGGTGGTGGAGTGAGATGCTGTAGTTGCTGTGGATCGAGGTATGGAGTTCGAAGGTCATTCATTTCCTTGTTGAATGAATTCATTTCCTTGGGGTGGTGCTGCAGCTTTTGTCCTCAGATAATCTCCCAGAGGTTATATGCGTTTGTCCAGGCTAGACCTGGCGTAGGAAGTGCGAGTAGAGGGAGACGCAGGAGGATGGGTTTGCAGGAAATAGTAGGAGAGGCCCAGCACAAGGGGAAAGAAGAACACCAGCACACCTGCCTCTTGGTAAACTCTCACATGGTATGCTGAATGTGGGCTCAGCTCCACTTTCTTGACCAAGGGATAGCTGGGTAGGCTTGGATAGGTCAGGACTTGGTCTGTGCAGTGTGTTATAGTTGCACCTGAGTGTTGTCACTTGCTTCTGGTGGTGGAAACACAAATATCGTAAACTTCTCAATGAGCCTTCCTATGGTCATGGGTGCAGACTCCAGCAGATACCCCGGGTGAGTGTTTGTCTCTGCTGCTCTGCACATTCAGTTTCCTGCCTGTTGGCTTGCCCCCAGGGGTGTCCGTGGGTGGTATGCGTGGCCTTCAGGAAGAAGTTCCCCATTGGGGCGCCTGGGTGGCTCAGTCGGTTAAGTGTCCGACTTCAGCTCAGGTCATGATCTCATGGTTCATGGGTACAAGCCCTGCGTCGGGCTCTGTGCTGACAGCTCAGAGCCTGGAGCCTGTTTTGGATTTTGTGTCTTCCTCTCTCTCTGACCCTCCCCTGCTCATGCTGTCTCTATCTCTCTGTCAGAAATAAATAAAACATTAAAAAAAAAAAAAGTTCCCCATCTTCCTGGATGCGATGAGGGGCCAGAACGAAGAATACTACTGTGGGTCCTGGGGCTTCATCCTTATCTCTCAAAGTTATATGCCCAGAAAGGCCAGCTGGAAAATGGCTTCTCAAAGTGCAAAGTGGTAGTTCTCTTCTGTGCATGGAAAGCTTAAATGGTACAGGGAATATTTGTAGCAAGAAGATGGTGCTCAGATCAAGGAAGCTTGTGATGGAGTATTTCTTTTATTTTGACCATTGTGCCAGGACCAAGGACAAATGACAGACCCAGGAACTATGTGGTTCAGGTATTACTTCCTGTTCTCTTGTCCCCAGGAGACCTGAGTCTACTGGTGTCCTGGTCAGAGAGGTAAGCTGAGAACCAGGTCTCCATCAGAGTGGAGTGTGAGTTCACTCACTGACTGTGGTTGGCCAGGGGGTTCATTCTGAATGTTGTCTTCAGGAAAATGCAAATTATGGAGTCAAGCTGGTAGCCAAAGGAATTTTAGCTCAAAGGGGCAAGGAGGATTCTGGATGAGAGTTAGTATAATGCACCAAGGAGCCCAGAAATGGAGGGATTAAAGTAAAAAAAATAGCAAGTAGAGCTTGGAGAATTTTTCTGCACCAGAGTGAATGTCTTTATAGGTGTACATAGAGTATCAGGAGGAAATCTTTAAAAGAGCCTAACCATCTGTAGGTAGTTTATTCCTTTTCTATTCATCTTCTTGAATTTCCCTTCTCCCAAATGCCTCTATTGGACACATAGTTGGAGAGTGATATTTATTGAGGGCTGATTCTGTCCCAGATACTCTTTTACATGTTGTGGCTACAGCAATGAACAACAGAGTCTGGGAGAGGGAGACAATAAACTCATACACACACACACACACATTTCTTTTGATGAATTCTTATGAAAAAGATGAGATAAAGGAACAACCACTACAGGGTGTGCTGTGTTCTGGAGGGGTCTTCCTCAGTCCAGCAAGCTCTAGTTGAAGAGATGGAATTTTAGGCCTGCATGATGAGAAAGAGCCACATTAAGGTCAGAGAAAGTGAAAGGAGAACTGAGGTTTTGTTTGGCCATTTTAAGTTTGTGGTGGCTGTGAGACATGAGATACGGAGCTGGCATGTGGGTGTATGATTCTGGGCACTCACAGGAGGGGAGTGGGCTGATAGATTGAGAGGTCTCAGCAGATAGATTGTGTTTTAAAGTCACAGGACTATATGAGATCGGAAAGGCACACCTTTTAGAGGCTTTTTAAAATCATGTCTATCTGCTTAGAGATTAACTGCATATAAACGTCTGTTTGTTTGTTTAGAGTGCATGTACATGAGGGAGGGGCTGAGGGAAAGAGAGGGAATCTTAAGCAGTGCCACGACCCTGGGATCATGACCTGAGCCGAAATCAAGAGTCGGGTGCTCAACTGACTGAGCCACCCAGGCACCCTTAAACATCTGATTTTAAATAGAACAGACTTTTACAAATTACACACAGCTTTGGAGACATGAGTATGATTTCCTGTGTGCTGTATTTTTTTTTTCATGTTTCTCAATCCTATGTATACTGATTACCAAGTTCCTCCTACCATTTATTTGATGCTAAAAGACAGTATTTCTCAAAGTTTTCAGCTTACATTCTGACAAATTGAAATTTTCTTAAACTCATTATAGAATCTACTCAAGTGTGCATATGGAAGTCATAGGTTTCTGATCTTCAGATTTATTAAGAGTCCCTGAAATCTCTCTCTTAGTAAATATTGTATCTGAAAAGGATTGTTGGAACACGGGTAAGAGTGCTCTACGGTTAACACACATCTGAGGTTCTGAAACCTCCATGAGGTAAGACAGTGTTTTACGTATTCATTCCCTTGCAGTTGTGTAGAGTAAGGCTTTGGACTATCATGGGACTTGTCTAGTGCGACACAAGTAAATATTGTGAGGGCCAGTCTTAGAACCCAGGGGTTTAATTTCTGTGCTAGGGTTTTTTTCCATTATGTCAGTCCTCAGAGGTTCTCAGCCTGGACTACATATTAGAATTATCCCGGGGAGTTAAACCAACCTCATTATTCCCAGGCCCTGCTCTAGACACATGGATAGTGCTAACTTTTTTTTTTTTAATTTTAAAGTTTATTTATTTATTTTGAGAGAGACAGAGACAGCGTGAGTAGGGGAGGGGCAGAGAGAGAGAGAAAAAAATTCCAAGCCACCTCTGCACTGTCAGCGTAGAGCCTGATGTGGGGCTCGAACTCATGAAACCATGAGATCATGACCTGAGCCGAAACCAAGAGTCAGACACTTAACTGACTGAACCACCCAGGGACCTTGATAATGTACTTTTTATACTCCCCAGGCGATTCCTTTCTAACGACACTGGTAAGGAAGTCCTCTCTTTTCTTGGCCAGTGAGATCTCATGCAGAGCCCTTCCCTCTTACTGTGACTCCTTTCCTTCTCTGGTTGCGAGCGTGAAGGAATTACATTTTCGTTCTCTGGCATCAGCATTCTCTCTGTCATGAGACCAGTGAAGCTGGACCAACCCTTTGCTTCCCTCAGCCCAACAAAATGACGACCAAAAACTGGCAATAAAACTTTTCTTATTTAGGGTCTCCTGGATGGCTCAGTCGGTTAATCATCCACCTCTGGATTTCAGCTCAGTTCATGATCTCGCAGTTTGTGGGCTCGAGCCCTGCATTGGGCTCTGTGCTGACAGTGTGAAGCCTGTTTGGTATTCTCTCTCTCTGTCCATCTCTCTCTGCCCCTACTTCTCTCAAGCTCTTTCTTCTGCTCTCAAAATGAATTAAAACTTAAAAACTTATTTAAAAGGGGACATTGTCCAATTTTTAGGATTGAGAGATAAGCTTTTGTCTTTGTGCTTTAAAGTTCTCTCTGGCGATTTGATGGTAGTTTGAATGCTTACTCCCAGCTTTTAATGCAGACTTATCTGTAACATGCAGGTGGCTTCTTTTCTAGTTTGCTTACTGTTAGCTAGTGAGTCTATGCCTGTTTCCAGCTTGACCAGACTAGTGGTACTCAAGACATGGTTCTAGGCCAGTGGCATTTTGCTCACTGTTACCTACCTACTCTTGGCAAAAGAAGCATAGACACGAGATTAAGCATTTAGAAACTCTTAGTGACTGGACATGTACATTTATGTCTGAATAATAAAAATGAATTGGGAGCTTTGATTTTTATCTTAGTGCTTTTTAAGTTTTATTTTTTGTGCTTTATAGTAATATCAAAACTGATCCATCCTCACGGATAATTTTAGAAGCCATGGACTAGATATCTGAACCCAGTAGAAACTGAGAGGAAGAAGGACCACTTCTCCTTTTTCCCAGCGTAACAGTGATAATATTCTTGAATTAGGACTATTTTGAGAATGTGGCGCGATAAACTGCCAAGAGGAAAACCTCAAGCTCTGGCAGTGAGAATCAGAGGAGAACTCAGCCTCAGTTTACTATGTTACCTTTCTAAAGTTACATGTTTTCAATACTTTCCACCTGTCCTCCTGAGGCTGCAGTTACATTTCCATAAATTGTATTTAGCTCTTTGAAGTCCTAGGAACATTTAGGCAGGTTTAATCTTGGATTCTTAACCACGAGTCAAGAACTAAAGGGGGAAAAGAGTTCTGGGTTTACTTTGACAACTTCTGTTACCATTTTTTAAGTGAGTCTGGCCAAGGCAACTAAGCGTTTCATCTTTTTTTATATTCAGGTATATTTTGGCTCTACATTATTGTGTTCTAGAGGATGTATCATTTTCTAAAGCATATTGAGGCATGAAAACATCTAAGTTGATTCCTTGCTATTACATGATGTTTTAGGCAGTCAGAGACTTCTTGCTTTTTCCCCAACTAGTGTACATAGATCTTACAGATGGGGACAGACGATGGGTGGTTCAGTCTGCTCTTCCTGCAGTCTTCAAGCAACATCCCAGTCCCCATTTTCTTCTTATATTATTATTTCCTATTACAAGAATAAGGCATGCTCATTACAGAAAATTTTAGAAATACAGAAGAATAGAAGAAAGTTACTTTTTCCATGTTCCCTGCAGCTAGAAATGACTGTTGTTTACATTTCAGTGCATTTCCTTTCCCAAATTTTTGCTTCCTTAAAAATCATAAAATTGTCATCATATTGGGAATGTAAAACTCTATGCACTTATTTAAATAGACTGTTTTATTCTGCTTATAAATATAGTTGTGTGTTCATTAAAGACATGTTTAGAAAGTAGAGAATATATATAAAGTATTCAATTTTAAAATCACCCAGAATTCTATATCCCAGGGATAATTTTTAACTTTCACTTAGGTTTATTTGCTTTTAATATTTTTGAAAGCATAGGTGAGGTCATATCCTGATTATTTTTAACCATATATAATACGGTTGTAGTCATAGGACCTGGATGAGAGAAGAGTTCATTAAAGAAACCTAATGATTCAAGTAATTCAGTATGAGTTTGAATTAGGTGAAATTATTTCTCGAGTTCCTAGGCCAGAAAAAGGGGGGGCGCTGTGTTGCTCTATGTAGCTTTTTTTTTTTTTTTTTTTTTTAAAGAGAACAGTACACTTACTAGTTAGAATTTCTCCTGGGGTATTGTCCCAAATGTGTTTAAAATAGTTGAGCCACTATTAGTGGTAGAAAGAATACCACTGCTATTGTTTCAAGTGTCTCATTAAAATGTTGTGACTGTGAGTCAAAATAAGTGATTCTCGGTCAAGGGCAGAAGAGGAAAGGCACGCACCAGGGGAGAGTTTTCCGCCCATACTGCTCATTGTGCCCTGTCACACCGGCCTAGTCATGTTACTAATGTCAGGGCTGGGAACACCCACCAGTCCTTCGTGTCATGACTTCCTCATGTTTTCAGTCTTAATTTCTACTCCTCTTTGAGTAGAGTACCTAGAGTACCTAAACAGTCCCCCTCAACCATCCCCTGCCATTACATTATAGGTAGAATTCTGTGTACCCGCAGAAATAATTCTTGGATTGAATCCCTGGTCTCAAATCTTGATGGCTGTCACCTGTTCTCAATCTTTGCTGTTTTTTCCCATCCACATTTGGGAGCACTTCTCAAATTTGTGTGTTTCACCTCCGATTTTACTTTATGGACTATAAACTATCAGCCTGTTGCTCTTATTGTAGGTTGCTCTTTTGTCCTAGCATTTCTGTTGCCCTTGCAATTCTTCGTATCTTTCTATTGTCTGTTTGTGTTTGTTTTTGTTTTATCTTATCCTGGTGTCTTTTTCCTTCAGCCTGTTTTCTCTTCACAGATTCCTTTTTTTGTTACAAGAGGCAGTGTGTTCCTGTACGCTCCTGAAGATGCCACAATTTATTGACGTTTTCTTGTTTCTAATTTCCTGATATTTCTCTTCCTTACTTTTTTTTTTTTCTGTTTATTCATTCTTAAAGGAGAGGAAATTCGAGACTCCATGTTTGCCGACTGTTAGAATTTGAAGACTACTATTCAGCTTATTATTTAAATGTTTGGGTGCTAATGAAATCACCTTCTGGGTTTTTACTGCTGACCCTCAGCGTCATGTGCATATCTGCCAAGCTCAGTTCCTAGTTTTCATATAACGCATATCTGTTTCCTTGATATGGAATCCTCAACCTTCACTTCCTCTTGACTCCCGTATACATAGAGAATAGGTGACATAGTAAAATAAATACGAATGCATTTTCCGTGATGATTTTTGTTCTTACCTGTAGTCTTTTACAAAGGGGATTCTGTTTGTCAGAGCCTCATTGCTAGGACTTTCCCACTTGCTCGCAAGTTGTTTCCTGTGAAGTGCTGTTTCTAAACTTTTTTAAAAAAATGTTTATTTTTGAGACAGAGAAAGACAGAGCTTGAGGCAGGGAGGGGCAGAGAGAGATTGGGAGACAGAGAATTGGAAGCAGGCTCCATGCTCCGAGCTGTCAGCCCAGAGCCCAACACGGTGCTCGTTCCCACAAACTGTGAGATCATGACCTCAGCTGAAGTTGGACCCTTAACTGACTGAGCCACCAAGGTGCCCCGTGAAGTCCTGTTTCTAATGGATGCAGTACAAGCAGTGCTCGTGTGAATGTGGCTCAGTTTTGTTTGATTTGGAGACTATGGACAGTGGAAGAGGAGGGAAGGTTTTTTGTATCTACTTCCAGGCAAGCCGACTGACTGCCTCCAGTGGTACAGCAGTTACACCATTGAGTGTAACCCAAAAAGGTATAGATTTTAACCCCCCACCCCCCCCGCCATCAACTTTCTATTTAGTGAAGGTTCTTTAAAGATTTTGATAGGAGTTGTGTGTGGGCCAGAGTTTTAGCATGGTGAGGTTTTTTTTTTTCTCTTGCACTCATGGATGGTTTAGTGGGTATATGGGAGCGACTGTGGGGAACTGTGGTCCAACACCATCCTGACATCTTATCTTGAAAGGCTGATGATTGTTTCTCATTTCTGCTCAAAGACTTTGTATTGACTTCCAACTTAGGTGAAGATCCTTTTTTTATCTTATTTTTGTTAGCTTTAAGTGGGATTTTAAATGTATATGTTCAACATAGATTAATATAAATGTTCATTAACCCAGGTAATTTGCTAACATTTTATTTTATACATTTTCTTTCTTGCATTCTTGACCAAATGATTTTTCCTTTCTTCATTTGATACACTCATAGAATTGAACTTTTTTTTCTGCTTGTGTATTCTCCCTCATCCCCAGGCATATTTTATGTTTTTAAAAGCCTTGAGTCAGACAAAGAGTTATTGACATTTATTGAGGGGTTTGATGGTGACCGCCCATGAGTAAACCATTTCATGTTAGGGATGAAATGGAACCCCAGTTCTGATGTATCTTCAGTAAGGTTTCCAGCAGGATGCCAGTTAAGTGCATGTCGGTGGGGTAGATCTGCTTAGCCCGTAGCTAATTGATGCGATGGAAAGAAGGAGGTCAATGATTTTGAGTCAAGAAGACATAGCTATATAACAGGGTGATTCCGGAGAGACCTTGTGCCTTGCTTTTACTTTTTTTTTTTTTTTTAAATTGTAATTGTTAAAAGACAGATAACATAAAATGTACCATCTTAGCCATTTTGAAGTGTATAATTCTGTAGTGCTAATTATATTCACAGTGCTATGATGCTTTTAAGTCTTCTGAGAAGAGGTGAGGGTCTGATAATTAGTCCAAAGCGTTTGATTGTTGAACAGCTCAGCTTTCCCCATGAAAGATGTATATGAAGACCAACCAAAGACAAAAAAAGGAAAAAAGGAGGCAGGGGGAGGTGGTAGTGGGAGAAAAGCAGAGAGGAGGGAAGAGGAATAAAGCTTCAATTAGAAATAGGCCTTACTATTCTTAATTCTAAGACACTCAGAAATATAAGATGAGGAAGAAAAAGGGAAAGTACCTAAATCTGTGCATTTGTTGTATAAAACAACTGTTGATAATTATTCTTAGAGTTGTTGTAACTATTTGAGTTATGTTAAACTGTGAGAAAATGTGTACCCTGGAACCTAAGAAATACAGGGAAATGTCATAGACAGTGATGAGATGCGGTAAACGTTGTGTCTGAGGAGAAAGCTGGTGACCCCAGGGGCAGAACAGTACCACAGCACAGGCATATAGTGTAAAGTAGCATCAAGGGTCACGTTGACAGCCTCAACGACCACTGCCGCCTCTGTACCCCACCCAACCTTCAGCTGTCTGCCTGTCTCCAATGTCCAGAGTAGCTAATGCTCACAAGTATAGACAATAGGTTTTTTCCTTCTAAAAGTTATTTTTAACTAGATGGTTTTGATTCTCCACCATTATGGGCTATTGACAGCGGCTGACAGCCTAACAAATGTACACTGTAGAAACATGTTGTTAGCAATAATGACAGAATCGCCAACACAGTGTTACACATGTGAACTGCTAGCCTTTGTGTTTGCTCTGAGCAAATGAGCAATATAGGGATGTTTGAAGTATCTGTTCATTTAAAATTCTGTCTTGTGACGTTAGTTGAATTCTTTAGTTCATATGTATTTTTTTTTCCACGTGGAAAGTACCTTATAATGGCATCCCCAGCTGTTCATCCGTCCCCTTTCCATTATGTAAAGTCCACATGTGTCCCCTTTCTGTCAGTCTCTTCCGTTTATCATGACACACCTACAGGGAATGGATTGTTACCTTTTCGGGGAGGAGAATAAACTATAAATAGGAACAAGGACTTAAAAGAGCCTAATGTAAATAATTAAGAAAAATTTGTAGTAGGCTATGAGAATATAAAAGTCACTGTGAATTATAAATAATACAGAGGGGTTATAGAAATCATCTTATATGAAAGCAGAAATCTATTTCTTCTATCTACAGCAAGACACAGTGATTTTCTGTGTGTGTGTGTGTGTGTGTGTGTGTGTGTGTGTGTGTGTGTTTAAATTTTATTTATTTTAGAGAGAGGTCAGTGATTCTAATAACATTGGTTGACCAGATTTCTGTGACTGTGGTAGAAAGTTCCACAGTGAAAATTCTTGGTGATAATTGATAGCATGGAACACTAATGCTTCCTTCTGTGGGAGATTGCATTTGCTTTCTTTTGCTATCAAGGCATTTTCTTTTTTCTTTTTTTTTTTTTAAATTTTTATTTATTTCTAGGAGAGAGAGAGACAGCATGAACAGGGGAGCGTCAGAGAGAGAGGGAGACACAGACTCTGAAACAGGCTCCAGGCTCTGAGCTGGCAGTCAGCACAGAGCCCGACGCGTGGCTCGAACCCACGAACTGCAAGATCATGACCTAAGCAAAAGTCGGACACTTACCCGAATAAGCCACCCAGGCGCCCCAATCAAGGCATTTTCAAATGAAATCTTTACCTTTTCTCTTGCATTTGCTTTTAGATAATACCATACAGAGGTTTAATTCTTTTCAAGTTGAAAGTCTGTATTGAAAATTTCAAACATTATATTTTCCCTTACTTAAAAAGTCGTTTCTCTGAAATTAGTGATTAACTTTTGGGCAACTTACAAAAAGCATCCAGAGAATCTCTTCGTTGTTTTTTTTTTCCCCTGTTGTATCTATTCTAACAAGATTTTTCTAAGGAAAATTAATTGTAAATATGTACATTAGTAACCTTCTCAAAGTATATTAAAGAGAATATTCTCTGCTAAAGTAACCTCGAGATTAATTACTTATTTTAGCAAATGGTATTCCATGCTTTAGGAAGTTTTCTTTGTAATATGTAACTCACACATGGTTAAGAGTTACATGTTCTATGTTAAGTGCACAACTTTACTTTGAGACCAGAATGATTTTCTTATATAAAAAGTGCTTTATTCATGTCATTGGAGTTGAGCACCTCTATAATGCAGGAGATGAAGAAAAAGTATAAGATGGTGCTTGTTCTTATATTGCTTCTCTACTAGAGATCAAACCAATATTATTTTTAACAGCCCTGACATTTCAAGACAATATATGATTAAGCTCGAAATTATGTAGTTCAGGCTGCTTTTAAATGTCAATCTTAAAGAAAACTAGAGACAGGCTGCTATTACATTTTTACCCCTATTCGCACATAACTGGACTGAAAACATTCTAAATGTTCAGCTTCTAATAGATTAGGAGATTTAAAAAAAAAATTCATTCCTAGAAGGAAATTTTTGCATATGAGGATAGCTCTGCTTGTATGTTTTGTGTTATATTTTAATTATTTCTCCAGCACTGCCTTCATTCCTTAAGAAGATTTGTGGGTCCCCTGGGTGGCTCAGTTGGTGAAGCATACAACTTCGGCTCAGGTCACGATCTCATGGTTTGTGGGTTCGAGCCCTGTGTTGGGCTCTGTGCTGACAGCTAGCTCAGAGCCTGGAGCCTGTCTTCAGATTCTGTATCTCCCTCTCTCTCTGACCCTCCCCTGCTCACACTGTCTCTCTCTTTCTCTCTCTCAAAAATAAAAAAACATTATAAAAAAAAGATTTGCTTTGGTTCATTGTTAGGCTGAAGGTTACAACACACAACTTTTTCTCTGCTAGAAATAGAAAATATTTCTAAGGTGCAAGGTATGATTACTATTTAATAGAATGATTATCTTGCCAACTTTCAACCCATCTGTGATGGAACTCAAGAATACCATGTCTAAATTGCGTTGAATTTTTTTTTTAAAGTGTCACGACTGACAGATGAGAAAAAAATAATAGTCTTTATTTTCTACAGTTGTTACCTGTAGAATTTTTCTATTATGAGAAGCCGAGGTTTCTTTGAGAGCTGTATCAGGGTTGATGAATCTGAAACTTTTATATGTATGTGGAACTGTATTGATGGAGAAGGCTGATCTGGTGATCGTCTGGGTGGAAAAGTGCTGACTGCAGCTTAAAAACCACATGTATCATATGCATAATTGGCAGTCTATGGATTTATGGGTTCAAACTTCCTGCTATTTTGACCTAAAAATGGAACTATCTATCTGTGATCCTAGTGGTGTTTCAAGCAGTAAAAGTAACGTAATTCCATGAAACATAAACAGTGCAGCTAGCTCTTTCCCCGTCCGCCATCTCCCAAATCATAAATTTATATTATTTAACTGTTATTTATTAAAGAATTATTGATTATGATAGCTTCACTCTCTGAGAATATATAAGAAATTAATTATGTTAGCAGTCTGTCTCCTTCCACGTTGCACCAAACCCGAATGTCTTTGGTTGCTATGCTACATTCTGCATTCAGTCTCGGTGTATTCTCCTTTAGCCATGGAAGCTATTATTTAAAGGTAAATACGTGTTTTCCCGTCGAAAGTGAATGTGAAGGAAATGAAAGCAACTGTATCTCAGCCTGTACATTGTCATTAACAAGTGTAATTCCTGCTTGCAAGTTCCTGTAACCGAATCCTAGAATCCCTGTTTTCATAATGGGTCCTCAGATTCTAAGGGGGCATGTGGCTAGACATGGCATCATGGGTCCAGAAGAAAGAATAGCTATATCAAGGCCAACAAAATAGGTGCTGATTATTTTATCTTCACTGTGTGGAAGTACATCACTATCAGGAATGATAAGCTCTGTTGTTTTTATGAAGCACACCATCATAATTTACATTGATGTGGTCATATAATTGAACACCTTCGGAAGTGTTCTTGAGGAACACTTCGGGAGAAACTTCAGATGGGGCTGCAGAAAACTAAATTTTAGACTGTTTAATCGACGTCTCATTGATGAGAGAACTCAGGAGACATCATGGCTTGAACTTCACAAGCTGCTCAGAATGGTGCAGATAATCATCTTGAACCTGACAGCAGAGGTACCTTCTCAGGCTCCCAGAGCTTTCTTTTGGGTTGCACGTGTCACCAGTATAGAATCAGTTAACAGAGAGCCTGGGATAAAGGACATGGTAGTGATTTGTGGAACTAGTTCATCCGACATAGCAGCTAGGTGACAAATGAAGGTACTTAGGGTAATGCCTACCATATAGAAGGCACTTACAAGTACTGTTTAAACTAACAAAGGAAATTACCGCAATAAGCCAGACAATATGGAGAGTAGGGATCAGAGCCAAGTCAGTAGCTAAAATGCCTGTTCTGGTGCTACTTTCGAATTTGTACTTTTGGTGTGATGTTTGTATTAGATTTACGGCTAATTTCGTTTGCGGCATTATTTGCTTCAGCTAGCAGAGTAACTAAATGCTGTGCTTCAAAAGAATGCAAGACCACTGAGCCATCCGTAGAGCTTCTTCAGGGCACCCACTGTCTCCTGTGTCTTTGTGTGCATGGTGCCCAACACAGTGCCTTATACTAAGGAAATGTTGAAAAATGAACAGAGACATTAGTGTAAAGCTGCTATTTGTTCTGGGTCTTGAAAGATGGTTGAATTTTTAAGCAGAAGGAAATGAGCCAGTTTTCAAGTTAGTAACTTTGCAAATTAGTAAAACTCTAAGAATAAAGGCACAGATAGCAGAATGAAGTTGATTCATTTTATGAGGCATTGGCTAGGCCAGTCTGGTGGGTACTGTGGTGGTAATGGTTGAGAAGAGGTTGTTTTTAAGCACCAGTTCCTAAGAATTTTGTATTTTGTCTTTATTGAAGGCCTGTCCTGATTACCCTGTTGAGTACTCTAGGAGGGCAGGGTACTCGTGAGGCCAAGCTTACTGGTTCCATCTACATAAAAACCACTTCCTCACTTGGCATTAATTCCACGTACACACATACACACACCCACAGACACACAATAAGCTTCTTTGGGGAAATACGAAGGAGAATGAAACACTTTTCTACAGAGAAATTCTGTCTCACAGAAAAAAATGCTGTCTCATAATCTCCTAGCTCCTGGTCAGTGGCCTTACTCTGTACTGCTGGTCACCAAGGGGCACTAGCCAGAGGCAAGTGTGCTTTCTCAGCACATCCATCTTCCAGTAGTTGAGAGTTTATCATATTGAGTGGGATTATTTTCTCAATCAGATTGCTTATTCAAAGCCTGGGGCACCTGATGGCTCAGTCATTTAAGAGTCCAACTGTCAATTTTGCCTCAGGTCATGATCTCACAGTTGGTGGGATAGAGCACTGCTTTGGGCTCTTTGCTGACAGCTTGGAGACTGCTTGGGATTCTCTCTCTCTCTCTCTCTCTCTCTCTCTCTCTCTCTCTCTCTCTCGTTCGTGTGTGCACGCATGTGCATCCTCTCAAAATAAACATTAAAAAAAAAAAAAAAAGCCTGCCAACATGTTGGTGGATTGAATCCAATGTAAAATTCAGACTCTGCCCTGAGGAAGGGGGGTGTCCCTTGTAGCTTAAAGCTGGTAGATGCCATTGTCAGGCCAGTCCTCAAGAAGCACAGCTGTGACTCCAGGGACCTCTAACTTTAGCAGAAGCGTTCCCCAAAAAGAACCATTTAAAAATTTATCCCTGCTTCCTCTCTCTCCACCTCAAATTAGCTAATCATTATATTGTCTTACGCTTTCACTTCTGGATTTCTTTAAAACACAAGAGCTTGGGGTGGCACTGTGGCCAGATTTTATCATGATTGTACAATTACTGGAAAGAATTCTAGCAACAGTCATAGCTAGAGCTCTGGCAGGAACACGAAGAACTTGTGCTGTAGGTACTTGGTATGGCGCAGGCACTGAGATTTGCTCAGACTTTTAGAAGGAATAAAAGGGAGAATTAGAAATCTAATCAGAGACCAAAAGCAGCCGGAGTTAGAGCTGCCAAAGAGATTTCTTCCTCTTCCATAAGGAGGTACCTGGCTTAAAGAATAATTACTTATTTTTACTAGCTAAGTACCATACTGCAAATATTTTCTGATTTTGAGCTCTGCTGTTATTTGGTCTAGGGCACTACACAGCTGTTCATCTTAGTCATTATTACAATCTGCTGTGGCTGTGCCTCGCTCCTCTTAAGCCGGAGAATCTGAGCTGGAGTGTCAGAGAAGGAGGACCCGACTGGGGAGTTTGGGATCCGTCATTTATCCCGTTGCAGAGTACAAGCACCCGCAGATTTTGTGAAGTGCGCTCCCAAAACATGGTTTTGCTTTCAGCTGTGATGGCACTATAATTGATCAAATATATTCTTTCCAAGAATCATAAATTCTCATTGGGGTTTGAGGAGATGTCATGCTCATTTGTCAACATGTCACTCCAGGGACACAGGTGCAGCGAATTTATGGAGGAAGCATCTCGCGTTTCTCCCGAGCCACATAAATATGAAGCAGACTTGATTGAAAGCGTGTGGCTTTGGATTACTCCTCAGATGGAGAGCAATTAAGATCTCTGGGCGGAAGGCATTTCACCGTGATTCTCAGGTTTGCGTGGGGCACAGGCAGGGATCAGGTCTGAGGGGACACGGAAGAAGTTTTTGGAGACCTGCAGATGTTGTCTCAGAAAAGAATACGAAGGCCTTTCTTCTCTGGCAGAGTGAATAGTGCACTCTTAGTCGAGTGCATGATTAACTTTGACATTTGAAAATAGAACTTCACATAAAAATAAGCATGGTACTTCTGCATGTTTAATTAAGATGTTTGGTTCCTGTCAAGGCTGATCGTTTTTTTCCCCTATGAAGGGCAATATATTCTCAACTTCTGAAATTTCAGAAACCTGTACTTAACCTTTAATCGTCACTCCATTTACATGGAAATCTGATTAACAACTCTTAAAGTTCATGAGCTCCTGGTAAATGCAATTAAGACCTTTTTGGAGTTTGTCATTAAGAGCTGGCATTTAAAGAAGACTAGGTCCCGGCTACTGTTGCTGTCTCCTCCATGGCAGGATGTCTTAAGCAATTAGCAGAGAACACGAGGTACATGAATTGTACTGTATTGCCTCCGCGTTAACATGGTTGGTATTTAAGATCGTGTGCTCCCTTTTTCTTTTCAGTGACTTGCTTTACGGCACCAGCTTGTTACCCAGTGAGAGTAGGACCACGGAACAGTTAGGCGGAGCTGTGGCAGTTTTCATCACGAGGAGGGTTAGGCTCAGTTTCCCCCTCCCTCTGATGTTCCGAAGTTATGTTTACAAACATTCATTCTCAAGTTGTAGGAAGTCAGGTGAACCATACTACCGCACTGCATTTTATTGCATCTCTCTGCTGGATATGGTGGTCTTTCTGAGCATTAAAGGTAACAGATGAGATTCTGGAGAGGGAAATGATTCAGGTATGCCACTTGTTTTCTAAACTCTTAGGCATCAGCTGTTCAGACATTGCCCTTAGATCATAGGGGCAGAAGGGAGGAGTTAAATGTGTTGGAGCAGACAGGTGTAGTACAGTTTACAAATTGACATGTGCTGTGATGTATGGAAAATGGGGGCTAAATAATTGAAAGCCAGAAGGATCTTATTGGACCATATGCTGCCATTCTGGCTTTTTTTTTTTTTTTTTGGTAACTTGCTGGTAGAATTGGGTTCTCTGGATGAATAGAATGCATTTCTTAGGTCCTGTATTTGTGCAGAACACTGGGCTTATTATCAGAGGAATGACAAGAAAATACTGAAATGAGGTATCAATAAAGGCATATCAATAAAATATATCACATGTAACAGTACAATTAAAGAAAACTTGAATTTTTACATGTTTCTGTATTGCTTGAAACTTTCATATGCATATATTATAAAGGATAAAAAAACAGAAATATTTGGGAAAAAGTAAAGTTAATTAGGAAAACCAATATGAAAGAATTAATGTTGATGCCATAATTATCAATAAAGTAGTTCTCCATTTTTGAACTCTTGACTTTTTATAATTTACAATAAACTTAAACCAATAGTGCTGTTAATTTGGTTAACCTTTCCAATTATAGGCTAACCTCAAGTGCAGTAGATAAATGAAATAGTTTGAGCCCCTGTTTTGAATTAGCATATAACATTTCAGTAGAAATAATGTATAATAATCACAGATTTTGATATAGATGTGGAATTTTTTTCCTTTGAAACAAAACTGATAAAGTAGGATTATTTATTGTGTAACCAGGCTGTTGACAGGTATATTTCATCAGGTTAGTATCTTGCCTAAGGGATGTATATGTATTTAATCACCTTCAGATAGAAGAATTTTGCTTACGTTATAGAAAAAAATCATTCTTGTAGATGCAGGAGTTGACAGAGTCTAGAAATGAGTGATATTAAGTTGTTCCTTTGGTTTTAAAGGACTTCAGTTAGGGTGTTTCAGTGTGACGTGACTTTATGGTAATACAGGGAAATATTAGACAGTGCCTTCTCATCAGGTCACATTGGGAATTTAAGAGATAAATACAGGAGAAGTTAAATAAACAGCAGTATATGATTAATTACCAAGTCCAGGTAACCATCTTTGGATCCTGTAGGAATTTAAGTTCCTGTAGGAACTTAAGATAGATTGGTCAGAGAAGGTTTTGTGTGTTTGGTAGGAGCTGAACTGGTCCTTGAAGGAGGGCTAGGATTTAGGCATTTGGGAAGATCATTCTAGATAAGGATAACATGCACATATTTGCCACACTGAGTACCTTACTGAGTTTACTATATACATAATTCATAAGAAGAGCGTAAGATGTGATTAGATAGCCTCAAACCAGATTCTGGAAAGCCTTAGATGAATTCAGTTGAGATCTTTGTGAACTCCTTAAAGAAGGAGCCATTTTATTTGCCTTTGTATCCTTGTGCTTTATACACTCAGTGCCTCCAAACACCATTATCCGCTCTGCCTTCAGAATATTATCCTCAAATCCTAATGAGAAAGTACTTAACACAGTTTCTGGCACTCAGTAGGTACAAGATAAATGTTAATGGAATCTGAATCTACACTTGTTATTCCTGAAGATTCTATTTTGAATGAATGATAAGCAAACATTTTTTACAGGGGTGTCAGTGTTCATGGATTACAGATAACCAATATAAAGGAGTCTTTAGTAACTGAACTGCTAATTGAAAATTCTGGGTTGGAGCCACTTAATTGGATAAACTGTCTCCAGAGAGCAATTTGGGTCTTTTCCAAGATGTATTAACTCTTTCAGGTCATTAGGGTAAGCACTTATCTCAGTGGAGCAGAAATTTCATAAATGGTATTCCTGTGATGTGAGTAAATTAACGTACCTCAGAAAGCCTGAAGTTTCACCCTGGGTCTTGTAGTTCTACTCCAAGGAGCTCATCTGTGAGTGTAAAACATCAATACGGAGCTGCTCTTTAGAGCGTCTTACTTTGAATTTAGGTGACGTACTAGAGAACACCTACTCTGTTCAAGACACTCTGCTAGATGTTACCAGAGATACAAAGAAAAGCACGGCCTAAGCTAAGAGGCAGGAGAGAAGGCAAATAACTGCAAAATAAAACCCTTGAATAATACAAATGGCTATATGGGTTTTAATGAGAATGGGGTATCTTAGTTAACAGTTAAGATAGATGGTAACCTCTCAGAAGGCAGAGATCTGTGATGGGTCCACACAGCATGCCCACTCATGTTTATTTCCTCAGTATATATAAATCTGCATATGTGTCAGAATAAGTATCTGTATACACGTACATACATACACATATAGTGGTAAAATATGAGCTAGATCATCAGAAGCATTTACAGTTTTCACATAGATTTCCCCCTGTGAGATATAAATTATCAGTGTCTAGTGTTGATCTAAAATGAGTATGGTAAGTATATGAAAACGAGAAAAAAAGCCAGCATCTTTTGGAGATAAGCTCACTGGTTGTCAGATAGTCTCAATTTGGATGTCAGTTTACCGCCAGGGTATTGACCTCCAGGTAGAAAGCAGATAAGACAGGTCTGTCCTACTCACCAGCAGCATGTGTTACACATTTACATTTAATGCATGGAGACAGCTGGCTGTCATCCTAAGACTAAGGATAAGGGACATTAAGAGACCACTGCAAAAATAACTCTGAAAGAAGACGATGGAGGTGACACCTTTGTGAGAAGATAAAGCTTCTCAGGTGTTTACCTACCTCTACTTCCTCATTCCTGGGGTTGACATCTCCTCTGGGCTTGCGGACTTTGATAGTAACATCTGAATGGAACGCATGCAGTTTGTTAAAATCAGTCAAGTTAAAACATCATAAAATAAAATCAGTCAAGTTATATTTAAATTCATTTTCTTGATCTCATTCCCCCATGTTTGATAGGTGGAAGAGGTAGTAAAAAATAGGGGTTAAAAAAAAAAAAAAGATAAACTCAGACATGACAAAACACCTTGGGACTTATATAAGGAACAGGACAGAATCTAGTTTAACCAAACAGTAACTGTGTCAAAATAATTAATGGGAACTAAGGGTTTAGAGGTCATTTGGGGCTGTGGAAGGTGCTGAGTGAGAGTGAGGAGATGAGGTTTATCTTGTAGGCCAGGGGGAAGCCATTGAAGGGTTCAAGAATAAGAGTGATTATGTTAAGCTCTGCATGAGTGAACGTAATCTGGTACCAGGTTGTAGGATAGATGGTCATGAAGTGTGTGAGGCAGAATGATCAGTTGGGAGACTACTGTGAGACTTTATGACAAGAATAATGAAGGCCAGATTTAAAAGGATGGGTGTAGGGATGAAAATTCCTAGAAGGGGAACGACATGAGATGTATAGTATAAAAATATCGGACTTGGCAGGTGATTTGGACAACCAGAGTGAGAAGCCTCAGAGCTAACTACAGATTTTGATCCTGGAAGATCAATAAAATGATAATGGTGTCAAGGAAGGGAGCTAAGGGGACCTTTCTTTTGTCCCTCCCTCCTTTTGAAGAATGGTGCTGATAAAAGAGTCTGTCCGGTCAGGCTGTTTGTTTTGACCCCGTGCCTCTACACTCCTTCAATGTCTGTTGTGCTATTTTATCTCCTGATTGTAAGAACGATGTAGAAACCAGAGAGATGCTCTTGCAAGTGATGGCATTGTAGCTCGAGAGAAAGTATGATGGTAGAGGGAGACTTGGGAATCATTTGAAATGTAGAAATAACTAAAACGGAAGAAAACAAGAGCAAGAGTAGGATATTCAGCATTCAGATAGTTAGCTTGGACAATATGGTAGTCAGGTTCATGAAGTGAGAGAAAGTATTCCAGAAGTTTCGAGAATGAGTAGAATTAGCAGAAACTTCATCTTATTAGTGAATGAGGTTTTTATGATAGAGTGAAGGGGAGGAGGGAGGAAGAGGAAAGTGATAATAGTGGGAAGATTATGAGGATGTAGAATGAATTGTGTTTATTTAATAATGCTGATAAATTGTTTGCTCTGCTCCAGCCAGTGTTCTAAGTGATTGATAGCATTGGCTCACTTAATGCTGATGATAGTTCCTTGGGGTAGGTAATATTATTACTCCCATTTTACAGTTGAGGAAACCAAGGTTCCGAGGCATTGGGAGATAATGTTGTAGTTACTTAGTTCCTGGGACGTATCACATAAGACAACAGCAGATCTTCTGAGCCTCATCCCCAGAGATAATAATAGCCTGTTATATGCCAAACATTTTATGTTTTTTCTTTTAATTCTTGTACTAATTTTATGAAATAGATTCTGTTATCCTTATTTCACAGAGGCAGGAAATAAGGCTTAATGAGATTAAGCAAGGTCACACAGCTAGTGAGTTGTGGAGCTGATTTCAAACATAAACTTTTCTGCATTTCTCTATGACCCTCTCATTTTGCATTCTGAAATTGAGAAGACTGAGAAAGGATGTTTAATGATAAATGGGGTCATTAAAATATTGTAATGAAACATCTTAGGGCAGAGGAAAGCTGAACCAGTAGCTGAAGTTTTACTTTGTAATGATGTAAGAAACTCCTGGAGCTTGGCGGTCAAGTTTGAGAGAAGGGGAGAGAGTGATAGAAATGAGTCGAATGAACTTTATTATTTTTTTAATTTTTTTATTTTTTTTTAAATATTTTTTATTTATTTCTAGGAGAGAGAGAGACACAGCGTGAGCAGGGGAGGGTCAGAGAGAGAGGGAGTCACAGACTGAAACAGGCTCCAGGCTCTGAGCTGGCAGTCAGCACAGAGCCCAACGCGGGGCTCGAACCCACGAACCGCGAGATCATGACCCAAGCGAAAGTTGGACGCTTAACCAACTAAGCCACCCAGGCGCCCCTTGAATGAACTTTAAGATAGGTTTGAATTGAAGTGGACAGACAATGTATTGAAATAGGAATGTACCTTTGAGTGTTGAGACCCCTTTAGTGTCCTACCCCAGCACCTGTCTGTCTTCTGTTTTCAACGAGTGAGTAGAAAATAACAAACCATCAAAATACTGTCATGTCCAAAATATGTGGAGGAAAAACTGACAAAACTGAAAGAAGTGGAAAATTCAGTGATTAAGTCTAAAGATTTCAGTAGTTTTCTTCAATAGTTAATTGAACAGCTAGACAGAAAACATGACCTGAACAACACTGTTAAGCATCTTGAGTGAAACTGACGTACATGGTACACTCAACCCACCACCATCAGAAAAGCAATTATTTCATAGTGACCTATTAGACCACATACTAGATCATGGAATGAGTCTCAGTACATTTTTTTAAAATTTAATTTTATATTAGAGCATGTGAGCAGGGGAGAGGGAGAAAAAGAGAATCTTAAGCAGTGTCTGATGTGGGGCTTAATCCCACAACCCTGGGATTATGACCTGAGCTGAAATCAAGAGTCAGATGCTCAACTGACTGTATATTTAAAAGGACTGAAATCACACAAAGTATGTTCTCTCCCACCACAACAGAATTAAAAAAAAAACAATAGGAAGAGAATTTGAATCTTCTCAAATATTTGGAAATAAAACTGAAAACTTGTAAATACACCATGCCATGGGTGAAAAGAAAAAAACCTAAAGTCAACAATGTCACTTTCTACCTTAAGAGCTAAAAAAAAAAAAAGAAAAAAAAAAAAGAAGAAAAAGAATGCAAAGCAAGAAGAGGTAGGAAATGATAAAGGTTAAGTTGAAAATCAATGAAATAAAAATCAGAGGAACAACAGAAAAATGTAATGAAACTGAGGGTGGATTCTTTTAAAAAATCATAATTGATATATCTTTAGATTGATTAATTGAAAAGAAAAATTAAAAAACAAAACAAAGCAAATCAGGAATGAAAGAAGAGACATTACTATAGACCTTAAAGTGATTAAAAGACTTATATGGGAATATTACGAACAACTTTATGCCAACCAATTAAGTAACTTAAATAGAGAAATTCTTAGAAAGGCACAAAATACCAAAACTGATTCAAGAAGTAGAAAATCTGAATTGCCCTATAACAAATTAGTAACTAAAATTTTTCCTAAAAAGAAAAAGCAGAAACATCTATAAGTACAGAGAACAAACTGGTATTTGCCAGAGGGGAAAGGGGAAGGGGTTGGGAAAATGGGTAAAAGGGGATGGGAGATAAATGAAAAAAAAGAAATTCCTATGGACACAGAAGCTTGCACAGTGATGTTCTGCCAGACATCTAAAGAGGAAATCATATGAAATCCTTTGCAAACACATTAAGAAAATAGAAAGGAACATTTCCCAGTACCTCCTGTGAGGTTAGTGTTAGCCTGACATAAAGGGACTATAGAGCATTATGCCTCATGAACACAGATGCAAAATTCTAGAACAAAATACTAGCAGATTGAATTCATCAACTTAAAAACTATGTTATGTACCATGATTAAGTGGAATTTATTTTAAAAATCAGTGTAACACACAATTATTAATTTAAATTAATGTATTTAATTTATTTAAATTGATTATTAATTTAAATTAATTAAAGGGCCAAGACTACTTGATCATCTCCATGGACACAGGAAAGCACTTGATACCAAATGATGATTAAGAAAAAAACCTTTAGCCAACAAGGACTAGAAGGGAACTTTCTCAACCTGATAGAAGACTCTATGGAAAAGCTGCAGCTAACACCATAAGGGAAATGTTGAGATGTTAGAAGCGTTCTAAAATGACTCTGATGATGATTTCACTGTATATATTGACTTAAAAGCCACTAAACTGTACACTACAATGGGTGAATTTTATGGTATGTGTATTATACCCCAACAAAGCTGTTTTAAAAATACTATGGGATAAAATCACACTACCCATATTCAAGGGCATATGTCCTTCAAAGTGTCCTTTAGAGACTATATAGAAATATACTTAATAGTCCTGATGCAAGTTAATTAATGTGTAAATCATGGAGATCTCATCAACATTATTTCCCCTTTTACATTTTTGCATTCGAGGGTACGTATGAATACGAATATTCATATGCTTCACAAGGGAGTATATTTCAAACTAAATTTATTGTCCATATGGAACAGACTCTTCCTGCGTTCCTGGTTCCTGGAACCACAGGTTTTTATTTCCTCAGATGTGTGGTCTTTTGGTTATTCTTTATTTCTCCTCATCTTTCTTTTGCTGAGTAACTGGTTAAATTTTGTTCAGTTTTTTTCCCCTCTGCCTTGACTCTCAGAGGTATCCCTAATTATACACTCTCATTCCTACTGCTTTAGTTAACCACTCCGTTTCTTTTTGAACTTGTTGGTAGATTTTTCTCTTCATGGGTTAAGTACTTCCTTAATCATTAACTGTTTCCTTAATCATTCATTTTGCCACAAATCCCATTGCCTTCTAATCTAGTATTTGTTATGCTTCTAGACGGGTTTACACTAGATTTCTCACCATTTTATTCACCCATTCAAAACCATTTATTGCCATCTCATTTTGTCATGGCTTCAATACCTGAGCCTGGTGTTCAAGGTCCTGAGAAGTTCGTCTGTTTACCAACTTCCCAGGTCTACCTCTTCCTCTTCCGCTTTATGTTAGCTGAGCTATACATGCAGTGAGTTTCCCTCGTGCCGTTTCTGTATTTGTTGGGTTCCTTCCACCATTTTAGTTTTTGGCCTTTTACACATTTTAATATTGTACATATGTCTTACATGTGCCATGAGCTTGAAACCCTATTTCATTTTACCCGTTGGAAGTAGTTTTGTCCTTTTGATAAGTGCTCAGAGCAGTTTCTCTGTCCTGATGCGCACCACTTTCCCGCGTATTGTAGCCACTCGTGTGTGCGTGTCTGTCACGAGATAAGCATATGGGGTGAGGAGGGGCAGGATTGATTGATTGATTTGGCTTTTAACTCTTTAAAAATGTTAACACTTTAAAATTTTTATTTACGTAGAGTAAAATTCACTTGGTTTCATAGGAGGGAAGGATTTAGTTTTGAGTCCTGTTTTTATATGCAGCACAGTAGTTTGCATATTTTATGTATTAAATAAATATGTTTAATTTTAAAAAATGAAAACTTTCCTCTGGAAGCTATTAACTGGGGTTTCTTTGTTAAGAGCTCAACTGTTGGAGGTTGGCAGGGAACTAAACATGATCTGGGCTTTTGCTGGTTAGGCATTTGATACAGGACCAGAAAATACATGTGTACTCATCAAATTTCTTGGTTTGTTTTCCTTTAAACACTAAGGAACTATTCACAAGATCATACTAATAGTGGTTTTAATTACACAATTGCCGTTGATAATGAGTATAATTAAGCAGGCAGCCATTCCACTTTCAAAATGACTGTTTATTTTTCTTTTAGTTTCCTTACTGCAGAATATTTTAGGCCTTATGTAATGGGGAAATGAAAAAGTGCTACACTGAAAAAATAATTTTTGTTTTGTTTTCTCTTCACATTCCATTCACTAGTGACATACATGGGGGAAATCTGATAAATTTTAGTAATTTAAAATGGTCCTAATTTTAAAAAATGTTTGTTATAATATTTTCTGGAATCAAGGTGATATGTTGAGGGGTATATTACACTGATTTTGCCCCTCCCTCTTTGGATTTCTCTTCTCAAATTCTGGTCTCCTCCATCCACTAAGACTGTAGTTTTTCCTTGGCCTCTACCTTTGCTCCATGGAAAGTAGGAAGTAAGGGCTTTCTGGGAAGAAGCCAGAGGAACTCGCCTACTGTGCTTTGCTTCTTTTAGGGAGTGTAGCTACCAGTTTATGCCTCCTTTGGTTCCTTTCCACACCCTTCAAATCCTTATTCTTCTGGTCTGACTTTCGAGCCCTTATAATTATTAACAGTATAAGGATTAGTCCAATGGAAGCTACTTTGCTGTTCCTGGAACAAAAACTCCTAGACCTCTACATCTGAAAAGTAAATTATTGAAAATTATAGTATTTAATATAGGCACATTCAAGATATTGCTTAAGAGAAGTAGAGTCTTAGTTTGTACTGGGAGCTCAGAGCGATTTTTTTTCACCCTATTATTGCTCCTGTCATTAGTAATCGAATTTTCAAATTCATCACAGGGGACAATTACAGTATGGCTTTGCTATAAAAGCATTGGACATTCGAAGTTAGTAGTGAGGAGAACTCGTTTGTTCGTTGCGCAGATGGAAATGTATCTAGACTGCTACTCTTGTTATCATGAGATCGCAGCCTTCTGCAAAAAATAGTATTGTGATATAAATGTCACTAGATGCATGTTAGTGTATATTCATTTATCCATAGGTATCTTGGTGAAGAAACAAAAACCCCTTGAAGCTATCATAAGAAAAACATAAGGAAAATGTATTAAAGGCCAAAAGGATATATTGTGAGACCAAAGAATAAATAGCAAATGGATTTGAGACCAATAAATTATGAAAAACTTGGATTCCAACCTTTAAATCTCTCTTCTGTGGGTCTCCTGTTTCTCTGTGTCTCATCATCTAGTTTGTTCTTTTATTTTCTCTCTGCAGGTTGGCTTTCTTTGATTTTTTCATGGTACAGTGATTGCCCCAGAGAATTTACATCTCTTTGCCTACATTGGCCAGCAGAGATTGTATCTCACTAACGCGTTCCTGGGAAAGAGCCTGATGGGCTAATTGGGTGTTGGCTCTTACCCCCAGTGGAGTAGGGTCGGGCTGGGAAGGCATGGTTCCAACATAGTTATAAAGATGGATAGCAGAATCCACTGTGTA
This sequence comes from Proteles cristata cristata, assembly GCA_017311185.1. Taxonomy (NCBI): domain Eukaryota; kingdom Metazoa; phylum Chordata; class Mammalia; order Carnivora; family Hyaenidae; genus Proteles; species Proteles cristata. The sequence continues at coordinate 757,153 of JAESUZ010004246.1, forward strand.
GTTGGGGAACAGTTCTTAGATGAGGTGAAGATTTTGTAAGCTGGGAAGCTACTGAAAGGGATTTACCGTATTAAGTACCTAGAAGGGTCTGGATGTTTCTACTTACATTAATGAAGAGCCTGGCAATGTGCTGTTCTTCGGAAGCTTGTAAAACAACATTTTTTTTTTTCTTTTTAGAAAACTCTGGGTGTGTAACCATAAGCAGCCACAAACAATATGTTAAATAAAAAGGGCTAAGTGGTAAATGAGGAATTCATTCAGAATGTTACTGATGCTAAGCAAGTTCTAAATTTCAAAATCTTGGCCCTGCTTTATATTTCATGTGATTTTTGACTAGCATCTTAGCAATTGCTGATCAAATATTATAACATAAGAGATGCCTGACTATCCCAATTTGTATGTTCTTTAAAGCATTATATTTCTTTATTTCTTTGTTTCTACCATAGAATCATCCAATATACCAGGTACTCAAAAAATATAGTGCATCATAATATCATTGGGATATATAGATATTCTGGTGCTTTCAACCATGTTTTCATATTTCTTGTCTTTGGTTTTACAAATTAATAGCTTTTCAAGTTGAACCTGAAACACGCATAAACTTTTGACTTTTATGTTTTGAATGCTTGATCAATAAGAAATAGCAGTTCCCTATACTGAAAAAGAGAAAAGAAATGCCCGAGATATAAAGGAATTTAGAATCAGCGAAAATATGGGATGATATGCAGATTTTCTGTGGTCACAATATATTTGCTGACATATATAATGTCCCCTTGCCCCTAGACTTCCAGGCTTGGGTGATTTTCCCCAGGCAAAAGACAACCTGCGTAGCTAACTTCTTTCTTAAAAATGGAAATTTGAACTCATAGTTAATGGTTTCGGATATTTATGTACAAGTTAGAAGATGCAGCACATTATCCACAGTGATGTGGAATCACCAAGAAATGACATGGTTCTCTTTTAATGCCAGGTGTCTGATGTGTATGTCAAGACTTAGTCGCAGAAGATTTAGTCTAATTCAAACAAATTTCAGGCATCTTAGAAAAAGGGGCTTTTTTTGTTCTTTGAGATATTTAAAAAGCACTTCTCATAATTTGGTGTCAAAATAACGCTTTACTCTGTTTTAATGTAACATTTTCTAGCTGGTGGTAAACATTTGGGAAGAAGCAAATACAGTGAAGGAAACAAACATGGCAAAGCCTACTATTAAAATCATAGGCATCCCTTTTCATTTTACTTGTATAGATTTGTGTACTGAGGAGTCATTTACAGGGCTCATTTTGGAGACTGTTTCTAATACATGTATTAAAAACATATCCACCAAGGCTTCTTATCATGTACTTTATAAAATTTAGTGATTCAGTCATATATATATATGAATATATATTAATTTTCTGGTTTGTTTCATGGCTCTGTGATGGAAGTAAAGAAATAAAAGTTGGAGTGGTCACGTGTTTTTTCCTTACATGATAAATAATAGTAACAGGCAGTTTTCGACCAACACTTATTGAATGATGTGTAAAATGGATACTGTAGGAATCCAGAAAAGGGACAGCCGGCCTAGAGTGCCTTGGGAAGGAGCCATTGGAGAGAAAACCTTGAAATTGTTTTTGGGAAGGGCTTGTCAGGGTATTGAGGAAAGAGGGCAATCTCAGTTAGGCATTCCAAAAGCAAGAGGGCCCAGCCATGCGTGTTCAGGGAAGAGTTAAGCCGTTGATTCTGACTGAGTGTTGGGTTCATTTTGAGGAGCATAAGATATGATTGGGAATAGATACTCTGGTCACATTAATGTAGATGACAAAATAAGTAGCCTTAAGATGACGGTGGCAACAGTGGTTTAGGAAGATCAGTCTCCTCGTGGGGTATGGGGAGGACTGGAAGAATAAGAAATGTGAGGCAGAAAATGAGAGAAACTGCATGAGTTGAACCAAGTTGGTGGCTGCCGGATGGATGAGAGGGGCAAACTAAGAGGGAGTTGAGGAAGAGTAACCAATGGACAGGGCCACTAACTCCTGCGTGAGTACAAAGGGAGGGGAACAGGTCTAATGCTAGTTCTGCAGTTTTAAATCTGGAGGCCGGTGAGAATAAGAAACGACTCACAGAAGACAGAAGAAATTACTGATTTTATGGGAAAAGTATTTAGGTCTCAGAATTTAGGGTTGACTTTTATCCACGAAATGTGTGAATATGTCAAGCGTGCAGTCACATATGTGGGACTGGAGTGTGGAGAAAAATAGGGATTACACTACATTATGGTAATGGAAATACATGGGAAGGCTGCCTGTTAAGTTTGGAACCTAAGGACAAAAGGGAGAGAAAATAATAGAGAATGAGGATCAAAGCTACCTTTTCCTTAAGAAGCTAGAGATAGTACATGTTTATAGAAAGAAAGGAAGAAACCAGTGTATAAGAACAGACCAGCAAAGCGAGAGGTGATAATTAAGAGAAGTTTATTGACATGGAGAAAAAGAACAGAGATCTTGAAATACTTGAATTTTCTGGCTGTTCATCAGGTAGGCCCTGTTCTATCAATATTTTATTGTACAGGCCACTCGTTGAATTCTAGGACAAGAAGTGCCTCAGAAAGATTACTGGCTTAGTGTATCTTCATGCTTGGGTGGAAACGTATTTCCATCATACTGATGGGTGTTAAAATCAATTAGTACCTTTGTAGATCTCTTTGTGTGTTCTCTCAATTTGAAATTCTGTTCTGGTTTATTGGCCTTCTTTTGACCACAGAGCCCCGCAAACTTTATTAACATCAGTGACAAATCTACCAAGTAATTGAGTCCATCAGTTGAGTTGTTACTAGAGATGTAGTTTAATATTCTTCTAGACTCTTGGGCAGTTTGGATGATGTATTCACAGAGATGGTACTTGTCGACCTATTTCTTCACCATCATGTTGAATAGTACTCTAGTAGCCTCGTAATATATATATATATAATATATATATATAATATATATATATAAATTATATATATAAATTATATATATATAAATTATATATATATAATTTGAACAGTTTGTTAATATGTTTTATAGTTTTCCATTGAAATCTCTGTTGTATAGAAAAATAAGTCTACTTACTGCCACCCATAGCCATTCTCATCAGCAGTTTTTATGCTTTTAGTAAGAGTAGAGTGTCATGGGGAAGAGCCAGGCTCCGGAGTCCACTACACCTGGGTTGAAATCCTGATCTGTTCTGTAATTATAAGACCTTAGGCTAGCTTCATTTTTTATCTTAAGACTGTGTGTGTATGTGTAATTTATATTTAATGTGTGTATATATACACACACTCATATACATATATATATATGTATACACCTATATAGGTTATATGTCTAGGTTCACAGCAAAATTGAGACGAAGGTACAGAGATTTCCCATTAATCCTGTCATCCACACATGCATATAGTTTCTTACTACCTCTGAATCTCTGTTTTTTAATCTCCAAAATATAGATATTAACTCTAACTTCATAGAGTTGAGGATTGAGCTAAGATCATTTTCTAAAAATGTCTGGTATTTGAAACTATTAGTAATGTGTCTGTGCTCATTAACAGACATAATTAGCTTTAAAACTTGGGAGAGCATCATGTCCACAGAGTGCTTCATAAATGCTTTTTGATGATAACATTTAATATGATCCTCAAATCTTTATTGAATGAATAAGTGAATAAATGACTATATATCCAATACAGGAAGGAATTTTTTTTTTTTTTTTTGGAACCATAGTCTCTGAAAAGCTTTTACTTCAGTCATGGGTAGAATTGCCAGTTTACATGTGCTGTAACACTTGGTTATCTTAAAATTTTAAACTTTAAAAAAAAATCTTTTTTTAATGTTTTCTTTATTTCTGAGAGAGAGACAGCATGAGCAGGGGAGGGTCAGAGAGAGAGGGAGACACAGAATCTGAAACAGGCTCCAGTCTCTGAGCTGTCAGCACAGAGCCTGATGCAGGACTCGAACCCATGAACTGGGAGATCATGACCTGAGCTGAAGTTGGACGCTTAACTGACTGAGTCACCCACGCACCCCACAGACAGATAGTATTTTTTTTAATGTTGATTTATTTTAGAGAGAGAGAGACAGAGAGAGAGAGAGAGAGTGCAGAGTGCAAGCAGGGGAGAAGCAGAGAGAGAGGAGGAGACACAGAATCTGAAGCAGGCTCCACGCTCTGAGCTGTCAACACAGAGCCCAATGCGGGGCTCAAACCCATGAACCTCAAGATCATGACCTGAACAGAAGTCAGATGCTTAACCCACTTGAGCCATCCAGGCGGCCCGGTTATCTTAAAATTGTAGATGTGGCAAATGATTACAGAAATGAGTTGATCTACTTTAATCCCAGGTTAGATATTCTTAGGAACCATGGGGATTTCTGTTCCAGATCTGCTGTTTTCTTTCACACAGTGGGAACTTCTTAGAGTTTTTATCTCAGAAGTATAATGGCTGATTCTAGCCCAGGCCCCCACTTTCTGAGGCTATAAAGTGGATTGATTTTTTAAACATTGCCCATTGGCAATAGTGATTAAAAAGCTGTCGGTTTTCTTATTTTGAAGCCATCAAGATGAGTAGTGGCCCTGGAAATGATTTGTGGGTCCGCACCCATTAGCCTACAGTGGCTCATGATACCTCTCAGCAGGTTGGTTAGAGTTGTTTAATCCCCTGTGCTGTCCAGTGAAGGGTGTGACATGGGCTGCAGAGTGAGCCCCCCAGGGTTCCTTCTGCAACCCCTAAACCTATTCCTGGGCCTCACTTCCTTCTCTGTAATCTGAGAACTCACTTGATCAAAGTTTGTGCTTTAAATAAGATCATATATCTATATTAGCCCCTTGCCTTCAACATTGTAAGCCCTCGGTAATTAGTACTGTATTGCTGCTGATGTTGCTGTAATTGGCAGTAATGAGGATCAAGTTGTAAATGTCGATTAACTTGCTCGGCACAGTGCGTGGCATGTAGCAGACCCTCACTAAAAACCTCCTCCTTTACCCCGGTGTTCAAATGCCTCGCTCATCCTGTTCTCAGTTTTGGGTATAGGTGGCAAATGGATGATATTCTGGCTGTGATGAGTCTTTCCTCAGATTACAACTGGAACTATGAATAGTGAGGTTACTCTACTTCTGAATGTCAAGAATGAGGTTTTATAATTAAGTTTTCATCGTTTTAAGTTGCTTTTCTTAGTAGCCCATCATAAATGTGTGTGTGAAACTGTTTATCTGATTGTACAGATGCTGTTGACTGAGTACTTGGATATGAAAAATACCCGTACGGCCTCTGAACCATCAGCTCAACTGAGTTATGCCAGCACTGGACGAGATTTCGCAGCCTTTTTTGCCAAGAAGAAGCCTCAAAGGCCAAAAAACTCTCTTTTTAAGTAAGTATCTCCCTGATGGTAACATAGCAGGTGTCAGGAAATGTTTCATCCAAGTAGGATGGCTTTCTACTTCATTGGCAGCCATCACTTCACCCAGTTAAAGCTGATTTGAAATAATTTATAGGAAGTGAATGTATTTTTTTATTTTGTGTACATTTGTTTTCTGTAAGGGGAAGTAGCTATCTTGGAATATGGTTATTGGACTGTCTAGGACTTTTAATAAAAAAATTTTGAAATTTGTTTCTGTGCCATTTTGTATAAAATGAAGGGAAATGAAACTCTTCATTTCTGGAGACTTTTATATGCAATGAAATGTGTCCGCTTTGGGGGGAAAAAACTCCTAGTGCCAAGAAATAACCTTAAAGTTGATAAGAATCCCCTTAGCTAAGTAACATTGGATTTTAAGAAAGGAACGATCTGGAAATTCTTTTTTTCTAATTACCATCTTAGTTAATACCACCAGGCCACATACCTAAGTGTATATCATTTGGTAACAGCTAATAGTTAATGCTATCACATTAATAGTAACGGCAGTAACAGCTATCACTGAATGCTTACTATGTGCCAGGTACTCTGGGAGATGAATTTCTCAAAATAATCTCAAACATAATTTAAATCGGATTATATCAAATTTTGGCAGCGAGGCGGCGGAGGGGGGGGCAGTGGCTAACACTGAATCCTCACCAAGTACTAGCTAAAGCATTAAGCCATTTTCATGGATTATCTCATTTACTCATTGCAGCCTTATAGGTCTGAGTTTTATTTTTAATCCTTTTTTGCACATAAAAATTTGAGGCGCAAGCCAGGTTAAGTAAATTCTGTAAATTCACTGGCAATAGCCAAGAATTGATTGAAGTAGGATTTAAATAATAGCAGATCCATGTATTCTTCTGAGGAGTTGGGAGATGACTTGTTAAGAAGTTGTACCTGTAAATCCAAGTGTATAAAGTGACTCCAGAAGTATTTTCTCTGTATTTTGAATTCATTATTTTTGAATGGTTGAAGCTCCGGTATCTTTTATTGATTCACTTTTGAGATTTGCTTATATCATAGATTCATAGAGTTCTTAATCATTATGGAAAGTTTCAACAGTTGATTTATCTTGTGGTCCAGAGGAGAGGAGATTGAGTGTGCTTGCATTGGAATAAAATCCATTCTGTTCATTGAATGTATTCTTTTCTTACATTTTATGGTTTTGTTCAGAGGACAGGTGCACTATTAGTTAAAATGCCTTAGTCCCCGGGTAACACAGGACCCCAAATGAATGAGATTAAACCATAGAAAAGTTACTGTGTCACACAGTGAAGAAGAATGTAGAAGACTCTATAATCCAACAGCGTGGGGATGGCCAAGCACCCAGCCTTTTCCATCTCCCTGTTTTCGGTTCTGCCCCAGGATGAAGTGATCCCAAGGAGAGGGCGTGATTCTTCCTGTAAAGTTGTGTGTGTGTTTTTTTTTTAATGAGTAGACTATTTTTTATACCACTTTTCAGTTTACAGAGAGCGCCCTTATGTCCTCCTCCTTCAGAATTTCTCCTTTTGTTAACATCTTGTGGTCCTATGTTTGGTATGTTTGTTCCAACTGATGAACGGATAGTGATACTTCATACTAACTAAAATCCATTGTTTACATCAGAGTTCACCCTTTGTGTTATACATTCAGTGGGTTTTGGTAAATGCATAAAGTCACATATGCATCAGCACGTTATATAGTATATTTTCACTGCCCTCAACACCCGCTGAGCCCATGATAATCACTGTCTCTATAGTTTATCTTTTCCAGAATGTCCTATGGTTGGAATCATCCAATATGTAGCTTTTTCAGACTAGCTTCTCTCACTTAGCAGTATGCAGTCATGTCTTTTTGTGTCTTGATAGCTCATCTCTTTGTATTGCTAAATAATATTCTATTGTGTGCATGTACCTCTTCCACCCACACCCCCCCCACACCCCCTCCATTCAGCTGTTGAAAGACATCTTGGTTGCTTCCAGTTTCTGGCCATTATGAATAAAGCTGCTATAAATGTGCAGGTGTTTGTGTAGATGTAAGTTCTCTGCTCATTGGATAAATATGTGAGAGAATGATTACTGGATCATAAAGTAAGATTCTGTTTAGCTTTGTAAGATACTGCCAGACTGTCTTACAAAGTGGCTATCCCATTTCAGATCTTTTTTTTTTTTATTAATAATTATTATCCATTTATTCATCTTTTCTGTCAGTGACAGAGCCCCTCTTCAAGTTTTCCTCAGCTCTTAAGCCCATTCCTAAATCAGCCACTGGCCAAGGGAAGCAGGCCACAGTGATGGTCTTCAGCCAGTTAGGGGTCCTCTGGTGACAGGTCTTGGGCTGGAGAGGAACCACTGTTCCTGAGCACAAAGCTATTTGAAGAGGGAGCAGAGAAGCTGAACGTTCATGCAGAATGGGGGCTCTGCCAGCAAATAGGGAATATGATGGAAGAAAAAGGTGGTTGATAGAGGCAACTAAGATGGCCTGAGATGCTGCCCAATGCTTAGGCTTTTGCTTTGCTCACTTGTTTACTTGCTCGCTCACACGTACACTCTCTGTCTCTGTGTCTGTCTCTTCCTCTTGTCTTTCTCTCTCCGTCTTCCCTTTCTCTCTTCCTAGCTCCCCTCACTGTTGTAAATCTAGGTGTATTGCAGAAAGCAGGTGTCAAGGTGTTTAGATTTCCTGCTCGCAACTGACACCCTTACCTTTTCAACTCCTGACCACATGTATTATTTGACATTGAGCCGATCCTGAAATTGTGGTATCAGAAAACATATAAATTATTGGAAATGAATAAATGAACTTAAGTAATTGTTAAACATTTATTATTATTGCTTAGCAATAAAAACTCATCGCCCATATGGAATGAGGCCATTACTACAGACTTGCCTGTTTCTAGACCTGGCTCTATTGTTAATGAGCTGTGCACGGCAGACTGGGTCTCCTGTCTTAGTGGGCCTCTGTGCCTTTGGCTATAAAATAAGAAGGTGAGACTGTACCATCTCTAGTGCCTCTTCTGCTGTAAAATCATACCAATCTGTGCGTGTTGGCAAACACAAAGAGGGGTCCTCAGTAGCGAAAATATATCAGGTCATAAAGGATTAAGGTTTGGGCGAGCCGTAATCTGTTTTTATCACTTCCGTGAAGGACTTTATTACTCTCTTTAATTGCCCTTAGCCAAGGTTAATTAAGTGTGTTTAAGTTCTCTCTTACTGTATAATGTGTGCCTCTCTGTTCTTTGCTCAAGAGTTTATTTTCTCCCCCCTCCCCATTTCTGATCAATAGCTGTCAGCTTGCTTTTTGGAGGTCGGTGGCTTCTTTCCTACACTTGACTGGCAGGTGACACTTTTGAAGTACTGCACGCTTTGCGTTCCCTCTGGCTGTTAGGGCCCCTCTCAGTTCTTGGCAGGGTGTGGAGAGAGGATCAAGAAATCCAAGTGTTTCCCTTGGACTGACATTCATCCTCCATGTCAAAGAAGGGATAAAGGAGGCATAATTAAGAAAGCGATGGCGTTCCTTTTTTGTTGCCAGGAACCTATGCCATTACCACTGTTGCTCTTTCGTGATGTAGCTGTTTACTGCTTAGAGGCAGTCATTCTTAGAAGGATCTCTCCCATCAGCCTGTTCGTCTGACTTTGAAAATCTCAGGGTTGAAATGCAATTTCTTAACATGTCGGAAGATTTACTGTTGATTTAATCTTAATTTTTCCTGTTTCTTTTTTCCCCTTACCTGCAAGTTTCTCTTAAGACTTTGAGTTTTTTCTTTTGTTTTCTTCATTCTTGAATTATGATTTGAGTCTTTAGAAACCTGTTCTGTATCATGTCCCTAGCCTCCGTGTTTCCAGTCTCTAAAGTGATTCTTGGGGTGGCGTGAACATACACTTCGTCACCTGATTTTTGTTTTTAACGTTTATTCATTTTTGAGAGACAGCATGAATAGGAGAGGGGGAGAGAGAGAGGGAGACATAGAATCTGAAGCTGGTTTCAGGCTCTGAGCTGTCAGCACAGAGCCCAACATGGGGCTCGAAGTCACGAGCAGTGAGATCATGACCTGAGCTGGCGTTGGATGCTTAACCGACTGAGCCAGCCTGGTGCCCTTGATATTTTTGAGAATATTTGATATTGTAGATGGCAGATCAGAAACCATTTAGAAACTGTATTGCTTTTGAGGACTTTGAGGGAGAAACCACAGATGCCTTGCTTCCTTGGTGTAGTTTTCTTGCCGTGTTGCTAGTGTGCCTTCCGTACTCATTCTCAAGGGGAGTGGAGAAAAGCAAGATACATTTCTGTGGTGGCAGCAGTCACTCACGGCTTTTGAACTGCATAGCAGCAAAATTATAATGACCTCATAGGATATCCTTATTGGGTGTGTGTTGGGATCCTGGCAAAGGGTTGAAGGCAGAAAAAAGTTGCAACATATGAAGTGTTGTATTCGTTGAAAAGAATGAGCGAATGGTCCAGCTACTGTGTTGGGGAGGGGTGTGGCCAGCTGTGTTGTTTCTGAATCAAGGGCTATGGCAGCCAGCTTTGGCCCTGTCATGGGCCGGCCAGAATGTTTGGGTCGTGGAACCTTAGGGCGGGCTACACAGATGGGAGTAGAGCACTTTTGAGGTACATAGCTGGCCAACGCAGGTTTGGTTCCTGCCTCTCTGTTTACCCTGCGTTTCATTTCAGGTTCGAATCCTCCTCCCATGCCATCAGTATGAGTGCCTATTTGCGAGAGCAGAGGCGGGAGCTCTACAGTCGCAGTGGAGAACTTCAAGGTAAGTGATTGAACTTCTCTGGAAAAATTAGTTTCTGGAGGAAGATCTGAAGTGTGTGGTGCAGGTGAGTTTGCAGTTTGCATTCACCAGATTCATTCAAGAGAGCAGAGATTTAAAGACTTGATGCATCTGTTTCCTCTATGACTTCTCGGCGGCTGCTGCCGAGCAGCTCAAACTATTGCTATGGCCACAGGATTTATAGTCCTGCTACCATTCAAGTGAGAACTCAGAGCAGAAAGACTGGAGGTCAGTCTCTTTGTGGTTAAACATGGCAGCCATGTGTCCAGTCACAGTCCAGGGGAATGCCAGTCTGTGCAGTCACTGTTACACTTACTGTTTCCCATACCTTCTAATATGTGGCAGGAGTGCCTGGGATTTTGAAAAGGGCAGAAGCAGCCTCTGTCATTATTTCAAAGGAAGAAAGATGCCTCTAAATAGGATGTCATAATCAAGCTAGCTTTGATATACGGGATATTGGATATCCATACGTGGTTACTAAAGAGTTGTAATCTGTAGGAGAAAATACTTGAGAAAATAAATCATTAAGTAGATTTAATTAAATCAAAAATCCGATAACATTTCCTTCTGTGACAAGAAAGATGCTAATCATGGTAAATGTAATCAATTGAGAAAGATTTGCAAAGTCCTGCTAAGTGCAAGCCATCCTAGGCATTGGAATGGATGGAGGGGGAAGGTACGGAGGTCCAGGAGAAGGAAAGAAAAGATAAAGCCTTAAGGTCCATCTGTCAGTGTTCACGGACCTCAGTAATAATATCAGGAAGTCAGTGTAACAGCTAAGTAATGTAATGCATAAAAACTGGTAGCCGAGTTGAGAGAAGGGGGTGATCATTTACATTATTTTAAAACTATGGGCTTCCTGCTTGAGGGATGCGGAAGAACACTTCCACTTTTGGGGGATGCATTAGAGGAACTTGAAATATTTTGCAGTGAGTAGCTTACACAATTAAATATTTAGTTTTTAAGATTCATCATGGTTCTACATCAAAACTTTATGAATTAACCAGCCAGCCTTTCTGGATTTAAAGACCACCACCCAGTCATTTGTACCTCCACTTTCATTATTGATCTAAACACCTGTAAATTTCTCCGAAGATGCAGCTGTGCTTTCCCATGGCTATACCACAGTAATAATTCCACAGCTCACGTATATATCAGAACCAGAAGCCTAGCAACCATCTGAGGATACAAGGAAAAGGAAATCAGCCTACCAGCATTTTATTTAATAATAGTGTTGCTGTGTGGGGGGGGTGGGGTGGGGCATCAAGTGTGCATCTTGGAGTCTTGAAGTACATGGGGACAGAGGGTAGTTAGGATTGAAAAAAGTCAAGGAGTAAAGTTGGAAGGTGACGCAGGCTCTAGTAAGCAGCTGCCTCCCGGCAGGACAAGGTGGCCTGAGAAGCTTGGAAGGAAGTGGAGGTGACCGCATGCTTCGTATCTGAACTGCCACTTAGGGGCCGTGGCGGATCGCTCAGGGCTAGAGAGATCCTCCATACTCAGTGTCCTCATTTTAAGTCTACCTCTCTAATTTCTCTCGACCTGGTTTGTAGTTCATGAAATTCCTTTAACAGGGGCAAAGCAAGCCTTTCTGTTTTCCTTTGTGCTCATTTCACTTTTTGTTCATTAATAAACTTTTTTAAGAGCAGTTTTAGGCTGATGGCGTAGTTGAGTGGAGATCTAAGGTGAGAGGGTTCCAGTATATCCCTTGCTCCTACGCATGCACGGCTTCCCTTACTATCAACACCCCCACCGCAAGGAAGCCTTTTGTTTGATGCTTAGAGATGAAAAGGTGGACCATGTAATTAATGGGACAGCATTGCAACCTGTCCTTCTCTCAGATTCATGCCTAATTAGTCAACCAGGACAGAAGACTGATGGTAGACTCTTCTTTCTTGTTAGTGAGAAGCTCTTAGCTGCGCAGAGTGACTTTCCCGGCTATGTCCCACCATGGTCCATGTTCTCCGGGGAGACGGTGAAGAGGGGAGGGCTCTGGGCCTAGATTGCCTGCCCTTACAGTCTAGCTCCCCATTTTCTGGTTTCATAACCTCTTTGTCTCTGTGCCCTTACCTCTAAACATGGATAGAAATAACAGTAGCCACCCCAGAGGTGGTTGTGAAAGCTACATGAGTTGAGCTGTGAGCAGAAAAGTGCTAAATATACAGGAAATGTTGTGCTTTGCTCTTCCGCCTCCACCAACACTATCATTGCTCATCCTGTCACTTCCGTTTTCACACTCCTCCTGTCTGTCCTGGCTAAATCCTACTCATCTTTTCAACTTAAAGTATGTTGTCACTTATTCTGATGACACCCCCCCCAACTTATCCCTCTCAGATTGTGGCCCCCCACTCTGTGCTTCTGTCAACATTTTTAATATTCCCTTTCTGAGCACTTAACACACGGCATTGTGGATTCATGTTCACTTGTTTGAGTCTGCCACAGAGCTCTAAGATCGGGAAATACTGTTTAACTTCCTGTCCTTTGCACAGTGCCTGGCATGGTAAATATTCAATAAATCCTCACTGACTCAGCCATAGAACAAATGAGGACAGTCGATGTCAAACGTGGGAGAGAGAGCTTACTATGGAGAGGTAGGAAGGGCCCCTGAGAGGAGGGGAGGCCACTGAGAGCCAGTATTAGCTTCACAGGGTCTAGTAGTTTTTAAGTTTGAGGACAACTAGAAGCTATGTGTAGATGCATTTTTGTTGTGCAGTTGTAACTAGCTTCATTAAGTAGAAATGTGGCCACTGAGCTGTCTGGCCTAGGACGATACTGTTGTATATGATTGGAAAGTGTATTTAAATCCGGCTAAGCTATGGAGGGAGTTTATTCTGTGAGGGTGGTTAATTGAAGAGTCACTATAATCTAACTAGGGACTTTTCTCATTTTTCAGCAAGTTAATGGAAATATGGAGCTTTATGCCATAGTCTCTTTTACTTACCAGAGTTCAGCAAAGTGGGAGGGCTTATCTTTGGTTACAGGGAAGAAAGTAGTTAGCAAACATATCGTGTTCATAATAATCATTAAAAAATAATTTCGCTGAGCTGACAGAACATGCATGGTGAGAGAATAGCTTAGCTGAGGAGTTTTTGTACAAGTTTGATGGTGTTTCATTGAGGGGCAAAAGGGCCTCTGATGAATGCTTTTAACATTTCAGCAGGAAAAGGGGAAAATCACACCTATTTTCCATTAAAAACGACCATCCTTTTTCAGTTATTCTATTAATCTGGCTTGTACAAGGGCCACAGTGAGATCTGCATTTCAGTTTATCCTTGAAAAGGCATAATTGAATAGTTCATTCAAATTGTAAGAGATCGGTAGAAGATTTTTGTTTCTCCTCTTACTACCAGATAGCTGCAGGCTTCACTTCTTAGTGGTTCATCTCAGAGGGTCCACCTTTCCTTCTGCGGTAAAGAAAATCCATCAGAAAGACCATCAAAGTAACATTAAAAAGCTCAAATTTTATAAAAGTTAGGTTCCTGCCAACATTTTCAATTTATCATGCAATTAAAAACGTGTCTCATCCTAACAACACACAAGGGGAAAAAAGAATGTGAAAATGAGATTTCTTTGGTATCATTAACCCATCTCAGTTGGCTCTTTTATGGTACAGATGGTTTGTTACATAGTCTACTGTTGGCAATTGGGCCGAGGAGGTGGGGGTGCCGTTCAAAGTGTGCATGATAACAGGTGAAAATCTAACTTGTGTGTCTCCATTAATCAGAGACTTCCTCTTGTCTTGAACCTCTTGACTGCTTCATTTTACCGCTTAGATAGCCATGTGATAGGTTAGAAATGAACATTTAGCTTGAGTATAGCTTCTTGGGTTTAATTTGGGATTCTTTGGGAAAATAAGGTAACTGATGAATACAGTATCTTATGAGGGTTAAAAGAAAATCAAAATACTGCTGCTCATGATCAAAATAAGCTCTTAGGTTAATCAGCCCCTCTGCACCTCGGTTTTCTCAGTTGAAAAATAGAGCTGTTATCAATTCTGACTACTTTAGGGGGACATCGTGACTATAAAATTAAATCTTAAAAGTGGAAAAATTAGAATAGCTATAATTGATTTAACTTAAAATGGTACTTTAAAGAATTCAACATGGTGGAATTAGGAGAGTTGTATCCATTTCTCTATCTCTTGTTGTCTGTGCCCCTCCAGTCTCACTGTTCCTGAGTTGGCTCTTCTCAGGGTCACCAGTGACCACCGTCTTGGCAGATTCCACGTTTATTGCTCTTCATCTCACTTGATTTTTCAGCCAGCCATGTTCCCTTCTTATGGTGGAGTGTTTCCAGGTTTGGTCCTGGGACCTTTCCTGGGTTCACTCTGTAGACTCTCCCCAGGTATCTCAGCCCCAGCTGGGTTTTGCTTAGTGCCTAGGTGCAGTAGACTCCCAGATCTAGGTCTCCCGCCCAAATCTTGTTATCATTTCCTAACCTCTTCCAACAGCTTGACTACACCCCACCACCGCCCTATCATTCTTTATCACATGCTTTTTATTTTGCTCAGAATACTTGATCTCTATGTGTCTTTTTCACTGGGTAATTTCCTACACTTCTCTCTGAATATCCACAGTGCAGGTCTTACTCATTAGTGCATTCCTGTGCCTGGGACAATGCTTGGTTTGAGTGGAGCACTTAACCAGCATAGGATGGGGGAGGCCTACATCCACAATATCCCCTTATTTGTAGCCATAGGCCTCCTTAGTTGAGAAAGCCTAGTGGGAGTTTTAATAAACAGAGTAGGAGTCCTGTGATTTGTCTTCTTTGCCCGTTTTTTTCAGATAATAAAACTCACGAATGGGTAGAGTACATTAATTGTCATTGATCCAAGTAGAAATGTATACTCAGTTTTGATTACAGTTCTTTTCTGTCTTGGGGGTACTTAGTACTTCTGTTTGTACTCAATAATATTACCTTTAGAGTGCTATTTTTATTCCCATTAGTCTAATGAGTGGCATTTCCATAGCCCTGGCATTAAAATATTCTGTAAAGCTCCAGCCACTTGAGAATTGACTTCTCTAAGAGGATTTGCTTTACATGGTAAATATGGAAGTACTGGCATCAGGGAAAACTGGGCTCTTATATTGACCTGACCTGAATTTTCTCAGTCTTTCCCTTTAATGGGTTGTTGCTATCTGGGGTTGTGAATACTTAATAATATCATATGTAATTAGTCTGTTTGGAGGTACCTTGCTTTAAGGTAGAATGTATTTGGAATACATTAGGCATGAGCTGATTATCCTTTTTTACAAAAGGATTTATAATAGGAGTCTCTGATATAGCCAGCTATTCTATAATGGAGCATTTAAAGCAAGATTTCATTTATGCACACATTTTCAGGGACATTTTGGCTGCAGTGAGGTCCAGCAGTTTTACACTCCTACCACACATTTGTTCCACAGCCTTAAATACAAGAAACACTTATAAAGCTTTGTGTCCTGAAATAAGATTGGAAGATTCTTTGTAGTCTTAAATTTTGCGTAATGAGTTTGTTAATAACTATGTAGCAATGTGCAGGGCACATGAAAAAATACATTTTTCTTCTTAAAATTGCATATAATTATTTCAAAATAACCTTAATCTTTCATAGTTATCTCTTATGTTTTAGGTTCTAAAATAGTGTATAAAAATTGATTCCCTTTCCTTCTATATATTTACATTTTTGCTTTAAAAGACTGATCTTAACTTAGTCCTGTGCAGGGGTAATCGTCTAATGAAATTATAATAGAGTTTTCAGAAATGCTAATTTCTTTATGTGTTCCTAAGAAGTAGCAGGTAATAAATATATTTTCCTCAGGTCCTGAACAGATAAGAAATAAAAGTCTTCTCTTTTAAAAAAACTTTTTTATAGTTTATTTAATTTTGAGACAGAGAGAGACAGTACATGAGTGGGGAAGGGTCAGTGAGAGAGGGAGACACAGAATCTGAAACAGGCTCCAGGCTCTGAGCTAGCTGTCAGCACAGAGCCCGACGCGGGGCTTGAACCCATGAACCACGAGATCATGACCTGAGCCGAAGTTGGACTCTTAACCGACTGAGCCACCCAGGTGCCCCAGAAATAAAAATCTTCTTATGCTAGGATTTGTTACTGAGTCTGTCACCTCTTAGCTTTAATGTGTGCAGTGTAGATATTTATTTTATTTAAAAATGTTCTTTGTTTCTGGGTTTCATTTATACTGTGGGTTTATTTTCCAAAGAGTTCTAGTTCCTACAATGTCTTCTGTTCCCATTGGACAAACCATTGGTACCTGCACCGCGGGGAGGAGCCTGGCGGTCATGGGACAATAGTCCTGAGAGTGTGAAACGGCCATGACAAAGCCTTAGTAAAGCCTGTGAACTGGATCATTGGAAAATGATCCTTGGTTATCATGCAGAACTGGTTTATGACCTATGACCTTTGTTCTGCCCATTTGTTCATTCTTCCATGAAGATATGGGGAAAGAGTGAATACGGTTAAGTGAGATATGTATTTGTGATTGAAACGTGATACATCTGCATTTGTCTTTATATTCTACTTGAGTTAAAAGTGGGTTTTTTGGTCAAAAAAACCCCAAAATATGAAAAAATAACACATTTCTAATATGTAACAGAAAAATTTAAAAGTTAACTTCTGTCATGTTTTTTTATCATTTGGCTCACATTAACTTTTTAATGTAAAATAACAGCTTTGCTCATTTTCTTAGATTTTCTTTTGGGTCGTAAGAAATTATATTTTTTCCAATTTTAGTAGTTTATATGCTACAGCTAGGTTTATATGATGCGACTTGAGCTGTTTTAGCAAATAGAAGACCAGAAAGTAATGGGGAAAGTAATTCTTAGACTGATGAGGGCGCCAAAGAACAAGTGGGTCATTGTCCCAAGAAGACACAGTACCTAAGGCAGTTTTACGTTTTCAGAATGAAGGGTGAGTCCTTTCAAGAATACTGATAGAGACGACCTTACCTGAAGTGATCTGTTATCAAAATTCAGAAGAAATTGGCATGCATATGTTTGTAGTATGAGGTCTAGAAAATAAAGCGATAGATTTTAATGGTAGAAAGTGATTTGGAACTCAGAATCTAGTTTTCAAACTTATTTTCTTAGTGTTAGAACCTGTTTTCTATAGGTCTTATTTCAGAGTTGAGTACAGAAAGCAGACGGAGGTGGAGGTGGTTTGACTAAGTGGGGTCCAAGGCTCAGAGTCCTGCCTGCCTGGACCCCCAACATCTGTCTCTTTCCATTTCCTCTGTTCAGCACCCAAGGTACCATCACAAAACTAAAGACTCCCAGAAGCAGAGCACCATACAGGGGAAAATTGATAAGGGAGACAGATGACATTATAGATTTGGTAGGGATAGGACAGACGAGTCAATGATGGGTGGTCAGACAATTAATTATCCATAAACAACAACAACAAAAAGATTTTGAGTTTGACACTCATCTCATTTAGGAAAATAAGTCTTTGGTGCATTGAGAAGTGAAATGTGAAAGGCAAAATCTGTTGACACTTGAGTTCATAGTTTCATTGTTTGAATAACAAGACCTGGAAACCATTCAGATACTGTAGACAGGAGAATGGATTCATAAATAGTGGCATAGCCATACAGTAGAATACCATGTAGCAATGAAAATGAATGAACTCTACTGCATATTAACTTTGTTGAATCTCAAAAGCAATCACAAAAGGTTATGTGTAGTCAAATTCCATCTGTAGGAAGGTCAGAAGCAGTCAAAACCGAATAATATCTTTAGGTGTATGTCGTTACATGGTGAAAATGTGAAGAAGGAAAGGGTAGGAGCATAAACCTCAGGCTTAGGGAAGAGATCATGTCTGGAAAGGATAGAAGAAGGTATCATCAGAGAGAAGTACATAGGACTTCAAGGGTAATGGTGCAGGTTCTGTTTCTCCAGCTAAGTGATGGAAATGCTGTTGTATTTTAAAAACGGTACTAAATGTCTGCTGTCTTCAGATATTATACATTTCATAAAAAGTACAAATATAACAATTTTTAAAAGGCCTCTTAAGTCTCCAGAGACACAACTGTGTATGTAGTGTAATGTTCCCATGTAGAAGTCTGCCGGAAATTTGGAGCATTCTCTGAGGGCCTGCACCTTTCCACTGAAATGCCATGTCCATGCCACAGCTGTGAATTCCTCCTGGGCTCTAACTGTCCCTTGAATCATTCAGGAGAAGATGACTCAGGAGCAAGAGCGCTCCCTGCTGACTTCCTGCCCCCTCCGCTCCCTCATCCTCATGGGCCATGTCCCAACCTAGTATTGAGTGAAGTCAGCAGCTATTCTTCCATTCCCTGTGTTTCCTAGGACTTGCTGGTTCTCTGTTGAGTGTGTACAGATTCATTACATTTGTTTGTCCTGGACGCTTCACTAGGCCTTTAGGATACAGTAATGAGCACAACCAAGTTTTGTCTTTGGAGGGCAAAAGAGCAGAAAGCGGCCATGGCTATGTTCCAGAAACTGGCCGTTGACCCCCAGCTTGTGTTCTCTCTTTCCTCCATATGAATAGAGCCCCTGATTTTTTTTTTGCCATGTACGTGGCCTCCCCAGATATCATATTTCTAAGCTTTCCTTGCAGCCAGCCATGAACATGTAATTTAATTCTTACCAGTAGAATGTGCGTGCAAGTGAGGTATGTAACTTCAGGCCTCACATTTAAAGAGAAGGAACAGGCTGACCCCTCTCTCCCCGGCGCAGTGTGTGTGAACACGTCTTCTCGCACAGCACGAATGACACGTGGTGCTGAGCCATCTTAGACCATGCGGGCGAGGCGGCCCTGTCGGTGGTAGAGCGGTGAAATAGAAGCAGCTTGAGTTGGATGTGGTGGTCTGTGTCACGCCACTGATGGCCAGAGCCACTGTACCCTCCCGGACTTCTCCACGAGAGGGGAATAAACCATCTTGTTTCAGTCACTGGTATTCTGGCCCTCTGCTGCTTGTAGCCCTGCTTCTGTTCTGTTTAATTCAGCAGTGCAAACAAGTGACCCTAGCACTGTGGTAGGCATCAGGATGGCATCGTGCAGATCTGTAACAGGGATGGGTATCCAGTGCTGGCAAGGCCGGGGGACTCTCATGAGCACTGAAGCTGCAAACTGCTTACAGAAGATGATGAAGAGAAGCTTTGCAAGTAAAGAAGGTGGGCATTTCAGGCGGTGGTCATGGCAGGCAGAGCCGTATAGAAGTGTGAGGGGATAGGCTTTCCTTGTTTCATAACATGAATTAGATGGATATAACTTTTTCTATTAAAGAAATCAGTTTATGTATACAGGTCTCTACTGATTATAATTTGTTACTTTCAGGAACCAGAGATAATAGATGGGACAGTAAAGCTGTTGTTCAGAATAACAATCGGGCCATTGTTCATAATAACAAGACGTTAAGAATTGATAGAACTGGTGGTGTACCGGTGATGATAGGGAAATAAAAGCCATGCTACACTTGAGCAAAAGCCAAATGTAATCACATACTGGACTTTCTGAAGGGCATTCAAATGGTCTAGCCCTGCCCCATTATTAAAAATTTTGTAGGAAAAGTCACGGTTTTAAAGGCAAGTGTGGTAATGTATCATATCAGACTGTGCATGGTAGATCTGGCCGGAGGTATTGGCAGGGTCTGGATGGTGAAGGATCCACCTAACCTAATCCTACAGTACCTTGTTCAGCGTGGACTACAAGTGGCAGCTTGGTTGTGTATGGAGAAGGCAGAGTTCTGTGTGCTCACATCTGATTTCCAGCTCATAATTGTGTGGATGCAAATACGCATCCAGTTACTTTTGGCTTCACCACAATTTTTAACTCAAAAAGCCCATATTACAGTAATATATGATAGTATGTACGAATGCTACATGAATATTGTAACAGTCATAATATAGGATGTTCATTCCTAGAATTGTGATGACATCTACTGAATTGCAGCCAGTTCATTTGCATATTCATGCCCACTTAGCTCAAATAAGTCCCTGTTTGTTTGCACATTAACATCTGATTTCAGCACCAGTTAACTAATTTACATATCCCTGTTCAGTTGGTTAGTGATGTTCATATGTGGAATATTGGTGCAGCTGTTTGTGCTTTGAGTAGCTTGGGGAGTATGGTGGTTTAGTGGAAGGAGTAGCTATTACTCATCTTGCTCTTACTAGGCGAGTCACGTTACCTTTCTGGGCCCTTGATTGCTCATCTGTATAATGAAGTTAGCAACACTTGCCCTGCCTGTTTTTTAGGGTTGTTGTGCCAATACATGGCCAACATTTCTAGGCCACCTGTATTCTAGACCTTCTCCTGGAACGTCTGCGTAAAGGAGGGTTCTAGGTGCCACCGAAGACAATACTTGCAAACAGACACAGTTTTAATGAACATTCTAAGTATTTTTCGGGAGCATGGAGGAAGAAACACTGAACATTGCCAGGGGGAGTCGTAGAAGGTGTTACAAAAGAGGAATCTTTCTACCGTAATTGGAAAGGTGAGAGTGTCCAGGGAGGGCATGCACTGCAAGTAGGGAGAAGAGGAAGTCAACACCCTGATGTGTGAGAGCTTCATGGGGTTGTCGGTATTTTGTTGCGGTTGAAGCAGAGAATGTAGGGGAAGATTGGGCTTAGAAAAGGGAGGGCAGGTGGGCACGTCTCAGAGAACCTGGTATGACAGAAGAAAGGCACGTTTTGTCCTCTGGGTGATATGGAGTCCTCCAAGGTTTAAAGCAGGACAGTGACGTAATCAGAAATGCATTCTGGAGAAGGTATTGTGGGAGCTCTGTGGAGGACAGGTTGAGGACAGTGAGGCTGGAGGGGGGCAACTTGTGTCGTTATGTCAGGTGGAAGCTTATAGAAGATCATAGCAGCATTTTAGGAGGTAATAGTGGAGAGGATAGAGGAGGGGAGTACATCTAAAAGCTAATTTTGAGGAAGAATCAAGTGGACATGATGACTCTGTGTGGAGCTTTAGCAAAGATGAGTGTTTTGTTAGTTTTTTTTTTTTTTTTTAAGTTTATTTACTTTTGAGAGAGAGTGGCAGAGAGAAAGAGAGAGGGAGACAGAGAATCCCAAGCAGGCTCTGTCAGTGCAGGGCCTGACATGGGGCTTGAACTCACGAAATGTGGGATCATGACCTGAGCAGAAATCAACAGTCAGACATTTAACTGAGTGAGTCACCCAAGTGCCCCAAGAAGAAGGTAGTTTTTTTTTTTATTAATATTTTTATTTATTTCTAGGAGAGAGAGAGAGACAGTGTGAGCAGGGGAAGGTTAGAGAGAGAGTGAGATACAGACTCTGAAATAGGCTCCAGGCTCTGAGCTGCCAGTCAGCACAGAGCCCGATGCGGGGCTCGAACCCACGAATTGCGAGATCATAACCTAAGCGAAAGTGGGACACTTAACCGAATAAGCCACCCAGGCGCCCCAAGAAGAAGGTAGTTTTAATGGAATGTTACATATGGGTGAAGATAGCATTTTTTTAAACCTATATTTTGATGTTTCTCTTTTATTTTTGTTTAGATCTGTCTAGTCTAATATAATGGCAACTAATCTAACCTGATCTATTATCAAGTCTGTCATAGATAAGACATTCGGCAGTGTTTGATTACCTGTTGCGAATCCCTTTCCGACGTCTGATGTCAGAGCTCAGGTTTTCTTTCTTTCTTCCTTCCCTCCTCCTCCTCCTGTTTTTAAATTGCAAATACCACTTTCTCCTTTTTAGGCTTTGTTTAATCTGTTAATTTGAGTGCTCATTTTATACTCTCTGTAGAATACAATTCTTTATTTTTTATTCATAGAAGAAGCTGTATTCAAGCTACCGTTCATCTTTCTTAATGGCTTGCTCTGGGATTTTATGCAGGTCCTTAACTGGTTTTCTCAGAGAGAGAGAGAGAGAAGTTACATGACTTCTATGACTCTCCATTAGTCCAGAACTCTAGGTTCTGGATTCTCAGTACTTGGTCACTATATGTCCCTAAAGATCAGAGTCTAGAGACTAGTTACAGGTTCAGAGCGTGGTCTCTGCAGTCAGGCTTACTACCTGGGTGCCTGGATAAATTAACTCTTCAGTGTGTCAGTTTCACTTTCTGCAAATTGAATAGAATACATGTAAGTATATAATATATTTAATGTCACAGGGCCAGAGTGAAATGTGTGAACACGTATAGAGTGCTGAGAACTGTGCCTAGCACATATGAAGTAATGACTAAGTGTTAACTATTGTTAATTTATCTGAGGTCTCACCCCCCTGGATTCACACATAGGAGACACTTAAATTCACACATAGGAGACACTTCCGTTTTTAAAAATTAATGAAAAAAGGATTCAAGTAAAATAGATTCAAGTAAAATCTCCTAGAGTGGTCCTTAGACACTCTTTTTTTCCCCTGCTTTCCTCTTTGGCAAAAGTTCTTTGAGAGTGTTGGAAAAACATGCTTGACATCAGTGGTCATCCCAATCAGACAGTGGTAAGTGACATCCACTGCAGTGGCCTGGGTGGAATTCACGTACGTCTCTAACCAAGAGGGCAGCACTTAGTGACTCCTTAGTGATCTGCTCTTAACCACTCACATCCACCCCAGACGTAAAATCTCAGGGCAATCATCAAAGTGGCCATTTCTCTTCAAAGTCATTTTGATATTCAATGCCACTAACTCTGCATTTTACTACATAAGTAATTGAGAATGATTAGCATATGGCTAAAAAAAAAAAAGGTTAAAATGGAAAGGTCATTCCTTCTCATTATGAATGAACTACCTTACATCTGATCGTTTGGCCATGTGTTAGGGTGCTGTTGGCTTGCCTGCCCCTGGCCTTCATTCTGAAGTCTCTTCCTGGCTACCAGTGAAAACAAAGAAAGAACAAAGAGAAAAAGGAGTTTTGGTTTAATTTGTAATTTACTAAAGATTCTTAACTTAGAAAGTCCTAGAACAACTAGCAGAGATCTCAAATTAGTACCTTAAAGGGAAATGATCTTTTGAAAACAATGTAAGTTCTTAAAAACAATAAAAGGTGTATGACTGAAACATCTAATACAAAACAGAACAAAAAGAGAAAAGAAGGAAGGAAGGAAGGAAGGAAGGAAGGAAAAGATTACAGCTATTCTGAAAGAGAAGTTTTAGACTTGGCTTGGAAGGTGATCAATGAATTGCTTGTCCACATAGTTCCCCACAGCACGGCTGCAGGAAGTGGCTGGAAATAAGTGAGGTTGTAGAGGCGACAGACCACCATTCATCTCTGATTATGTCTTCTTTCTAGATTCTGTGACTCTTATTGGGAATCAGTAACTCTAACTCCTCTTGAATACCTTACTGGATCATTTAAAAGAATTGTCAAGTGAAGATAATAATAAAAATAGTAATATAGAAAAAAAAGAATAAACAGAAAGGACTCATTTCATAGGAACTAAAGCTCATACGTTAGAGATAATTGTATTGAAGTGGAATATACCTACAATTAAGTGTGTAACTTATAATTTGTAACTGGCTCACTTTTCGAAGTAATAATATATGTTATGTACACAGAAATTATCTCTAATAATTATACAGTTACACACTTTATTGTAGGTATATTCCACTTCAATTAGATATACAGCTGAGTTTTTGAGTGTGTGCGTGTGTGCACATACCTGTCCCCACACACACCCATGTAACCAGCCCCCAGAAGACTTTCTTATGCCACCTCCTAGTCAGTACCACCCCCTCAAAGTAGCCACTCTTCTGATTTATAACGTTGTCACTTAATTTTGCCTATTCTTTAGATCTGTATGAATAGGAGCGTACAGTATCTTGTTTACTAGCTTCTTTGTTCAACATGATGTCCATGAGATTCATTCATGTTATTGTATGTATCAGTTTGTCTGTCTTGCTGTATATTCCATTGTATGACTGTAGGACAGTTTATTCATTCTCCTGTTAGTGGACATTTATCATTTCTACTTTGAGACTGTCACAAATCTGCTGTAAATAATTTTGTACATAAACACTCATCTCTCTTAGGGATGTACCTGGGATAGAATTGCTGAGTCATGAGACAACTTTATGTTTAGCTTTAGAAGATATGAACAGTCATTTTATAATCATAGAAATGAATGAGAAAGTGCTTGAGAACTTCAGTTGTTTTCCATCCTCACTAAAATGTGATTTCATCAGCCTCTTAAGTTTGTGCCATTTGGGTGAATGTGTAGTGTACCTTATTTTCATTTTTGAAAAGAAACTCTAAGCTCTTCCTAATTGTTCCACTTCTTTCCTTCCTTCAATCTGGCAGGAGTTTCTGGATACAGTTATTTAGTTTACAGGCTATATCCTGATCCACTGATTTAGCACAGCTTTCCATAGAGGAGTGACCTTGTTCTTCTTAGCAAGGCCTAATGGTGTATATACATTTTTACCCAGAATTCTTGGGTAGCCTTTCTTGCTAGAAATCACTTATTAATTTGTTAGAACTTTTGAGGTGGAATATAAAGATATTTTCTCTCTTCCCTCTGTGCCTTTTTTTTTTTTTTTTGGTTGATGACTTTCTATTTTGAATTATATGCTTATTACATGTATCTAATTGATATTCCTGCCGGTGGTAGGCAGAACTCTAAAATGACCCCAAGGCCCCACAACCTTTATCATTCCTCCTCTTGTGTGTGGGCTGAATCAGTGAATATGATGACTGTCAGTCCCATGATTAGGTTACATTATATGGCAACTGTCATAGGATTTTCCAGATGTGATTAAAGTCCCTAATGATAGTCTTTACATTATTCAAAAGAGAGATTATCGTTGGTGGGCCTGGCCTAACCATGTGAGGCCTTAAAAGAGACAGGAAGCAGTAACAGCTGCTGGCCTTGAGGAAGTACTTCTTACGGGAAGAGTGTGCTATGTGGCAAGTGCCTGAGGGTGGCTTCTAGGAGCCACAAGGAACCCCTGTCCAATAGCCCAGCTGGAAAACAAGGGCCTCCGTTCTACAACCACAAGGAACTGAATTCTGCCAACAACCTGAATGAGCTAGGAAGAAGACCTTGAGCCTCAGATGAGGTTGTAGCCCATGTTGACACCTTGTTTTTAGATTTTAACAAGGCTCTGAGCACAGGACCCAGCTAACTCATGCCTGGACTTCCAACCAACAGAAATTGTGAGCTATTTGTTACACATTAATAGAAAGCTAGTCTAGCACCCAATCTTGATACTCCATGATTTTCCCTTTGAGACTCTCAAGTATTTCTCAGGCTAATGGGTAGGAGTTGCTAGAATAGTTCTTACTCTAAGCAGGGAAAAGAACCACATTCATTCTAGTTGTCAGTCTTACTCCCTGCCTTTCCGCTTCTCTGTGATTCTAGTTTGGAAGATGAGAGGGACTTTGAGAAAGGATGGAAGTCTAATAGTTTTTCAGTGTTTCCATAGACTTTATAGTGGGGAATAATAATTTAAAAATATTTATAATAATGTATATACACAACAGTACAGGACCATCACTGTCATGATAACCTTCTGAGGCAAAGCAGTAGATTCTGTTACGTCTCCGAGCTGGCTGTCCCTTGAGCACTGGATCCTGAACATGTTCCGGTCAGACCCACATTCTCCTCTTCTCCCCACCGGCCCCCAAACCTGCTCTTCTTTTAGTGTATGTACGTGATTTCACTAAATGTGATTGTTGACTTAGCAGTTGCTAAACCTGGGGTTCGTCCTTGTCTTCCACCTGTGCCGCGTGCCGTTATTCCACCAGCAGGTTCTCCCCACACTGTCCCCTGAGCCATCTGCTGTGACACACCAGCAACTGTTTGCTGTTTTAAAAGCGACTCACCTCCATCCAGGTTCTGACTGCTATTACTTCTTGGTTGGTCCTGCCTTGAATCCGTCCAAACCATTTGTTACACTGGAACCAGAGTAATTTAAAAGTACTTCGTGATTTTTAAAAATATCTCTAACTCCCAAGTACCATGGCCTTAACACGCATAATGATGTTCTGCCTGATTTGCGCACCACTTACACCCAGCCTCTTTGTGGCCCCTCTTCTGATCACAGCCATATTGGGCTCCTCAGAATATGCCACGTCCCTTCAGGCCCTGACGCTGCCTCATATGCTCTTCCCGATTCATAAAATCGGCTTGCCCCACCTTCTCTTTGTCTTGATAACTAGTTGTCATCTTTAAGGTAGTTCTCTGCTTTAAACGATTTTTAAATAATGCTTATTAAGTACTTACCATGTGTCAATCAGTATTCTAAAAGATTTTACACGGAGCGTCTCCTTTTATTCTTTAAAATATTACTTCCTTGAGGAAGCTTACCTTGTTTTCTTTTTTTCAAAACCCCACCCCCTCCAGGAGTAGGTTAGCTTCCTTATAGCACATGACATGCTTGTAATGACTTAGCATTTTGTTATTGTTTGTGTAAAATGTGTGGTCATTATTTATTTTAAGTTCCAAGCAGATGGGTCCATGTCACTTGAGCTTACCTTACATCTCAAGTTCCTCATTCAGTGTCTGGCATATACTATACACACAATAAATATTCATGCTTTTTACAAATGCAAGAAGTTCAATATTACACATTAACCAGTGGGGAACTAGATAGAGGCTTAGGTCTTTTCTCTTGAAGTCTGGAACTTTTTCCAGTATGTTAATGATACTTGAGGAGATACATGAATATATCATAGATTATATTAGGGAGGAAGACAAGGGACACCAATATTTGAGAAAAGAGGGCGAAGTTCCTGAGCTGTCAGTTTTTTTGAGTACATACATAATTAACATTTGACTTTCATAATCCTTTTGTCTAGTAGGTCCTTATTTTCTAGCTTTTTATGCCGAAGAACACCTTGGCTTATAGAGGTTAAGTAACTTGACCAGTCACACAACTGCTAAGTGATAGAATTGAACAATTGATATCATAGAGTTTACTATATAGGGTTTGCAAAAATAACTTGCATTTGAAATAGCTGGTGCTTGTTTCTCTTTTACTGAGATAATCTATATACACTAAGCCACATCCATTTAGCATGAACAATTTGATGAGTTTTGAGACATGGGTTTACCTGTCATAATACAGAACATTTTCATCACTCAAGAGTTTCCTTGTGCTACCCTTTTGTAGACTGTTTCTCTCTATTCCCAGCCTTAGGTAACTAGTGAAGTGATTTGTCCCAGTAGTTTAGCTTGCAATTTCTAAATTTTATGTAAATTGATTCATACAGTAAACAGTTTTGTGACTGGCTTCTTTCACAACGTAATGATTTTGACATATATCCATATTACTGCATGTTTCAGTAGTTCCTTTTTACCGCTGAGTGGTACTCTATTGAATGGATATACCACAATCAAAATGACTTTACTACTTTGTTTATCCTTCAAGCTGCACATGTGTCTTTGGGTTGTTTCCAGCTTTTGGTTACTGTGAACAATGCTGCTCTAAATATTCATGTACAAGTCTGTATGTGGCACATAAATTTTCAATTCTCTCAGGAATATCTCGGTGTGAAATTGTGGGTCCAATGGTAGGTGTCTGTTTAACTTTTTAAGAAACTGCTAGTTTTTTTTAAGTGAGAGTATCATTATGTATTTCCACCAGCAGTATATGCCATCACTTGGTGGTGTCAGTCTTTCTAATTTCAGACTTTCTGGTGGGTGTATGGTGGGATCTTGTGTTGGCTTGTGAATTTTTCAACATAATCATATTGATGGTAGAAGGTGATACAACTGTGGGTTTGAGCATTCCGTGTTCAAGTCAGAATCAACCTGAAGTCCTTTTTCTCTTGTTGTAATAATTCATCCAGGCCTGTTATCCTGTCATTTCTTTTAGCAGAACTTTTGGTATATCTGCCTTTGTGAAATTTAGAGGAAGTAGACATAACTATTTTATAAGTCAACTGGGGAGCCCATTCATTTTCACTTATGTTAAAAATAGTGCTTGTTAAATATACTCATTGTGCATCGTTATTGTTCCAGCATCTTCTGAAAGTTTGTATATTATTAAACAGCAGTGAGTGAATTCTAAATAATTCCTGCTCTGAAGCTGAAAATTCCCAATTGTTGCCTTATTAGTAATCATAGGATTAATGCAAAGAGCTGCTAATTAAGACTTGCTTTTTTTTTTCTCTGAGTGCCACCATGGCAGCAAATGGTATCTTATACTGACAAGCTGTAAATTAAAATTTGCAGAATGCAAGACCCAGTCTAGGGAAAATGAAGTTATGTATAGGTGACTTGTTCCATTTGAATTAATCAAAGGGCTGCTGGTGTAGACCAGCTGTGTTCTGTGATGACAAAAATGAATCTTGACATTTTGGATAATGAAAATCCAGTTCACCACCTCTTAGAGATATGTATGATAATATATTGTCAGTCAGAAGCAGAGGGAAGGAGGGAAACAAAAAAACCCTGTGTCATTAAAATAGACAATGTGACAAGTGGACATTGTTGGATCTCCAGTTTCTAGGGGGAAAAATGCCAAGGGAAACCTCTTTTAAAAAAAATGATAGGAATAGCTGTTTTATGGGAGGAGGGCAAAAAGATTTGACTTTTGATGCATGATCTCTGTGACAATTGACTTTGTTCATGATGCCTAGTTTCATGGTTTATTTTACCGGGGTGCAGGGTGAGGCATGAAAAGCCCGGGAATGAGACTCACTTTTTCAGTTTGACAGTATTAATGCAATCATCTAGTTTATACCTTGTAAGCCCACTTATTATTTCTTTCTGCTTGTGTTTTTTCTAGTTTAGCGGATTAGCTGCACCGTCTCTTCAAAGGCTATCCAATCAAGGAGGGGTTATTAAAACCAGAGCGATTTATGACTGAGAATTAATTAGAGAAGCATTTTCATGCAAAACATCCAATTTTTTGATTAGCAATGGAGCGGGGCTGCAATTAACACTCTAGGAAGCTTAAATTTCCAGCTTTTTGATTCTCAGGAAATGAGATTATCAAACCGGGGTCAGACACTTGACAGCAAAGCGGGGGTGGGGGAGTGTGAAATTATATGTAAAAAAAAAATTGTCTTTTGATTTTACTTCTAAGATTGCCATTAAGGCAATGGAAAATTCAGAGAAGAGAAAGAACAAGAAATCTGAAATGTAAGAACCTAAAACGCCTTATTCTTTAGTGGCCTGTTTGCTGTGCAAAATCTCTGTTGTAAATGTTTGCTTGGATTACGTTTTAGAAGCACAGTGATATTTTTTGTTCCTGCATTATTACTTATTATTCAGTTTTTCTCCAATAAATTTCGTTTGCATATTTGGTTGCTGAACAAATATTTAGTGTTTATATGCTTTGGAGAGAAGCCAAAATTTCTTTCTAATGAAAAGGAACCTTTTTTCCTAAATGGTGGTTTGTTATTTTGGGAGTCTATGTTATTTATTTATTGGGGGGTGTTTTCAGTTACTTTAAATCAATTGAGACATAATTTAGGTGGTGAGTTATCTCAGGACATAGTTTACTACTTAATGATACGTGACCTCTGTCAAGCTTAGGTGCCTGAGATAAGAAGTAAGGCACTCCCACGCATCCTGTAAAAAACAGTGTATTCTGTCATCAGCGTAATTGGTGCTCCCAATGGAAAATTAACATAATGAAAATTCATTTGTTCTGGAAAATATTTTTCACCCTCCCTTTCTTAATTTAGACATCTCATTTCAGATTGAGAAATAGAAGAGCAGTGTATCTTTTGTGTCAGCTCACTCTGCCAGGACGAAACTCTTACCTTTCTCTTCTTTACCTGTTAGATTCTAAGATTTCTAAGTAAAGGGGCCTTGTCAGTACTTTTGAGTCATTCATCATACTCTTCACTTCCCTGGTGTTTTTTGTTTATTTTCTGTTTTGCACTCACGATTGCAGTGTGCACCTCTGAAGTTGTCAATATGTACATTTATGGCCTGCCTGCTCATTGACATCAATGAAATGGTTTGTATCCAGTATGAAGAGGGGACCCAGGTGATGAACCCTGCCTAGGTCTCATGTGGTGGTGGGGTTGTGAATCTGGCTTTTCTCATGCTCTCCAGGGTTGATCTTCTCTATTTATATAAAGGATTGGGGGTTATTTAAAAAAAAAACAGATTTATAAGCAGTTTTTGGACTGTGCAATCATGAATGAAAGAGACCACCATATGGTGACTATATAATCAGTGATTTCTGTCATTGCATTTTTTCCCTCTAAAGCATCTCTGATTTAGGAACAAGATTCATTGATCTAGTCTATCATTCTTGCAATCCCACAATGGATTCTCATCTTTATTTGTCAGCCTTGCTTAATCTTCCTTCCTTGTTGGTGAAGAGTATCTATCACTGGCTGGGTGAGAGTTGGCTGCAGTTTAATCTTGGGGAAAGGAGGAGGAAAAACTGCCAATCAGGGGCTGAAGAGTTGATCCTGTCAGATTTGGAGCCATCAGCCTCAAATGCTGGTCTTTGCGTTTTTGGATATTAATGGTTATATAGGCTTTTTCTGCTATCCAATAAATATTTGCTGAAAGAATTTATAAAGTTATTTTTATAGATTTTTTTTTGTTGGAAAATGTTTCCACAGTTCCAGATTCATAACATGGGGAGCCTAAGCAGGTGAATTAGTCATTTTAACTATATGTGCATGTTTGGGGGAGGGGGTGTGTGGATGACTTGCAGGGAGGCTGACTTCAGCATTGTACACAGATTTGTGGGGGAAGAGAAAAGAAGGTGCCTAGTCGTCATTAGATTTGCAAAATGCTGTTATTACATATAAACATGCACACATTCACAAGTATATATATAAAAACAGTTCCCAACTGTGAAAACATGAGTATTTATAGAAGAAAACAATAAAATAACTCCAACAAAAGCACATGAAACAATACCCTTTTGTAATAACTGTGGACATACCATATATTCGAATAAATGTGGACATACCATATATTCAAATGTTTTTTTTTTTTAAGAGAAAGGATCTTTTTTTTTTTTTTTCTTCCTAGGAGATAGAGAGAGAGAGAGAGACAGCGTGAGCAGGGGAGGGTCAGAGAGACAGGGAGATACAGACTCTGAAATAGGCTCCAGGCTCTGAGCTGGCAGTCAGCACAGAGCCCGATGTGGGGCTCGAACCCAAGAACCGTGAGATCATGACCTAAGCGAAAGTCAGACGCTAAACCGACTAAGCCACCCAGGCGCCCCTCAAATGTTTATTTCAGTATCAAAGATGGAAATAATTGAATTTATCAAAACTGGAAAAATTAATCAGGAGAGGCATTCTAATTAAATAGGAAACCATTTTAAAGAAAGCCAGGATTATTATTGAGAGGAGTGGAAAAACAAAGCATATTCTAGGCGTTTCTTCCCCCTCTCCTGTAATGTTAGGTTTTTAAAAACTATAGTTTGATATCGCTCAATTCATCAACTAATTAAGGAACTTGATTTACTTTAAGAGGCTCCCAATTATTAATAACCTTATTCCATTCTGAAGTTCCCAGTGGTGGGGTGAGGGTGTCAGCTGGTCTTCTGGCAACATCTCTGCTTGGTTTGGTTTGTTGTGTGCTCAGTTTGTATCATGGCGGATGATGGAGTTGGATGCAGGCTGTCGGAAATCTTTGCTGACAAAGTTTGGAAAAGATAGCTTTTAACACAGTCGGTCTTTAATAGTGGTTGAAACATGTATGTTTGTATGATTATCTCTTTCTGTACAGATACAGATATTAAGTATGCAGATAAATATTTAATTATTATTGAAATTTCCACTGGGAAAATTACATTGTTATTGAGTGCCTAAAACTCTGTATTCTTTAATACTATTTTTCATTAAAATACTTGATTTGATAAAGATAGCTTAGTCTAGCAGAAATAGTGTGGGAACAAAGAAGCCAACTTTTTATCCTGATCAATCTAATGTAAAAAATCAGATGTTTATGAGCTGATGGTCAGTTAGGCCAGTGAAATAAAAGTTGAGACCTTGGGGTTCCAAGCTATGAATTGGGAGAGATTCAGGCCAGGAGTTGAAATACATGAGGCATTTGTGTGGTATATAGAAATCCTGGGGTTGCTGAGTTTTTACAGTCAGGATCGATGGAAAGAGAAGTTCAAGATTTAAGTCTTGGTTGACCTCCTTACTACTCATGACACTTGAGGGATATCTTCAATAAGTTAGGGAGAGGGCGGACAGGTGGACAGTTAAAGTTTATAAGTATAAAACTCTTCCACCATCAGCTTTTTAAAAACCTTAATGATTCCCAGTGACCATGATTAAATGTTTACATTTGATAACTATACATTTATGAGCCCAATATATCTAAAATACATTAAAAAATATTAAAGCTATCTTCTCCAAACATTGCCAACAAAGATTTTTTGATGGTTTAATAGTCTGCGCTTGACTACAAGTTCTTGAGTTGGAACTGTAGGACTTTTGCCACCATTGTGATAATGGTCAGTGAAAAAACAATTGTTTGACTAAATAATGGCATCTTGTCTTTAATGGAAATAACTTGTTTTGATGACATGAAATAAACTAGAACCACAGAAAAATTTTTAGTAAAACACTAAGAATTTCTGCTTCTCTCTCTTTTTTAATGTTTGTTTATTTATTTTTGAGAGCGAGAGGGAAGAGAGAGAATCCCAGGCAGGCTCCACACTGTCAGCGCAGAGCCTGACACGAGCCTTGAACCCACAAACCATGAGATCATGACCTGAGCCAAAATCAAGAGTTGGATACTAAACGGACTGAGCCACCTAGGTGTCTTTCTCTCTGTCTCTTACATGAACCTTCTTTGAGGCCCAGGTGATTGCAAGACCCCCCCCCCCCAGGTTCCTGAGAGGACCTCACATTCACTATGATTCTTATAAGCTTTAAGTACTATTGCAATTGACATTAACATTTTCAGATTTTTAAAAATTCCTTGATAGTATAAGAACAGCAGCTTGAGGTTCTGTAGCTGGTTTCTCTTAAATAATGTAAAAAATGTTATAAATGATTAGAAGCTTGGATGACTTCCACATTTCTCTCTGGGAGTCTTAAATTACTCTGATTTTGTGGTTGTGTTCAATGTAATTTCCATTAACCGCTGCTGAGGGCTCCTGCTTGCTCACTGTGCCACCATGTCCCCTACAAGGCATTTAGTACAGGACGAATGAACAATCCCTTCCTTGTGTGTTCAGCGAGGGCACAAATATTTCAAATGGTCTTCCTCAACTAGAGTTTCTTTAAAATGGGAGACATGCTGAGGACATATTTTCAAAAATACTCTTTTTTCTGATAGCAGGTGGCTTATTTGGTAGTCATATTATGTTTGGCATTTGGCTGCCAGGTTGTCTTAGAATATTTAAATGGCTAGGAAGATAACGTTTCTTAATATTGACATATGATTGATTTCAGTTGAAGGTCAAACTCCATGGCAGTGGTCTAAAATCTAAATGCAGTCTCACGTATGTGACTGCAATTTGGACGGACTTCAGTAATTATTAATGCCTCAAAAACATTATATTCTCCTATGAGACTAGGAAGCATCTTCTGAGTTCATATAGTCTAGTGGTTTGAAAACGGAGTTTGTCCTCTAGAATATTTCCATGCCTGAAAAGATTCAAGAAATAGACCAGTCAGGATGCCTTGTCCTTCCCTGAAAGCTTCAGCCAGGGAGGCTCAAGTTTATTGTTTTGGTTGATATCGGGATTTAGTATAAGATTTTTTTTTGTTTTAATTGGAGCAGAGTTGACATATGATGTTACATTAGTTCCAGGGGTACAGCATAGTGATCGGACAACCCTATATGTTATGCTATGATCACCGTAGGTATATAAGTGTATAAGACTTTCCTTCAAGTGGCCCTCTGTATACTTTGATGTTTTCTGAATTTTTTGGAGTTTATTTTTTAAATATTTGTTTATTTTTGAGAGAGAGACAGGGCACTAGTGGGGCAGGGGCAGAGCGAGAAGAAACACAGAATCTGAAGCAGACTCCAGGCTCTGAGCTATCAGCACAGAGCCCAATGTGGGGCTTGAACCTTTGAACCGTGAGATCATGACCTGAGCCAAAGTTGGATGCTTAACTGATTCAGTCACCCAGGTGCCCCTGAATTTTTTTTTAAAGTTTTATTTTATTTATTTTGAGAGAGAAAATGAGCAGGGGAAGAGCAGAGAGAGGGAGAGAGAATCCCAAGCAGGCTCTGCACTGTTAGCACAGAGCCCGACCCAGGCCTTGAACTCATGAACCACAAGATCATGGCCTGAGCTGAAACAGGGATTAGATGCATGACCAACTGAACAACCCAGACTTCCCTATGCTTTTCGAATTTTATGAATGAAATTATTGCTCATGTTTGATGTAATTTTTTTAAAAGTTTAGAATCTTTCAACCTCTCACTCTTTTTGCTCCTCTGCCCAGACTGTCAGTTGTAAGGAATCTACTGTGCATTCTTCCACTTCTTGTTCTGTGTACTTCTATATGTATTATATGGTTTCACATACACACATTTTCCAAATGTTGCTCTTTCAGAAATGTTGCTGTGAACACTTTTATGAACAATTGTGAACACTCCCTTCAAATAGGTGTCTGGAAGAGGAATTCTTGCATAAGAGGATAAGCCCGTTCAAAATTAGAGTTTGAGTGGTGCCTGGGTAGCTTAGTCAGTTAAGCGTCAACTTTGTCTCAGGTCATGATCTCATGGCTCGTGAGTTCGAGCCCTGGATTGGACTCTGTGCTGACAGCTCAGGGCCTGGAACCTCCTTTGGATTCTGTGTCTCCCTCTCTCTCTGACCCTTCCCTACTTAAGCTGTCTGTCTCTCTCAGAAATAAATAAAAACATTAAAAAAAAATTCAGGTCTATTCAGGTCCAGTGCCCGCTTGTTAATCTGATTATTTGCTGTTTTTTGTCTTGTGCTATGAAAGTTCTTTATATGTTTTGGATATTAATCCCTCATTGGATGTATCATTTGCAAATATTTTCTCCCATTCGGTAGGTTGTCTTTTTGTTTTCTTGATCGTTTCCTCACTGTGCAGAAGCTTGTCATTTAGATGTAGTCCAATTGTTTATTTTTGCTATTATTTCTCTTGCCTTAAGAGACATGTCTAGAAAAAATGTTGCTATGGTCAATGTCAAAGAAATTATTGCTCATGTTCTCTTCTAGGATTTTATTTCGGGTTTCACATTTAGCTCTTTAATCCATTTTGAGTTTATTTTTCTATATGGTGTTGGAAAGTGGTCTAGTTCTATTCTTTTCCATGTAGCTGTCCAGTTTTCCCAGCACCATTTATGAAGAGATAGTCTTTTTTGCATTATACATTCCTGCCTCCTTTGATAATGAAGTAGCAGAAAGAGAAATTAAGTAAACAATTTCATTTATAATTGTACCAAAAAGAATAAAATACCTAGGAATAGACTTAACCAAGGAGGTGAGAGACCTGTACTCTCAAAACTATAAAATGTTGAGAAGTTGAAGATGATACAAAGAAACGGAAAGCTATTCCATGCTCATGGATTAGGAGAATTAATATTGTCAAAATGTCTATACTATCCAAAGCAGTCTATAGATTAAGTGCAATTCCTATTAAAATATCAACAACATTTTTCACAGAACTAGAACAAATGATACTAAAATATGTCTGAGAAACCGCAAAAGACCCTAGATACCCAAAGCAGTCTTGAGAAAGAGGAACAAAGCTGGAGGCATCACAGTCCCACATTTCAAGATATACTACAAAGCTGTAGTAATCAAAGCAGTATGGTACTGGCGCAAAAAACAGACACATAGATCAATGGAAAAGCTTAGAGGGCCTAGAAATGAATTCATGCTTATATGGGCAACTAATCTTAGCAATCTAAAAAATATCCCTATCAACCTAAAATTCCAAAATTTTATTGCCTTTTAATTAACGTTTCAAATCATTGGTAACTAAGTTGCGACTTGACTCTAGTTTTTCTTCTAAAAATTAGTCTGTTTTATAGACTATGGTCATCATAGTCTGTCTGCCTTATGGATTGATTATGAATAGGCATCTCTGTAATTTTTAGAAAGGGGGAACAGATGTTTAGTAACTTGCAGTAGGCCATACCACAGCAGAACCAGAAATTAGCATCTCAGTCTATTGAGATGTGCTCTCCAGAGAAAACACATTTGCCATGCAAATAGGGCATAGTTATCTGTGAAGCAACACATGCTCCAACATGTGGCATTTTCCTTTGGAAGGCATGGTAATCAGCTTTGTGTTCTATTCCTCGTGTTGCATACCTCCATGAAGAATTACCTCCTGGCTGAGGACCAGAGCTGAGCATGGCTGGGAGAATTTTAGCATGACTAGTTGACTGACTTTTTTTCCATCACCCATAGCTAGTGGTGAGGTATAAATAATAAACTAGGGCATTAGAAGCCCTCTCCTCCTAAAATAAAAAAATCAACAAATATATAGTTATTTTAATCTACGGCCATAAAGGCACTTAGTAGAATTTGTAATAGCATTTCTTATGTTTCCTTGAAAACTGGGTCTTTTCCATGGAAGATGTGAAATACGATGTGTATCCTGAGACCATATTGTCCAACGTGAGGGCCCATGAGAATACCTAGAGGGTTTGTTAAAACACAGACTGGTGGACTCTTGTTTCCTGAGTTTCACATTTAGTAGGTCTGTGGTGGGGTCTGAGAATTTGCATTTCGAGCTTAATTTAACATGGCCCTTCATGCTGTTGGTCCAGGGAATACCTTTTGAAAACCTCTACTCTCAACCTTGCAGTAAAATGAAGAATGAGGGTGATAGTCAGGATAGCCCTGTTATCTTTGACCAGCTGATTTTGTTGACTCTTTTACACGATAGCACCCAGGAATCCTCTTATTTCCCCTGGAGATCAAATCTAATAGAATTATGCTTGTGTATTAAGAGATCATCAACCTTACACCTTTTCCCCTGGGCCTGGAGCAATTTGAAAAGAGACATTCCCATCAAATGACATAAAACCTGTAGCTATAGTAACAAATTAACAATTGCCAGGCTCTATAAGTGGGTGTTTGTACATGTCTCCTTCCTTTG
This sequence comes from Proteles cristata cristata, assembly GCA_017311185.1. NCBI lineage: Eukaryota > Metazoa > Chordata > Mammalia > Carnivora > Hyaenidae > Proteles > Proteles cristata. The sequence continues at coordinate 794,220 of JAESUZ010004246.1, forward strand.
GGTTTTCTGCATCAGTTACAAACTGGAGATGGGGGATGTTTAGGAGAAGGTTGAAGGACTAGTTTCCAAACTGTTATCCTAATAGAAATTTTGGACTCTAATTTTAAATTGAAAATGAGAATCAGTTTAGATGCTTCATAGCATACTACATTCTTGAAAAAAGTAGAGTACACATATGCCACCTTTATCCTGGATGTTTAATTGTACATTAGTATCTTTTGAGTTTCTATTCTAGACTTTCTTCTGATTATTTCTGGTCCTGAGCGATTTTGAAGGAAATCCAGTAGAAAGTACTGGTTGTTTAGCAATGTTCATTCATGAGCCCCTTTCTTTTCCTCTTTCTTCCACATTTTGAGTGTATTCTATCTAGGTGGTAATGTTCCCAGTTTAAGTAAATGAATTTTTCTGGTGTGCTTGGCAGTTAGGCATGGCCAGTGAAATCTAAGCTGAGGCGGTTAGACAGGGCTTTGAGAAAATTCCTTAACAGGCCTGACCCAGCTGGAAGGTGTTCCTTTATAGCGTTCTCTCCTCTCTGTCTGGAATTTGGGCACGATGGCTGTCATTTCAATGGCCGACTGCGATTGTGAAAACATCTTCAAGTTGGAAGCCAAGAAGTAATGTTGGTCGAGCAGGAAGGAGCCTCGCTCCCTGATGTGACACAGGAGTCTGCATTCCAGCCCAGGACTGTGTACTTTCAGATTGGAGGGAGAAATAAGTCTCTGTCATATTTAAGCGGTTTGTATGTGTTTTCTGTTATTTGCAGGCAAACCTTCAAACCATTGATACTGATGATTGCGTTTTCTCTCTTTTTAAAGAAGGTGTGTCTTCCAAACCTAGGAGATAGTCACTGCTGCCCCTTTGAATTCATTAAAAACGATCCCACACGTATGACTTCATACCTGTCATCTCACACCTTTTATTTTTTCTTTCCTTGTGAAGTAACATGTTTCAGAGTCAGATACACCTGTTTGATTTTTCACAACTTTATTGAGGCATCATTGAAATAACAAAATCCACCCACTTAAGGGGTACAGTTCAGTGATGCTTAGTGAATTTACTGAGTTGTTCAAACATCAGCACAATCCAGTTTTTAGCATGGATTTGTCACTCCAATAAAATCCCTTGAACCTAGTCACAGTGAATTCCTCCCCCAGCCTCAGACAATCACTAATCTACTTCCTGTCTTTATAGATTAGGGTCATTGCACATAAATAGAATCCTACAATTATGTGATCTTTTGAATCTGGCTTCTTTCAGTAGTATTTTGAGGCTCCTTCATGTTATATATGTCAGTAGTTCATTACTTTTTATTGATGAACAGCTTTCCATTATAAGGAAATATCACATTTGCCTATCCATTCATTTGGGTTCCTTCCATTTATTTTTTTTGGCTGTTACATATAATGCTGCTATGAACATTCTTCTGCAAGAATTCTACTACTTGTCTCTAAAAAATGTGATTTCCTTGTGTCTAAAAGGTGATGTTACAGTCTTCCTCATGGAGTTGCTGTAAGGATGAAATCCTATAAGAGATCATTTATTAAGAAATCTAACCAGTGTAGGCACACAAGCAATAAAATTGTTTTAAGAGCATACATTAAATACAAATCACACCATTACCGTGACTTTTAGTAATGCACGGTGGGTGGCAATAATGGGACCCACGGGGCTGCAAATGACTAATTAGTACCGTCATGATAGTTTGCTTGGTTCATTATGGACAGTGTGGTACAGCTCACAGCAGAAGCCGCGGTGACGCTATTAGGATCCTTCTGGTGTTGCACAAGTTGTGATGTTTTGGTTCCTAGGGTTTGGTGGGTAAGAATCATATTGTAGTTCTAAACTGCAGTGTGCAAATACATGTTTTATTTTGGGAAGCACTTAGAATTGAAGACAAATTACCTGAAACTTTTAGCCCTATGCCTGATGTTGTTTTTATCTTTAAAAGTTTGATCCATTTTCTAGGAAAAAAAAAACTTTCTGAGATATTCTGTATATTTCTCATTGTCTTGAACAGACTATTTTAAACAATGCAACTTTTTCTTGATAACCTGGAGTGATTGTTATGAAGTTTAAAGAGTAGACTATACTAAAGGTTGGGTCTATTTGTCCTTGACTTAGACCATCCAGATTCTGTTTTTTTGTTTTCTAGGCTCAGCTTTTCAGTTTATTTGTTATTTATCTCTTCTGTCTTTGTTTCCCTCTTTTCCAGCATTTTCTTCTGCTTTTAGCTTATTTTCTTCAAGTACTCTTGCTTTCAGTTTTTCTTTTTAGAATTAGAAATTGGATATAAGAATGTGTTGCTTTTTGAGCACTCTCCGCAATAGCTAAAACATGGAAAGAGCCTAAGTGTCCATCAACAGATGAATGGATCAAGAAGATGTGGTTTATCTATACCATGGAATACTACATGGCAATGAGAAACAATGAAATCTGGCCATGTGTAGCAACATGGATGGACCTTGAGGGTGTTATGCTGAGCGAAATAAGTCAGGCAGAGAAGGACAAATATCATATGTGTGCACGTATAGGAGGATTAGGAGGAACTTAACAGAGGACCAAGGGGGAGAAGAAGGGTGGAAATGGTGGGGGAAAGGGAGAGAGGCAAACCATGAGAGACTCTTGAATGCTGACAAAAACTGAGGACTGATGAATGTGGGGGGGAGGGAGGGATGGGCATGGAGGAGGACACTTGTGGGGATGAGCACTGAGTGTTATGTGGAAACTAATCTGACAATAAACTATTTGTAAAAAAAAATGTGTTGCTTTTTGTAAAATAAAAGTAAATAGACCTGAGGTGAGTAATAAGGCTTATGAAATTTTTAACGTCCATCTTGTCCCTTAAGAGGCTTTTTTTGTTTACTTTCAATTATTGGTTATTATCTGGAGTCAAGAAATTGCTGGGTGTATGTGAGCTGTATCTGCTGTCCAAATTGCTGGAAGGCAATTGGGCAGAGGACAAAATTGGTTGTTCCATTGAGTGGTATTTTTCTAGCACATTCATGGCTGGCTCAGGGCCCTACATCATGCTTGTTGATATATGTGGTGTGATACCCAACATTTACTGGGTGCTACATCCAGACATTGTTCTGAGTGATTTACATGTATTAATGGTACAGTGATAATATATTGTTAATATTATATAACTCAACTTGATGAGTTTTGCTCTAATATTCAACTCTCAGGAATATTTCTGTATTTATAACAAATAGAAATTCCTCCAGGTAATTTCTGCTATACCTACCTCTGGAATGAATGTTTGAGAAAATTTGACAAAGAGGTGCTCTGTGCAGCATCAGATAACGTCTTGAATATCTAAATTATTGATGAGAGGCTACCTAGTCTAGACTTAGACTGTTCATGGAGACAACAAGAAGCATCAAAGTTGCTAAAAGGAGAAAAATAACACAAAAGTGTGTAACAACAAATATGTTAGCATTTTTGAGTTGGTCAAATGGCAGTGACCCTCTCAGAGCTTAGACTTAGGGGCACTAGGAACTAGGCACTAACATGAGAAAAACTGGAGATAGGGATTATTTTGATCCATATTTTGTTTGTTATACTAAATTCTCTGCATGTAAGGAAAATTTCCTCTCATGTATCAGACGAAGGATATTCTGAATTATTGTTGCCACTGCTAGTTTATCATGTATTACAAATCAGAGGTTCAGATTGGTAAACCCAGTATTAAACTCTGGTTCTTACTAATGTCAAATGCAACTTTTAGAGCATGTTGTTTTTCTTGTTCGTGTCTCTATAATGTAGTTGATTTTGATTACTAGGTGCTCAGTTTTCTAAGGTTTTATTTATTTATTTATTTATTTATTTATTTATTTATTTATTACAGTTTATTGTCAGATTAGTTTCCACATAACACTCAGTGCTCATCCCCATAAGTGTCCTCCTCTATGCCCATCTAAGGTTTCATTTTTAAGTAATCTCTGCACCCAATATGCAGACTAACAACTCTGAGATCAAGAGTTGTTTGCTCCGCTGACCGAGCCAGCCAGGCGCCCCCAGTTGCTCATTTTCTTGTCGTATAGCTTTATACTATGGTTGGTTTTAATTATTATACTGTGAGAGTGATAAAGAAGTGGGCTAATATTTTTCCATGACCAGTTAATACTGATGCACAGCACACTGCATTGCCAGAACTTCAGAGCATACTTCCTTTAGGTGGGCTGTAAATCTGTTCATCTTATGACCTTGGAGGTTGGGAAGAACAATGAATTTCCCAGTGGATTTGTTTGTCACCAATCTAGTTTCTTCCAGTAGCAAAAGTAAAAGTTCCAGTACAGCCACCTTCTTAAAGAACTTACCAGCAATTTGTAATTACTATCAAGTTAATGAAAACATACCATTGAAGAGCCTTATTGTTGATAACTATGGTTTTATCAATCTGAATAGAAAATTTGTCCTTGATCTTAATTGACATCTCATCAATACATCTTTGAATTGAATCATTGCTCAATGTGAGTACTTTTAAAATACTGGAAGGAATTTGATGCATCACTTTTGAAAATACAGTCTCTAGTGTAAGTCATATGGCAGTCTCTGCAACTGTATGAACACCAGAAGATTTGTGGTTTTTTTGCCTTTTTTTTTTTTTTTTTTTTTTTTTGCTTTTTAAAATATAACTTTATTGAGGGGCACCTGGGTGTTCAGTCAGTTAAGCATCTTACTTGATTTCGGCTTGGGTCATGATCTCATGGTTTGTGAGTTCAAGCCCCACATTTGGCTCTGTGCTATCGGTGCAGAGCCCGCTTTGGATTCTCCTTCTCCTACTCTCTCTCTCCCCCTACCTCACTTTCTTTCTCTCTCTGTCTCAAAATAAATAAATAAAATTAAAATATATAGCCTTATTGAGCTATAATTCACATGACCATACAATTCACCCATTAAAGTATATAGTGTGGTGTTTTTTAGGATATTCAGAGCTGTATAAACATCACCACAATCACTATTAGAACATTTTCATCATCCCCAAAACAAATCTTGTACCCTTTAATACTCTTTCATTTTCCCCTCACGTTGGCAGTCACTAATCTACTTTCTTTCTCTATAGGTTTTCTTTTCTGGACATTTCATATAAGTGGAATCATATGATATGTGATACTTTGTGACTTTTTTCACTTATGTTTTCAGGATTCATCCATATTATAGCTTGCATCAATCCTTCATGTCTTTTCTTTGCTGAATAATATTCCATTGTGTGGCCATTTTATTTATCCATTCACTAGTTGGTGATAATTTGAGTTATTTTCACTTTTGGGGTTATTTCCACTATTTGGCTACTATGAATAAGGCTGTGTTGAACATGCATGTGTAAGATTTTTTGTGGCCATAAGCTTCATTTTGCTTATGTATATACCTACAAGTCGAAAGGTTGGAAGATATGGTAACCCTTTTTACTGCCAAACTACCTGTTCATTTTGTAAAATAGAATTTGAACCATTCACAGTAGAAAATAATCATTTATGATAGTTTTGTTTCAGGTCATTGTCTTCAAGGTGAGTACTTTACCCTTTGTTCTCCTGCTTTGTGAACCTGTCCATTTATGACATGGGTCAGTCACTAACTGCAATGTAGACACATATCCACCTAAATCTGTTCTTTCTACCCCTAATCTATATGTTTAGCTACATATCCTCATGAACTAAGGAATAGGAGATATACTAGAACCATGAAGAAACTGATACTGGACCAGAGTGAGTAAATGAGAGCTTCTTGCAGTTACAGGAATTCCACACATTGAAGTGACAGTGTGAATGTACTTAATGCCACTGAATTGGACACTTAAAAATGGTTAAATGGCTATATGTGGAATTTAAGAAACAAAACAGATGAACATAAGGGAAGGAAAGCAAAAATAAGAGAAAAACAGAAGGGAGACAAACTATAAGAGGCCCTTAAATACAGAGAACAAACTGAGGGTTGCTGGAGAGGCAATGGGTGATGGGGATTAAGGAGGGCCCTTGTTGGGATGAGCACTGGGGTTATATGTAAGTGATGAATCTCTAAATTCTACTCCTGAAATCATTATTGCACTTTATGTTAACTAACTTGGATTTAAATGAAAAAAAAAAAGAAAAGGTTAAATGGTAAATTTTATGTCATGTATTATTTTATTTAAAAAAAAGAAAACCTATTCACTGTAACAATGAAATAGTGACAACTACCCAGATTCTTCACAATAAAGAAATTGTGGTTAAGTGAATATTTCATCAAAATTTTAGGAAGCATATTGTTTTATGAGAGCACAGAGCCTGGGAGGCTGAGTCAGTTGAGTGGTCATGGTCTCATGGTTCTTGAGTTCAAGCTTCAGGTCAAGCTTGCTGCTGTCAGCTCGGAACTCCCTTCAGATCCTCTGTCCCCCTCTCTCTGCTTGCACTCTCTCAAAAATAATAATTAAAAAAATATGTATATAAAACTAATGTTCTTTGAGAGTTTTAATAGGAAATAGTTATGTTATAAATGAAAATTATATATTCAGTACAAACATGTAAATACAATACATAAAAACAGGTATGTGTTTACTTGTGAAACTATGTGAGAAGTTTCTAAAAAAAATGATCAGCAAGAAGGTAGAAAATCCAACCCAGAGAGTAATCCATATAAACTTCTTCATAGAAAATGGAGAAAAATCGGACGGAAGTTGACTATAACCTAACTAGCCTCCAAATGAGAATTATGAGTAATTGATAGAGGTTGGGCGTTTATAGGAAGTCAGGTCTGCCAACCTGTGGCATTACGAAGCCGTTTTCAGATGAAGTTCTTGTGTGAAACAGACCACTGGACCAATGGGAACGAGTAAACATATTATTTTCTTTTTAGAACTTACTGCATATGATAATTCAATGTAGAATGGATATGTAGTCTATAATCAGTATTAGAACAGTTTGGAAAAAAAATCTAATTTGTGAAATATCTGACAAAACTAATTACAGATGGAAAAAAATAAATGTAACAAAACAAAAAATTAGAATGCAGAAGTAAATTTTAGCTGTTTGGACATGCAACGACTTAAAAGAACTAAAGGATAGGACAATTTAATATTGCTACATAAAAATATAAAAACTTTCTGTCATTGAAACATGAAATTAATAAATTTTTAAAATAAAAAACCTGGGCGGCTCAGTCGGTTAAGCGTGCGACTTCGGCTCAGGTCATGATCTTATGGTTCATGGGTTTGAGCCCTGCATCAGGCTTTGTGCTGACAGCTAGCTCAGAGGATGGAGCCTGTTTCGGATCCTTTGTCTCCCTCTCTCTCTCTGACCCTCCCCTGCTCATGCTGTCTCTCTCTCTCTCTCGCAGAAATAAATAAAATTTCAAAAAAAAATTTTTTAATTTAAGTTTTAATAAAATTAAAAGCTAAAAAAATAATATTGCAACAAATGTGGCAGAAAGGCCGACATTCTTATCAGATACAAGCCTTTTATTTTTAATTGAAGTATGGTTGACGAACAATGTTACATTAGTTTCGAGTATATTACATGATGATTTGAAAACTCTGCATTATGCTGCGCTCACCACAAGCGTAGCTACCAGCTGTCATCATGAAATACTATTAAAATACCATCGACTATTTTCTCTCTCCTGTACCTTTTATCCCATGACTTCTTCATTCCATAACTGGAAGTCCATGTCTTCCATTCCCCTTCAGCCATTTTATCTGTCTCCGCCCCTCTGCCCCCCACACCAGTAAACCACCAGTTTGTTCTCTGTATTTGAGAGTGTGTTTCTGTTTTTTTTTTTTTTTTTTGTAAGCCTCTTCTGGGTTCTCATAAGACCTGTGCATGTCTCTTTAATCTACTGACTGCATTTGTTTTCTTTTTTAAGTTTGTTTATTTATTTGGGGGGGGGGGGAGGATCAGAGAGAAGTGGAAAGAGGATCCGAAACAGGTTGCACATTGCGCAGGGCGCAGGGTCCAAACCCATGAACTGTGAGATCATGACCTGAGCCAAAATAAAAAGTCAGATGTTTGACTGAGCCACCCAGACACTCGTGCATTTTTTTAAATTATTTATTTATTTATTTATTTATTTATTTATTTATTTATTTATTAAATGTTTTATTTATTTCTAGGAGAGAGAGAGAGAGACAGCGTGAGCAGGGGAGGGTCAGAGAGAGAGGGAGTCACAGACTGAAACAGGCTCCAGGCTCTGAGCTGGCAGTCAGCACAGAGCCCGACGCGGGGCTCGAACCCACGAACCGCGAGATCATGACCTAAGCGAAAGTCGGACGCTTAACCGACTAAGCCACACAGGCGCCCCTTGTGCATTTTTTTTTTAAATTGCTGTTTTTCTATCTGTCTCATTCAGTGGGGGTCCTGTGTTCATTTTTACGTTTTTAGGGACAAGCACAAAATCTAGCCCCTGGAAGGAACCCAGTAATGTCTGAGTATGAAGGAATTAGATTTTAATGCCCTTGCTTTACTGAGGTGTGAAATGCTTACCAATGCATTTCAGTTGATGTCGATTTGAGTAAAGGGCAGAAAGGTACTCTCAGTTAAATTATTGTACAAATGTAGACTTTTGGTGTAAAATATTTTAAAAGATTAAATATATATCCCGGCAAAAAACGGAATGGCTGTTGGAGTCATACTATAAATTATTAGTTAATATAAATAATGAGAGATCTTTTTGCTGTTCTTGTTCATTCTTCTCTCTTTCAATTCCTTTAAGCCCTACCTTCATGCCCCAGGTCCTTATTTCACTTTTCTCCTTTCCCTATCATTTTTCTCTCTTTCTCCCACCTTCTTCTTTCCCTATCTTTTGCCCTCTTTCCTCCCCACAACAAGCTCAGTAAGAAAGTAAAGTTTCTGAGTTTCATTTATGCCTTTCCCCACTTGGCCATAAGAATCAACCAGGTGTGTGTTTCAGATAATCCCAGTATGATGGGGAAGTAAATGCAAGATGACTACTGTTGGTGATGTATAAAATAAATAAAACGATGTTATGTGGAATGTTGACCCTTCAGGGAGGGCTATTGTGTGCAAATTACATGATTTGAATGGTAGACTGAGCCAATTTAATATTGGCTAGTGGAAATGACGGTGTTTATAAATTTGCAGAGTGACATTTGTATGAATCAGGCTTTGAATTTTATTGCATTGAATATACTTACTTTAATATTCTTCTTCTAGAACTGTTTATGCTTTGGGAAACACTAGTTTAAAACTTGAAATCCTTAGAAAGTGGATGATTTTCATTTTACCTAATCTTAAATGATGACTGTAATTAAGATGTTAGGTTTGTAAATCACTCTGCCATAGCCTGTGAAAAAAAAGTTTTTTTTCCCCTCATGAATTTCTCACTGAAAATAGTTTTAGCCATTTCTGTTTAAAAATGCTTTCGCTTAAGCAATGAATATTCCTTATTTCTGTAGTTTTTGAAATTTTTATTGCTCCTAATACATTTAAACAATAATGGGGGGTGCTGAATGAAAGATAACCTAGAATTATACCTCCAGAGTAATAAATAATATTTATTATTTATGATTTATCCTAGTTCTGTTTCATATGTATTTGTAATTTTAACAGCATGATAATAATGATATGGATTCAACTTTCCTTAAAAATGGATGTAAGTAATTTATCTTATGACTTCTAGTCATTAAATCAAAATCAGCAAAGGTATTCATCAAGACTAATATTTGTTCTCTTCAGCCATTTCAGTACATTTTAAGAAGTTCCAATAGAGTTTAATACCAACCTTCAGTAATGTGTTAATCTTTTAAAATTATCAAGCTGGCAAAAGTCCTTCCAAAAGAAACACACAGACCCCCTAACTACAGGTGTGGGCCACCATTATCTTTCCTGAGTTTTGTGCCGTTAATGTGTTTTGAATCTCTCCGAGGTACGTAATATGTGTGATTTGTTTGAGTTTCAGCCATAACTTAGTAGTGATTTTTCTCCATTATGGACTTTACACATAATGAATTTCAGGAAATAGGCAACAACATCTTCTTCTGCTTGTAGATAAAGACAGTAATATGATGAAGTGATCAAATACAAATGCTCCTTTAATTTATTTTGCCAAGACACTTATCCATGTTTTATTTATAAGGCAATTGAAGTCATTCATTTTGTATGGAACTCTTCCTCTTCTGAATAACAAATAATATATTATCATATATACCACATTAGGGGAGGAAGTGATGAAAGCCATACTTGAAAATAAAAGTTTAATACTTTGGGCTCATTGGGCACAATTATAGTGGCACTGTCTTTGTTTCCAACTGGATCATAATTGTGTGCTCAGATTTTTAAAGAATTGGGATGGCTTATAGCACAGTTGTGTAGAAAATAGAAAATTCTTTGTTCAGGGAAGGAAAAACTTTCTTTTCAGCTACAGAGCATTTTAAATGCATGGGTTCTGTCTCAGAAATATCCCTTTGTAAAATCCTTGCACACACGTGACTTCAGGTTGTCTCATGGGAGGGGTGATGAGAAGGAAATTGAAGCCTGTCTGAAAGCCACAACCAACTGACTTGTTTTGAACTCTTTTCAGAAGCCATCCCATGTGATGGGCATCTGCAACATTTCCCTTCTGCACCAAATCAAGTAATGTTTACCACTGGTGTTTTACTCTCCACTTGGTGTTTGCTTTTGCCTGATGCCATTAAGAAATCGATTTAGAGTTGCATCATGGTGATAATTGTTACTTACCCCTAGGTACAATTCCAGCTAATGACTATAATATGCCACAGCTTCTTACGTCTGATTGCTTGAGACTATACCCACTTTGGGGAGAGCTTAGAATTAAAGATCATGCCAGAAAGAAAAGTCTGAAGTTTAGGATGTCGTAGCATAGAAGTCAGGTGACGAGTTAGCTGGTGTATACCTCTGTTAAAGGAGACACTGCATATTAAATTCTATAAGGATTTATATATATTTATGGTTAATAGTTCCCTATGAATTAGTTTGGATAGATCCATGTGATGTTGGTACCATAGTTTACTGAGATGTTTTTTCAAACCATGGTCCCAGACAGCTCAAATCTTACCATAAGAGTCCTTTCCATCATGCGCTCTTTCTTAGCACACTGAAAGTCATCTGACTTGTAAACCATTTTTTTTAGGAATATCCGCTATGTACAGAGATTGACCTATCACAACATATCTGATAATTACAAAGATGTTAGTTTGTGATTGTTTTCATCTCCTGTGTGGAATTTCACAAAGCTATTCTGTTGTCAGAGCATTTGAAATCTTTTCTATACAGAGAGCTTTTGACCTATTCCATCTTGTAAGTGTGACATTTAGCCATCTGAATTACCCACCACAGGTTATTTGCTAGTTACTACTTTCATACTGTAAGGGCTGTTGATTCCTAGAGTGCCTCACAGTGTCCTTTTAGTAGTACCTTGGGTAGTATTTTGGACCGAGGAAAATGCAGCTCCTAATGATGTATTTGCCAAGTTATCTCTGAGTGGCCTTTTCCTTTTCTCAGAAGAGCCAGTGCTATTTGGTTAATATTTCCAAGGTCACATGGATTGCTGGAAATTATTCCTATTCAGACTAAATAAGCCATCTGAAACTTTAAAGGTTTTTTTTTTTTTTTTTTGTAGTTTCCAGGTGAGAACAGTAAGCTGGTGTTGCTTCCTGACATGTCTGCGGATTTTAGAAGAGAACAATGGGCATATGTTTTTCTTAGAAAATTCTTTATGATGGGGTTTATGAGAAGTTTCTGGGACTGTTTGGGAGTATTTCCTTTTCCCTATATGACTCTCTTCTTTCTAAAGTAGGGTTCTTAACAATTTTTGAATCATGAACACTTTTGACTTCTCAGAATAAAGTTAAATGGATTAAAAGTGCACAGAAGGAGTACAAAATGAACCAAGTGTGTTGAAATACAGTTATAATAAGTAACAAGATCTAGTGGCAGGTCTGATGATAGTATATTTTTGAAGCAGTTGTGAGCATAATTTTGAGATTTTTCAAACAACTGTAATAGGATATGAAAATATTGTTGACTTCTATTGGCGACAAAGTTGCAGGCATGTTAACACTGTTGTAGTTGTTGCCTGTGATCAAAATTAATTTCAGTTAGCAGTTAGTAAAATAAAGATAAGTTTCTTTTTCTCCCATTCAGGGTCATGCACTCCTTGAATTCTATCCATGGATCCCAGATTAAGAAGCCCTTTCGTAAAGGGATTCCTACTTTCCTATCATTATTTTTTGTGAGTTCATATTCCAGAGTGAGAGAGACAGTTATTTGCCTTTTGTTCCTGAAGGACTGACTTCCTTCAACACTAGCAGATGAGTCCTATAGTACTGCTGAGGCTCCAGTGTCTTTAGCCCCTTCTGCCAGAAGAGACGTATGTTTGGTGCATTATTTTCCTTTCCCCAGTAATAGGCCCTTTCTTCACTTGAGAGACCAATACAGTATTGTTCCCCAAGCTGTTGAGAAATTCTTATTTCTTTGGGATGGTGTAGACCAAAACATAAATCAGTTTGACAGAAATGCCCACCCTTTTTCTTTCCAATTTGCTGAAATAAGTTAATCCCATTTATAAATGTTGACCACTCCTCCTCTCTCCAAGCTGATGTCCGGTTAGGAATTTGTGATACAGGATCGGTAATTTGAAGTCAACCAGTTATTCACTGGTCTAAGAAGAAAGATCAAATTGATTTGAGAAGAATTTGTTTTTTAATACATGATCTAATATTGTATAAAAGTTTTCCCACTGACTTGTATTCTGTTTCTTAGGAGAGAAGTTTACCAGGATAGAGCTTCCTGCAGCCAAACAAAAATATATCATGACTATCTAGTTTTCCAAATCGATTCACTTCTTTTTGCAAGGCAATCACTTCTCTGGGCACATCTGAGAGGATTAGCAGTATAAATAGAACTAATTTTACTATAGAGACTTAATGGGAAACCAGCTTAGATGACAGTAGAAAAGGGAGCAATGTTGTAGGGACATTAACCATAATACTACTCCCATTAGTTGGATTTTTCTTGCATCAGGCTGTAGTTGATTTGACATGCAATGACTGGATCTTTTATGTCGGTTAAGGGCTGAACACAACAAGTAGGGACCTTTGCCTGATTTCTGAACCTAGGGTATTCCTATGATACATCTGTTGTGTTATATTCTGAGCTGTACGCAAAGGAATGAGATGCAGGCAGTGTGGTAGAGTGTAGTTTGGGAAAGCTGGAAAATCACTGTAAAACTAAAGGGAAAGATGTAGTCCAAAACCCTGGTTAGAATTAACTTTCCAATTATACAGAAGAGACAAATCATATATGGATGAAACAAAAGGTTTCAGTTCATTTTGCGATGGCAATGAAAAGTGTGAGTGAGAAAAAAGGTAGAAGCTCTAAATATTCTATTCCGTAAACCACTTCAGGAAGACCTAGGTAACAGTCATCAAAATTCCCAAGTGAAATGCAACATTGTTCTAAAAATAATAAAAATTCTTTCCTATTTTTAGCAAAAAAAGGGGGGGGTTTAGGGGACATATTTACTTTTCACCTTATTTTTCATGGTCTGACATCCTTGAATAGATTAGTCATTATTGAACTTTATTTGCATCAGAATCATCTGGAGGGCTTGTTAAAACACAGACTCCTGGGTACCATTCACTCCCCTTCAATTTCTGATTCATTATTAGGTCAGGAGCAAGACCCCAAAGTTTGGATTTCTAACAATTTAGGTACCACACTTTGAGAACCTCTGTGCTGTCTTATCCACCTCATTATTTCCTCGTAGCAGTGTTGACTTACCTGAAGACTTGCTTAATGTGTCTGAATGACCCAATAGACCACCTCATCTTATTAAAAACAAAAATGTTTTCTTATGGTCTTAGCAAATATGTATGTTAAGTAAATATTAATGTTGTTAATTGGCTGTGAACATTCTGATTGTTAGAAATGTACTTAAATGTTTTGGAGTGCCTGGGTAGCTCAGGTAGTTAAGCGTCCAACTTCAGCTCAGGTCATGATCTCGCGGTTTGTGGGTTTGAGCCCCATGTCGGGCTCTGTGCTGACAGCTAGCTCAGAGCCTGGAGCCTACTTCGGATTCTATATCTTTCTCTCTCTGATCCTCCCCTGCTCACTCTGATTCTCTCTCTCTCAGACATAAATTTTTTTTTTAAAAAGAAATACACTTAAATGTTTTATCAGTTATTGTGATTTTGAGTTTGGCTTTGGTTATGCCTTGGATAACTACCAGCTTACACGTGCGTATGTGTGTGTGGTTGGGGGGGTAGCTTATATTGTGTTCAGATTGTTGTTAGACATCATTTGATTTACGCAAGCCTAAATAAGGAATAGGGTTTCAAATTCTCTTCTTTGGTCATTGAAATTATTGGTTTATTCAAATTCGACATGACCATTTAATATTTTAAATGAGCTGGGAGCCTTCAAAGTGCTCAGATTGAGAAGATATATGGGTACTGTCTGCACTATTCAATTTTCTGTAAACCTATAACTAGTCTAAAAATTAAAGGGGATTGGTTTTTATAAAAACTGCTGAGACCCAACACATTTGTCTGAACAAAAGGAAAAGGGGCTCGAAAATATACATAGGTTTGACAGTTATTGGACAAGAAAGATCCCGGATGTGCAAGGGTGTGTGTGTGTGTGTGTGTGTGTGTGTGTGTGTGTGTGTGTGTGTGTGTGTGTGTGTGTGTGTGTGTGTGTGTGTGTGTTTAATCCCTATTCATTTATACATCCAAACACCAACAGATGTATGATTTAGCATTTGCTCTGCACCTCTGGCTCTAGGGACTGTGGAGTTTTTGTATGTGGATTCTCTGCTGTGGTGAACTCTGTCATTGTTCTGAACAGCTGGGAATGGAGGGTAGCTCATTAAGACAGGAGATGTTATCCAAGCCTCCCCTGGCATCCCAAAGAGGAGTGAATATGTTTTGCTTCCCAAGATCTAAAGTATCCATTTCGTTACCACCTAGTGTTCTCTTCGCCTTTATTGAAAAACTCTATTGGCCCCATTGCCTCTTTGAATGATGTGCACAGTTTATGCCAGCTGTTCCCTTGTTAGCCTCTTCTCCTTCTTATTTCACTGTTTATTATGTTTAAAGTGTATGGTGTGCCTTTTACTTCAAAAAATAAAACCCCAGTATAATTAGTACATATCACTTGTTTATGTAACTAGAACAATATTAAGAACAGATTTCCACGAATAAATCCCTATCATCCAGACATCTCTGCACCCTTAGGGATAAAAAGCAACTTCACTGGGGAAGGGGTTTAATTTAAATTCATTATGCTTATCTGGGAAGGAGCTTACATTCGAGTCTGTATTGTGTGCCAGGTGCTTTGCTACTTTCATTTGATGATAAAAGCATTATCCCATTTTATGGATGGGGCATGGGGCACTAAGCATTAGGAAGATCAAATAACTCAGTTAATGAGTTGTGGAGCAGGGATTCAAACCTGTGTCTTTCTGATTCTGATACCTATTATGTTGCCTTTTGATGAGTCATGTGTCCATGTTCTTTTTTCACGTGGCGTCGTTGCTTATGAGGCATGATTATTCAGAACAAAAAGACAATTAGAAAAATCATGTTCAAAACACCACTTTTATCTGGAGATTCAGATGCATATGTAGGTCATCATTTTTCAATTTGGAGAATTATTCAATCTTTGCATGTGAAATAAGCAGGAATGATCGGGAACAGCAGCCCGGAGCCTCCTTTGTATTTGGAGAGAGAAACATTGCAACGTCTGCACTAACGTTTATTGGGAGAGTACAATGTGCCAGCCACATCTATGCATCATTTAATCCTCCAGGAAGTAGAGGAATGTACATGGAAAATGGCATTCAGAATCACTGAATAATATGCCCAGGGTCACATAGCCTGCAGGTATACCGTGGGGCGAGAACTACTATCAGATTCCAGGGCTCACGCTCCCAATATGTGCTATGCCGCCAAGAAGTGGCAGTTAGAACATGGGAGTGGTGCGGTGCTATACACTGGAAAAGAGGCAGATTATTGAGCACCTGGCCATTTTCTTTTTCCATCAGCTAAATAAAAATATTCTTTGAGCAGAGGTACATTTACCCCTCCTCAACTACAAATTTCCTAAAGAGAAGTTAAAGTACAGGTAAATTTACTCTGTATACTTTTGATTAATCCAAGAAAGTTGGTCGTATGATTTCTAAGTCACTGTGTATGGGTATAAATGGAAGGGGCTAGGGGTTTTGAGAAAAAAGTTTAAGTTAAAAGCAGGGACAGAGAAAGGCTAGAGGTTTTGTATACATGTGGCTTCATCAAAGGTAAAAGGTGGTGAAGGATATGAGTCAATTCACTTTCCATTTCAAGGCATCTGTGAGGAAGGAACAGACGATGTCAGGTGCTTTGGCATATTAATTGCATAGCCTTGAGCATGGTGGAGGGGCTTACCCTAACTTACTTTCTTGGTTTAAGCCCTATAAGACTTGAGGCTTCACAGAAGGATTGAGGGAAACAGGACTTAGTAGAGACAATGATCATAAGAAGTGGATGGAGTAATAGACACGTTTGAGTAGACGTACACCTACACATACCTATTAATATACATATTTTCTGGAGCACAACGACACTGTGGGAAAGGAACAAAGTAACATTTCTAGTGAGGAAACGATTTCAATTAAAATCAATAGTATAGTACCTCATTATTATTCATAGCTTTTAAAATATAGCTGATACTTTCTATATGTAAGAAGGTCTCTTTATTTTGCTGACTGTATATGGCCTTTACGAGGTTGAGTGCTAAGCCACAGAATTTGCCTTCAGTGCTCAATGTCATCTAATCATCCATGTTGGAGAGTGTCCATGCTTTTTAAATCAGTTTTCTTTAATATAATAAACTATTTCATTTTTAGCATTTTATTTTATTTTTAATTAAAAAAAAATTTAAATGTTTTATTTAATTCTGAGAAAGAGAGAGACAGCGAGACAGCGAGAGAGACAGTGTGAGCAGGGGAGGGTCAGAGAGAGAGGGAGACACAGAATCCGAAGCAGGCTCCAGGCTCTGAGCCGGCTGTCAGCACAGAGCCTGATGCGGGGCTCGAACCCACGAGCCATGAGATCATCACCTGAGCCGAAGTCGGATGCTTAACCGACTGAGCCACCCAGGACCCCCTCATGCTTAGCATTTTAGTGTACAGTCTAATCTACTTGGCTGCTAACTACAGATTCATTAGCTGAATTTATGTTTATTTGTAAAATGCTGACAAGTAGGTGAAAATTGGAGAGGAGACAAAGGAACATGGTGACAGAACAAAGGAAGACTTGACTGGAGTCAGGGCCTGTGGCACTTTCGCTTCATGGGGACCCAGGGAAGGCTCGGGAGCAGATCTTTCAAACTCCGTAAAAAAAGACTAGAGGAAAATTCTTTTTATGTGAAAAAGACAGTAGTCCTCAGGAATATAACTCCATCTTGGGGTTGCAGTTGAGAATTCCGTTGTACTGCTGCTTTGCAGTGAACCTATCTAGTAATAATGTGGTAGTGTTTTATTAACCTTCTATTGGATGGTTTTTAGGAATCAGTTTGGGGAAGCAGAAGCCTAGAGAGGTACAAGTACCCAGTATTTACTGCTTATAATGTTGGGGATCCCAGTTCCTTCCTAGAATTCTCTGAACTTTTTCTCTCTCCATTAACCTGCACTTGACTTACTAACCGTTCATTTGCATATGGCTGAACAAAACTAAGTATTTTAGGAAAATATGAGAAGAGATGAGCTTAGAATGAGAGGATTTAGGATAAATTGCATCAGTGAAAAACCTCTTGGGAAATGAATATCTATTGTATTCTCCTACTGTGTAAACAGAGGGGTAGAGTAACCACACTGACCAAGAGGTGGTGCTTAGGTAATTTATTTAACTAAGTGCCTTTCATATGTGATGTTGTGGTGGTACGTTAATGACCCAAAACGAAGAGGAATGCTAAAAGAAACCATCAACCTAGGAGAAAGCCTGCTTTTGATACCCTTTACTTTTAGAAGCGAGTAAGACTTTGGTGTGGCCAAGTCGTAAATTCGCCACATCTGTTAAGTTTGGAAACCATGTTAGATTTTGAATCTTAGTGCACACATACACAAAAGGAATTATTTACTCCCATATAAATTTGTTTGGAGGTTCATGTAATTGACTTATTTAGAAGCAATAAGGTAATTCAGAAAATTTATTTTTGAGAGGGAATTCTAATAAAGGATAATTTAGATGATTACGCACGAGAAAAGACTGTTTACTAAAAAGGGTTACTAGTAAACAGTAAAAAGGTTACTATAGACGGTTAGAGTTCACAATGAGATTCTCTTTGAAAATAGTCTACTCTCTGAGATTTCAGGGTGAAAATTACATGGATGGAGTATGACCCAGAAACAGCCCTGTCAATGATTGCCACTGGGAATACAGTAATTGAGGATTTGCCTGTGTTGATTGACTTTCAATATCTGATTACAGAAGCTCTGAGTATCTTATTCTTTGATCTCCTTTGTTACCTCTTCAGAAATGCTTGTAAAATGTGTCTGGTCTATCTATAGATTTTTGGATTCTTAGAAGGCCACTTAACCATTTCTGTTTAGGGCTTACCAGTAGAATATTTCAATTGATAGCAGTATTAACATTATACCAAACCTGAATCAGAATTTGCTAGAATCCCGAGACCAATATTTTTGGCACATCATACACTGATTTCTTAAAGTATTTCATACATATGAGTATTTATACTGAAATATGTCTTGATCTTCTGTGCTGGAATGAGGGCCTGGGGCAGGACCCTGTAGCTAACTGTAGAAACCCTTTTAGAAAGACTCATTGGTACAGGGTATGTTTGCAGTAAGTCTGCCTTTGGGAATGAATGATCCAGTATTTCAAAGTGAGAATTTGGTCACTTTATTTAGAAATTAACAGGGGCAGCATGTATGAATGGACTTTAACTTAAAAAACAAACCAGGGGCCCCTGGGTGGCTCAGTTAGTTAAGCATCCGACTTCAGCTCAGGTCATGATCTCAGAATTTGTGGGTTCAAGCCCCACATCGGACTCTGTGCTGACAGCTCAGAGCCTGGAGCCTGCTTTGGATTCTGTGTCTCCCTCTCTGTCTGCCCCTTCCCCACTCACACTCCGTCTCTGTCTCTCAAAAATAAATTTTAAAAAGTTAAAAAAAAATTTAAAAAAACAACAACAAACCAAACCCATCTGTATTCTCTTTCACTCTAGCTCTGAGAGTAGGCCTGTCCAGTGTGGATTACTTATGGTCAGCTTTTTGCCCTGGAAAGCTATGGTACTGCCACAGCTGACCATGCCATTTCCGTGCAGATTTTTTGTTTTTGTTCAGTTTCTCGTTTTTGATTTTTTGAGACTGGCTTATGCTGCTGGAAACATTCGTGGATGGATTAAGAGCACTCTATTGGAGGGGCGCCTGGGTGGTTCAGGCAGTTAAGCGTCCGACTTCGGCTCAGGTCATCATCTCACAGTTCGTGGGTTCGAGCCCCGCCTCGGGCTCTCTGCTGACAGCTAGCTCAGAGCCTGGAGCCTGCTTCGGATTCTTTGTCTCCATCTCTCTCTGACCCTCCCCTGCTCACACTGCCTCTCACTCTCTCAGAAATAAATAAAACATTAAAAAAAATTTTTAAAAATGAGCATTCTATTGGAAAAGAGACATATGTTACCAACTACTTTAGTTTTGCCGGGAGTACATTTTGACTCTTACAAACCCAGCTCAGTGACTCTTCTGTTTCCCCATGTATTGATATACCAACTTGGCCATGATGGCTTGGGAGTAGATGGAGAGAAAAGGGGAGGTGAGGAAGGTGAGGTGATTGTCCTGAAGGCTGTGGTTAAGATCACTAACTCCAAGTCTCTCACAGCAACAAATCTAAGAAGTTCACATAGTATATGTGAATGCTCTTCCTACATTACTGTAGATGAGAGACTTTTATTTCTGCTCTGATAAGCACTTACTTTGTGTTTCAAGTATGCCCAGTATTTTCATAATCAAACCATATCCTCTACCTTTTGACATTTTCTTTTGCTTGGCACTTGGGTTCTGTGTATCTATGTTTGTTGCCATTTTTAATTTAGTGTAAGATTTGAGTAATGACTGCCTCGATTTTAAACGATGTCACATTGCAGTATATATTTGCTCAAATTTATGTATAATCAGTAAACATATGTTTTTGGTGTTTCCATTCTGTTTCAGAAAGGCATGTTTGGCTATAGCTGTTTTCAAAGCCCTTCCGTTTTGGTCCTGGGTTGAAGAACCTTAGCTAATTTTAATCAACCCTGAGCTGTCATTTCTGTTCATCACTGTCACATTAGCATCATTCCTGTTCATCAATGTCACATTAGCAGCAAATCTGAACTTGCTGATTAGTAAAGTGGATGGAAATCACAGCTCTGTGTGTGTCCAAATAGCTTCTCATCAGCAAGGCTTGTGATGGGGTCTGATGGTTTAATGCAGGCCTTAATCAAGGGCTGAGAAATGTTTTCTCTGCAGTTTAACCTAGTACTATTGAATTGCATTAACGTGCATATACGCTCACATACACATACACACCCAGAAGGAATGCTACATCAGTGTTCGAAGCCAATCAGGCTGACTCAAACAAAGGAAGGAAAGAATGGACTTTGAAGATGGCTTTTCTTGTGATTTCAAGTCAGCAAACATGCACAGCATATTCACTTTTGGTCGCACTAAGTGATTCATATCCAGCAGAAGAACTCTTTGATTGAAAACATACTGTCTTTGGGGACATAAACTGGAAAAACCCTGGGGCAGATGGGATAGATTTTATGTTCAGAGCTGACATCACCCCAAGTGGTCGCTTCTCAGTGGTCCTTGTGCAGGGTGTAAACACACATTTGGATCCTTGTGCTTGAGAGGCACAGTAGTGACAGAGGCATGGGAGTCCTTATTTGGAGATGAGATGTAATTATGTAATACCTCTGCTTGAGCACATGATGCAAGTATATTTTACTTTTCAGAAACAACCTTTTCGTGCATCAATTAAACTCAAACCTGGTATATTGAGTATACCCTGTAAAACCAACCTAATGTCTTTGTGTACCTGACTTTGACATGACATTTTTATTTTGGGAGCTAAGTGTCATTCTGACTTTACTGATGAAGTTCTTAGCAGGCAAGTGACTCATCCAAAGTCACGCTAGTCACATGTAACAGCTGGGCTTTGCATACAGGCGTGGTGATTTTGTCTTCTAACCACACAGCAGCTGCCTTGTTTCTGTGACTTGTTAACATGATGCCCGAGAATGATGATAGGGGTTTCAGGTTTTTAAAAATTCCCCATACCTTAATGCTTACAGTCATATCTGAATGACCATGGCCATTGTGAGTCCTGACTTCACTGAGGATAGCACAATGTTGGAAACATCAGAGAAAGCAAGGATGATACCAGAGTTTACGCCAACACTCTCAGGAAGGATTGGAGGATTTGCATTCAAACTAATGAGGACAGCACAGGGCTCAGTACTCTGGTACTATTTTATGGGAACCAGTTTAGTGCATATTTTTAAGGTAGTATTAATTCTTTTCTTAAAGTTTTTACCTTACAGATTTTTATTTTCTTTTATAGACTCTAGGCCTGGAATTGTATTTTTAAGCCTGTTGTCCTTTCCTTTCTTCTAAGACTACGAGGTGCATATTCAAGTATTTCCAGCATATATTGTGTTGCTGTTATAAACTACATGAACCTACTTATTTTCTTCCAAGATTTCTGTTACTGTCACATTATCTCTTTCTTTTCTGACAGCTCAGATTAGCAGAGTGCTATCACATTTATTTCTTTGGTCTTTTATGCCAGACCGGGTGTTTTACTTTGCTTCTATTCTGAGTCTAGTGAGTTTTGTTGAAAATTAGAACTTTGAGGTTGCAACATCATCATCATCGCGTAATGGGAAGAGTGTGAGCTTTTGAGACAAAGGACTGAATTAGAATTCTTGCTCCTCCACTTACAGGCTCTTTTTTTTTTTTTTTTTTTTTTAACATTTATTTGTTTTTGAGAGACAAAGAGAGACAGAGCATGAGTCGGGAAGGGGCAGAGAGAGAGGGAGACACAGAATCCGAAGCAGGCTCCAGGCTCTGAGCTGTCGGCACGAAGCCTGATGCGGGGCTCGAACCAGCGGACCACGAGATCATGACCTGAGCTGAAGTTGGACGCTTAACCAACTGAGCCACTCAGGCGCCCCCACTTAGGGGCTTTTTGAGTTACTTTTTGAACCTTTTCCCAGCCACGTTACCCTGATCTCCAATAATAGGGATTAGTTGGGTTTTTATGAGGATTAAGGAGGGCAACCAAAAAGAAATGGCTCCTGTATTCCCTTTTGAGAGTAAATATTCAATAAATTACAATTCTCCTTTATATGCAGTCCTACTTTGTGTATTTCCCCCTCTCCTTTTCACTCTCTTTGTCTTTCTCATTCTGTTCACACCCCCAAAGTTTTAATGGTTTTTAAGAGATCACACTTATCCACTTTCAGGATTACTTTGACCATGCTCTGGTCATTAGTGTTAGACAAATAGGTTCATCAGTATTTGTCTAACCAGACTTCTCATTTCAGCAAAAATATTTCTGGGTATATAGCCTTCGTCATACTACTATTCCCTGTCACACCCATTGTCTCCCCTGTTGCCTGTTTTTATCTGCATTATCTCTTTCCTCCCGTCTATTTGTTTTAAAACTCTCCCTATGAGGTTGACAGACTTGCTGTCAAACGTCTTTAACTTGGCTGCAGAGGTCGGTGTAGTTGTGACCAACAGAGACTCAACAGTGTCGACCAGCATTGACAAGATGGAATTTTATTCTTTTTCCATATCAAAGTCTGGCAGTCAAGTCCTGCTAAGTGGCTTCGGTCCATGACATCACTAAGGAACCAGGCTCGCTGTGCTTAGTACTTCATCATGTGTGTGCTCCATTCCTAAGGTCACCTTGTTGCTGCCCATTTACTTTTTGTGCCACCTTATCATTTTAAGTCTGCACTCCCTGTGGAAATAGAATATTGCCTATACCCTATTTTATTCATTTTGCCAAGAGGAAAGTGTCTTTACCAGTACCATTCTTTGTTTCCGCCTGAGTCAGCTACCATGATCACTGGCTGCACCCTTAGCAGTCAAATGCCATGTTGGATTTTTCTTCACATTCCTCTGAAAATAGTCCAACATGTGAATTTTAAGATTGTCTTCCATCAGAATAATGGTAGTGTAGCACTCTTCAGCTTATTTTTATCAAAGCATTTGTGGAAATAGAGTCCATATTTAAGATGTATCATGGGGCACCTGGGTGGCTCAGTCGGTTAAGCACCCGACTTCAGCTCAGGTCACGATCTAGCTGTCCATGAGTTTGACTCCCCCGCATTGGGCTCTGTGTTAACAGCTCAGAGCCTGGAGCCTGCTTCAGATTCTGTGTCTCCCTCTCTCTGCACCTCCCCTACTCGCGCTCTGTCTGTCTATATGTCTCTGTCTCAAAAATAAATAAAAATATTAAAAAAATTTCAGATGGATCAGTAGTCAGGTATAATATGATTTGTACTGAAGATGTAATTGTTAAAGGTTTTATGTATCAATTGCAATAACCCATACTTTTGGTTCATTTTGCTTTCTTTTAGAAATGTTTCCTCTTTTCAGTAGCAACAACTACAAGAACCTTTGCTTCTTTCACATTAGTTATTGTGATTGACAGATATGTGAGCCCCTAAGAGTATTTTTATTTTAATAAATGAGACAACTGGTTTCAGAGGTTGGGTAATGTTCAGAGGTTGGGTTTCAGAGCTAATATAACGAACGAGTAAGCGGCAGACCTAAGCCTCAAACCCAGATCTTTTGAATCCAAAATCACTTCCTTTTGCATTGTGGTATATAAGCTGGAAAGTAAGGACATCCTTTTACTTACTGCAGACTGTGAATTCTCAGAACTCGCTGTTCCTGCTTTTCCAGAATGGATGGACCATCCTTGATGGGAGAACCATCATTTGTATCAGAACGTTGAGCTGGGGTAGGGTTGTTTTCCTTCATTAGCTGTTAAAGCTTCATCCAGAGCTTAACAAAGATCTCCTCTTCCCTCTTTAAAATCTTTTACGTGTAGTTCTTTCTCTTTTTCCTCTAGTTTTGAGTTTATGGTTTTTAAAATATGTGCATGCTTTCAAGGAGCTTAACACCTCTTTATGTGTGAGGAATGGATCACATTGGCACACCTGTCTCAGTGAAATTGCTGTAATGTGTGTGATTTGTTGTGTTTTGTTTTGTTTTTACTGTTCTTTATGGAGTGCATTTTTAAAGAAACTGATACAGCTCTATCACCCTCTGTTTCAGAAATGTGTACTTAATTGTCTTTATCTTTTACCCTTGTATTTCGTACCTGTGGCGTGCTTAAGACTCTGCTTTACTCTGTTACGTCCAGAAAGAACAGTCAGATTCACACTTGAACATGCTTTATCATCTTGTAATTACAGAGGGTCAACAGAAGGCAGTGGCAGAGTATCCCACCCCTGCACGGAAATGGGGACAGTGTCCTTCTTCCTTTCATGCTTCTTCAAGCACCATGATGCTTTGCATAGATCAGAGAATTTGTTCCTGTTGTTGTAAGCTGCTCTCTGATGCAAATGGCTGTCTCCCGTATCTAGCATGTCGTTAACTTTACCTCTCGGGCTGTAGTTTTCCATTTTGCATGACTGCCAACGTGCGAACTTTAGAATGAACTTAAATTATGAACTCAGGAACTAGCTTTCTTTGGCAAGACTGACTTCACAGAGTTCTGGGTCTCAGTTGCCTTCTACTTCTGGCTGACGTAAGTGAAGACAGGCGATTTGAGCGCCTTGTTAATCAAGAACGAGAAAAGCCATTTGTCTCAGGCTTAGGTTCTCTCTAAGAGCTAACCATAATATCTGTGTAGGTTGTGATGACTGAGTAATTTGGAGCTTTTCTCTTTTGTGTGTGACTGAGCAGTTTTCAAATATAGGAAAGGAAATTCTAATATGATTTAGAATGAAAAGCATGAAAAGTTTCCCCAGATGCCGTCATGGATAGAACCTCAATTTTTAGTTGTCCTTCGGGAAGAAGTGCATTGCTTTGTGAAGCTTATGAATCCCTTGGTCTGAGAATTATATAAACTTTCTCCCAGAAAATTCGAAGGAAGCATGCTGTAGGGGCACATCTGCTCTAGAGGTAATAGATTCACTCTAGATACTCTCTCAGAATCCCTTCTTGCTTTATGATTCTTTGATAAACATTCTGTAATTGAGAGAGGTGAAAAAAAAAAAAAAATCACCACCAGCAACCTCCAAAACCTGGGAGGAACAGTTAGCTATTTCCTGTTGGTAGTTTTGAGCACTTTAGAGGGAAGGCATTAGATAAACATGAGGCATTTTTTGTTGTAACTATTGCCATTACTTGTTATCATTTATGTGCCACCTGCCTCACTAATGCAATTGCTTACGGGAGCTGCAATTTTATTCCTGATGGCCACTTTTTGTCATTATGTAATCTGTGGTAAACCACAAACCATCTAAATGTTGCCATTGGATTTCTTTTTCTTCAAACTCCAGCCCTAGAATACTGTTTCTATCCCATTTGTCAGTGAGCCACTGATGGAAATTTCTTAGGAATATATGCTACCTGGTGCCCAGGAAAAGAAAACATATGAAAAACCAGTGTAACTCCAACTGGTTACCCCCTCGTAGTTCTTATTACCTCAGAAAACTATTAAAAGAACATTAATAAGTTTTCCATGCATGGCTACATTTTTATTACCAGTTGCTAAATTGCTAACTTGCCTTTTTATTTACTTTCACATTTACAAACATAACATCTGTGGCTTTCATTTGCTAATGTGTAGCTCATTGTGTAATGTATGTGTGTGTGTTTTTCTGGTAGATCTCCATTTCTTCCTTGTTCAGAAGCTTGGGGTCTTTTATTCTGAAAGAGACCCACCGGCAGTTATCAATTTGTGTGTTATAGAACAATGTATTGACCTGATAGACTTCGCCGGTTTCACTTGCACAGCTAATAGCTTCCTTTTATAAAGCAGAGAAAGGCTTTCTTGCCGAGAAATACGTTGATTGAGTCTCTTTACTTCTCATCAAAAACACTTTTTAAAAACGTATTTTGTTTTCAAATTTGGAATCCTTTGATGTGTGAGGTATTTTTACCTAATGAACCAAAGCACTTCTTCCTAGTTATTTTTCTTTTTCTGACAGTACTAACGATTCTATTTTTAATACAATTAGAAACATGAAAGATTTCACATTCCAATAGGTAGCAGTATAGAAACTCATGGCCCGTCTTCTGAATTTTTATGTCTGTCTGAAGTAATTGAGTTTAAGTAAGCTAATTATAGTCTTTATTTACTTTTTTTCTTATTGGAAAGGATTCTCCCCAGTTTTTCCAAACATTTTGAGAATTTGAACAGTACCCGGGAAGCACAGGTTAGGTGCGCCATCTCCGAAATTCTGTGCCAAATGGCATCTGGGTTAATTTTCTGCGTTTGAATGTCTGTCCCCGTTACCCCCTCCGTTCTTATACGACCTGTTGTCATCTTCCCAGTTTGAAAGGTGTCAGCTATAAATACTTGGGAATAACAGTACATGGCACCCCATAAACAGTTGCTTTTAGGTGTGAATCTAAATCAACCCAGGAATATTTGTGTTTTAAAGAAAGATCTTACCTGTAGACTTACTTCTCTGTGGTCTTTTCTTGATGGATATTTTAGCAGCATGATAAGGTAAACAAAACAAAACAAAAGCTAGGCAGCGTTGTGAGTAATTTGAGGGGAAAGAACTTTTGTCATAGTGCAATATTTACATCATGTGAGGGGTTACCTTCCCAGTAAGAAGACAGAGGCTCAGTTCTCTCTTCTGGGGGTTATGCACTTTTGATTCTTGGTTCTGTCTTTGTTTAGTATATAGTGTGTCTCCATTTTATGAACTTATTTTAAAAATTAGTTTGAAATAATGTCACTTACAGAGTGCCCATTTTTTCCCTCTAAGTTGTGATAGAGTTGACATATAACATTAAACTTAAAACGTACTATATGTTAACTTGATAAATCTATATACTACCATGTGATTACCTTCGTGGCGTTAGTTAATACCGCTGTCCCATCACATAATTATAATTTCTTTTTTGTAGTGAGAACTATTAAGATCTAGTCTCTTAGCACCTTTGAAGTTTATAATACAGTTTTGTTGACTGTCATCACTGTGAGGTGCGTTAGATCTCCAGAACTTACCTGTCTCCTAGTTGGCAAGTTTGTAACCTTGAACAGCATCCTCCAGTTTCCCCATCACCCCAGCCCTTGGTAACCACCATTCTACTCAATGGTTTTACAAGTTTGGCTTTTTTAGATTCTACACATGAATGTGTTCACTTCTTGTACCGTATTTGTACAGTATGTGCTTTAATATTTCATTGTGCTTATATAGACATCATTATCCACTCATCCAGTGGTGGACATCCAGGTTGTTTCCATACTTCAGCTTCTGTGAATAATTCTATAACAAACATGGGAATGCAGGTATCTCTTTGATATGCTATTTTCATTTCCTTTGGATATATACCCAGAAGTGGAATTGTTGGATCCCAGGATAGTTGTAATTTTCATTTTTTGAGGAAGCTCCATACTGTTTTCCATAGTGTCTACCCCAATCCACATTGTTACCAATGGTGCACAAGTGTTCTCTCAGCTCCTTGCTGACATTTGTTATCTCTTGTTCTTCATGGCAGTCAGACAATGCCTATTTATTATTATTATTTTTTAAATGTTTTATTTTTGAAAGAGAGCGAGCAAGCAAGAGCATGACTGGGGGAGGGGCTAGAGAGACGGGGACAGAGGATCCCAGCCTGACATGGGACTTGAACTCACAAACTGTGAACGTCAGGCACTCGACCGACTGAGCCACCGAGGTGCCCGGACAGTGCCTATTTAAAGGTGTTCATAAAATGATTTGAAATAGTTTCAAACTGATTTAGTGAATGGCATTAACTTTATTTGATTATCAGTACCAGTTTTATTTTTCTTTTTATTAAGGACAAATTTGAATTATTCTTTTCAAATCTGTTGATGGATTCAGAATTAAAACTTAGAGATTAAAAGTGTTACTAATAAGGGTATTTAGACTGTAAACATGTCCTTTGAGAGCTATAGGATGACCACAGTTGTCAAAATAATTTTTTGCTCATTTTCATTAGACCACACATGGAACAGGTTGAATGTTTTGGGAAACTTGAGCTCTTTAGATTTGTCCTGGAACTCTTGGTTGTCTTTGCAGTTTGATTTTTCATATTTAGTCCTCTTTGGTAATGATTTACGAAGGCAATCAGGTTTTTTATAACTCTTCCAAAACTCCCTTTGCATCTAAATTGAATACCCCAATATAATTTCTACAGCCTGAGATTTTTTTCCCTAAGACATATTTTTATGTTTGTATTTAATTGACTATTTCTATTCATTTCATTATTTCTTGAGAGTTTCAGTAGATTACCTTAGGTATCCAGATATAATTTAATTAATTCCATTGACTCCACCCAATCTGTTGTTCAGTTGATACTCCTCAGCGTTGAGTTTCAGAGGAGAGTTTTTATACTTTCAGTATCTAATGGTTATACTGTGGGCAAGTTCCTTTCTTCATTTCACCTAATTCTTTAATTCCATTTTTGCTTGGGTTGCTCAGCTTGACCCATCCTTCAGACAATAAGCTTTCATAGATTTAATAACTATTATTAGGTTACCCTTATGCTGTCTTTTCTTCAGCTACAGTAATCACAGTTGCTTTGAGTTTTATTTCTATCTTGCTTTTATAAGGCTTTAATACTTTTAGTGGCTTCTTCTCCATCTTTAGAAAACAGGAGTATGAGATTATAAAATGAACCTACTGGTGGAAGCGTGCTTGTCGTTTATCCTCTATATCAGTCAAATTCTTGGAGATCTTCAAACTGAAGCCTCCGTGGGAACATTTATTATTTGTTCAAATATGGCCATAAAAATTGACTTTGCAATCATATTGAGTCATCTTGACAGTGCCGTGAGTGACAGAAACTAATCTTATCTGCTGGCTAGCATTTTAAAAATGATAAATGGATCCTCAGTCTTTAGTTAGCCTATAAATGAAATTAGGTTTATCTTATTTCTCCAAGAAATAGCATTACTTAGAAAATTTTGAATTATACCTTTCTGAACGAAGTTAAATAGTAAAGGCTAGGGGCTACGATTTGATTATTACATATACATATATATTTTTTGGGGGGGGGCTGGCTTTTAGCACCAAATAATGGTGCTTTGGGAAAATGAAAGTGTTAAGATCTCAGCATATATTTCCTGAAGAGAACAAAAGATTCCTCATTATCTCTGCTTGCAACCTAACATGAAAATTATACTCGGATAGACTGAAAAATACATGTTGAAGATACAATTTTACCAGGTATTTGTGCTTTGATTTTTTTTTTCAGATCTGAAATAAATTTTTAAATCTTGATAATCACAGCATGTGGAGGGACTAATGTTTTATCTGTCTTCCTTCTAGTCCTCTAATCATTTAAAGATCAAGTTAAATTGAAATCTAGTACAATTCCTGCTGGTAAAGTGACTTTTATAGTAACTTCCGCCATTCATTTGTTTTCCCAGTAGGAAACTGATTTACCTTACTTCTCCATGTGGTTCTGATATCTTTGTTTTGAAATTGTCTTTTCTTTGTCACTCAGGATCAAGGACTTCAGAACCCATTTTTATCAGCTCCTAGAACAAATTAAATTAGGTCACCTCACAGTGTCTAATACCTGTTTCTTCTGCATTTTAACTGAAATTTCAGAACCTCGACACTGTCAGTTTCCCCTCTTCTCTATTTTTATTCGCCAAGACCATGCTAATAAGTTTGTTAGATGGTATTTTGTCAAATCTGAGGTTTAACCAAATCAAGGGAATTAAAGCAGTAACCTTTTTATGTTCTGTTTCTAAAGCAACAGGATAGTGATGTGCCGGGTTGATTGGGTGCAGAAAAAACCTTGTTATCTTCCATTTGTAGATTTCCTTCCTTCTTTTTTCCTGGTCAGCATGCTTCAGAGCTTTGTGTCTCATACATGAAATAATGGAGCGATAAGACTCGAATGAGTAGGAGGATAACTCTTCACCTTTTGTTCTGATTATTTTGTTTTTAATTCCATTTCACTTTGGGTTTTTCAAAGCCAAGGGATCTGTGTATAAGCTTAGTGGTTGAAAATTTGCAAGGGATAAAAAGATTAAACAATTTTTTTTTTCTTGCTTGCATGGTAGCTATTTTCTCTGCCAAATATTCCTAAAAGAGATATTTCACCCCTATAACACTTCAGGTTCAAGACTCTTGGTTTCTGGAGAAAAAGTGTAGTAATGCCTCATTTGTTTGTATCATTAAGAAACGAAATGTCTCTCAAAAGTTAATTTTCCAGATAACTAAATCCTACCTCTGGGAATCATATGGGTGTTCAGTGGACATGGTGTGGGCTTTTGAGCCAAATCCAAATAAGAATCCTAGCTCTACCAGTTTTTTGAGGTTGAACTGGTTATTGAACTTCTCTGAGCCTCAATTTTCTCTTTACTAAAGATGGACTTGTAGTAATGCCCACTTCAGTGGTTTATTCTCGGGATTCAATGTGTATGAAATACACAGAACAGCGTTTGATACCAGCTAGTCATTTAATACACAGTAGGTTCTTTCCCCTTTCCCACTGGATATCATAACTGGAACTTCTCTTGCTCTTATTTCTTCACATTCTTACGGTCACAAAAGTATTTAGATTTTACATTCATCACTCACTTGAAGTGTTTTCAATATTAAAGGATTTGAAAAGCCATACGGATTGACTATTCTAATGCTTGAATTCTCTCACCATTACTTCTTGAGCTAGTTTCCCAGTCTACATCTGTGCTTTAAACATACTGGTCATAGTGTGACCCCATTTAGCCTTAGAAGGCCATGTCATCTCAGTCTCTCATGGCAGCCCTTGAGATACATGAAGATGGCCCGCACATTCCCATTGAGACTCTTCTTTTCCAGATAAAAACCCTCAGTTCCTACTTTATAATTTCTGGCTTTCCAGTGCTCTTGATACTCTGCTTGATATTCTTGACTATTTAGGTTGGTTCAGATTACTCTTACAAAAATGGATACTCATTACAGACATGATTTGATCTGTCTAGAGGAGAGTTGGATGATTTACTTCCTTGTTCTAGAAACTGTACACCTGTTAATCCAATATTCCTCTAGATATATCTTTTTTAATGTTTATTTATTGTGAGAGATGGAGAGCAAGTAGGAGCAAAGGAGGGCCAGAGAAAGAGGGAGAGAGAGAATCCCAAACAGACCCCTTACTGTTAGCACAGAGCCCAACACAGGGCTTGATCCCACGAACTGTGAGGTCATGATGTGTGCCAAAGAGTCAGATGCTCAACTGACTGTGCCACCCAGGTACGCCTACTCTAAATATTTCATAGCTAGTTACTCTGTTGATTCATACTGACATTTAAGGGTTCTTCAATGGTACTGTTTTAAAGCTAGGTTTGTCCATTTTAAGATCAAGTTTATTGTGATTTAATTAAAGTAAAATTCACTCCTTTTAGGTGGACTATTTGATGAGTTTTGACAAATCTATACAGTCATGTTACCATCACCACAACCAGTATATAGAACATTTCCTCATTCCCAAAAGTTCCCTAATGCACCTTTATAGTCATTCTCTTTCCTTTCCCCCCAGCCTCTGATACCTTTTCTGTCCCTATGAATTTGCCTTTTCTAGATACTTTTGTATCCTTACATGGCTGATTTTTCTCCTTTATTATAGACCTTGATCTTTATTCTTTTAAATTTTCTTCAACGTAGCTTGGGTGCATAGCTCCAGACAGTCATGATCACTTGAGATCTTAATTGTTTTTATTGTCTTCCCAGTCTCATGGCATGCATGAACATGATATGCATTTGGCTATATTTTTTCATCCATGTTGTGGAAAAGTAAAAGGCTGACCAAAGACGAGCCAAGAATAGAACCTTTGTTTGATACTACAGACATTCTCTAAGTTGACATTTACTTATCAGTCGCTTTCTGTGTTGTGTTTTAATCTGTTGAATATTATTCTGCTTATATTTATATATATACATATGCACGTGTGTGTGTGTGTGTGTGTGTGTGTGTGTATTTTGACCAAGGAAAACACAAGAAATGTTGGCAAGTGAAAGCCTGGAATGCAGATTTCATCCTTCATTTCTATTACATACTAGTCTAACCTTTTCTATCTACTGATACGACTTTGAAACTATCATCGCGTCCATTGTGGATTAAAATGCACATTTCTCTCTGACATTTCTGTTCCCTGACAGCTTTAAATTTGAAATGTATATGCCTAGTACTTTCTATTCACCATAAGAGGTAAGAAACCCATGAATTTTGTTTCTCAACTGATCTTTTTTCTTACGAATCAAAATTTTTGTGAAGTGTGTCGTAAGATGTTTTTGTACTTGAATTGAAGCCACGGTTTCTGTTACGAAACTCTTGTCACTTTCATTAGGTATTAAACAACCCTACACTGGTAGGGAAGAGGTGTTTGCAGTAAACAATTTATATTTACTAAATAAACTCTCTGAGGGCAAGTACCATGTCTCCCTTGTGTACCACTGTGACCCCAAGATCAAGCAGATCGCCAGACAGCAGTTGGTACTCTCAGAATGGATCTCTCCCATAGCCCACCCTTTCATAGCAGAGTGTACTGTATTCACTTATATTCAAAACCACACCCAGTTTAGGCTTCTTTTGTTACACAGTTATGGTTGCCATTTACAATGCCAGTTATTTTTCCAGCGTGAATTTACAATAATTTTTTTGTTTTTTTAACTGAACTCCTTGGTTAAGACGGCAAAACCTCTCTCTGAGCAATTTCTAGTATTTAATGATACCGGCGTTATTCAAGAGTGATGGCCTGTTATTACCACCAGCAGCATCATTAATGTAAGACTTTTTCCATTGTAGCAGCCGTTTGTATGAATTAGAAAAGCGTAAGCATTCAAATTTAGCCAACATAGAACTGTCTGAGTGTCGTCCACTGTCCCCTCACCCCACAGGTGAGGGACTGGTGCTAGCTTCCAAAGGATTACCTGTGATGATCTTCCTGAGGGGCCAAGCTGATTAGGCCACAGTCCCTTGTTTATTCAATAAAGCACTAATCTAGCTGTTGCCGGGAAGGTGTTTGTAGCTATGATTGAAGTACATTGTCATTTGGCTTTTCAGTGCGGGGCGGTGGGGGGAGGGGATCCTAGATAATATGGATGGGCCTGATTCCACCAGCAAAAGGCCTTAAAAGCAGAGCTGCCCCACTTCTTTGAAGAAGAAATTCTTGTCTGGACGACAGCTTCAGTGTGGGCCTGAGAGGGAGCCCCTGCCCTTCCCGAGAGCCTGCCCTGTGGATCTCAGCCTTTCCTTGCCAGACCCCAGTCACTTCCTTGTAATCTCTTCACCTTTATTCCTACTGGTAGTCTTCCTCTGCTTGAACCACGACTGATAAATTATCCCACAGAGAGGCTTCTGGTCATCGTATAATGAAAAACGTGATGCAAAGCATGCTTCCTCATACATCAGTCTGTTGCTGTGTGGCTTGTGCCAGGTGAGAGAGATGCTTCCATTCTGCATACATCAACTGCACGGCTGTAGCTACTCACTGCTTTGACATTTGATTTTTTTTTTTTCCAGGCTTTTCTTCAGAAAGAAAGATTCATCTTCCAATTTTGTTGCCTTAAGAGTACAGGGAGATAATGTTTTTGTAATCTGAGTTGTTTTGAAATTGCTCTGTTTACTTTTTTGGAAGGAGAAAAGTAACTGCTGTGCATTTTGATTTACTGCATTCAGCAGTTAGAGACTATGTTAGCATAAGGTTTGAAATGTGAATGTTCTAGAGCACCAGTACAGAGAATTGATACAGAGGGGATGTCAGTTATTCTGAAGTTATATTCCAGGATCCTGTCACATGCTGATAAAGTGCCAAAGCATATGGATCTCCATGTGGTATTTCTTTTGGGGTCCTCACCACCTGTAATCTAACTGCTTTTCATTCATTTAAATTTGTCCAAGAGGTAAGCAAACTAAATATGGAAATGCCAGTGTTAAAATGCTGAGGTTTGGGATGAGCTACTGTTATTATAGTGATTACCAAGACAAAAAAATAATTCATTCAGTAAGTGCATTAGTGCTATAGCAGTAGTGTTGCTATTACCTCATTAACAGCGGGGAGCAGTGTATCCATTTCTGACTTGTGGAGTGGAGAGGAAAATTAATTTTTTTTAATCTTATTGAGTCTTCAGAGAAGATAGAGTTAGATCATTTTGGACATCCTTAAATGTAATAATAATAATGAATTTAAACATGTTTTCATGGTTCAGGAATAATGGTGTTGTGAATAGCATTTGGCATTTTGATTGAATATAAAAAGTAATAAAATTAGTTGCATTCTGACTGCCCGATATTGCAGTTGTTTTATATCATTAAGAATCTTTGATTTCAGAAAAAAAAAAGCCTCCACCAAACCTGGTTTTCAGACCTCATAAAAATGCGTCTCTAAGCTCCAGACAGAGTTATTGGTTTATGTGTCAGCCAGCATTGTTTTACATTGTGTTTTAAATATTTTAGCTTCTCTTCAAAGCAGGTGTTTTAATAGACAGGGCAGAAATCATTGAGGATGTCTGCGTTACTGTTGTCATGTAAAAATGAAAAGGTACTTCTTATTTACAGTTTAGCAGACATCTGAGACTTTTAACTGGGGGTATTAAAAAAATTTTTTTTAATGTTTCTCTCTTTTTGAGTGAGAGACACACACACAGTGGAACGATGTAGGGGGTGGAGGCAGAGAGAGGGTGAGACACAGAGTCTGAAGCTGGCTCCAGGCTCTGAGCTGTCAGCACAGAGCCCGATGCGGGGCTTGGACTCATAAACTATGAGATCATGACCTGAGCCAAAGTCGAA
Organism: Proteles cristata cristata; assembly: GCA_017311185.1. Taxonomy (NCBI): domain Eukaryota; kingdom Metazoa; phylum Chordata; class Mammalia; order Carnivora; family Hyaenidae; genus Proteles; species Proteles cristata. Next base: position 829,158 of record JAESUZ010004246.1, read on the forward strand.
TACTCAACCAACTGAGCCACCTAGGCCCCCCTAACTGGCAGTTTTTTTATTTGATACCCACATGTTGGAGAGATTGAGGCATCACTATTGATATCTAAAGTTATTTCAAAAGCCAGATACACTAGGAATTACCTCTTTTTCACCACAGCCTCCCCCAACCCCCCCCCCCCCGGGAACATATGGCAAATTGAATGGTTATTGCCTAGACTCGATGGTTACTTGGAATGGGCTTGGAGGGAGAGGTATCTCCAGTTGCGGCTGGTGATAGAATTGATCATATGCATCTAATCAACACAGTCAGCCCAGTCAGTCCACATGAATGTATCCACCACAGTATTCATAGCTCCTTGCACAGTGTCTGGTGTAAAGTAATAAACACCATGTTTTCGTGTTAAAAAAACATTTCTTTAATTTGTATATTTATGAATTCAAAGCACATCTTATTATATATGTTTATCTTCTTCCAAAATTAATAAATTTTTAAAATATTTTAAACGTTTTTTATTTATTTCCGAGAGAGAGAGAGAGAGAGAGAGAGAGACAGTGTGAGCAGGGGAGGGTCAGAGAGAGAGGGAGACAGAGAATCTGAAACAGGCTCCAGGCTCTGAGCTAGCTGTCAACACAGAGCCCTACACAGGGCTTGAACCCACGAGCTGTGAGATCATGACCTGAGCCGAAGTTGGACACTTAACCGACTGAGCCACCCAGGCACCCCCCAAAATTAATAAATCTTTGAACAAACTATGTTTGATATAACAAAGGAAGGACCAGAACTTACCCTTCCTCGTGTCTGATCTCTTTGCTTTTCTTGTCTAGTTGAAGGGTCCTTGGGTTGACATGCACTGAACTCTAATACTATCTTTGCCATTTAATAGCAGGCAGGTAACATTGGGCACATCTCAGGCAGTGAGTCATTATTGATAAGGTATGGGCAGTATTATATACCCTACTTACATTATAGGATTATTATGAGAATCAAATATAACAGATATAAAGTGGTTTTTATAAAGTGCAACCTACGTGTAAAAGATATTATTAATCACAGTATGTCTGTAATTCATATTTTCTTATTCCCACGGCCCCAGTTGATTCAGGCCTTTTGCTACCTCACACTTGGACTACATCTGTGTTCTACTAAAGAAATTCTCCATCTCTGGCTTTTATGGACTGTCTTGAGTGGTCCTCAAATAATATAAATATGTTGCTTTCCTTTTCAAGACTTCAGTGTGCCACCTGTCTACTCTCCCAACTGTTACTTTCTTTGTATACTTCTCCCTCTCATTGCATTCCCTGAACTTTGTGGTATTCGGGCTCTTTATATTTGCCACTCATGGTGCCTTTGAATGTGTTGTTAGTTTTACCTAGAGCCCTGTCTCCCTTCTAAACTCAATATGTATCCACTCAATAAAATCTGTCTTCCAAAGTCCATCTCAAACCTGCTTTTCTGCCTTTAAGAATCTTCCTCCCTCTACTAGACCCAAATTTTCTTTAATAGAAATGGAGTAGATAATGGGAACTAGAAATAAGGATGACAGCCAGGGTAAGTCAGTATGACCCAGTTGGATTTTCCACATTCCCAAAATGGTGAGAGGTGATCACAGATATTATTTTCTGTTGGAAAATTTAAAGTTGTGGTAGGTTTTTAACTCGATTGTAGCATGTCACTTGTGCCTTCTGCCACCATGCATGTCTATTCTATGGTGCTTAAACTTTGTTTTACCTGGTAAGTAGATTTTATGTAGATCTATAAAATTTATTTTATAAGATAAAATAATACACATTTTAGGTCTTATAATGTAAATTCCTTGGGAAATGTGCTGTTTAGAGGAATGCAGAAGTGAGCTATCTTCAAAGTGAGAAAACTTAATTATATATTGAAAAATTTCAGTTTATCTGTTATATAAATTGAGATATCTGAATGTCAGCTTTTCTCAGGTCATACTTTATCCCATGTTCATTTCTGTAGGAATGCAGCCCAGGCCTGTTCCTGAAAGCTATGTAATTTTACAGACTGTATTATCACATGTTGATTAAATGTTAAGCTTTAGCTTTCAGAGGTTCAATACTATTCTCTTAGAAGAGTCTTTATTGTTAATAAGGTTCGAGCAAGAAGAATCTTGAAAAATGTTTAAATTCTAGGTTCCTAAGCTCATTATACCACAAATAGAAATGTTACAATTTTTGGGGCCCCTGCGTGGCTCAGTTGCTTGAGTATCTGACTTCAGCTCAGGTCATAATCTCATGGCTTTTGGATTTGAGCCCCACGTTGGGGTCTGTGCTGACAGCTCAGAGCCTGGAACCTGCTTCAGATTCTGTGTCTCCCTCTCTCTCTGCCCCTCCCCCTGCTTGTGCTTTGTCTCTCAAAAAAAATAAAAACTAAAAAAAAAAATAAAAAGAAATGTTACAATTTATGTCAATATCAAAATAAGTTGATCTCTGGTAGAGAAGTTCATTGCCTCTGTCCTTCAACCTTCATCCAGTGCTAGGATGGTTATCTGTGGCAACCATATCTGTGCTTCAAAGTACAGCACAACTGACTTTTCTCTAATAAAATTACCATACATCAGGATTCACAGAAGCTATTTCAGGTTTTAGACTTGTTCTTCATTGTCATTTTTTCTTTATTAATGTACTTGAATCTGCTCTTGTCCTAGGCCTGCCAACCATTCTGTGTGTCACTTTTCATCCATAGAGCCCTACCTGGCCTCTTAATGTCTTCTCTTTCGTATTTCGTTAATTCCCTGTGTATTAATAATCATCACATTGTATTACAATTTTTTATTTATACATTTGTCTCCCATACTTGACTGAGATCCTTATGAACAAGAATCCTGGGGCGCCTGGGTGGCTTAGTCGGTTAAGCGTCCGACTTTCGCTTAGGTCATGATCTCGCGGTTTGTGGGTTCGAGCCCCGCGTCGGGCTCTGTGCTGACTGCCAGCTCAGAGCCTGGAGCCTGTTTCAGTCTGTGACTCCCTCTCTCTCTGACCCTCCCCTGCTCACGCTGTCTCTCTCTCTCTCTCTCTCTCCTAGAAAAAAAAAAAAAAAAGAATCCTATTATTATTATTTTTTTTTATCACCATGTACCTTTCAACTTACATGCAGTAAATGTCTATGGAATCAAAAGATGGGTTAACGGATAACAAACTGTTGGTTGCCAGAGGGGAAGTGGTAGAGAAATGGGTAAATAAAGGGGATTAAGAGTACACTTATCTTGATGAGCACTGAGAATTGTATAGAATTGTTGAATCATTATACATCAGAAAGTAATGTAACACTGTATGTTAATTATACTTCAATTTAACTTTAACGTTTTATTTATTTCTGAGAGAGAGAGAGACAGACAGACAGACAGTGTGAGCAGGGGAGGGTCAGAGAGAGAGGGAGACACAAAATCTGAAACAGGCTCCAGACTCTGAGCTAGCTGTCAGTATAGAGCCCGGCGGCAGCTCAAACCCACAAACCATGAGATCATGACCTGAGCCGAAGTCAGACACTTAACCAACTGAGCCACCCAGACGCCCCAATTATACTTCAATTTAAAAAAGACGGATTAACGAGCATAAGATTCTTCATCTTCTAGCTCCCTTTATGTATAGCAATATGTCTAAAATATATTGAAACCTCTAAAACATTGCTATGGATGGAAAATATTTGGGAAAGCAGTGGATTAGAAGTTATTGGAAAATTGAATCTAGCCTGTAATGCTCCTGGGTATGGATTAATTCCTGTAACACAGAATGGCCTGGGCAAGTTATTTATCTAAATAACAATGAACAAATATTTATTGAGTCTCCATCAGCCTAGGGAGCTGTGGAGATTTGTCTGTTCTTTGCAGAGAGTAACGTGTCTGGATATAGATTGAAAAAGTAGCAATAATTAAAATACCTTTTCTCTTTGCAGGTCACTTGGTGTGTAGTGGTTAAGAAGATGGTAGTACATTAGCTGTGTGTTAACTCTTTTCCCAGGCAGGACGTTTCACGTCTCATCCTCAAAGATACCTATAATTTATTTGTTTTTAGGTATATTTATTTCTTCACTATAGTTTCCTCTTTTGATTAATACCTATATGCCCCTATTTATATTTATTTTATTTATTAAAAGTCATTACCTTTTTCTATGAAACAGCTTTATATTCAGTCCCAGGGTTCCATGAAATAGACATAGAACACAGACTTCAGAATCAGACTGCCGGATGTATGTATGTATGTATGTATGTATGTATGTATGTGTGTCTGTATGTATATTTTTATTTTAGGGGGGGGCAAGCAGGGGAGAGAGAGAATCTGGGGCTTGTGACCCTGGGATCGTGAAATCAAGAGTCAGAGACTCAGGGCACTGAGCCACCCAGGTGCCCCAGACTGCTGAATTTAAATTTAAATTTTGTCTTTGCTCCTTCAGGTGCATGACTTTAGACATATACTTGAACATCACTTTAGTATTTTGTCATCTACAAAATAAGGACAACAGTGGTAACTGCCTCATAGGGTAAATTCTGAGGATTAAATAGATAATGCACAAAAGACTGGTACCAATGGTTGTTAGCTCTGATAACACACACACTCGGTACACAACTGTTTTTGAAATAAAAATAATGGCACGGCACTTCTGCATAGCAGGCAAAATGCAGTATTTTTCATTTTCAAGATTTTGAATGTTTCACCTTTCATATACATAAGCCTACAAGGTAGTTATGCTTTTATGATAGAACTGGGCAGGCATGTTAGGTTGTTTCTGACAGAAAACGGGATGTGTACATCACTGCAAAAATTCTCAGCACCTGAGGTGACTTTTCACGGACTTCATTTTTCCTGTCAGTTGGTGCCCTTAGTGACACTGTTATTGTGTAGCTTGGTACCAGTACTCTCTGTCACCAGAGATGTTCCTAACGGATTGCTATAACTTTAATGAAATCCAGTCTTGCTGAATCACTAAACCTGCTTTCTCCTAGAAGGCTCTTTATTGGGAGCTGACAGATCACCTCTCCAGAGCTTTCAGACGTCCCGGCTCTCTAATTCTTCTCCGTAACGAGTTTTGTGCTGCGTGATAAAATATTCATGTTAAAATAGGTTCTAAACTAATTATCTGCAGCCAGCAGTCGCCACTGCAGTCATTTGCTGTTAGCTTGGCTCAAGTTAATGGCTTGTATTTCAGTACAAATAGTCCCTTCTGGCTGTTTCCTGTCGCTGATTCTTATCCTAAATGGAATTTCCATACATATCTAGAGTCAGTTCTTCTTATTTTGAGAGAAGATTTCTTGCCCTACTTTCTCCATCTCATTTTGTTAAGTTGAACTTGATGTTAGCGTCCAGGTCGTTATTGTTCCCCTCCATCTCCTGACCCTGCATCACTGCCAAATTCATGACTCTCACACTGGCCAGTAAGAAAGAGCAGTCAGGTTCCAACTTTGCAGTCAATAGAATATGCCATATCAGCTTTTTAAAGAAACAAATACCATGGTAAGGATGAATTTTGGTGTTAAAGATGGGCATTTATGCTTAGATGCGGGAGACCTACAAAGGGACTCTTAGGTGAATGAACCACTTTGGGAATGATTATGGGGCTGGATATGAGGGAAAGATGTTAAGGGAGTGGTTTGGGTGGGTATCAGTGGAAATGACGAATGAAATGCTGAGGCAGTTGATGGATTCAAGAGCAGAGGACTAAGGACTTTATGTTGGATAATCCACAGTGAAGTAGAAGTGAAAAGAGAGGAAGCCGGCAAGCCAGGGAACCTTCCCCACATCCAAGGACAGGATTGGGTTTCCTGCCCAGATCTTTCGTTGATCCTTTCTGTTCCCATTTATTTCCGAGGTGAGTGAGTATGAGTCAAGTCAGAGAGAGAGATTCTTTGGAATCTGAGTGCCTCTAACCTCAGCAGCCTCAGCATTGTGTTGGCCATTGAGGTCTTCAGAAAACAGCAGCTAACCTAGAACAGGTAACTGGGGTATTTGATCACGGAGAAACGTACTCATCCCTTCAACTAACTTATACAGCTTTTACTCAACTCCTTTTTCTTAGAATGTTGTAGGTATCACACTCTTCAATACCACCTGGCCTCCTCTCCTCCTTCCCAAGTACAACAAACACAAAAATCGAGTTGCATTATTGATTCTCTGCCAGTCAATTGATACATGCCATATGCATTTTATAAATGGCCTACGGATTTCATGAGCCCAGTGTTCATGATTCAGTTTTACAATAAAGCTTTGCATTTTTCATGAGCTTTTAAAAAAACTAGAATTTTACTTTAAATAAATAGTTACTAGATTTATACCCTTAGAACCTGTCAAGATATTGAGATACAGGTGTGTGGTGCATAAAACAAGCATGATACTTCCGAAGCTGTGTGACTAGTAAAACTCTCCTGATACCAGCTGCTCAAATCCAGGAGTCCGTTTTTCATTGTACTTAAAAGAGCACAAGCATGGGGAATTAGTATGGTAAGTGTTTTTGCCTCACGCGTTGTTTCTGACCTATGTCATATGTTTGTTAATTCATCTGCTTTTTATTCCTTGATCAAAGCTGAAATATGCCTGTTATAACACCCACGGTGAGATGCTTCCTGAAAGGAAATGTTAGCTGACATTTTGGTTCTCTTCTTTCTTTTTTTAGTAAAAACATTTTTGTCCTGGAAATCTGTTATAAATGTGGTTCCCAGGAAATGTGTAAAAGGGAAATCTAATAAAAGTGTTAGTTAGAATTGTGGCTTCGTAGGGTTCAGGTATAACAGAATTAAGAGTTATTGCATGTTTTATATTTCAGCTTTTGGTTATAACTTCATAATAATCAGTTTCTTCAATTAGATGTATGGCTAATCATCTCTTTTAAGTTCAAAAAATACCTGAGGCATTTTGGGGTGTGTAGACATTAACTACTTTAGTGGGAAAAATGTGTTTAAGCTAACACCTCCCTGCTTTTAATGGTAGGACAATAATTTTGGAAACTGCAAACAAATGTTACATGTATTCTTTAAATCTCTTTCCTATTCTCTCTCTTCAGTTTTAAAGGAATTAATGCTTCATGTTTTTCTGGTAGTCCCCGTAGACATAGATGTATGTATTCACTGAAGAGAGAAAAGATATAAATTATATGTAACGGGATCCTGATCATTTAAGATGTCAGAGTTAATGCGCTTGATACTTGTTCCCATCACGTAATAAACTTCAAGTTGCTCAGAAGGAGAGTGATACTGGTGGTGGCCTCTAAGAGACGTATGAGGGGCGGAAGAATGGAATTCTGTACCCAGCTAGGGTATTTCCAGGGGTCTCATAAACTGGCCATGTTAGTCCTCTCTACTGTTTTAAGACTGAAGGGCTCAAGAGGAGAAATGTGGGATAATATATAGTAATTGCATAAAATGCTTATCTGAATTTAAGCAGTTCAGCCAATTACCCCCGACTTTGGCTTGCATTTGGTATGTATTTCTATTTTCTTTTTTTCCCCAAATTGTCAGATTCTGATCCCTTGGCCATTTTTCTTTACTTCTTATTGATTTGTCCATATTCTGGATATCCTTTTTCAGTAAATATGACAAAATTATTTTCTCTCAGTTTGTTGTTCATTTTTATTTTTATTTTTTTTGTTGTTCATTTTTAAACCTTGTTTTCAATATCTGTCATTATGCAAAAACTTTAGGTTTTATGTCATTAATTTTGCCTTTTTCTTTATAGCTTCTTGGTTTTTAACATTTTTTAAATAAACCTTTTCTGGGATAACAGCTATGACTTGGGGACTCAGATGCCTTCAGGTTTTCATTCACTTTCTCTCTTTCTCTCCATTTCTCATCCTCCTATCTACTATTTGGTTTCATTCTTATTTCCTACTGTAGACCATCCTTTTGTAAGTGGTTCCTGGGCTTTTCATCCACCCAGAAAGAGACTGATTTTGCTCTTCAGTCCAAAAGTTTCAGTTTAGGTCAGACGCCCTTCACAGTGACCTAGAAATGAAGTCATGTAGTCAGCCCCAACCAGAACAATAGGGATAAAAGGGTAGTGACTAATAAAAGGCTTATACTTCCTTAGAGGCCTGCCCATTGTACTTTAGGTACATGGGTAAGGTTCTGGGCTCTCTAGAAATTAAAATTTAGCTATTTACCTGTGCCTCTTCAGTTCAGTGCTGTGTGCCTTTGTTCTTTCTAAAAAAAATTTTTTTTAATGTTTTATTTATTTCTGAGAGAGAGACAGCATGAGCAGGGGAGGGTCAGAGAGAGAGGGAGAGACAGAATCCGAAACAGGCTCCAGGCTCTGAGCTAGCTGTCAGCATAGAGCCCGACACGGGGCTCGAACCCACGAACTGTGAGATCATGACCTGAGCCAAAGTCGGACGCTTAACCGACTGAGCCACCCAGGTGCCCCTGTGTGCCATTGTTCTTAGAAACCAGTAGAACAAGGGGCGCCTGGGTGGCTCAGTCGATTGAGCGTCCAGCTTTGGCTCAGGTCATGATCTCTTTGTGGGTTCGAGCCCTGCGTCGGGCTCTGTGCTGACAGCTCAGAGCCTGGAGCCTGTTTCGGATTCTGTGTCTCCCTCTCTCTCTGACCCTCCCCTGCTCATGCTGTCTTTCTCTCTCTCAGAAACAAATAAAACTTTGAGGAAAAAAAAAAAAAGAAACCTTAGAACAAGTACTTTGTACTTTTTTTCTTTTAGAAAACATTATTGGCTGGTGTTTGTTCTTCCAGATAAAAGTGAGAATTAGCATGCCAAGTTCCGTTACGCATCTTTTTTTGTGTGTTTCTGATGGGAATATATTGAATATATAGATTTATAAGCTCAGAATTGGTTTCTCATTCAGAGACTTCTAGAATTGTGGTATAACTCCATTTTTTTCAACCTATCTCTTACGTTAAAGTATCTTACATGGCCATATTAGTGTCAAATGAATATTTGTGATTTCTCCTTAACCAAATAAAGCTTCATGCAATAATAATATAAAATTTAGGAATACTAAGTAAAAGAAGAAAATAAAGGTTTCCTATAGTCCTGCCACTCAGAAATGACTATTTACATTGAGGTACATGACAGGGTTGCACCTTCTTTCCATAGGGGTTGAATTTTAGGATACAGAAATGGCACTTGTATCAGTTCAGAATGCATTCAGTTTATGTAACAGAAAACCTGATGATTGTAGTTGCTTATTCACAGAAGTTTGGAGATAGACAGTTGGTTCAGTGACTCAGTGAAATCAGAGCTAATTCTGTACAGTTCTTTTGGCTTCTCTCAGGTGGTCACAAGATGGCTGCTACAGTGAAGTCATTGTATTCACATTTGAGGCGAGAGGGGAAGCGATGGGACGCCTCAGTTTGTCCCCTTGTTGTCAGAAAAAGGAAGGCTCTGAGGCACCTGGGAGGCCCAGTCAGTTAAGTGTCTGACTCTTGATTTCGGCTCAGGTCATGATCTATGGTTTGTGAGTTTGAGCCCCATGTCGGGCTCTGGCGCTAGACAGTGCGGAGCCTGCTTGGGATTCTTTCTCTCCCGCTCTCTCTGCTCTTCCCTTGCTCTCTCTCACACGCACACTCTCTCTGAAAATAAATAAATAAATTTTAAAAAATAAAGAAGAGGGACCACTTTTCAGATAACCTCAGCCTATGTCTGCTCACTTGACCACTGCTCTATGCAGGTAAGGTTGACAGAAGCCGGCCTTTGACATTGTAGTCTCGGTTGTGGTGAGTGAGGTTGGATCCACCTTGGATAGCCCGGGAGCACTACCTGTCTTTGCAAAAAGGTGATTATCACTGTTGGAAATATTTAAAGTTGTACAAACCCAGTTTTGTGCCAGAGGTAATTAGGTTCCTCTCTATCCTCTTAAACCAGTGTTTGCTGATACCCTTTTATTAAGTCTTCATTTTACTTTTCCTCAGAGGTTTCTAAGAAGCCAGTCTCCCTACTTGGCTACCACCTGTACAGTACAGGCCAGAGCTCTGGAAATCCTAGAAATAATTTATACTTGGCTTCCGTCTGTTTTAAATGCCATTCCTTGACTAATTGAGACCGCATTACCTTGGCGGTTCTTCAGTAGTTGGAGTGATGACTCTATTTGTGTTTGTTCATTTGCTTTTTACTGTTAAGAAATAGTTGAGCTTCTGGGAAGGGTGCTTTTGCTCTCTGTCAGCTCTGCTTTCCTGCTCCACACTGCCCGGGCCCAGCGTTTGGTTTCTTCTGCCATGGTAGACCAGGAGAAGGCAGCAAGAGAAGTTTCCCTGGGCCCCGCCCGACCTCTGGATTAGTCTCAGGGCGCCTCTCTGACTCTCGGGTTCTGTTTTCCCCAGTTCCTCTGCTTCCTGAAATTGCAGCCTTGTGCTTCCGGTTCACGTGGTTCTCTAAATCCCATTCATCTGGCACTTCCAGACTTGTTATTTTTATTAGGTCTCATTGCTTCAGTAGTTATGGCATCACCCTGACAAATAGAGTTCTTTCCTACCTAGGAAAATATTAGCTTTAGTTTAACCATAGCTGTTTTCTGCAAGTGTGTGAAGAGCTGGAAAATTGCAATTAGTTTCAGATAGGGGCAGCTGAAATATTCTTGTTTTGTATGAAGGCAACAAATTGAAGAAGGATTGAGGGTATTGAGTCATTGTAGTGTCTAATGATACAACTAATGCATTATGGGACTCATGTATCCTACTGGGACCTTGTTACTTATGAAATCTAAAATAAAAGGATCTTAATGTGTCCTTACTAATCCTGGTGCCTCTTAATAAGAGCTTTTAATTTTTAGTCCCTGGGTTAGTCATCACATTTTTGTACCGCTAGCCCCCCTGTGGCCAAACTGAGTACTAATTAATTTTAATAATAGAAAGACTCATTAGGAACGTCCTAGCCTGCAGGGATAGGCTGGTGACTCATGAAGTCATGGAAGGAGGATGAAATCATTGTGGTCACTTCAGTGCCACTTAAAAAAAATTTTCAAATGGTTATTTCAGGGCAAGGAGGACTATTTGTGGTCAGCATTTGGGAGGTTGAGTGTTAAACTGCATTGGTTTGATGTATGCTGGTGGGTTGTCACACTCTGCCATTGGTGATCATTTTAAAAAAATATTTATTTTTGAGAGAGAGAAAGAGTGCACGGGGAAGAGGCAGAACTAGAGGGAGACAGAGGATCCAAAGTGGTCTCTCTGCTGACAGAAAGCCCAATTCGGGGGTGGTGGGGGAGACCTTGAACTCACAAACCGTGAGATCATGACGGGAGCCAAAGTCCTGATCTGACTGAGCCATGCAGGTGCCCCAAGAAGTGTATATTTCTAAAGAGTAAATCAAAATTGGGCAAATTAGCTCTCTTGTGAGCATTGAGTTTCATTGAGCTGCAGCTGCTACTGGCTGTGAGGTTTCCACTTTTCTTTATCCATTTGCTTCCCCATCATTATATGTCACTTTATTTCCTCTTTTCTGTTGTTGCCTGGGTCAGATGGGTTTGCTTATATAGAAAAATTAGGATGCCCTATTTATTTTTAAGAACCTAAAGACAAGTGCATTTATCTGTTAGAGCATTTGCTCTAAAAACCCACCTGTTAACAGTTGAATTGAATCTGTACCAGCTGCAGCCTAGTTATGTGTGGTTTGAGTGGGAGGTTTCTGATACATGGTCCACCTTTCCTGTCTGTTTTCATGGAAATGGATTTGGTAAAACTAAGTGACATGAGTTGGGAAAAATGAGACAAACCCAATACTAGATGAAGACCTTGCAGAAGAGGGCCTTAAAACATAGTGGTTCAAATATACTTTCTCCCACTTGGAACATGAATGCAAAATTGGGTGATGGTAGAAAATTGTTGAGGCGCAATTGCCAGGAATTGAATTAATTACAATACTGAGACCACTGTCTTGGACATCAACCACTCTATCAGAATTTGTTGCTGAGTCAGTCTTCTGAGCATGATTCTGTAGAATGGAGTTACTGTCGAGAAAAAGTGAAGGTGCTGAGAATTTATTTTTGTTGACATGGTATGAGTCACATTGAGCTTTATGGAAGGATGATTTGCTTCACAGGAGTGCTTGTACTTTGCCTACTCAGTTGTAGGTCAAGTCAAGTTCTTAACCTTTTTGTCCTCTTTCTCCACTTAAATAAGAAATTAAATTAGATGATTTAGTCACTTCATGTCATCCTTATTTTTTTAAGCTAATTTTTTGAGAGTGTATGCACGGGGGAGGGGCAGAGGGGGAGGAGGACAGAGGATCCAAAGCAGGCTCTATACTGACAGTGGTGAGCCCGATGTGAAGCTCGAATTCATGAACCAGGAGATCATGACTTGCGCCAAAGTCAGATACTTAATCTACCAAGCCATCTAGGTGCCCCTCATGTCATACTTTTAACTATACCTTACTACAGCAACTTCTAATGATCAATTTTGAAGGTTAGGACCAGTCAAAGTGCTGAATTTTGGTGACTGACCAGTAGGAGAGAGGCTAAGATTTCAGTATTCATTTAGTACTTATTCAGGGTTTATAGTATATAAAGCCTTTGACATGTAATTATGAGGTCAAAGAGGAAACCAACATTAATTTTACTCTCAGCGAGTTGATAGGTCTTCACCTCAGGCCTAGCTACTGGTTCTTCTGGGACTGCAAGTTGAAGCCTATGAGTTCAGGTTGCTAAGACCATGTCCAGCAGTCTGAATTTATGGTGTTCAAGGTTAACTCAAGCTCCACCCTGCCGATTGTAGAAAGCCCAGGGTTCTAATCGGGCGAGTGGGGAATTGGAATAGAAACCTCTAACTTGGTAAATGTGGTTCTGGGGTGCCCATTTTAGTTTGAATTAGAATTCCAGTTAGTGGCCTTGGGAAAGACTTTTTCCATTCATAACCATAGCAAAACAGATTGGGAACCATAGCTAATTCGGAGCCAAAGGGAAGCTAATTCCAAGGATTTGATGTGCATGGCAAAGTTGACAGGGAAGATCATAAGTTGGGTGGGCTCTCCCAGGTTGGTTGGATGCTGGGCTTGACCTTTTTTATTCTGAAATTTCTTATCCATGAAATGATATTAGTTAATAATAGTGGTGACCTCAATGGGGTTCTTAATGGGATTAAAAGAGGAAATCCATGGAGAATACATAAAATGGTACTGGGTACCTGTCGAGTGTTGAATAAGTATGTTAGCTGGTATAGATGCTACCTACTCAAAGGATTTAACGTAGACACAGACTAGGTTAGAATGCTGGGACCCTGAGGGAGGGAACTGAGTCTAAGCCAGTAGTTCTCAAACTTTAAAGATGCATTGGAATAATCTTGAGGACCCATTAAAGTTGATTGCTGAGATTCACCTTCAGAGTTTTTGATTGGGTTTTGACTCTGGTGTAGAGTTGCCCAGTTAAATTCGACTTCCAGATAAATGGTAACTAATTTCTAAAGTGTGCCTCAGGCAGTATTTGTATGTTGTCCCCCCACGTTATATGAGGAGAATACGTTCCAAGACCCCCAGTGGATGGCTGAAATGGTGGATGGGATGGAACCCCACATACACTATTTTTTCCTGTACCTACATACCTACGATATGAGACTAACCGGCAGTGCATATAGCATGGATATGCTGGACCAAGGGATGACCTATGTCTGGGACTGGATGGACTGGGCGTGGTGCAAGATTTCATCTGAGGCTACTCCGAATAGTGCACAGTTTAAAACATAGAAATTGTTTGTTTCTGGCATTTTCCATTTCATATTTTTGGGCCAGGGTTGACTGAGGGTAAATGAAACCAGGGAAAGTGAAACCTTAGGTAAGGGGGGACTACTGTACTTACACTAAAAAAGAAATCCATTGTTTATCTGAAATTTGAAATTAACCCAGGGTCTTGCTTTTGGTTTTGTTTTTGCCAAATCTGGCAACTCTAGTTTGGGTGGGCCTGGGTCAGTGAGTTCATTCTGAGTTGGTACTGGTGCTGCCATTTCAGGGCCACATCTGAGAACCTCTTAGTGTTTGCAGCTATGTGGAACTGAGGACCATGGTAACAATTGTTTTCAAGTAACTGCAGCACAAGATGCAGAGTAAGTTCTCTGCAAGTTCAAAGAATGTCAGAGGTACAAGGCAGTAATACTAGTGTGGGTTATAGTGGAGGTTAGAGTTGCATGGTATAATTTTTTTAAGTATGTGTTTCTTTTTGAGGGAGGGGGTGCAGAGAGACAGGGAGACAGAGGATCCAACGTGGGCTCTGCACTGATAGCAGAGAGCCTGATGTGGGGCGCGAACTCACCACCTGCGAGATCATGACCTGAGCTGCAGTTGGACACTTAACTGACTGAGCCACCCAGGCACCCAAGTGGTTTAATTTTTTTTTTTTTTTACAGGAGCATGAGTTCAGTATCATTTATGAAGGTATGCAAATACATTGGCCTGAATGAAGTGAATATAATAGATTCCTTTTTTAGCATGATTTTAATTTAGCCACATTTTCATGAATTTTAGTTTTATAGCCTTCTAATGCCAGGAATTGTATTTTGGGTTTGGAGTGAGAGGGCCAAGGGCTAGACTTGAAACTCCTGTGTATTTCTCTGTAACCTCTCTGTGAGTCAGAAACCAGCTATGAGAGACACACAAGAGGCAGCGTTAAGAGAGTGGTTATTTCATGAGCTGTTGAGTTAGGTAGTGTTTAACCCATCTGAATCTCAGTGTTTTCATCTGTATAGTGGAAATAATAATAGTACCTATCTCACAGGGAGGTTGTGAGCATGATAGGGAAGACTACACCTAGTGCGTGGCTCTGCATGTCGTATGTACTTAAATAGGATTAGGATTTAACAAAACTCAAATTTTCTGTCTAGTAAGTAAATTCGTAAACCATTGTAGATCAGTCCTCAGATAAGGGTTTTTTTTTGTTTTTTGCTTTTTTTAAAGAGAAACATCTTTTATTCATGATGCATGATCAGTATGCATTGATTAAAAATGCACGTGTAAACTCCATTAAAGACCAACTCCATTGGTCTTCTGCCCACTAGAATATTAACTCTATCAGGGCAGGGACCATTCTTGTTTTTCTTCTTGCTTTTCTCCTTTGTGCCTTCAACAACATCTGTCACATAATAGGTGCTCGGCCACTGGTTGTGGAAAGAATGAGGGATGCCTGCCATTGTAAATGTTTTCAATGAACTAGAGTTAAGGATTTTACGATTATGCCTAAGTCATCTTGTTATATTAGAGAATTGTGTTGGTACGGATGTAATAATATTAGACTAAAGATTTAGAATATTTCAAATAACAAACGTGGGCATCTCTGCAGAATCATATAGAATGTGAAGAAAAATGGAAAAGTTGTCACGTGTGTTTGTGTACTCCATAAAAGTACTGATGTGAGAATAAAGTCATTTGGCTGTTTTTCTTTCTTTAAAACTTTCGTATACTATGCTGCCCTAAAAAAGCCTTCGATTTTACTATTTAGAAAAAGTCAACGTAAATAGGTAATACACCCTATGATTCAGAATTCAAAAGTTCAAAAGTGTGGATGGTAAATATCTCCCTGCAGCCCCTGCACACCGGCCACTCCACCATCTTTCCCGCAGACGGTGGACACCATTAGTTGCTTTCAGGGATAGCTTTTGCATAAGTAAGCAAGCATGTCTATATTGTTTCTTCCTTTTTTTGCGCTAGTGGTAGCACACTAGACATAATTCTAAACACTGTTGTTTTCCTTGGATATGCCATGGGGTTTTCTTTCTTCATTCCTTTTTATGGCGAGAGTATTTTATCGAATTGATAAACCATAAGTTAGAGAACTTCTCCTCTGTCAATGGGCATTCAACTTGTTTCTGATTTTTTTTTTTTTTATCACAAGCAGAGCTGCAATATAAATGTATGAATATGTGAGTCTGCAGACTCCAGTGGTATCGCCTCTTGGCCTTTTGGCTGAGATCAAGTGCAGACTCAGCTGGTTATGCACATTTGTGATTTAATGGACACCGCCATACTGAACACCATAGTGATTGTGCCAGTTTATAATTGCACCAAACTAGGTTCAAAACTTTCTTTTTCTTTCTTTTTTTAATGTTTTATTTATTTCTGAGAGAGAGAAAGACAGCGTGAGCAGGGGAGGGTCAGAGAGAGGGGGAGGTACAGAATTTGAAACAGGCTCCAGGCTCTGAGCTAGCTGTCAGGACAGAGCCCAACGCGGGGCTCGAACCCATGAACCGTGAGATCATGACCTGAGCCCAAGTCGGACGCTTAATCAACTGAGCCACCCAGGCATTCCATCGAAACTATTTCTTTGCATTCTTATCCATACGTTATATCACTAAGCCCTTGACTCATTTCCATTCCGACATGTAACAAAAAACAGGGTTTTAGTTTGAATTTGTATTTTTCTTCTGAAGTTCAACGTTTTTTTACATGTTTAAGAATTTTTTCTTAACCTATGTTTAGAAACATAGGTTATGTTTTTTATGACCTATGTTTATTATTGTGAATAATTTTTAATTGACTCATGTTCCCCCTTTTTTGTTGATTTGTAGGAATTCTTTAATAGGTAAGTGAGCACTTTGAGATATGAATTTCCAGTTTTTTCCTATTTTATCTTTTGACTTTCCTTACCATAGTTTTTGCTATTAGAAATGTTTGATTTTTATTTTGTTAAATATAACAAGCTTTTCTTTTATGGGTTCTTTGTGACACAATTATAAAAGAGTTCTACTGGTTGAGATTATAATATGAAGAATTTTCTTATTATTCCTTTCATTTCTTTTGTAGTTTAATTTTTTTTACATTAAAATTTTCAGTCCATTTGGAAATTATCCAAATATAAATGATGGAGAAATCATTAAAAAAATTGTTTTTAATTTCTGAGAGAGACCAAGAGAGAGACAGCATGACTAGGGGAGGGTCAGAGAGAGAGGGAGACACAGAATCCGAAACAGTCTCCAGGCTATGAGCCAGCTGTCAGCACCGAGCCTGATGCAGGGCTCGAACCCAGGAATGAGATCATGACCTGAGCCGAAGTCAGATGCTTAACCGACTGAGCCACCCAGGCACCCTTGGAGAAATCATTTGGCTTCTGCTTTGATTTTGCTTTATTTGTGACCTCACCTATTCACCTAATTTTTGTCAAGTACTATTTATGTGCCAGAAACCTTGCTTGATATCCTTGCTGGATACTTCTTACTGGGTACCTTATAGCTTAGTAGGATTGATGGAATTTCCAAATCAAATTATACAAATGATAACACAACAAGTGTAATCAGTTCAATGGTAGCAATATTTGGGAATGCAAAGAAAAGAGTGCTTAATTTTTTCTGCGTATAAGAAAGGACAGGACTCATAAAGAAATATGCAGATCATAATAATTTTTTAACTGATTGGCGTCTCAAAGCAATTTCACTTTATAAGATGCTCATTGAAAGATTGATTTAGAAGAACAGGTACAGTCTGAATTATAAAAATGTTGAATGTGTAGTATGAATAGATTAACTAATGATATGATTCACATTTATAAGCCTGGCATCCCTAGTGATATATTTTTTAGCTAAGAAAAAAAAAGGAACTAGGGAAACGAATTTGGGAGAGCCAGTTTTCAAGATGAGGGAGAAGAACTTAAGTAACTTATGTTACTATGAGAACAGTAACATACCAACTTTATGATTTGGGAACTCCCTTTGAGAAAGAACCAAGAATTAAGTAAGGATTTTTTTTTAAGGTCAATATATTAATAAAAAGGACCTCGGATAACTAGAAAGGTGATAGAGTAAATTATGAGGCAGTGAAGGAAGAGAAGCTTAATCATGTGGGGAAATGTATAAGACTTGGTATAAGAGAAAGTAAGCAGAGAGTCTTCCGTCACGCCACAGGGCCTGAATGAAGGAGACAGCAAAGACGCTAGATTTGTCCAAAAGAAATGAATGATAAGCGAGTGGCTTAAGTTTTGAACATTAGATGAAATGTGTAAGTTGCCATAACTTTCAGAAAAATGAATGAAATTCGATGTCAGGTACCAGCAGGTAGTTATTTTCAGTCGCAAAAGAAAACAAACCGTTTTTACAAAGCAGCGCAGAGATTATAACTTTAGTTAGGCATGTATTAACCCACTGTTTTAAGAGAATAAACAGTGAAGAAGACTCAGGACTGGGGGAATAAACTCCAAATGCATATGGAGTGGGTTATATTTCACATATATATGTGTATATATGCATATAGGTACACACACAGATATTATGGTAAAGCATTGAGTTTTGTTTCCGGACAGCCCAAACAAGTGTGAGGTACCTAACAATGCTTCAGTTTTGCACAATCGTTTGCATTTTATGCATGAAGATTAATATTCTTTTCCCTCTTAATCAAATCCTCAGGTTTTCATGCTTCTCTTAGTGAATGCATGGTGACTGGTAGAGATTCTGTACTTTTGCACACCTAATGTCTTACATCTATTTCTCAAGTGGAATATATTTATGAGACCTCTATGCTTATCAGCAGTGCACACCCTTGCTTTTCTGTGCACCACTAATTTTGATAAGATAATGCAAAATGCAAGAAAATATCGAATAGTTGCCCAACTGCTTGTGCCAAGATGGCAGTGCTGCTGAAATTGAATTGTGAGTGGGCACGAAAGTCTTCTGTGGATTAACCAGAAAGATCTGACAGTATATATAAGTCGGCTTAGTGGTGTCACTCTATAACGTTTGATAGATGGCACTGTATGGACGTTGATGGCCTCATGCACGTAGAACCTCTGCAGACTTGTAACACCATGGGGGAATCCCGTGGGGAACAAGGGCTGCCGTATGTCCATAGGCTGGGATTCCGGAAGCTGAGGTTGTATGGCCTTAGCAGTTAGTGATTATCCAGTTTAGTCACATTATCTTATAGTTTTGGAGAATAAAACTTAAAGAAGTTGTTTTTTGTTTTTGTATTTTCCTGAAGGTATAAGGCAGATTGGGTGGCAGAGATGTGATTAAGTCAGGTTTTCTGACTGGCTTCATTGGTTTTCCTCAGCATATGTTGCTACTTTGCCATAATGCTTCTCAATTTCAGTGCACCCCAAGTAATTCTTGGTGAAAATAGAGATTCCTGGTCTCCATCTCAGAAATGTTCTGATTTGGCAGGTTTGATAGCTGGGCCTTCAGAGTTTATATATTTTTAATTTTTTTAAACATGTTTTTTTTAAGTTTTTTAATTTTGAGAGAGGCAGAGAGAGCAAGTGAGGGGCAGAGAGAGAGAGGAGAGAGAATCACAAGCAGGCACTGTCAGCACAGAGCCCGACGCTGGGCTTGAGCTACAATCTATGAGATCATGACCTGAGCTGAAACCAAGAGTCAGATGGTTAACCGTCTGAACCACCCAAGTGTCCCCCCAAGAATCCATAGTTTAAAGAATCCACTCAGATGAAGATGGTGCTTGTGCCGTACTTTGCAAAGGGTGGCCCATGTCATGCATGAAGCTGGAGTACATAGATGTTATATATCCGTGGCCACACGTGTAGGAAGTGGTAAAACCAGGACTCTTTCCCATTCCCATCTTTTTGATAGGTGGCTTTGATGCTACAGAAGTTGAAGTGGCGCACTCCCCCTAGAGGTTGGGTACAAGATGTAGCAAGAGGCTAAAATCAACATGACCCACTGCGTAGGGTGATGTATGCTTGTTAATAACCAAAGTACAGTTGCCCAACACGAACCACCTTTACATAGGCATTTGAAAGAAGTAAGATTATGGTAACTAATGCTGTAAACCAACAATTTATTTTGAAACTCAAAAAGGTGCTGGCATCTCCATGCTTTCTAGTCATTATCCTATTGAACATCCTAGGTAGCCTTCCCCTCCCAGATGCTGGACTTTAGAATTGTTTGAGAACTCTGTGTATAAGTAACTTACAGTTTTGTGGAACATAAAACTTAAATATATAAACAATTAAGGAACAGTAGTAAAGTAAGGAGTAAGTAATTGCTTCTGTGGCTGTAGGTCATGTCGTGGTTCACAAGGGAGACAAGTGTGAGTCCCTGGAGGGGCCTGATAAGCCCCTTTGGTGATCCCTCAGACCAAATGTCATCAGACAGAAAGGAGCTAGTGAGAGTGGAAATTGCTAATAAAAATGAATCCTTTGGCAGGAAGGTTAATGACAAATTAGAATTCACTGAAAGTAGATATAGAGATTTTCTGTTTTGCCAAGTCATTGGATGAAAATAAACCAGAAGATGGTGGAGGGAATCTAATGGAAAAGACAGTAGTGTTCATGAAAGGAGAACGTAAGTGCCAGCAGATGTTGAGGAAACCAGGATGTTATTTGAAGGCTTATGCTTGTTTGTGTTTGGAGGTACTTTAACACAGCTTTCCAGTCTGTTTTCTTTTGTTTCTGCACCTTTACAGTTAAATTCTTGTCTGGAATGCTGTCTAAATTTCCCCTTCAGATTCGTAGCACTGTCAACAGTAAATCAGAATCCTAGCACTGAATAATTGAACAGGCTAAAACAGGAACCTGCCTGGAAAAGAAGACTGGAACTGAAAAATCAATAAGCTTAGGAAAAAACTTATAAAAGCTTTACTCAATATAAAATAGCAATAAATCAAGAATAACAAACAATCAAGTTGCTTGGGTAATCATTTTACTTTGAACAGCATAAGCAAAAAAATTGATAGTTTGTGTGTGTGTGTTTGAAAGATTTCTAGCATTTGAAAGGTTATAGAAGAATAAAGGAAGTACAAACAAAAAGATACATAAAAGGAATTCCTTCTGGCATAACAAAAATCAGGTTAGTAAAATAAAACAGTAAGCTTTAAGGAAGATAGATTACTGATTTGAAGAGCTGCTGGGATTCTGGGGAAGCTTTTGGGACATCTCTAAATGTCATCTCGCTGAAATAACATGATTTGATTGCAGATTAATAATCCAAGAACAATGGTATTTGAATATGATCTATAGTGACTTAAGGCTTATGACTCAGTCTCCTTCTCATAACTGCTAGAAAGTTTACAATTTAATAAACTCACATCCCCATTATAAAAATGGGGAGTTTTGTGGGGGTTTTTTTTGTTTGTTTGTTTGGTTGGTTTGGGGGCTTTTTTTTCTTCTTCTTTTTCCAGCTGGAGAGGGCTGGAAACACGTCCCTGATGCCCTTGGGGTAAGCTTTGTAGGTAGCTCCTGGGAGCAGAAGCCTGTTTAGGGAGTGAATGGGAGCTGGGAATGGGGCCTGGGGACATCAATTTGTAGAATTTTGCTGTGAAGAAGATAACAAAGGATGGTTCTTTTTTAAAGGTCTGAGAGGGTCAAACAGCTTGAATTCTAAGGCAGGACGGCAGTGATGGAGATGTGAGGGGAAGAGAGAGGGGTACACTGGGGGCCAGAGCCCTGGGGGAGCCTGAGGTGGAGGGCAGCAGGCTTTCCAGATGCCCACAGGAAGGAAGAAACTGGGAAAGAGTCTATTTTTGAATTTTTCAATTAGATATCTTCCACTTACCAGGACGCCCTAGCCAGATTCTAAGATAATATTTAGGGATATGACCATATGATAAAGCACTTACTATATGTATATTCATAGATAATCTGAAACTGTACCAAATCAGAAACAAAAGAGTGTGGTCATATATAGCGACAATAATATATGAACAGTAGATCTTGAGTGTAGTTAACATTGTTGACTTTGAAGTTTCTGATCAATAAAAAATCCAAAATTAGTCTACAATGTATATGATACTCATAACTTCCCATGGAATATAAGAGTTGAGGGGCACCCGGGTGGCTCAGTCAGTTAAGTGTCAGACTTCAGCTCTGGTCATGGTCTCGCAATTCATGAGTTTGGTCCCTGCATCGGACTCCTCACTGGGTGTGCAGACACTGCTTGGGATTCTCTCTCCCTCCCTCCCTCTCTCCCTCCATTTCTCTCTCTGTCTCTCTCTCACACACACACACACACACATTAAATAAATAAACTTAAAAAATATTAGAGCTGGAAGGAACCCCATTTTTACAGAGAGGTGAATTGACTAGTTACTGACATAAACAAGTAGTATCTTGGGTATTCTGGGCCCCAGTGCAGAGAAGCTGTAGAGCTACTTCTGCGAATGGATGACCAGATTCAGTGACAGTACAAATAGGGGTTCATTCTCCTCATCTCTGGCAGGTCTTCACCTCTGCTCTTTTGTTTGAGTCCATCTGAGGAATCACAAGGGCAAGTCCAACACTGGGGAATCAGGGACCCAGGAGACCTGTGGTGATGTGCCCCACGGCAGAGGTTCGTGGACTCAGAGCCCTTCCCTGCCACTGTCGAGTTTTGATGCAAGCTAGGTTTGCACGTTCCTGTGTTAAGCATGAAGTAAAGATGTTGGGGATGTTATTTCTGCTGTGAAGAGAGATTCTTCAGCCTTGTAAAAATTTAAAATACCTTTGGTTATGTTATAATTATTTCCAGTTATTATTTAACGCATATAGAATATTTTGTGCTCTCAAAGTGGTTCTTAATATCATTGGTCATTAGGTAAGATTTCTGATAAGTTGTTCTTACTAATTGTTTGGAAAATTATATATTATTATTTATAACCAGTATCTGACAGGAATAAGTAGAAAGTGTATAGTATAGGGAAGTAGCTCTGGATCCTTAATGGAACCAGAAGCATGCACATGCGCACATGTGTGTGTGTATGTGTGTGTACACATATAATTCTGTATAGTCTTATATTATGATTATACATGCAGTGTATGTGTATGTAAAATCTATATACATACATGTCATGTAAATATACATATACTGATACACACACGTGCTTCTTTAGATATTTAGGGAGAGATTAGACTGAATCTAGATTATAAGCTTTTAAACCAGATTGTAAACTTCTTGAGAGTAGGCATTTTTGAAATTACCTTGTTGTAGCTCTCACTTAGTGGACATTGACTAAAAATATTTGCTGATTGCTCTGATTTTATTACTAAGTGTGGTGGACATTTTTTTCCTAAGTACAGTTAAAGTCAGAGCTGTGTGTGTGTAGTCAGTTTGTCTAAAGGCTGCTGACATACCACCACTGATCACTGCCTTTACCCTGAAGTGTCTGCTTGTCTGAACCTCGAAGCTCATGGTCAGCATAGCCGCTGTTTCTGTGAAATGTAAATATCCTCACTCTTGTTAATGTTGTACTTTGATCCCATGCTGGCTGCTCTCCTTTTCTTCATCTTTTTTTCATTATGGCTTTGCCTTTGTCCTTTGCACTCAAATGCATCTGAAAACATGTCACCTGCAGAGATGCTATTTTGTAAAGACTTGGAACCTCTTAAGAGTTAAAATATTTTCCTTTATCTTCAGTGGTGATGACAACTTTTTGGAAGGAATGTGTACAATAAAGATGATAAAATAGATACTATTCACAAAAATAAAAAAAATACTTATGTTTTCA
The DNA here is from genome assembly GCA_017311185.1 of Proteles cristata cristata. NCBI lineage: Eukaryota > Metazoa > Chordata > Mammalia > Carnivora > Hyaenidae > Proteles > Proteles cristata. Next base: position 852,439 of record JAESUZ010004246.1, read on the forward strand.
CTGATACCTATATCAGTGAAGTGCTCACCAATAAGATAATTATATTTGCTTTTACGTATTTGTTAAAAAGAAAGAGACATGCTTAATTCTTAGCTCAGAAAGTTTTAAAGTGATTTCCCCCTGTCTTCCATTCCTCGGAAATATCAGCATGTATCCGTCACACATAGTTTTGAAGGTACCACATTTCTTTCGTCCCCTAGGTCTTTCTAGATCTTCTAGAAATTTCACACCTTGTCATCTCCTCTTTCATTTAGATATGTCTCTTGTGACTCCTAATCTTACTGCTTCCACCTTCTTCAAATCTTCATCACCTCCCATCGAGTTATATACAGCTAACGATATCTCTTGTAATCCTGACCCATCTGTACAATGCATTTTTCAGTGCAGATTAGTTTCGCCTAGGGTATGGGCATGATCCCAAAGTACAGAGGAGAGCTCTTGGTTTATAGTAGAACATTAGCTTTGAAAGAGCTCTCCTCACCTTAAAATTATGGAACCATAGCACATACAATACTACTTTAGATGTTGAGCACATTTACTAAATGTGGCAAGAATTGAAACAGTTGCTTTGATTTAAAAATTGTGCCTTGGTGGCAGGGTATGGGAATGCGATGGCTGTAGAGGGGTCAATTCAGTATGTTCCCTGTCCAGAGGGAACAGGTTCTGGGAATGAGTAGACAATTTCTTGAACTTACAGTTGTAATAAGCATAGCAAAGAGGGTTTATATCATAGTGGCGTCTCTCTCTTTTCGTGCTTCTTTGATGCCCAGTGTTCAATTCAGATATATTCTGGTGACTGCTTATAACAGTTCTCTAATTTTCCTGTTTCCTTTCTTCACCTCCAGGTTCATCTTAAATGAACCTCTCCTTGGTCCCATAAGGCCAGTCTGTTTTTGCATTCCTCACTTCTGATTTCTTTTGGCAGGAAAACTAGATGTGGTTGACAGATTATATCTGAAAAGGGCTTTGGTAATTGCTCGTTCTGTTCGGTGACTGTGTTGCTGACAGATGGGCACAGTGAATATTGAAAGTGTTCTGGACCTCCGTATACTTCTTCAGCTCACGAGTGGTGAGCGCTGCCAGCATTTTTGTTATTATCTATCAGCAGATTTAAAAAAGAATTGCTTGGATCTTTACATCTTCTTTGAACCTATAACTAAATCACGTTTATGGATAGGTTCTCTCCCACCTCTTCGACTCCCTCCTCATTATATATTTTTTTGGAATAGACAAAATTCTCAAGATGTTAGGGCAGGCTGGCATGAATGAGTGCCAACAACTCTTACAGACTTGTTAAAAGATTTATTTTTTGCCTGAGAATTACACATATGGCCTAGAATGATAATATTAGGGTCTGGGTTGGTTGAGATAATTGGCAGATCACACCTTAAGAAAAGTGATTGGTTGGCTTGTCTCTTTCATTTTAATCTGCTGTCTCCATCACAGTCAAATTACCATTATGTCGTGGATTACTATGCCTGTTTAAAACACTTATTTAACCCGTTTATAGGGGGCATCTGTTAGCTGAGCTTGAGTTATTTAAAATGTTCTCTTACATTGGCCAATTAGTAACCGCCAGATATAGTAGTTAATTCATCTACTTAACTTCAGAGATGATGAATGAGCGGATGACCTTTAAAATATCCATAGTTCTGATAATTATTCATTTAACATTTGTGTAAACATTGGAATTGTACACCAATCTTGTAACATCTAATTCCTGTGATGGGGATTACAATTGTTTCTGCTTAAAAAAACATGCTAAGATTAAATTAACTCAGTTTTCATGTTTTCTTTCTGTTCCTCACTGTATGCATGTGAGTGCTGCATGAGAGAGAGAGAAAAACATATGCTCAGGTTTGGACATATATTTTCATATCTTAATAAATGGAAGAAGATGTTCCTACTCATAGGCACAGAAGCTGGATTTGGAAGTCTCTTTTACAATGTAGTTTAAAGATAGACATAATCAGGGCACCTGGGTGGCTCAGTCGGTGAAGTGTCTGACTTCAGCTCAGGTCATGATCTCACAGTTCATGAGTTTGAGCCCTGCATTGGGCTCTGTGCTGACAGCTCAGAGCCTGGAGCCTGCTTTGGGTTCTGTGTCTCCTCCTCTCTCTGCCCCTCCCCTGCTCATGCTCGCATGCTCCCTCTCTCAAAAATAAACAGAAGCATTCAAAAAAATTTTTTAAGAAGACGTCATCAAAAAATAAAGCATACAAATGACAGAACTGGGATATACCTTTGTTAAAGTTGGGATAATATTTTAGATTAGAAAAGTCAAATATGTTACCTCCCCTTGCCTTCAAATATTTACTTACTGCATCCATCAGACTTTAGGAAGTTAGCAAATGCATGATGAAATAGAAAACTTGTATATTCATTTCTACTTCAACTTAACATTTTTCTCCATGAAACAAATTTTCTTTGCTCTGTGGAAAAAAAAATTTAAACTATAAAAATGCCACTGTGTAAATTCCTGGACCACCATCATAAACATTTTTCTTTCTCTTCCTGGTAATAACTTGTCCTAAAATAACTGGTGCCACATTTGTTCCAATGATTACTCTCCTGTTAGAAGATCTCTTGGAAAATGTCTAGTGTGTTTTAAAGAAGAAATAACTGAGGCTCCCAAAAGTTAAGCGACTTGTTTGAGATTGCACAACAAATTAAGTCACAGAGTCCAGAGAAGGAACCTAGATCTCCTTGCTCTTGCTCAGAACTCTCTTGTCTCTTTTGCTCGTCTCATTGCATCTCAGTCTGGAAGAGTTGCCTAGAAGAGTCAAGAGGATGCAGTTGTCAGTCTGCCAGTTATTATCAAAGTTGTCTTCCACTGTTGTAATAATCGAATTATAGAGTTCAAATTTGTTATTTTCCTCAGGCCTTGTATACTCAATACATATTTGTTGACTGACTGAAACTGGTAGTTTTGTTTTACATAGGCAGTTTTTCTGACCTCTCCCTGCCCCAAAGATCCATTAAAATTAAAAAAAAAAAGAAAGAAAGAAACCAAGATGAATCCCTCTGATTATCTGAAAGTGCATTGCATAGTAAGATACCAGTACAGTGACGTTATGCAAGATAGCTGTTCATAATTGGAGATGAATCAGCAAGGTAGAGATTCTAGCTTTTGAAAATGGTACAGGTATTCCATAACCCCCTCGCCCCAAATAGGTAAATGTAAATTTTTTGTAACTCTTTGTTCATGTGCAAGTTTTTCTTATAGCCTTAATTTGTTTAAATTAAAATATGTAAGTAATGGAGTTACCATACGGAATTCAGAGGAAAAGAAGTCCATGGTTCTTTATCCTCCTGTTTCTCCCTTCTAACTCAGTTTCACCTCTCATCAGATATTTGGTGAGATTTTCATGACTTACCTGTCCATCCTTAGCCAACAGAAAGGAATCTTGTTACCTTACATGATGCTCCAGAACCTTGAGTGCAGTTCCCAGATTTCTGATAATTTATCAAGCAACTAAAATTCCAGCCTCTTGGTGCACCTACATGGTTCAGTCACTTAAGCATCTGACTCTTGATTTCAGCTCAGTTCATGATTTCATGATTTCATGGTTCATGAGGCCGAGTCCCACATCTGGCTCTGAGCTAACAATGCAGAGCCTGCTTGGGATTCTCCAACCCCCATCCCTGCCTGTCCCCTGCTCATATGTGTGCACACACACACTCTCTCAAAATAAGCAAATAAACATTTAAGAAAAATAAAATTCCAGCCTCTTGTTTTCCACTGACAAGTTTTTTGAACTTAGGATATATTTTTGTGCCTCAGAATCAGTGAGAATCAGAATTTCTCATAGAATGTTAGCCATTCTGTTTCTTATCACCACAGCCAACTCCCCAATAGTAACATGATTTAAAATACACATAACCTGATGCAGTGACATATTCTGCACAGCTCCTTGAATCAGTAGATTATTTGTGCCTTTGCATCAACATATGTGGCTTCACTTTGGGGGACTATCAATTTGCATGAATTTATTTACAACTGGAAATGGAAGGAATGTGTAATTAGTTTTATAAAACAGTTGGCATGGCTGTCAAAGGTCTTAAAATTTTTTGCACTGTTAGAGCTGGATTATCCCAGGGCTTGAAAGAGAAAGCAGAGAAACAGATCTTTTATAACATTGTCTTCTCCTGGTTTCCTGGGCTTGTAGAGAGCACAGGTGTTGGGAGTGGTGTTGAAATTAGTTTGGAAACCTGAGAAAATACATACAACTCTTTCAGAGGGCTAGGGTGAAATGACTTTGGAATGCCACTGTTTACTCAGGCCCCATCTGAGAAAAAGTGGCTTCTGTTCAGTAGTTCCTGTTAACCTGAAAAACTCTAGGATTACATAAATAATGAATGGGCCCACAATGCACTGGTTTTTGTAATGTAGATGAAGGTAAGATGTCTTGTCAGGGTTGCAATTTGCATATTAGAATAATTCGGTTATCTTACCATGTTCTTTAAAGAAATAAATGCCTATGAATATTCATGTATTCAATTAAAATATTAATGGTATACTGATACTTGAGTTTTAGGTCTCTAGTCATCCATAAAGAGTTTCATTTAAAGTTGATTAACAGTGAAGGGATAGTTCAGCGTAAAGTATAATATGTTGGCTTTTTGTTTCCAAAAAGAAAAGGTAGTGCCTGACATGAGTAAATGATTTGTTTATCCTTGCCACGCATCATTTCTTTCGATAAGAAACGGTTACTGACAGAGTATGAATATCTTTTGGTGCCCAAGTACTCTCTTTGGTTTGTTTAAACACCACTATTTACCTGTGTTATGTAGTTGGGCTTTTCTTTAATTGCTTCATTGACTTTTAAATTGTAACTTATTTTTAATTGCGGCAATGCACACATAACATAAAATTTACCATCTTCATCACTGTTCAGTCCAGTGTTATTAGGTACTTTCACCACCATCCATCTCCAGAGATTTTTCATCTTCCCCAGCTCAAATGCTATAGCTATTAAACACCAACGCTCCATTACCCCTCCTGTAGGCAACTACCATTCTCGTTTCTGTCTCTCTGCATTTGACTAGTCTGGTTACCTCCTGTAAGTGTACTCACAGCATTTGTCTTTTCATGACTGGTGAATTTCACTTGACATACTGTCCTCAGGGTTTATTCTCGTTGTAGCAGGTGTCAGAACTTTCTTCCTTTTTAAGGTTGCACGGTATTACATTGTATGTGATACCAAATTTTGTTTCTCCATTCATTCATCTGATGGATGTTTTATTTGCTTCCTGCTTCCGGCTATATAGATAATAATATATCAGTGTTGTGATTAATGCTGCTGTGAACACGAGTACACAAATAGCTCTGGGAGATCCTACTTTCCCTTCCTTTGGAAATAAACCCAGAAGTGCAATGACTGGATCATATGGTAATTCTCTTTATAATTTTTTATGGAATTGCCATACTCTTTTCCATTTTCCATTTCCACGGATAGTACACATGGGTTCCAGTTTCTCCACAGCCTCACCAACACTTGTTATTTTCTGTTTATAGATTTAAAAAAAATATGTTTATTTATTTATTTATTTTGAGAGAGAATGAACATGAGTAGGAGAAGGGCAGAGGGAGAGGGAGAGAGAATCCCAAGCAGGCTTTTTGCTGTTAGCTCAGAGCCTGACACGGGGGCTCCATTTCATGATCAAGAGATCATGACCTGAGCCAAAATCAAAAGTTAGGCACTTAATGGACTGAGCCACACAGGTGCCCCCTGTTTCTAGATTTTAAGTTATGTAGAGATTCAAGCAATGCAGAAAGGTATAAAGTAAAATTGGAACTCCTTCACTTCCTCTGACTGATTCGGTGGGAGAAGGCGAAGGTGTAAAGGACAGGAAGGAGTGTGGAGGTAAGTGCTAGCATAGGAACTTTGAGGGTAGAGGGTCCAGTTTGGAGGGAGGAAGCCCAGGTTGTAGAGACGAGGCATCCGGATTGTTGAGTTTGAAATGTCTGAGATACTCGGATGAAATTTGAACTTTGGGAGAGAGGTCAGGGTTCTATTAGCAGGGTTTTTTACTAGCATTCAAGTGGTAGTTGATCCATAATGGTACATTTGATCATTCAGGGTGATGGTAAGAAGAGCAAAGAATTAGAGAACAGAATCTTGGGAGCCTCTCAGGTTAGGGACATATGGAGGTAGAGGAGAACATGTTTACCTAAAATCATAGTCATCATCTCCCCTCAAAACCCCTTTGTTCCTTAATTTCCCTGTTCTCTCAAGATAGCAGCATTAGAAATGTAGTCAAGAATCCAAAGTGGCAAGTCCTCTTTGGTGATTATCTTTGCCTAATCTGTTACCAAGTTCTTTTACTTTTTTCTCTTATAGAGACTTGTCACTTATTATTTTCAGACTTGTCACTTATTATTTTTTCCACTTGCACCATTATTTTTTAGGCCTTTGTTTTTAGTCTATTGTAGTTTTCTGTTAACCTCTCTTCTCCAGAATTTTCTATCAGACTTTTCATTGACTTAATATTTCGGAATTCTATATAAGCTTGCAAATGACAAAAAAAACTTCTGTTTAAGAAAAATAAAGTTTGAAAGTGTTCATTTGTGAAAATACAGATCCTGACATTCAAGGCCCTTTGGAGTCTACCCCTGATTTCTTTTTCTTCACATAAATCTCTGCATAAATTTTGGGGGTTTGCCATTCTGCTCTATTTGATTCTCGTGAATTTTCATGTCTGTGTGTTGTTAGGCTGTTTTCACACAGAGATCCAACTCAAGGATTCAAGTCTCCTTTCTTCTTTGAAGAGGAAGCAGTCTGGTGCTGTGTAACAGTTTCGTGCAGGTCCTCATCAGTTACGTATATACCTTTGAACACCTTATTTACTCAACTTCAGGTTGCTCATTTGTGAAAGAGGGTATTATATAGGTAAATTTTAAATTTAAATTAATTTTTAAAAAGTGAAATGTGAACCATAGTAGTTATGTTATGTTACCTGGTCTGGATCACCTGGTGGAAGAACCCAGCGGCACTGGGAGATCTTGGAAGGCAGGAGGTGTATTTCACACCGACAGGCTCAGAGATCAGTCTCCAGAGGTCTGAGCACCAAGCATGGGAACAGATTATAGTCTGTTACCTCCTCATTACGCTTTAGTAATAATTTGGCGCACAGGGTAGGAAGAACCCAGAAGGGAGTCTTCAGTCAGGGACTGGAATTTCCCTATCAGCCCTGTTGACCATCTTATAACATATTTTTCCCTATCAGTTGAAATTTCTAATTGTTTGTTCCTTGAGGTTGTCTCGCTCGTTTATTTATTCATTCAGTGACTATGTGCCTTGGCAATATTCTGGGCAGTGGGGATGCAGCATTGAACAAAATGGACAAAAGTCCCTGCCATCATGGGACTTAGAAGAGAAGGATGATACGCAAGATAATAAATCTTTTATAATGTTGTAACAATGATAAAGACGAAGGAGAAAATTAAAGCAGGAATGGAGGCATAAGGACAGGTTGAAATTGTAGATGGAGTTATGGAGAAGGCCTCTCTGAGAAGTTTTCTCGTTAGAAATTCACAAACACACTTGACAGACTCTTAGTACTTAAGCTGTGATGTGCTGTTGTCTGTCTAGGTGTGTGTGTGCAGTCAGCTTTGACCTCAGTTCCCTTACGGGCTCCTTGTGCAGAGGGACAGTTTGTATTAGCTCTTTGTATTCCTCACCCCTCTTATACTGCAGTGGAAATACATCATCCTGACAAGGAATTGATAGAATATCAAAATTTAAGTGGAAACGGTGGAAAAAGCCAGGCCTCCATATCTAAGAAGAGGTTGGTGGAATTCCACGGGAGTTGAATATTTAATACTTGTTTGATCTGATTTTTAACAGGCCAGACACTCAGGGTTGCAAAATCAGAACCAGAAAAATAAAGACTAGTTGACTCCATTAGGCCTTGTTAATTGTTCTTTGGAGACTGGAAGACTGAATTCAAAGTACCTTTGAATTCCATAGTCAAGACTGGACCTCTGAGGGGAAATTGTCTGAGCTCAGAACTAAGTGGAACTTCACTGCTCACACAGAAACTGAACTCCACTGGCCTTGGAAAGGTGGGGAGTCCACAGCCATTTTTATACAAATCCTTTGTCTCTTGCAATGTATCTACATGTCAGACCAAACAAAAATCATCAAGTAAATGCCCAAGTTTTACCATCATTGTTTGAACCCATCAGCAAAATCAGATAGCGGCTTGAAAATGTAATTAACAGTTAAATTTGTTCTCTGGATTGCTTTAGCTTCTCACATACCAGGCAGGAAATTGGAATCCCAAAGAGGAACTCAGAATGTGCAACTCTTATTTCTGGTTCAGTTTTTTCTAAAGAAAAGTTATGCTGAGAAGAGTTAAATTTCCTGCCAACAATGACATGAAAGCTATGTTGTTGCTCTTGCTTCTGTTTTGAACTTTGAAAAAAGAAAACCCAGCAAACACTACACTTTGATTAGTTCGAGCATTTTGTTCCCTTAGGGGAGACTGTAGACTATAATTTCATCACACAAAAAAGTGGTGCCTGAGCTCTAACCAAAGTTTGAGTTTGTTTTTCCCTTGGGGATTTGACATTTTCTGTTTCCTGACATTTTTACCATTGTTAGACACACGTCTTTGTATTCCTGCCTATATTCATCCCCCCAGGGAATTTGTGTATTTTATCTACTGGAAGGCAGGAATGCCTTCTGTTTTGGACAAGTCATTTAATTGTTCAAATAAATCCACCTATACTGTAATAGACCAATCATTAGGAGCTGAGCTATGTGACAGCATTGAGATTCATGAGACCCAGATCTCAAGCTCAGTCCAGAAAAGAAATTAAATACCATGTACACAAAATGAGTGATTTCCTTTTCCCTTTCCTTCCTCACCTGCCCCTTCCACCCCACCCTTTGAAAATATTAAGTAGCATCTTAAAAGCAAACAAAATACCTTTGGTTCAGTATTTCTGGTCTGTTATTTATGGTTGTCTTGTTTGGGAGGATAATAATTTATTAGCCATTAAGTACACTAGTAATGAAGGCTGCCTTTTGCCATTATCCTTTCTCTGTTTTATATAAATGTCCAGTAAAGAAAAAGTAAGGAAAGCCTAATACTTTTTCACTCTGTTTTCAGCTAATTTGATGTAATTCCATTTTAATTAATGGATATATTATGAATGAGTATATTCTACATACATATGGAGATATAGCATATTTTCCTAGCTATATTTCCCTGCAACACGGTCTCTTTCCCTTCATTTCTAACACCGTATATATTCTGTTAAAAAAATACACGTTCTGGAACAAAGTTGCTGATATGAATTGCTTAAGGGTTTATTGAATAGTTAGTTTGTGGAAGTGATTTCTTACAGGTTTGTACCCCATTGGATAGAACACACAGATCATTGGATTACAAAAGGTGACATTCAGTTTTGGGAGACTGAATGAATGCAGGTTTGAGAATTCGTTCATTTTTGTCTCCTACAGTGGCAACAAGGTAGATACAGACATTCAGACATGGGCAGTAGGTGTGCTGTGTTCCTGAGGGTGTAATTTGGGTTTGTTGGGGGTAACCAGTTTTGGTCATTTTCCCCATTCAGACCTCTATAAAACTCACCTGCTGGAATTATTCATTAGCCAAAAAAAGTATGGCAAGGTGTAGACTCTCTGTAGCCTTAGAAGCCTTTGGAAAGGATTCTTTTTCGGCCACTATACTGCACACAGGCATGTTCACACATGGAATTATCTGGAGAGCCCTTGAAAGATCCGCCCAACAACCAAATTTATAGATGTTAATCTAAGGGCTTAAATCTTCAGAAAATCAGGGAAGTCTTCCATTTCGCTGGCAGTAATTCTTCTCAGGCTTCGTGTGATGTGAAACTCAAGGAGAGAATACCGTGAACAGCCACTAGCTCTGTGCCTTAGATAAGTATGGTGGTACTGGTTTGTTTTGTTTTTACGAGTGATACAGAATGAGTAACATCTCGGCGAGGAGAGATTTGTCAAGGCAAGATTGGAGAGGCTGCTTTATTGCTCCAGTTGTAGACTCTGACATTTCTTCATTAGTCTTCGTATCTCCAGTTCACTATCTGAAATTAACTCTGCTAATCCTTTCCTAGCAGGCATAACCTTCGGCGCCTGAGATAATCCAGCTAGAAATCTTTAAGCCATAGGCCATCTTGCTCCTTGAATTAGTAATGTGTGTATAATTATAAAATGGGAATCAGGTTGTCTTTGAGAGTGTGGACTGAGAATAGCTGATGAGATCCACTTGTCAGATCTGTATAGTAAATAATCATAGGCGATCGTTATCGATGGAAGCTCATGAATCATGAAGTTCCCTCCTGGTTTTAGATCCTTCAGTTCTGTATTTTCCGTACATCGAAGAGTTGGCTTTAAAAGACCATCCTTTTTCGTTACATGCAGTTCTCACAACTCCTGCACCTCACTTTTCCAAAATTCTTGTAATAGTGTAATAGATGAGCTTGTAATAGATGAGCAAGCATATTTGAGCAAATACAGTAAAATATACGTCTTAAAAACAATATACAAAAGAATTTATTAAGCAAACAAAAAGAAACCTGCTTTGTTTATTAAATATTAAAATGAATTATTAAATATTAAAACAAGAATAAATGTTATAATTTCTCTCAGAATCCACATTTCATGTGGTTACATAAAGACGTAGTAAAATTTAATAATATTTTCAAAACTCGTATGTCAAAAAGAAATCCTGGGAAGCCTAGCTGTACATTAGATAAAAATAAGTAATATGCTCCCAGGAGGTAGAATTGGGGCACAGTGAAGAAGAGATGATATGCAAGCCACACCTTTTGACAATTCTGGGTGTCACTGAGAGAAGAATTTTAGAATATTATAGTTGCCAGAAACCTTAAAGGGAAACCAGGTTGATGTAGGTAACATGGTGCTTTCCTTAGACCAAAAGGGGAAAAGTATGTGTGGCTTACAGATTAGAGAGATAGTGGGTAAAATCTAAAAGGGAAGAAACTAAAACTGTTTAGAAGAGATCTGACAGAAAAAGATTGAGGAAAAGTTTCCATGTGAAGACTTTCCTCTCTTTCTTCTAGCATCCTGAACTTTGGTTTTTGAACTCTGGTCTTTCTAATTCTAAAGAAATTACTCTTAACACCAACAAGAAATTCTTTCCTGTATCACCCACTTCCTATACATTCTCACCAAACTTCTCGATGCTTCGATTTTTTTTTTTTTTAACCTAAGGAATTGACAGAGAGTCTTGGATTTGGAGGTTGTCCATGATCCTCCACATCAGACCTCTGTCCTCTCTGGCTCTGAAGAGTTGAAACCCAGATTCTGATACCCTCTGTCCGCCTGTCTTTGTCTTAGCTGATGAAGTGTGGCTTCTCAGTGGCCTTGGCCACCTCCCCCACTCCACCATCCACCTTGCTCCAGCTTTGCTCTCACCCCACAGTTTTCTGCGTGTGTCTTCCATCTCCCACCTCACTCCCTGGTGCCATTTCTTTCCCTGACCCCATAGCGTAGGTGCTCCCATTTGTTGGAGAGCCCAATCCTTGACTTAATTTGGATATCTTCTTGTCCTTTAACTGCAATAGTAGAAATGCTCTTTGGTTACTTTATGTTACATTGCAAAATGTATCTCATCGTACCATAGATTTATGAGAAATTTTGTGAGAGTTATGGCTGCTCTATTTTATTTCCTAATGTACTGCCTTGTTTTGGAGAAAAGACAAAAATAGGCAGCATTAACTTTGTTTTATTTTATTTTTAAAGTGTTTTTATTTTTTTAAATGTTCATTTTTTTAGAGGGACAGAGTGCAAGCAGGAGAGGGGCAGAGAGAGACAGAAACACAGAGTTTGAAGGAGGCTCCAGGCTCTGGGCTGTCAGCACAGAGACCAACATGGGGCTCAAATTCACAAACCGTGAGATCATGACCTGAGCTGAAGTCACATACTTAACGAACTGAGCCACCTAGGTGTCCCATATTTTATTTTTTAACTTTATTTTAAAGATAGAGAAAATGTGTGTTAAGTTGTTCATATTTGCAAAGTGAATAGTAGAGCTACTTAAAGTCAGATTTTCCTGCTATTAAATTCCATCTTTTGTCATAGATCTCTTTGTTCCCCCTAATGTAGTGGTATATTTTTTTGCTTCTAATTTCCTAGTTTTTGTTTGTTTCGGGGCCTGGGAAAAATAGTATGCTTCTGTGGGGGAAATTCTTGTATCATTTTATATGACTTTGGCTATTATTAATACAGTCACATATCTTCAGGGTACCTGGGTGACTCAGCCAGTTGAGCATCTGACACTTCAGCTCAGGTCATGATCTCGTGGTTCATGGGTTTGAGCTCTGCATCAGGGGCTCTATGCTGACAGCTCAGAGCCTGGAACCTGCTTCAGATTCTGGGTCTTCTCTCTCTGCCCCTTCCCTACTCATACTCTTATATCTCTGTCTCTCAAACATATGTAACATTAAAAATATGAAAAAAAATCACATCTTCCCCTTAATAAATGGGCTTCCCAGTCAGTGCAGCGATAAATCCATTCAGAAGGGTAGGCTTCTGGTTTAGTACAGAGGCTCTGCCTCAGGCTTTGTTTTTCTGCTCTTCTCATGGAGTCTTTCCTTTACCAAGTGTGGACTTCATCTTCACATTGGCTCCAAGATGGCACCAGCGTCCAAGCACCTGAGTTTTCACAGCTATCACAAGAGCTCTTAGAGGCAGCAAAGGTCCACCTCTTCTTTGAACTTCCTGTATAAAACAAGAGAGCCGTTCTCAGAAGATGGCACATCTCACTGGCTTGAAGTATAGACTCTTGGCTAAGTCTAGCTCTGGTCCGAAGGACATTGAGGTCAGTGTCCCATATAGTGTGTTCCTGTCCAGAAGAACAAAATCAGGATTCTTTTGAAAGGGAGAAACTGAGGAGTAGATATGAATTCATAACCAGCCAAATTTTCAGTCTTATCTTTTAGCATATGTGGACTATCCTTTCAGCCAGTTAGATTGTGGAGATGAAGTTTACTGAATTCATGTCCACTAGAGTGCCCACTCCATCAGTGTGGTTAGGTTCTGTTCCAAGTAGCAAAGACTGAAAATAACAATGGCTTCTACAAGGTAGTTGTTTTTCTACAAAGTAGACATTTTCCCTTCTTACTTAGAAGCTAGGAATTATGCAGTTCAGGGATGTATGATGGTCTGGTTCCACAGACTCCTTTGTGTGGTTTGGTTCCTTCCAACTCATGGTACTGGCATGCGTTCCAGCTCATTCTATGGCAGAACCATGGTCCACGATAATGGCCGTGGCAGCCACTGAATGAAGAAAAGACAAACTAGAAAGGGGACAAATGGCACATCCAGCTGTTTTTTAAAGGCGATTCCAAGAAACTGCTACACAACATTTCTGCTTATGTCCCATTGACCAAGCTTAGTCATAGAGCCACACCTTACTGTGAGGGAGGGCCAGAAATACAGTCTGAATTTCAAGATGCTCAGCCAAAACTCAGGAGAGCTATTAGTATGGGAGGGTGACTACTGGTGACAACTAAGTCTTTGCCCCACCCTTCCGGTATAAGTACTGTTAGTAAACAGTTGCTCAGTTATTTAGTATTTGGACTTGGTTCATCTCCCATTTTTCCTTTTGAAAGATGTACCAGTTTTGGCAAGATGATGTGTGATGTTCTAGAAACTGCAGAACTTAAATGTGTATGGTTGAGCTGTCCAGCATAGTAGCATGAATTACGTAAGGCTCATAACACAGCTGAGGGACAGAATTTTAAATTTTATTTAGTTTTAATTAATTTAAATTAAAACCGATACTGATTCAGTCACTGAAAACTTTTAATTTTATATAGAGCACTATGGGTATGGGAAATCTACTTTTTCAGTTAGAAATTTTATGAAGCCTAAATAGAGATCAGGGGTTTTTTTTGATAAAAATTTAATATCTGGATTGATTTGTGCTCTAAATATAAAATACAACCTAGATTTCAAAGACGGTATTAAAAAAGAATAATATATCAACTTTTAAAGGTGTTTACTTGTTTTTTTAATGTTCATTTATTTATTTTAAGCGGGGAGTGAGGGACAGAGAGAGAGACAGACAGACAGACAGACAGAATCCCAGGCAGGTTCTGCGCTATCAGTTCAGAGCCTGATGTGGGGCCCAATCACATGAACCATGAGATCATGACCTGAGCCGACACCAAGAGACAGACACTCATCTGACTGAGCCACTCAGGTGCCCCTCAGTATGTTTACTTGTTCAAATGAAATTTTGGATGTGTTAGGTTAAGTTAAAATATTAGTGAAATTAATTTTACTGGTTTCCTTTTACTTTTTTAATGTGGCTGCTGGAAAATTCTAAATGATACATGTATGTCGCATATTTTCATTGCTCAGCACTGTTGTAAAGCCTCACCTCTCAATAGAGGGTATGACTCCATGTGCTAGTTGAAGAGGCCTGCTGACATTTCCTGTTTTTTGGAAGAAGCAGAAATTCCAAGATGAGTAGAGGGAGCTGTGTTTTAGCTTTTCTTCATATTGTTCTTGCTGGATGTTACTATGCTCTCTTATCTTTGTTTTACTGCATTTCTGTCATTCTCCACTTGTTCCTCTTCTTTCTTCTACATTGTCCTGACCCTTTCTGACTTCCCTTTTGCCCTCCCCTACCTCTGAGAAGTCCTACGGTCTAATTGCTGTTAGACAGAAGATGATCATACTGTGTAATCTTCACATGCTGGACTTCACTGAATATGGTGTATTGTTCTGGCTTTGATGACAGATACCAGATCAGCCTTTCTGACATTGACTTCTTCATCTGCTATGAGCTCGGCCTGAACATCAGTTGTTTCTGAGATTGATGGGTACAGATTAAGTCTCTTTCTTGAAATTTGTGGAGTGCATTGTGTTCAAAGCCTACTTTTTATTATTTCATTTATTTTGGTATCTATGATGAGATGAGTTGGATGGAAGTGTTATAATTCTTAGTCTACAAAGTACAAAAGCATGTCCAATTTGACATCATTTCCCCTGAATATTAAGCTGCAGGTTGATTATAGAGCAGGTATTGAAAATTAGGCAGATGCTTTGACTTCGAAGATGTTTGAATGTCTCTGGCATTGCCTAACATTTTTGCTTGTTTGAAAGTACTAACCATCTGTCAATATCTTAGGCAAGGTTCTTCCCCCTTTTGGTATCTTGATTTTTCCTGCCAGTTGCTTTCCTTCAGTACTCAGAGGCTCAGATAAGAGTGTGATTGCAAAAGCAGTTTGGACATTAAGTAGCTATATCATTATCAAGTAGCTGTTATTATTTATGTAAACCTGTTTTCTTCTTCTGTGAAATGAGGGTGACACAGTTTCCCCTTCGCCCAGTCATCTCGATGTGGAGTACCCCCTGTTATTAGCACTAATGGAGAGAATCAGTGTCGCACATTTTCCAAAAAGGCAGATCATTAGAAAATCATTCGGAAAATATTTCAGCATTTTCATTTATATATGGGTCTTGCTGCTGTTCCAGGAATTAATAATCCCAGAATCAAAAACAACAACAGAAATCAGTCACGTTCAGAAGAAAATAAGAAACTTTACAACTTTCCTCTCTCATCCCTTTGTTCACCCTGAAGCCTAATGTGAGACAAAAATGCACGTAGGTTTTTAACCAGCCGAGCTTTCTAGCTTAAAGTGTTGTTGGCTTATTTGCTTAATATTTCTGTCAGTTCTTAATATTTCTTAATATGTCTAGTCAATTAGTAACAGGCATTTGAGAAATAGCCTCTTACTTAGCTTCTATAGAAGTATCAACTACTTACAAGTTATACCAAGAAAGTACACAAATATTGTCGATATACATTTGAAAGCAGGTTTGCTGGGAATCATCTCTCCTGGGAAAATCTCTTAAAGAATGTCCTGGTAACAGTGCATGGAAGTGTGACAGGTACAGACTCCCTGGCCCACTCTCTCTCCTGTTTTATATGTTATTTTAAAACAAACAAACAAACAAACAAAACTGGGATGCGTGGGTGGCTCAATCGTTTGAGAGCCCGACTCGATTTTGGCTCAGGTCATGATCCCAGGGTCATTGGATCATGCCCCATGTTGAGCTTCATGCTCAGTGTGGAGCCTGCTTAAGATGCTCCCTCTCTCCATCGGCCCCTCTCCCCTGCTTGGTCACTTTCTCTTCTCTCTCTCTCTCTCTCTCAGGTAAAAAAAAAAATTAAGAAAACTAAGAAATAGTTTATTTGACATATTCTCCTCCCTCTGTGTTTCTCTCTTTCCCATAGACCTCTCTGCAATGGGAGTGGTGTTTTCCAGGATAAAAAATCTGATTGACTTTTTTAGTTACTTAAAATGCTGAATATTGATGTTTATTGGTGTCATTGCCCTGGAATATCATTCGTAGTCAAATTATTTATATTCAGCTGAATTTTTTTTTTTTCTAGGAGAGAGAGAGAAGAGACAGCGTGAGCAGGGGAGGGTCAGAGAGAGAGGGAGATACAGACTCTGAAACAGGCTGCAGGCTCTGAGCTGGCAGTCAGCACAGAGCCCGACACGGGGCTCGAACCCACGAACCGCGAGATCATGACCTAAGCGAAAGTTGGACGCCTAACCGGCTAAGCCACCCAGGCGCCCCTCAGATGAATTTCTTTTATTGGCAGAATCATTTAGTGGAAATATTTGGTGCTATAAAGCAGTCTATGGAAATGTTGGGAGATGTGTATTTCTGTGTGTATATGAGTACTGTATATGGGCATACATATCTTTTAAGAATTAAGACTGAATTAATCCCCTTCAATTCTAATGGGCTTAAGTTATTCTGAATGCTTTATTCCACCAATACTATATACACTATATATATTTTTTCATTCCTGCAGGAAATCGTCTTTATAAATATATCAAACATTTCAAAGCAGCCTTTCCCTCTCTGTGCCCTCTGCCCTGCCCCCTCCTCAGTGATCCTGGCTGGGGAGAAGAGAAAAGCCCTGTAACGGAGAGAATAACAGAGATGATGACCTGGCAAGTTTTCTGCTGTTCTTTCTTTCTACTTGAGGACAGAGAACAGCTCTACCTTGCCCTCTCCAGCGACAGTAGCCATTGTGGAAGCTGTTGTAGCTTAAGGTATGACCATGGCCTTTGCCATTTCACCAGGACATAGTCCAGAAATGGAAGTGATGGCTGAGTTAAGTCAAGCTTCATGGTTTCCTGAACATCTGGGCCTTGTGTCTATTGCCGGCAGAGGCTTGGCATCAAAAAAAACCTCTATCCCAAATTTCTCTTTTGAAGAAAGCCTCCAGATCATCCCTGGGACATGGGGGCAGTCCGATCCAGATCCTGCATCTGCCCACCCAGCTGGTCGCCAGTCATACAGGTTCACATTTTCCAGTACTTTAGTTGACTGTGTAACCTTAACGGTGTGACTGCATGCCCAAATGGCGGTGTCTCTGTGGATATGCATGTGCATGTGTTTATAGAATATAGACCTGTGAATATAGAACTGCTATATGGTATCAAAGGAAATTTTATCTATAGAATGTGTATATACATAAACTTTTTAGAGTTTTGCTAAATTGGGTCCAGCATGTTGCTGACACATTGACTCTTATGAAATTGGTTTTTATTAAAGTCTGCAGGTTATTCTTGTACCGGCGGTGGCTTTGATTAAGCACTGTATTAGGGTCATATCCCAGAATAACAGCATTTCAAAATCCCTGGCTGTTTCTGAAAGAATTGTGATTAAAGTTCTGGCTGTTTTCCCATGATTACTAACGTCTGCTGAGGGTTGAGCATCCCTGGTTGTTACTGGCGATCGAGTCGGGCGGCAGCCGCTTGTGCGTTCTTGCCAACACCAGTGGCATTCTCGAGGGAAGAGTGATTTTCCATTGAAATGTGAGAACTAAAAGCTGTGACAAAATTAACATGGGGTCTAGGGTTTCTGATGTGACTGTAGAGCTCGAACGGGAATGTTTCCTAAAGTCCAATTCATCTGTGATTGAATTTCAGACAAAACAACATTGCCGTGACGAGAAGGGAGAGAGAAACCATCCAAAAGAGATTATGGACGAGCAGGTTGAGGAATGCGATACGGCAGGGGGAAATCTAGGCAATCCGATATTTCAGCCTCAGCCCGGCCTTTCTTCTCGAAGGTGGTGCTGTTGCCTTGGTGTGAGCTCTTGGGGCAGCAGCGCACTTGGGGACCCTGTGCTTTTGGGAACTTTGTTTGGCGATGGGGAATGGAAAATGAGCTTCTTTCTTAGGTGTGTTGAAAAAACATGTGTGAGTGCAGGGATATGGTGTCGCAGGTTTGAAGATACACACTGCAAGTAGCTTGTCCTGTAAGTGTCCCGCAGTCATTTCTAATCAATTTTAACTTGATAAATGAGGGATGTCTTGCAGTAGAGTAGTACACGGTAGTGAATGTCGCATGATCACAACTGAGCCAATGGTCCTTCTCTCTCTGTCTCTCTTTCTCTCACTGTGGTATTATGGACGATTGTCTCCCATGCTCAGATGCTCCGTCTAAGGTCATGGTGTGTGGCAGAAATCTGTGATTTTTCAGGATGTTGAAAGGTGCCCACACCTGGCACAAGTGTCTTTTTTGTGACTTCAAAGCAGCTATGGACAGTCCTTTGCTTTTCCACGTGAGAGTGAGCTTAGGAATGCTTTACTTCATTCTAGGTCAGGCTGCCTGCAGATATAGACCCTTTCCTCTGCTGCCTTATTGCCAGTAACATTAAATACAGTCAATGACAAGGTTTATTCATACTGTACTGTAGTCAAGATCATTAGTGATAGTGAAAGTCATCCTATTCAATAACCCTCCTCTCTCTTGTCTCCTTCACACCAGCCACGAAGGTTTTCAAAGGTAAATGCAGGTTAATTTGTTTTTTCTTTATATTTTGTATTTTCTTTATTAATTTGCATTATAGTATTGTAATCATTTTTATCTGAGTATTTTTGAGTTGTAGGATGAATCCTCTGAATTTCCATTATTTCTTATGTGGAAATTCACTCTCATACACAAGTGCTTTGGATTACAAGCATGTTTCCAGAATGAATTATGCTTGGAAACCAAGGTTTTCCTGTACTATGAAGTTATGGTCATCTAAGTGAAAATAATTATTGAACATCTACTGTGCACCAGTTAATGATAAGGTCTCTGCCACGTAGAAAGTAAAACTATCAGATTAAAAAAATTAAGGGTGTTAGGTGATTTTTTTTTTCCTCCGTTGCTACCAAATTAAAATCATACATAATTTTATTCTTTGACTTGCCGGTCTTTTTTTTTTCTTTCTTAATAAATGTGGTTTAATACATTTTTATTTTAAAATAGATTTAGATTTATAGAAAATTTGCAAAGATAGTGTAGGATTTCACATTAGCTCAGATCCAGTTTCCTGTCTTATTACTGTCTCATATCATTATGATTTATTATTAATGAACCAATATTCTACACTATTATTAACTACGGTTCATGTTTTTCAGATTTTCTTAGTTTTACTTTTTTTTCCTCTATGTTCTTATTCAGGATACCTCATTATTACATTTAGCAATTGTGTCTTCTTAGAACATTCTTAGAGTTTATAAAAAGCTCCTCGTATTTGATGATTCCAAGAATTTTCAAGAGTATTTTTCAAGGATTTTGTTCTCCATTTGGCATTTGGCTGATATTTCTCTTATAATTAGCCTGGAGTTACATGTTTTTGAAGAGGAAGACTGCAGAGGGCAAATGTAGTTCACAACAGTTCATATCAAAGGCACATGTTCTCAAGATGACTTCTTTCTGTTGATGTTAATCTTGATCATCTGGTTGAAGTAGGGTTTCTCAGGTTCCTCCACTTTTTCCCAGTAAATATTTTTTGAGTAGCCACTGTGGTCTGATGTTGTTATAGGTGCTTGAGATACAAGGATAAGCAAAACAAAGTTTCTGTAATCTTTTATTATTTTAATTTCAGATGTTATTGAGATAAAATTAACATACCACAATATTCACCATTTTGTAGTATACAACTCAGTGATTTTTAGTATGTTCATAGAATTGTGTAACCATTACCCCTATCTAATTCTAGAAGATTTTTATCACCCCCAAAAGAAATCCATCTCTGTTACTAGCACTCACTCTCCATCTTTCCTTCCTCCTGACAACTGCTAATCTACTTTCTGTCTTTATTGATTTGCCCATTCTGGACATTTCATATAAATGAAACTATGTATTGCCATCTGGGTCTGGTTTTGGTCACTTAGCATAATTATCCAATTCATCTATAGTGTAGCATGAGTCAGTACTTTGTCCTGTTTTGCTGCTATAAGGAAGGCTATCAGAGGAGCGAGTAGGGAATGAGAAGTGGATGAGATTGTGTTGTTGGACATACTACATTAGAGTCATGCCTACTAGAAATCCGGTGGACATCCTGAGTGGTTAGCTGGACATCCAGGTTGGAGTTCAGGAGAGAGATCCAGCCTGGAGATATGAATTGAGGTGTCGTTCATATCCAGATGGTATTTAAATAGAATCTCCTGTCACCTGTATCTAGAGCAGTGAAGGGTTCAGGGGTTGAGCACTGATGTACTTGAATGATAAAAGGTCAGGAAGATGTGGAGGAAACAGCAAGAAAATGGAGAAGGACCGATTAATGAGTTAGATGGAGAATCTAAAGAATATAGGGTCCTGGAAGTAAAGTGAAGAAATTGTTTCAAGAAAGGAATGGTGCTGCTAGATCCAGTGAGAAAGACAAAGACTGAGAGTTGTTCATTGACCAAGACCATTTTGAGAGGGTAGCTTCCATACTAGCAGCCAAAGAGTGAACATGAAGGCTTAGAACTATTCATATTCTCAGCAATTTCATGGCCCTCATTCCCCCACAACTCTTACATGTCATGTCTATAGTCTGTTCCATGTCATCGTGCCCTGCATCTCATCCATGTCAGTTACCACAGAGAGCCCAGGGTTCCCCACTTACCCAGCCTTGTAAGGCCCCTTATCCCTAGTACTATGCTCTACATTTCCATTTCCTGCTTCCATCCTCTGTCTGAATTTACCCATCTCACCACTCCAAATCTCTCACATCCCAAACACCTTTACTGAATGTTCCTTTAATCTTCTTCCTAGAGCAATTGAACTAAAACCTCTTAGCACCTTGAGAGACTGCTTCCCTTACTCCTGTTGTAAATAGTGGCTCTTTCTGTCCCACAGAGACACGTGATAGGTGCCTTCCTTGCCTTTTCCAAGCTGTTTTCTCTCTCTTCTTCATAAGAATTCCCACACCTGCAAATAATTCCATCTGCCATCACTCCTTGTAGTTATTTTGAGGCCCTAGGATTATCCTATCTTTTCCTAGCGGTAGATCAAGCCATATGTATTTGCTAATAATAGTTTTTCCAGTTTGGGCAAACCTCAGTGTTTCAGCTCGGCCTCCCTGTTTTTCACAATAGCAAGGACAGTTTTTTGAGACTGAGTTTTTGAAACATTAGTAAATACGGAAGATGACAAATGCGTTAGTCACGCTCCTGGTGTACTGGGCTGATCTTAAAGAAATGCATGAATTTTAAATGGTTTATATAGTTGAAAGGAGAACTTAACACATGTGTCAGATATGCTGATCAGATGATAAAGTGAAGGGAAATTGAGCCTCAACCTTTTGTGCGGCCAGTGAAAGTGAAACATTGCAGTTTTCTGAGGCAGATGGAATGTGAACAACTAATAAATCAGGTTTTGAAACATCGAAGAACAACTTATTTCAATGCATATGGTGTTGGATCTTAGACAAGATAGTATTAGGAGTAAAAACAGATAAAGTAGCATCAGAAGGACATTGTTCCTAAGCATCATCTGCATGACAATATTCAAATCCATATCATGGCATCAGGCTCAGAAATTGAGTAAATAAATAATTGTAGTGTGCCAAGGAGAGTCTTGGAGATCTCCATGGAGTTGTACATGAAAGAGATCAGAGTGAAATTGTATTACCACCAGCATTCTGTGATCATTCTAGCGTTTCCTTCTCTATTGTGCTTTAAGAAGATCAGAAGACTATAATCACTTTATAGGTTTCTCATCAGAAGCATTTAACAGTAGAAATGCTAATTATTATAATGGACAAATTTGCATCAGTGCTTGTGAACCCGCTTTATGCCTGGAATGTCTTCTGTAGGATCTCTTGCTCACAGAGTGACATAAAATGCACTGTTCTGTAAAACTACATACATCTTGTGTATCAAATAGATTTTGGGAAGGCAAATAAGCATGGCTCTGAAGAGGTAGAGGAGAAAAAGCAAGCAAAAATTGATATCATTAAGTCATTTTAAGTCCTTTATTGACTTTCTAACTTCCGTTAGAAGCGGAGTAAGAAAATTTTTCTTTGATTTTTTTTTTAATAAGGCATTTTTTTAAATAGAATATGCTTCAACTTGAAGATGTTCAAAGTTTTATAGCAGGATTTTCCTGGGATTTTGTTTCAAGCTACCTTCTGGATCTTTAGCTAAATAGGATAATTTAATCTGAATTTGGGACCATTTTTTGGTTGGATAAATGGACAACAAGGAAAAAAAATATTTTCTTTTGGAAACACCAGGAGAATGAATCTAGTGAACATCTTCTCTCATATTCATCCGGGATACCTAGGTTAACAACTTATTTGATGACCTCATTTGAGTCTGTGGGCAATTTCTTTCTGCCTTTTCAAAATAGTTTTATATTTATTGTGCCCATCAACTGAACACTATGTTAACACGTTAGGTATTATATGTAAATAGGAGATAAAGAGGCCCTGTCTTCAAGATGGTCACAGTCTCTGGGTGGAAAGAGAGAAACACACTTAATGGCTTCAAAATGCCATGAAGATAAAGATGAAATCGAATAGTAAAGTACAAGATGCATGAGATCTGTTTGGCAGGACAATCATTTACTAGAATATAAAACTTTTCTCCAGTTACAATTAACTAGTGACCCACTTGTACCCATTTGTGATGTTTTGCTTTCAGCTTGCCTTGTGATTTAGAGGAGTACTGTAAGCCTATGTTAAGTCAGGTCATTTCTTTAGTTCGGTACTTTTGAGACTATTAGTGCTAACCCCTGAGCATGTCTTGTTAAACCCAGTGCTTCTCATGATACACATTGAGTGTCCTGCTACCAAGCCTTCAAGGTTGCCTAAGTCACGGGTTACTGAGTGTGTGTTTATTTGCCAGGCCAGGACTCAGCAGAAATAAATGTAAAACGACTAACAGTGGGTGTTTACCTTGGGGGAGTTTCCTTTAATAGAAGAGCAATTAATATTATGAATCCAGTGACAGAGATCTGTGCAAGGTCAAAGAAAAGACCCTAGGAAGGCCTTATGGGTTTATATTACTTTGGGATTGGAGAGTACTGTTTTGTCCTGAGCAGTTAAATTGTGTTCTTACCCTCCAACTGTTAATAAATATGCATTCAGACATGCCAAAAGAGGATTTAGGGGGATGTTTACTAAAGTCTCTAATAGATCCACAGAAAATTAATAAATGTTTTCTGTGTTAAATCTGACGAGTGTATTTCTGGCAGCTTTGTTTATTTTGGGGCGTGAGGGAGAATTTCAAACAAACACAAAAGTTGGGAAAACAGGATGTGCGTGTGTCTTGTAAAACTCATCATCTGCATTCAGTAGTTATGAAGATTTTATTTGCTTCATCTCCTGTTTCCTTTTTCTTTTTAATTCTTTGCTAAAGTATTTTATTTTATTTTATTTTATTTTATTTTATTTTCGCTGAAGTATTTTAAAGCAACTTCCAGACATGATGTCATCTCACCCCTGCACACCTGAATATGCATCTTTGAATACTAAGAATACTTTCTTAGATGTATACAATTCCAATAATTGTATTAAACCGCTTTATTTATTGTCCTGTGCCATATGGAAATTCTGAGAACTCTAATTATATACTTAGGGCTTATCCATTAAAGGGAGGTGGTAAAGAAAGGAAATAATTTTTGTTATGTGAAATTCAGTATAAAAACACAGAACCTCTTCATATTATTTATGTACTTAAAATGAACTTGTAGTTAACTTGAACTTGTAGTTGAAGATTTTGATTCAGATATTGACACTGAATGATTTTTTTTTTAGTTTTTGTGAATTTAGCATATTCCAATTACACGTATACTGTGCCTGCAATGAGTTGGAAACTAATAATTTTCTGATATTACTAACCCATAATAGGTCTCTAGCAATCGCTCTATTCTCCCTCTGTGATAAGCACGGGGAGTATGTAGAAGTCAGCTGACGAGAAATAAAGATAGAGGAATATTACAAATTTAAATGTGTAAAATGTATTCACAGCCCAGATGGGAAAATCCTGTATGTAACGAAGAGGTATCGTTTCATTACATGTATTTGGGGGGGGAGGTGCGGTGTGTGGCTAGGGTTGCAGCAAAGTTATGTAAGAAGAATCCTGAGAATAGTTTCAGACTCAGTGGTGCGGTGGAGCTGACTCGGAATCTTTCCTCTCAACTGTGTTCAGTGATACCATGTTGGTAGCTTAAAATTGGCTGTGAAGGCAGTATTTACCGCACAGAAATCAGCCACGCCTACAGATCGGGTCTTCTGCCCACCTCGGAGAGGTAGTTGTTAAACATTTACCGGCACAGCAGTGGTTATAGTCCGTCAAAAACTTTTTACCTGTAAAATGAGAGATTCAGATGCTGCTTTATTGTTTTATACTCTTAGCCTTTTTTATTTTTTTATTATTATTTTAAAATGTTTTATTTATTTCTGAGAGAGAGAGAGACAGCGTGAGCAGGGGAGGATCAGAGAGAGAGGGAGACACAGAATCTGAAACAGGCTCCAGACTCTGAGCTGTCAGCGCAGAGCCGGACGCGGGGCTCGAACCCACGAACCATGAGATCATGACCTGGCTGAAGTCCAACACTTAACTGACTGGCCACCCAGCCACCCCTACTCTTAGCCTTTTTTACAAAAGCAGTGTTCCCACTGCTCTGTGTCATTTGCTCTTTAATGTGGGCAGTATTCCCTCTTATTCTTGATATGACTAGGTATAACTAGATATAATTAGACAGGTTATAAGTTTAATTCCGTTTTTATGATCCTACATAACCATGACTGAATTCTTTAGGGAAGTTTGACTTTGGCACAATCCTCGAGAATGGGCTTTGACTTAATTATATTTATGGGTTGAATCCCAGGACGTTTTTGTGAAATGCCACAATCTCACTGTTGGGACTGATTCTTACTTTTAGTCATTGTTTTAAATCTCCCTGAAGGTACCACGACAAATGGATAACCGTCCTGTCTTAGGAAAAACAAACAGACAGACCTTCAGTTACAATGAAGAAACTATGTTCTAAAATAGTCGTTGCTTTTTCACGCTCTTCTGATCCTTGGTAAATTTGCCCTTTTATAAAGCCAGATCTGCTTTTTTGAAGGTTCCAACCTATTTGTCCTGATACTGTCTCTAGGGCCACAGAATACAGCTTAACTCCTTTTGTATAATGTGGCACTTTCATATCTGAAGACAGTCGTCATATTCCTCCCCACACTCCCATTCCTCCGACCTGAACATTTCCCTTTGCTCCTACCCTGGTGTTTTTAATGCCTCTGAATAAAACAATGACTTGAACCTGCTTCCCTCTGAGGATTGGACTATTGGAGCTTCTTCCTAGTGGGGATTAGCAAACCACGGAGCTGTTTCCGTATTATAATAACTATCGTTCGCACTGTGCTTCACCAAAATTGGATAAAAAGCTTCACATGTGTACTTGTATTTATTTATAATATTTTGAGGGCAAGGACGAGTATTATTCGTTTTGTAGATAAGTAAACAGAGGTTGGAAAAGTTTAAATGCCTTGACCAAAGACAGAGAGAGGAAGTGGTGGGGCTGGGATTTGTACCCGGATCTTTCAGAGTCTTAAAAACTCAAGTAATTCTCTTATACCTGGGGTCTCCTGTTTGGGGGCTCTCTGTGTACCCTCCGGAATTATTTGTAACATTTTGTCTTTATGGATATGTGTGTTTTTCTGAGAAGATCCATAGTTTAGATCAAATTCTGAAAGGCTTTTGTGACCTCGCTGAAGGTAAAGCAGCATTACCATGGTGCCTGAGCCTCTGAAGGACTATTTATCAGGAAATTATTTAGAAGTAGAATCTTCAATAAATAAAAGATTGGGCTTTAATAGTTCCTTCTTGAAAAGATACAGCTTTCATTGAGATTTATGTCATAGGACAAAGATGCCTTTCTGTAGGCTGAAGCAGCCGACTCTATTATATGAAATATGTAATAAACATTTCACAGTTTTTAGATCCAGCCAGAGCTCACTTGTGTGCTCGCTCGCTGTCTCTGTCTCTGTCTCTCTCTCTCTCTCTCACACACACACACACACACACACACGAAGTATAAATTTCATACTCTCTGAATATATTTTCCATTCTTTTTAAATTTTAAAACTTAGAAATTTGTTAGTTCCACAAACAGTAAGATAATAAATTTTGGAAAAATAAATTTGGTATATGGAACTGGTCTTATTACATTTCTGTCACACTTCATTAAATAATATTGAATTTTTGTCAGAGTTTAATGTGTGCTATCAATTCCCATTGGTTATTTTGAGTGGACTGAATTTTCACTTATGGCATAAGCTTAGAAGTGTACTAGGACTCTTAGATATTGGCTTCAGGTTCGGGGGGCTCTGTTTGAAATGTTCAGGAGAAGACTAAAGTGAGTATAGATGGAGAGACATTTGTTCCTCCACATATGAGGAGATGAGGGATGTCATCTGTTGTTTATCTGTTTTCTCTGTAAGGTCATCTGTCAGAGTTAGAAAGTCATGTGGTGAAAGTCTGAGAGTGGAGGATTGTTGTAGATAATGGGAGAGTGAAATATCTAGAGAAATGTAGTTGAGTTGCTGGACAGTGCCCAAGGGTTCGTTTTGGTTGGCCATTACACCTTGTTTGGTGACTCTCTACAGCAGTGGTTGGTGGCAAGCCAGAGAAGGCAGGTAATCGGGCTTTACCATGTTTGGCTTTTACCAGACTGGTATGATGAAAGCACATAAGGATGAACAATGGCATTGGCAAGAGTTGCTCCTTGCATTACACATCATGAGTTGTTGAATACAGAGAGAAGTGGAAAATTTTAAAAGGTGATGACCTGGGAGAAAGGTAAAGGGCCTACATATTGGAAGTCCTCTTGGAGTCAAGATGGTGCGAGGAGAGTGGTAAATGTGTAGTTAGAGCACTAGCAGATGGTAATAAGTCTAGGTTGGCTCTGAGAGTGGGTGGCTGTTACAGGTTGGGATCTCCAGAAGCAGAATTGGAACGAGAGACAGGGTAGGCTTTGGGCATAGTGGCCAGAGGCCGTGTCGCCTTTAGCTTGCTCGATGGCGGTCCCGGAAGCTGCAGACTCTGTGTGTTGCTTGGCAGAATTGAATGAGGCAGTCCAGAGATTGCTTTGGAGAAGATACATGAGGCATTTTGCAGTAAGACTTTATGTGAGGCTAAAAATCAAGGAGAAGGTTGTGTTAGAGATTGCTCTGGGTCTTTGAAACACCATCTTAAGATTTTACACCTAAATTGTTATTTTTATTTTTCAGTTCTTGTAGAAAGGAGACACAAGGTTAAATGACTTGCCAGAGGTTATTGTTAATAGAAAAAGGAGTAAGATCTGATGTGTTTGGACTTTTACATTTTAACTTATACTTACCCCATAATAATTGTATGCAAAGAGCTTGGTACAGTAGGTAAACAAAATGGAGTCAAACAAGAAAGTCAGTAAAGAAAAAAAAAATCACACAGGGAATGTCAAATAAGACATCTATACCTTCTCTAATAACTAAATTAAATAATATTTTTAAAACTTAAAAAAAAAAACATGATCTTTTTATATCTGCATTAAATCCTATCACTCTCTTTCTCCAGATCTTTAACAGCTTCCTCTTTAGGATAAAAAAGTCTGTTTTCCCCAGCATCACCTACCAGGCCCTTTGTGACCTGGTTTTGCCTAATTTCCCTTCCAGTCAACTCTTCTTCCTCGTCAGTCTTCTAACGCTGAACTTTTTTTGGTGCTCCGGTGTACCTTGCTGTTTTTTTGCCTCAGGACCTTGGCACATGCTCTTCCCTTTGCCTAGAACACTCCTACCTCTACTCTGTACAGACACTCTCCTCCTTATCCTTCAGACTCTGTTAATATCACTTCCTCAAAGCAGTTTTCTCTGTCTTGGGAGTAAATTAGCCCCCAATACATAGTATGGAGATTATCGTTAAATGTTACAGAGGTATTGTGGTCTCTCCTCCAGTCTGTTCCAATCTCATAACACAGAGGCCAGTTTGTAATTCCGTATTTCTGTGTTAACTTCACGTCTCATCTCAACACAGTATGGTCAACTCCTTAAGGGCAGGGACTATGTCTTTATGACCACTTTCCCCTAGTACCTAGCAGAGTGCCTGGCATGCAGGAAGCTTGCTAGTAATTGTTGAATGGTGAATGTTTGGTGCCTCTTTCCAGTATTACACGGTTTTGAATAATCATATTCTTAAGTTTATTTCTCCTCAGAGAGAGAGAGAAAGGGAGAGGAAGTGAGTGTGAGTGGGGGAGGGACAGAGAGCGAGGAAGAGAGAAAGAATCCCAAGCAGGCTCCTTGCTGTCAGTGTGGAGCCCGACTCGGGTCTTGACCTCATGACCTGAGCCGAAATCAAGAGACGTTCACTTAACCACCTGAGTCATCCAGGTGTCTCTTTAATAATCATATTCTTCAAGAATATTTAATGACTTGGGAAAAACACTCAAGATAGAGTGGTAAGAGCAAAAAGCTGGCTGAAACAGTTATATGCATGTGGTTTCAGTGTTTACTGTGTACGTGCGTTGTTTTAGTGCTTTCTCCCTATATAACCTCTTCCTCAGAATTACATCATCATGGCCAGGTTTCAGAAACTTAATTTTTTATAGACTTACAGTTGCTGATATATAGAAATCTATGCTTTCTACTAGCTATACTTATTATTTAAATGGTTTTTATTTATATCTTATTGTACTCTCATTTTGCATGCCGGGGAAGGCCTTACTGAGAAGGAGATGGTTGAGCGAAAACTTGAAGGAGGTAAGGGAAGAAGCCGTAGAGAGCTGGGCGAAGAGTACTAACAAGTGGAGGGAATAAGAAGAACAGAGGCCCCAGGGCAGGCGCGTGCATGGTGTGTTCACAAAAGAGCAAGGAGCTGAGTGAGGCAGGGAGGGAGCGGGTAGACATGAACCCAGAAAATTACAGGTACAGATCAGAGGAAGTCTTCTAGGTCATTGTAAGGAGTTCGGAGTTTACTCCAAATGAGATAGGAAGCAGAGCATGATAGAGAGAGGAGTAACTGGTTTAGTCTTGCATTAGAACAGGATTACTCTGAGAATCCCCTGAAAGGGGACACAGAGACCAGTTAAAAGACCAATAATCAGGAGAGAGATGGTGGTGCCTTAGAAAGTAGTTTTCAGTGAGGGTTTTGAGAAGTACTTGAATTCTTTTTTTTTTTTTTTAAATAATTATATTTATTTCTGAGAGAGAGAGAGAGAGACAGTGTGAACAGGGGAGGGTCAGAGAGAGAGGGAGACACAGAATCCGAAACAGGCTCCAGGCTCTGAGCTAACTGTCAGCACAGAGCCTGAGGCGGGGCTCGAACCCACGAACCATGAGATCATGACCTGAGCCGAAGTCGGACACTTAACCGACTGAGCCACCCAGGCGCCCTGAGAAGTACTTGAATTCTATGTTTTGAGTGTTGAACTCCTAGGATTTGCTGGTGGATGGGACAACAAGAGGCATGAACAAAGTAGAAGAGTGAGGATAACTCCAAGATTTTAGACAGGAGCAACCAAAGGTTGATAATGCCCTTACTGTTGCCAGGACCTCATGCGGAACCATACATGGCTGGTACTTAATAAATATTTATTGAATGCATTTGAATTTAATCTGCCTCCGGTCTTTTTGTTCTTTCTCCCCTTAGTTCTCTGTTGCTAGAGTGATGCTTGATGGTTGAGATTAAAAAAAAAAAAATGTTTACACTAAAGTTGTGTCCATGAATCATTACTTTATAGGTCTAAGTTGCATTGTCTAGTATCATCAGAGCCTCTTTGTTAGTAACCTTGCTCTCTCAGGTCCCTTCTGAGCTAAATCGACAAGTTATTCTTTTGTGCATTTTATTTTAATAAAAGCCTTGTCTATATTTTAGGCTTTTGAAAAGCACCATTTAAAGCAAATTCACTGATCTTTGAAGAAATACAAAAGAAACCTACTTTTCCAGGAAGAAAGTGGTAGCAGTAATTTTATATGATGTATTTAAAAAATGCTGATGAGTAGCTCTTTTGTTGTGTGATTGAGTCATTATTTTTTCTCAGCCCAATGGATATTGACCTGATACCAGTAATACCAATAATACCAATATTAGGAGTTCTATGTTACGTGTTATTTTTGTCAGTCTGTTTTCTTCTATTAATGTCAGGCTACTCTGTAGAGGATCACTGTCATCTTTTCTCTCCCCCCAAACTGCAAATTCACATATCTGTTGGGAATTTTATTATGCTTATATAAGTTGGTTTCAAAACTAAAATGTAGTACTTGTGTCTTGTTGGAATACTATTTTTTAATGCTTTTGCTATGTTTTATAATAGCTTTGACTCTTTCAGTGTATTCTTTTTTATACCCCAATGAAAACATGAATTTCTTGAGACCATGGACTGTACTGTGTCTATTAGTTAGGTTTATAGCCTTGTGAGCCCACTCCTAAGCACCAAGATGCTGAGTTCCTAATTATAGATTGAATTCAATTAAATAACATTTTCATATTAAATGCATTTCTGTCAGAATTGCTATTTTGAAAACCATTGATTATAGTGATTTGTATAAACTTCTGATACCTGGCTTGGGTGAATAAGAAACATTTTACGTTAAAATTGCAGACATGCCATCAATTTTGCCCATTTTTTTTCCTCTGCATTGGGGAATTCTTGTGATAATCAAGGCAGTATCTAAGATACTTCCCATAAAAGAAAGAGAGCATATATAATCATAATTAGATGGTGTAAAAATGTCAGTCCAAAATGATACTAATTATTTTTTCCTGAAGCATAACTAATACCCCAAAGCAAAAATACAGTTCATTCCCATTTAAAATCCCATTAGAATTATTGCATATGGTATCTCAATGATTATGATAACTGGCATATATTTCTGCTTGATAAAGGTGCTACTATATTATGTTATACAGTATCGGAAAATGTAAATAAAACCAATGAGTAGAATATATTCCAAAGAAAATTTTATGGTCTAGGAAATAAAAATTCATAGATAGAAGGGTTTCTCGAGAGTACACTATCTGGTTCATTCTTTTTATTTTATTGGTAAGAAAAAGAAGCCTCAGAGAGGTTAAACAACTTTCTTGTTTACATAAAAATGACTTGATAACAAAGTTAGAAAGAGAACTTCATTTCTTAACATCTGATTATAATCTATATCAAATTGCATTTTATCATATATTATTTATTTCATTATATCAAGTTAACTGATAACATTTAAGGCAAAAGTTATATTTTTATTCTGTTAATTTTTGTGTATTTGTTATGATCATCTTAGGCTAACTATGAATACAGACTGAAAACAAACAGGAGTAGGGATATCTGAATAGAATCCAAAGATGCTTGCATCAGAATAATTGAATTCAGGGCGCCTTGTGGCTCAGTTGGTTAAGTGTCCAACTTGGGCTCAGGTCATGATCTCACGGTTTGTGAGTTCAAGCCCCACATCAGGCTCCGTGCTGACAGCTCGGAACCTGGAGCCTGCTTCAGGTTCTGTGTGTGTGTGTGTGTGTGTGTCTCTCTCTCTCTCTCTCTCTCTCTCTCTCTCTCTCTCCCTCTCTGCCCCTCCCCCACTCATGCTCTATCTCTAACTAAATAAAACATTTAAAAATTTTTTAAAAATGAATACTTGAATTCAGAGGGGAAATTGTAGACTGTCCTGTAAAGAGTATGTTGTATGGAGACTTCTCTTTCTAGCAATATGGCTGGTATCTTTGTTGATCTTCCCATGAAAAAATTTGAAGTATTGGGTGAAAACTTAAAAATGTGTTAAATCTCTTTGATGAGCTGGCAAGAAATTTAGAATTATTGGAAGCAGTGCAAGGACTCCAGAGGGATATTGGGGAAAGTACTTCCAAGACAGTTTTTACCTTGAAAGTACTTGGCAAACCCAAGTGAACTTGCAAGGCACAGAATAGTAACAAAGCCCAGAACCTACCCAACCTGGGGATTCTAATAGAAAGTTACCCCCCAAACTCCATACAGAGTACATGGATTATCTAGAAAGACCGTCCCTTTCTCCGTAATCTACCCATCTTCTGTAAGGGACTGAAAGAAAATTGGTCACCTTGGCATAGGCTGAAGGCAGGAAAAATCTCTGGAAAAACTATGTTTGTTGCCAGAATGAACCTCATCTGGGTGGTATGAGAAAATTTTAAAGCAAGAGTATGGGCTCCAGGTTGGTAGTTCTTTTAGGTTAACTAGCAGAAGCTATTGCTGATCTTTTCTGATGGTACCTATCTTTAAATCAGTCCTCCAAGAATTGTTACAGATAAATTTCTAAGGAATATGAATTTGTATAACATGCACCCCTATGCACATATGTTCCTGCATGCACATGATACACAATATATCCAGAAAATAAGAATCCAGGATCAAGATTCAACAGAGGTGGGATACAGAAGAATCAAATCATCAAAGACATTCAGTATTGCAGCTGTGAAACACTTAGTATTGGTTTATCTCACAACGCTATTTTAGTAAGTAACTTTTGCCTTAATGTCTCCTGTCTGTCATGTCTTTTTCTTGCCTTAATTCAGTGCCTATTTATTTTTAATGGCTGTATCATATTCCAGTTTTACATATGCACGTACATACATACATACATATGTTTGTATCACTTATGTATATGTAGATATGTGTGTATGTTTATAACCAAGTCCCTGTTATTTTGCATTTAAATTGACTTTTTAAAAGTTGAATTTATTGTTCTATGATGAACATTCTTGTTGCCAAATCTTAAGTTCACCCATGATGGTGTTTTTCACCGAGGATGGGAGGAACTGCCTAGAACCAGAATTGTGGGGTCAAGTAATATGTGAAATGTTAAAGCTGAAGGGTATATATATATGCCTTATAACAGTCATGCCTGATGGAATGGAAAATAAACATTTTGATAAGTGCAAGATTTAATAAATGTGGAGGAAATAAGATTGGAGAAATTCACTTTTTGGTTTGGGTAAAAAAATATATATGCATTGGACATTTGAGAGCTGTGGGGGATGGCCATTCTAGATCAATTGTAAAACACTATTTTTTAAGTCTTTTTTTTTCTGAACGTAGAGCATATAGAATCCTATGGTATGCTCTATTTATATAGAAACAGAGAGGCAAAAAAAAAAAAAAAGCCCCTGCCAGCTGTAAGTTTGAGTGTTGATCATGGCACGGCTCATGCTTATCTGGCTTGGAAGACTGATATTAATTCTGTGAGAATATTCGAAGAGTTGTGGCCTAGAGTGCCTGGAAAGTTGACTGTTGCTGATTAAGCCGAAAGAGTGACCATCGGTTTGCTGGGAAAGTTATTTAAAGCCAGCTGTGCCTCAGTCATCCAGATGCTTCCAATGAGCCGTGAAATAATGCTGTTTGTGTTTGGATGCCAGCACTCATTATCTCTTTCAGGAAGCTAACTGCTACCATGTTTTGCGACTTGTAGTTTGACTCTAAATTTGTCTTCAAGGAGACCTTTATCTCTCTTACCTCTTATAGTCATTTAGGGTTATTATACTTTCTGTCACATCAAGGCCTTCACAATAATTTCTTTCTAACTATGGGCATCCTTAGATTTAAGCACATCTGTGAGCATGGAGACAATGATGGCATTTAACAGCACCATCTCTTCTGTATGAACTAGTGTATTTATGCACCAGTCCTTTCCACCGGCCTGGGCTCCATCATAGATCATCTCACAGGCAAAAAGAAGATTGACGGGCTCAGTTTGTTTTCAGCTTGATGCTAGTCCACACCATAAATCCACCACTCAGCTGCCAAGCCATCATCAGAAGACTCCTGACGAGTCACACATACTTGTTAGGTCAGCGCTGAGATGGGCTCACCTGATTAGAGAAATTCACTGCATTCTGTCATCCTTCATATCACTCTCGGCTTTATTCTAACAAGAACTACGGAACAAACAGTAAAATCTTTGGCAATCTGAAACGTGGGTGAGGAGAGAATCCTTATTGTCGGTTTTAATCACGGTTGATGAACCAACACAGACACTTAATTGAAACAGTACAGATTGGACAGAGAATTCCCCAGTTGTACTAATTTCCAGAGGCTTCTGCCCTGCCATTACTTGTTACACTGGTCATGTTTCTGCAGTGATCCTTCAAAACGGACAAGGCCTCCCCTCTAAGAGGCAGGGGGAGATCTGTGGCTGGTGGGAAAGGGTTCTTCTGGAGAACAAAATACTTATACTTCCTCTGTGGGCTGCTTATCACCTCCCCACCCCAACACACAGATTGTCTTTTAAATAGTTATTAAAGAAAATAACAACAATGGGCATTGGAGTATAGATTGCTTGGAAAACAGTCTGCCATTTCCTCAAAATGTTAAACAGAGTTACTGTATGACCCAGCAATTCAAATTCTAGGTATATATTGAAGAGACCTGGAAACATGTCCACACAAAACGTACATGGATGTTCATAGTAGCGTTGTTCATAATAACCGAAAGTGAAAGGTCGCCAGTTGGTGAGTTAGATAAACTAACTGTGGTACGCACATGCATTGGAATATTAACCAACCTTAAAAAGAAACGAAGTACTGATACATGCTACAACGTGGATGAACTTTGAAAACATGCTAAGTGAAAGAAACCAGACACATAATAAAGGAGAGGACTCCAGCTTACATCCATGCAAATCTGTGTGCCAGATATACCTGGCCAGCCACTAAAACCTATTTAGTAGATTGAAGATAATTAAAACGAGGAAATCAGTTAAGGAGTGGAAGAAGAAAGAATCAATGCAGTCTCCTTATGTAGCCTTAAAATAAAGTGAGCTGGAGAATAATGTCACTAAGATAGGAATGCTTCTCAAAAATGGTCAATTAAAGTTCCCTTGTGCTGTATTGATCAACCATTTAAAAATATGCATGCAGTGACTGTGGATCCTTTGGTAATTGGCTCATATCTTACATTTTGCTCTTCATAGAGCATGCCATTTCAGACTCCATCAGAGAAACAGTACTGTTACTAATGGAGCTCCCTTTGACTTATGCTTACGGAGCAGCTCAGGTGAACACGTGTTACTGTTGGCTCAGGGGGAGCTCTTATTAACCTTAAAATCTGTTGTTTCATTGCTTTTGGTTCCTCGCCATTCCATCCTCCAAAACGTCGTTGAATTTATTGTTAGGAAGATACTTAAAGATGGTTTTCTTGTTTTGTTTTCTAAGTCAAGACACCACCCCAAAATAATAGATTATTATAATATTCACTCGTTATTTGGGAACTAGAATGTATTGGATTCTTGAACTATGAAAAAGTATGGTATTTCTTTCTTTATAAAAATTATTTCATGGTAAAGCCACATTGTTATGTGACCAAAAAAATAATTATTTTATGGTCTATTACCAAACATCTGGGAGAGAGAGCCTTACCTGAAGCAAAACTCAGCTGAGGTATTTGCTTCCTAGCAGTCTGCTCACATTGAAATTCCAGTAGACCTAAGGTACTGCGCATACATCTGCACTGTTCCTCATACTTCAAAACGTGGACTGTTTGTCTGTCTCATAAAAACCCATCACCAGGCAGTCTCTAATTTAGATCCTCCTTCTATACATTATGCTTTATACGTGGGTGACACTAGAGAGGAGCTAGAAGGAACTTCCCCTTTTTCCTCAGGGCTGAGGTCTTGCAATTTCCTTTCTTTCTTTCATTTCTCAATCTTACCCCATCCCCAGACTTTGCTGCTGCCCAACTCCGTAACTACTGACCATCAGACTTACTGTTCCACCTCACCTCTTTTCTAACCTAGGGTAGGGCTTCCTGTAGTGGCCACAGGGAAGGTGAGGAAAGATACAGTTCTAAGTATGCCCCTAACTGCAACCTCATTGCTTTTAAATCTCTCTGACGTCAGCCATAAAAACTCTGACTTGAGAAAAATCCCCAGGTGTCTGCTCACACTGCTTATAGCCACTCAGGTGCTTTCTGAGTCTCATTTATTTCTTACCAAGCCTTGACCCATCTGTGGTGGATCATTGGAATTTCTCTCTTATCAGAAACTTTGACTCCTTTTCCCTTTGTTCTTTTTTCCCCTAATTGGCTGGTAAATCCTTACCTCTAGCTCTCTTACTTCTGCTCCAGAATATTCCACAACAGTATGCTCCTGGTATA
This sequence comes from Proteles cristata cristata, assembly GCA_017311185.1. Lineage (NCBI taxonomy): Eukaryota > Metazoa > Chordata > Mammalia > Carnivora > Hyaenidae > Proteles > Proteles cristata. The sequence goes on from JAESUZ010004246.1 coordinate 888,843, forward strand.
AATTGCAGTTATTGCATCTCACCTGGGCCCTCAGCAGTATAGAGGGATTATCAAGAAATCCTTTCTCAGATAAAACAGGAAAAGACAAAGTGAGGGAGGGCTATTGGAATGTTTTTAAGAAGGGGAAGCAGGAAAACGTGGCTCCTGTTTGTTATTTTGGGTATTGGTAGACATGGACTCTCCAACATTCCCTCTCCGTTGAAGGGCCAGACCCTTCCCTGTCTTCCTACCCTTGTATTCCTGGGCCTCCCAGGAAGCCTTACCAGTAGTTTGGAGTTGGAGGGGTCATTATATGCAGTACTGGCTAGTCAGGAGAGATGGGGAGAAGTAGAGTTAGTTCTGGGCCTTGCTGCTGGGACTGCATTATAGAGGGAAGTTATTTCTGGCCTCAGCTGGACCCTTAAATGTCCCACCCCCAATCCCAGAATCATTGTTTACATGATGGTTTTATCTATAAAATGTTGTTTTTGTCAGGCTTCACTTACATTTTTTTATCAGAGAGGCTTTCTGTACATTGACTCAGATAACCAATTGCCGTATTTAGTGTTGATTCCATGGAAAATGCATTTTATGTGTCAAACCACCATAAAATCAGGGTCTACTACTCCCTGCTTTAGAGTTTTCCTGTATCACCCATCATTTGTTTTAATTTTTTTTAACGTTTGTTTATTTTTGAGAGAGAGAGAGAGAAAGATTGCAAGCAGGGGAGGGGCAGAGAGAGAGAGAGAGACACACACAGAATCCAAAGCAAGGCCTGACAGAGCCTGATGTGGGGCGCGAACTCATGAACTGCAAGATCATGACCTGAGCTGAAGTTGGACATTTAACTGACTGAGCCACCCAGGTGCCCCTCATCTGTGTCATTTTAGTCAATCTGTGAGTTTCTTGGAACATAAAGTGATGTTAAGCACATTGTAGTGTGTATATATTGGGACAAATTGTTTAAATATGGAGCCTACCATGTGTGATTTGATTTTGAGCAAGGCTCTGTGCCTCCTGCCCCAGAGCCTCTATTTCCTCATCTCTATGTTGGGTAATAATATTACAGGGATAGTACTACCATTAAGTGAGATATTTTATGTTAAGGGTCCAGCACAGTGTCAATTTCCTAGCAGATGTTTAATAAATATGAATCCCCTCCCCCCTCTTGACTTTCTTCCTCATACCCTGCATAATACTTGACACCTGTCTTATTTATCTACACAGTACAACATTAGAGCTACCCAGAATAAACTGTAATTGAGCAATGAAATATAGACAAGGCATTTACTCCTCTAATGGTCGGCATGACTAATTTGTTTCTACTTCGGAGATTGTTTTCTATAAATAATATCTTATTATAATTTTTTGGCATTTTACTGAAACATGGATTCCTTGCTTAGCATACTTTATGCAAAACACAATTTCTGTCTGTATCTAGGTGGTTTGTACTTAGAATTCACTAGCTCTAAAAGAGACATTACCATTTTTTTATTTATTTGTTTATTCATATAAATCATAAATACTCAACAAATACTTATGAGTACTTATTGTATGCCAGAAACTATCCTAAGCACAAGAAATCCATCCATGAATGAGATTGTATTGCTGTTAATAATTATAGACTTGGTGAGAGTTGAAGCCAAAAGATGATCATTTCCTCGAAGGGGTTTATTCCCAGGTCCAACAGCAACTTCCCACGAGCAATTGAATGTCCCCACCAATCTGGATTTGATGGACTTGACCGTAGTAGTCAGTTGTTGGAGTGTAAGAATAAATATTTTTACTTCTGTTTTCTTCTTAATCTAGGACCAAACCCCAAGCGCATAGATAGTTCCTGTCACGAGTTCCGGCAGTGGTGGTAGCAGCAGCAACAGCACCGAGTCCTAATGATAATCCGTGCTGTCGAATGGGTACTTGCTGAAGAACTTGATCTAAAAGAACACCGCTGGCAGGGTGACAGCTGTGAGTTCGGGGGATTCTCAGATCCTTCAGCAGACTCTTAGAGCCAATGAAAAACCCTGTTTATTGATGTAATCAGAATGCATTTTTATAATCCTTCAGAAGTGTTTATGAAACGAAGTATTTGCTGTAAAAAGAAACTCATCTTCACTGCAGTTCTCTTCAGTGTGGAAAAGGCCAAGTTGAAATCCAGGCTATGTCGAACATGTCAGGAAAGCATGCTGCTTTCTGTGGCTCAGCGCAGTTGACCATCCAACTCTGTACTGTTTTCATCTAAGCACTTGGCACAAACAGTTCATAATCCTAGTATCTATACATTTAATACTATATTTATACATTTTATTTTTATTTTTTTAAATTTACTTTGAGAGAGCAAGAGAGAGCATGCACATGAGTTGTAGAGGGGCTCAGAGAGGGAGAGAGAATTTTAGGCAGGCTGCACACTGTCAGGGCAGAACCCAATGTGGGGCTCAAGCTCACGAACCATGAGTGAGATCATGACTTGGGCCAAAGTTGCACACTTAACCGACTGAGCCACGTGGTGCCCCAATATTATTTTTAATTGAAAAATTAAGAGTAGAGAAAGACAAACTTTATTCTGTCCTGTTCTAAGTATTCTCAGTGATTTTCTAACTTTGCACTGCAATAATCATGACCCCCAAATAAGATAGACAGGTTCTAATTGGTCTTGCTAATGCTATTGACTCATACAATGCTGCCTAAAGTAGCAAAAATAACATTTTTAAAATTGGACCTTTTATTTTTTAGTTTATGAGTGTGTGTGTGTCTGTGTGAGTGTGTGTCTGTGTGAGTGTGTGTGTGTGTGTGTGTGTGATCGCTTAGATCCTTAACTCCTTGGTAATTCTAACCAAAGAGAAAAGTAGACCATTTATTTGAGACACACTAGGTGTCAAACTCTGTACTGAATCCCTTTGATACTTTCTCACAAGTCTCTGAAAGAGTTTATATCAGTATGTATTTTATAAATGGGAAAGTTGAGGCTCAGAAAATTTAAATAACTCTGTCACACTTATAATATTAAGTAGCACATCTGGGGTTTGACACCGATCTTACTGATTTTTCTCACTGTACCATGTAGTCCTCTCAGCGAGAACATTTGTTTCCATTTCTTTCTGTGGCTGTGGTTTTCTATTTCTGTTTTGTTAACATGACTATATTCATTATAAATGACATCAAGTTCCAGTTGGGGAGAATCAAGGAATAAATAAGTTGAGGAGCTAATCACTTCCGTGTCAATGAATTCTAAAAGGCCCAGATTGTGAGCACTAAGATGCTGTCATCCCAGAAGTCTTTGGGTGGCCTTGGGGCCTCTTGCCACTTGTCTGCAAGAGCCTGTCAAACCAGTGTCCTCATTGTTAGAAACTGAAATATGACTGGGGCATTTTCTCTCCTTTCTGCACAGTGTGTATTCAACTCGATGCTATTGTCAGTTTCTCTTTCTCTCTAACCATCCATCATCATCCTGCATTTTCTCTGGTGCCTATCACCCGGCCTCTGATAGCTGAGATTAGACTGTAAGCATAATGAATGAAGGGGAAGGTGATGCTCTGGCCCTTTCGTGCTCCTCTCAGGATTGAACACAGTCTTTAAGAACATTTGTGACAGCAGCTCCCAGATTACTTGATTACAGGAAGAAGGACTGTGGGGAGAGGCAAGTTTTGTTTCTCACCTGGAATATGGCAATGCTAGACTCAGTCTCGGAGAATTAGAGACTCAGCCCATACGGTCTTTGGCCATGGCGTTTACTTTTGGTTCCAACCTGCATAGTTTGGGACAATGGTTTGGAAAGAATATCATCATTAGGTTGGTGATATTTATTGGTAATTCAGTAAGCTGGATTTGAACTTGTAGCAAGGAGGAAATCACATCAAATGGAGAGCAGATGGTGTTTGCGACAGGACTAGAAGCATGTATCAGATTCCTGTATGTGGAATTTTGGTTGGGGGTTGAGGTATTTCTGCCCAAGCCTTACTTTTTATTTAATTTCACCCCACTCTGGAAAGCAGTAATCGTCTTTCTGGAGCTAACAGGGAATAAATGCAACTATTACTTAGTTTCCAGCCGGATGCTAGCCATCATCCTTTATTTTCACAGCCTAATCTCCCTTTCACTGACATTTCCAGTGGCCCTTGGGCCTTATTTTTGGTATTAAATCTTTTGCTATCTATGTTTCTCATGTGATTGTCATCCACAAATGTTGATTAAGCACACCTATTACCCATAAGGCTCTGGGGATACAGGGAGAATTGCTTGTGTTTGTTAGCTTTTTGACAGTTTACAAAGGACCCGCACATATACTTTCTCACCTAATTCCAAAACATCTATTAAATTAGGTCTTCATTTCTTCCTTCATTCGGCAACTGTATGCTTTTATAACCACTTTCCAGGAAGTTCCATTCCAGGTAGGAAAATGTTACATAAGGATTAGAAAAGAAATGGCACTAGAAGTGACCCAAGTTAAGGTTATATAGGTTATTATATATGATGTCACTGTAAGGGAAATTGTGGACACTGGGAGAGGGCCAGCCAACAGTTTAAACCATTATTTTTTTAATTTTTAAAGTTTATTTTTGTGAGAGACAAAGACTATATGAGTGGGGGAGGGGCAGATACAGAGGGAGAGAGAGAATCCTAAGCAGAATCCGCACTGTCAGCACAGAGCCCGATGTGGGGCTTGAACTTATGAAACTGGGAGATCATGACGTGAGCTGAAACTAAGAGTCAGAAGCTTAACCAGCTGAGCCCCCCAGGTGGCTCCACCCATTCGACAAGTTTAAAGCTGGATGTGGTGCCTAAAGGAACATAAAGGAGGGGGCAGGGCCTTCCGAATGGAAGCCCCTTGTGGCCCAGGGCATGGGGGTATGCACGTATTGAGTGCATTTGGTGTGCATGGACACGCGAGTTTGACTGGAGCTGGTTAATCAAGTCTATATATAATTATTGAATATCTAAAATCATAAAACCTGAGACTTTTTAGAAATTATTTGAAATCATGTAGTCTAACTCACATTTGTCCTTAAAAATGTTCATAGTCAGTAAATGAAGGCATTCTACTCATGTGTAGATTTATTTCATGTAGAAGTTATTCATGCTGCTGGTGGAGTGCAGAATATAACCTGTTTATTTTCTACACATATACACACATTTCTTTACTGATTCAATACTGGCTTCATTTTATGATCTTAGAGAAGTACTGATAAAGAAGATATATTTATTCTGTTTGTTCATAACCATACCATGTGTCCTTTAAAGGAGTGTTTTGTTAAAGGAGCCGGGTTGGTGGTCGTCTTGATCCTCTCCTTATGCAAAACCACTAACTTAGCAGAACATTAATACCTCTGGTGCAAATATAGTAATACAACATGGATTTTTTTTTCAAATGAGAAAAATTATGATTTTCAGTCAAAAGCTGTATGTACCATTATATTTTCTGTTTCTCTTAAGAAAAACCATGCTCTGATTAGTTGGTGGAAACAACTGATCCAGATGGGATTTGTCTAGACTCTGATGCCTCTGGGAAGTGTTGATGATCCAGGGTATGGATTTCTGAGGCTTCACATGTTTTTATCAGTCAATCACCAAGACACCTCAGAGACCATTAAGATAGATAATAAATCACATGAGATTTAGCTGTGTTTGGTATCATGCAAAGAACTATAATTAGAAAGAAAATGTTTAATTTAGAAAAATGAAATGAAATATTTTGAGCACAGATTGTTAGGATTTTGAGGAAACCCATGAAATAGCATCTATCTTTACTGTTAGAATTCTGAAACTATTTAAGAAACAATATAAGTAGGGTAGATGGAAGCTGAAATACCAACTTTTGTTGGTATAAGCTAGATTGAAAGATGTAGGCTTCTTTGAGAGCCAAATGAGTTTGCTAACTGAAAATCAAAATTAGACAAATTTACTCACCCACTTACAGAAGGGCCTGGGCCACTCCATCCCTCTGTGACAAGGCAGGACCTTTATTGTGAAACTTTACAAGACAAGAGCAGCTACAGGCATTCTGGTTTCTTTTTTTTTTTAAAGTATTTTTTTTTAATGTTTTTATTTATTTCTAGGAGAGAGAGAGAGAGAGACAGTGTGAGCAGGGGAGGGTCAGAGAGGGAGGAAGTCACAGACCGAAGCAGGCTCCAGGCTCTGAGCTGGCAGTCAGCACAGAGCCCGACGCGGGGCTCGAACCCACGAACTGTGAGATCATGACCTAAGCCAAAGTCGGACGCTTAACTGACTAAGCCACCCAGGCGCCCCCAGGCATTCTGGTTTCTAAAGTGGAACAAGGATTTATTGAGCCATGCAAGCTCACTTTTCCTTCTCCGTTTTACCAAGAGAGTTACCTCACTTCCCCTGGAGTGGGTAAAAGACAGAGGGAGTCCTGGGATTACATGAATTTTCATTCTAGTGGAAGGTAATGTGAGTAGTAGGGAAGGGAGGGGGCGCGTTTCTCCCAGTATCCTAAGATGCACAGTTTTGCACGTTGTAACTCTCTGAAGTCAGGATGTTGCACTAAGTCTATGGCATCTGATTAATGGCTGTGGACCAGAAGACAGAATGAGTTGTTTTTACCTCAGTGTCTGTGAGTTGAGTGGATATTCCTCATACCATGACCCTCCAGTGATTGATTCAATTAATGAACCTCTTAGGGACCTTTTGAGAAAAGAGTATGAGTCTTGGTATTGGTACACCTTCCCTTTAAACCTTCTGAGAGCATCAAGTGCATACCAACATTAACCCTTGCAGAATCGGTATAAGCAGCTGGAATAAAATACCGGATGCACTCCTGTAAGAAACCCACTTACTAGCACCATTTAGAAAACAAGGATGTTGACAACTCTGAGTCATTAAGAACAGCTGGATTGATAATTTTAAGAACACCTTAATTCATTTTTCTTCTAATTCCATATTAAATGTGTATGAGAGATTTATGGTAAACATCTATTCATCTTAAAGGCTTAAAGCCTTAAAAAACCCTAAATAAATATTTATAAATTATATAACCTACTTGTATATATTTAAACTGTAAGAAGCTTTTCAATGAGAAAAATAAGGACATATGATAGTTTCATGAACAGGTTTTTTTTTTTTAATTTTTATTTGTTAACATTTATTCATTTTTGAGAGACAGAGACAGAGTGCAGGTGGAGAAGGGGCAGAGAGAGAGAGAGAGAGGGAGACACAGACACAGAATCCGAAATAGGCTCCAGGCTCTGAGCTGTTCAGCATAGAACCCGACGCGGGGCTCGAATCCACGAACCCTGAGATCATGACCTGAGCTGAAGTCAGATGCATAACCAACTGAGCCACCCAGGTGCCCCCATTAGCAGGATTTTTTAAACTTTAGTGTTACTTAGTAATGTGTCTTACAATGAGTGGGGTCTAAGCTTTGGTGAAATTTGGTCAGTGGTCATATGGGTCTCTGTTCAACCCTTACTGCCCTGGACAACGTTGAATGGTACTTCCTCTTTCGGAAAGTTTTATGTGCTGTACTGTCTAAGATGGACACCAGTGAGAGCAGATCTGAACTTTAAACTTTAACTGGGTTATGCCTTACACTCTTTTTTTAAATGCACAATTTATGTTTATTATAGTTCTATATTCTCCCTCCAGAGTGAAAATGTCCTCTGCAGTTTACATAGTGAAGAAGACTGGATCCAGTCATTCAAAATAATTTTGTAGACCTGACGGCAACTGTTTTCAAAGATAGTCCTTCTTATGATAGTGTAACATTCATCTAGATAGCCTGGGTTTATTTTTTGTAAATGTTCTAATAAGCTTAGTCTCTCTTCTTTTTCCTGAAAGGGGGTCCCGATGACAACTTAATTGAAGGTGGAGGAACCAAATTTGTCTGCAAACCTGGAGCCAGAAATATTACTGTCATATTTCATCCATTATTAAGGTAAGTCAAATCCTATGTACTTACTGAAAAATCAATATTTTCATTATTTATGCCAATGCACTGAATGCCAGTAGGTCAGTTAGCGTTGAAACAAGTCCTCAAGAAAAAAAAAAAGTGTTGCATTTTCTAGGGTTTTACTGTCAGACTTTGCCAATAAAACAAATAATGTCAACTCCTATTTATCCTCAGTAATAATACTGCATAAATACTTTTTAAAAATTTTATTTCCTGTTCCTGCCCCTCTCCCTCTCTCTGTCATTGTTCTTTCCTTTCCTTCTGTATTTATTTCAGGGAGTGGCAACTTATGGTCCACAGGAGAAATCTAATCAGCCTCCTGGTATTCTTTTTTTTTTTTTTCAATAAAATTTTATTGACACAGTCCTGGTCATCTATTCATGTATTGTCCATAGCTGCTTTGTGCTACAGTGTTGCAGAGTTGAATATTTGCAAGAGAAACCATATGGCCTATAAAGCCTACAGTATTTACGCTTTGGCCCTTTACAGGAAAACATGGCAGACCCATGATCTATCTCACTAATTTACATTAATGATTCAGATATCCCTTGAGGATTAGCAAATCTTTGAACAAATAGGACTTACCAAAACTGAAAGGCATTATAGCAGTTGTGTATATGATTTTGTATATTAAAGGACAACTTGATAACAGGAAGAAAATCTGTTGCTCAGTTTATTGTGGTTATAAGAAAATAAAAATCTGTGATCCTTCCCTTTTAAAAACTTCAAAGCCCTAAATACCTTTAAAAAGAAGCTTTTTTGGGAGAAAGGAAAAGGAGGTTGTTATTCAGTGGATCTAAAATTTTGGTTTTGCAAGATGAAAATTTTCTAGAGAGCTATTAGGTAACACTGTGCATATAGTTAACACTACTATACTGTATACCTAAAAAAGATTAAGATGGTGAATTAAATGTTAAGCATTGTGGACTATAATAAAAAAGGGTACACCTAAGTGGCTCAGTAGGTTAAATGTTTTGTTGATTTCAGCTCAGGTCATGATCTCACAGTTCGTAGGATTGAGCCCCATGTAGGGCTCTGCACTGACAGCACAGAGCCTGCTTGGCATTCTCTCTCTCCTCCTCTCTCTGACCCTCCCAACCCCTTATACAGGTTCTCTCTCTTTCTCTCCGTCTCTCAAAATAAATAATTTTTTTTTAAAAGGGTACTCTTTGGACACAGATATCCAATGTAATATTAATTGTATGTTTTCTCTCTAATGAGTCAGTCTTTGTTTTGCTTTGTCCCTATAATGGACTAGAAACTCTTAGGTTCCTTAGAGGTTAGGTGCCTCAGATCATCACATTACCTTTCTTATGTAACTTCTATAATATTTGAGGCATTTGAAATAACAGGTAAGCGGATGCTACTGAATTGTCCAGCTATAATATTGAATGTACTTTTCTAAAACTTAAGCAGTTTATTACTGGAATTATCCTACCTTTTCATTAACCAAAACTTACTAAATAGCAATCATTGGAACTCATTCAATTCAGATCTCTTATTCAAGCAATGAGTTTTAAAAAATATGCTGGAATACTTTACTCAATTAGTTTTAAGTGCAGAAACACAAATATGTGAATTAAACAACAGTAAAAACATCCTTTCATGCTATAACAAAGAAGAGATTTTTTTTTTTTTTAAGTAGGCTTAAAAAGTAGGCTCACATCCAGTGTGGAGCCCCATTGTTAACTCACAATCCTGAGATAACAGCAGAGGTGAGATCAAGAGCCCTACCCTTAACTAACTGAGCCACCTAGGCACCCCAAAGAAAGATTTTTAAAGAAGCATGATTGATCTTTTGAAAAGTCTGTTTCAGCAAACATTCTCAACAAGTAAATCATGTAATTTAAGAATCGTGGAATTAAGAGAATTAAGACTATTCCTCTATAAATTTAGTTGATTTTCTATATATAAACATACAAATTACAACATACAGAATTTCTGGGTTAACAGTGCTCATATTTATTTCACCTGACTTTGGTAATTAGTTTAATACTCACTTTCTTCTTCAATTGAATTGATTTCTACTTAGTTAGAGCTGCTAATTGTTAGGAAAATGGGAAAATACCTTAATCATTATAGGCATCTTCTAACCTAGATTTAGGGCCATAATTTACTGTTAAGTTATGCCATTGTATGAATAAATGAAATCCTTATGCTTACATTTGTTCCAAACCAGAGAAGATCTTTGGAAGTGGTTTAGCTGTGTTGTCAATAGCCACTTTTCAAGAGATGCTTTTTCCCTGTAAGGTTGTTTGTTTGTTTCCTTTGTTAAGGTGAAGTTAGGAGAATGGGGAAAAACTTGTCCTTATTTCACACTTAATAAAATGCATTTTTGCAAAAATTCTCATAGTGTTTAATGAGTATTATAGTTTTTGACAGTTATTTTTTAGCATTTATCCTGCTTTACAAGAGAGCGTTTTAAGGCTTGATAGTGCTCCTTCCAGCTTTACTCACTTGACTGGTCACTACTTTCATTCAGAATTTTATTTTTTATTAGAATTGGAGAAACTTTTGTTGCATGCCATAGTTTACATGCATTCTCTGTGTAACTCTTAATGGACGTCACAGGAATCTCATGTGGTCTGCAAGGTGAGTGAACTCCGTTCTAAGCAGGTGATCATTATAGACTTTGAATTAGCCTTTGGCTCAAATTGAAACCTTGCTTCTCAAACCCATTGCTAAAACCTCATAATAGGCTTACGGAACTTCAAATAATTAAGATCTTACAGGGTTTTTTTGGTATTTTTTTGTTTGTTTAGTTTTTACACTTATGGATTTGCTGGTTATTGGATTTATTATTTCTTCTTAAGTTTGGAAGTTTTTGTTTTGGTAATGAGAAGAGTGCGTGCATTATCATACCAGTGCATTTCATTTTTACTCTTAGCGTTTAGATTTTCTCAGTTCTCCTGTCATCATTTGAATGTGTATTGAACACTTACCATACATGTTTTCCCTTCTGTAAGTTAGGTGAAGATTCTTCTTTAGAAATAGTCAGTCTTGGGGCACCTGGGTGGCTCAGTCTGTTGGGCGTCCGACTTTGGCTCAGGTCATGATCTCACAGTTTGTGGGTTTGAGCCCTCCTTCAGGCTCTGTGCTGACAGCTAGCTCAGAGCCGGGAACCTGTTTCGGATTCTGTGTTTCCCTCTCTCTGTGACCCTCCCCTGCTCACACTGCCTTTCTCTCTCTCAGAAATAAATAAAGCATTAAAAAAAGAGAGAGAGAGATAGTCACTCTTACTTCTATGGGTTTATTTCAATAAAATTTACTTCTATGGGATTATTTCAATAAAATACGTATACATTTATTTTCCATCCTCTAGAATGCGCCTTGTTGTATTTCCATGCTAGCTCAAAGTGAATGTGATTTTGTACATTCTTATTTATAAGACAATATAACCTAGTGAGAGAAGAAGCCTAGAAGAATGGAAAGATAGGAGAAAAACACAGGATTTGAAATGTAAAGTGAAAGCCTCAACAAATTAGTTTCAGATCCAGGTTCCTTCTGTTTGGTTTTACTCACTGATTATTTATTGGACTCTGATTCTATGCCAGGTCCTGGGGACACAAAAAAATAATATCAAATCCTTACCTAAAAGATACTCACTCAGTAGCTGCCATGGCAGCAAAAACTGAGATGCCCTAAAATGCCAATTATTGGCGAGGACAGAGATGACCTCTTATACCCGGTGTACAAATGGGCACAGCCTTTCCAGAAGCCAGTCGGACAGTAGTTAGCAGTCACATCCCCTTCTGCCCTGTACTTCGCTGCCTCACATCCTTGCGTGCTTCTGCTCCCTTGCAGTGACTCATTATTTTACCATCCTGATTTCCCAAACTCTTCTCTTAATGGGTCATAATAATCTTTACTTATAACTACTATCCTGTTCACAAAGTAAGTTCAGAAGGAGCTTATCACAAATTGACCTTTATCTCCCATATAAGCACTGCCATCGTTTTCTTACACTGTCTCTCTCTGAGAATGGAAATAGTGTTTGTTGGAAGCGAGAAATCATTTCAGGTGTGTAGGGCCTTCATTTTCCTTTGCTACTTTCCCGTGTCTAGCAATACTCGTCTTCTGTCTTCCTGAACTGTTGTGTGCGGCTCATCTACCCATCGTTTATTTAAAATGTTCTTTTCATCATTTTCATTTAGTTGCCAGTGCACTGTCTGCAGCATAGACGTTTTCTGCATTGAGAACTCTGAATCACTGTGTTCCAGAACACCGCACAGCCCATTCCCGTCAGGCCGTTTTATTTATTCCTAGCAGTCACTTCTACTGTCATCCCATAACATCATTGTAGAAGGTCCCAGATCTGGCAGCTTTGCGAGTATATTTTTGTACCTTTCTCCTAAGTACTGCCATTTCTTCACTAGGAAACCTCATAGGGCATTAGAGGCACATATACTGACTTCCAGTTGGTTCACTATGTGTTAACCTTGCTGGCCCCTTGACTTGGGTATTTAATGTTGTTCCTTACTATTTTCCCTTTCTGGTTAAGAAATCATAAAATGCCTCAGAGAATGAAGTTTAGAAAGATGAGGTATATAGTATTATCTTGCTTGCTTTACTCTTAGCCTGGGAAGACACTGTGTACAACTAACTAAACCCTTAAACCCTTAATGTACACTTTTGATGGCCAGAATTCATCTAATCGATTTTGCTACCTCTGAGTCTAACTGAACAAAAGATACTGAAAAGAAGAGGTTCTAATACTTAGGTAGATTCTGACATACTTTCACTGAACTAGAGACCCTGAAAATGATAGGGCTAATCCCTTCCCCCACCCCGCCCACCGCCACTGACGTGCTTTTTTTTTTTTTTTTTTAAGCTTTCTCGGGAAATAGGAGGAATGGATGGATTCACTCTAGTAATTGGATTTTATTTTCTAGGCTTTGAATTGAGGAAACCCAAAGAAAACACGTTAATGTTGAAATCTGAATGACATATTTCCTTTTGTCTAGATCTGACATGCGTTTGGATTTTTTTTTTTTTTTTACAAAAGTTATTTTTGAATGTTACATCACAGTAATTATGGGCGGTGATCTAAATATAAAAACTTTATCAACAAAGTGCATTTTATTGAGGTATCAATCACAGTTTGATAGAGTAAGACTTTTTAGCTATAATTAATGTATAATGTAGGCATTTCTAGAAATTTAAAATAACCTTGTGGCTGCTATTTGTGAGATTTTCAGGGAGGGAGGGAGAATTTATTTCTCCCTTTGTTTTTTCATTTATGACTATTCTTTATTCTCTAAAAGCCCCCAAGCAGAGGACATATTGTTCCTTCAATTGTTAGTATTCTTCCTTCATATAGCAAAAAATGAATGACAACAAAAATTATTCCTTTCAAAATCTAAATGCTTGCAGCATCTAACTAAATTATTTAGAAAACACCCCCCAGAGGCGCCTGGTTGGCTCAGTTGGTTAAGCATCTGACTTCAGCTCAGGTCATGATCTCGTAGTTTGTAAGTTCAAGCCCTTTGTCCGGCTTTGTACTGACAGCTCAGAGCCTGGAGCCTGCTTCAGATTCAGTTCCTCCCTGGCTTGCTCTCTCTGTTCCTGTCTCTCTCAAAAGTAAATAAACATTAAAAAAAAGAAAGGAAGGAAGAAAGGAAGGGAGGGAGGGAGGAAGGGAGGGAGGGAGGGAGGGAGAGAAAGAGAACACCCTCGAGCTTAATTAAGCTCTCATTTATTTATTTATTGCATTTATTTGTGATTGCATACATCCTGGGCCAGTAAGGCAAATTGGTGGGAAGTGTTGCTACTGCAAAGAAAGTTACTAGGATGCATGGGTGGCTTAGTCTGTTAAGCGTCTGACTTTGGTCAGGTCATGATCTCGTGGTTCATGAGTTACACAAAGTGGAGCCTGCTTGAAATTCTCTCTCTCCCTCTCTCTGCCCCTCCCCCACTCTTCACTCGCTCTTTCTCTCAAATAAGTAAACTTAAAAAAATGGAATTCTGAATTTGAGCCCATTGCATTCAACCTTCTCACTGCTGGAGGCTTTTGCTTTCAAAGGTGGAATCATCAAAGAGAAGTAGTGGAATTTAAGGTAGCCCATCACTGCTTGAGAAAGAAAAGTTCTCGGTCTTTAGAGCTCAGATGAGGCAGGAATAAGGACACCCGAATCCAAGGAAGCTTTTCACTGTACCCTGCTAGGGCCTCTTCCTCTTCTTCTGAGGACTGCAGCCCTGTTGGTTGAAGGTCCCAATCTTATGGCCTCACTTAACCTTAATTATCTGTTGTGCAGAATGTACACTAAATCTTGCAATTAGAACAAACTCAGGAAATTATTAAATGATGTATTAAATCATTCTTTCAGCGCTGGAGCCATTGTTTAGATGGAAAGGAGTTTTGTGTATTGCATGATGGAGAGGCTGGATCATGGACTGTGGGCTGGGGGTGGGTAGGAATGACCACATTTTAATTTTTTTATGGTGGCCAAATCCCTGTGTGTCTTGGTTTTCCATATCTATAAAATAAAGACATTGATTGGTCTGGATTTTGCTTTCTACCTTTCAAAAGTTGGTGATTTGTGCCTGGGAAATGCTTTTATAATATTTAAGGATTCCAAAGGCCTGACATTTTAAAATTTAAAAGTCCAAATGACAGTGTGTTTCTTTTGCTTATTTGCTTCCACTAGCTTTTAAAAGACATTTGGCTCTTTGGGGTAATGACCACTTTGCATATATGAGGTATGTTTCTTACGAGACAATTGAAGAACAGATGTTTGCAGTTGGGGTTACTTGGCAGAGGTAAGAGACTGGAGACAGAGTGGGTGATGATGGTATTTAAGTTGCCGAAATGTCACCGATGCCTTCTCTGTTGAACATGGCTCGAATATTGAATATCTGGGCCATGGGCATTTTTCACTATTTATTATCAGCCACACTTCATTACAATCAGACAGCAATTAAAGGCTCTCTGGGTAGAACAAAAGATGAAATATTCATTGGTCAGTAAGGAATAGGTTGGCATTTAGATTAGGGAGATGACACTTCTTGGCCACTCGAGCATAGGTGATGGTCAGAAGCTCTGTGATTGGCTGCGTGCCAATCTGAGGGCACGAAGCCGTAGGAACAAGTAATCGTAATCATAATATCTACTCATATTTGTCTCTGATTACAGAGAAGAGTAACTTCAAAAAGTTAATCTTGTCAGATGTAGCAACTGCCAGTTAGCAGCAGTGTAGGGAATCGGGTGAGGGGCCGTTAGGGCTGTGAAATTGCTTCCAGAGGCCCATGATTGTTAATGCAGGGCTTGAAGTCAGCAGGTCAGGAAGCGGTTGAAACCAAACCTCGGACAGTGAAAGGCACTGAAATTGATTAAGCCATTAATATAGTAGGTCAGGTTTCTAAGCATAATATTCCAAAGTAAATGGCAACTGTGATTAACAATTGCATTTTATATTTTTTGTTTTATTAATTATAGTACTTACCGCGTTGACAATGCTGGTAGATCAAAGGCATATAAAATTCACTGTGATAATTAAGCATAATAAAAATCCATCGCTCATCCATTTAATAAAATTTATTGGGCGCTTACTTGGTGCCAACTCCTCTCCATTAGCAACTAACAAGTCTCTACCCTTGTGGAATTTAGTCTAGTGGAAAAGTCAGTCAATAAAACAGTAAAGGAACACACATGGGAAACAGTATCAGGTAGTGTTAGTTTTAGGAAGAACAATAGACCAAAGTTAGGAATTTGAATTGTGACCACTGGAGGTGAGGGCACGGTTTCACGGCCTTTCTGAGAACATGACATTCGGTTGGACTGTGGAAAATGAAGAGATGAAGGAAGCTATGTGAATATCTGGGACAGAACGACCTGGGCAGAGGAGATGGTGCGTGAAAAGTAAAGAGATGAGATAGTCAAGGAACAGTGAACAGATGACGTCAAGAGGAGTGTGTGTTGCTGGCACACCTGTTGGGGAAGATGAGTACACGAGATAGTCCACGTAGAAACTTCTCTCTTTTGTCTAAACAACAAAAAAAGTCATTATGTTAGATCTTTAAGAAGCTTTCGGGCCTAGATCTGCAACTTCCGGAAGTTCTGAAGGTTTAGAGAAAGCCCGACATAGTGACTATCCGCAAATACTGTTTTCTAAGACCTCATCTTCCTGGATTTGGGCCCTTGGAAAGGCTTGTTTTCAGGAGTGAAGTCATCGGCACGACTCTTTGGTATGGTGAAAATCTCCGTCCCTGCTGACAGATGTGTCTTCTGAAATGGAAAATAAATCTTTAATATGTAGCTCACTCTGATGATATTATCCAACGATATTGAGCCAATGTGAGTATGCCCTCAGCTTATCAACATGTTATTTAGGATTTATTCCGGGTGACATTCCAGATACCTGAGAATTTTTAAAGAACAGTTGTGGCCAAACTAAAGGTTGTTTCTTCCTAAAGAAGTTGTACGGTTTGGTGGGCTGCTTTGCAGAAGGCCTGTGGGGTTTTTGTAACAAACTTTGCCAACAAATCTAATCTTTTTTAAAATAGAAAATAATAATAGAAAATAATAGAAAATAATTTAATAGAAAATAATTAATATTGAGATAATACTTAGAAAATAATTAAATTTAGTAGAAAATCATAAACTACTTATGAATTTTATATATATATTAGTTTAAACCTAGCCTAGCACAAAAGATCTTTTCAACTTCTTGACACTAACTCTTGCTGATTAGTGAATGAATTTGATAAGACCATTTTAGGTCGTAACAACTCCAAATCTGCATTCCTATAACAGCCTCAATTTCTGCTATTTGCTATCTTTTTCTCTTCCCTCCTTTTCTAAAATTACTTCCACCGTTTAGAAAAGAAGGTGGTTCAGATGTACCTTTTACACAAACGGGGGTACACAATAAATATTTGTTGAAAGAATTAATATGTCACTTGTAAGGGTGCTTAACAAATGTCTGTTGATTTGAAGTGAATGTTTTTTTCTTCAGGTAACAATAAAAATGTAAAGGAAAACTATGTTTTTCTTATGATACTGAAATAGATCAATCTTTCGTACCTAGAAGTGGTAGAATAGTAGGGTTTTATTATGGTGTGTGTGTGTATGTGTGCACGCGCGTGTGCGTGTGTTTACCTCTGTTGCAACAAGAAAGTGTCTGCTATAGGAGGAAATACAGAAGTATAAAGGTGAACTTAGAAGTTTCCTTTCATTATTTTTACAGCATTGATCCTAATATACTACTCTTGTAACTTAGCTTCACAGTTTGTTTTTTGTACTGATTTATCAGAAACTTAGATACTTTGTCCTTTCACCTTTTTTCCTTCTTACTACTACATCAAAAGCTTATGGTTGTACAAAGTACTTTTACCTCATCATTCTTTTATGAATCATAGAAGGTCCTTCCAAGATTATAAAACCATTTCTAATAGAAGAAGCCTTGCTTTAAAAGCTTTTTTATTTAGCCTCTTCTGTTTCTGCTAGTTTTTTTCTTCCCACTTTTATTTAGAAAGAATGCCAGAGACCCTAGATCATTTTTTGATTATATATGTAGTGTGTGTGTGAGGTGTGTGTATGTGTGTGTGTGTGTGTGTGTGTATGGTTTGTGTGGTTTGTTTTGAAAGAGGGATTTGAGCTTGATCATTTGGAGTAAACATGAATGTCACAAGCTGAAATAATTCTTCAGTTTCCCAATATTTTTATCTTTGAGGAATGCACAAAAGAAGGTGCCCATGTCAATTTGATGTGTGTATTGGTATTTGGCGGAATATCATTCTGAGTGTTTGGAGGTATGTGATATTTTTATACAGATACGTGTTTGTTCTTAATGAGCTGTAGCTTATATAGACATTTTGAAAGATGCTAGTGATTAGACAGTCTAGCAAATAACATTGTAGATCATACATTATTCATGCATGGGAGGAAATGTGGCTACCCTATTGCATTTTTATGAAACACACCTTTTTTCCCCCCTTGTCCTCAGAATCATGAAAAATATTGCTATGTCTTCGGACTGTCTGACCTGTGAAAGGCCGTGAAGCACTGTCGCGTGGTATATTGAGATTTCAAACCCCACATCTGAGTAACTGCTTTTGAATTTATGTGATAAGTGTTAAATGCTTTTAATCCTGAAATTAACTTTCAGAGATTAAACTGTAGGTTTCTTTTACTTTTTTATTTCCCAACCATATTGTGTGATACGTGGCTGAACACTGACTGCGACTAACTGGGAGTTTTATGTTCCTGACTGCGACGGAGAGCGGATCAAGGCCAAATAGCAATGCGCATTTGGGTGACGACTTTAGGAGAAGTCAGGCAGCCCCGTCTAGTTAGGAGGAGAATATAGGCTCTTCCTCATGAGAAGGGAGTGGAAATGTTCATGAAAAACAGAAGAAAACCAGAACACTTGAAACCTATCTTCAAACATATAAATGTGTGTCACTTAAATGAGAGAAAGTAGCTTGTGTTTTTGTTGTTTCACAAATCTGGATTAGAACCAGCTAGTTGGTTAGATGCTAAAGGGATTCTACTCCACACAATGAGAATTTTCTAACAAATTTGGCAAAAGTGGGAAGGCTTTCCTTGGAAGGCAAGATCCTTCCTGGAGATGTGGCTAACTATGTGCCCAACTGTCAGGTCTACATTCTGTAGATCTGTGGTTGAACCTACTGTGATTTCTGATACACCAGGCGGCTTCCGAGCTCCGCCTCGATCTATTTCTTCAAGTCTTGCTTATCTGGGTTACTTTTTTGTATTTCAGTTTAATGCTGATGATTGTCACTGACCAGGCCAAGGAGTTATTGTAGACATCTGCATCATTTCCAGCTCTGACCTTTGTTCTTTCTGACACAGGATAGGAAGGAGATCCACGTGACGGCTGTATGCGGAGCAGTGATCAGAGACTCTCCGTCCTTCCTCCTCTTTGCTTTTTATTTCTCTTCTCCTTTTTGTATTTTGCTGACTTTTTTTTTTCCTGTGCAAGTAATTTTTGTGTGAGTATAAGTTGACTCTTAGTGATGTTTAAAGCAAAAAGAAAGCTGGCTTTCATCTGCGATCAGCTAACATGGGGCTAAAACCTAATAAATAAATAATAAATAAATAAATAAATAAATAAATAAATAAATAAATAAATAAATAAAGGGGCACCTGGGTGGCTCAGTTGGTTGGGTGTACAACTTTGGCTCAGGTCGTGGTCTCATGGTTCGTGAGTTCAGGCCCCTCATCGGGCTCTATGCTGACAGCTTAGAGCCTGGAGCCTGCTTCAGATTCTGTGTCTCCTCCTTTCTGCCCCTCCCCTGCTCATACTCTGTCTCTGTCTCTCAAATAAACATTAAAAAAATTCCTTTAATAACAAATAATAAAGTAACCTTATAAGTAATGAACCTAAAATTGTGCCTGTGCTTGATTTTTGACCTGGATATGCTGATATTTTTGGTATAGTGTTTTCTACAAATTAAATGTTATAATTATCAATTAATATTATTGGAAGCTTATATAGAAAAGACAGCAGAGATTTTTTTTCTTTCTGTCTAAAATGTTTACATAATTTGCATGTTGCTTTTCATGTATTCTGAACATGTATTTGTCCTGGACTGCAACAGCCAAAACATGCCCACTCAACATTCAGTGAAACATGTTTATATCCAACCACAGGCCCATTTACATCTGATTTTGAAACCTAAATTGATAATGTAATTTGGTATCAAAGTAATGTGGAAATGCCTACAGGAAAATCACGGTCTCCTATATAACTTATATTCCTTCGTGTGTTGGTTCTACATTGTTTCTCTGTGTGATTTGGAAAATTATTTTGCTTCCCTTTGTTTGCCCCTTAGAAGACTCTCTCTCCTTCTCTCTCACATGTGCACGCATGGGCGTGTATATACACACACACACTTGTTCATTTTGTTCTCATTTTGTTACTTTGTTTCCAGGGCTTCTGCTTAACACCAAGGACTCTTTCTGGTCATTTTTAACTTTTTACTTTTAGTAATTGTAATTTAAACATTTAATCATTAATATTGCCTCCTGTGTTTTTGCTATTGTTGTTTAATCTGTAGTACTGCAATTGAAATATTTTCCATTTCACGGGCAAGAAACTCTTTTTATCTTCTTTTTGTAGTTAAAAATAAACAAGAAGAAACTTCAAACCGAGCAACAATATTTTCTTGAAACTTTGTTCTTTCACAAGTGAGCAGAGACATGTTTTTGATTTCAAGCAAAAGAAGCAAGAACCGCCAGATAAAAAGAATAGAGGTGGAAGTGTCATAAGAGAAGATTTAGTTTTTAATGACCTTAATTTCATTTTGGGGGAAGAGTGGTGGTTTTGAACTTGAAAATGTTAGATCTGTCTTTTTGTTTTGCAGTTGGAACAGATCCTGGAGTTCTTGATGTCCTCAAGTAGTTTTGGGCACTTGTGGAAGAATAGTTAATTATTGGTGGTTACTATTTTTAAATTCAGTGACTACTCTCTAAAGCCGATTCCTGTAAGTTACCACATCATGTGTAGGTGAGAACATATTTATTTGATACATAGCAAGGAGAAAAAAGTGTAACGCCAGGAAGTTTCTAGGATATTACTCTTTAGCGAAAGAATATGGAAGTATCTTCATTGGATTCTGTGAATTCAGAATCTATAAATATTTTAAAGGCTAATGTATATTTAATTTTTATTGAAGTATGATATACATACATTAACATGTACAAATCTTTACACAGGCATTTGTGTATGTATTCATATATTTGTATAAACTTTTATATTTGTTTACACAAGCATATCCATGAGCCAGATTAAAATAGAACACTGATATAGCCCATTTTCAGTGCCCCAGAAGACCTTCTCTTATTGACTGTCAATAACCTTCCATAAGAGGTGACCATCACTGTCATTATATGTAGATTGGTTTTGCCTGTGCTTGAACTTCATACAAATGAAATCACACTATGTCCTCTTTAGTCACCCACACTATGGTTGTAACAGCAGTAACTGGTTCTTTTATGTCATTATTTTTGACTAATGAGAACTTGTTAGGATCTTATGGTCCTAAATATTGCTTATAACTGAAATTTCTTCAAAACGACTTTTCAAGAAATCTTTTTCATTTCCTATCTTGTGGGGCCAAGGGATCCCTCAGGCAAGTAAGATATCATGGGAGGCTCTTCTGTGGTCCAGCCAGGCAGTGAGTTAGGGTGCCCAGAGTCTGAGTATCTAGATGGTGAATATAGACTGTCCTACAGCCTTGGAAGTAAAAGCCAGGGAAGCTAAAATTAATTGGCTCTGTATTTCTGAGACTTTGAGATTTACAAATCAATGAAAAAATAATTGGCAACTCAAATAGGTTGCCAGTTTTGTTAAGGAGAATGAATTAGAACACCAAGAAAAGTAAAAATGATATTACCTTGAAATTAAGAATAATTCTTTTCAAAGAAAGATAATTGGCAACTTAAATCAACATTCTTAGGCAGATAACAGTAATGTAGGCTAGTATTTGGAAACAGCAATTTCAGCCAGGAGGGAGAGGAGAAGTGTGACATGAAGGATTAACTAAGATATGGGAATATCACAGGAAACAGTTAGCAGGCATGGGCTAGACTGGAGGCACTAACACGATTGTAGTGAGTAGGTATTGGCTGTAAATCGCGTGGTTCTGGACTAAAACAGGAAGGGAGTAAAAATGTTTTGAGTAAATGAGCAAATGAATTATAGGAGGGTGGGCCAGTTTTAAAACCACAAGATAAACTCGATGGACATTAAATATTCTTTCAGTAGGTCTTTGGAATCTTGCATTTTAATTTTTGCAAATTAAAGCATTTGTATTTTTAACTATACTATCTTGAACCTATTGTTAATTATATTTACTGCTTTCACTTCAGCTGCTTGGTTAGAGAACATAATGTATTCTATGTAGTCACGTGTGTTAGAGCCACTTTGCTGGGTTTTCCTATGTCTGCAGCCTCTCCAGTCGGCAGCAATGCCATGCCAGCCCTGCCCACTGTGCTCAGGGTTGTACTGGCAAAGTTATTGCCATCTTGTTTGCATATTTCATTGATTTTTGCTTTCTTTGCAAAAATCTATGTGGGATATGGTAGAAAAAAATTAAGTATTAGAGTGGAAATAAGAAAAGCAAAGTTGTCTAAGAAGAGACCACTGTATCCATTACAAATGCTGAGCAGTTGGGATAAAGGTGCATCAATGCTCAGAAACGCAACTGAGTCTATAGGTTTTTTTTCTTATTCTGAAGCTTCCAGGAACATTGAAATGTGAATTTTACTGAAGAGGAATCAACATCCTTCTCTTAAAGTTGGAAGTCCCTCCGCTTTATACACCTAACTCATTACGTTTCCTTTTTTTTTTTTTGTAATGTGTTTTTGATTGACCTTGACTTTTCAAGATGCAACTCCTGCATTCAGTAGGAGTTGAATATACCATAAAAAACTGAACTTGGTTGGGGGCGCATGGGTGGCTCAGTCATTTAAGTGTCTGACTCTTGGTTTCAGCTCAAGTCATTTTTTTTTTCCTCCAATGTTTTTTATTTATTTCTAGGAGAGAGAGAGAGACGGCGTGAGCAGGGGAGGGTCAGAGAGAGAGGGAGTCACAGACTGAAACAGGCTCCAGGCTCTGAGCCGGCAGTCAGCACAGAGCCCGACGCGGGGCTCGAACCCACGAACCGCGAGATCATGACCTAAGCGAAAGTCGGACGCTTAACCGACTAAGCCACCCAGGCGCCCCTCAGCTCAAGTCATGATTTCTTGCTTTGTGGGTTTGAGTACCATGTCAAACTCCACACTGATGGTGTAGAGCCTGCTTAGGTATCTCTCTCTCTCTCTCTCTCTCTCTCTCTCTCTCTCTCAAAATAGATAAATTAACTTAAAAACAATCCTGAATTTGGGGGAGAAATACTTCATTTTAGTCACGTTTTTCTGTTTATTATTTTTCACCCATTCATTTTTTCAGCAAATATTTGAGTGCTTGCTACGTGCCAGACATTGTCCTTGCCTTCAAAGAGCTTAGGTACTGTGGTATTTGAGACAAAAAGAAAGAATATCCATGACCAAGAACGCCCGTTTTTCCACAAGTGCTACATTTCCTCAGTTTTCCTTTCGCATCCTCAGAAACTCACGTGTTGGACAGGCACCTCTCACTGTGTGCCCTTCGCTTTTTCAGAGCCTATGCCTCCTCTAGACTTAATCCCATTCCCCTCCATCCCCTCCAGGATCTTCTCTTTGTCAATCTCTCCTGGGTCTTCTGTCTTCTCTGATCTGCTGGCTCCTTCCCTGGGACGTACAAATGTGCTTAGTCACTGCCCTTAATAAAATCTCTTGGCCTTAAACTTGCACAGCTACCCCCACCCCCCACCTACCACTTAAATTCCTCTTCTTCCTACTAAGCTGCCAGAGTACATTCTGTGATCTTCCCCCTCCTTCCAGTCACTCTACGTTCTACTGACCAGTCACCATCGAATTGTCAAATCTCAGGGGTATTTTTCCATATTGTGTTAGTTGGTTTTGTTTGCCTACATTCTAGGCAGCTGATCATGCCTTTATGTCTGGACTTTTCGCTCCCGTCTCTGTTACCACTGTCTGTGGCCATTCCTTCCACCTGAGCCCATTCATTCTCAGGCTTGTTAAGGTTCTGTTCTCTCTCCGACTCTCTCAATTCAAGTGCCCTATGGAGTTTATCTAATAGGACTGGTTTCTGCTTACACTCCCATTATCTCCCCCATTCAGTAACTTTAGCTATTACTTTGAAAACATTAGCTCCAATCTGGAACTGTCTCGAAAGCTCCAGGAAGCAATTTCAGTTCGAAAACTGAATGGATAGTCTTGCCTAAATCTTTTGTCCCAGCCTTTCCTCCCCTGCACATACCTCCATCCTGGAGTGCTAATCTACATCTGCTGCTTCGCTTCCTGTGTTCCCTCTCCTGAGAGATGATGCCACCAGATCCCTGGGGAATCCAGACCTCAAGAATCCAGGCGTCCACCTAGAAAATTTTTATTCCCCTTGCCCCTACACATGCAAAATCACTCTTTTCACCAGTTCTGCTTCATAATTATGTCTCAGATTCATTCTCTCCGTCCCTGTTGCTTTCGCTTTCCTTTTCCAGCTTCCTAATTGGTTCCCATTACTCAACACCTCAACTTCTCTAACCCATCTTCCGCGCCTCTGCCAGAATGATCATGCTACTTCCCTCTCTGTCATTTCCGAATGCGTGCCAATGTAGGAGTCAGCATTCCTTCTTTGTGAATGTAGGACCTTCTCTGACCTTAGCCACGTTGCTCTTATGCTCATCTTTTATACCTGAGTCTTTTCCTAGGCCTATAATTCTATTACCCGTATTTATCTGTTTCTACCCTAAATCTGCCTACCTGTACCAACCTTTTTCTTATCTGGTCTTCAGTTTATCCTTCAAGGTTCAGGTCATGAATCACCTCTTACAGCTTTCACCTGGGCTTACTCTCACTGGTTCTTGCAAAATGTGCATTGACCCCTGTCTTCTTTTTAAAATTTTAAAATTATTGTGCTCTTGGTATATTTTCATTATAGCACTTAACACATCATATTGAAATGACTCAAGGAAGAACACAGTTTTATATTGAGATTAATGTACCCATACTTAGTGAAAATCTTCGACTAGGAAAATATAATGTCCCTATCAGGAGAAAACAGTAATATCTGCAATGAATAGTGATGTTTTGGAAGAAGGTAGAAGATTAGAGAAAAAAATGGATTATATTCAAACCTAAGATATTTGCTTGGAAGCTGGAAATGAATCTGAGGAGAGAGTATTTGTGAAGGGCAGGAGTGAGATCCCTGGATAAAAGGTGTGAGCCAGGTGTGCCAATGGCTTTTGTAGTGGAGATGAGAGTTTGTAGGTTAAGTCCTTGAACAATTGTACCATTAAGTGAAGCTTAATATAATATTGAATCTAATAATGCAGAATCAAGGACTTTCAGAAAATCCTCAAGATCAAATGCAAGTGTTCTGGCAAAAAAAACAAAGGAAAGGGATAAAAGGGGTGTGTGGGTTGGGGTATAGAGTAAAGGAAAGGATTAAAGACTGAAATGGACAGGTCACAGGGAATGTTTAGCTAAGATCTATATTCCTATATTGGGCAATCCGTCTAGAGGATATTGGCTGCATAAATTGTGTTCTATGAATATAGCATTGTCCCCACTGCATATAGTATAGTAGGTGTGTTTTTTTATTAACAAAGGATATGTTAAATATATTGAGTAAAGAGCCGGTTACAAAACAGAAGTAGAGCAGGACAACATTTTGATGAAAATATATGGATATATAGCTTTATTTATGAGTACATATATACCTAGAAGTGAATGTAGGATTATCTTATTATACTTTTCTGTATTTTCTGAATTTATTGAAATGAAGCCATATTTATAATTATAAAGGTCTAAAGGGAGAGGCCAGCATACAAGGACATGACCTACTAGAACATAAATAATAACTTTATTACTATGATTATGCATTTACTTGAGTTATATAAATTATATAAAGCATTCAATAGCTAACATTAAAACAGCAGCTTCCAAGTGCATTGTCTTATTCTGTCAGCATAACAACCCTGAGAAACAATTTGAAGGCTCCAACATTCAGTTCCTTCTTCAAGGCAAGGACATAACTGTGACTTCTAACTCTAAATCCTGTGCTTCCTGCACCGTGTTGCATTGCAGCCCAGGCACGAAGAGAGCCTGTCCAAGGTACTTCATGGGAGGGACTGCTAGGTGATTGGGGGGTCCAGGTCACCTCCATTTTGTGGCACCTCTCACAGGGAGGCCCTCAGATTCTTTCCAGTTAGTAACTGGGTGAGAAAAACAGGATTGTAAAACTATCTTTTAATCTAATTCCCTTCATTTTCCTACATATTTGCTGCAGTCTCATTTGCCCTCCTAAACTATCTGAAGCTGCACAAATCTTAATGCTCTGTCCCCCCGCGCTTCCTTTGCCCATGTTTTCGCACTACCTGATGGCCCTTTCCTCTTCCTTTACCTGGTGAGTTTGTACTCGTATCTCAGCAACATCTCTTCTGGAGGTGGTCTGACACCTCTCTTACCCCTCCCCTCTCCTCTGGGCCCGTGCTGCCCTAGCGCATAATTATTCTCTGTTTACTCCCATGTTTCTTCCCCATAAAGAAGATGTGAGTGGTCTTTTTTTTTTTTTTTTGGCTTGGCATACCAGGAACTTTGCTGATATCTAGCACACACTAGGTTCTCAGTAAACGTTCAGTGGCTAAATTCATAATGTAAACTTTTCATGGAGAACAAAGTCTTCCAGTTCTTACCGTCGGAGCTATGGTAACAAGGGTAGACGACTGGTTGTTCTGTGACCATACACAGTCTTGGTTCAGGTTCTGTGCTTCCGTGTGCCTGAGGTTCATTGCCACCTAAACAGATTTGCACCTCGTCTTCCTTCTTGGGGTTGTTTTCAGTGTCCTGATCAATACATTGCAAATATAAATTTCCAAATATGTCTCATGGTACAGTTATATAAGGAGAACTGATGGTTTAAAAAATATATTTTTTAATGTTTATTTTTGAGAGAGAGAGAGACAGACAGAGTATGAGCAAGAGAGGGGCAGAGAGGGAGACATAGAATCTGAAGCAGGTTCCAGGCTGAGCTGTCAGCACAGGGCCTGATGTGGGGCCCGAACCCACAAACTGTGAGATCATGACCTGAGCCAAAGTCAGATGCTTAGCCAACTGAGCCACCCAGGCACCCCAAGGAGAACTGATACGTACTTAGGTCATTGTTTAGATGAGCGTGGAGCAGAGAGAGAAAAAGTCGCTTCTTTTGCTCCCTTTAATTCTTGAGTTAGCAGATGGGCTGCCTGTGTCTGATTATAAATGATAGTCTGTAAACCTCCGTAAGGTAGACTGTTAATTTCCCATGACAGCACATGAAACTCCTTCCCTCCTCCCCTCCTCAAGCCCCAGCGCACACACCAGGGAAAGCTCCTGTGTGAGACATTTCTTTAATGTTGCCTGTCAGAAAAGGTGCTAGAACGAGTCACTCAGGTTTGAAGTTTGCAAACACACTTCCACCTTACTAAACATCACAAAGGCTGTCAAATATTTCATTTCCCCATATTTTCTCTTCTCTCTAGAAGAAAAACCATTACAGATGTAAATGTTAGAGGAATTTTGTCATTGGCTTTGGCTTCTGCAGAAAGTTTTTTTTTTTATGTTTTTATTTATTTCTAGGAGAGAGAGAGACAGCGTGAGCAGGGGAGGGTCAGAGACAGAGGGAGTCACAGACGGAAACAGGCTCCAGGCTCTGAGCTGGCAGTCAGCACAGAGCCCGACGCGGGGCTCGAACCCACGAACCGCGAGATCATGACCTAAGCGAAAGTCGGACGCTTAACCGACTAAGCCACCCAGGCGCCCTGGCTTCTGCAGAAAGTTTTATTCATCGTTTGGGTTGGGGAAAGGAAGGAAGCCTCTGCTGACATTTTGAAATCTTTCTAGCAATTTACGTGAGCTGCGCCGCTAGGGAGTCGATCCTTTTTTCTTCCAAGTATTAGTTACATCTTATGCTCTTTCTTTCTACTTTCTCTGAAGGAAAAAAGGAGTAAGCTTTCCCTAATGACCTTGATATTTCTGAAACATTTGTTGATTTTTCCTTTTGGTTTCTTCTCAGTCTTTGAGACTCTCTACCAAACCCACTCTTGGGACGCATCCATGTGCGTAGTTTTCCCGGAACTGGATGAAATATATTTATGTGCACTACACATATTTCAGATGTTATTTTATTTGGTGGATGATGAATAACTACTGAGAAAGAAACCAGTTGCTCTTCAAAATATAATTAGCAACCTGAGCCTAGGGGAACTTTGCCTTTGGTTGTGACAAAGCCTGTGGCATGCCCTCTGCAAAAACAAGAAGGGAAAGATGGATGCATTTCTAATGCAATCAGAAATCCCCTCTATAATTTAAATATATTAGCATATCTCAGGAAACCTGGTATTTGAATGTCCCCAAGATAACTCAGAGTCTCTCCCAAATAACCATGATTGAATTACTTGAGGGAATGCATTAAGACAGCAGGCGTGGTCCTTAATGGATCAAGGCTGTCTATATTCATTACCATAGCAAACTCCGGCAAAACTGTCACCAGCGCCACAAAGACTCAGGTTACTGAGGCAGTCCTATTGATTCGGCTTGCATCCCTCACATCCATTTAGCTACCAAAACTTTGATGCCATGTCAAAAATGAACTTCTACAACATTAGTATTGTTTCCTACTTGTGTGCAGCAATAGTCATGAGCATACATCTTGAATCCTTATGTTTTAGATTATATACAAGAGCATAAGTAATAGTTTTGAAACATTCTGAATTCTAGGAATGCCGGGGTAATGTAGGATGGAATTACCCTAAGTGTATATTCTGGTCCTTAGGTTCACAGTCTGCTTATGTGTTGTAAAGGTCTCTCGGTCAACTCAAGTAAATAACAATAAAACTAAAATTACTGAGCCCTAGTGATACACTCAGCTATGTATTTAATGCTTAGCATCTATTAGCTAATTCAGTCTTCCCTGCAACACCAATGGTAAGGTACTATTATTGCCCTTTTTACCCTCATTTTATAGCTAAGGAACCTACCCTGAGCCATAGAGAGTTGAAGTGGCTTGACCAAGATCATGCTATTGTAAATGGAGGGACCAGGATTCAAGCCAGGCAGAAGCACCCCAGAATCCTAATTCTTATCTCCTCCTCTCTTTTTGGAACCCTGAAAATACGAGGTTTCTCAGGTCCCAGGATTCTTTAATGGTAGCTCTAATTGGGCTGTTTGACTTAAGAATATC
Source organism: Proteles cristata cristata (assembly GCA_017311185.1). Classification (NCBI taxonomy): domain Eukaryota; kingdom Metazoa; phylum Chordata; class Mammalia; order Carnivora; family Hyaenidae; genus Proteles; species Proteles cristata. The sequence continues at coordinate 917,505 of JAESUZ010004246.1, forward strand.
ATTTCAGTAGGACACTCTGGAAACAGTTCATAAACATAATTTTCTGACTGGATTAGAACAAATGATTTTTCTATTAAAAAAGTTATGAAAGACACCGTCTGACCAGCTCTGGGTCCCAGAGACAGATGGGACAGGTGGCAGCCAGGTCAAAATGAGAACCTCAGAGTACTTTCTCATGGTGGTCTCGTCCAATCACTATGCCTTTCACTTAGTCTTACTTCTACAAGATAATCATCTAAAAATAGTTGGGCTGATTTAGAAGAAAACTTGATGAATTCAACTGGTTAATTTAAGCATAATTATTTGCATAACTTAAGGACTTTGACTATATAGTTTTACCCAAGGTAGATTTTCAAATTATGTTTAAAATATAATTTAACTTATTTCACTCAGCATAACACCCTCAAGGTCCATCCATGCTGCTACACATGGGCAGATATCATTTTTTCTCATTGCCATGTAGTATTCCATCGTATAGATAAACCACATCTTCTTGATCCTGCACGTATAGGAGGATTAGGAGGAACTTAATGGAGGACCATGGGGGAGAAGAAGGGGGGAAATAGTGGGGGAGAGGGAGGGAGGCATACCATGAGAGACTCTTGAATACTGAGAACAAACTGAGGACTGATGGGTGTCGGGGAGGAGGGGGAAGATGGGCATGAAGGAGGACACTTGTGGGGATGAGCACTGGGTGCTATATGGAAACCAAGTGGACAATAAACTATTTGTAAAAAATTAAAAAAAACACATTTTAAAAGTTTAAAAAGATAAAAAATAAAATACAATTTAACTTATGTAAAGGTAAATTTCTTTATACTGGTTAGGGATATCCCTATTACAAGAAAGAAGTAGCACTTGAATATTTTGAACGTATCTAGGATAGAACATTGCGATTTCCATTTAGCTTTGGGTCTTGGTATGATGTGAACTGAAAACTTCAAGAATTGGGCTACCTGCAGGAATGTCTTTTGTTTTTCAGTGTTTACTTTTGAGAGAGAGAGAGAACACAAGTGGGGGAGGGCAGACAGAAAGAGAGGGAGACAGAATCCTTAGTAGGCCCCAGGCTCTGAGCTCTTAGCACAGAACCCAATGCAGGGCTCGAACTCATGAACCATGAGATCATGACCTGAGCTGAAGTTGTGTGCTTACCCAGCTGACCTACCCAGGCCCCCCAGGAACATCTTCTTTACAAACATTGTCTGTTGGCAATATCTTCCGAAAAGTAGGCATTTCCCTATATATTGTGGTTTTACATTATTTTTCAAATGACTTCCGCCATTGTGGGCCCTTCTTTTTTTCCATGAGATAAGAGAAGTATAACATTCTTAAATATTTAGTCTCTATGGAGCTTATGAATTGGCTTTAAACACATATCTCCCAACATATGGTTTTTTTTAATTGAAAGGAATGATATAGTAGGGACCATAAAGGAGAGGAAAACAATTGTGATTTCCCCAGGCCATTTGTTAGTGACATCTGCCTAAACCCTACTCTTTTCCAAAGAGGAATGGGCATATCTATCTATTTATTTGGATAGTCTGAGTAAATGATTAGCAGTTTGATTCAGAAATGTGATTAATTTTTTAAATTCACTTGTTCATTTAGTGTCTGTGCTTTTCTAAAAAGAACATGAGACAGCTGATTAAATATTTTGTTTGAGGATCAGTTAAAAACTGTCGTTGTCGAGAAACCAGGCCAGAAAAAATTTTATGAAAGGAAAACAACAGACATGTTTAATTTTTTTTTTACTCATTTCTTGTAATATACCTGTGCATTTGCATCAAGTGCCTTAAATATTAGGACGAAAGAGAAATGAATGATTTCTTCTCTATGATAGATGGCAATGAATCTTCACGACTTTTTTTGTAGTGTGATCCCTGTGTGTGACACATGAAGGAAAAATCATTTTAAACTTAAACATTTAGCTTGGCATTTTCTTGAGCTTATTATTACAAAATAATGCCCCCTCCTCTTTTTAAAGTACGAGCAGTACAAACCCTCTGCGTAATTTCTTCCTAATGTTTGCAAAATCCCCCTGAGATTTCTTCTGGTTCTGTGGAATTCCTCTTCTCCAGATATTGACAAAATCATTAAACAAGCCTGAAGCTTCGTGATTATTTTTCCAGCAGCACTTTCGTTGCTCTTTATCATTACATTTAGTTATGTTTCATCTAGTTTTCAATATATGTGACAGGGTTCATATCCCAGCCAACTGGAATTAATTTGATAGCTAAGCATTTCATGAGCTGCCTCCATAACATACTCTGCCAGACCCTGCCATGTGTGAAACATTACTCCTATTTTTTTTTTTAACCACTAAAGATTATATATAACTTTGACTTCTTCCATGCTCATTTGTGTTTCTGAAGAAGGGAGGGCTTGGTGTGCCTGTTCAGAGTGTTTCTCTTGGCTTTCCTCTATGTAAACCTCACTAATGCTTTCAATCACCACCTTCTTTGTCTTTCATTTTGAGCAAGAGGAGAAAAATGGAATTGGTTTGAATGCCATGCCTTGCTTCTCAACAAGGGAAGGCACTCAGAAGCTCTGGTGTAGCTCTGAGTTCTCTCTCTTGCTCCTGTTAGTAGCTCATGAGGGTACTGGTGGGGGAGGGGTGGTTGCTGGTAACAGTGTTGCAATGGACCCAATAAATAACTTTTTAATGTTTGTTTATTTTTGAGAGAGAGAGACAGACAGATTATGAGGTGGAGAGGGGTAGAGAGAGAGAGGGAGACACAAAATCTGAAGCAGGCTCCAGGCTTTGAGCTGTCAGCATAGAGCTTGACTGAGGGCTCGAACTCACAGACTGCGAGATCATGACCTAAGCTGAAGTCGGACACTTGGAACCAACTGAGCCACCCAGGAGACCTACAATAAATAATTCTTTAAGAGCTCAGTCCTTAGAAATTATCACAGTAAGTGACAGAATGGGAACCTATTGAATATCATATCACTACTTGGGGAAACAATTTTGTAACTACAGATTTCAGGAATAAGAGAAAGAAAGTGTTTATATTCCTAAGATTCAGTTCTTTTCCAGATTTCTACCCTTTTGTAAGTATCCAAAACTACCCAAAACAGAATTGATTCATTTGGTGAACAAGCATAGAATGCATTCTTTTACTGGACCAGTTTTGCTTTCTTAATCAGTCTGATAATTTAATTTTATGGCCATCTATATGTTTCCTTGTTTAGAGGTTTCTCTCACGTGGCATGATTAGCAGTCTTGTGTGAAATGATTATGTGGAAACATTACTAGCGAATTACTGCTTGTCTAAATACTGTATGTTTTCACTTGAGAACATTGGCTCTGGAATGTATTTTTGGCACTGTGGAGGGGGAAAAAAAAAGTCTCCGTGTGAAAAGATGCAGCCAGAATTTCATTTGTGAAATGGAGCTTTAAGCTCAGCTGTTCCTTCCACTGGCAGCGACTTGAGGTTGCTTGTTTCCTTTCTGGAATGAAAATCGTGCCCTTTAAGGCTACTTAATCTTATTTTTAATCTTCAAATTGGTGTTTTCTTATAGAAAGAGCCAAAACTTCACACAGTCTGTGTTTGCTTCCGTGTGTTCTGTAGACTCTAAATTATAAATCCTAATTAGTACCACTTAAAGCTAATGGAGTGGCCATTTCAAGGTCCTTTACTATGGTAATTATCACCTGGAACAGGGAAATGAATCGTATGTTAAGACTTTATGCTAAGAGTTCTGGTCGACTTCTCCTAAAGTGCTGAAGCCCAAATTGGGAGTGGTATTCATAAGATGTCATCAATAACCTACCCTGTTGGATATTCACTCTTTGGGGGGATTAACTCTAATCTGTAATGTAGCTGAGAAAAGAGAGAGAAAAGCCAGCAGATATAGTCTTATTTTCCTGGTTATTTTATCCTGCAATACAGAGTTCATCCTAGCTTATAAATAAAGTTTTCTTAGTATTGAGATTGGCCAGTTTCAGTTCTAGAGGGGACATTTCTTATATATCTCTAAAGAAAGAGAAAAAGTGGGGAGGGAGTTTCCTTACTGATTTAATTATTATGACCATAAAATATTCTTTGAATATATCCAAAGTACATATTCTCTCCATGTGAGAAAGAAGAGAAATTGAAAAAAGTACTACACCACATTTCCTCTTTTTTTCTCCCCAAAGAGGGGCTTCAGAGTTCTGTAATAAAAAGTCTCTTTCTCCTCACTCCCAGCATTTGATGTAGAAGATTGACAGACAGCATGCATAGACTTAGTCTCATTAGAGTCAAGGCCAAGGAAGACATCATAGCCAAGAAGATCAAAGCTCTGAACTGAAGCGGGAACTTTTCACTCAAACTTGAATAAATCTGGAGGAAAAGGATGCTACATCTCCCCAAAATTAAAAATCAAAATAAAATGGAAAAAAAAAAAAGTCACACCTATAGTCTTTTAGCACTACAGATTCTGTATTTATTTTGAATTGAACATTTTCAGGAAAACATGATTCATTAGTCTGAAAAATTATTGCATTATCATAAGAAAAAGACTGTTGACTCTAGTAGAAATAGGCTTTGGATCACTTATAGTATGAATTAGCCTCATAGCATAGCATTAAACCATAATATGAAGATACAGATTGCTTGTTCACTGAATAGGATGATTTTAGATATTACTCTGAGGACTTCTTTCTGATATCAGAATCGTACACAAACACTTCACTGTGTAACTTGAAAATTCTGGTAGGCAGGTAGTACTTGGTAGATTGATTCTCATTATTAGCTTAGAGATAAGCAGAAAAGTTGGTTGATTTCCTTTTCCAGGTAATTTGGTTATGAGCTTGAGGGCTGCCATTTTTCCTGTGATAACTACAGTAAATGCTCTCACTATAGATGAAAAGCTACCAGTGTGTAAGTACTTATGATATAAGGATATATTCTTAAAAACTGATCTGTGAGAAAATATGAACTGTGATTACTGCCACAAACAACCTAGAAGTACAGTGTCTTTTTCATGAAGATAAGTGAGATATGGGGGAGAGACCTTTCCTTCTGATTATCCAAGAGTAAAGTGAAGACCACATACCGGTAAAACGTTTTCTTTCTCTTTTCTTTTTTTGTTCCAAAGAGAAATAGGAGATATTTACTTTAATATAACCTAGGGATTTTAGGGCCATCCTTCTTAAACACAAAAATTGTTAAAACATCTCAGCTCCCTTTAGCCACCTAGTACAGAGAATGGAGCAAAAGGAAGGAGTGGAAAATGGCAACGAGAAACCAAATAAAGAAGAAAGAAAAGAGTGACATGGATCGAGAGAAGGAGGAACTGCGAGGGAAAGAATGAGTCTTAGTTGAAGGAGGAAATACTTAATAAAAGAGAATTGGAGATCTTGGGTGCAGTTGAGGACAGAAAGCAGCCCCAGGGGCAAGGACCTGGTGTGGCCAGGTTTGTCAGTCTCAGGCATCTGGCTGTTTTTACCATTTTATGGAATTTTGACGATTTTTCCATTCTCCAGACTCTCATTCACAATGCTCATTTTTACCTTGAGATATAAAAACAAAGATAGCTTTAATGCTTTTGTAGCAATATCCTAAAAATTCATAGGCCAGACACTGTAGTAAAGAAGACTTAATCTTAAACATTAACTCTGCTTTTTCCTGGTTGAAAAGAAGAAAAACAGAGTGAAAATCTCCAGAAGAAAGAAATTCTAGGAATTCAAAACTCTAACAGTGGCAACACTGTTTTCTAATTAGGGAAAATTCTAGGAAGAGAGCAACATCACCAAGGAAGTGAGATTGTGTCCTTTAAGGGTTTTGACCTGAAGTTACATATTTCCTTCCATGTGTGGTATTTTCCTGTAGATTTTGATGGGCCTGAGGGTGTGTTCTAATGAAACTGTGGAAGAGAAAGAGAACATTATTAGCATTAATTTTTATATTTAGATATTATATTTTCTGTTACATTGAATTGGCTTGGAATCCAAAACGGTAACTCACCTTTCAGAAGTCTTTTTTTCCCCTAAAGGCCAAGGCAAACCTCTGCACTTTATTATGATGAAATAGCTCTCCATATATTTGTCTATTACAGCTGAAAATACCTACGGTACCAAGACTCTTTTATTTGTAAAAGAGTGTCTCAAAGTCATTTTTGAAGGGTATACAAAACTGCAGTGAACTATTTTTACACTACTTTGCATTCGCACACACACACGGTATTAGGGGAAAAACATTCCTTATACCGTTCTAGGTTATGTAGCTGGTCTAATAAATTAACATAAGACAGAAAACTGAACAAAAATTTACTTATGTACATACGGAAACCCTACAAGAATATGAGAACCAATGAGAAGCTGACAATCTTGACCTAAGGAAGGAAAGGTTAGGGGCTTCAGAGGGATGGAAAAGTGATGTTTGGTAATTCCATGTTGGCCCCACTTTACAGATAGGTCAGGTAGAAACTTATCTCTTGGTAATGTCTCAGTTTCTGGTCAAGATGACCTATCTAAATTCTTTTAGACACTTTGAGGCAGGGATAAAAATTTTTCTGAATCTGCTGGGGCTTTATGCTTTCAGCTTACTTCTACATGCCAAAGTGGCACATTTTGGGGATACTTGTTCTGAACCCCTTCAGAAGCAATTCATGTACCTTTTAGAACATTCCCTTCTTTTTCTGGCAGGCTAACAGGGTAAATACCTTCTCTAATCTTTTTTATTCCCCCTCTGAGTCTTCAACTCTGCACACATCGTCTTATTCCAAAGCTTAGCAAATACATTTCCCTATATAGCCTGCATTCTCTTCTCTATCTAGCTCCATTTCCCCCTCTTTGGAAGATAAGAAAGAAGAAGCCTGACTTGATGAACCTTTTCTTTGTCACTTTCCAAATAACTTGTGTTTCTGAACTGCGGAGCAGAAATTGAAGTGAAAACAATAGAAGTATGTGAGAATGGTGTGCTTTCTGTTCGTAGCTCTTTGTCTTTATACTCCCAGGGTGTGAGAGTGCCCAAGACAGCAGAGAATTCAGGGCTGGAGGAATAGAAGGTGGGGAAATCTAATTATAATAAAGAGACCTCATCGGGAAAGATACAGGCAGTCATGAGAAGAAATGAGTTTCTTCCTAGATACCACGTATTTTTTCCCCCTTTGGGATTCATGAAATAGGGTTTCTAATATGTAGAGTTTTTCTTTAATAAAAAATCGGCTAGTGCACGGGGCCATCCCTGTCATTCCAGGACTGATTCTGTGCATGTGTGAGGAAGGGTTTATAAAAATCAATTTTGCATGAAAGAACATGCCTCAGTAGGAATTTGAAGGAGTACCTTCAATTCATTAAGTGGCTGAGAGCTCTGAGGGAGGCGGTTTAGTCCTGAAAAAAATGCTACCAATATTCAGGTGTTGGAGTCAAACCAGTCTAGTCCGTTCCCATTCTAGTCACCCCTCCCCCCCCATCCAAAAGTCTCAATTTTTTCATCTGTGAAATGGGAGCAATACCACTGACTCTGTGGGATTGTTAGAAGATGAGTCCATCTATGTAGATTACTTACACTTGTACTTGAAACAGTGAGGTCTTGATAAATGATGTTTGTAGATGTTGCCTTAATAGAAACTGAAAACAGGTGACTAAAGAGATCACCATTTTGAGATGATAGGAGAGGCCTTCACTCTTGGGGGCTGTTGGTTGTGGGTAGAGGAGACTGAAGCAGAGGGTGTGTGTGTGGAGTATCTGTCCTCTTACTTCTGTCTTGGGCCCAGTACTCATCTTTCTTTCCTTTCCCTGAGCTCAGAGCTCAGTAAAGTGATGCCGCACCATAGCATTAGTATAGAATGACTTAAGGAAAGATTGCTTACACTTAATACGTTATTAAGGGCTGAGTTTTAAGTTTTAGTGGCAAAGATATCATTCGAAGGTTTTCATATTGATGCATTAGAGTAGGCTCTCTGTTCTTTTCTGCCTGGGCAAAGACATTAGCGAAAATGGAGATGGGGAGAAGTGGAAAATGAATGGTGTCTTGTAACACATCCAAACTATGTGACTGGAGTAGTGAAAATTATTCTCAAATTCTAAAACTGCTCCGAAGGTAACAGTAGCCTCCTCAAGCACAAAACAGCTCTAGTAAAATGATGAATGACCCATTAATTAGAATAATGTTGCAAAGGAAATGGTGGCAGAATACAGATAAAATTGCCCACTACAGACACATTTACATTAATAAGTTAAGTCGGAGTGAGGACTATGGTGAACCCTCACAGAATAAAAAGATAGGCAGCTCTTCCTATAAAAACATTTCCATCTTTCCAGAAAAAAAATGCCCCAAGTCATAAGGATTGCAGTTATTTGAATGAATTGCGTCCAGCCCAACTCTCTCTATGACGTGGCCCAATAAGTTAACACCAAGTACAATATTGTGAAGTGATGTAATCCAGGTTTCTGGTGATTCTTTTTAACATTTTGTGTGATACATTCACCTGTATTTTATTTTTGATGTTCAGGTTTAAGAATTAATTCCTGGGGGCAGGAAAGAATATCCTATTTGGGGACTTTAAATAGGAATTCAGAAGAGTATTTCAAAGAACAATTGATACTTAGGGAAACAACTCATTCATCGAATCTAACACATCCTGTGAATAGAAGAAGACAGCCAGAGAAATCATTGGAAGTGGCAGATATTATTATTATTATTGTTATTTCTTCTTCTTCTTTGTTCTTAGCATGGTATGATAAAATAGTATTTCTTATGAGGTATGATTTAAAAAATAGAAACAATGAGAAGTCATGCCACCTGCATGATGATAGTTGCCGATCACTTCTGACTTCTTTTTAACTTAATGAAGTCTAGCAAAAGAGAATCAATTACACCAGTTTCTTTTTGCTTGTAATTAACATTCAGCACTAAAAAGTGACTGTCATTTACAGCTATTAAGTTCTTAGGGCTTTGTTACTGAGCATAGAGTTTTGTTTGTAAGAGCATGTTTTTTTAGCATGGATCTTAAACCTCATTGAAAGGTCTGTTAATCTATCCCAACTGAATTTCAGGATGTTCCAAATTTGAAAATACCCTTTCACTAAAGAGGATTGTTAAACTTTTAGTATAAACTGTAGTTTAAGTAGAAATGATCTTCAGTTTCCTGAGCATATTATTTTGGAAAAGCGTGCTTTTGAGTTTCTCACCTAACCAGAGCAGCAATACTATTTTACTAGTCAATGTGGATCCTGCCTGCGTTGAGTGCAGAATCAGTGTAGGAAGATAATGGAATTGGTACTGAGGCTGCGTGGAAAAACTTGGAACCAAGAGATGTGGGTTTTCTTTATTCATCTTTTAATGGTCTACATTGGTCTGTCCTTTCAGAAGAAATCAGTCATGGTCTTTGCTTTTAGCCACTTCATATTGCTACAGGGAGACCAGTGTGTGTGTTCGGTCCTCTGCAAACCAAAAGGAATAAAACAGATAGGAATAACATTCCCAGCCCTCATGGGTTACAGGCTAGCATGGAGGATAAGAATTCCCAAAGAAGGCAGTTAAGCGCCACAAAGAATGGGAAAAATAGTAGAGACAGCCTTAAGGGTCAGGGAATTCCTTAAGACCTGGAGGTTGAATTACCCTGAGGAGTGGGGGAGGAACTTTGCTCTCAGAGAATATGTCATATGCAGAGGTAGTAAGGGATAGAGAAGGGAGGAAAAGAGAGAGAGAGATCTATATACATCTTTGAGGACTTACAGGAGTCTAAGACCTTGACTGTCAAGTTCAGTGATTCCCTATTACCAGCACCAGATCGTGCTGGTATGAACTTTGGTCATGAAGCCTCTGCGTTTCCTTGCCTATGGCTTGAAAGTGCAATCAAGTATTTATGGACCACTCCCCTTGCAGTATATTTTCAACCCTACAGAATTCTAGCAGGTTAAAAATTACTTCAGGGGTGCCACGGTGGCACAGTTGGTTGAGCATCCAGCGTCAGCTCATGTCATGATCTCGCAGTTCATGAGTTCGAGCCCCATGTCAGGCTGTGTGCTCCAGCTCGGAGCCTGGAACCTGCTTCAGATTGTGTGTCTCCCTTTCTCTCTGCCTTTCTCTCTCTCTCTCTCTCTCAAAAATAAATAAACATTTAAATTACTTTAATCTGTCCTGTCTCCTGGTAAGGAGTTTCAGAATTCAGGAAAGCAGTTTTTGTGGTTAAGGTAAGTAGGAGAAAACGCCTTTATTCGGGCTAGTTTCTCTAGGATAGCAACAGCTGTGGTGTCCCCTCTTAGGAAAAATGCCTTCAAATCGTTGGGCATTGACTATCCATAGCAGACAGGAGCAAGTAGACTGTTGTGTAAATTAGATCTAGCTGCACAGTGTTTTGATTGTGTTACGTTGGGCAAGCAATTTAATTTTGGTTTATCTTTCTCATGAGGATATGGTAGTGGTACCCATTTCATAGAGTTGTTGAGAGTGGCATTGGTACTCAATAAATGGTAATTATTACCCAATTATAAGAACGTTCACCCATTTGCTCATTTCGTCATAAAGTGAATATATACTAAGGATGCTCAAAACGTCTTGTCCTCTAGCCTGGTTCCAGAGGGAGAAGATGGTCTTGTTACTTAGATTTCTTTCTCCTTTTCTTCCCCCCAAATCACAATCATTGCTTATGTTGGTTCGATCTTAAACCTTTCCAGTGCTTGTGAAAGTGGGTTCCGAGAACCACCTATATCAAAATCGGTAGTGGAACTTATTAAAGTGTGGGTTCCTGGCCCTTGCTTTGGACCTGCTGATTCAGAACTCTGGGCACAGCAGATGGGATCCGCATTTTAAACAGGTTCTCCAGGTGATTCCTAAACACAGTGAAGTGTGCTGTCTGTTAGGCTCGCACAGGCTCACTGACTTTTCAATTGGTGCTATGCTTTGGGAAGGCCAGCAGTCACTTTTCTGTTCTTCCCGTTATATGAGTGTTTTATGATTTCGGATCCTGAAAACCCTCCATGCTTTGCTTTAGATGGAGAAACAGGAATTTACTTTTTTAGCAGCCTTCACTTCCATGGATTTTTTTTCCAGTGATCAGTGAGATGTGACCAAACTGTCTTTGTCTGTGGATGTTGTCTTAACATCCATCTCTCTAAAACTCCAGAAACTGAAGCTCACACCCATCCGCCACCAACCTGCAGTGTAATACAGTTAATAACGTGCTCTCCCTTTGCCGGCTGTAGGGTTTGTTATGGCCATTGGGCAATATGTTCACGACTCACAGCCTGAATGTTAATAACAAGGTAAAGAAGGACTAAAACTTCTGAGTGTGTTTTCATTAATTTTTTTTGCAGCCTTGAATTGATTGCTTCCCTTCCCCCAAAGCGTACCCAGTGTGACCCTGATTTAATGTGGCTTAATCAATAGACTGCAGAATGACTAATTTGTTTCCACTCATTTCTTTATTGAGTATTTTCCAAGCAAAGGTGAGTCTGGGAAAACTACTGTCTGTGAGCTACGGTGCTGGGAAATGTTGAGGCATAGAGAAGACAGCTGCCTGCCTGTGTTGACTGCCGTAGCTTTTACAAAGAATAAATGGAAGGGAAGAAAAATTGCTGGTTAAGATGCCTGTCCCTCTGAGATAGCATTTCTGCTACATTATGTGAAAGGCCTCTTGATAGCAGGCAGGCAAGCACTTAAATGCCTGTTGTTTTTGTTTTATGTTGATCTCTGTAAGCCATGGAGAAGCATATATTCCCCACTGAATGGGCCGAGTGGAACTCTGCAAATTTTAAAAGCATCCAGTCTGAAGAATATTAAACCTTTGAGTGCAATTTAGGGTTTTCCTCCCCCCCTCCCCAACATTCTTCTTTTTTTGTTTTGATTACTTCATGGGGAGACCCAGTGCCACTTGGATTCTGTGCGGATACACAACAAACACCTCATTAAAGTGGAATGCAGGGTTTGGTGAAAAGGGTGGATGTGTCAGGCTGGACTTGGGAACTGCTCTTTATTAAGTGTTTGTTGTATACCACTGGCTTTTCATGTCCTGGCTTTTCTTCATTTTCATTTTCAGAACAGTCATTTAATTGAAAAAACCAGGCATCTGAGAACGAAATAAAGTGACTTGCTCGAGGTCATTGAACACAGCACCTTATGGTGAATTTGAAATTGGAACTCCCGTTCATCTGGCTTTAAGTTTGTTTGCCAGCTAGGGCGTTTTCAGGGTTCGAGGGGCAGTCAAGATGGCTGAAATAGCAGAGGGGTTATGCGCCGTCCCAGAGAAGACCATGAGAGCGAGCTCAGCCTACTTTCATGCTCTCCGGGGCCTCTGTTGCTTCATGCTAGCAGAGCGCCCGTGTATCCAGAGTAAGGTGCTAGGAACTCCCCCTGCAAGAGGGGCACGCTTCCGGTTATAAAATAAAATAAGTCATGGGGCTGAAAAGTATAGCATGGAGAAAATAGTCAATAACACTAACTTTGTGTGGTGACAGATAGGAACTATACTTACCGTGCCGAGCAGTGCGCAATGTGTATAATTGTCGAATCGCTATGTTGTACACTTGATATAATATTGTATGTCAGCTGTACTTGAATTAAAGAACAAGCTGCCATTGGAGGGAAAGAAGCACAGAATCATCATGAAGCAGATATACATTTTACTGTGTGTGGTCATGGAGCGACGCAGGAGGGATTCTGCGTGTTTTAGTAACTCCCTGCCAAACCTGAGCTGTCGTGCTCTCCCATCTCCGTCTTCTGGGCAAAAGTAAAAAGTTTATGGCTACAAACTATATAGAAGGCTCACACAGAAATGGTAAAATACACATTTTACTGGCCCTGTGGTTATGTTTTATCAAGTGTTTATGGTGAGGGGCTGTATATTTGTGTGACAGATAAGAATTTTGATTTCAGTGAGAATCTGTACTTCAGAAAAGATCATTTGCCAATTTAGATTTTGACAACAAATAGAGTATCCCAGTAAAAATAAGTGGTGAGGGGGTGCCTGGGTGGCTCAGTCATTTAACATCCGACTCTTGATTTCAGCTCAGGTCATGATCTCGCGGTTTATGGTTTCAAGCCCCGTGTCAGCCTGTGCACTGATGCAGAGCCTGCTTAAGAATCTCTCTCCCTCTCTCTCTGCCCCTCCCCGGCTCGCACTCTCTCTCTCTCAAAGGTAAATAAAAGCTTTAAAAAATAAAAAAAATAAAAAAAAACAAGCAGGGATCTCTGTGTCCAGTAGAAGTGGATGTGATGACATTCTTCAGAGTGCTTTCACAGGCGACAACAGAACAGCTATGGATGTCCCAAGCCAGGCTCCGTGTTCTCTGTTAGTACTCCCTCCCAGACAACTTTCAGGATAATAGGATAAAATATTTGAAATGGAAATGATTTGTTATATAAAGTATATTAATAAAAGGTTTTTTTTTTTTTTAATGAGGAAATGCCTTAGAATCATGAGGTTCTAAAGGTCCCTGTGACAGTTTCTACACTAGCAATTTTTTGCGTGGGATAACAGAGGACGACTGATTGGATAAGCATACTACTGTTTTATTAATAAAAACTGTAAGAATGAAATTTGACTGGATGGAGGCTGGTGAAGCAAAGAAGAAGGAACCAGACAGCATTGCAGGAGACATAGACTAAACACTTTCTAGACACTGTCTCCCTTTTCTTTTTTAATGTTTTATTTATTTTTGAGAGAGAGAGTGCGAGCGGGAGCAGGGAAGGGACAGAGAGAGGGGGGAACAGAAGATCCAAAGCAGGCTCTGCACTGACAGCACAGAGCCCGATGTGAGGCTCATACTCACCAACAGTGAGATCATGACCTGAGCCGATGTCAGACACTCACCCGACTGAGCCACCCAGGCGCCCCTAGACACACTCTTTATTTCAGGTTAGGTTATTTCAATACTGAAATGCCATCTTACTCAAAACATTTTTTTATGTTTTTTATTTATTTCTGAGAGAGAGAGAGAGAGAGAGAGAGAGACAGCGTGAGCAGGGGAGGGTCAGAGAGAGAGGGAAACACAGAATATGAAACAGGCTTCAGGCTTTGAGCTAGCTGTCAGCCCAGAGCCCAACATGGGGCCCGAACCCATGAACCACAAGATCGTGACCTGAGCCGAAGTCGGACGCTTAACCGACTGAGCCACCCAGGTGCCTCTAAATCCAAGCTCTTAATCCCTATAGTTTCTACACAGAGGGGACTTCTAAGCCTTGAATAGAGTTGAAAACTGAGGTCAGTTTATTCTTGGAACACACCATATTAAGAGGACGAGATTGGGATGAGCACAGGTGCTATATGGAAACCAGCTTGACAGTAAACTAAGAAAAAATAAAAAATAAGAGGACAAGAGAAATGAGACAGTAAAGGACATAGAAGTAAAGCCCATTATGGAAACCTTGCAAGAGGGTTTAAAGGAGGAGTTATTAAAAGCTGCAGAGGAATCAGGAAGAAGAGAAATTATTAGAGCGAAGATGTGTCTCCGGGAACTATGAGCAGAGCTGTTTTGAGCGCGGCATTTAAGCACACCTCAATATGCCGTTTGTTTCTGCCACTTTGGACTTGTTTACTCAGTCGTTATCCTTGGATGTCATTTGAGGCTGGTTCAAGAGCATTACTTTGTTGAGGATAAAAGTGCTGCATGTTTTTTACTTTAGCAAATGAGGGCATGTATGACACTCCCTTTCTTTTGTACCCTTCCTTCCCTCCTTCAAAATAAATAAAAAAGTCCATAAATAAAACACAGGGGGAAAAGTAAAAGAGTGTCTGCCTTACTGAGAACAGCAGAAGAGTGCCAGGATGTCTTTGTCTGCCTGGAAGAGATTTACGTCGACGTAGTAGACAGAACATGGCAACAGGTGATGTGATAAATGTGTAGTGGATTCTGCCGGGAGGGAGCTTTCCTGTGCTTTCTGCTAAGACCTCAAAATACATTACAGCTTTGGTCAGTTTTCATAAACATAGCATGGAGAGGGGGTAAGGCTAATTTCCTCTTCTTTTCCCCCTGACTGGAGAAATTGAAACAGAAAGGGGGGGCATAGAACCAGTTTACCTACCCCCCACCCCTTTGCCGTACATTCTCTCCAGTCTACACGTTTCCTGCTAGTCAGCGTGGTGGCCCCATTCTTGTGACCGGGACCAGCTACTTGGATGTGTCTACACAACTGTGGTACCAGATGCAGCTTATATCCACCTCTTCCTCAGGGGGGGTTCTTCTTTGCTCGGCCCCCCGGATATCACATTCTGCCCATTCTCCTTCCACCTCCCTGGCTCCTCATGAGTGTCCCCCTCACCTACCCGACCTCTTAGCCTGGAGCGCCCAGGGTTTCGTTCTCGGCTGCCTTCTCTTTTTCAGTCTACTCTCACTTTCCTGATGGTTGCTCTGAGCCCATCTCAGGACTAAAACCATCTCAAGCTGAAGGCTCCCAAATTCCTGTCTCCAGCCTGACTGCTCCAGTGAACCACAGCCTGAAAGCCTGTGTCTTTGGGCTTATCGGACGCTTCTGCTTCTTTGTCATGTGGGAATCCAAATTTAAAACATCCAAAGCTTGGGCGCCTGGGTGGCTCAGTCAATTAAGCGTCCTACCTCAGCTCAGGTCATGATCTCATGGTCTGTGAGTTTGAGCCCCACGTCAGGCTCTGCGCTGGCAGACTCAGAGCCTGGAGTCCGCTTCGGATCCTGTGTCTCCTTCTCTCTGCCGCTTCCTGACTCGCACTCACACGCACTGTCTCGCTCTCCAAAATAAATAAGTAAACATTTAAAAAAGTAATAAAATGTCCCAAACTAAGATCCCAGTATTCTCTACTGTCTGTTCACCAGCTGCTGCCCTTTAGGGCTTCTGGTTTCTGTAGTAGCAGCACCATTGTTCCGGTCGCTCAGGCCAAAGATCTAGGAGTCTGCCTTCTTCTCACGCTCCAATCAGCACATCCTTTTGGCTTTTCCAAAAACAAAACAAAACAAAAAGCCCAGAGGCCAACCATTGCCCACCGCCTTCATAATTACCCTCCTGATCTGCGCCACCTTCATTTCTTGCCTGAGTAATTGAGTTATGCTCCCAACTAGTCTCATGCTTGATGCGTTGCCCTCCGTCCTTCGAGCCATAGCGATCCTGTTTAAATGTAAGTTACATCATACAGATGTGGGGCTCAGAGTTCTCCGATAGCAGTTCAGGCAGAGGAAAAAACCAGAATTCTTCACAGTGGTTTAGCAGGCCCTACGTGATCTGCCCCTACCATTGTTGCTGAGTGCATTTTCTACAGCCCTGTCTGTAGATCACTTTGCTCCACCCACACTGTTCTCCTTGAACTTTTCCTCAAATGTTTGCACAGCACTATTGTTCTTCTCCCAGATACCCCTGTGAGCCACTCGCTTAACACCTTGAAGACTCTTCTTAAATGTTACTGTCCTATAGAAGCTTTCCCTTCTAATATGCCTGTTCCTCCCCCCCCACCCCCCCGCCCTGTTTCCCTTGTCACCGTCTGCCCACTTGATCTTGTACCTCTCTTACCTTCTCCCCCAAGCCCGGCCCCCACTAAGAATGTAAGTTGCGCAAGGGTAGAGATTTTTGTCTATTTAGTTTACTGTTGTTTCTATGTTACTTAGAATAGTGCCTGACATAGAGTAGGCCCTCGATTTGTGTTTGTTGAATGAATGAATAAATGAAGTTTCAGAGCCTTAAATAGGGCTGTGGAGCTCAGGGTGTGCACGTATATGTATGTCTGTGAATAAAAGTTTTCTCTTCATCTCTGACCTACAGTGCCAAGGTTAGAGTCTTCCACCTCTCAACCAAGGTGCCTCTGAGTGCCCCGATCCTTTTCTCAGCGAGCAAGCGTTGCCTGATAGAGCCAACTCTGGAGAGTTATTTGGCTCTGGAGAATGATTTCACAGCACTATCCCATAAAGGCAAACATACCCAGAGACCTCTGTAGTTTCCCTTAGCCTCTGCTGCATTAGCTGAGGATAAATCTATGCAGAGTTCACTAAAGGGAACAGACAACTGCATTAAGCTGTGTCATGATGAACACTAATGGCCTGTGACAAAATGGATCTCTGCAGGCTCAGCTGGCATGCAAGGTGGGGATTTTTCCTTCTTTTTGATAATGGTAATGGAACAAAACAAAACAAAATCACGTACAAAGATGCGAAGAAACAGCTTATAGGCCAAGTTCAAGGTGATTTTCATGGTATCTCTGTTTTTCCTTTTTCCTTTTGGTAAGCACATGCATTGTGGCTGTAAAAGATACATATGCCACTGTCATCATATGGCATGTGATGTGGGACACCGCCGTATTAAATGGAAATTCAGTGTTCTTTATCTTTAATAGCACCTCGGCATAGCTCATCGGCTTCCTTTTCTGTGGCACGTGCATTGTCATGCAAGTTGTAAAAGTGAATTTTTTTTACTTGTTATTTTTACTTATAGGCACTTAAACCTTTATTATTGTGATTCATTTTATTTTCTGTGGATTTGTTTCCCATTCTTAATTTAAGTGAGAAGCTTGTTTACTCAGATGTCCTTCTCCCCTTTTGACTTCCACATGGGCAGCTGAGTAGTGTCGGGTAAATCAGTTAATTTCTTCTGCTGCACATGATTATTATAAGGATAAAATACGTATGTATAAATATGCCTTATATATAGTTCATAAACATTTAGGTTAATGATATTAACTTGTAGATATTAGACCAGCTGCTCTCCAAGATTCCTTTCAGTTGCAGAACTAAACTGTTCTAAGATTTCCAAAAGCAATCCTTCTAGTATATTCTATAAATTTAGATAATTGGAATATATGTGTATTTTATTGTCTATATTTATATTTTATGGTATTTATATATGTATGTATATTTTATGATCAACTCTGAAAAACCCCTGGCTTTACATTATGTGTGTCTTCCTATACAGGAAATATATATATGTTTGAAATATATATGTATATGAAATATACATATATATATATGGATCTATCTATCTATATCCATGAAATACTGAATAACCTGGCCTAGGGCTTTATTTTTCTTCTATTCAGAATGTCAGTATGACCTATACATACTGTTTTTTCACTGTTTGCTTCTCAGATATTCAGAACACATTTTGCTCTACAGCAGAATTATTTGACAACATATTTCCCTGCCCTCTGAATCTCTGTGGATGATCTACCAAAAAAAAAAAAAGCATCTCCATTTGTTACTAAATAAAACTCTGGTATGACTCTTTTCTATAAATCCACTTTTATTACCTTCTTCCAAAGTAATTTCTGATAATTCAGCCAGAACCCTCACTTTTGTTTGTCATTTTCATGCTAGATTCTTGAATAAGAGGGCTATTTCTAATTTTAGCCTAGGAAGAAAGGATTATAAGGCAACTTTCAAGACCCTGGTTTTGCTGCCTGACCTATTACATTTGTAAATTCTGGGAGTCCATTTACTTTGTAAAAACAGTTTTCTTATTTTCAGTGTCAATTTGTTTTCCTTCAGCTTTCCCACATGCATGACTTTTATAGCCCCTTATAAAGTCGAGGGCTCTGCCATATTGATTTAATGGCATGTTTCAACAAATTTCCCCTGTTACAGAGCTTGCTGCATACCAGGCAGCCAAGGGGGAAACAGACGGATGTGCTGGTTAACTAATTTTAAAAGAGAAAAAATTCCATTTTCTCCATTCTTTAATGTCATAGCTGTCCTGCCAATGACCTGATACTGAGATGTTTTAGGCTCCCCCTGACATATGTTACAGGAAGTAGTGACCTGACCTTTTAAAAATTTTATTAACATTTATAAATTTGTTTTAGTGTATTACGTTGGAAGCAATGATTTTTCTCCAGAATGGATTGGGGTGACTGGTGTACAGATTGATAGCCATGTCACACATTAAGCTGGTGGACATTATATAGAGTATACAGATGCTGGGTGTTTGTTGTTTTGTTTTGTTTTTTTCCTTCTCCTACATTTAAAGCTTATGCTAATGAGGATGGAAACATTTGAAATTTTTCCTTAAAGCATTTTACAACCAACTGAGTCATTAACATCAGCCTTTATATAGCCAGTTATGTTTTCATTATTGCTTGATAAAACATTGAGGCATGGGTATTTATCCATTCATTCCTTCAGCCTCTCCTTAGTGCCTAATGTATTCCAGACACTATGCCAGTCACTAGGGATGTATGAGCGATGGCCACAGTCCCTGTTCCCAAGTAATTTACAAGCTGATGGATTAGGAACCTGTGGTATACAGTCAAGATTCTAATCAAAGATTTTTTTCTCTCTCTCTCTGGACTCTGTATTCAAAAGCCCTGACCTGTACCTTGTTTGTTTTTCACATGTTCTATTCTATCTTGGCTTTTCCCAGTAAATAATTTGATTTATGAATACTTTCTGGGCAGAAATATTTGCCAAAGATTAATAAAGGAAATCTTTATTAATGCAAATCACTGGAACTTGGCTATATCCAGTTTTATTGCCTTAGCAATGAATTCTCATCTTTTCTGCCAAACCCTGAGAAACTGAGCAGTGTGTGGCTATATAAAAAGGAAACATCTCCCATGACAGAAAACATAGGAGCTGGGAGAGTTGGCCCTCTGCCTCTCGAACCTGTTCATCACAACAGCAGTCGTGATGACATTGATGATTGGCATCCCATCCATCATCTGCCTTTTCCCAAATGCTCCTGCAACATAAATTAAGCCTCCCCGCTCCTCAGAGAGTATGGATTGCTGGTTTATTTCACAGTAAATATTTGTTTATTTTGTAGACAGGGAAATTGAGGCATTGAGAACATGAATGTGGGTAGATAAATAAGTTATGGACACTGCTAGGAAACATCAGCTAATGTTGATTGAGCTCATGTGGAGGCTAATAATTTCATAAGCCGGGTGCAGTATATTTTGTTGCCAGCTTTCCTCTTTACTTCCCAAGCAAAGAATCCCATGGAATGTACCAGCTTGAATTTACCCTTTTGTCCTCTTGGAAAGCTATTGTTTTGTTGTACATTTCACTTTTATATTTGAATTTTCCCAATACATTTTACTGTTCACAGTAGCTATTTAAGACCCAGGAATAAAACTTCAGCCATAGTTCCAGATTCTCGACTTTTCTAGGTTCAGTCACTCAGTTTAAAAAAAAAACAAAAAAAAACATGTAAACACTGTTATGTATTGGATATTGTGGTAGAGGGCATGGCCAGAAAGTTGAATTAAGACACAACAGTTCTTGTTCCCAAGAAACTCCATTCTAGTAAATTCTTTTTAGTGCCGTAAAACTGTAATATGCCTTTTGTTTGATACTAAAATAAGCAACTCTTTATTGCAGAACTTTTCAGAGCCTTTCAATCACAAGATGCATTGTGACTTGCTAGAGGCATATAGTGTATGCTAAATTTTTCAAGGTTATGTGAACAATAAACACATTATGCAAGGAGTAGCTTTTGGAGTTAGTATTCTTTAGAACACTTGAAAGAACTGATGATATGGCCAATTCTCTCCATCTACTTGCCACAAAGCAGTGGATGTGGTCATGGGCAGACAACCCAATTTTCCCAGAACGGCCTTTAGGATTTAAATCTCACCACTCTCTGAAGCTGGTGTTTCCCAACTGAGTAGCAGCCTATGAAAGAGAGACAGACTTCCTCCCCACTACTCACGCTTATGCTCAATCTGTATATTTTTATGCATGAAAGTAATTGAAAAGATTAGAGATCACCTGGTCTAGCCTCTATATTCAATTTGGGAGGCATTAAATTAGTATAGAAAAGCTTTGTAACTTACCTATGATAATAGAAGTAGTGGCGGAGCCTAAAAAAATCTAAGTCATGATTCTTCCATTATACCATACTCCATCTTAGAGGATGCCTGATCAGAAATTTTCTACTTCAAATAGTTGGAACTTCTTCTTGTTTAAAAAAAAAAGTTTATTAATTTGAGACAGAGAGAGAGAGCACAAGCGGGAAGGAACAGAGAAAGAGAAGGAGTGAGCAAGAATCCCAGGCAGGCTCTGCACTGTCAATGCACAGCCTGATGGAGGGCTCAAACTCCCAAACTGTGAGATTGTGACGTGAGTTGAAATCAAGAGTCGGACGCTTAACCGACTGAGCCACCCAGGCGCCCCTCAAACACTTGGAACTTTTAAGCACCAGTACATGCGGTGCCAACTCGTACAGTAGTCTTTATAATCAAATTAACGAAAGATAGCCTTTATAGTCAAATGCGTTTTGCCCTTTTCCTGCGCAAGACCTGTTCCTGCTTTATTTTGTGGTTTGCTTCCCTGCTATCTATTCCATCATAATGTGTAGAGTGTTTTACCTAAATAAGCATGTTGTGTCTTAGGCAATGGGGCACTTCCCTCCTCTGTGCTCCACAGATGAATATAGTGACTCATTGTTAATCTGATACACTACAGAAGCCCTGTGTAGGTTATATTCCAAATGTATTTTTTTAATGTCAAAGGAAGTACAATAAATCCAGGCAAGGGAATAAAAACCATTAAATGTATGAATGGAAAGTAAGTTCTAAGAAGAACTGGCTTTTCTCGTAAACGTGTTCCAGAAATATAAAACACTGTATAATAGTCTGTGGGCATCTTTCAGTCACGTTCATGGTCATTTGCCAAACTGCCAGTTCTCTGAAGCTTTTCTGTAACAGGGTACCCAATAGCATCATAACAATATAGTTTCATACTTGTGAATAGATTATACTTCATATATCTGCTTCATTTATTAGTTAGTTGTTTGGA
This sequence comes from Proteles cristata cristata, assembly GCA_017311185.1. NCBI lineage: Eukaryota > Metazoa > Chordata > Mammalia > Carnivora > Hyaenidae > Proteles > Proteles cristata. The sequence goes on from JAESUZ010004246.1 coordinate 939,127, forward strand.
ACTCAGAATGCATTTTCTCATGGAAATCATCTTATTTGGTGCAAACCTCTGCAAAGCAGAGGATATATCCATAATATATCTTATATCGTATCATAAGTGTCTTATTGTAGCTTTCTCAAGTTTAACTAAAATATTAACATGTGTCCTGGGAATGGATTTAGAATTGGCTTGAGATTCTGGGAGCACAGCTCTTCCTCCTGAAACCTAGCAGTGTTGGGTTTCAGGAGGAAACCAAACACTGCATATGAAGCCTATATGCAGTGTTGGGACTTGGTAAATAAAAGGGACCTGAGAGATCATCCAGTCCAACCTTCTTATTTTCGAGAATAAGGACATTACCTTCAACATGCCTTGCTTGTGGTTACCAAAGACTGGGGCAGAGGTTTCTTTCTTGAGAGAGGTAGGTGGTGCGGGATGGAGTCTGCAGGGGTCACTGGTGTGAAGAGCAAGGTGTCGCCTAGGGGAGAGGGCCGTTCTGGGAGGGGAGGTGTGGTGATGGGGTCTAGGCATGGCGGGGTGCATATGAAATCCTTCTTAGTGGGCACAACAGAATTGTTCTCTACTTTTTGCCTCTCTCTTTGTACCCTACTCTGTCTTCTTTCCCTTCCTAGTCACTGAGGCCCACTGGGTGAACCCGCTTTCTTTTGATAAGACAGCATTCATCTTTCTCTCCTGCACTGGCACTACCAGTGCATCAAAGCAGAGGCTCCCTTACTCAAGGAGGCCACTCTCTGGAGGAGGGGAGAGACGAGGAGCAAAACCAGTGTCTTTGGTGCTTGCAGAGCCTGCAGTGGTGCAAGGAGATGGATTCGGATGTTTCTAGCAGTGGGTGAGGACAAGGAGTTGTCTGGCATTCCGGCACAGGTGTGTGGGTAATGAGGCTGCCCGAGCGCAGGGATGGATTCCTGCATCCGCACCTGGGAGGCTGTTATAAAGCGGGGAGAGAGAAAGCTGGTGCTAACGTCATGGCTAAGCTGGGGGAAGTGTGTGCGTGCAGGGGTGGAGTGTTGCAGAGAATCTCTCATGCTTGTCTGGTGAGTCAGGATTTGTGGTAGAGTGGCAAATCCCAGAAAGCTGAGTATGGACAGTTGGATTTTAGGAAATAGTCAAACTTCACAATGAAGAACCATGTTCACTAAATGGCTTGTGTTGATCATACAGGAAGGGACGTTCCTTTTACCCAGAATCTTCTAAATATGTATATTTTTTAAAGATAGAAATATGCAGGAAAATGCAGTTGTATATGTTTGGGGGTGAGACAGGATGGTTGGAAAGAGGGGGCGGAGGATTCATAGACTGACACACAGTCCTTCAGAACATCTGAGAGTCTTATAGTCATTTAAAGCTTCTCAAAGGGCCTCAGGGGAGAACACTTTCATTTCTGAGGAACACCTAAAAGGACTCTAAAGGATGTTGTTTTTCTGATTGTATCTTTATATCAAAACACTTTATCTTCATATAGTTATTTTCTTTGCCTGATTTGGTTTTGTAGCTGTGAGGTTTAGGAGAGCAAGCAGTTGGGAAGTCATCTTATTTTTAAGACGAAGGTGTCTGATGAAATTGTGGCAGGTTCATGACCTCAACTTTTGGTAGCACGAAAATTCACAGTTGGTTTTAGTATTATGAGCATTCACACTGCAAGGAACCAGTATGAATGGGTGTTTCACTGCGATTTCGGTGTCTGGTTCAAAGGTTGGGGTCGACTTTGCTGAGTTGGAAGCTGCCCTCAGTACCTGTATCGCTTAGCACATGACCACGGGCTTCAGAGTCTTTGGAATCATATGTTGGGAGGGAACACAGGTAAAGAAAAGACTTCTGAGGACGAGGACCTCCAATGTGCAGGTTAGGAAGATACAGAGCTCCTGGTAAAGGATGTTCAAAAAGGAACTGACAGGGAGGAAGCAAAAGACCAAGAGAAGGTGGTTTTTAGGAAACCAAGTGAAGGAAGTGACTTTAAGGAGAGTGAGCAACTATGTCAGATGCTGCTGGGCTGTCCATCACCCTCCTTATACAGTGAGTCACTTAAGGACTTGCCCCTTTAAAGATGGCTACCTCCAGCCTAGCAACTAGCTCTTGCCTTCTAAGTATTTGTAAAATGAAGAGCATTGAACAAATGAATGGATCAGCTCAATCAGCTTTTACAAACGCATTTTTAGGAAATCTGCTCCCTTATCTAATCTCAGTGCACCGAGGTTTTAGAACTCCCTTCTAGAAATGCCCCATATGCTTCTGACCTCTTCCCCACCAGGACCTCCCACCATCTCTCCCTCACTAGTCCTCATGGAACATGACTTTGGAGAAGCTGGTTATGAAGACAGCATCAGCACCTCTTATCTCCGCGGTGGAAGTGAAAGAACCAATGGTCTGCCTAGCCCTAGACTTCTCTCCCTTACTTTGCCTTTCAGATGTTGGTTCCTTAAAGGAATCCCTTTTAAAGAGGATTCCTGGTAGGGAAATTAGAAGCTGTATGTACACTTGGCCTGTTGGCACAGCCTTCAGGCTCAAATGAAGAAGTTACTGGGCATGGCTGGGAAGAAGCAGATAATTTTACCCCAAATCCCCTGAAACACTGGTATGCATTATTAAATTGGCTATGGTGATACCTAGATCTCTTTTTCCCCTCCCTTTTCTCAGATTCCCTGTTAGTTCTTTGGACTCTGAGTAGACCGTCAGCTTTGTGTGTTCTCCCTTTTCTCTTGTGTGTGTGTGTGTGTGTGTGTGTATATATATATATTTTTTTTCCCCCCTTATTCTTTTCTCCATTTATTCCTCTCTTTTGAAAAGTTCCACTCTTTGTCCCTGTGTGCCCTGACTCAGATTGTTACTCTTTCTAACCACACATTGTTTCCTTGTCTTGCTGTTACTTCATATGCCTTCATTTGGAATTTCTCCCTTGCCCCGGGACTTCTCACTTCCTTCTGTGCGCCTGGCTCTGCCTTGGCTTCCATTCTGTGTTTGATACACTGCTTCTGATTATCTCTGATTAGCTGGGAGAGAAATCTCAAAAACAAAGACACACCAGGCTTCCCTTTCTCCTTGCCCCCTCTTATATGTTGATTATAGTTTCTATGGTTATCCTCTTAAGCACGATTTTAAATAATTATTACCATGGTACTTTGTTAATACTCCTTTTCCTCGTTCTTTATGTCTGTGTTATACCACCTTAAAATACTCAGTGAATGTTATAACTGACACAGAAAATTCATTTTCATTCCTATTGTTAAAAATATTCGCAGTCATGCGGGTAGTGCTGGCGCAGCCCTGTATGAGGAAGAACAGATGCTAGGGTAGGATGGGGCCTGACGCTGGAGACCCACAGCGACGTTCTGTAGTGAAGTCCAAGGGCGGCAAGGAATTTGTGTCATTCTCAAGCACTGCCGAGTTTAAATCTGCCAAGGAAATAAATGCAGAATTGTAGGTCGCCTTAAATGATTAAAAGTCACATGAAGGATGGGGAAAGAAAATCCCTATGGATTGGTGGCTAGATGATCTTTTCTAGTCAAAAGCCGTACCAGAAGCAATTGTGCGAGACCCTAGAAATCAGAGATGGAAATGGGAGTGGATTAAATACAATACAAAAGACAAATGCACACACATTCCTTACCGAATGGCCTTTTAACGTAAGACAAGCTGATTAGGACAAAATGCACAGTAATTAAGGCACATCTTAAAAGGGGCTGGGGTTGCTGAAGTCTTCACATTCATACACTTAGTTTATTTTGAATTCCACCATTACGATAATTATATTATTTTTAAAGTGTGAATTTTTATAATCCAGTTACATGAAAATGACAGATTACTAAATGAGGTTTGTGTGTTTAACCTCATGATTTGCTTATATGCTATTTGTGTGCCTCCTCTAGAATGTTTGCCTTCTAATATTTCTGTGTGTTAACCCAGCTGCCTCCTTTTATTGGTGCCATATTACAATGAATGTTTTCTGCATTTTTATGAAGAGCCTATTAGCAGCATAGGCTTGATTTAAAGAATTTCCCCAGTTTATGAATACAGTTCATCTCTGTGAATGAATTTAGCACTTTAATGCTATTTATTTACTCCACACCGTAAAATGGAATATAATAAATAATGGGTCCCTTGGGCTTGTGGTAAAACTCAGTGATCATCCTCTCAGCAGGAAGATGAACACGACTTGAGTGGAGAAATAATGATCAAAATTCACTACGCTCCCTGGGATGCCGTTTATATACCTGAATCTAATAAAGGCAGAATTACAATGCTTAACATTATGCTTAGTACCTGCATCTGAATGTAATGAGGCTGGGGAAAGGAAAAGACTCAATCATATTAGCAACATTTTGGAAGATTATATCAACTCCAAATCAGCACTTCAAGTAAGGGAGACTCCTTAAAAGTCTGTGACACCTGATTTCTTGTGATAAGTACGTGTTAGGTTAGTATTTTCTACCATCTTCACCCATGGAAAATTCTTGGAATTTTTTTTTTTTTGTGTGGGGGTGGTAGGAGGTGGGGAGAGAAGGATATTGTTTCACAATTTCTTCATTATCAGTTTATCGTTTTATTTTTGAGAGACAGAGTGAGACAGAGTGTGAACTGGGGAGGGGCAGAGAGAGAAGGAGACACAGAATGCAAAACAGGCTCCAGGCTCTGAGCAAGCATTTAGCACAGAGCCTGACGCGGGGCTCGAACCCACGAACCGTGAGATCATGACCTGAGCCAAAGCCGGACGCTCAACCGACTGAGCCACTCAGGCGCCCCTCAGTTTATCATTTTAGAGGTTTTCAAGATGACCCTGTCAACCTTCTATAAATGAAATATCTCACTGTGGTTATTGGTCCATAGAGCCATTCTGTTTCATGGTTGAAATCCAAAAAGAGTTAACATTCATGAATGTTTAAAAATCTGTGTGTATAAATGTATCCATGATTATATCAAGATTATTCAGGTTATCTTTGTATTATCTTTGCTTTATTTCCCTTCGTTAGACGTTTGTTCCTTAAAATCGGAGCTCCTAAACCACATGCCTATAGGAGCTTGATGGATCAGTTAGTAAATGTCTTTGACATAAATGGGGGCTTAGGCACACTGGAGGGGGTAGACTGTGTCGGCTCTAGCTAACCACTGTCATTTAGAAGATAATCTCAGTGGTGCCAGATTGTCTAAAGTTGAGAACCAAGGAAAGAGTAAGTCAGTTGTGTTTGATTATTGTATGAAATCTTCACACATTCAGTTGTCATCTAATTTTTAAAAATTAAGTAGTGTGGTCTCCTATCACATATGTCAGCCTTCCGGTTTCGGTTCATGGGCTGCCAGTGTGATGGTTCTGCTTTAAATTATAAGTTCATACAAAATGCTTGTACAGCCAAGGCTCTTATCATAGTTTGAGGCCTTTACTACCAGTTCCAGTGTGCCTCCATTTTGGTTCAGTCTGGCCATCCATATTTGCCACGTGATACATTGCTAGGGCTTTTCTTTGAAATTAATTAACTCAAGACTCTTAACATCTTTAAAGGAAGACTGTTGAATGAAGTTAGGTATTGCAAAGCAAACATAAAAATACTTGGTGTCTCTTTGGTATTGCATTTTTACTTCTCAGTCTTTAAAGTGAATATAATTAAGGGGCAGCTGTGTGGCTCAGTCAATTAAGGGTCTGACTTTGGCTTAGGTCATGATCTTGTAGTCAGTGAGTTCGAGCCCCCTGTCAGGCTCTATGCTGACAGCTCAGAGCCTGGAGCCTGCTTCTGATTCTGTGTCTCCCTCTCTCTCTGCCCTTCCCCTGATTGTGCTCTGTCTCCTCTCAAAAATAAATAAACGTTAAAATTTTTTTCAAAAATAAACAAAATAACTATAACCCAGTTTTAGTTGGTTATTTATTTAGAAATATATAAATGGGAGAAGGATATGCTGAGGTTTACCCTTATGGTGACAGAATCATAGGTGATAGGTGATTGCATTTTGCTACTAGCAAATGATAAGCAGAGGCGTAACCAAAAGGAGGTATCAACTTAATGTTTTTTAGAAACAGGTATCAAAGGGTTTTCTCATTTCATTCAGAGGCATTTGTTGTTATCATATGATACTCAGGAGGATTCATATTGATCTCATACAACCCAATGTTTCTCTAAATAAAATTTATTTAGTATCAACTAGAACAGCATATGTATATATGTAATAGTGACCAATCTATGAAGACTTTTTGCCTTCATAGTTCTGTTTAAGAATATGTGATATCACCTTAGGTGAAACCCCAGGTTATTCATATAAACAGGCATTATATCATAGAAATACACCATAGGCTATGTGTAATGCTGTGGTTCTTTTCTTTCTTTCTTTCTTTCTTTCTTTCTTTCTTTCTTTCTTTCTTTCTTTCTTTCTTTCTTTCTTTTTCTTTCTTTCTTTCTTTCTTTCTTTCTTTTTGGAATGCTGTGGTTCTTGATCAGGGTAAGAGTTGACTTTATTCTGTAAGGTTCTGAGGGCTGATTTCCTAGTTACCTGCTTCTGGTATGGACAGATCATTCTACTTTGCAAACTGTAGAGAGCAGACCGCATTCCTGCTGGCCCTGCAGGATGAAGAGCCCCAGACCATATCTCCAGATAATGGGGCAGGAGTAGGGAACGGTGTAGTGTAGTCCTCTGATGAGAGGCATCAGACGGCCCGGTGTTGATTTGGGGAGCTGAGAGTTCAGTACCGGCTTCTTTGTTGGGCATCTTCAGTTATTAGACTGAGCTGACGCCTGCCTTCTTGTAATTTGTGCTTTTAATCTCTTCAGCTTCTGAAGAGATTCAGTGCTATTCGCATAGCACATTTTGATTCTTTCCTCTGGCAGTTGATCGCCTCTGCCTTGTGCATTATCTGTACTTGTATCATGAATAAAGAATGACTCATCTCTATTTGGGAAGGTTGCCTCCTTTTTGAGCCTACAGCTTTGATGAAGATGATGAGGCGGCCATATCAGCTGATGCAACCCAGTCCCGCAGGAAGCTGCAAGCTCAGTGGGGTGAGAGCTTCCGTCACCCATTCAGACAAATATTTAGTGAGTGCCCGTTATATACCAGGCACTGTTCCAGACGCTAGCTCGCACTCCTACTCTAACTGGATGTCTTCTTTTCCTTTCTAGACTGTATATGAGCACAGGATTTTTGTCTGATTACCTCTGTATATTCCACCTCAGCTAGCACAGCACGTTACCTTTAAAATGTGTTCAAATTATATTTTTTAAATGCGTACGAGACTGAGTATGCCTATTTTGTAGAGCATCAGAGAGTAGAACTAATCCCTTTATGACAACCGTTAAATAAATTAGGTACATCAGCCTTCTGTCTGGACTAAGTGACCTTAGGGTTCTTCTGTAATAGAGTGTTGCCCTTTCGGTTTGTGCTGGAACCAGGAGTGAATGCCGTATTCAGGATGGGATCTGATGTATATTAAGTGCCGAGGAGAGCACTGTACTTCCTGTGATTCATGAATTTCCCATAAGGCATTTTATTAACCACCACCCTCTCCTTTTATCCTCCAAGGCCGTCTTCTCTCTTTTTCATTAAGTAAATATATCAATTAACATGGTATTAAATGTCTGTGTAATAGTCAAGTATGTATACTCCTGAACTGTTTTCCTGATAATTTTCATTAATGAAAAGAGCCTTTATTTTCAGTAGGAGGTTCTTGTCATGTACAATTACAGATAGCTTTTCAAAAAGTCATTTACAATTACCATTTTGGGGATACAAAAATACAGTGTTTGTGCGTGAGAGAGAGGGGGTGGGGAAAGAGAAACTGAGAATGAAGTGATGAATCTGCAAGGCTCCACATTCTTGCCTCCTAATTTTCTGACACACTTGTTTATACTGATAATATCTGTGTAATCCTTGTAGAGTAGTATTCTGTTTTATTTGACCTCCCTATTTCCTGTGCACGGAATAAAACTAACTGGTTTGATAATTCTTAGTGTTTCTCTTATCTCTCATTTTTAAGTTCTAGAAAAACGAATGAAAACATTCCTGTTGACATCTTTGTTATGGTTAAGATCTGTTGCTGTTTCTAAGAACAGAAGACAAATCCCCTTGTCTTTACGACTGCGCAAACCTTCTACCAAATCCACGGGTCAAACGGCCCTCTCCAGGTGATTTACTGTGCTCGATCTGATCCATGATTTCGTCTTTAGACACTTCCGTCTTTGTCAGGGCCATACTGATCTCCCCACAAGGGATGTGTAGCAGAATTTCTCACGTGTCAAATGCATTCCATCCATTAAAAAAAAATGAACATCTTCTGAGTTAGCCATAATAAAATTCCAAAGCTTCATTTGGAATTGCAGCCTTGAATTTTAAGATTGCTTTTCTGTTTTGTTGTTGCTGTTTGTTTGTTTGTTTACTTTGTCTTTTGCTTTCCTCCTACATTCCAGCTCCCTTTATTATTCAATTTAGCACATATTTTTAAAATGCTCACTACTTGCAAAGCCCTGTACTCAACACCTTGACAGTTAGAAAAGTCAGTGAAAGCTCCTTTCTGTTTTCCCCCACTTCAAAGCAACCCAAAAAAATAATCTCTCTTACATCAGTTCCTCTCTCTTAAATAGCATCAGAATTAAATGCTTTGGTTTGCTGTTGTTAGTGTTAACTACAAGATTTTATACATTTTGCTGGTCGATAGGTATGTTTTAGAGAGCCTACACCACTTAGTGGATTAGGATTTCACTAATTTATTCAATCCTCTAATGTGTTCAACAGTGTACTGGGCTTAAATGCTTCACTATAATTGTACTCTTGAAACTGCCATTGGCTATTTTTAATAAAGCTCTATTTTCTCCAGCTTAAGAATAACCTTTTTAAAAAGGGTGAAATTTATGCCATGGAAATTGCATTAAATATATTTCAGTAAAGCTTTTACACACACACACACACACACCCCTAAAAGGTCTTATCTAATTAATGTTGCTGTGTGTTACAAATACAAAACACTCTCTTTGGTTGGGTTTAATCGCATGTCTGACAAACTTGCAGTGCCATTTTGTAGCACCATAGATGGACTGCTTTATTTCATAGACTAATTCCAGTTCTAAAACACAGGGAAATCTGAGTTAACTAATTGAAACACTCATTTGGATAAGAACTTCAGCAAGGTTCAGTAATTCTCAATTTCCCACTTTGCTTGCAAAACACAATGTAAGTACAGAATTACGCTCTTCACAGATTATTACACTGTGTGTTCACTCAAAGGGAAATAATTTAATGCAATTTACTCCCAACTGTTTCCCTCATGCTGACCCCTTTATTAAAGTTACTGATTTCTCAAGGTTATGTTTATTTTGAAACTTTTTTTTTTGGATGTCATACATTTAATCACGCACCTGGTGTCCTTCTCCTTTAGTATTTTCCCCTTTAAAATTTCCACCTTGTGTCTCCACACCAACTCTTTCTTCCTGGCCAGTTTCTTCCTGCCCAGTTGATCTCAGGTTCTATTTAGGTATTTGACTTTTTATATATCTCTGGTTATTTATATGTTCAGACTGATCTCAGGACTTCTGTTTAGTTCCGGTTCATCACATATTAACCTCTTAGGCCCTTGCCATGGAGTTCTTTTGTCAACAATCTCAAAGTTGGAAAAGCAGGACGTATTTTCACCTGTTAGCCTAGAAGTCTGATGCTTCTCTTCCATGAATTGTTCATTTGGAGATGAGCCACCATGCTGAACACGAATGCACCGTTAAAAACTGGAAGAAATTTTATTTTCAGAATTTTACAAAGACTTTTTTTTTTACCTTTAGCCACCTGTGTTCTAATCATGCTTTTCAATGTACTTTGTCTCAAAGCATTTTTATTAATAATGTTGTCTTTAGTCTCTCCTGCTCACAGCTGTTGGTGATCAGTTATCTCCCTGTTCATGCTCTGAAGGCTCTGAGACTTGTTCTCACGGTGGTGGATGTCCACCGCAGAGCCACTTAGAGCAGAGCTTTGTACCTGATGTTCCTTTCTGCTGTATCATGCCCAAGGCCTGGCCCTGGGGTTGGTTATTTAATTATATTTTAGCTTCACTTGAATCCCATCTTCTCCCCATGGGATGGCAGAGACATTACATTAACTATAATGCTTTATAATTGGTTGACATTGCCAGTCATTATTTGTGTTAGGCCTTTTTTTCTCCTGGAGTTTGTATTTTCTTAGTGGGCAACTTTCTGTAGAATACTGGAACTAAAAGATTACTCAAAAACGGCCAGAGATAATAATGTATGCAAGACAGCATTACCTTACTCATCTGCCTGTGATCTAAGTAAGGAAGAAAATAGAAATGGAAGTGTGAAATAGTTAACCAATCACAGTATCTCATTGTTAAGTAGTGGGTGTTTTTAGAAAAATTAGGTCAAAGTCCTTGTGATTTTTATTGACTTTATTTAATGGACTTATTTTGTCCTTCTAAGGAGCCACCTTTATTCCTCAGCAATCCCTGTGAATTAGAGGCTAAAAATCTTTGTTTGACATCTGGGGAACAAGTGGATGTTCCTCCTTTATTCTCAGACAAGAGGGTGATTGATGGCTTTGATATCAGAGTCTTAACTGAAATAAATTTTGTCTCAATTGAGAGAAAACAGTGATAACACAGGGCCTCTGCTGACCCACGCAGGCTTATGGGACTTTTTTCTTTTTTCTCTTTTTCTTTTGGGTCCTTTTCCATTGACTTGTACCCTAGACTGGAAATCCCACATTTCCCCCAAAAGTTGATTTAACAACATGCAAACATTTAAAAATATCTGAAATAAAGAATATAGCACATTCTACTGAAAAAGGAGGCCAGTAGTTTATATATGCTTGGTCTAATGCATTCCTCCCCTTACATAAATCTCCAGAAAAGCTATAGGAAGGAAACACATTCTCCTGACAGGACAGGATGTAAAATGGATATAAACCAATTACTTTTTGCAGTTCTTAGAGCAGTCTCAGGAATACTGACCCCTCTGACTTCATTTTCAGGCAAGAACCCTCCACCCCCCACCTTGCAAGGAAAAATAATTGAGCTGAATTTCAAGCAAGCAGATCAGGGTTTTCAGAGAATAATTTTGCTAGGACCTATGAAGCAAATCACCTTTAAAACATGCCAGAAGTAGTTGTTTAAATACATTTAATACTCTAATCACAGAGGTCTTTGATGAACTTTTCCCACTTTAAATACATCAAAGTAAGTAAAGAGAGTAGAGAAAACCATTAGAAAATCTTTATAATAAACACCAACATTGATCTACTTCTCTCTCCTTTGGAAGCTGCCCTCTCCTTGTTTTAAGCTGTTCAGGTGGGTTTTCTGTAGTCAAGTAGTCAAACTCTCCAGGCCATCAAAAGAGAAATGTAAGTGATTGGGGAAAAAAAAAAAATTTAAGATTTCAAGGAATCCAGTCTCTACTGTGAGTACCCAGTTTTTGGCTCTGACTTTGAAGTTGAACCTTTTCGATGCAAAGTCGCCTCCTGCTTATGCCTGTGTGTTTTGGTTTAAAAAAATCAATCTCTGAGAAAATGGGCTTCCATCTTCCTTTCAGCCCGGCTCTTTTGATGATTGATGTTAATTCAGTAAGCTGCTGACCCAAGAAAAAAGAATTGTTTGTGCTGTTGTTTTGAATAAATAAACTTACAAAAAAATCAATGGCTGTAGCTTAGAGAAATTAGGTGGTAGAGAGCATAAAGTCTCTTTCCGTCGTGTTTCTCATATAAATAAGGCAGGTAAAGGGCATTTCAACACCAGGTATCTTTTTGAATGATGGAGGCTTGCTACGAAGGGGAATTGTTTTTTAATTTAAAAAGAAGTGTTCTATCTGTAGTGAGAAAAGTCCGTATTCATAACAGAACAGGACACCTACTTATTCCTACAATGAATTCCAGACTGGCAGTAGCAAAGCCAGTTTCCCCGGTCACTGGGCCTTGGCTCACATTCAGTATTGTTTGTTTTGGGACCTCAGTCTTCCCACTGCAGCTTAGAGAAACATTTTGGAAGGACTTTGGAATGTTTTGTTTTGTTTTAAAATTCAAAGGCTATGTGGTCTCCGAGACCAAAATACTTAAGCCAGGTGATTTTTCAGATCCAGCTGACTGTTCATTGACTGACCGTATGTGAGTACTTTTGCCTTGCCCCATCACGGTTTCTTTGATCTAAACCACCCACCAAGTGTTAACGGTCATGAAGGAAAGGTGGCGTCACCTATGGTGACTATTCTTAAGACAAAAATGTGATTCACTGGGTTCCTGGCCATGAGACTTACAGTCCATGCCATAGGTCGTCCAAGACATTTGAAAATAGAAAAGCAGCCTTGCTTTCTATTACCTTTTATTTTGGTACCACTTACTTAGCAATGTCTAATAAAGACTGTGCTTCACTTCTTAGATGACCTAATCCACAGTTTCAGCCAAACCAGCACACATTTATGTTAAAAATAAATGCAGAGTTAGGGATACCTGTGTGGCTCAGTCGGTTAAACGTCCAACTTCAGCTCAGGTCATGATCTCATGGTTTGTGGGATCGAGCCCCACATTGGACTACACACTGACAGTGCATGGAGCTTGCTTCTGCTTCTGCTTCTGTGTCTCCCTCTCTCTCTGTCCCTCCCCCACTCAAGCTTGCTCTCTCTCAAATGAATAAACTTAAAAAAAAATTTAAGAAATACATGCAGAGTTAGAACTTAATATCACCCACGCTAATTACAGCTTTACAAATTGCAAACAACCTAAAAAATCAAGCAATAGTGTACAAGCTAAGTAAGTTATGGTACTTTCAGGTAGTGTACTATTACATAGCCATGAAGTCAATTTCTTCATCTGTAGAATGGCGAGACTAGTACCTGCCTCGTAGGACTGAGATGCAGAGGAAATCAGTTCATATATGTAAAGCACTTCAAATAGTGACTGGCATGTAAACACGGAGCTGTAGTGGCATGTTAAAATTTTGCACACAAAGAGCCTTTGTTAGCAAAGAGAAGTATGTATGTTTCAAGTGAATATAACATTATAGACATAAAGAGATCTTAGCTATGTAAAATATTGTTCGGAGGTAATATAACAAATAATGGATATAGTTATCCCTGAGCATTACTTTTTCTTTTCTAGCATTTCATTTTTTCTGTATTTTTAATGTTTTCATCAGATGACCATATGTTCTGTGATGGGGAAAAAATGTGGTTTTAGAAAGTGCCAGTAATATCCAAAAATGCATTTAGTCAAAAAGAAATGATCTGATACACTTCAGTATGCTCAGGCAAATTCAGATTTAAATAAAAAGAGTGAATATCTACCTAGTTTCAAGTCCTGACCCTACCACTTACTAGATAGTTGGTTATCGGTAAACTACTTAAAACCCAGAAGTCTCATCTGTAAGAGAAATAAGGTCATTTTTTCTGCTTATCTCATAATGTGATTGAAAGGGTTGCATGAAGAAATATAAGTGGAAGTGCTTTACAAATATTATCTAAAAATATACAAAATATCCTATCTATGCTTTGTTTTCTGGAATTTAAATGTTACAGACTTTCAGGTGTAAATGGTATTAACTAAAGAGATTTACTGAAATTTTTAACATGAATGAATGACTCAACAGGTTTATCTAAACTGTATTTAAGACTTCAGCCTAAAGTATATTCCGCATTGGGATTTAGATATCTGTGAAGAACTGATTAGGTAGCTCAGAATCCAGTTCATTTTATGGGAAGAGAGCCAAATAGACATTCTGAGGTCATTAAACAATACTCTTGATTTAGAAGGGGAGTGGCCGTTATGTGTGTACACAGCTCAACCCTCAACCCCCCTAACTGTCTCCTAGCCCACACCTCTTCCCTTGTTTTCTGTTATTCAAATGTAGTCTTTAGTAGTGTGAGTGAATCCCAGTGAGTGTGCATGCCTACGCATGCCCCATTGCTGTTTGGACAGTGAAATCTGGCAGGGCTGGTGCTGAGCAATAAAAGTAGCACTGCCTTGTAGGTTTATGACTGTAGCACGAACTTGGGAATCTGCTTTCAACTTTAATTATACTGAGACGTGTCCATCATTTTCAGGTTCCGTTTATTTGTTTATTAAGTAAAGGATTCTTGGGAACGTCAGAGGAAATGGTACATGTAAAAACATGGCTTTTGAAAACACCTCAGTTATAGAAACAGGGTATTTGTATAGCCTCAAAGTATCTCTCCCAAAGTGTTTAGTACCAGGGATGTTTTAACACAAGTCCGCAGATGCCTTGACCCTCCTCCCTCCAAGAGATAAAACCTAATTCCCCCATCCGAGAATGTGGGCTGGACCTTGTGACAAACCTCTAGAAAGGGAAAAAGAGTAACTTTATAGTTGAGAATCCTGACGGACACCACCTTGTGTGTGATCAAAGTTTACATCACCAGTAAGTAATAAGACCTATTGATATCATGTGCCCCTGATGTGATAAAATGTGACAGGCACTTCACCTCCATGGTATCTTCCCCCAAGTCCATAACTGCAGTCTAATCCTGCAAAAACATCAAAGGAACCAAACAACTGGTGAGTACTCTTGAGAAGTTTTGCAATCATGAAAGACAAAGACTGAGAAACTGTCATAGATTGAAGGAGACTAAGACGTGACAATTAAATTCATTGTGGCATCAAGGATTAGACCCTGAAACAGAAAAAGGACATTAGTGGAAAAGCCGGGGAAATCAGAATATATCCTGTAGTGGAGTTAATAGTATTATGTTAACTTAGTTTCAGTAATGACACGATCGTTAAATACAGGGAAGCGAGTAAAGGACACATGGCACCCTCAGTACTGTCCCTGCAACTCTTCTGTAAGCGTACGGTTTTTTCAAGATAAAATGTTTAAAAAAATGAAATTTAATACTTAGAAGCATCTAGGTGTACAACTTAATTCAAAAGAAATGGTGTGCTGTGCACTATATTCAGTTGTGTTTAATAGAGAGAATCTATATAATCTGTGTAATTAAAAATTTGAATAATCTGGGGTGCCTGGGTGGCTCAGTTGGTTAAGCGTCCAACTCTTGGCTTTGGCTCAGGTAATGATCTCACGGTTTGGTGAGTTCAAGCCATGTGTCGGGCTTGGCACTGTCAGCATGGAGTCTGCTTGGGATTCTCTCTCTTTCTCCCTCTCTCTGCTCCTCCCCCATTCAATACTGCCACTGTCTCTCTCAAAATAATAAATAAACTTAAAAAATTTTGATTATTCTGATGAAATTTTGCTACTATGTGAAATTTTGATTTACTGTCTTTTGTTACCATTTTAGAGCAATTCTATGATACATTTTTATTGGGCTGTTTTCTCTGCTGGCACATTATCTCTTATACTTCCTTTACTCTGATGTTCATTTTTAAATATGCGTAGTAACAAGCACTTTTCCATTTACCATTGAGAAGGAATGCTATATCAAAATGGCTGAAATGGAAGCTCAGAAGAAATTTAAAACTGTATGAGTTGGGTAAATGATGTAGAAGTCAGGAAAAATAAGTTACATCTGGTAAGCATGATGACAGCCATGCTATTAGAATAGTTAATTAGGAAGTATCACAAATCTAGCAGCGTTTTCAACAGTTTACGTGTATTCAGTTATTTAATCCTTACAATTAAAACTTACATCCTATGAGGTAGTCTTAAAGTTCTCGTTTCAAGATGAAGAGCTTGAGACCTAAAGAGGTGTCACCCCATTTCTGAGAATTTACATGCCACGTTCATACCATAACATTTACTAAAGAAACATCCAGGTTGCTCTGCATGGCTTTATGGGAGATGAGCATTCCCTGAGCAATGGCATAGGCCACCTTTCTCATGCACATGTTATAATTCCATTGCCTGCTACTTCTGAACCAGATATTAAGTAGTGTTTGCCATCAGACCCTTTTACCGCCTCATAGGGGCTGAGGCTCTCAGTCAGAATCACTCACAGGCTGTACCTGCTGAGTCCCAGAGCATGTTATTCATTCTCCAGCACCGATACTTGCTTTTGAAGGAAAGGAGTTGGTTCACACATGGCAAAGGCATGTATGGATTTCCCTTCTGTGCCGAGCACCAGGAAATGCTTTTCTTTAAACAAGTCGGTGTCCTGATTTTTCAAAGACTTTATCATCCTATGAGAGGGGGAGAAGTGTGAAGACCTGATTGAAAGACTGCCCTTCCCACTTTGATTTCCTGAGCATCCGTGACTCTCTTGAATGCCATCTCTCCTCTTCTTTTACTCCTGTCCTTCTTTGTGGGGCCTCGCTTCTCCTTCCCTGTGTTTATATTACATGGCTCATTCCAGCTGACACATTTTGTTAGTGTTTTCAGACAGATGAGAAGGAGCAAAATCACTGTGAGTGTTGTTTCTCATTCTTTTAGGTCAACGGGCTTACACTCAAAGATAGCACTCCTTGATTGCTCTGCTTCAGGCATAATTGATCAGTATTAAGTTCGCAGCTCATTCTACATCTGACTCGTTAATTTAACTCACGGTGTGCCAATTTCCTGTGCGGTGTTAACTTCTCTCTTAGGGCTCAGTATGTAACATATATATTAAACTGTGAAGAGGCCGGCAATGCAAGAATGAATGGTTTATAACTGACTCATCTGAGCCGTTAGAACTAATATTTGTGGATTTTGCATCAGACTACAACACACGGTGATAATTATTCTTTCACCGATCATTAAATATTGTTTAAGGTTAGAATAATTTTAAGTAGGATCCTCATTTGAAAGCCCTACCTCTAATATAGCTTTATGATCTCTGCACAGCACACAGTCTCTCTCACCAAGTTTTGGGGCATTCATGAGATTCTAGGCATTCCTGAATCAAGAAAAGCAATTTGCCAGTTTTGTTAAAACAGCTGTCACTTTATGATACATCTACTAATGTGGGAAAAAAATTAATTTTTTAATTTGAAAAGCCAGTTGAATATTTTACCTACAAATCTCCACATCCAAAATACAAGGATATAAAATAAAATACTTAGAAAACAGAAATTTCTGCTTTCTCAGAAAATTCTGTGGAATTCCACCCATTTAAAAAAATTATTATTAAAACATGGCATATTAAGCAAATGGACACACTTTGTTCTTGGGTTGCTTTATATGTCTTTAGCAAGCTGTCACCTGGATCATTTATAAAGAAAGTCACAAAATCACGTTTGCTATTTTAAAGACATATTACTCTGCCAATATAATCTGTATATCCAATTAGTTGAGACACCTCTGCTTTACAAAAAAACTTTAACACATGCTACTTAGCACAGATGTGATGAACTTGTAGGAGACTGGTCAGAGCTCAGAAAAGATGCCTCCAGGGGTGCCTGCTTGGCTCTGCCGCTTAAGCATCCGACTTGAACTCAGGTCATGATCTCATAGTTTATGAGTTCGAGCCCCATATCAGGTCTTTGCTGACAGCTCAGGAGCCTGGAGCCTGCTTCGGATTCTGTGTCTCCCTCTCTCTCTGCCCCTCCCTTGCTCTCACTCTCTCTCTCTCAAAAATAAATAAACATTAAAAAAAATTTTTAAAGAAAAGACAAGACGCCTCTAGGTGTCATCTCATTCTTTTGCCTTTGGCAGGACTGCATGTAAACAGTGTTTATGCTGTATGTACATTGTTTTACAAATGAAAGGTGAAGTAGTACTCCTTCATGATAGTTTACTATATTAAAATTAATTAATTAATTAAAAATGTGTTTCAAATGCCAGCAAACATTATCTTTTGGATTTTAAGGCACTTTTGTAACTTTTGTAAAAGGTGAAAAAGTGATAGTTTTGTTATACTACCAATAAACTTGATATACTTACAAAGAATTTTAGTACAAAACTACCATATTCTTACTTGATTTTCAACTTCTAAAGATTGCTAATTTGAAAAATGCCACATTACCTCAACCTTTTAACGACCGGGTTTGATGAAGGAGAAAAGATTTTGCATAGTATGAGACATTTGTGGTCCTAGGTTAAAGGAAACGGGGAAGAAAAATTACTAGAAATGACCACATAAAAACAAAAGGAAGGGACTTTGATTTCTGGCAAGGTTGAGTGTCAAAAAGTCTGGAAATTTTCCCAGTATGAATCAGTTAGAAATGCTAGATGTAATGTAATAAACTTCCTTTTAAATGTACTGCTGACCTTGTTAGTAAGAGATCTCCTGGGGTTGAAAATAAAGAGAAACCCAAAAACCAGAGCAGTAAAGCGATACTGATATTGCAGCTGCTTGGGGCATTCGTCCTTCTCAGTAACCAGGAGGCTTGGGTTTTAACAGCTGCCTTACTATAAGAGACAGGACCCTGGGTCCGTACAGGAGGGGATTTTAGAATTAAAACCACCATATGAAGCATAGAATTTTTGAACAGTTATAACTTTAGTAAAAAAAGTAGAATAGAAAAAAAATCTCTTTACCAGTAAAGAGAAATAACTAGGAAATTTGTCCTGGCAAAGCAAACAATTCTTCTCCGGAAGGATATGCTGTGAATTTAGACCTTGATCCTGCCCGTGGATTAAATTGCCTAAAACACGAATTCACAACCTGAAATTATGGAAGTACGCAGGGGATATGTAACCACAAGCTAGAGTCAAGCAGAAACAATAAGCAGTTGAACTCATTCACAATAATTTTAGAAATGGGATTAGTAGTTACAGAGTACAACACAGATAAGTTTCAAATATTTAAAAAATAAAATTTGCATCAAAAACATCGAAGAATAAGATGCTTGCGAGAGGAAAAAACATCTAGGCAGTCTTGATAAAGAACTAAAAAGACTTCTAGAAGTGCAAATTTTAATCTCTACTTTAAGAATTTAGTTCATGGTGGGGCACCTGGGTGGCTTAGTCGGTTAAGCGTCCGACTTTCGCTTAGGTCATGATCTCTCATTCGTGGGTTCGAGCCCCGTGTCGGGCTCTGTGCTGACTGTCAGCTCAGAGCCTGGAGCCTGTTTCAGCCTGTGACTCCCTCTCTCTGACCCTCCTGCTCACGCTGTCTCTCTCCTAAAAATAAATAAAACATTAAAAAAAAAAAAAAAAGAATTTAGTTCATGGTTTAAACATCAGATTAGACACTTAAGAGAATTAGCAAACTACTAGACAAATCTGAAAAAATTACTTAAAAGTCAATGAATAAAGATAAATATTTAGAAAATATGAAAGAGAAGTTAAAATATATAGGCTGCAGTGAAACTTTTACAAAGGACCACCAGCTCTTTTTTTTAAAAAATTGTTTTTTAATGTTTATTTTTGAGAGAGAGAGAGTGCAAAAGGGGGAAGGACAGAGAGAGAGAGGGACACACAGAATCCAAAGTAGGCTCCGGACTCTGAGCTGTCGGCACAGAGCCCAAGGCAGGGCTCAAACTGTGAGAGCTTGACCTGAGCCAAAGTCAGATGCTTAACGGCCTGAGCTACCCAGGCACTCCGGAGGGCCACCAATTCTGTGATGGCCCTCCTATCTTGAGCTGGAGTCCATACCCTTGAAACTGGGCAGATTTGTGACTGAACCATGAGTATGGTGTAAATATGTCATTTCTGAAGCTAAGTCATAAAAGGCTATACAACTTCTACCTTGTTTACTGGAATGATTGTTCTTGGAACCCTGAGCAGACATGAAATGAATCCAGTTAAATTACTATGAGGTTCTGATGTTTTGAGGAACACCAAACCATTTATGTCCAATCCCAGCTCTTCACGTCATTCCTAGTTGTTTGTGTGTTTCCATCTGAGGTCCCAGACATCATGAAGCAAATCCATTCCATCCATGCTCTGCCCTATTAGAATTCTTGACCCACAAATAATGGGTGTTACTAAGTTTTGGAGTGATTTTTTTACATAGCTGTAGGTAAATGGAACAGTTAAGAGGAGAAGTTCAAACATACATCAAGAAAAGTTTTGAAAGAATATAATAGAATAAGAAAGAGGCAATACCTAAGGAAATAAAAATTGAGAAATATCCAGAACTGATAAATGACACAAACCCTTGGATCCCAGAAGTGTAATGAATTCCAAATAGGAGAGATAAAAGAGACCCATACTTTAATGCAACAAAATGCTCCAGAACACCAAAGTCAAAGCAAAAGCAAATGGAGAGAAAAAAAGATAACTTAGCAATCAAGTACAACGTGCATTATAAGTATATTTAAAAACTGGAAATATTCTGCTAATCGACAGAAGGATTGATAAATATATTGTGATATGTTATAACAATAAAAAGCTACCCGTGTTATCCAGCAGTAAGCAATAGTTGAACAGGAACTATGTACCTCAACAAGAATCAGTCTCCCAAACTTAATGTTTGAAGCAGAATATAGTTTGATGGCCTTTAGATAAAGTTTAAGAATGTGAGAAACTATACATGTGTTTCTATGTGTGTTTGTTAGGAGTCCATGTGTGTAGAAAATATAAAGATACAGTTCAGATGCATAAACATTAAAGTCGGTATAGTGGTCACTTCTAGCGGTGGGAGAAGGAAGAGGAACGTGACTGGAGAGGACTACACTCAAGGCTTGAATGTTTTATTTTTTTTTAAGTGGGTAGCGGCTGCCTCAGTACTCATTATTCTTTGTACTAGTATGTCTGAAGATTTTATAATGTAATTTTGAAGAGGAATAGGAAGATTTAATGAATAGGGTGAATAGGAAGCTATCTGACTTCTCCTTGAAGGAAATACATGCTTAGTGTGAAAAGATTTGGAGGATAGAAATTATGTGAATCCTATTGTTACAGGAAGGTTGGAGAGACTCGGATCCTTGTCTCACGGACACTGAAGAATGAATCTCACCAACCACAGAGAGTGAGCACAGATAGAGTCTATTGAGAGAAAGCTCTCAATAGTGAGGGTAAAGCTCTCAAGAATGAGAGACATCTGACTGGGTAGCCAGCAAGAATTTTTGTCCCTGACTTTTTATTGGGAGTGATGAAGAGGTGGAGAGGAGGAAGTAAAATAGGAGATACGGAGCCTTATGGCTAATGTCCGTGAATGGGATGTGTTGTTTGATAATGAACAAGGTGGAATTTGAAGTTTTATATCATTAGTGATACCACTGAGATGTCTTTATATTCTTAAAAATCTTCTGCTCTTTCTGAATATTTGTAATAATAAATACTGTGCTCCATTTTGATGAAGATGACTATTTTTCATTATTTAAACACCTGCCAATCACTGTGATTTGCCAACCATAAATGAAGTCCTTGTAAGTAAGTGTGAATGGGAAAAAGGGAGATGTTCTTGGGGTGGGACTAGAGAAAGATGGGTAGGAAACAAAATAGTCATTGATCCTTAAATTGTTAAGAATAGTGGTTCTGAGGCCATTACCGCCGTTGTCTTCTTTCCAATGGGAATTTGGTCAAATGGGGAAGCATGAGTTATGGAAAAACAGCTTAGTTGGAAATTTAACTTAATTTTTTAAATCCTTTGGCAAAACTTCTGCTCAGTCTTTTAGTTGGATATTTTTCTTTGCAAATAGGGACTCCTTCAGATTATCTCAAGTGTTATGGCAAGTGTGCAATGTACTTGGGAGTTATTAAAAACTACAAGGGAATCACAGGAATGGTGGTAAACATTATAAAGTTGAGCAGAAGAAGAAAACAAAATCTGAATGATTGCTGGCCCACAAATACTCATCTCCCAGTAAATGATCCAGCTAACTTTCATGTTTACTCTTCCCTGCTATAGTTTTATGTTCCCACAATTTTAAAAATTGGACTTCTACATCATGATGCTTCAGTTGCTTTTTCTCTACCTCATTTCAATTTTTAGCTTTCTGTGAGTAAGAATGTGATCTTGGCTTTTATCCAGGCTTTGAATCAGCTGCTGTGGGCCCACTTAGCTACAGGTTGTAAGGATGGAATCTGGCTATAGAACAAAGTCTCTAGTCTGGCCCCATCAACAGGGACTATATGTAGATTAGATGAACTTAGTGATGGTGACAGTTACTTGGTCTCATTTTTACACCCAGCTGTGATCAGCAGAGTGTGATCTCCAGCTAACCAGCTAGTACAAGCAGACGCTTGGTGGGGTTACCACAGTTTTGATAAGTCTGTAGGCACAGAATTGTTAACTAAGTTTAATATCTGCTGCTAAGTTCATGTTACTGAGTTTAATGTTCAGCTTTCTCTAGTATCCTGATTGTTTAACATATTTTGATTGTAAATTTCTCTGTTGGTATTTGCCCCTCTCCAGTGCCTCTTAGACCCTGTGTTCCCCGTACCTCATGACCTGATTGTTAATACAGGTACTAACCTTTCTCCAAACTAGTTAAATCCTTCAATCTGGCCTTAAAATAAATTAAAGCAATTGTTCATTATATTTTAGCTCACCTCGTTATTTATCGGTTGCCAGAAAACGTGACATAAAGAAAAACGCCTATTGGAGAAAGGTATTTATTTGACATAAATATTTGCATCCAATCTTAAAATATTAGCGTATGAATCTGGGAAAAGATGTGTGTGTACAGGCATATGTAAAATTTATTTTTAACAGTAGCCTTAGAGGACACATTTGCCTTGAAGCACTCTTAAAGTAGTTGGTCTAGAGTAGAACTATTTAGCATCACTTTACATGCCATTGAACTCAGACATTGAGACACCCCATAATGCAAATAGAAAAGTCCTGAGGTCATTGTGTAATTTTATAGGGATCTTCACCAAAGCCAAGAAGAAGATAGTAAATTTTATTAGCATGATTAACTCCAAAAAAGCTGGCCTTTTTGGAAAGCCAGCAGAGAATAGAATTCTGTGTGTAGGCACACAGTGTATAGAATAGGCACTATATGGTGTACATATCTACATGCATTTTTCCTTTGATCAACACAGTTTTTAATTAATGGGAATGAAGTCTTCCACAAAATGAAAATAGGTCTTGATAAAAAGGGCACCAATAAAACAATACCTTAAAGCTGTCTACTCTGAGTCCCAGTGGATTAGTGATTTTACTTTACATTTAAAATGACAGTACGGTGATGATTATTGCTCCTTCGGGATGGATAAGAAAAGAAATGGTGCCCAATTTTATTAGTCATTAGTATTCTCTCTTATAAGTGGTTTGGGAAGCTCTGGAACTGGAAGAACATGGCCTGAACGTATTTTTTTTTAAACAAGTAAATTATCTTTCAGTATTAGTAAAAATGTCGTTTGTCTGCCTTAGAAAAAGAAAACCTTCAAACATAATTTAGCTTGTCTGTCATTTTAAACATTTCAGAAGACCTAGCCCCGTGATCCAGGCCCATTTTTCTTTGTCAGGAGATGGTTCATTGGCTCCTGGGTGAAAGTTTTGACATTTATACTACATTCTGAGAAACCAAAGGGTGCCAGTTCTTCTGGAATTAAATAATAGTGTCTCCTCTACCATGAGGCATTTGCAGTATTCTGTGTATGGTCTGAAGTCATTGCAATGCCCTCTTTCCTTACATATTTTTATTATGATGTGTTTTATTACTATTCTTGTTAGATTTCTCTTAGTTACTAGTCATCTTTATAGTTTCTTCCATATGCAGCCCGGTCTTTCTCATTCCCACCTTTATGGCTTTAGGTCAAATAATTAAGAAATCCATCCTTGAAACTATGTTTTGATCTCTCAGTAAAACAGCCCACTCCTCCAGCTGTATCTTGATATGGAATCCTCACAGTGGAGCGATTCTTCGGAACGATGCTGAAAGTCCTTTCCCTGACCGTTTTCAGCTTCTCCTTGAACGCTCATCCAGTTCCCCTCCCATCGCTCAACTTTTAACACATGTAGAGTTAAGGGAAACTGAACCGTCTCATGGCCCCATCTTCAGACACCTGCCCAATCACGAGAGCTGTGAAGTAATAAAGATTTTTATTCCTGATTTTCTTGAAGAGGAGAAGAGTTACTTTTTAAAATCCATCTCATAGCAAACTGTTATAAAAAAAATCCTTCTTTTTTTTTCCTTATTAACACAGTATTTATCTGTCTTCCCTCTGTCAAACCCTGAGCCAGCCACCTACCCCAGGCTACCTTGGGTAGGTATCCCAAAAGGAACATAGAGGGCAGATGAGACCCTGGAGAAAGACCTATGGGAAGTAGAGACGGCTCTGTCACATGAAGAAGAGGGTGAGAAAGGCCACTGTCAGGCCAAAGAGTCTCATGGCTTCCAGGAGAGCAAAGCCCACAGTGGTGTAGGAGAAGAGCTGTTGCTTCAGGGAAGGGTTCTCGGCGTAACCAATGACAAGGTTCCCAAACATAGCCGCAGGTCCAGCCCTAGAGCCTGCCACCCCTACTGGGGCAGCCCCTGCCCCACTGCACTTGGCTGCTGTGTCGTGCCCTTAAAATGGCACTGGTTTGGAAGCTGCGGCTGGGAATATGTAAGGTTAGGAGGGTGTGGGGCTCCCAAGCTGCTAAGCCTCTATCTGTCAGTGTACCACTGCAGACAGTGATGGGCTCTGCAGCTGAGAGGGGCTCCTGACCAATCAGGGGCTGGAGACTATCTTGGCACAGGTGGACAGGATTTTCGGGGGATGAAAGACCTGGGAGCTTCTCCCGATGCAGAGAAGATGGAAAGGGGCGACGGGGTGGGGTGGGGGCGCAGGGAGAATGAAAGGAAGCTATATAGATCCTCTTTGGATAGCTCTCCGGAACACCCTTTTCTTCAAGCATTTTCCAGCAGCACTTGTCATCTCTCTTTCTTAGAAATCGGTATTTCTTAATAATATTGTCAATGACTTAATCACATTTATTAAGGAGTTGCTTCCTGTCAGACAACGCACTAATCATATTATAGGCATTATTTTTACTTTGTGCAAACAGCATTATGTGGATCGCTCTGTTGATATCTTTGTTGTTTGGGAGGGGGAAATCGAGGTTCAGAGACTTTGAATAACATGCCCGTCGTTACACAATAAGGAAGTCCTGGAACCCTGGTTCAAATCCAGGCAGTCCGATTCTAGAACTTGCTCTCTTGATGGTCATATGCATTGAAATAAGTAACGATGTGTGTAATGCTGCCTGGGTCCGCACACTGAGGACAGAGAGACAGCCATACTCACCTCAGTCTCAGGAGCCTCTAAAAAAGAAGGGCTATAAAAGTGTTTTTTGTTTTGTTTTGTTTTTCTCCTATTAGAGGAAGGGAGAAGCAGGAGAGCAAAACACAGGGAGGGTCTCAGGGAAGACTTTAGAGGAGAAATTATTTTCAAGCAGTTTCAGTGGGTGTGGCCAGATTGTGTAGGGTTGTTCAAGGCTGAAGAGAAAAGGTACTGAGAGGTGACCCCTGCACCAGCACCATCTCGTCTCCCAGGAAGTTGTTAGAAATGCAAACCCAGCCCCACCCAGACCTGTGGAATCCGAAACACTTGAGGTCGGGCCCAGCAGTTTGCTTTGTGGCACAAAAAGGTGATTCTGATTACATGTGATTCTGATAGTTCAGTTTTGAGAATCACTGTAAATGCTCAGAAGGTGAGAACACCAGACTTAGTTCAAGAATTTGAATATTGTTTTCACTTCTCTTCCTTGCAACCAGAAGGAATAGAACTGTGTCTGTATTACACCTTGCCTGGCTCTGGGCCAATAGTATTTGCAAAGAGAAGCAGTTGAAAGATATATTCTCATTTTATTTATTTTTAGTTAAGAAAGGACACTTTATGGATAGCAAGAGTTGACATTTTACCCTCAAGAATTTAGCCTCTTTTTGGCTAACCTGGCAGCCTTGAGAGACTTACTATTGCCATTATTTAATGTCTGGGTCAAAACCAAACCATGAACAGCTTAAGTCATTGTTGATCCTTGTTAAACTGACAGTGACAGCAACTTTTCTAGTCATCAGTATCTGTGATGTCCGTTGAATGTCTCCATATTTTACAAGTTTGACTGTAGAGGTGCATGGGTAGCTCAGTTGATTAAGTGTCGGACTCTTGATTTCAGCTCAGGTCAGATCAAGCCCTTTGTCAGGCTCCGTGCTGGGCGTGGAGCCTTCTCAAGATTCTCTTTCTTCCCCTTCCCCCATGTTTAGAATTGACATGCAATTCTAGAAGTTCTGAATTATGCTTACCCGAACAGCTAATGTTTGCATGCATCAAATCCTGTTATAGTAAAAGCCAAAGGCCTGCTCAGATTCGTTTATTATAGTGAAATGTGGCTGTAGTAAGGATTACTTGGAATACTACTGTCTTATATGAAGACCAACATATGGTTGGTGTGTTCTCCACATTTCAGAGGTTATATGTACTATTTCTCAGGTCATTAAAAAACAAAACAAAATATAGTACTGATTACGGAGCATTTAAAGCATGAAATTTTAAATGTAAGACAAATGAATAGTCCCCCTTACATTTTGGTCTTTTTTTTTTCTTTACAATCTCTTGGGGGTTTTTTTGTGTTTTTTTTTTTTATTGTTGTTATAGTTGACTTTGAAGTGACATAATTTACTGATTCTTGAAAGTAACTGCTTTTGAACAGCACATTAATCCCCCTCTCCTTTTTACTCTATTTCTATTATCACAATTATATTTTAACCTATTTGTTTACCTGTCAGCCTCCCTTTTTAGATTCTGAAGACAGAAAATCTTGTCAGTGCCCCATGCCCAGTGCATTATTACTGCATTCCTTTTTTAATTTCTTTTTAAATGATGTCACAAATGGCCCGGTCAGTCAATCATCACAGTCTATTCATTTAATAAACATTTACAGAGCACCAGCTTTGTGTGTTAACTGCTTTAGGAAACTTATTCTAAGCCCTGATCTGAAATTGGCTGCATCAGAATTAGTACCTCGAGAACTTTTAGAACAGTTCTGGGCCCATCTCTGATGATTCAGATACTACAGGTTAAAGCCTGGGACCCCAACCACTAGTATTTGAAAGCTCCCAAGATAATTCTTGTGTTCCCTTGGGGCTGAATGATGAAGAGGTGGTCCTTTCCCTAGACTGGTTAGTCTTCTTCCAGTATCTTTTGTCAACCTCTCTGTTTCTGTTACTCTTTATCTTTGTTCTCATTCTTAGAAACAAACAAAGTAAAATAAGGAGATGAGGGCTTATTTTAATGCTAAAGAAGTGGAAGGAACTTTAACAGATTATCTTATTTAACTGCTACCATTCTTCTGTGAAGTAAATACCATTATTCACATAATTTTTTTTCATAAAACACTGAAGGTTATAAAATCTTATACAAGGTCACACATCTAGTTAGTGCTACTGTATGGGTTTAAAACCCAGAGGTGTGTATCTCAGGAGTCCACGTTCTTTTCCCCTAACATAAGCAGTACTACGGTACAATGGAAATTAGTTGTTTTATAAATGTGCTGTGCTAAACTGCATATATGTGTTCAGTTCTAAGAACAAAGAAAAAAATGCAAATAAGTTGAATCCTTCATTAAAAAGAAAAAAAGCTCCAATGCTCTAGGAAAAAAGAAGATTAAGTTGATTTTATATTTGTGCCCTTTGATTTTATTTTTACCCCTGTGCTCTGTGTATTGAAGCCTTTCCATGAAAAAAAGCCTTAGGCTATTTTTTAAAATTAATGTTTATTTATTTTTGAGAAAAAGACAGAATGGAGCTGGGAAAGTGTAGAGAGAAAGGAAGAAAGGGAGATACTGAATCTGAAGCAGGCTCCAGGCTCTGAGCTGTCAGCACAGACCCTAACACGGGCCTTGAACTCACGAACTGTGAGATCACGACCTGAACCGAAGTCGGGCGCTTAACTGACTCGAGCCACCCAGCCTCCCCTATTTTTTTTTTTATTCTTTGTGTATACTTTTAAGTAGTGATTGCATTTTTGAGTTGAAACTACTAATATTAAAGAAAATGCAACTTTATTTTTTAACACTATATATTATATATCTCTTAAACTTATAAAAATAGCTACCAACATTTACTCGGCATGTTATTCTATACCAGGATCTAATGGCTTGGTTTTTTATTTATGTCAAGTATGTTGGCTATTGTTTCTCACTCTTAATTGTTTTTAAGGCCATGTATTCAGATTTTGCATAGAATGTTAAAGTTTTTGAGGCCAGTGGTTAATTTATTTTGCGGGTGTCGTGTGTCTGTAATACAGAAATAAAAATAGGGTCATGATAATAAATTAGAGTAAGCATGTGCTTTACCAGTTTGATGCCATGCATATATTATTTCTTATAAAACTATGCACCAACCTTGAGGTTGCTTTTGAAAAGTACCTTTACTGTTAATTAGTATCAACATTCACCTTTTTAGAACCACACAATATGATATAAATGTTCACAAGGGTGAAATTTTAACACACACTAAAGAGGCAAGTGTGAACTTTATTTACAGAGGGATATATTTACATTTAGACTGTTCAAAGATTCATATTCTTAAACTCCTCTGTGTCTTTGGGATGCCCTTCACCTTAGCCCCTCGAGCAAATCGATGGTCAGCCGTCAGATCCACTCCTCAGTAGAGGTTTTCCTGCCTGACCCTTTTTATGCTGAATCAGTGATTAGGCTGAATCACCTCCTGTCGAAATTTATCTGAATGTGTATCTTCTCTACTTCTTCTAGTTCTACTACTTCTCAGATGTATGGACCATCTCTAGGCGCTCCCACAGAGTCTAAAATATTGCACATTCTTTAGATGTTTGATTTTGGTGTAATGTATAAAGTTTATTACTCACCATTATAATGGAAAATGTACTAGAGCAATTGCTTTTTTCATTATTAGTTGTGAGATGTATAATATGACTCTTATTTTTAGGAAAACTGAGTTCCAGAGTAACTAAAAAGCTTGTTAAAATCATATACAAGGTTCCTTAAATTTAGTCTGACACGGTCTTCATTTGTCTTTCAATCCTATGTACTTTTCAGTAAAACTGCATTTGCCAAACTATCCCACAATACACAAGTGTCCCAGGGAATGTAACTGGAGTCATGGCCAGTAAGGGACAAGACAGAATTTAGTGGGGGGAGGGGAGAATCCTTGGTTAAATAAAATCTAATAGGTGTTGGGTTGTTGTTTGTTTGTTTGTTTGTTTTTTAACTCCAGGACTTTTCTGAACTGTAATGTACTGAAGTACAGAGTGCCAGAGAGATTCATATAACATAGAGTATTTTCCGAAGTTATGTGTTACCCCCTCTTTAAATTTACTCTTCTCTTGACTTTTTTTTTTGAAAAGATAACAATTTAGAGAAGCTGCACTAAATGAATTCTGTATGATGTTGATTCAAGTTCTTTATATCAAAGTCATCTTGACTTTGTATGTGAACAAAAGAAATTGAAAGATATTGGTTGTAGACTACTCTTCCTGGATTTGTCTCTGATTTACTCTGTGATTTTGACAAATTCCAAAAGTGCAGGAAATTATTTCCATTTATTCATTAATAAAGAAGTTATCTGGGGAAGACACATGTTAAAATACTGAACCTTAGAACTCATGATTTTGAGCCTCTAGTCCACTGTTTTGCTAATAGGTCCTAGTCAACATGTATATGCCAGATAATATTACAACAAATAACCACGGACAATCCACATTCATTTATTTTACTGAATTTATGTTTTATTGCCTGAAGTAGGTTGGCTTGGTAATTGTTTTTTGTTTTGTTTTGCTTTGTTTGTTTGTTTTATGGAGACTTAGGTATCCAATGTGGTCCAAGGAACATTGCAGGGACCACTCTATGTTGTAGTTTATTTGTTAGTTAATAAAGGGAGGAAAAACAGAGCTTTTTTCTGCTATTAATATCATCTTAACAGTATCTGTTTTAAGAAAATTCAACTGATCAAATTCAAATCCTAGGCTTAACATGAATTAAAGTTGAATTGTAAGAGGGCAGCTTGAGGTAGAAGGAAATCTCTGAAAGCTAATAGAGTTTGTGGATTTGGGGAAAAGATCCACACTAGTTGTAAAGAGAAAAGAACCCATTAGTGTTCAGGATAATCATTGTAAGGGAATATTACTGCCATCACTGTGTGGAATTCGTGAGGGTAGAAGGGACGATTGAGTTTTTATAGTTTCCTCTAGGGACTAAGTAACTTAATTTGGTTAAATGTAGCCTGTATAAAAAAAAAACCATACACACTAAATACATATTGTGACTTTACAAATGAGACTACCTGGCCTATTTGAATTTGAAAAGGAAAGGGGAGCTCCAGCTGTGAATTAGTGTGAAAGGAGTGTAACAAAGGACAACAGGCTCCACCATTTTGTAGCTTAATGATCTGGCACAGCTCACTGTCTATATTTACTTAAAAGGAAGTGGACTATGACTGTAATTCTGATTATAACTGAGGAATGAAAAAGAAAGTAGAGTAAATCTGTCTGCTACTGATTTTTTGGATAACAAACTAGAAATATCACAGAAAGGGCACCCTCGTGTCTCAGTAGATTGAGTATCAGACTTCGGCTTACGTCATGATCTCACGATTGTGAGTTCAAGCCCCACATCAGGCTCATTACTGTCAGTGCAGAGCCTGCTTCAGATCCTCTGTCCCCATCCCTCTCCCTGACCCTCCCCCACTTGTACTCTCTCAAAATTATTTTTTTAAAAAGAAAGAAATATCATAGAAGGACCTTTTTTTAGTAAATATTCCAGATCTGATCATCTAATTCAATTTTATCCATGAAAATCTTTAGAGTATTTTTTAAATATAAAAGGTGTACCAGAGTACCTGGGTAGTTCAGTGGGTTAACCGCCCCACTCTTAAATTTGGCTCAGGTCATGATCTCAGAGTCATGGGATTGTGTCCTGTGTCGGGCTCAGCATGGAGACTGCTTAAGATCATATCTCTCTCTCTCTCTCTCTCTCCCTCCCTCTTCCACATTTTAGTGCACGCACTCAGGCACTCTCTTGGCTCTCTTAAAAAAAAAAAAAGAAAAAAAACAAAACAAAACCAAAGGTCAACCTTGCTCCAAACATTTTTTAAGCTTATTTATTTGATAGAGAAAGAGAGAGAGAGAGAGAGCAAGAGAGACAGAGAGAGTGGGAGAGAATCCTAAGGGGGCTCCGCACCATCAGTACAGAGCTGGATGTGAGGCTTGAACTCACAAACTGTGAGATCATGACCACACTAAACTAACTGAGCCACCTAGGCGCCCCTCAACAGTTTTCTTTTTTACGTTTTATTTATTTCTGAGAGAGAGAGAGAGAGAAAGAGAGAGAAACAGTCTGAAACAGTCTGAGCAGGGGAAGGGTCAGAGAGAGAGGGAGTCACAGAATCTGAAACAGCCTCCAGGCTCTGAGCTAGCTGTCAGCACAGAGCCCAACATGAGGCTCGAACCTACGAACCATGAGATCATGACCTGAGCCAAAGTCAGACGCTCAACTGACTGAGCCACCCAGGCACCCTAAACATTTTTTTAAATCTTTCTTTGGAATTACCTTACAGAAAATTTAAGGACCCAAAAGTTAAGTACAATTGCTTTATATATTTATATATATTTCATATATACTTACGTATAGTTCAAGTGGATGTTTATACATGCACACATGTTTTTATAACATCAAATGAAAAAACCTCATTTGTTTACTTTTCTATTCATTAGAGGTTTAAATGGTTTTAAATAATCCAAAAAATCTGTACTAGAGAAAGATATGTAACAACTTCCTTTTTTTTAATGTTTATTTTTGATAGAGAAAGAGAGCATTCACACACTGGAGGGGTAGAGAGAGAGGGAGACAGAATCCAAAGGAGGCTCTGAGCTGTCAGCGCAAAGCGCAGCATGGGGCTCAAATCCATAAACTGTGAGATCATGTCCTCAGCCAAGTTCGATGCTCAACTGACTGAGCCACCCAATCACCCCACCATTTCATTTTTAAAGGCAGTTTCTAAAGTAGAAGATTTTTAACAGTGGCAGCAGCTCTGAGGTAAATATCTACCATCTAAGTATTTTGAAAGACTTATTTGGATGTTTACATTATCATATATATTTTTTTACAAATAGCAATTATCTAGGGCTCCTGGGTGGCTCAGTCACTTAAGCATCCAACTTCAGCTTGGGTCATGATCTCACCTGTCCTGAGTTTGAGCCCCATGTCAGGCTCTATGCTGACAGCTCAGAGCCTGAAGCCTGCTTCGGATTCTGTGTCTCCCTTTCTCTCTGCACCATCCCCCACCACCCCCTGCTTCATTGATGCTTACTCTCTCTCTCTCCTTCAAAAATCAATAAACATTAATTTTTTAAAAAAAAATAGCAATTATCTTATAGCATTTTCTTACCTGGTGAAAGAAACAGAAAGGACCAGATAACCAGGAAGTTTGAGATCACAAATGTCGAGATGTATGTCAATGAAAATAAACAGTATCTTAAGTTGGCAAGTGGTATTCCATCAAAGGATTAAAAATACCTAGAAAGTCTTAATTTTCCAAGTTGAATTCTTCTGAGTAATTAAAGTTAAAATATAGCCCTACATTTTAGAAAATTTCCATTATTTGCATAGCATTTACCCTCCAAAAGACCTGCGCAGAACATTGGATTGCATCATTCACAGTCTCTGATAGGATCATCTGATTTGGAGCTGAGTTGAAGCATAGTATTACCTTAAAGATTTTAATGAAATTGGGGGCGCCTGGGTGGCTTAGTCAGTTAAGCGTCCGTCTTTCGCTTAGGTCATGATCTCGCGGTTCATGGGTTCGAGCCCTGCGTCGGGCTCTGTGCTGACTGCCAGCTTAGAGCCTGGAGCCTGTTTCAGAGTCTGTGACTCCTTCTCTCTCCGACCCTCCCCTGCTCACGCTGTCTCTCTCTCTCCTAGAAATAAATAAAAATATTAAAAAAAAAAAAAAGATTTTAATGAAATTGAACATTAACACAATTAAACAAGATTACCAGATCAAAAGCTAACAATCAAATCTTTTTAGGTACTGTTAAGGAGCTTGCTTCCCCTCGGGCTTTGCTATGCCAACTGGACATGTGCTCTATTTGTGTATTAAATTGTATTTTCTACTAGACAGCATTTAGCCAGAAGTTCTGCTGCATTTATAGCTTTAGAAGTGATCCACATTTTTTTTTAAAAACAAAAGTATAGTTTTCACTTGGCCTTACTGATAACGTGCTAATGGACTTCCCTCCCATCCAGTTTGAATCGTCACTTTATGACCATCCTGTGTATGTATGCATGATGCATGCAGGTTTGTATGTGTGAAAAATTGCACATATATGTATACCTTTTTTATTTTATTAGTTCTGTTAGCCTCAACATAATTAAATAATCATGATGAAAACATCCAGTTAAACCATTTCCAGCATGGTACCTTGTACTTTATAAGAATTTACAAATTTGATTGGGCAGCTACAGATGCCTGCTGCAAAGGTGATAGACGCATATACGTGTATTTGTATTTGTGTGTACATGTATACACCTACACAGAATCCTACATCAATACTGAACATTGCTTCTGATTGCCAAATAAGAGCACAGATCAGCACTCTCCAAGAGAGGTATAATATGAGCCACATTAGACCAAAAACAGGATGAAGAAACAGATGAAATAAATTTAATATTTTATTTCACCCAATACATCCAAACTATCATTTTGGTAATCTTAATAAGTAAAGCTGCCTCTTATTTTACCAGCAAAAATGGGTTTATTTGGGAATACCAGAGGATCGCAATCAGAGACAAGCATGCTATGGCCAGACCAGAGGCAATTCCAGAAATCAAAGCAAGAGTATGCTCATACAGAGAAGGTGGGGGGGTGGAGGGTAGTCTGTAAGGCTCTTAGAAACAAAAAGCCCATTGGAGTGCCAAGTATCCTTGTTTTTCCGTTGGCTAAGTTGTGACAGTCTCTCATTGGCTGGGCTGTTGTTGCTGGGAGAGAAGGAAAGCCTTTCTTCTTCCTGCTGGGAGACTGAAGTCTGTGCCCAAGGTTATTTCTCTTCCTGTGTGAGCCCCCTGCCAGTCTCCATTCCAAATGAGATTTCCTTTCATTAATTTTCCACAATTTCAACCTGTAATTAATATAAAAATTACAAGATATTTTACATTCTTCCTTTCATACTAAATCTTAGAAACCCGGTGTGTATGTGGCACTTAACGCCCATCTCAGTTTAGGCTAGCCACCTGTGACCTAGCAGCGGCACGGAGCTTGTGGCTACCCTACTGGACAGCTCGGGTACACCCAGTGTAAGCTGCAAGGAGGGTGGTGATTTCGAGAGTAATAAAGTTAGGATGAAATCAGAGATCATTTAACAGCTTCTCTAGTAATCGCTGCTTCTTTGCTGTAGAAAGTTCAAAAACAAAAAAACCAAACACAGGGTAGGAAAAAAAGAAAGATAGCTTTCTAAATATATGTGGACCCAACGACTGTCTGCCAAAGAGCTGCCTGAATTCTTTTTCTTTGTTTGCTGACAGAAGCCACAGTTTTCAAATTCAAAATAAGAACCACAGAAATTTCCAGTTCTTGCTGATTCCTTCTCAGGTTGGGGAAGAAACATCCTCCTGCCTCCCAGTTGTACCCTTGGGAAGATTTCGCGAACATTCGTGTTGTGGAGGGCTGGGGCCCAAGCAGCTCTGAGGGGAGATGCCGGAGTTACTTGAGTCATTTGCTTCTCAAAAGAGACTGCAAACAGAAGCTTCTGCAACTTCAGTTAACATGAATATGAAGGCGGTGTCTTAGTCCCTAGACTGGGCAGCTTATTTCTCACTCTTGTGGAGGTTGGCAGTCCCAGGTCACCATGGTGCCAGCCTGGTTGAGCTCTGGTGGTGAGTTCCCTCTTCTTGGTTTTCAGATGGCCTGCCTTGCTGTGTCCTCACATGGTGGAGAAGACGAAACATCGGTGATTTCTCTCCTCACATGGTGAGAAGCACCGAGACGTTTCTTCCTCTTTTTAAAATGTTTTTTTTTTTTAATTTATTTTTAGGAGAGAGAGAGAGAGAGAGAGAGACAGCGTGAGCAGGGGAGGGTCAGAGAGAGAGGGAGTCACAGACTGAAACAGGCTCCAGGCTCTGAACTGGCAGTCAGCACACAGCCCGACGCGGGGCTCGAACCCACGATCCGTGAGATCATGACCCAAGCGAAAGTTGGACGCTTAACCGACTAAGCCACCCAGGCGACCCTCTTCCTCATTTTATTTTATTTTTTTTATATATTTTTTATTTATTTCTAGGAGAGAGAGAGAGACAGCGTGAACAGGGAAGGGTCAGAGAGAGAGGGAGATACAGACTCTGAAATTGGCTCCAGGCTCTGAGCTGGCAGTCAGCACAGAGCCCGACGCGGGGCTCGAACCCATGAACCGCGAGATCATGACCTAAGCGAAAGTCGGATGCTTAACAGACTAAGCCACCCAGGCGCCCCATCATTTTAAAAGAATCCTAATTCCATCAGGATGTTCCATGCCAATGACCTTATCTAAATTTAATTCCCCCCCAAAGTCCCCACCTCCAAATAACCATCACACTGAGCCTCAATGTGAAAATTCCATGGGAGGGGTGTGGGGGAGTACATAAACATTCAGTTCATCACAGAGGGACTGCTTTCATATCTCCAGTATTCACTGTTTCCATTTCTGGAGACAAAACAGAACAAGTTTGTACACTGTTTTGTGTGTACATACTCAGTGGCCTTTTCTTACCTGTTTTTTTTTTTCTTAAACTGACAAAAAATTGAAACCAAGAGACTCATTTAGCATACACCTAATTGTCAGGTACTTTAATAGAAATTAACTTATACTGGTGATTAGTTAAGAAAATGACCAAAAAAGTTATTAAATAGAAACAAAGAAAAGTAAAGTTGGCAATGGTATACCAATTAATTTGATTAAGTTTCCCATTTTAGATTATACAAACCTGTTCATTTTCCCCTTCAACTCTCAAATGCTTATTTCTGAAAAATAGATGTAACCATTTTTGTTTCTGACAGATACAGGGACTTGAAATTTTGAAATTCTGGTTATCTTAAGTGACAGTGGACAATTACTTAGATAATGGAATAATAAAAATGGTACTTGAAATTTGCATGGTGCTTTACAGTTCATATTATTTGTAAAGTGGTTTTTTGAAATCCTCAAGATAGAAGCTAATGAAACCCTCAGATTCCCAGAAGTTTCAAGGCTGGGCCACCCAGCCGTCAGTCCAGATAAGTCCTGCTTCTGACTTAGAGAACCCTTAGCTCTTCTATTAGAATGCAGCTGACTTTCCTGATTTACAAGAATTAAAGGAAAAAGAAGACAGAAACGTAGAATATGTGGTCAGTACAGGAAAACGGAATTCTTCATAAGTGACTTCCAAACTAAAATGAATGATTAGTTTGAAGCTCAAATTGAGTTGAAGATAGAGTTTGGGAAAGAACATATATTCTGGTTGGCTGCTTTGGGACATATCGATTGAAAGGGTTTAGTAACTTAGCTAGTCCCAATAAGAGAATTTCTATGTCCCTGAAAAAGAAGAACTGACTTTAATCGACATTGTCTTAAGGTAAAAGGCAACCAGTGTGTTTATTCATGTATTCATTAAATGTTTATTGAGCATGTATTATGTTCTGGAGAACAAAGACAATAATGTCTGCCATCATGGAGCTTACATTCTGGTGGGAGGGAAGTTTCTGTTTCACTGCAGGCACTGCGCTGTGTTTATTTTTCATATTCTCTCGAACGTCCTACGGCAGCCTCTATCATTGTCTTATTTCCAATTTAAAGACAAAGAAACTGAGTCTCAGTAAGTTGCTCGAAACTGCACGAACAGCAAGGCCCAGGAATGGTAATTAAACCTCGTACCGTCTGACCCTTTCACCCTGTAGTATACAGTCTCCCAGGTCACCCTCTTTACAAGGTATAAAATTTGACCTTTCCAAATGTCAGTTTTTAATAATGTTAGAACCTTGTATGCTACTCATCATTTCGTTGCTTTGTTTCAAAGCAATCATTTTGTAGTACTGGGCTTAGCTTTATCTTCAGAAGAAATTACATGCGATGTGTTTAGTCTGATTTGGTAGCGCATGTGACTGCCTCCTCTCCGTGACAACAGGACGGTTCTTAATGGGCTCTGTCTTCAGAATGCAATTTTGATAAGCAGTCGCCTCTTTAATAGTGTAGTCTGTGTCATAGCAAAGGACAGCCAATTATAATCAGGCAGCGTCTGCCAAGGTTGACTCTGGTGGCCGTACTATTGAAATATATAGAGTTTGTGAAGGAATAGAATTCAGGAAGTAACATCAAGAGAAAAAAATAAAATAGATAAAAAGGAGGCCAGACAGTTCCGCACTTCCTGATCGGCTACAATGAAATATGTTGCAAACTGGTGATCATCAGGTTATTGCCCTAGCAGGTTAGAGTTGTTACCTGTATAGTCATCTTTCTCAGCAGATTAGAGTTTTGACTACATCCAGCCCAAGGGATGGGACGTATTCGTATTTAGTTATATGTTTAGCCAAATCTCAGATTTCACATACTGGAAGCTTACATCTCTTCCTTGCCTGTGTGAGCTTAGCGTTTGTTTAACATTTCCCGGGATGGAATCATCACTACCGTCCTGGGTTTTCTGTTTCCTTTTCAGGGAGGTGTGAGATTCTAGTGTCATGGTAAGACCATGGGGCTCTGCAGCCCGATTGCCTTGGAGCCACTTTCTTCCTGGCTGGGAAACCTTGGGCAGATGACTTGGGCTCAGTCTCTCCATTTTGTCATCTGTAGAATGGGGTTAGCAATAGAACCCACTTGATAGGATTTTTGTGAGTGAAGCACTTTGACCAATACATAGCCCACAGTACATGCCGCATGTATTAGGGGACTGTTATTAAGACGGCTGTTATTACAGATGTGTTATCATACTACACTTAAACTTGGTCACCGTTATTTTCTTCTCATCAAATGGGAGGTAAACAAGAACATTTACTTTCTTAGCACTTTGCCTATGAATGTTGACAAGTTTCTATCAGCCCTGAGAGACCTTGTGAATTTCACAAAACAGTGCACGGGGTAGTCATCAGGCATCTAGGACATACTGTGTACTATTTTAGTCAGTTGAGTCTGCTGTAACAAAAATACCATAGACTGGGTGTCAGACAGCAGCAGTTTATTTGTCAGAGTTCCAGAGGCGGGAGGGCCAGGATCAAGGCGCCAGCCGATCTATGCCTGGTGAGGACCTGTTTCTTGATTTGCAGATGGCCACTCTCTTGCCCTATCTTTGCAGGACCAGAGAGATCGTCTCTCCCAGGACTCATAATGGCACTCCTCTCACTGATGAGGGCTCTCCCTTCATGTCCTAGTTACTCCCTGAGGTCCCCACCTCCAAACACCATGACACTGGGGTTTATCAGTATGTCAAGATGAGTTTTAGGGGGCTTGGCACTCAGTCCGGAGCACTTGGGAAGGAGCACAGCAGAAACCGCATGGGTGATGGTGAGGCTCACATCTCAGGTTGGGGCGGACCTCAGGAACGTGCTCATCTCCCCCGCACCTGATCTTTTGCAGCTGCCTTCCTGTGTGTCCCCTCCTGTACACAGCCCCGCGGCAGAACAGCCACTGTGACTCGTGTTGTACGTGGGGATTCCTCACAGGTGAGCTGATTCGGAGATGGAAGCCAGTTGGGACATAAGCTGGTAGTTGCAGAAGTGAAGTGTGACTACAGGAGACCTGTTCTATAACATCAACTATTTTTACTGTACAGCCAGACAAGCAAATTCCAGAGCAGCTGCTACTGAGCCCTTTTTTGTTTTGCTCTAACAGTGTTGCCACATGCTTTTTATTTTATTTTTTTATAAGTAATCCTAAATCAGATAACCATGTCACGTTAGCCTTAAAATTAAGCTATGTCAGGCTTAATTTTATCAACGACGAAAAACAAAAACGAAGGAGGAAGAGAAAAGGAGAAGCCATCACCACCAAGATATCAAACATTTTACAAAGTGAATGACAAGTGGGAATAAATTTA
This sequence comes from Proteles cristata cristata, assembly GCA_017311185.1. NCBI lineage: Eukaryota > Metazoa > Chordata > Mammalia > Carnivora > Hyaenidae > Proteles > Proteles cristata. The sequence goes on from JAESUZ010004246.1 coordinate 977,799, forward strand.
GCACACTGTTGGTAAGGTGGAGTCAGGGGCTGTGAGGTCCAATGTGTCGTACCGTCCCCATAGAATAACAGCAGTAGAAAATAAGCTGTATCATTTTTTACTGACTTCTTCTTTTGGTGATTGTGGCATTTCATTGCACAACCAAGAAAATAATAGGTTACTTTCACAATGGGGGAAGTTTAACAAATGCTCAATCATTCACCTACATCATCACTGTCATTGGCAAGAGCTTTACCGTATGATATTGATGCCTTGCTTCTTTCTTAATGCTGTATTCTTTTCAGATTCAATCTGTCTGCAATGGGCCACTAAACATTTCAATTTGCTACCTGTAGAGCTGGATTGCAATGTTCAGGCTGAAATGAGAGAGAAATGGATTTAGTGCAACTCAAAGCAGAGAGTTTCATGGATTTTTGAAGAAGGATGCACAAACTGAAACCCACAGATAAGATACACGTGATCATTTTTGAGTGTCTCAAAGAAGTACATGGTATTAAGCAATTCATGGATGTTTATAGGGAAAATAGACTCAACTAGATACTGATGAGATCCCCCCCCTGCAGTTTGAGGAACACAGACCTGCTGGCCTGGGGTCTATTCACCGATAGCGCCATTATACTAGCCCTTGAATACTTTTTTTTTTTTACTGTTTTTTATTTAATTCTGAGAGAGAGCGTGAGAGGGGAGGGTCAGAGAGAGAGGGAGACACAGAACCTGAAACAGGCTCCAGGCTCTGAGCTGGCTGTCAGCACAGAGCCCGACGCAGAGCTCAAACTCATAAACCATGAGATCATGATCTGAGCCGAAGTTGGACACTTAACTGACTGATCCACCCAGGCACCCCGAGCCCTTGAATACTTCTAACGCTGTGCTAGTGTAGGTGCTTTTAAGGGAGCTCAGCTAGTGAAGAAAATTAAGTCCAAATTATTTTCTGGCCCCATCAGACTAAAAAGAAGGATTTTTATTCCAGAGTTGGGAAAGAGGTTTTCTCTCCTTTGCAGTTTTAAGGGAAGATAACCTGAGGACAAGCTGACTATGGAGGAGTGAAGAACCAAGAGAATCACAGACAACTGAAACAAGAGCCTTGATTTTACCTTTCCTGCAGCCCTCACCACCTATGAGACTTACATGAGAAATAAAGATCCACTTTCAGCTGTGAGAGCATGCTGATGGGTAGATCATCTTGGATGTTTATATACATATCACCTCTGTCACTCTATGAATTTGAGAAAGACATCCCATCTTTGGGCTTCATTTTTCTCTCCCTTCTAATGGGGTAGGTTGTATCTATTGATCTCAATTTTTTTATAAGCCTGTTTTCAATTAATGTTTTTTTTCTCCATATTTGTCTTTTCTCAAAATCCTCATCACCGTCACAAAAGGGCAACAAGTTCTTGCTGGTTGAGTAAATAGGGGCGAGCTAGAGGACAGAATAGCCATTGTGGATAGATAACCTTGCATAGAGCATTCCAGGCTTTGGACTGCCAAGCCAGTTATTTGGGGATTTCAGGGGTCTCACTGTCTTCTTATTTCTTGCTGCCACCACAGAATACTCGCAGTTGAAAATGGCCTTTCTTTACCTGATTGTAGACTCCAGAAATGGATCTGGTTCTGTGTCTCCTTCCCTGTTGACCCTGAAGTAGCCATTAAAATCTTTAATGTTTTCCAGTGATTGGGGGAGGGGGTGGTATTGGGAGTTCAACAAATGGGAGAGATCCCAGGTTAGAGATTAAAAGTAAGAGTAATTTAGAATCTTAAACATAGAGGCCCCTGTATTTCGAGTGAATTTAGGGACTTGAAACTTTTTTTGGCCTGTTCTTGCTCTTCTTTTTTATTTTTCTCTTAACTCCTATGCTACTTCTTGGTGACTTTCTGTCCCAATTGTGATAAATTCAAACATGGCCCCTACTTACTTCTGCATTTTGTGTGTTATTTCACCAGACATTGCTTATTTGCCTTCTCTTCACTTTCAGGGGCATTTGGGTATGGGAGCGGGGGATGGTGGTGCTAGAATGCTAGGGCCTTGAATTATTTTATTTGAGGAGGGAGAGGCGTTTGTGGTATAGACACAAGCTAGGCAGGTTACTTCTTGTGGAAATTCTTAGTCTTACTGTAGAAAGTATATTTCTTCTTAGAAAAGTTATCGTCAAATAGCCATATTATTTTTTTCAAATGGGGAGCACCATTTCTAGGCTATGCACAGTCATTAAAGCAAATAGCTTTGCCTTGTGTTACATAGAAAGTATACCATATCCCAGTTAAGGACTTTTTTTCCTTTGGGGCGCCTGGGTGACTCAGTGGACCGAGCATGAGACTTGATTACAGCTCAGGTCATGATCTCACGATTTGTGATATGGAGTCCCGCATCAGGCTTTGCACAGTCAGCACAGAGCCTGCTTGGGATTCTCTCTCTCCCTCTCCCTCTGCCCCTATCCCGCTCATGCTTATGTGCGTGGTCTCTCTCTCTAAATAAATAAATATGCATTTTAAAAAATAAGTTTTTTCTTCTTAAAAATATTATAGGCAAGTTCTCAAAGACTATATGTTAGACTGCTACCTTCAGAGAGGTTTGTTCTAACATTGATACTTACTCAATATTCTTTTAATAGGAGCATTCCATTCATCCAGTGATTCACTCAGCAAATATTTCTTGAATACTTCCTGTGTGCAGAACACTGCTAAGTGCTGGGGACAGAGCCATGAAAAAGTTGGCATGAGACTCTACCTTTCAGAGGCTTTCAGTATGATGGGAAGGGCAGATTGAACAGGGGGCTGCAAAAGTTTGATAGAGAGGTGGAACACCTGTGTGTGCTCACTCTTCAGTGAGCACAACATATTTATACACAAGCACTTGGAAAATGTGGAGAGAGGAGAGCATTGCTTTGGAAGGATCTGTGAGCGGGATCCTCCCTGATCATCGTGGCAGGGTGCATTTTGCACATCTGACCTTAACCGTTGGACTCGTAGATTTAAAATGATTTTTAATAAAGATCTAGTCTCCTGCCGCAAAATATATAAGGAAAAATACGTCCTGAGTGAAGCTTTCTCCTAGAGTATTTTTGTGTAATTAATTTTTTTTTATACTAGTTTTAGAAAATCTTCTTTAAAAGTAGCTTTCTTCATTTGGCGATATTTCACAGCAGCTCTATGTTCCTTAGACTCAGGCATGAATAAAAAGACAATAAATTATTTTTAAGTTCATTTTAAGTTTTTTTATAGCAAGTAATTCTATTTGATATTTTCTGTAGATTCAGATTTAGCTGTAAGAAAAAAAGAAAAAGAAAAAATGACAGAAAGAGGTCCAGACAACGATGAATTGTTAGAACTTCTGAAAGCCTCACTACTTCTTCGTATCCTTTCAGGTAGCTAATGCCAAAGAATGAAATCAGTAAAATTGCCCTTTTCCGTGTAATTCAAGGTTAATAACTGGTAAAAGAACTTTTGAAAATTAAGTGAGCTTTATAATTTTACAAGTGATAGGCATCATCCCCTTTTAAATTAGCATTGTTCATTTAATAACTAAGGAGTTGATATATTTCTCTCATTGGGTTGTAGAAGTTTTCTCATTTTTAGTCTGTTTTATTCTTCAAGGCCTAACAAAACTGTGAGTGTTCTGTGTGGGCCCCCCTTTCTCCCAATACCCCAAGCACTCCACGATCTTCTCCCCACTTTCCTCCATAGATCTGTATCATTTTATTATCACACACCACGCACATAACCATCTTTCTGCTGTGTTAGGAGTTCCTGCGTCAGAACAGTGTTCTTATAAACCCAGTGCCCAGCAGAGTGCTCAGCCCACACCTGGTGCTCATATGTATGTAATAAGTGGGTGATATGTGGCCCTTCTGAAGGACAAAATATACAGACAGCACACAGACAGACAGCAAATCTCTATTAAATGCCTGGAGTGTCCAGAAGGTGTTAAATATATAGGGTCTCTCCCCTCCGTTTGGGAAACTTAAAATTTTCATGAAATCCAAATGCACATTTGTGGAAAAGATGTGCCTTAACTAATGATATGTAGCAAAGCTGTACTTTCTTCAGACACCGAAGGGTAGCCTATGCTATTGTTTAGAGATTCAAGGATCTCCCTTTGTTAAGGAGAATCAGGAACTTTTTCATATGAGAAATGAGATTTTTGCCCAGTCTTGAAAGAGTGGGTAAGGTGTGTGCCAGATTGTGGTTCTTCCCATCAGGTTCCATCTTGTTATCAATTCATAGACTGATCGCACCACCTCACGCAGCACCAGTTAGGGAATAGATTTTACCAGGGGAAAGGAAACCTCACACAGCTAAGGCAGTGAGACAAAAGAAGGCACGGTTTCCCCGTCTCCATCATCCTCCAGGGAAGTGGGCTTCGGCTCTGCCCAGCTTGCAGAGTGGCTTTGAGCTCCCCTGTTACTCTGCCTTATCATCAGGCAAGACTGAGAAAGCGTCCTTGTCATTGAGGGAGTACTTGGCTGCTTAGGACCAAGCAGTTCAGTTTGGTGTCCCAGTTGCCTCCGGAAGTTGCCTGAGAATGTCAGCTGCCTAGTCTCTAGATGCTTTCAGACCCGTGGGAAGTCTCAGTCTCTTCTTCTGAAGGACGAAGCCATCAGTGCTGTGGATAACTGACCTTGACCTGGATTGCAGTCCTTTCTGCTGGGAAAAAGGTGTTCCCCTGCTCCAGCTAGTTTGTTGTCCAGGCAACACTGAGTGAGCTCGGGGGGGTCACCATCAGATAACCCTACTCCTTGCACTAGAGTGGTCTAGGAGAGGACTTCATCCCCATCCTAGCTTGCCCACTTACTGGCTATGTGACTATAGACCCTTAACCTCTCTATGCCTCAGTATTCTGAAATGGAAAATAATAATAATAATAATAATAATAATTCATTCTTCATAGAGTTGTAGTGAGGATTAAATAAAATAGGTAGGTAGTGCCTAGTAAATGTTCAGTAAACATTAGCTACAAAGGAAGGATAATGATTCTCCAAGAAAGGGAATGGTGAGAATGTGTGAGAGCAGGCGTGTTCTGGGGATGGTGAATGGACCAGATTTCTCAAGCTAAGGGCTCCTTTTGGGGAGAATAGGACTGGATTTGTGGTGGGCCCTTAATGCAAGACCAAAGAGTCACCCTCCAGTCATTGTGGAGCCAGTGAAGATTTTCTTGTCAAAATATGACATGTAGAGGAATTTCTCAGAAAAATAATGTGGTGGTAGGCACGCCAGGTATATTAAATGGTAAAGAAACTGGAAGCAGGAAGACCTTATAGGCTAAAAATAATTCATTTTCCAGGAAGCTGTGGATTAGAGTTGCTTGAACTTTGACTTTCATTCAGTTTGCCATTAGCCTTCACCCAGTGAGTTAAAATCTCAGTTGTCATATGCTTTCCGACCTGTGTTCATCTGCTGTTACTCTTCATTGTGTGTACTAAGCTTGAGGCTTAGTATTCTAAAAACAGTTAAACTCTTCATTGTGTGTACTAACCTTGAGGCTTAGTATTCTGAAAACAGTTAAAAAATCATTTTTAATAAAGCATAGTAACATAAAAATACTGTGAAACAATATGTATGAAAGGCATTTCTTTGAAGTGGATTTTGGTGATTTTTCATTAAAATGAATTGACACATTTAGAAACAGTTCTACCCCTTTTCAAGAAATAAAGATTTTTAATATAATAAGTCAGAGTTTTATAAAAGTTTGCAATGTCTTGTGTAACATTGTTTACCAACCTTGCCTAGTGTAGAGCTTGATAGAAACTAATTAAGAAATGATGCAAAGGAATTCAGAATTATGGCCTGGAGTAATCTTTCATTATTTCTTCAGTAAGTGAATTTATACCTGAAGTAAGAGTAAATATGGGATTTTGAGAGAGTACATTATCAAGAAAGGACTGTGTTCTGGGCCTTGAGCTACTCAAGATCTCTGACCCCTAGTTTCCTTATTTATAAAAAATGTGTATCGCACCCATTTTGCTACTAAATGATAGTTAAAATATAACCAGATATACTTCACAATTATAATTAAATCTGCTAAATATGCAACTAACAGGGGTTATTGTTTCAAGAGAGTTGATTGTTTCAAGAGAGTTGCCTGTGAATTATGAGAATTTAATGCACAACCACCAATAAGGAAACAACTTTTTTTTTTTACCTTGAAAGTTAAACAGCCAGCTAATTTACCAGCAAAATGGGTTTATTCAGGAATAGCAGAGGAATTGCAACTGTAGACATGCAAACTGTGAGGAACCATAGTCAAGTCTGGAGAACAAAAGAGAGGAGAACAAGAGAGAGGAACATAAAGGAAAGGGGGAGTCTGGGAAGGGGTTGCCTTGACTAAAAGTCCATTGGAGGAGACCAGGAGTGGTGGCTTCTCATTGGCTGGAGCTGTTGCTGGGTGAGGAGAAAATCTTTCTTCTTCTTGCTGGGCTAGTAGTGTAAGCTCCTTCCTGTTGGAGAATGCAAGGGGTGAGTGTGCCTTTTGGGGTCTATAACTGACACCAGGTGGTAGTGTGTGAGAACTCCCCTCAGGGCTTCCGGACTCTGTTTCAAGTGAGGTTACATTTCACAAGCAAACCAGCCAACCTTAGAATCTGATTTTGAAGATATTTTCTTATTCATGTAAAGCAAAAATAATTAGTTACTTGGCAGATATCTTAGGTTGTAAAATTTCTAGAAATTTCTGACAGTGTAGATTTTCCTGCCTGAGTTGTTTCCTGTTAAAATATCAAGGGGGAAAATACCCCAAAACTTTTAAGAGAGAATAATATTTTGCTTAACTTGCTTATACTTATGGCAGCCCAGCTGTGGTGTTTAGCAAACAGTGTTTCCATGCTAGATAAGCGGAACATAGACCCCTTGGAGATGTAGAAAAATGAACATTCCAGCAAGGGGATAGATAACTTGGATTGACTTGATTGCTATTTGAAATATGCCACCTCAAACACAGCAGTTTTATTTGGAGATTAAATTTATCCGAAAATTTTAAGAAAAAATAATTTGGGGCTAAAATACAACTTCTTACTGTTAAATAACACCCTTGAGTTTTCTTAAAGTAATTATGTAGCTAACTGTTGTTTGATGTTACAGTTGTCATTTTGCTCTATGCCTTTTGCCTTAGTAGACTTGTCCTTATATTTACTGGCTATATACAATGAAGGGGAAAAAAATAAAGAACTTGAAATTCAGAGACCTCATTCTTTTTGTCACTAAATTAATGGACTGGCCTTGGTTTTTAGTGAAGATGAGAAAATGTGGATCTTCATTTCCATTTTTTTTTCATTAAGAAAAACATTCACGTTTTGTACATTTATCAGCAGTGGCATCACCTTGCAGTTTACTATTTTCCATACTCTTAGGAGCTTATTATGAAGAAAAATACTTTGGAACATTATCAATCATACATTCTGCATGTTACCTATTGAGGGTTCATACAGTATCCCTAGGGAAAGAACCGGGAATCAAAATTAATCATTGGAACCACTAAGAAGATGAAAAAAACCTCTTTTAATATGAGGGAGAAAATATGTTTGGTAGGCAAGAGGTCTCATTCCCAATTCCTAATATTGTTAGTATGTCAGAGAACAGGTATTCTCACCTTAGAGGCAGGTCATTGTAAGATTTAGAGAAATAGAAACACAGATGTAATGTAATGCTGAGCATTAAGATGAAGTTCCGGATCCTTTATAGTCAACCCAGATCACCAGATCATTTTCTTGCCCACCTAGTGAGTCCCGTGTCTCTTGTACATGTAACCACTCGGCAGGCAGACATGGTAAGAAAATTGATGGGAGACAGTTTTCAATGGGTTTCTTGTGTTGCTTCATGTCTTGTGAACAGAAAAGCATGGTAGCTTTTTGTTGGGGACTGTCTTTTCAATGACAGCTCTTCAGTGAACAGCCTTGGGCTAAGAGGAAAAAAAAAAGTCTTCTCCGTGGAGTAAAGGGACAGGTTTATTTGCTGTCCAGTCTCCTAAAAATAATGTCTCCCAATAGGAAGCAAAGACAGTGGGTTTGCTTGCAGCCCATTATGAAGGGTCAGGTTTCCTGACCCCAGGATTCCACTCTTGTCCTGTACCCACTGTGTGTCCAACATTACCTGGCCCTTGTCACGTGGCTCTGTGGGAAGTAGGCCTCAGGGAGCCAAAGGAAGGAATTGATGATACTCCCGCTGCTGTCGCTGCTGCAAGTAGTAAGATGTTCTTTATCTTTGACCCAGTGGACTTTTTTTTTTTTTTTAACCTGCCAGCATTCTTGAAACTGGCAGGCTAACTTGTTAGCTTACGAGTAGGGTAAAAACTCACACCCATCACAGTTTGTGACTTTGTGAGTTGAGTTTGAACATATTGATTTTGAAGTAAGGTACATAGACGAAGTTATACATCTGAGGCAGTTGGCAAACGGCATAGAAGTTCTGGCTAGCAAGAAGAGGTCAGAACTCAAATAGAAAGTGTGACTTTAAGATTTCTCACTTAAACAGACCTTACCTAGTAACTCATTTGGGGCTTGCCTTAAAACCATTCTTTAACAGCAGTGAAATGTTGGAAATCTATTGATAAGGCACTTTGATTTTGAGAGTGAAGGATATAAAACTCGAGAAGACCAGCTTCTCTGGCTACACATAGTTGGCTCCTTTACCTGAGTTTATTTAAGTCCTGATGCTCTTTCGATTATACTGGTTTAGAGGAAATCAGAGGCCCTTTAAATGGAGAAAAATAGTTACTTTCTTTCTCCTTGAGAAAAAAAATCAAGATTCCACAGACAGAGGAATGTTAAAGAAGAAATGTATCCTTTTCTCAAGGAAAGGCAAACTTGCTATTGTTAAACTCTGCTTTGGGCAATTACATGTCTCTATCAGTAGCCAATTTAGAAACATTATTGAAACCTTAGGTCTTCTGTATAATATAACTGGTGCTGTAGGCTGGAGTGAAAACTGTTAGGTCCTTCAGCTTGAGTTCTAGGCATTTTAAAGGTCACCAGGAAAGGGAGAAGAATCCATTAATTTTTACTAGAGTGTTCATTTAAGCATCTTCTGTGAAAATCAATGTAAAATTTCCCTGCCATTCAAAATGCAAAGTGGTGGATAATATCGCTACTCCAAACTGCCCTAAATTTGTTGAATTTTTAAACAAGCAGGCTTCTACCACATAAATTCAGCTTCTCAGATTGGATTATTGCCATATGGTTGCAATAGCAGGAAAAATAAATTTATGTCAGTCTGAATTCTACTTGTGCATTTAGTATTTAAGCCGCTCTTAACCTTTCCTAGGTCAATGATCATTCATGGATTTGCTTTTATTCGCATGCCTCAGAGGATAAAAATTCCTTTCTTTATGAGTCTTATTTATAAGTTAAATGTTACTTCTCCATTTACATTAGTAATCTTAAATTATTCACCTGCTTTGGAATTCATATGTTACAAATTTGCCAGATGAAAGCTGTCAGATGAGCACGTATATTTGCCCTCCTCCTCTGTTGCCCCTTAAAGCTGGTTTGGGAAAAGTAAAGTGTTCCAAAGGGCAGAGAAGAGGTCAGGTGGTCTGTATCGAAGTCTGCCTTGCTACAGCTGGCACCAGCTGACCTCCTGGCACTTTCCCGAACCTTGAGCAGTTGTGTTAACCTTCTACCTCCTCTGCATTTTCCTTCATTAAATCCTCAGTGGAGTCACTGAGGTGGAGAAACAGAACACTTTTTAAAAGAAATAGTGCCTTGGGGTGCCTGGGTGGCTCAGTTGGTTGAGCGTCCAACATCGGCTTAAGGTCATGGTCTCGTGGTTCGTGGGTTCAAGGCCGTGTTGGGCTCTGTGCTGACCGCTCAGAGCCTAGAGCCTGCTTTGGATTCTGTGTCTCCCTCTCTCTCTCTGCCTCTCCCCTGCTTGCACACTCTCTCCTCTTCCTCAAAAGTAAACATTAAAAAATTTTTTTAAATAAATAAAAAAAGTGTCTCCCTCTGGGCAATGGTATGACAATACCTCTGGACTTGATCGGGAATAACATCTTAAGTTAGTAAAGAAGAAGTTTAATTTTTTTCCATAATGACTTATTCAAAATCAAATGAAGCTCTGAGTTACATAAACAGAAAATATCTTCCATGTAAATTGCCAGTCATGCCAATCTAAATTATGAGAGTCAAAAATCCCATTTATCAAGATTAATAGTTAGCCCCAGGCTGGCAGGTTCGGCAATGGTGTGTGTGCCCCTGGGCTGGTAAATTTGGTCTCAGGCCTTGAGCAGCTAGAGCAGGGCTGGTTTTTCCAGGCTGGTATTTCCAGTCTTAACCGCCTGTCTTGTTGAATAGCTTGAAGCAGAAAGGATTCACTTAGAGCCGTTGAGCCACTTTCCCTGAACTGAAAGATCTGAGTCAAACTAAGCTTTGATAGGGGTCAAAGACAAAATTTTCAACCCACATCTGGAAGATAGGTCAGCAAGGCAGATCTTCAAAGAGAACCCCTTACTTCTTAATTCTTCTGGAGCCTCTCGTGCAAGGTATTCCTACTCATTCCTTCACTCAGCAAATATTTATTGAGTACCTACTGTGTACCTGACATTGTTCTAGGCTCTGAGGATATATCAGAGAACAAAGCAGGCAAAATCCCTACTTCTTGGAGCTCCCTCCCACTCTGATGGGGAAACCTAGATATGACTGTCATACCTATTTTATTAGGAATAATAAACTGTGGGTAGAACAGTCCAGCTGCATGTCATAAAGACAGAGAAAGTGGAGTGATGGGCCAGGTAGGAAGGGGTGTCAGTAAGGTGTTGTCTGGGCAGAGACCAAAGGAAGTGAGGAAATGATTCATGCAGGTATCTGGAGACCAATGTTTAGGTGGAAGGAACAGCGAGCGCCCGAGACCCTTAGTGATAAGGAGAACAAAGGCACGAGAAATGTAGCTAAAATTAAATTTCCTTACAGCTTACAGCCCAGTGACAGACACCTGAAACACAGAGTGTGACCTTCCTCAAGGAACCCAGGGCTGCCTTAGTGCCTTCATGTTTTCATTTTATAAAAGACTAAAAGTAACCGTGGGCAGGACCCGTGGGCAGAAAGAACTGCACCGGGTGTAATAAAACCTCCTTTTTGTACCAAAAATGCCTCAAGAGTTCTTCCTTAGCCATTTGCTCATGGTCCCCAATTCATAATTTCATCGTTTTGGTACCCTCACATGGGGCTTTGAGCCTTTTCATCTGGACTCTGAGCCTCAGTGCAAACTTGGTGAGTAATTCCTCTTCTCTTGCCTTACTTTCCTTTCAGGGACTTTTCAAGGAGTCCAGTCTTACTGGATCACTTTCATGTCAGTTGCTCAGGCTAGTCCTCTAGCCTGTGGCTACTCTACAGGGAGGAGAAAGCCTGTCTTTTGGCTGGAAGTTAATACTCTGGCTGGAATGGTAATAAGAACCAGAAATTTGATGCCCTGTCTTTATCCCCGTTCTTGTGATCTGGTACAAAGTTGTCTGTCTTGTGCTTGGGACAGCAATCTAAGTCACCAGGATGACTGCTGGTCTTAAAGACTCCCGGGTGAGCTTTCCTCCTCATAGTGGTCTGATGTGATCCCTCCTGCACCTCTGGTCCAGCCATTTCTGGCTAGACCACTAGAAGCTCCACTCCAAGCCAGTTAAAACCAGTACCCAGTTGAATTAAAACCCAACTGAGAACCATTTCCTAGGGAAGCTGGCTGTAAAGACTACATGTGTTGAAAGGTTGCTGAGACCATGATGGATTTCTGTCTTTACTGTTTGTTACCAGCGTCCCCTACTGACTGCTGAAGTTACCTTTTCCGCAGGAAACAGAGCAAATAGACCGAGGTACCTATGTCCAGCCCTGAATGGCCCTAAATCAGGACCCCAATCTAAGGGCCTCTTGTAGAATGTGTTTGGCCACTAACCAGGCTGATAAAGTCCCTCCTGATAGATTGGATGATTGTCTAAACAGGCCTCCTCGTCAAGGAGCTCCTCCCCGGCGCCAGGAGCCTTTTGTCTTGTTCTCGCTCTGATACACTTGGTGCCTGTGCTGCTTTTAACCTTGTTCATTGATTCCAGTCTTCAGTCAGAACACGAATCTGGGTGTGAAAAAAAAAAAAGGCAGTTACATTAGCATTTGGAGTGTTCGCTTAGTGTTTGCAGGGTGCCGGCGGCGGACCCATAGGATTAGAGCACAGTGGGTACAGGGGAGTGAGATGAGGTGAGGCCAAAGAGGTGGGGACAGGGCGTGGTCATAGAATAGGCCTTAGCAAGGGATTCGACATTGAATAAAGAAAGAAGTTCATAAAGAGTTCCGAGAAGTGGAGAGAGAGAATCGTAAATTTTAAAGCACTGCTGAGCAACAGAACCTTCTTTGATGACAGAAATGTTCTAAAATCTAGTACCCCACAAGGCAGTTACTAACCGCTTGTGGCTGTTGTGCCCTTGAACTGGGGTTAATGTACCTAAGGAACTGAAAGTTTTATTTAATAGGATTTTAATTTGAATAGCAACACGTGGCTAGTGGCCAGCATATTGGACAGCATAGTTTTCAGTTTTCCTTGGTTGCTTGGTGGGAATGATATTTAGGGAGATAGAGGGACAGAAGCAAGGAGAAGACTCTGAAAGTGACAGGAGTAACCCAGACCACAGGCTAGCAAATATCTTTCTGTAATGTGCCGGGTAGTAAAAATTTAGGCTTTGCAGGTCACATGGTCATCATTACCACGACTCGAGTGTGTCGTTGTCACCTGAAGGCAGGGCAGATAATATGTAAGTGAACTGAAATGGTCACATGGTCAGATTTAGCTCTTGAGGTTGGCCAACCTCTGATGTGGATGACAGAGGGTAGTGACTTGGACCAGGCTATGCTTCAGAGGTCAAGTCAATCTTCAAAGGTTAAGTCAGTAGAGAAGACTTGATCGAGGCATATTTGTAAGGAGAGACCCAAGTGATTTGGGCCTTGTTAAATTTGAGATGTCTAGCTGGCAACCAGGGGGAGCCTAGAGTTGAGAGAGGTCTAGACTGCAGAGATACATTTGATAGTCATCGAAGTTAATGGCATTAAACCCATGGGTATGAATAAGGTCCCCTAGAGTGAGAGTCTGATGAGGAAGAGAAGAGGTCTGAGTGCTGGCCCCTGACAGACCCCAGTGTGTAGAAGTAAGACAGGGAAGGGGACCACAGCCAAGGAGGCGATAATAAGGAAGGGTCAGAGCAACCCAGAAAGTGATATCCTAGCAACCAAGTGAAAGTGTGTCAAAGAGAGATTCCTTACTACTTCCTAAATGCTCCTGGAATATTGTGGGCACATGGATATTTGTGGAGCCGGTGAATCATTGGACACACACTATTCTGACTCCTGTTGAGATGTAATATGCAAACTCAGAAACTTATACATTAATTAATTAATTTTTGAGAAAGAGAAAGCATGAGCAGGGGAAGGGCAGAGAGAGGGAGCGACAGAATCCCAAGCAGGCTCTGCACTGTCAGCACAGAGCCTGACACAGGGCTTGATCTCACAGACCCTGAGATCATGACCTGAGACAAAACCAACAGTGGATGCTTAACTGACTGACCCACCAGGTACTGCCAGAAGCTTTTCATGAATCCCCTCTACCTACAAAATAAAGTCCACGTCCTTAAGCGAGACTTTATATTTCAATATGGCTGTGAACTGAACTCTAGGACCTCTTCACATCTCCAATAAGCCTGGCAATTTTACGGTTTTTAATTTACTCATCCTCTTCTGATTCCTTGATGTTTGAAATGCCATTCTGTCCTTATTTACCTGTTACAATCTCAGCAAGATATTCAGGGCCAATTCAGATGCCTTCTCTGTCAGTACCTCTTCACTTTACCATTCCACCATCTCTCCTTACCCATTCCTTTTTTTTTTTAAAGAAAGAGAATGTGAGCAGAGGAGAGGGGTAGAGGGAGGGAGAGAGAGAGAGAGAGAGAGAGAGAGGTAGAGTCTGCAGCAGGCTCCAGACTCAGCCCAGAGCCCAACACGGGCTCAGTCCCACCTCCCTGGGATCATGACCCGCACCAAAATCAAGAGTCAGATGCTCAACTGACTAAGCCACTCAGGCACCCCATCCTTCTCACTAATTCTTTTTTTTAATTATTAAAAATGTTTTATTTTATTTTTGAGAGAGACAAGAGTATGAGCAGGGGAAGGGGAGTGGCATAGAGAGAGGGAGACACAGAGTCTGAAGCGGGCTCCAGGCGCCAAGCTGTCAGTACAGAGCCAGAAGTGGGGCCCAAAGTCACGAACTGTGAGATCATGACCTGAGCTGAAGTCAGACATTTAACTGACTGAGCCACCCAGGCAACCCTCTTCTGACCCATTCTTAAACCCTTGTCATGGTTCTGAACCATGCCCCCCACTCTGCACCTGATGCTAATTGTTCGTTGTAATTCATTCCCTCATGATATTTTAGACTCCCTATAAACAGGAGAATGGCCCTGGAGTGGAGTGATTATAAGCACAGGGGATGGTATAAAACAGACCTGTTTTTAAATGCCAGTTCTGCCATTACCAACCTGTGACATCGCTAAGTAACTTGAAGTCCTGGAGCCTCCATGTCTTTACCTGCAAATTAAGACAAGTAAGGTTTCGTGAGAAATAAATGAGGTAGTCCTATTAATTGTATGCATTTATTGCATTTACTGTGTGTCAGATTAAAGCAAGATCTTTTCAATGTAAATAATTTAACGAACAAGCTTATATAAGGAAGTCATAAAGAGATTGCTGTTTTTCTCTCTTAAGGTGTTTATCACTTTCTCTTGCTCAGACCGCCTCTTAAATTATTTACATTGAAAGAATCAAGCATTAACTTTTATGCCTGAGTTAATTACAGGTGAATTTCTTTTTTTCATTTTACGATCTTTGTTACAGTTCTTTTAAATAATTGCCACTTGGCCATTTATTAACTTGATAACAGCACACAACTGTCTGATTCTTCCTTTGCCCCCAAATGCCACTTTTCTTGTTAATCATCAGAGCATCTCAGAGTGAAAGGGAGCTTCAGCTAAAGTCAATACTTATAACTTTTTCATTAGACCTTAAAACGTTATGTTAAAAATTTATGGTAGTGCATCAGGTGGAGAAAGGGAGAGTTACGTGGAGAGCCGGCCCTCTCCTTAGGGACTTTGGGAACCTTCAGCAGGAAAAATCATCGCTGTTCTTTCCCGAAAATAACTCTCTGCTAGGGAGTTGTTTTGAAAGGCTTGTTTCTGTGACAGGGCATACTGGGGAAATTTTTACCGAGACTTTCCATTGATGTTGTCACCTAGTGTTTACTGAAGACAACTTTTCATTTCAGAACTGTAGATAACATTGGGAGTTAGAGGACGTCTCAAACCTTTTTGACAATATTGAATCAACCAAAGAGTACCTTCCCCTGTCAGAGATCGGCTGGGTTTTCTGTCCTTCCTTTGGAAAACGTTGTATATATGCTGGTACCTTGTCTTTTTATTAAGACAAGTAACAGTTATTACTTTGTTGCCTTCTAGCTATTTAAATCGTACATGTTGTTCACCCTTAACATGATATAAACTTTTTCTACTCTATATATATAAAGACCTTTTGGGCTCTTAATCCACTTATTAGTTAGCCACCAACAATAAGAGAAGAACGACTTCCGTGTATAGGTCATTTTATAAGAACCTTTAGGGTTTTCTAATCCAGCCATCCTCCAGCATATAATCTTTTCTATATAGTATTTCACTATCTTGAATTTTGTCCATTCCAACATGTAGACTTTAAAGTAATACAAAAACCTTTTGGGGAAACTCATTTCATCATTCGATGAAAATGCCCATTAGAAAGCCTTCCTCTACCGCAGAATGCTCTGTCTCCTTGCAGCCTTACCTGTCCGGCCCAGCTCTCGCCTTTGTGTTTGTTTTTAAGGGAAGTAGTCTAATCCCTCTTCCACAAAACTGTCCTTGGAGTATGTCGATGACAGGAACATGGTCCTGTTGTATAAACCCTATAGATTTTCAATGATGTTGGCTGTGGATGAATTTTCTCCCTTTGTTTTTCTTTAGAAGTAGTTTCAGGAAGAGTTACAGACAACAAATACCAAACAAAACAAACAAAAAAAAACAACCCTCATTTGGTAAGTACAAACATGGGTAGGCTGTAAGGAGAAATGGGGGAGTGATCGACAGAGGACTTGGTTAATCTCTGTTGAGTAAATATATACTTGTGCTATTAAAAAAATCTTATTTTTTGGTTTATTTATTTATCTTGATTGAGAGAGAGAGAGAGAGAGAGAGAGAGAAATCCAAGTAGGCTCCATGCTCAGCGCCAAGCCCAACCTGGGGCTCAATGTCACAAACTGTGAGATCATGACCTGAGCTGAAATCGAGAGTCAGATGCTGAACCTTCTGAGCTACCCAGGCACCTCACAAGTAATCTTATTTTTGAGAAGACAGTGATTGCACTATGACTGTATTATAGTTCTGAACCATTACTACTTGCTTATTCATCACTAATTAATGGATTTGGACTCATGTTGCCCTACAATGCAAATCTTGCAAACTGCCATTTGAAGGAGTGGGGGCCAGGAGAAATGCATAAAAGATCCTGCCAGGTCAATACTTAGTAGAAAGAGGCAGTATGGTCCATTCAGTAGGGAGTAAGGGAAAGGACTCCCTGAGCTTCCTATTGAAATGACAGCCAGCATGACTAGAAGGAGTTACCTACAGGAGATTTTCCTGGGTCTTTGGGGCCTAGTAAGATTTTTCTCAAGCTTTCCTGACATTATTTTATTTTTCGTGATACATTTTTAAATATAACCATAGATCTAATAAGTCTTTCTCTAAGCTTCATAGTCATATTTTCATGCTTTTTTTTTTGAAGAATTGAAGTAATTAAGATCAGCTTTGAGGATTCTCCTTTTCTAAATATTTCTATGACTTCAAGAGATGGACTCTCCCCTTACTGCAGAAGACGAAGAAAACTTCCTTTTCTAGGTCTAAAATAATTTAGTCTCATGGTCAAAATAGCAAGACTAATTAAATCTTAATCTGGAAACCTCCCAGAGCAAGATCCAAAGTAACTGACCTCTAGAAGTTAAATATTATAGCATTCAGAGGAATAATTATTGGCAACTATGATTGCTTTTCTTAGATTTAGGTGAAATTCTTTGATTTAGGTGAAAGGAATAAATGATGCAGGCTTTGCCCAAATAATAGCCTGGCTTTGATTTTCTATTATTCTAATACTGCTACCATTTCTAACACAGCAAGGAAGGCTTTAGAAAGAATAAAAGGAAAAAGAAATCACTTTATGGATCTCAAAGGCAGCTGAGGTAGCTTTGTAGTGACCTTTCTGGCCTACAGAGGACAACTGAGATGACTGGAAACAAGGCAGTAGTTACTGGTGACAATAATGGAAATCTTGTTAAATGGGTTTGAAATTATATCCTCTACCAGGACACCTGGACAAGGGCCTTACAGGGCAAATCCTAGAGGTTAGTCCGTAGGACCCACAAGTATAGAGTCTTAGAATTAACTGCCCGTGATGAACTTTTACTGAAATGTTCTAAATTCCCATTATTCCTTTCAAACAGATGATAGATGGGTAAAATATTATTAATGGCACTGCCGTATCTGCTGAGCATGGCTCTGGGAAAAAAATAGCTTTTTGATATAATCAAGTCAACTTGTTCAGCTACCAACTATTTCAGATTTGGCAGATCCCAAGTTTTCTGGATGCTTGTTTGGATGTGTTTATAAAGTCATTTGTCTTCCTTCTCTCCCCACTCTTCCCTCCCTCCCTTCCTTCTGTTCTTTGTTAAATTCTGAACATACAGCAAAGAGTAAGAAGTGTCGTTCTGTTCATGGAGCTTAGTATCCAAAGCATTTTGGGAAGAGTGTCCAAAAATACCAATATTGAATATTAAACAATTTAGAATTATGAGCTTTATTTTTTTTTTCTGTTTTGTATGGATTAACTCGCATTAATAGACACTATTATGGTGAGCTTTAGTCATTTCATGTTTAATTCTATAAAAGACCATAAGCTTTTAGTAAGATTAAATATTCTACTCTTCCCTCTTAGATTTCATTTGACTCTACAAGACTCACTTGATAATCATTACACAGTGAATCTAGTTGTTCAAATGGAAAATGGGATTTAGTTTTTTTCCTTTTCACTTCAGATTTTACTTAAAATATGGGTCACATTTAAATAGAACAGCCGTGTATTTAACACAGATGATCAAAAACAGTAGATTTTTACCCTGTGGTAATTTATCTTTCTTACAGCAGAATTTTGGAAGCTTTAGTGTGAATTGAAAAAAGGTCTCTTGCTTTCCATTACTGTGATAAAATATCCCTAATGCTAACTTTGCCATTTTAACCATTTTTATGTGTACAGTTCCAGGATATTAAGTCTCTTCATACTGTTGGGCAGCCATCACCATCTCCAGAAGTTTTTCCTCTTCCCAAACTGATATCCTACCCATTACGCAATGGCACCTTCTTTTCCTTTGTAGTGGTTCGGTGTGGGACATAAATAAAAGAATGCCCTTTGTCCTTGGACTCTTGGTAAAGTAATAGGTGCTAACTGAAGACATTCCTTTTAACGCTGGAATGGGGGGAAAAATCATGCTAACTTCAAGGACTACTTAATTTGCAAAACAGCAGAAAGAGAGAGGATAAAGAGACAGATAGTAATTAGTGCAGCCAAATGAAACCCTCACCGGCAGAGTGGACCAGCATGGGATCTGCCACGAAGAGATCTCGCTTTGATTCCTGGCCCCAACATTTAATCTGGGTAGTTGGCTTCTGTGCAAGTTACTTAACTATTCTGAGCCTCAGTTGCCTTAGCTCTAGAATGGGTGTAAAAACAGCTTGCTTCACAAGGAGTTGATTATGTCAAAGTATTCTGAAAATCAGGACTCTTATTTCAAAAGTTAATTTAGTATTAAGCCACGTACCTGGGTATTTTCCTCGTTCTGCCTTTCCTTGCCAAATGTAAACATCCTACACTGAGGTTTTGTTACTATGTCTGCCAAATCTGTCATTCTTTAATTATTATCGGCCCTAAACTTTAATTTGTTTTTAAAGTTTTATTTATTTAAGTAAGCTCTGCACTCCATGTGGGGTTCAGACTCGCAACCCCAAGATCAAGAGTCACGTGTTTCTCCAACTGAGCTAGCCAGATGCCCCTAAACTTTAATTTTTATGTCTGTGACATTGTCCCTTTCAGTGTTTGGAACCCACCACCTCTCCGTAGATGCATTGGGAGTCTTCCGTTGAGACTGTCCTTCACTTCTAATTCTTCAAGCTGCAGTGCAGATGACAGAGACCTAACCTATTGTTATTTAGGTCAGCAGGGAGGAGTATTGCTTATTTAACCTCTCTTCCAAACATGTGCTGCAGACGCAACTTAAAATGCAGATTTTAACTTAATTTTTAGTGACTTCCCAAGAAGATAATCCCCTAAGAGAATAATTCCCCCCCGCACCCCCCCATCACTAAATAGTTGGTGTTGTTTTTCAAAATGTGGCTCGTGACAGACTATGATATTTAAATAAAATTCTGAGACTCAAAAAGTGCCGAAGTTAACAACTTTTTAAAAGGGCTATTTTACCAACTCTGTAATTGACATTCTGTCACTGCTCAGACTTTCTTTCATTTCTGCCCGACTCAATATATGGATTTTTATACAAACCATTTACCAGGCACTAGACAATAGCGCCTTTGGCAAGTCAAACTTGTACAGGTAGGCTGTTTGTTATCTGCAGGAGAGCTTGCCTTAGGGACAAGGCTCCCCTTAGCCCTGGGACAGCTCCCCTTAGCAGCCCAGGGTGAGAGTTGGTGACACTTAAAAACTCAAAACTATCGATGGGAACATCCCAGGTACTAGAAAGAATTTACAATTAAACCTTTTCGGCCTGTGCAGTCATTATCACATTAAGCAGGGAGATGGTGATGGGTCATAAATTGGTTTTCCATTTTTTTTAATAGGACTTGGCAAAATGTAAATGGAATCTTTGAGGTTCACTTATCTCCTGATAATTCCTTTTTCTTGCAACATGAGTATGAGACTGAAACTTTAGATGATCTCTGGTTGTTTCTGTTTATTCTATTTATTGAAAAATTCTCTTTAGAGTTTATTTTTCTAGTTTCTGTAGGTTTGCCAGAAATCCAGGAATTCCTCCACATTTTAATTGTTCTGTATTGTTTTCCTGCAACTTTTGGAAATTTTAGGGACTTAAAAACTGTGACTCACAGTTGATGGTCAGTATTTCTTGAGGCTTAAAGAATTTTCATGTTAATCAACTGTTTTAAAGCCATTCCTAACTTAGAACATCAATTAGAACTCACCTTTCTTCAAGACACGTAGTGTTGATGTGAGGTGAAACTTTGGTTGGGGCAGTCTTAATCAATTTCTTCTGAATCCCTTCGGAAGGAAGGTCTTGGTCACAAAAGCCCCAGGCTGTGTGGATCCTTGTTACTTGACTTCTGATCTTGAGCCATATTGTTTATAAACCTCTACCAGACTCGGGGCGCCTGGGTGGAACAGCTGGTTATGCTTCTCAGCTGAGGTCATGATCTCACAGTTTGTGAGTTTAAGCCCGCATTGGGCTCTGCTCTGTTGGCACGGAGCCGGCTTACGATTCTGTCTTTTCCTTCTCTCTCCCCCTCCCCCACTTGTACATGTGCATATGCTCGTGCTCTGTCTCTCTCTTTCTCTCTCAAAATAAATAAATAAACTTTAAAAAAAAAATGAAAACAACCTCTACCAGATGATTTAGAAATCTATCTTGAGTCCTCTTCACTACTCTAGTTCTCTTCCTGGTCTGTTCTCCTAAGAAGTCTGATTAGTTATGTAAGATGATGGTTTACTGGCCCCGGTTAAAGGGGATCCTCTTTTGAGATGTTGTCACCTTTCTCCATTTCTTGAAACCCCGAATCTTCATTTATTTACTTGCCTATTGAGAGCATCTAAAGACGGATTCCTTTAGCATGCTCCTGGCCACACTCTACCTCAAAAATTACTCCTTTCTTCCTATATTCCTTCTCCTAAGGTGTACATCTCCGTTGACCATCTCAAGCTCCGCTCCTCATTTGTGCTTTTGATGGTATTCCTCTCCCAGATTTTCCAGGATATTGTTGCATTATTCCCTATCTACCCTGTAACCCTCGCTTCATTTCCAGAAGTTACTTTCTTTCCATCTCCTCATATCTTTCTATCCTCGGGACGCCTCCTAACCGGACATCTTCTCAAGATACTGGCCGTTCTTTCATACCAAGTTTATCCCAAGAGGAGACTGTGTTCCTTTTCTCCACCACTCGCTAACTTTGATCTTCTTTTTCCTTCCTCCTCTTCCTCTTTGTTGACATTGTTGCTTCCACCCTTCTGTCTAGAAGAGTGGTTTTCAACCCTGGCTGCACTTGAATCATCAGGGCAGCTTTTAAAAATTACATATGCCTGTCCACCACCTGGGCAAATTCTAATTTAATTGGTCAGTTATAAGTGTCTCCACTGATCATTTTAAAAATCTGCCCGGAAGACTCCTGTGCGTTACCAGGGTTTAGAACCCACTAGTCCTACTGATGATTGTAACAACCTCCTAACTGTTCAGTCCAATGGGTTTTCTCCCCAGTAGGTATCCTCCTTGCCTTACTGGTTTTTCAAAGTAGGTGAAAATCTTTCCTGAAGCTCATAAATTCATGGTTGGACCATTTGCACTGTATTTGTCTCATATCTTTCTGACTGCTCATTTTCTCTATCCCGTATGGCCTCCTTTCCCTCCTTCCTATTCCTAAAATTTGCTTCTGCCCGAATTATTAACTTACGCAGGTCTTGTAGCCGGTATAATTTACATCAGTGATCTTATTTCCTGTATTTATGTAACATCACCCCATACTCTGTACCAAAACCCAGATTCCTCATAACTTCTAGACATCTTTACCTCCATATACCATTGGTACTCACGTCCGAAGAACTTATTATCTTGCTTTAATAGTTTTTTTTTCTTTTTCTAGCTTCTCTTTTTTCAGCCACCTATGCCATAAGCACCATATTTGTCTTCAATTTTATCTTCCTCTTTATCACTACCAGTTATTATTTAAATCCTATAGATTCCATTTTAAGAATTGCTCCTTAGTTTGCTATTCTAATATTTTCGCAGTCATTAATCTTGTTCCGGCTGCATCTGAACAGTTACAGTGGCTCACTTGCTGGTCTTTACCGTGTCCTATACAGCGCTGTTGCATTAATTTTCAGTCACAGTTCCACTATTTTCATTACTCCTTAAAACCTTCTATGGCTCCTTATTGACTATAATTGAATACAATTATGAAAGTCTAGGCACTTGATAATAGGTCTCTGGCAGCGTTTTTAATCCATTGCCATTACTCTTTCATGAGAACCTATGCTTCTGCTAAACTGGGCTCTTAGCTATTGCCTCACCTCTAAACTTTTTTTCCCCTGACATTCCTTGTCTTGTATAAATGTTCTACCTTAGGAAGCTTCTTATTTTTTTCTGAATCCCTTAGGAAGATAGGTTTTTGCCGGAAAAGTTCTAGGCTCTGTGGATCTTTCGCTTGTTACTTGACTTCCAACGTTGACGTGGAATTAAGTAGCTTAAGGTTTCTAGTTGCCTGGATATCACTTAACAAGAGTATGTTCGTACATTAGAAGTCTGCTTGTGGCTGATTGTGAGCCCTGGGACATCCCAGGACATCCCAGGACGTGTCTAGCAAATTGCCCTTCAGCATGCCTCAACTATATGAGGTAAAGATGAGGTTTTTCTAGGAACAACTCCCTAGTTCCCTGTGGGCTAGAGTCTGTCTTCCCCGCCTGGACCTTTTCGTGAAATATACCATTTAGCTTTGGGGTTCAGTGCCAAAATAAATATCCAAGAAAGTTGGACCGGTATGCTTTCAGATTCTTTTAACTTTGCATGCTTTCTGGTGCCCCTCAATTATTAAACCCAAATTGTCTCCTGCTGTCCTGAAAGAAATGAGATTTCTCAGCAGTAGCAAACAACAATGTCAATCTATTTGAGACTGTTAATGACTCATTCATAATGCTGGCAGACACATGGAGGCTGGAAAAATTAAATGTACAGCATCATTACCTTTGTGGTTAGCATTGCTGGGAAGCACTATAGTGCTTAGTGCAACATTTTAAAAGACAAGAAGAATTCTTTTAGCAGAATGAGTTTTATACTTGAAGGTGTGGATAATGGAATGACAAACTGATCCCTTCTTGCTATTTGAGCTTCCTGCCACAAAGGCTTCTTTAGAGATTAACTAACGGACTCTGCATGTCTACAAAAACCAAGCTGTTCCAGTTATCACGACCTGTTTGCATAGATAATTTTGGAAATGTATTTTTGGTGTCTTGAGAACATTATTTTCAAGGAACAGGACTTAAATTCTTTTTTTTTTTAATTAAAAAGTTATCTTTTTTTTGAAGTATAATCGACATAATATCCTATTAGTTTCGGGTGCACGTCACAGGGTGTGCTATTAAGCCTTTTTGCAGGTAGAAATTATTAGAACTCGTCTCAACTATTCGCTTCTTCCGATTTGAAGATGATGTTGCTCACACGTCCAGGGATGCTGCAGATGGGCTCCCGCAGCAGCCAGCATGTCTGTAAGCTCCCTTCCAAGTCCAAGTTGTGCTGTTCCTTCCACTCCTTTTCATTCCTCCCCATGTAAGTGACGTGAAAATGCTCCAGTTTTCCTTTATATATGTAGAACTTTTTTTAATGTTTATTTTGTTTATTTTGAAAGACAGCACATGTGCAGGGGAGGAGCCGAGAGAAAGGATCCCAAGCAGGCTCCACCCTGACAGCACGGAGCCCCATGCAGGGCTCGAACTCACCAACGGTGAGATCATGACCTGAGCCGAAATCCAGAATCAGATGCTTAACCGACTGACCCACCCAGCCCCCCCTGTATATATAGAACTTTTCATAAAATACATAGCTTATTTTGAAAGTTCATAGCTGTGGAAGAGAATGAAACTAACTGACCCAACTGGAGACTGCAAAAAAAGTTGAGACTGAGATCCAAAATTGCAATCTAACCTGTAAAGTGTGATATAAATGTAAATTATAGGTGGTGGCCTGAAACTTTCTCTTCCTCCCTCTGCTGCATTTTAAGAGTACCCACCGTAGCGCAGGACTATGCTTTTCTAAGAGGGCAACAAAAAGACATTTTGTGAAAGGACCACATCGAACTTCATGACATCGATCTACCTTCTCTTTTTTGCAATGAACGTGTACTTTTAATTTACCAAAACTCTTTGGAAATCTTTGTTATTTTTAACCTGCATTGCTTCCTTGAATAACAGCAAGTTCTGTTCATCCACCCACTGTGTATAATATTTTCTTGGAATTGTTCCGAAATGACCCGTCACTTCAGGATAGAGCCCTTTGTGACATGTTAAGCTGTTTGCTGAATGGGTCTGCATATCATTTCTGTAAACTCTTTAAGTGAAAAGTTCTGGGTTTGTAGCTATTTTCAGCTTTGTGTTGCCAGATTAAGAAGCCAGTTGACTATTAAAATGAATAGGGTTTTATTGAGTACCTGCTGTCCGTAAAGCATTGTGTACAGTTGAGACAATACTAGGAGGCAGAACATATGGTATATGTCATTAAGAGGCTTACACCAGAAGGTGCTTAAATACCAAAAACCACTGATTCACAAAAGCCACGACTGTATGCATCCGACTCTGAAGTATCTGGAAGTGGTCATGAAGAAGCCATGACCTGTCCTCAGGAAGCTTACGCTCTGATCGGTGAAAACTGCTTATACCTAGCTGATTAGGTTAGGTTAGGGAATCTGAGATAAGGCAGAGAGGCATTGTAGGTTGAATAATTGAATTTTATAAGAAGTATTTCTGTTTCTAAACATTCTGTCTAAATTTTGTATAATGTAGCATGAAAGTAGGAATCTAAAAGTTGGCAGAATGCCTTGTTCTGTCACTTTCCTGTTAGGTGATATTAAAAAAGTTTTTTTATCTCTTAGTTTCCTCGTTAGTACAAGGGAGGTAATCACAGTCTTCCCCTGTATGTGTTTGAGGTAAAATGTTGCATCTAAAATTCATAAACTTTCATTGCAGAATCATACATATGAATATTTGCCATAATAATAATTAATATTCTTTACAAGACTCATTATTAACCCTTTTGCCCAGTAGATGCAGCAATTACCCTCCCCTTATATAGAGATCTATATATTTAACATCGTCTTCGTTATTTTCATTTTCTAATTTTCTCTAATGCATATGTTTTGAAAAGTCAAAATTTCAAATATATCAATGGCAAAGTTTTCTAGAATGATTGGAGAATAAGTTTGGAAGATTTTGGAATAATTTCGGGGATAATTGAGGTGTAGCTTTTAATGCTAAACCTTAGTTTTGAAACTCAAATGTGGAGGAAGCTTTCTTGCCTTTTTAAGCCTTAACTATCCATCTCTCGATGATTCACACATCTGTCAATTATTGGATTGTAGGAAGTTAAAGCTTACTTTTAGTCATTTCTCTTGAAAATAAAGATTTTTATAGTCAGTAGGCCATGGAATGATTTTCCAACAAATTAATTATGGCATTAAAAACTGGTCTTCAGTTAGAAAAGCAGAAACACGTGCAGGTTTGTGGGTGTATAATATACAAACACATGTAAGGAGAAATTTGTTGCGAGGATTTGGCCTTCCGCAGTCACGCGCTCTGGTTAAGCCGTTTCCTCACAGCTCGTGCTAAGACTGGAAGACTGCGGGGCAGACAGGAAGCAGGAGGGAAGGATAGCAAGCGAGGGAGAGTAAGGACAAGCTAGAGCCCATGAGAATGGGCTGGGATTAGTGTCATTCCTCACTGTCTCCATCCCCGCTGATACAAGTGTCCTACGGGAGGAGTTGGCCTTCACATCACTCTGCTAAAAACATACCTGGCACAGGTGTGGAAGAGGCTGCGGGAGGGTCAGGGGAAGGTGGAGCAGCTCCTGGCCAAGGAGTTGAACCAGCAACAACATTAAGACCCCAACCTCTTGAATCTGTAGAGCACAGTCGTGACTGGGACACTTCCATCCTTCAAATCTCAAGCAAGAATGTCCTGTGTAGCCCACCCTTACTGGAAACACACAGGGGAGAGAATTCAAGGAAACATAGATTAACTTAGTCAAGTGTATGCATTACAAAGCTATTACCGTAAAAACAAATTACTTTATAACTTTTTTAAAAAATTGGTTAACATTATTTTTTTCAATGTTTTTATTTCTAGGAGAGAGAGAGACAACGTGAGCAGGGGAGGGTCAAAGAGAGAGGGAGATACAGACTCTGAAATAGGCTCCAGGCTCTGAGCTGGCAGTCAGCACAGAGCCCCATGTGGGGCTCGAACCCACGAACCACGAGATCATGACCTGAGCGAAAGTCGGATGCTTAACCGACTAAGCCACCCAGGCACCCCAACATTTATTTTTGAGAGAGAGAGAGAGAAAGACAGAATGTGAGCAGGGGAAGGGCAGAGAGAGGGAGACACAGAATCCGAAGCAGGCTGCAGGCTCCAAGCTGTCAGCTCAGAGCCGGACATGGGGCTCAAATCCACAGACCATGGGATCATGACCTGAGCCAAAGTTGGACACTCAACCAACTGAGCCACCCAGGTGCCCTGTATAGCTTCTCTATCATCTTATTTTTTTATTATTATTTAAAAATTGTAGTTACTTAACATACAGTTATTGGGTTCAGGAATAGAATTCAGTCATTCATCACTTACGTACAACACCCAGTGCTCATTACAAGTACCCTCCTTAATATCCATCACCCATTTAGCCCATCGTCCACTTCTTTATCCTATTATTCTACAAGTCAGAGTTTTTCCCAGTCTTTTCATAATAGCATGACAAAATTCCAGGTATAGCCATTTTATATAATTGCATCCTTAATATTACTGGAGAGCTGAGAGTCCTATATAATGGCTCGATGTATTTGAGGGTATGGGATTCTAATGTACCAAAACTGAGAGTAAATAAATGAGGATATTAGGGGAAATTCCTTTGAAAAGTTTCATCATCAATTTATGCGATCATTTATATAATAATATTTCATATTATAATGTGATTTGATTCAGTGAATTAACTTTGGCAGGCAGAGAGACACTATAAGCATATTAATAAGCAGTCACCCTTGCTCCCCTCACATAACTATATGAAATGAAATTCCACTGAGTGTACAATGAAAGTGTGAACTTGGCAGGAGGAATTGATATGCCTTAGCTTGTGCCCTGAAAGCAACAAGTAGACGTATGACTCTCTGAAAACCCAGGACTATGAAATTAACAATTACCCACACACGTATATGTAAAAGCCTGGATGGGTATTTGCATGTTCATTAACAGGAAGCTCTATCCGTGGTCACCTGCTGGAATAGTGGTTAACATGCGTCACAAACATAGTTGCTTTACCAGCATAGTGATAACTGCTCAAGAGAGTCTGTGTCAAAAACAACCAAAAAAAAAAAAAAAGTTCTCTGGCAACATTCCAACTATAGGGACATTTCATGGCTTATTGGCTGTCTTTCTTAAGATACGCGCTAGCCTTCTTGCCCATAATGACCATATAAAACGTTTCAGAAACACGCATCTCAGCAAATTGCTTTCCTTCGAGACAATTATTTGCCCTTTTGATGAACACTACTTGGAGAGGGCGGTCCTTTGTGAGAACAGAAGTGTCCTTCCTCACTCCCCTTGCGTTGCAATGATGGTCTCTGGCATTGTCTGCAGAGGTCCTTACAGGTCACTTCATGTGATCTTCCAGGAATGATGGTCCTGTTGGATCACAGGTGCGGGTTACCACGGCATGACCCCCTCTGAGCTGAGTATTAGCATCCTCGTGTTAGAACTGAGGGAAGTAAGCCACTGAGAGTGAGTGAGGAGCAACTTGCCTAACCTGTTGCTTGCCTCCCGCCCCATGCCCACACCCCACCTTCCTAGCTGTCAAATGCTAATTTTGGGGGGGTTATACTCTCTGCAAGATGGATGATATGCTCGGGGAAGAGTCCTTTCTCCTACCCTCAGGGTGCAACATGATCTGTCTAGACCAATCACGCCAATGCTGTTTCTTTTGCCAGGGATGGCCTTGGCTGTGGAGAAATAATACAGTTCTGGTCAGCGAGTCGGGAGAGGGTCTACTGAGGCATTTAGGGAAAAGTTTTCTCTGACCGAAAGCTAATATGAATAAATAGGCCTGTTATTTCCGTGAACAATGTCAGAGGTACATGAGTTACCTGGAACCATGGCAGCCATTTTACAAACAAAAAGGAACAAGCATCTGATGGTAACAGAAGAGAAAGATGGAAAGACTTGAGTCCTAGATGATGTAGAGCAGCCGAATTAACCACTTCTGAAACTGCCTTGCCTTTGGGAGTCTGGTCATGAATTCTAATGTCTGTCCTTATTGATCAGTCTACTTGTGAATCTGGTAGTTTGGCACTTTGAGAACGTCCAAGGTAGTGTGCCTCTGTGACTATATTTCCCTTGCAGCAGAATTTAGGTGATCAGTGAGGTTCTTCCTATGAGATGCATTCATATGATATTTGTAAGGAGGGACTGTGGGGAAGGCTGATTTTTGTTTGTTTTATTTTTGGGGTTTTTTGTTTTTGTTTTGTTTTGTTTTGTTTTTCGCTTTGATGTTTTCTGAGAGCGGGTATGGAGATGTTGATATTTTCGCAACAGTATTAAAAGTCACTGACTAGTTTCAGGGTTATGGAGAGATAATTGTAGCCTAACCCCTCACTATTCTGGTGAGTGACAAGTGTAATAGCTCCTCTGGTGGGTCGGTTCCATAAGTGTTATTTTGGAATAATTCCTGGAAACCCAGCTTCGACCCAGCTCTACCACCTCTCTCTGTGATACTCTAAGCGCCAAATTTTTTTTTACATTAAATCTCTTTGTGCTTAAAATAACTAGAGTGGTTACTGTTTCTTACATGAAAGTGTTTATGACTGTTAGCTTCCTATTATTTGTAGCTTAAATAATTGTGGTTGAAACAATCACATACATAGTAAATAGTGGAGCTAGGATTTCAATCCAGGTCACGTGACAACAGATCCATAGCTCTTTCCGTTGTACCACATCTAGGATGTCAATAAGAGCTATAGTTCAGTTTCTGGAAGATTACTCTATTTTTTTTTCTTTTTTGTCTCCTTTTCCCTTTGTCTCCTGTAGTTGCCTCCCAGCAGGTACCTCTATCTCTCTTCCCACCCTTGTCTTTTTAAACACAATTTATGTACTTTTATGGTTATGTCCTATTGTATAGATTATAGTATGACTTTGTTTCTCAGTACCTTCCAATGAATTGTTTGCCATTTGCTGTTCTGGACTGATGATGTATTTATGTCAGTTACTAGCTGATACAGTAATGCCCTCAGGGACTGATGACAGTTTTGTTTTTTGTTTTTGTTTTTGTTTTTTTTAAACAAATCCATTTGCCCTTTCACTCAACCGTCCCTCAAAGTCTGTAGACTTGTCACTTTATGGTTGTCATTTGTTGCCTTTGTTGTCATTATAATACACTTTATGGGTTCTAAACTGTCTCTGCTACTTCTGCTTCTGCAGCTTGGTGCACCATTTCTGCTGTATACCAGCCATTCTCTAACGTCTTTAGCGATTTTTGCATTCATTTTCCCCCTTTGTATCCATTGGCTTCCTTCTCCTATCTGCTGTACTCCATGCTTCTTGCACTTTGCCCTACTAACTTGGTGTTTATGGCTATTGTCAGCCTTTAAGAATGCTTCTTTCTTTCTGGAATATGTAATAGAATTTGCAACCAGGGTTTAGTCTTTGAGACTTCCTCCTTCCAGATATTTGTGATTGCTTTTAGCACTGGTAACCGCTCCTGCTTGATTTGCTCTTTGAGTTGCTTCCAGAGATAAGATAGAACAATGCAACATGACATCCAGGTTTGCCAAGGTTGTTTTTGTTTTTTTGTGGGGTTTTTTTTTTTTTTTTGGCTCCTACAAAACTGATTGGCTCAGACAAAACTTGTGTCTGCTTATAATGAAGCACACCTTGATAGCAATTTAAGACTCTCAACCTACCACGTATTTCTCTTGTTCTAGAAAATGTCGGTATATGAGAAATTGAAAAGTTGAAAGTCTTTTAAGAAATAATGATTTTTTAAAATGGGTTTCATATTTTACCACAAGAACACTTCACATTTCTCCCTGACAAAGGAATCAGGAACTGTTCAAAGCCTTTGTGAATGATACATTAATATTCAGGGCCGCTCACCCAATATTGCCTTGTTATTTTCAAGTTGAAAACTTTAAATACGGCAGCATTTAAAAAGCAACACATGGAGCTCGAAAGGATGTCACCTTCATTCCTGGGTTGCTCATCCCCCCTGGAGTTGCTGGCCTGCAAGTTCTAAGGGAGTGTGTTCCAGAAAGGGGGAAACACACAATTTTAACATCAAAGGAGAAACAAAGGGGAAAGGGGCTGTTTTTCTTTTTCCGCGCTGCCCCCTGGTGGCAAAGGCACAGCAGACAGCAAAGGCCTTCAGCAAAGATTCGTGCTGCGTGACGCTGCCGGTGACTGGTAAGAGGGTCTCCAACCAGTCTGTGCCGTCCGTGTGCGCTTCTGAAAGGGAAGAGCACGGTGTCGGGCCTGCTAATTGCATTTCGCTTCCCGGCCGCATCTGTCCCTATCATAGCAGCGCCAGGCTCTACCAGCCCCGTCAATACTTGTATATTAACAAGAGACAATCGATGGAAAAATGAAAAAGGAAAGTCAAGGCAATTAGGCTAAAGCTACTGCTTATGAGTTTTCAATAATTACTTTCGCTTCCTCTTGTTTTCCCATCTCCAGAAAAAATAGGGCCTGATTGAAGGACCTGGTCGTGTTTGACTGAGGACATGTCAAAATTATACAAAGCCAGGCAGGAAATAAAATTAAGCTGTATTTGTTTTAGAGCAGTCGGAGGGGCTTCGCACCCCCGCACGGGAAGAATAGGCGTTGATTTCAGCGTGCCCATTAGCAGCTGTGGCATTGTTGGTACCTGTTTTCATGTCATCAGTTTTTGCACCACCGGCAGAAGCCCACTCAAAAGCACTGTGACATGTCATGTATCAAAGCTCCAGAGGAGGACAGCGAATGCATTTTCTCCCAGAAGCAGGATCTTTGTGGAAATTAGATGTCATCCTTTAAAAAACCGTGAAATAACTCAAAATCTCATGGCTGCCTGCATGGACCACACTTTGGACAGTGTTCTTTGTGGCCCTAATTGGCAGGGATTACCATCTATTTATTGGGCTTCCAGAGGTGGACTAGGCCCAGGTTCGGTTTCGAGCCCCTTTGACATTTTTTGTGCCCCCGGTGCTAGAAGCCCTGTCAGAGCCACCCTGTATCTGCCTGTTGCAAATGAGGTTGCTGTGTCTGTCTCTTAGGAGAAGGGGGAAAAAAAACCAGAGGAATCCCTAGTTTGGGAGAGATAAATCTAGGGAGGAGAGTGAGAGAGATATTTCATGTTTTATGTCCATTTACAGTCTTCATTTGCGCTTTTTCTGTCAGCTCAAAGCACTTTATAAACTTTACAACCAAATTATGTACCAACATCATTTCATTCACTGCTGATATGTAGCTGTAAAACATCTGCCAGGTACATATTTCCTAGAGACCCAAAAAAAAAAAAAAAAAGTAGAAGAAAATTAGACCTTGTTAAACATACACAGAAAATTTAGATATGCAAGAATATAATATGAAGCTATTTATTGAACATCTTTTACGTATAAAGCATCATAGAGGATTACCTGGATACAGGAAATAATAAACTCTCTGCCTTGAAATAATAAACTCTTTGCCTCCCCTCCAAGTTTGAAAATCAGAAGTGACCGATGGGGCCGAGATTCGAATCCAGGACAGTCCGATTGCAAAGCACAAGCTCTTAACTCTTTTATTACATTTCAATTTTTACTTGGAGTTTAATAAAAAGACACCGTAGGGGAAGACAAAGGGTTTGAAGCATGGTTTTTACTTGTGAACTCCGACCTAAGTGATGATAATGATGCCAGGGCGTGGGGATGGGGAGTATGAATGAAACACATACCCCCAAAGGCATTGACAAGTAAGATGAGGAGGTACCTGTGTGCTAGAGCTATGGTCAGAGTTGTTCTTTATTTTTACTCTGACAACCAGTCTTCTGTTATTCCACACTGATTTGGCTTGCCCACGGGAATCCCTTCTCTCTGTTCAACTTCCAGCAAGTAAAACCACTCATGGCTGGTGATTCGGGTCTGGCATTTTTGTGAGCTTAGGTCAGGGCCCCCAGAAGATTCCGGGTACCCCTTAGATTAGCCGAGGCAAAGGTACTGCAAATGCAGCTAAGCCCAGACACATCTGGTGGCTGCATTCTTGGCTGCTTATTGCCCATGATCCCAAATGTTTGGAAGGTTCTAGCTGATGCTTCCATGGAGAAAATAGTACATAATAAGCATTTGTTCCTTTACTTAAAAAAAAAAAAAAAGTTATTCTAAATACATAATCACTTCTGGATTAGATATGTTTAGAAATTTGCCAAGGGGATAATTTCTGAAAGCTCATTTTTTTCCGCTTCTCCCTAGACCTATTTTATTTAGAAATTGCAAAGGAAGCTTTTTTTCTGCTTCTCTGCTTTTTTAAAAAAAATGTGTTTGTTGCTTCAATTGTCACTCCATATGTTTTGTCTTTGTGGTTTCCATTTTTATTCTGTTGAAGTTTGTGTACCAAGTACCAAATAGAGTGATGGAATATTATGCAACCATTAAGGCAGAATAGTTTAATTTTGTGGTAAGAGCTTCAAGGCGAGCACAGCCACCAGGTTTGAATCTTAGCTATGTTCCAAATTAACTAGCATCTTCCATAAGTTACTTAAACGTTCTAGCTTTTATTTATTTAAAAAATTTTTTTAATGTTTTATTTATTTCTGAGAGAGAGAAACCGCGTGAGCAGAGGAGGGTCAGAGAGAGAAGGAGACACAGAATCTGAAGCAGGCTCCAGGCTCTGAGCTAGCTTTCAGCATAGAGCCTGACGTGGGGCTCGAACCCACGAACCTTGAGATCATGACCTGAGCCGAAGTCGGACGCTTAACCGACTGAGCCACCAGGCGCCCCCTAGTTTTAATTTTTTTTTAATCTATAAAATAAGAATAATAGAAGTGTCTATCTTACAGGTTTGTTATGAAGATTATCTGAGCTGACATAGTGTCTTATACACAGTGCTTTAAAAATGACAGCCTGTTGGGGCGCCTGGGTAGCTCAGTCGGTAAGTGTCCGACTTCAGCTCAGGTCATGATCTCACGGTTCGTGGGTTCGAGCCCCACGTTGGGCTCTGTGCTGACAGCCAGCTCAGAGCCTGGAGCCTGTTTCAGATTCAGTGTCTCCCTCTCTCTGACCCTCCCCTGCTCACGCTCTCTCTCTCTTTCTCTCTCAGAAATAAATTAAAAAAAAAAAAATGACAGCCTGTTTAGTCATGAGTACTGTTATTAAATTATATTCATGGAGGCACCTGGGTGGCTCAGTTGGTTAAGTGTCCAACCTCAGCTCAGGTCATGACCTCACGGTTCGTGGATTCAAGCCCCACGTCGGGCTCTGTGCTGACAGCTCGGAGCCTAGAGCCTGCTTCTGATTCTCTGTCTCCCTCTCTCTCTGTGCCCCCGCCCCCTGCGCGCGCTCTCTCTCTCTCTCTCTCTCTCTCTCTCTCTCTCTCTCTCTCTCAAAAATAAATATTAATAATAAAAAATTAAAATGGAAATTTTTTGAGAAAGAACTCATGGTGGTCGTTTTCACCATTGTGTATTTTGTGTCTAGTGTCTGCCAGAGGGTATCCCTTCAGTAAATATTTGTTGAATGAATGTATTTATTTCTTACTGTTCCGTGGGTTCCAGTTATGCTAATAGAAATTTTCTGTTATAATAGGGTGGGAAAACTATTTTAAAAGCATTATCTCAGACTTCCTAGAGGCGTACAATTCACAGAAGGTAACAAATACTAAGAAAATGTTTCTCCCATTACACGTGCACCTGGTTTGTTTGAAGGCCGTTCCACCTCACAGCCTTTGTTTGTTTGTTTATTCATTTTCGCTTTTTAATCCATCTAGGAAAATCCTAAGTGGGTTGATTTTCTGCTCCTCTTTCGGAACCACACCAAAGCTCTTCTTTTTCAGTTAGAGTGATTGCCAGATCCAGGTTACAGAGAGAGCGTCAGTTATTTTGCTAGTTACATATCACCATAAAGCCTTACTGTAAACGAAGCAATATTCCAGTTTTTCCATTCAAAATATTATTGCCTGGCTAATTTAGGCCTAGATCCCTTCAGTGGTTTACTCAGCCTTAATTCTCTCAATGCCAGAGTCACTACCTAGTATGTTTCGGACCCGCTGAGCCATGGCGCCTCTCTGCCAAAGGCTGCATTATGTCACGTGAGGGGAGGGAGGAGCTTGATTCTGTGCCAGAGATTTTGCCTTCCGCTAAAAGTAGGCCTGGCATTCAGTGTTGACGTTCCTGAGGTTTTCTGGTAGCTCCATAATTCAGTGCTCATTTTTGAAAAAGCGACCTCAGCCAAATAGGATTGTAACGACACACAGGTTTATACAGAGACCAAAGAGAATGCAGAAACCTTATTACCTGTCGCTAAAGAATTTCAAAGTTGCAGAGATGCAGCCCATCTTTCCCATGATTCCTCATTCAGCCGGAAAACTGACAGAAGCCCATCTACCATGCTTCATATACGTCAGCACGGAATTGTCTCTTTCCTAAAGAGGGGATCCCTGAAGCACTTTGGAGAGAGCCCCAGAGAAAGACTCTGAAGAGAAGGAGAGAAGAAAACAAGTTCAGGGAAGAAGGACGTTACTCTAGTCCGATCCCAGCAGGGGCATGTTAGGACTCAGGGACATGAAGACAAGATAGGCTGTTTCAGGAGCACGTAGGCAGCCATCTACATCCCTCCCTCTGTGGTGGAAGTGACACACTAGATGCACTTAGTGAATCGTGCAGTGGCATTTTGTCACTCTGAAGGTCCGAGACTTCTTTCCTCTGAGTCCTTAAGTCAGGTTAACTCCAACTCGCTACTGATCCCATTTCTAAAATGTAATTACTGCTCTGTGTTAAGACCTCTTATTTTTTACTTTTATATAATATTGGAATGCATTGCAATGAACACACTGAGGGCCAGTTACTGTACACCCTAACAGAGTCTAGAATACACACAGCGATGTACTTAGCACAAAGAATAAATGGTAAGTAACATTCTGCTGACCTTTATCCTAAGCCAGGATACTGATTGAGGATAACCTGAAAAGTGTAGAAAGTGGCAAAGAGAGGCTCTTCATTTCTAGATGATGGTTCTTTACCAACTTGGGTCACTTTACCTGGATGCTTTTCTTTCTTCCATCCCTAAAGACCACCATGCATAACATAGTGATATAAAAAAAAAGTTGATGTCTGGGCACCTGGGTGGCTCAGTTGGCTGAGCGTCTGACTCTTGATTTTCGCTCAGGTCATGATCCCAGGGTTGTGGAATCAAGCCCCTCGTTGGTGAAACTTACTTAAGATCCTCTCTCTACCTCTCCCCCTACCCCTGCCCACTGCTCACATGCACATGCTCTCTTTTAATGTTTTTTTGTTTGTTTGTTTTTATTTCTAGGAGAGAGAGATAGAGACAGCGTGAGCAGGGGAGGGTCAGAGAGAGAGGGAGTCACAGACTGAAACAGACTCCAGGCTCTGAGCTGGCAGTCAGCACAGAGCCCGACGTGGGGCTCGAACCCACGAACTGCGAGATCACGACCTAAGCGAAGCCGGACGCTTAACCGACTAAGCCACCCAGGCGCCCCTCACATGCTCTCTTTTAAATTAAAAAAAAAAAAGGCAGGGGGGAGTTCAAAAGCATCACGTTTCAATTCTAAAATTTCAGCGGCAAATTCCTTATGTGTTCCTTAAGCCCTCCTTCCATATTTCCGTCAAATATCATTTAAATCCAACCTTTCTTTGAAGAATTTCCCCTAGGCTGTTCTGATGGTCAGTGTAAAACATTCTGTATTTTGAACATGAAAGGCAAGATATTTAAGATATTTAATAATTTGTGAATTGGTTTTGAAATTCACATACACTGCAGTGTCTGTTGGTAAAATGATAATGATGTATCTTTCTGACCTTTACGTACTGAATTGCTCGTCTCAAAAATAAAGGTGGTTTGAGCTATTTTGCCCCTCCTAGGATCAGACCAAGCATGCAACCTAAGTTAGCTCTCAGTGGCTCTTTACCCGCAGCTCAACAGAACTGTTCCTATTCTGAGGCAGGGTCCAAAATCTGTATGATTCAGCAAGAAAACCCAGCAACTAGGGAGAATATTTATTATTTTCTAGCCTATGAGCCATCACCACATAATTGCAGCATCTACATTCTGATTAAAATTTTAGTCTTTTAGATTTAGAATAACTTGTTAGCTTTTTGCTCCCTGTTCTTACGGTGAAAAAGAAGACTCTACTTCAGAGGCTAGGAGAACAGTAGATTTTCCCTTCCTCTGGGTATTTCCCTTAAGCCTTCTTTTTGTGCTGGGGCAACCCCTTTATTTGCAGATCTAGGAACTGCTGGTGTCATATGAGCTGAGGCACTGCAAAGCCTGTGTTGCTCCGAAACACATTTTACTAGAGGGCTCTTGGCTGGCTCGGTCAGTAGAGTGTTCGACTCTTGATCTCGGAGTCATGAGTCCAAGCCTCACCATTGGGTATAGAGATTATTTATAAAAAATATTAAAAAGAAGGCAGACAAAATACTTTTTACTTGTCAGTTACTGAACTAACATCTTTCTACCCGTCCTTAGATGTCTACTACCAGAATCAATAGGTTGGATTAGTCAGTCAACCTGAGGAGGTTTTCTTCAGAAAGTTACTTGTTTAAAATTGTAGTTTTGGAGCACCTGGGTGGCTCAGTTGTTTAAGCATCTGACTTCGGCTCAGGTCGTGATTTCACGGTTCATGAGTTTAAGCCGCATGTCAGGCTCTGTGCTGACAGTGTAGAGCCTGGAGCCTGCTTCAGATTCTCTGTCTTCCTCTCTCTCTGCCCCTCCCCCGCTTGTACTCTTTGTGTGTGTGTTTCTCTCTCTCTCAAAAATAAGCAAACATTAAATTTTTTTTAAAATTGTAGTTTTGGGGCACCTGGTTGGCTCAATTGTTTGAGCATCCCAACTCTTGATCTTGGCTCATGTCATGATCTCAGGGTTGTGGGACTGAGCTCTGCATTAGGCTCCATGTGAAGCCTACTTAAGATTCCTTCTCTCCCTCTCTCTCTTCCTCTCTCTCTCAACCCCTCTCCCCAACCTGCACTCTTTCTTTCTCTTAAAAAAAATTGTGTAGTTTTGAAGGAAGAACTCAGATTGATCCTAGAGGTCTATAATGACTCTTCTTCATTAATACACTTTATGTATAAACTAGAACAGGCTTCGAGAGAGAATGTGAAGCCTACTAGTGAATGAGCCCCTGTGATGAGAGACACCACGTGATTGGGAAGTCTCAGTTGGAAAGCCCCAAATTGGGAAGTCATTTCTTAGTTTCATTAGAGGGTCCGCAAAGTCACTCCCATGTTCAGAGATTCACTAGAAGGACTCAGCATGTAGTTGTACCCATGGCTAAGATTGATTACAGTAAGGAGACACATTCTGCTGATAAAGAGAAGAAACACAGGTGAGGTCTGTAGGGTTCCTGTACTGGCTTTCCTCTCTCCCTCCCATGAGGGGGATCCCAAAGCACACCCTTCTCACAGCAACAGAAATGCAACAATGTGTATGAGAGATTCAGCACCCAAGGTCAGGGACTGGTCACTTGGGCACACAGGTTCCCTCAGTGTAGCATATGCCAAAATTTCAGAATCCAAGAAGAAAAGCCAAGTATTTCACATAAACCACATTGTTTGTACAAGGGCAGTAAACCACCCTTATCATTTAGGGAAAGGTGAGAACACTTTCCAAATACTAGCCAGAGCCCAACTTTACAAGCAAACCCTTCTGAAGACAGCAGCCTCAGCCTTGCTATTTTAGCTGTTTTCTGTACAAGGGTACTAAGCTTTGGGGGGTTTTGCAAGCCAGCTAAAGGGCAACATGACAGCAGCCGGAACCGTTGGCTTTACATACAATATCTGTTCTCATAGATATGATACACTTTCGTCCTTACGTCAGTAAAGATGATTCGTTGTGGTAGAAATTTGGGAGATCTTCGTTACTCAGAAATTAGAATCAGAAGAGCCTAGTCTCATGCTCTTCTTTCTTTTAGGAACCCCTGCCTTCCCTGGGAGCCTTCAGGGAAGCCCAAGGGTGATGAAAAGGAGAGACATTTCCTCCAGGTGGCCTGCTTTATAATTTCATCCACACCTCTGGGTCCTGATGGATGGTAGCCTATATTAAAAGACTTTATGTATTAATCAGACTGAAGATTTCTAAAAATGTGAATTAATTGTTTTAAGTTTTCTTCCATCCATGTCATAAGTAATTTGATCTGGTCAGACTTCAAAGGGATGGTATTATGTCTGAAATTCCCTAGTTTAAGCAACAGACAGAATCCAGGGTGAAGTGGTATTTTAATATATCAATGGTACATGATTCTTTTTCCACATTAATTAGTTCCCTTTTTATGGTACCTTGAGGTTTGGTAAAAAATGGAAAATCCCAGTCACTTGTTGAACATATTTTGCCCTCTCTTTTTGGCCTCTCTAAATGTTAGTTAGCTTTTTCTTTGCCAGTGGATTTTCTTGCCATGAAAACTAAACAGATAAGCCTCTGAGACCAAAATGATATCTCTGGAAATTTATCTGAAGTGAAGGAAAGCCACGAGACCTAATGCTGTGATTTTTTAGTCATCTGTAGAGAAGGGAGTGTGCGTTAGAATGATCTGGGAATTTAGAACACATAGGCCTTCCCTTCTCTACTGCCTCTGCCTCCCACTGTCCCCAAGATTATGGATTCTGTATGCCCTTAGTAGTGAGCCACTGTTATTAACAGTAATGGAAATTTGTATTTCAAGCATATTCAGATATCAGTATGTTTAAGAATCATTCATTGACCTAAGACACTTTTTCCATTGTGTCCAATAGAATACCAGTTTCTAAGGGAGTTTTAGGCTATTTTGGGGTTATATGTGCTTCCCTGGATGGATACTCAGAGTACCCTTGGTAGCTTACTGGTTTCTTCTGGAATGAATATATGGAGAAAGCAGAGATACCAATGGTGCATCATTCTGTGGGGAGGCCTGTTTTAAAATAAGATAGCACGGGACATGAGAGATGAGTAGCTGATGTGTGAGGAAATTATAGACTTATTTTGAACTTCTTCAATGGAAAGACCTCAGAAAACCAGTTTTTGAGAAAGGCAAAGATTATTGAAATGCAAGAGTCGACCCTCTTGGAGAAGTTATTTGTATTTTCTGCACACGCGTGTCTATTAGCATGAAGGAAGACCATCACACAGAAAGTAATTTTTCCCCCTGACCTGGTCTACTGGACCCTTTAAGTTTCTTGTTTCATCGAAGATCATCAAAATATTTGGAAAGCCAGTGTATTTCTTTAGTTGCTTGCATGAAGTTAGGGCCTGTCTTTCTCCGTTTCCAACAAAGTGACGTTTATTTGCATTTCTCTGGTAGTTATTCATAACTGCACTTAGCGTTCACCATTCCCAAATGTTACAA
This sequence comes from Proteles cristata cristata, assembly GCA_017311185.1. NCBI lineage: Eukaryota > Metazoa > Chordata > Mammalia > Carnivora > Hyaenidae > Proteles > Proteles cristata. The sequence continues at coordinate 1,017,410 of JAESUZ010004246.1, forward strand.
TTAAGTCATTTGAGATTCTGGTCACATTTTGAAGCAGATGTAACAAATTACAGCTCAAGGCTTCTGCTTGAAATCTAGAGTTCCAATTAGTCAAATATCCGGGGTGGGAAGGGTTAGCGAGGGAAAGACCCAAGAAAACACACTGCCCAAAATAGTTTGAAATTTCCTTGCTGCTTTGCCTCCACCCAAATTTGATTTGTCAGCATGTAAGAGGGTGTTACATCTTCTGAGAAACTGCTTGGTTTCCATTTCATTCAAGTGTAATTGGTTTTCATGGGCTGAATTGAAGCGGGAAAGCAAAAGTTCGATGGGTGACGTAAGTGAGCAAATAACTCCATGTAGAACAGTATCTTGGCTTGAGTACTTGTTAGTTTTTGTTCTTCACATCCATCAAAACCACAGTTTCCTGTTATAGCTCTTTTCGTCAGACTGGTCTTCGCATGTTGTCTTAAAATACAAGTGTGAAATACATCTAACTTTTCACGTTAATGTGTTTTCAGGAGCCCCTGAAACTACTCTCTTGCCTGTTGCCTCTCATTTGGGCTACCTCCCATATGAGAGCTGCTGAGTTTTCTCATTTGTTTTCCTTAGGACCAGCATCTAAAAATCTCTTCTTCCAGCTAGTCATCCTTTCTCCAGGACATATGCAACATGTATGCATTGAGTTGCTTTCTTTCACTGCAGTGCAATCTAAGGGAAGCTCTGGAATCAAGAAGGAGTCAAGGAAGGAGCGTGGGAGCCAGAGTCTGAGTCGTCCTGGGTTCACAGCTGGCGCTGTCGCCCTCCGCCTCTGTGAGTTTGGTCAGGTCAGCTAACTGTGCAGAGCGGTGATATTCACGTCGTAGAAGGAGAAGGGGGATCAAGGGCACCCATCGTTCTGAGATGATTGCTTTCCTCCTGTGTCCATTTTTTTCGGCACATGCATTCTTTCATCCATCCGTTAAGAATATGCGTGGAGCAGTTATGCTGTGTCCAGCCCCTGTGCGAACACACCAGTGCTGTCAAGGTGGATGGACACGGTCTGCACTGTTAACGATGCCTACAGCATAGTGGGATAAATGGACATTAAATAGCAGTTACAAGTACAGTCACTGTTAAAGAGCAAAAAAGAGTGAGTACAGAATGATAAGCTGTCTTAGTTCATTTGGGCGGCTCTAACAGTATATCATCGACTGCATAAACAGCGGACATTTATTTCTCACAGTTCTGGAGGCTGGGAAGTGCAAGATCAAGGCACCAGCACATTAAATGTCTGGTGAGAGTCTCCCTCCTGGTCAATAGATGGCGGTCCTCTTGTATCTTCACGTGGCAGAAGGGGCAACGGAGATTTCTGGGGTCTCTTTTACAGGGACACCAATCCATTCATAAGGGCTCTACCCTTATGACCTAGTCACCTCCCCAAAAGCCCCACTTCCAAATACCATCACATTGAGAATTAGGTTTTTGTTGGTTTGTTTGGTTTCTTGCGGGTGGGGATTAGGGTTTACTGTATGAATTTTAGGGGGACACAGTCAGTCTGTGGCCATCAAAGTTTTGTTTGGTTGGTTTTGGCAGGGAGAGAGAGAGACTGAGACAAGTCTCGGACAGCTTTGCTCAGGAAATAAGTGTTAGCCTAACGGGACGTTGTCATGGAAAGTGAGCTACAGTAGGCCGTGCCTTGCTGCCTTTAGCAAATTTTACGAGTCTTTCACCGGAGACTGTGTTTTCCAATTTGTCTCAACCTTTGAACCCTCCTCTGGCCCCGTCAGACAGGATCATCCGGCCCCATGGTTGGTTGGTGTTACCCTGCCTGAGAGGAGCCTGCTTCCCTTCTCTGGGATGTGGTCATGCCTGCCACTCTGACTCTGTCCTTTTATCCTGCGGAATACTCTAGATGGTTTTTTTTTTTCCTCCAGTGTGTTGACCATCTCTTTCAGAGATCAAAGAGCTTAATCTTTTTAGAATGTGCTTTATTTGTGTGTTCTGAATCTTTTCAGCCTAAATTTATGAATATAGTAATCTTTCATCTATTAAGAATGTGGACACCGAGAAGTTGAAAAAACTGTTCTCTTCCCAAGGCCAATTCTGTAGTCTTCATGGTACCTGTTTACTTTTAAAAATCTGCTACCTTAAAGTGATCTCACTGAAGTGGGGCCTGGAAAATATTCATTGTTGTATCACTAGCACAACCAAGAATATGACGCAGGGGAGGTACTTGATAAGATGTTTTTAAGTAAGGAAACATACTAACAGACATTCAAGGATGAGCTTAGATTCCACCTAAACAACAAACAAAAACTCTAGAAATGAGAAACGTTGATGTCTAATAGGTCTAGTAAGATGTCATTAGTGCTGTAGAGATGCGCCGGAGGAAGTAACTGACCTCTACACGGGAGGTCCAGAAGGCCTCTATGACCGTGATACCATTGTCTTCGTCCGTTCAGGCTGCTTTAAGAAAATACTAGACTGGGCAGCTTATAAGCAACAGAAATTAATTTCTCAGAGTTCTGGAAGGTGGAAGTCATAGTTAGAGCGCCAGCATGTGTGGGTGAGGGCTTTCTTCCAGGTTGCGGACTTCTTGTATCCTCACCATCCCAAGGGAAGAAGGGGGAAAGAACTCTGTGGGATCTTTTTCATATGAGCACTCATCCCATTTTCAGGGCTTTACTTTCATGACCTAATCACTTCCCAAAGGCAACACCTACTAATACCATTACCTTCAGGGTTGGGGTTTCAAATCGATTTGGCGGGACACGAGCATTCAGACCATAGCGATTATTTACATAAATCTTGAAGGATGACAAGGACTTCTCCCCATGAACAAGGAAGGAATCACACTCTAACTTGAGAAATGTAATGTAGACCGCATTAGCGTTGGAAGGGTTCTCACACATTTGCAGAACTCACGGAACCCAAGAGTGCTAGGTATGCGTAGAGGTGTGGGGAACATGAGGCTCAAGGGAGGGGCCATCGCTGCACCCCGGGGGGGGGGGTGGGGGCGGGCCTGTAAAGTAGAGCAAGTCTGGACTCTATGAGTTGGGGAGCATTGAAGGAATTGAAGTCAAAGAATGATTGGAATGTAAAGAAGCCAGTGGAGGAAAGGAAAGAGGAAATGATAATGGTGCCTAAGGACAATGTGCCAGAACTGTATCTGTGCCCTGTACACACACTAACTCACTGAATCCCCACAACTCCTGAATATTTTGAACTGGGCAACATTGAAGGCAAAGAGAATAGTTTCTTATAGGAGGTTGGTTGGGAAATGATGGGGTCTTGAGCTAAGATCATTTGAGTTAAGGCTGGGGTGATGGCGTCTCATCAGCAGAATTGACGGGTCTTAGACAGTCTGCTGGAGGTGAAAGAGGGGCAGGAGGCCAGGACAGCCTGTCCAGTTCTGCCTCGGACAGTTCCATGTGGCAGTGCCTTTCTCTGCACTGGAGACTATACGAGCAGGAGCAGGCTTCAGGGCAAAGATGTTAAGTTTAGGTTTGAACTTGACGTCTTTGGTCCCGATGAGATACAAAGGGGGAGTGCACTGGTTACGGATACCTCTCAGGAGCTCAAGCGTAGTGTAGGAGGCATATGTCAGGGAGCCGGTGATGTTTGGGTAGTGGTTGAAGCCATGGCAATAGTCGAAATGGACGAGGGACTTTATCAAGTAAGGATGACACATTAGAGAATATCCTCACTTAAGGAATGGTCAGAGAAAGAGGACTAAGATATGACTGCAAACTACTATAGTTCTTTACCACGATGCAATGTTCAGACGTCATGAATGTTCAGGATTGATGGATTCATGAGGTGACCTACTATGAAAGATACATCGTAACGCTTTAAAATCCAACTTGATTTTATTTTAAATTTAATCCTAGCAAATAGGATAAAACATGCCATGCCTAGTTAGTAATAAGCCATCAGTTAATAAAAGTTATTACATTTGACTATATTTCTCTCTCTCTCTCTTAGAATTCAAAAGGGCTGCTAAGTATTGTTTCTAAAATCCAGGTCTACAGCTGTTCAAAGAAACTGAATTGACAATTTCGCTTTCTCTACATACCTATTCTTGCTCTTAACAAGGAAGAAGGGTTCACCTTTTCCCACAGATTTAGAAATACTGTTTTTATAGTTGCTGATTAGTAAACGTTTATTGAAAATGATTATTTTTCTACAGAGAAAGAAAGTCTTGCATAAAGGCCGACCCTGCATTTCTCTCATATACCTTTCTCCGTAAACATAGTCTATTTCACATACAATCCCTCTGCTGAGAATCAGACCAAAGACCACCAGAAAGTCAGTGCTAACAAATCCTCTGTTCACTGGCTTTGTTTACGAGGCCTACTAGATGCTGTAGAAAGTTCTTCACAACATTAGAAAGCCATAGGAAGCAATCAGTAAGCCTTCTGTGTAGAATTTTTTTAAAAAAGTTACAGCATATTAACAGCGATGCTAAATTCCATTTGCTGAATGCTTATGATGCACTGGGTTCTATACAGATAGGCATGGTGCATGTCTTCTCTCTTCCCCTCACCACTGAGTGTCCACACGTGCTCAATAGCCCAGGCTCTTTTTTCAGATGCTCCCATTTGTAATTTCTTCACGTCTTGACTCAAGGTGGAATGTCAACTCTGAATATCTTGCCCTTCCTTCTCCGTGGTGCCTCTTCATCCTCCAGGCTCATTTCCCCACAGTCTGCATGGTGGCTCCCTTCCCCGGGAAATCATTGAGAAAACAATCTTGATACCAATGAAGTATGTGGATGAAGAAAAACATTATCATTCTGTTCCAACACGGCAGCCTTTCCTGGTTCCACAGCCTCCAGTCATTTTCCTCCTGCTAGATATTCATACAATACCGTGTGGACTCATTTGTATTCTGCTTTTCCTCTCACACATATTTTTTCATATTTCCATATAATTTTCATAATTATCATTTTCATCATAAAACCAGTATTACCCCATTACAGAAAACAAATCACCCATAATTGCCATCTTGATGACACTCGTTGCTTGTTTTCTCTCTGTACCTGTGTTACAAGTTAAGGGGAAGGGCGGGTATGTTAAATAGCCAAAGAAGCCTCCATTGACACTTTGTTTTTGTTTTGATAGTGTTCACTTTAAAAGAAAAGTTCTTGGGGCACCTGGGTGGCCCAGTTGGTTCAGCGTCCTCGGGCTTCATTCAGCTCAGGTCATGAGTTTTTATCCAGCCCTGAGCCGGGCTCTGTGCTGACAGCTCGGAGCCTGAAGCCTGCTTCCCATTTGGTGTCTCCCTTCCTTTCTATCCCTCCCCTGCTTGCATTCTGTCTCTCTCTCTGTCTCTCAAAAATAAATGCACATAATTTTTTTTAATTTATTATTATTATTATTATTTTTAGTATTTGGGTGGGATTTGATTATTTAGTTTAGGACAGTCACCGTGGCTGTAGTCAAAGACTTCTGGAGCCATGTGTGGAAAATACTAAACCCAGGCTTCCAAGAGGACACAGGGGAAATGGCATGATCACGATTGTCTGGATGTGCTTTAAAAATATGTATTAAAGGACTAAATATGTTCCCTGGCTTCACTGTACGTGACTGCTAAATCCGTGCAATCGGTTGGTTGAGATTTTGTTTTCTGTTTGTTTTCTGCTTAAGAGGATAAGCAGATGCCGACATTCTACCTTTATACAGAGGAGACCACTCTCTCTGCCCAGACCCCCTTCCTACACGTGAGGGTAGCGGATCCTATACTTTAAAACACTATTATAATGGGGAAATGATGTAATGTTGAATGTAAGCCATTGAACATAAGTTGCATTTTATGGCTCCCGTTAAATTGCTCAGGATTTTTCTGCTGAGTTAGAGAAGAGAGGAGGAGAAAGTCATTTTAGGAAAAAAAAAAAATACGAAACATCTCGTTTTTTTAAGATGTAGATGCTGTTTGCTTCATGATTTAGATGTTTAAAGGAGTATCCAGAGGACACTTCAGCTTTAGAAGGGCCCGAGTTGAGACGGGAGAGAAGACCTATCTCAGCTCTTTTCCTGAGAGGCTGTAGAGTCCTCCCTAAGAGTGACTTCTTTATACTGCGCTAACAAGATAATGGATTCTTCAAAGAGTCATCACACCCCACTGGTTCTATTTCTTCAGAGAACCCTGACTAATATAGTACTATTATTATCCCCATTTTCAAACAGACAAGGAGACAGAGTCTTTTTTTTTAATAGTTTACTGTCAAGTTGGTTTCCATATAACACCCAGTGCTCATCCCCACAAGTGCCCTCCTCCATGCCCATCACCTCCCTTCTCCTCTCCCCCACCCATATCAGCCCTCAGTTTGTTCCTGGCATTCAAGAGTCTCTCATGGTTTGCCTCCCTCCCTCTCCCCACTATTTTTCCCCTTCTTCTCCCCCATGGTCCTCCCTTAAGTTCCTTCTAATCCACCTATATGTGCAAACATATGGTATCTGTCTTTCTCTGCCTGACTTATTTCGCTCAGCATAACACCCTTAAGTTCCATCCATGTTGCTACACATGGCCAGTTTTCATTCTTTCTCATTGCCATGTAGTATCCCATTGTATAGATGAACCACATCTTCTTGATCTGTTTGAAGGAGACGGAGTCATTAAAAAAAGGTAAATAACTTGCTTGAGTTGACAAAGCAAGTAAATTGTGAAACAGGGATTGGAACTCAGGCCAACTGGATCCAGATTCTTCTTTCTTAACAGGTTACAGAAGGATCACTTTCATGATTGCTTTAACTTTCTATTCAGGCAGGAAATGCCAAATGGCCGGCCTTTTTGGGAAACCTCTTCAGTGCTGCAGCTGTGACTGACCCAGAAGGAGAGTTAAGAAGCTAGCATAAAATAATGAAATCAATGTGTTATTTATTCATTGGATTGAATGGATATTTATTGAATACCTGTGATCTCTCAGGCATCATGCCAGGCACTAAGGGTGTAAAAATGGAAAGACCAGGGTTCTGTCCCCAAGGGTCATGTCCCACTGTCTAGAGGAGACAGACATGCAAACCAGCAGGTACACAACAGAAACGAGAGAGTTTCTGTAGTGAAATATGTACAAACGGAGTGAGAGCACTAGAAAGGAACACATATTCTTCTTTTTCACCCCTATTTTATGTATTTGTATATTTTTTTAATGTTTATTTTTGAGAGAGAGACCATGTTCAAGCAGGGGATGGGCAGAGAGAGAGGGAGACACAGAATCTGAAGCAGGCTCCAGGCTCTGAGCTGTCAGCACAGAGTCCGACGTTTGGACTCAAACCCACAAACCGTGAGATCATGATCTGAGCCAAAATCAAGAGTCGGACGCTTAACCCACCGAGCCATCCAGGTGCCCCTGTGTACATTTTCAATAAGTAAAACAGAAGCATGATATACAGTTGTACTCTGGAAAGTGTGGGTAGGTGTGTATGAGCATGGTATGTGTATATATAAAGGAGCCTTAATTTTTTCTTACCTGGATACTCAAGGGATTCTTAATCTTTGAAGTTTAATGACATAGCTAAAATACATAGTATTTTTTCTGTAATATATCCTGCTTTCTCAATCTTTAGATTATAAAGAGTATAAAGATCATGTTGTTCTTAAGGGTGAATCAAGAATTAAAGTGCTTTATTGGTTTAAACTACTTAAGGAAGAAGTGTTGGAAACTTTGAGGCAGTTCCAGAAGGTGGGGAATAATAAGGAGAAGGGCCAGTGCAACCTTAGAGGCTAGGGAGTTTGAAATACAATGAAATTCTGTGGGATTCAGGGATTACTTCCCGGACCAAAGATTCCCTCTCTCTAGCTTATAACTGTGTCTGAAATTATGCCATTAAAATCTACTGGATGAAGTCACTTTGCTCTAAATTGTGTTCCCTAGAATTTCATTATTTTGTAAAATGTTAAAAGATGTTCTAGGCAGGGAAATAGTTCCATAAGTAAATAATAAGATTGGAAAACACGACAGCTAATACCCTTCTTAGTAATTCATTACTCCTTCCAATAGTGAAGATCCTAGAATGTACCGTAAGAAAAAATAATCTTTATTTTTATTTATACCAGTACTTCCCACTGGTATAAATGTGACCCCATAATTCTTTTTCTCGTGGAATATTAGATTAAGGTATTATTTCTCTGAATAGTCTTCCTTTAAAATTTCAATATAGCAGGTCAGGGAGAAGCTAATCAGTGATGATGATTAATTGTAACATTAATGATGTAGTAAATTAATACCTAAGCTTCAGTGGATATTTACTGTATCTCAGGCACGTATCTAAAATGGCTATCATGTATTATCTTATTTAAGTACAACAATCCTGTGACCTTCCTTATTCTACAGAGGAAGGAATTTAGGCTTGATGGGATCGCATACCTCTTTCCTGGCCACACAATTAGTAAATGACAGAGCTGGGATTTGGGCCTTGGGAGCATGATTCCTGAGGCTCGCTCTTTTTTTTTTTTTAATTATTTTTTAATATTTGTGTTTGAGAGAGAGAGAGAGAGAGAGTGATCAGGGGAGGGTCAGAGAGAGAGGGAGGTACAGAATCTGAAACAGGCTCCAGGCTCTGAGCTAGCTGTCAGCACAGAGCCTGATGAGGGGCTTGAACCCACAAACTGTGAGATCATGACCTGAGCTGAAGTAAGATGCTTAACCGACTGAGCCACCAAGGCACCCCCAGAGCCTCGGCTGGGTAATGCTACACATAAAGTTGTCAGGTGTGTACAGCCTAGAATCACTCCATCGTTGGCCCCTTCTCTCCATGCCAGCAAGCTGGGAGAAGCACCTTGCTGAGTCAGAGTCCTGATGATCAAGGACAGCAAGCAGTCAGGAGAGGGGGAGGCTGTCCCTGAGTGTCAGGGAGGAGGGGTGTGGTCAGAGTTCAGGAAGGAGTACTGTAGAAGAAAGTCAAGTGCGAGGGTGGTGGTTCACTCCACTCACTTTCCAGTTTGGTCTGCAGGTGGCTTCTAACAGAAGAAAGGAAGACACAAGAAATATAGGGAGGAAGAAAAAGTAAGAAAAGCAGAATATAGTTTAAAATTAATCATTGCCTCCAAGTCAGCACCAGTCGGACCAAAGATGAAAAGAGGACTAGTCAAATCCATACAGGGAAAGTCACTGGGAGCGTCTGTTTTTACACATCCTGTTGTGGTGCCCGGTTCCATGTAGTGAGACTCTTCATGGACCCCGTGGACACAGCAAATGGTATTGAGCCAGCAGATTTGGTACAACAGACACATTCAGAAAGCCTTGTCCTTTTTCAGCTGCTCTTTTGTAGTGAAGAGAGTAGCATTTCGGTGTAGTATCTGTGGACAGTAACTACATTTGAGAATGTGTAGTACTCTTAACACAGAAATTTTTTCAAAATACTGCTTTAGTAGTGATGGGATAGGATGAGGAAAGACATACACTATCATCACATTTTCCCTTAGTAGAATGTCAGTCCCTAGAGTGAGGGGGAAGCCCAGAGGGCTGTCCTATCACTGGGAAGCTGTGCCCTTCGAATCTCAGAACCTGTGTCTTCCAGGACAAGTCTCCTCTCCTCCTGCCTCTCTACCTGGTGTCACCCACACCTGTGCTTTCTCTCTGCCGCTCAGGTGACTTCCCTCTGCCCGGACGATTTGACCTTGTACCATTCAAGGCCTCATTATGGAAAGACACTGGTATCAAAGCCAGGCACCTGGGTCTCCTGGTTTTCATTCCTCCCTCATCTCCGCTGTACTACAAAGTCTTCTTTCCGAAAGAAAAGTCAGAATTAGCACAGCATGTCTAATGCCTTATCAGGCTGATTTAAGAGAAGTCTTTTTCCTAGACCACAGAAAGTTCTCTGTAACAAAAATATTTCCATGGCTTAGGAAACAGTCTCCTTATTGCAAGCAATACTTGATACAACAAAATTATAACAGGAAAAAAAAAGACACATATTATCTCTTGGATCTTCCCCTATCGATACGTAACCTATAATACCACCTTTACAACTTGATGGCAAAAATGAGACAGCCAGTTCGCAAACCCCACACGAAAATGTGCATGATTCAGCCTATCAGTGATCAGAGAGAGAGCAAACAAACTGATAAATTAAGAATTTAGTATTAACAACAAATCTACTGGGGCTTCAACCTCCCCTAATTAAGAAGTCTTAAAGGAAGATTAGCATTTTGTGTTGATGTTTACCTCTGAAATTTTGAACACAACAGTGTCAGCAGAAGATACCCTAAGGAGCATTTTTGGAAAAATCCCAACAATTGCATAGAGCCACACAGATGAAATGAATTAATTAGCTTGGATAACACTATTTCTTCTAAAGCATCTGAAATAGACTCCTGAAACTCATAAAAACCCTTGTATTTTCTAGCATATGTGAGAGTTTAAGGGTGCTTCAGAGCCTACTTTGAGAGATTTGCTATGAAACTCCCTTGATAAAATGAACTATTGCCAGAGTTAAAAAGAGGCTGCCTGCAGTATTATCCAATTCTCAGTGTCTTCATAGAACTGGAAAGAGACTTCAGAGCACTTCTAAACTATCTCTTTTTATCAAAGAGTGAACTGATATATAAATGGGTGGACAGAGCGAAAGTCCCATAGCCATTTAAGTGACAGAGCCAGGGCTAGACCCCAGATTGCTTACAAGATGAAGTTGATCGCTTTTCCCACCCGACCCACCATGTTGCTCGGCTAGCATTTGACTTACTTTACAGTGTCAAATCAACTTGATTGAGATAATAGCTCATAAGTGTTTTCTCTGTATGACTTGGCTCAGTTCTGAGTACCTCCCTATATGACCTACCAAGCAACACTATTTAACAAAGCAAACACTTTCACTTGGGTGCAGTGATTTTGACCGATACTGAAGATGCTGACCGAGTGGACAATTTAGGTTCTTTTTAGAAGGTTCTTCTTCTCCCTCCTCACATGAAACTTCCCTGAAGTGGCTTGCCAAGAAGCAGTGAGCAAAAGGCACGTGAAGAGATCATGTGAATGCCCTTCACTGACTCCTTGAGTTCCTCTCTTTCATGTCTGGACCTCTCCCGCTACATCTTTGAAACAGGTGAGAAAATGTGCAGGTGTGGGGTAACACCAGGTCGAGAGGTAAGAGGAATGGAGACTTGTCCTGGAAGACATGGGATTCTGAGATTCGAAGGGCACAGATGTCCAGCGCTTTGATAGCCCTCCCTCCCCTCTTCCTATATACTCTAGGAACTGACACACTGTTAAGGGAAAACCTTAATGAGATTATACATTGTATAATGTCATTGGGCACTTGGTTGTAGAAGGAACCAGAGCTCTGAGTGAGACCCAAGATGATACTGAAACCAGTGACAAGATTTTTTTTCTTGTTTCCGTATACATAAGGCCTTGTCCCAATATACAGTGACGGACTTATCAGTTTAAGTGATAAAATTTCAAATGCTGAAAGTTAACCTATTGGATTTGAACAGTATGAAATTGCTGACTTTCAACTATATTTTACCTGGAAAAGGGCAATTTCATATGGCTTAAGTTAAGCAATAAAAATCAACAAACGAGAGCCCGTATGTGCAAAAATGTCTGGTGGCTGGTGAATATTAAATGTTACTAGAAACAAAAAACTGAAACATAACCCATTTCCTTGCCTTTATCAAATCATAAGCCAACAGGTAGTCTTACCTTCTGCCAGAGGGATCATTGATTAATACAACCGCTAAGAATGGAAATATTTAAACTTAGTGTTTTTCACTTACAGATATTTATATCCAGATAGTGTACTAATATGTGAGTAAATATTTTTGCACAAATATGTTCATCACAGCTTGTTTATAGCAGCAGAAATTTAGAAACAAACTGGCAGTAGGAGAATGGTATTGTTCTACATCCGTATGATGTAGTGTTATATGGTGACTAAAATAATACTGACCACGGGTTTTTAATGATACTGAAAACTGTCTAGGATATAAGAAGGGAATAAAGTAACCAAAAACCATAAATACCTAGAAATAAACCTAACCAAAGTAGTGAAAAATCTATACACTGAAAACTATGGAAAGCTTATGAAAGAAATTGAAGCAGACACAAAAAAATGGAAAAATATTCCATGCTCCTGGATTGGAAAACAAATATTGTTAAAATGTCGATACTGCCTAAAGCAGTCTGCATATTTAATGAAGTCCCTATCAAAATAATACCACATTCTTCCCAGAGCTAGAACAAACAATCCTAAAATTTGTATGGAACCAGAAAAGACCTTGAAGAGCCAAAGCAATCTTGAAAGAGAAAACCAAAGCTGGAGGCATCACAATGCCAGACTTCAAACTGTATTACAAAGCTGTAATCATCAAGACACTCAGATCAATGGAACAGAATAGAGAACCCAGAAATGAGCCCCAAAACATGTTGCCAACCTAACCCTGACCTCTGACAAAGCAGGAAAGACTATCCATTGGAATAAAGATAGTCTCTTCAGCAAGTGGTGCTGGGAAAAGTGGACAGCAACATGCAGAAACATGAACCTGGACCACTTTCTTACACCATACACAAAAATAAACTCAAAATGGATGAAAGACGTAAACATAAGACAAGAAGCCATCAAAATCCTAGAGGAGAAAGCAGGCAAAAACCTCTTTGACCTCAGCTGCAACAACTTCTTACACAGTGCATCTCCAAAGGCAAGGGAAACAAAAGCAAAAATGAACTATTGGGACCTCATCAAAATAAAAAGCTTCTGCACAGTGAAGGAAGCAATCAGCAAAACTAAAAGGCAACTGACAGAATGGGAGAAGATATTTGTAAATGACACATCAGATAAAGGGTTAATATCCAAAATCTATAAAGAACTTGCTGAACTCAACACCCCAAAAAAACAAATAATCCAGTGAAGAAATGCGCAAAAGGCATGAATAGACACTTTTCCAAAGAAGATATCCAGGTGGCCAACAGACACATGAAAAAATACTCAACATCACTCATCATCAGGGAAATACAAATTGAAACCACACCACAGTGAGATACCACCTCACACCAGTCAGAATGGCTAAAATAAACAACTCAGGCAACAACAGATGTTGGCAAGGACGTGGAGAGAGAGGAAACCTTTTGTACTGCCTGTGGGAATGCAAACTGGTGCAGCTAATTTTCCATACTGGAAAACAGTACGAAGGTTCTTCAAAGAATTAAAAATAGAACTATCCTGCAGCCCAGCAATTACACTACTAGGTATTTCTCCAAGGGATACAAGTGTGCTGTTTCAAAGGGGTGCATACACCCCAGTGTTTATAGCAGCACTATCAACAATAGCCAAAGTATAGAAAGAGCCCAAATGTCCATCAATGGATGAGTGGCTAAAGATGATATGGTGCATATATACAATGGAATATTACTCATCAATCAAAAAGAATGAAGTCTTGCCATTTGCAACTGTGTGGATAGAACCAGAGGGTATTATACTAAGTGAAATTAGCCAGTCATAGAGAGAGAAATATACAACTTCACTCATATGAGGACTTTAAAAGATACAAAACAGATGAACATAAGGGAAGCAAAAGAGAGGGGGACAAAACATAAGAGACTCTTTTAACTATAGAGACCAAACAGGGTTGCTGGAGGGGCTGTTGGGGGGGAGCGATGGGCTAAATGGGTAAGGGGCATTAGGGAGGACCCTTGCTGGGATGAGCACTGGGTGTTATACGTAGAGTATGAGTCACTAGAATCTACTCCTGAAACCTTTATAGACTATATGCTAACTAATTTGGATGTAAATTAAAAAATAATAAAGCGAGTGAAGGAACAGTTCTAACCTCTTTCAGGAAGAAAAAAAAATGGGGGAATAAAGTAGCATCTGAATGGTATATACCTTATGATCTTAACTATGTGTTCTCTAGGAAGAAAATACCCCAGAACATTGACAGTAGTTATTTTCTTTGCACTTTTCATTGTGTTGCGCAGTTAGCATCTATTGCTTTTATAATGTGGGAGGACATTTAAAATAGTTGCTGGCTGGACATCAATCTATAAAGTCAGGGTATCTCCCCGGCGAAAGGTTGTGTGTCCACGTAGAACCATGGACAGGTGCATTTCTGTTTTCCTGGGGGGGTTGGTGCCGATAGTCTGGGATCACACAGAAAATTATAAATGGTTGTTAGGTTTGTTTGAAACCGGCCTGAGGACCAAGGATAAATGCTTGTCTCTTTAAGTCACCTGTCTCTAGCAAATCAAAGAGTAGAGTCTAGTTTGTTCAGGGCCTCGCTATGTGCCTGCCCTGACTCAATACCGTGCCTTTCCTTTCTGTCTCCCCTTCACCTAGCACGGTACCTGGCAACAAGAAAAATGCTCAGTTAGGTCATTTGGTTCTTTGAATGAATTAAGTGGTAAAGCGCACCGTTTTTGAAATCCTAGAAGAAAGAAATTGGACTCCCAGCACCCGTAACTTACCAGCCTTGTGACAATAGGCAGATTCCTTAACCTTTTGGTGCCCGTTTGCTCCTCTGTAAAATGACTTTCTGGGGTTGCTGGAAGGATTGTGTTAATACACAGTTTTAGAATCGTGTTCGATAGTGGGGGCAGCTGCTATTGCTTGTATGCAGGACTGCCTGCATTTTAATGTTTTCCAAAAAAAGACAAGGGATCTGAGTTTTCAACAAATGACAGCAGACATTGCAACACCAAACACTTTTAAGAGAGGGAAATTAGAACCCTTTTACTAAGAACAGATTTCAGGAGGGGTCCCTGGGTGGCTCAGTTGATTAAGTGTCTGACTTCAGCTCAGGTCATGGTCTCACGGTTCGTGAGTTCGAGCCCCACATCGGGCTCTGTGCTCAGAGCCTGCAGCCGGCTTCAGAGTCTGTGTCTCCCTCTCTCGCTGCCCCTCTCCCCCTGGCACTCTGTGTCTCTTTCTCTCAAATATAAATAAACATTTAAAAAAAAAAAAAAAGAACAAATCTCAGGGAAAGGACTATGGAGAAAATAGAGCTCTCTGAAAGCAATTCAACAGATTACTGCTGGACATATCTGCTTTAAGTGGCCCCTACAGTTCCAGGATTTACCTAATTTGGGACCTCCCAAAGGGACTTCAAAGTTTCTTGGTTTCCTTTTGATTTTTGTAGCCACAAAAAAATAAAAATAAACTACAAAGAAACATAACTCTGTGGAGTAGAATTTCTTAATCTCATGACTTTTGCCCACATCTCTTACGTTCATGATGACAGTATTGATTCCCTTATACATTACACGTGAAGATTAAATGAGGGATTGTGGGTAAATGAATTAGCATAGTGTCAAGCAAACAGTTGATTCAACTTACTACATGTTTATTCATTTTATTTTACCTCTTCACTTTCATTTCTGCTCATCTTTCTGCATCCCACAGTTTCTATGTAGTTTTCATACATTGAACAGAAGTTGAGGTGTTTTTCATTGGAATTGGCATTCTTTTCCAAAAACTTCTCCAAAAGGCTGTACCTGAAAAAAAATCCTTCTGATATTCCTGCCATCTCTACAAAGTTAATCCTTGCAGTGAAAATATGAAGCCCTCTACTGTCTTCTAATGCAGGAAGGCTCATGGGTATTTCATTATGGCGTCTCTAACCTGGGGACAAATCCATTGACCTCTCTTAGAAGCCCTGGCACGCTCTGGGCTGAGAGGGTTTGGCCCAAGAGTATGGCATTTTACTGAGGCAGACGAGCCACTGGTCTTTGATGTGAGGCTCGCAGTTTGAAAACAGCCTAGTCTTAGAGGAGTGATTTCTGCTGAGATAGTCAACAAAGAAGCTTTGTATCTCAGAGATGGTCACTTTTCTTTTGAGTAATACTTGAAATAATGAGAAAGTTAGTAGTTTCGAGTGTATTGACAAGCTTGGTGATTTACTTTCTCTTAATATTGATCAAGCTTTTGCTAATGTGGAGAATATTGAGACCTATTATACATGTATACAGAACTACTACTACTTCGTCGTCGTCGTCTTCGTCATCGTCTTTTTCTTCTTCTTTTTCTTCTATTTGTTATTGAGACAGAGAAAAATAGTATGAATGGGGGAGGGGCAGAGAGAGAGAGAGAGAGAGACAGAATGTGAAGCAGGCTCCAGGCTCTGAGCTGTCAGCACAGAGCTCAACACGGGGCTCGTACCCATGGACTGTGAGATCATGACCTGAGCCAAAGTCAGATGCTTAACTAGCTGAGCCATCCAGGCGCCCCCAGACCTTTCTTCTTTGTGTGACATCTGCAAGGTGGTAGGAAAGACAGTAAATTCAAAATTCCAAGACCTAGTTTTGATCCTCGTTGTGCCGTTTATTAGTGAGGTGATGTTGGGTAGGACATTTATCCTCTCCAGGTCTTAATTCCTGCATAATTATATACAGAGAATCACCAGGTAACTGCATTGGTGACCAGGACGTAAGGTAAAATGTGTGAAAACTTCTTATAAACTCTAAGTCCTGCATAGAGGCAGATGAAGCTTTTAGGCCTTCAGCTGCTATCCTTATCCTATATTGTTTGAAAATACAAGCCTTTGTTTTGTTTTCCTTGGAAGGGAGCATATCCTGTTGCTGAAGGAGAGCTTACACTTTCATTTAACTGAGTGTTGTATCTAATTACAATCACTATTTCTTCCCCCTTGATTTCAGGTCTTCATACTTCTTTTCATTTTTTTTATTTTAAGAGAGTGCATGTGAGTGAGGGAGAGGGAAGGGAGAAGGGGAGGGAGAGGAGGAGAGAAAGAGAGAGAGAGACAGAGAGAGACAGAGAGAGAGAGAATCCCAAGCAGGCTTCATGCACAGCACACAGTTGGACACAGGGCTCAATCCCATGACCCTGGGACCATGACCTGAGCAGAAATCAAGAGTCTGACGCTCAACTGACTCAGCCACCCAGGCATCCCTCGGGTCTTAATATTTAAGTGGAAGTGATCTCTAGCAAATACAGTCACAACCCACCTGCCTTTTGGTTGAATTTATCACTGGTTTCCATGTAACCTCTGCTAGGTAAGCATTTTAAAGCTGAATAGCTTTGCAGCATGCATAGGATTTGAAACTGGCTGATTCTTATTTTCAAAACCCAGGGTTAATGGCATAATTCTAACTAGGGTAGACTCAGAAGTGGCATATATATGTATGTATGTTGGTTTTGTTTTTTACTATGAGCAAATCATTTGTTTCTTAATCACTAAAAGCATCATGTTTTTTGCAAATATAGGATTAAAATAAGAAGGGACTATATTTGGGGGCCTCAGTCAGTATAGCATGTGATTCTTGATCTCAGGGGTTGTAAGTTCGAGCCCTACGTGGGCTGTAGAGATTACTTAAAAATTAAAAAAAAAAATCTTTAAAAAGCAAAGGGAATGGGACACCTGGGTGGCTCAGTCAGTTAAGCGTCTGACTTTGGCTTGGGCCATAATCTCACAGTTCATGAGTTTGAGCCCCATGTTGGGCTCTGTGCTGACAGCTTGTAGCCTGGACCCTGCTTCAGTTTCTGTGTCTCCCTCTCTCTCTGCCCTCTTTACTTGTATGCTCTCTCTCTCTCTCTCCCCAAAATAAACATAAACAATTTTTTAAAAAAGAAAAGGGAATATATTTTAAGATCTTTTCATAGCATAGCATTGTGATAAAGTTTATACTTGGAGTTATTCTAGAAATGACCTAATAAGACGTTTCCTCTTTCTGCATGAATCATCTTCCTCTATATTATAACCTTTCTTACAAGGAAACTATCAGATTAACTCATCATTTATATTTCCTCATTGTTAATAAACAAACACACTTTAAACTTTACCTGTGAATTATAGTTACTCTCCCTCTTGTAATTGATTTCCCTATTCCCTTTCTCAAAAGGGTCCCTTTGGGGCACAAAGTGGCATTTGATTTCTGGACAACTTCTTTCTTTTCTAAGGACAGAGTACCTAACTCTAGGAGATTTATGTAAAATCAGGCTTAAAAACTATATATGTGGTTAATAATAATATATGTTATATCATATCATATCATATTATATTTATTATTGTATATCTGCTCAGCTTAGGGATACAACCCCATAAAACTGAAGTCAAATGAAATATGGTGAAGTTCAGGGAGAACTAAAGAATCAATCAACTGAGCTTTTCCCAGGTGTTCTGAGTGAAATAATTGATTGCATTATCCGATGCTTCCTCTTCAGTAAGATTTCTTCTATTTGCTTTCTTTTACTTGCTTTTAGGAGACTCCTATTTAGAACTTCTGTGCTTATAAAAAAAAAAGAGAGAGATAGCTTTATAATTACTATGTAAGAACTGTGAAGTGGGAAAGAATACGTTGGCAAGACATATTACAATTACTTTGTCATGCATCTGGTTATGTTGGCATATTTGTTTAATTAAATTCCCTGCTAATTATAACTGTATGTACTTGTGTTAATGATTATTTGCTTAACACAGGAAACAGTGTAATTCTTTAAAGGAAAGCAACTCGCTTGCTATTTAAATTAAATTCCAGTGTAATATGCTTTCTAAAATAATAGTAGTGACATTTTATTAGAATGGTGGTTGAAAAATATTTATCTATCTCAATGGAATTTGGACTGGCTAAAATTCAACCTGGGTTGTTTTAATATCAAGTTGTAATTGGAAATAATAAATTATAGAATATAATGATCAATGTTATACCAAACCACCCACACATGAAGGTAGATTCTCACCCTTCAAGGTAAACCTTTTCTGTGATTCTACAACTGCTCATCACCTATTCTAGAAGAGAGGAAGAGAGTTAGTACTTGACAGTGATTCTCAAAGACCCAACAGGTCCAGTTTACTTTCTGATATTTTCTCTGAAACATTTGTTTAATGTCAGATTGCCCAGGTCACTTGGCTCTTCCTATATTTAGAGGTTTTCTCCAGCTTGCAAATCTTTATCACTAGAGTGAAAATAAGATTCTCAACAGAGTCGGGTCTTTTCTCTTACATTATTTTCCTCTTCTCTCAGTTTGAAGCATCTGCCCCTTCCTCTTAACTTTCCCCTTCCTCCCACTCTTTTTCAGACACCAGATATTTTTTTAAAATTTCTCCCACTTAACTTGTGTTGAGCTGGGAACTCTTATTTACATAACTGTCCCCTTTCATTGCATGCTTGCAACTATTCAGAGAGCTTGATTCTTCTCTTTTCTTTCATTTAGTTTAAGATTAATTTCTTTCTTTAAAATACCAAGTTGAGTTTTTTTGCAGTGTATTCTTTGTTTTCTCTCCCTAATTTCTTATCTCAAGAGCTTTAGTTTTGGCTCCAGACAGAAACGGGTTTAAAACATGCCTCTTTAAAATAGGTAAATTGCCAATTATCTCTGAGGTGGGATCTTTATTTGTAAAAGGGGGCTATCAATGGTGTCTGCCTTATAGGGCTACAGAAGAAAAATTAAATGACATATGTAAAGCACCTAATTTAAACTATCACCAAGGTTAGATAATGAACCTTAATTGTCAAAATGAAAAATACTGCAGTGTTTTTTGAGAGGGAGCCCTTGTTACTATTGGGCTCACAAGAAGGTGTTATCTATTAGCTCCATGATAGCGCTAATGAGTTCCCTAAGACTTGCTGCTGAATTTAGGACAGATGTTCAGTTCAATTCAACAAAACTTCTTGATTGACTGCCATTTACCAGGCACTGAACTGTGTATAAGAGGAAAACGTCAAGGCCCCTCTTCATACGGAACCATGGTCTAGTGAAGGAGTCAGATCACTAAATGGATAATTTCAAAATATTGTAAAATATGCGCTATAGAAAAATACAGAAAACAAGCCATGGGAACACAGAAAAGAGGGTATCATATCAGAGGCATTTAAACTGAGTAACTGGGTAAATTGGAATGCCGTTAATCAGATAAATGGAATACAGTAGGAAGAGCAAGTGTTTGAGTTGAGAGAGGAGCTAGTGGTCACATTTTGAATGTGAGCCTCTTCTGTGCCATGCTTGTGGAGATGTACAGCAGGCAGTTGAAATGTTGTATCTGAAGCACTACTCATAAATTTTGTATTTGGTGGTATATAAGATGACTTGAAGCTACTATAATAATGATATTGAGGGTGGGCATACAAAGTAAAAAAAAAACGAAGGTGACTGCTGTTTAAGGTTAGACGGAAGAAATGTATGTAGCTGAAGAGATCAAAGAGGAGTAGTTAGTGGCGAAGGAAAAGGGAAGTGTACAAGGAATGAAAGCACAGCCAGGTGTTTCCTTCCTGTAGTTCGGATGATGGTGTTGGATGGCATGAAGACATCAGACAGGATGAGTGCTACCATGAGGTCACCTGTCACTTTCAGGCAAGCATGTTCTGTGAGAGCCATTCAGGTGGCTGAAGCAGTACTGACCGCTAGTGTAGACCACTCTAAAAAAAAAAAAAAAAATTGGAGTAGAGAAAAGAGCGGGTTCTAACTCAAAATAATTTAGAAAGACAATGACCAGTCAGGGTACCATGTTAGAGGCAATTTAAACTATTCTCAGCTTAGCTGTAGCCTGTAACTTTCCTTTTCCTGCAGCAACAAAGGATAGAACCATACCATGTAAGTCCTCTCAGACATGGTCTCCAAGAGCATGAGTTAAAGATTACCCGTGGAATGTTTTTCCAGTGCAGGTTGAGAGTAATTGAATAGATTTGACTTCAAGCTGCCATGAAATAAGTTTTGATGCCACTGGCAAGCCTTCCCATGAATTTTATTTGAAGAAATGAATTCCAGATGAGTTACCAAGGGGGAGTGTAGTCTTGGACTAGGGTAAAGAGCAAGAATAATCTGTAAGTGAAGTAGCCATTAGAACTTAATTGTAATTTATTTTTAATAGCTTTCTTTCTAGAATTATATATGTTTAAGAGTTCAACTATATGACTCAGAGCAGTTGGGTGGCTCAGTGGGTTAAGCATCCAGCTTCGACGCAAGTCATGAGCTCATAGTTCATGGGTTCAAGCTCTGCATCAGGCTCTGTGCTGACAGCTGAGAGCCTGGAGCCTGCTGTGGATTCTGTGTCTCCCTCACTCTCTGCCCTGTCTCCGCTCACACACTATCTCTCTGTCTCTCCAAAATAAGTACGTGTTAAAAATAATTAAGGCTTCAGCTATGACGCAAGCAACTTCCATCAGTTGGTGATAATAAAATAGATCAGTTGCAACTTCAGTATTTTTAGAGGAGACATGGAAGCCTGATGGTAGAAGGAGGATCTTGAAAAAGTTTCCAAACTGAAAAGAACACAGGGGCCCAATAGCTTCCTATCTCGGAAATAATGTTACTTACCCTCTTTCCATCAGCACAGTATACTTCACCTTTATAGAACAGTATATCGTTATATATAGACAGAATTATGGGAAGCAGTTCTTTTAAAAATTGTCTTTGTTGTGTCCTAATAGAAAATTCTGTCATGTGGCATATCTGTATCGCTGAAGAAGACAGCCCAAGTGCGTCTTCTCCAGCAACTTGTAAACAAGATGTCTTACAGTGATTAATTACTGATGAAAATCCTGAATGATTCGTACCTTTTACATGTACAAGCATCATGCCTGGTCCCTGTGGGAAAGTGACTGACTCCAAAGAACCAAGTTGCAGCCACAGGTATAGAAGTTGCTGTTTGCAGCCTCTAGAACCACAGTGAAGGTGGGGATGGGAGCAGCGGTAATGACTAAATCGGCCCTGGTCGGCGGTTGTACAGTAATAATTTACAGTGACTCTGTACCTAATCAGCAACATATTTTACCACTCCCAAGAAACCCGCAAAGTGACATTACACGACCGACTCTTCACACTCTGTAGCCTTAATAGTAGGGCTCCCATAAAGTCATGAGACTGTCATGTTCATGATTTCATGTGAGGGGTTCCAGGGACACTTCCACATCCATAAGTCTTTCTCCCGTGAGTCTACGCTGCAGTTGAACTTTGCTACTGGAGATGT
Organism: Proteles cristata cristata; assembly: GCA_017311185.1. Classification (NCBI taxonomy): domain Eukaryota; kingdom Metazoa; phylum Chordata; class Mammalia; order Carnivora; family Hyaenidae; genus Proteles; species Proteles cristata. Next base: position 1,039,223 of record JAESUZ010004246.1, read on the forward strand.
ACTGAGTTAATGTATTGTTTCCATTTGCTCATCATTCATTTATCCACTCAGCCATCAGGTATTTATTCATTGCATATCTTCAGTGTGTGTCCTTCTTCCTAGGCACTCTGGAAAATAAAGATAAGATCCCTTGCCAAGAAAAGAGGAGACGGGAGTAGCAGTTTCTCTCCTGTAGGAGAAAAACAGAATGAAAGGTGTGTGACACATACATTAGGAAGCTTAAATAAAATGCTATGGCAGTTCAAAGAAGGATAGAAATACTTCTAGCCAAGAGATTTAGGGTATATTGCCGGAGGTGGATGACATTCAGGCTGGATAGTCAAGGGTGAGGAATATTGCCCATGCACCAAATTTAAAATTTCTCTCATCCGCAAAGTAGGCATCTTATTTATGGATCTCTTACACGGTGCTTTGGCTATATAGAAGTGTAGTGAATGTTTGAAATACATGTTCCCCAATCAAATGTGTCTTGTCCCAGCATAAAAGCAAGTGAAGGGAAATCTTGAGGCACGCTTTTTTCCTTTTTCAAAGGTGGTCTCAGCTAAGGCACTCAGGATAAAATCTAAGCAAGAGGTAGCAGGAGGGTAGTAAATAATGAAGTGCTGAGGAAGATAGATTGCATAATTTTGAGGAGATAAACTCTCAGTTGAGGAGTTTATAGTCAGTAACTTGTAAATGAACTTCTCGAATATAGCCTTTCTCCCCAGAGCAATTTTTGTAAAACACCTACCCGATTACTTTGTTACCCTACCTTACCTACAAATCCTTCCACACCTTCTGTGTAGCGTCCAAACTCTTCATTGAAACTTGCAGGATCTGGCTCCATGTTGGCAGCTCCCGCGTTTGCTTTGATCTGCTTTACATCTGTGCCTCTCTTATAGCCAAGTGTGTTACCACTGTCTAGCTTCAGTATCTGCTGTCCTCCGATTAGCCTTTCCTGAGAACTCATTTCTCCTCCCTTCCTTTTCCACTGTACGCTGAATATATTTGTGTCACAGAGTCTCTAGTATTTGATGCACTCGTTTGTTTTCCTCTTACCAGATAGTACAGTTTTTGAGAACAAAAAGTATACCTTTATCTACATATCCCCAGTAGCTAGCGCTCTCCCTGATACGTAGTTATCGCTCAGTAAATACGAGTTGGAGAGAGAAGTATACATACAGGCAAGTGAACAGCTTTGTCCTGAGCTGACCCTGTGTGTACCCCACCCCGGTTCACAAAGCCCATTAGCTCCGTTACACCTGTGAGCCACCGTCTAAGGCCTGAGCCACATAAGTCTCTGGACAAGGTATCGCAAGCAGAGCTAATATAGGAAAACCCAGAATGTGATGTTCAACGTGGTAATTATTTATCAGTACTCTCATGGGCAGATGTAAATATCATTTAATGTATCCACAGATTACTGGATTTTATTGGCTCCTGAACGTGTCATAATTAAGGAACTGCTTCTGACTATGCAGTCAAGATCATGCCGTTTAAAAAATTGAACATAATTACCTGCTATGATCACTTGGATAAAATATTATGGCTCATTTTACATTTCAGTAATGCACATGATGGAGCTCTTTCAACATTTACCAGCATCCTAGATCGCAGCTAATTCTTCAACAGAAGTTGCAACTGACTTTACCAGAAGTCATAGGGTTATTTTTCGACCTTAGGCAGTAGGATCTTTCCCATGCTGTCTGATCACTCTTCGTGGAGGAAAGATGGGAACAGCTATGCCTAATGAGTGGAGTCTGAAGTTAAATGAAGTAGCTGACAAGCAGTATGCCAGTTCAGTTTGCTTTGGGGTCATATCTGTGTTTCATGAATATTTCTTGACCAATTCCTTTGTCTTGGTCCAATGATTTTCAGAGGTTTTGCGCATACCCACCAGTGTGCAAGTATGCATACATAACACTCATGTACATACATATATAAACTTAGATTACTACATTCAGTATATTTTGATATTTTCTGTTCTGCTCTGTCATATTCCATTGTATATCAATCTGCTCCATGTTGGTTATGATGCAGTTGGAAAAATACTGCCTTAGTCATTATCAGTAACACAGATTAAGTGGGTACACAATTTGGCCTCCGTTCCCCGAAGAGCCTACATGGACGTGGCGTTGAACCACTACAAGAGGGGTGGGGTGGGAATGACCATGGATGTGTTATACGCAGGCCCTTCCACAACAACTGACCATCTTTTTCCTTGTTTCATTCAGCCTCTTTTGCAAATGTTCCTTGCTTAGTTGCAAACGGTCATGGATCTGTTTGGGGAAGCTGATGAGTCATCTCGTGAACGGGAAGATGAACTGAAGGAAATTACTTACTTTCTGCATTGACTCAGGCCACATTTCGTCTAAACTCCCTAGTTAGAAGACATCAGTAAAGATTCTGTCTCTGAAGCTCATCCCTAAATAACATTAATTGGAAACTAGATAGCTCCCTAATAACCGTGCTTGTTTTTGCATAATAGAAGGAGAAAAGGATTAAATTCTTTGTTCTAATTAATAGGAATGAAAATAGAATCGCAATCCATGGTAGAGCGAAATGAGAGAAAATAAGGCTTGTAAGTAATTTTCATGGTTGTTTAGGAATAATTGTTTCATTATTGAGTTAATAGGTTTTACAAACAGCTCCTATTTCCATATCATATTTCTGCAGTAGCTCTTTATGGAGATTGCCTAGGCAGAAGATGACAGAACACCGTTTTCAGCCCATCACTTGTCTAAAATATGAGTTCCAAACTGCTTAGGGGAGAGGGATGCAGCAGAAAAGAGTGAGGTATGGGAGGGGATCTAGGGGGTCAGATTGAAATCAGTTGATTAATAAGACAACAAAATTCATTCACCAGCTTGTTTCAAAGGAGACTCTTATTATTCTGGAGAGAAATTAGACATCAGATCCCTCATAGGCCCCAGGCTCTGACATGTGTTTTATAATGACAGTTAATTAGATACTGTCTGCAGCAATCATAGGCTGTCATTTCTAATACATTTCTGGGAACTTGAAGGACAGGAGAAGTCACCCCCTCCCCATCTTCCCCCTTCCCGTAACTGAAATCGCTTGCCAAAATTAACTATGAATATATGAGGCACAAGTTCAACAATTATACAGCCGTTCTGCACATTTTATGTTTCCTACTTGGTATGTGCTCTGCATCCCAGGCTCTGCCGGGCTTGCATTTTGCAGACAGAATTGTTACTGCAGCCCCGGTAATATTTAGGAGCATCTCATGCCGCAGTCTCTAACACCTGGTCTCATGGAAGATGCCACTTCGAGTTGCAACTTACATGTTCAAGCACAAAGACTCTTTCACGCTGTTAAACTCAAACTACTAGCGTCCCCCCACCCCAATTTATACTAGAGCAGAAACTGAAGTGCATTAACTAAAATTATTTATTCTTACATATATAAACCTTCAACTTGGATAACTGCTACAGTCGGATCTAACCTAAAATTTTAATGCTCCCTTTGGTTGAACGTTATTATAACATGGCAATAAAGTATAACATGAGAGAAATGGAGCCATGCAGAAACCCTCCTTGCAATAGCTTAAAATCATAAACTGTTAAGATTTTAAGAGACTTTACAAATGATGTAATCCCCAGTCCTGTCCCAACATGGGAAGACAGTTGAGGCCGAGAGTGCTAGAGTAAGCCTGAGCCGAAACTCCGTTCTCTGGACTTCTGGGCTGTGGCTCCTTTTTCCGTAGAGCTCTGCTCCCTGCCTTGTTATCTGGGTGACTTTGTGCAAATCACTAAACTTCTCTAACCTTGAGTTTTCTCATCTGTAAAATAGGCATAGAAATAATGGCTTCCTCATAGGGTTGAGGTGAGCATAAATGGAGCTCCTCTACATTCTGTAGGACCCTGGGCAATCTTATGCTGCCTCTGCTTGCTTTTTTTTTTTTTAATGTTTATTTATTTTTGAAAGAGACAGAGCACATGAGCAGGGGAGGGGCAGAGAGAGGAGGACAGAGGATCCAAAGCGGGCTCGGCTCTGTGCTGACAGCAGAGAGCCCAAGGAGGGGCTTGAACTCATGAACTTTGAGATCATCACCTGAGCTGAAGTCAGATGCTTAACCAACTGAGCCACTCAGGCAACCCCTCCCCTCTGCTTGCTTTACTCACATGTCATTTTCACCCTGTGCAAGCCTAGACCTCACAGACACCTGCCGAAGGGCATGAGAAGGCTCGCCAGAACTTTCTGATTGAAAACTATACTCTTTAACAGGTGACCCACGAGTTTCTGGTTCCCATTTAGGGGCATGGCCAGTCAAGTCAAGCGCAGAAATTGAATCTTTTTCAAATTTCGACCTTTTCAGTCTTTCTCCTAGCTGAGGTCCCTAGCATGGTGCTTTCCAAGCATAGTGAAGTAGGAGTTCCCTAGAGATTTTCCTGAAAGTACAGATTTCTGCTCCCATCCTACCTCTTTCCTGTCAACATGTACCCCCCCCCCCAAGAAAAAAACATAATGTAGTAGATTTGGAGCAGAGCCTTCATAGTCTGTACAATTGCTAGGTTTTATTTGTTTTTGCTTTTTGAGCTCCCTAACTGGCTGCCTGGGAGATGCTACTTACCAAAGCAGATCGTATACCCAAATGTGCTATCTTCTACCTCAACTAAAATCTCAGGATACTTTCCTGTGGATTCTAATTAACTTCTACACTTAAAATTTTTTTAATGTTTATTCATTTCTGAGACAGAGAGAGAGGGAGATGGAGACACAGAATCTGAAATGGACACAGGGCTCTGAGCTAGCTGTCAGCACAGAGCCTGACGCGGGGCTCGAACCCACGAACCGTGAGATCATGACCTGAGCCGAAGTCAGATGCTTAACCCACCGAGCCTCCCAGGTGTCCCTTAACTTCTACATTTTAGAAGCTGGTAGGATAAGTCTTAGAGGTATTGGCTTTCCCTTCCTTGCTCTTATCTGCTACTACACCCACAAAGGCACCGCTCCCGCTCTCCACCCTCCCACCCCAGTCTGCCTCCACTCCGTCTGCAGCCCATCCCACCTAGTTGGACTTAAATGGCAGATAGCCAGTGTGTGTGAACGAAGGTCTGCTGTCCACTACCAGTAGAGAACATGTTTGAGATGTGTTCTGTTTTATGGTTGTGGTGGCTTTAATCTCCCCACACCCACCATCCTAGTAATAGTACTGAGTTTACAGTAAGCCACTACATTTTACGTCTGGTCTCCTCGTGATTAAAGATATATTTTCAAAACACGTGACTGGGATTAAGGATACGCTGTGTGAGGTTGAGTGATTATCCTCTGTGCAAAATAAACTGGTTATCAGAAAGCTGCTTAAGCCGTATTCTGGACCTCATTGTATGAAACTCTACCCAGTGAGATCCCCAGTCCCAGGGCAGAATTGAAAAGGGTACAGAGGTGCAGACCATCTTCACCCCTGAAGATGCAGACTGATACCTTGAATTTTTCTCAGGCCTGAGCAGAAAGCACATGCTTAGTCAATTCCATATATGTTACTATAATGGTTCACTTGCTTTCCAAATGAATACAGCCTCCTTACCAGCTGTGGGCTTCTAATGTTTGCAAAGGTTTAAAGATATTCCAATAGGAAGTAGAATTACATTGAATAAAAATTGAAAAAAAAAAAAGCAAAGATAATGAAATTATATATATACAGAGCCCAGCACATAGTAAGCATTCAATGAATGTTAGCCCCAGTAGAGGTTATTGCTAATATTCTTATACCATTGCTGTTTAATTCATGTTATTACTGATAATCAGTGACATATTGCCTATGGATATTAAGCATAAAAACTTGAAAGGATTTAACTTGTTTTCTTATTACAAAAAAAAAGGGGGGGGTTGAAAATCCACTTTGTTCAAGCCTAACTTCTTGTTCTATTTGCATGTTATAGTATATGGTCCTTAACTTATGGACATTAATTCTGAGTTCATATTTCCATGGGGTTTAGTGAATTCGATGTTTTTAGGTGAATTAAGTGGGGTGTATGCAGCTCATCCCTGGACCAATTTCAGGAATCACTGAGGCTTATGGATAACTCACAATGTCAGTTCAAAATTTGTGATTCCTTTTTCCTGAAGATTCTAATCGCCCACCCAACCTGCCCCTCCCCATTACTTGAATAAATAATGTCGAAAATATAGTTAACCTGACTAGAGTCTGTTACCTCCAGCAGTGACTCAGACAAATGGCAGTAAGGTGGGGCCTGGCCTTTATGTCTGGGCTTTGGTTCTGCCGGGTTTAAGAGGATTTATTAACTCTTCATAGAGTCTGAATTGTGGCAGTTGTTTTTAAGAAGGTAAACAATATTTTACATTTTTTCCTTTGTTTGGCGTGTCAGAAATTTCAGTTTTCTTGTAAATTCTTTACTGTGTTGTGCCACATGCCTGCGTTTCTTCATGTCTTTAATCTGCAATATGCATACCCTTTGGGGAAAAGGAGTAGAAATCAATTCAGATGAAATGCACAGCCTCCATATGTGAGGCTTTTATATAAATTGGAAGAGTGTACATTGATCAATCTTCATGGCGAAATGGCTTTCAAGCCACTTTTTAGGCCATTTAGTAACATAGTCAATTAGACCCACAGGGTGATCTGAAAACTTTGCTTGCTTAATCTGTGTATACAGTGTAGCACTGTCCTTGCACTTTTGTCTTGGTTTATCATCTTTAATAAAGTTAGACAAGAAGACTGATTTTTCTCTATCAAGCATATAGCAGGTACGTTCAGAAGAATATATGCACAGCTGCATTAACGTTATCTGGGACATATTCTACCAGTTCTTTTCTGTGGATTTTGTACAATAAAGAGGACTGTGACACAGTTAAGGCATCAGAATATCCAAGAAAATAGGAGATCTTTTTCCCCATCCATATCTCTTGTGAGGCAGCCATAATTCCACAAACTTATTCATTGATTTTTCTGTTGTGTGTACTAGCTCCATATACAAAGGAAATAGTAGATTTGGTGCAGGCCCTCAATACAGGAAAATCATGGCTATAGACCATTTGAGATGTTCTTTTTTTTTTTTTAAAGTTTATTTATTTTTGGGGTGGGGAGGGAGAGAGAGAGAGAGCACCCATGGGGGAGAGGCAGAGAGAAAGGGAGAGAGAATTCCAAGCAGGCTCTGCACTGTTAGCGTGGGGCTTGAACTCACAAGCCATGAGATTGCACCTTGAGCCAATGTGAAGAGTCAGATATTTGGGGCACCTGGGTTAAGTGTTCAATTTCAGCATGAGTCATGATCTCACATTTGTGAGTTCGAGCCCTGCGTCAGGCTCTGTGCTGATAGCTCAGAACTGGGAGCCTGCTTCAGATTCTGTGTCTCCCTCTCTCTCTCTGCCTCTCCCCTGCTTGTGTACACACACTCTCTCAAAGATAAATAAATAAACTTTAAAAAAGAAGTCCAATACTTAACTGGCTGAGCCACCCAGGAGCCTCAGTCATGTGGGACACTCTAATGTCTATAAATGAACAACACAAATTTGGCATCTTTTGAAACTCCAGGAAAGGATTCCTAGGAAGTACAGAATTGGGCCCAGTACCAGAAGCAAACCACATCATTATTTCAACTGAAGGAAATACATGTTCTCTTTGCTTATAGCCTTAGTGAACTTAAGGTTTTTTAGACATGTATAGATATTCTGGGGATGAAAAGTACAAGGAAATAAGGCAAAATAAAGGAGAGGTCTATTCTAGCCAGGCCAGAAAGCTCAAAGAAGTGGAAACTTCAAACCACAAGTGTAATTTTGAGGAATATAGGTTAGCCACCTGAGGAAATTGAGTTTTGTGGTTTCTTTTTTCACTCTGTTTACTGATTATAGTCTGTTTTCTAATTTCACCCTCTGCTGCTAGGAATATAAATGGCGATGTCTTCATGTTCTTGTTCAGTAAAGCAACAATGTGTGGTATCGTCCTTGTAGGCTACTCTTCTCCCTTCTTGCCTGGTGCTGACTGCACTGACGTGGTTTGTACCTTAGTTTCGTCCTATGTTGATTTATCCAATCATCTTTCAGAAGTGAAGTGAGCGTCTTGTCTCTTGTTGCAGAACATGTGGCTTGTGTTACCCCAAACCCAGTGTCTTTACAAAAAGAGAATGCCAAAGCAGCTAATTGGCCTCTTTGTGAATGAAGGACCACAAAATGTGATTGAGGAGCTGAATTCCATTGTGAATGTGGACAGGACTCATTTATTCTTGTCTCTGATTTTTAAGATCATGTGTAAAGTATGACAAATATCAATCCTATTTGATTTGTGGCCTCTTAAATCATCAGCATATTATTTTTTAAGAGTTATCAAATGCTCAAAAGCCAACATTTGGCTCAGAGCAAGCCTATTCATATGTGAAATAATTTGGATTAAGTTCAGAAACCTAATGCCTTGGGTCTTCAGTTGGGAGTTCTTAACAAAGTATGCTTTTCTATATTTTTATAGTGCAAGTTATGGGCCACAGATTTGTTCCCTGATCTACTGTTGTCCTCTAAGTTGCTTTGTATGTAAGAATACTCATGTGCAGCTCACTACCATATTAGAAATAAGAAACAAGGGGCGCCTGGGTGGCTTAGTCGGTTAAGTGTCCGACTTTCGCTTAGGTCATGATCTCACGGTTTGTGGGTTCGAGCCACGCGTCGGGCTCTGTGCTGACTGCCAGCTCAGAGCCTGGAGCCTGTTTCAGTCTGTGACTCCCTCTCTCTCTGACCCTCCCCTGCTCACGCTGTCTCTCTCTCTCTCCTAGAAATAAATAAAACGTTGAAAAAAAGAAAAAAAAATAAGAAACAAAGTTGTCTTGTGACAAAAAGGCCCATTTAGTCTTCTGAAAAGGAACTACAGTGAAAACAGAAAAGAGTACAGGATTTAATTTTGTTCTAAATATAGGACCACTTGAGGGTCAAGAAAATTACTTAATTTATATTTTGAGACATTATTTTTTAATTCTCTTATGTTACAGAATTCTTTATGTTTAGTCTGCTAAAATTATAGACTTAAATGTTTTTACCGTAGTCTTTAATGATGCTCGTTCCGTATCAAGGAGAATCCTTTGAACGTAGTATTTATTAGAATTTCTACCAAGATTAAAAACCATGTACATGTTGTTCTTTCTTCTAGGCTACTGCTTATTGAGAATACATACATAGGTTTGTTTAGTTTTGTTTTGTTTTGGGCGTCAGTTTTGTCGATTAACTTTGGTTTCACAGATACATCTTCAGAAGATATTATCAGGAAACCTTATGTATGGATTGTGTATTCAGGTCTGAGTCATACACGTTCGCTTTTTGGACCTCAGCGTATAATCAGAATACTTCCTACAGAGGGTCACGTGAGCAGTTGTCACATTCTGAGTGAATTTCAGTCTGAAGAACAAAGCAGTACTCTGATCATTGATGGAATTGGGGATGGCCTAATTTGGAGTTATATTAAGAAGCAGATGAATAGTATAGATGAGAGATAATGGTGCATGTTGAGAATGCAGACTTTGGAAACCATCCTGTCTGGGTTCACATCTTGGCCTAGTCGTTTATTAGTTGTGTGACCTTAAGAAAGTCCCTAAATCTGTTTTCAGTTTCCTCATCTGATTATCAGGGAATGACAACAATAGTACCTACTTTATTTTTTTTTATTATAGTTTATTGTCAAGTTGGTTTCCATATAACACCCAGTGCTCATCCCCACAAGTGCGCTCCTCCATGTCCATCACCCATTTTCCCCTCTCCCCTCACCCCTATCAACCCTCAGTTTGTTAAAGAGGGAGGGAGGCAAACCATAAGAGACTCTTAAATACAGAAATAGTACCTACTTTAAAGATTTCCTGTAAGGATTAAGTATGTTACTATATATGAGGTTTAAAAAAAATTTTTTTAATGTTTATTTTTGGGAGAGAGAGAAAGAGAGAGAGAGGAGCAGAGAAAGAGAGAGAGACATAGAATCTGAAGCAGGCTCCAGCCTCTGAGCTGTTAGCACAGAGCCCGATGCAGGGTTCAAACTCACAGACCGCGAGATCATGACTTGAGCCAAAGCCAGATGCTCAACCAACTGAGCCATCCAGGTGCTCCAATATATATGAGGTTTTTAGGCAGGCTCAGGCATATAACTAGTACAGCTCCCACATAACACCTTCTACTATATTGATTCATTATGGAGATTATCTTTGTACCATACCTTAACTGGATGATATTCTGTTATCCCTGGAATTACGTCCCTCCCACACCTCTATTTTCAGCCCAGGTATCTGCTAAAATCACCCTTTACTTTATCCTTCATTTAAAAAAAAAAAAAAAGCATCCTTAGAAGCCTTATAAAAGTATACTTGATTGATAAGAATTTCAGGCATTCTTCCTGGTACTGTGCTGTGATTATGACAAAGGAAAGGTCCAGAGTGTGAAGAGTAAGAGTTTTAGCCTAAGTGGTCTTTCATCCTGTTCTAGCTCTTGTCTCTGATTTAGCCAATGAGAAAAAAAATCTACATAAACCAAGTTCCTCATGATTCCCTTGTGAACTTTAGAAAGGACTTTGAGACATTCTCATTTAAGACTTCTCCGCTATTTCTGGGGTCTGGAGAAAGTCAGAAGTTTATGGACCACTCCCTGTCTTCCCACCTTTATTCGGGGGGAAGCTCTAACCTGCCCAGGGCGTCAGAGCTGTTTCCCTTTCGTTGTGTCACAGAGTGGAGACAATACCCAAGCAATAATGCCTTATTGAATCCCTTATTAGTCCGTAATGTGGCCTCTGCCATGTGGGTTTTTTCTCTCCATTTAATTCTCCTAAAATGCTAACAGCATTTCCCTTCTGATTTAGCCTCACGTGGGCTGCGTGAGAGACTTTTAACTAAATTGTTACAGTGTTAATTAAGATTTCATGGTCAGGCTCTATTCTGTAATAGGTATGATAGGATTTGGCCTCCTCTGTATCTTCAAATAAGCAATTCAAACATCCTTGCGATCTTTCCTGGCGCCTTAGAAGATTTGATATAATGGAGGGATGATGAAGCTATCAAACAAATTCTATTGATTCATCTTTGTGAGTGTAATTCATAGGTCCGTAAGTACCTTGGAGGCAAAATTCCCTTTGGAGTTGAAATTTCCATTGCAAAGTTACATTAGAAAGGTGATTTTGTTTGGGTAGGCCACAGGGTTTTGCTTTTTAAATACTGTAAAATTTATACTACTTGCCATCTTCATTGTGTAAGTGAGAGGTTTAATTACTATGCAGTTTATTTCCCTGTCTGTAAAAATGTGGGGTTTTTTAAATGGCTTTCTCAATACTATTAACTCTTATTTTTGCTGTATTGCTAGGTGAGAAATGTAGATTTATCGTACTATAAAAAGCAAAGAGTGAGGGGGAAAAAGAGAAGGAACAGATAACTTAGCAACTCTGTCCCTTGGAATGTTTCAGACTCAGTAGGACTTTGGATCATTTGGGAAATTACAGTTAGTGATTTGTTGATATGCAGATCAGAGGACTTATCCTGATCATTTATGGCGAGCAGAGTGTTCTAGAGCAGACATTGGATGCTGAAGGGGTGGGTCGGTTTTTTGTTGTTGTTTTTTTGTTTTTTTATGTTTTATTTATTTCTGAGAGACAGAGAGAGAGACAGCATGAATAGGGGAGGATCCGAGAGAGAGAGGGAGATACAGAATCTGAAACAGGCTCCAGGCTCTTCAGCACAGAGCCCCACGCGGGGCTCAAACCCACGAACCGTGAGATCGTGACCTGAGCTAAAGTTGGAAGCTTAACCGACTGAGCTACCCGGGCACCCCTTGTTGTTGCTTTTTTAATGTTTATTTTATTTTTGAGAGAGAGAAAGAGATAGCACACGAGTGGGGAAGGGGCAGAGAAAGAGGGAGACACAGAATCCAAAGCAGGCTCCAAGATCTGAGCTGTCAGCACAGAGCCTGACATGGGGCTTGAACTCACAGACCACAAGATCATGACCTGAGCTGAAGTCAGATGCTTAACCCACTGAGCAACCCCAGGTGCCCCAGATGAATGTTTTGTGAGGGTTTGTTTTGTTTTGTTTTGTTTTGTTTTGACAAGAGCTTTTAGCATGGAATTAATGGTCACTGACTTTTTTTTTTTACAACTAGCGATGTTTTTATTTATTGTCATCACACAGTACTTTAAATGCCTGAACATTCACATTTACAACCTTCCCTCTAAAATCCTTCATTTTCTTCATATTTAAAATAATGTCTCCTTCTCATAATTGCTTTTTAAGAATCCAGAGAAGCTACATTTTATAAATATGGGAAAGGGAAGCATTAATGGTATCAGCAGCCTCAGAGATGTGATGGGTTTGGGTGCTCAAAAACTGGTTTTAAGAGCTTGTCATTAAACAGATTTCTCCCTTGGGGCACCTGAGTGGCTCAGTCGGTTGGACGGCGGCTTCGGCTCAGGTCATGACCTCACAGTCCATGGGTTCGAGCCCCGCGTCGGACTCTGTGCCAACAGCCAGCTCAGAGCCTGGAGCCTGTTTCAGATTCTGTGTCTCCCCCTCTCTCTGACCCTCCCCTTCTCACACTATCTCTCTCTCTCTCAGAAATAAATAATTTTTTTTAAAAAGTTGAGACAGATTTCTCTCTAGGCATGTATTTTTTCACTGCCCTTTTATGTTGTACAGTCGACGTCTTGCTTGAACTTAGCAACTGTCCCAGATTTACCAGGAGTCTACCAGAATTAGTCAGTAATTCTCAAGAGCGAGGGCTTTTTTTTCATTTTGGAGCGTAGTAGTATCAGAAGGAATCCCACGTTGGGATGCAGTGGCCCCATTTACCTGTGCCTGCAGTGCCCCGTCGCTGGCTGGGAGCAACTCCGGAAAACGTGGCCTGGCATGACCACTGGGGAGATTCAAAGATGTGGTGCCTCTCGGGCGGCAGTCACCTTTGCTCCCCACAGCACATTGTCTTAACGGTAAATCTAAATGGAGGACTTCTATGGCTACCACAGTCCCTGTTAGCATGTCGGTATTTTTAAGCTTAAGAATTATTAAAATTTGCCTCCTAAAATGAAAAGCGATTGCTTAATTTTCTAGACATTGTTCTGATTATAATAGACCCACTCCATGGTGACAATACATATGACATCACAAAACAGCAGATGGTTTTTATTAGTCTTTGGGACAGTGAGACACTGGCCAGTACATCAGCAACACTGACAAAAATGAAACATTCTGCACATGTTCCTCCCAACCCTTTGGTTCTAAGAGATAAGGGCAACTCTTAGATAGTAGGGCCTCCTCTATAAGGAAATAGTCTCAAGAAGCAAAACAAAACAAATCTCTCAAAATTTAGAATTCAAAACAGTCACGAAGAAGCTGTTTTAGATGATCTGGTTCATTTGTTGGTAGCCTACAGAGGTCATTAAACTCTAGATTAAAGCAGCCTTCGTGAGGTTCCTGAATTCATTATAAAAATAACCTAGCTTCCTGTTGGTTCTGAAGTCTAAAGGCGGCTCGTCCGCATAAGGGTGATGATAACAGAGCAATGGGTTAGCAGGTGGTAGACCTGAGTTTGGGATCCGGTTCTGCCGCTTAACTAGCTGTGTCTCCTTCAGTCTCACTTAGTCTTTCTGGGTTTGTTTATCTGCAAAATTCAAGAATGGGAATATCCACGAATGCAGAGACCTTTTCGAATTCTAAAATCTGTTGATTCTAAAACACGTGGGGGGGTTTTCCAGATGATTGAAGCCCAGCCGCCCCCGTACCTGAAGCTTGTAGGAGAGCTTGATATCTCTCCAGAGAATTTGCCTTGCGTTGGGCCTTTGGCAACTGTGTGAGTCTCCCATTTGGGGCTCCGCAGTAACTCACTGTGATCAGTAGAGGGGTTGGGGCTCAGAACCTCAACTCCCAACTGTGCTCTTGGCTGATTCACAGTTGCTATGCCTGTGGGCAAGCAGTCTCACTTAGTTTCAGTTTGACCAGCTACAAAACACAAATAATATCTCCTTCCAGACATGCCATCTGACTGACAACACACAAAAAAGGCTTTTGTTGCGTCAGAATCCACCTGTTCTAATTTTAATCATTCCCTTATGGCTTCTAATTCTTTAAAAATCATTTCTTTGTAATCCTTTGTAGTCTTCCACCTAATTTATCCCTGGGGATGAATACAACCAAGTTGGGTCAGTAGCAAAAGGCTGTCAAGGGTTGCAATATTGTCTGTGTTCAGAGGGCCTTATAAGCCTTTGTTGAGAACATGTTAGCGTCCTTAGCTCAGAGGAAATCATCAGTGCAGAGGCTGCTAGTCATTCGTCAAAATGCTGCATTAGAAAATGTTATATTAATACATACCTAGGTTCACTAAAATAAATGTAACCTCTGAGGGCATGCAATCATTCTGGGATACAAACTAGTTAGATACCCGGGCCTCTGGGCTTACCAACAAGCTAATATCCCTTCTTGGTCTTATAAAATTGTTGGATTATTTCAAATGCACCCATCCTTGGGGCCTTGAGGGCATTAACATTAATCAAAGTGATGCAAAATTCAATTAGAAATTATCTGATGCTCCCTGCATGTTGATCTCACTAGGCAAGGAGTCTCTTTTGCAATAATCTACTTGAACAGATGAGACTCAGATCAGGCAGGCTGAAAGCTGTCAAACGATAAGTCTTGAATCAGGGCAGAAAAATGATCCTAACACGGGGACCCTCTTCACAGCATCATCCATAGTAGAAGTGGAGCCTGGGGTAAATCACACTTTTAATGGGTTCCCTGAAATACTTTCTTTTATAGATAAGATCTGGTTAAATGAAGGCCAGGAATTACTGCCCTTAGATTAAATGTTTCCAAGACCTGGGAACATAACCACAATTATACTGTGCATATGGGGAAAGGGGCATGATATCAAAGGCTGGCAATATTTTGTGGAGTGTATAGAAAGACAGGTCTCCACAGACCTGACTTCTGCTTTCAAGGCTACCTATTGGTTGATTCTACCCTGGTGACTGGCTCCAGCCATTGGAAAGTAAGGTGACAGAATGGAAAGACTTGAGTGTTAGGACAGACTGGGGTTGGAATCACAACTGTGCTATTTTTATTTGCCTAGTAACAATAGACATGTGCTATATATATGTGCTTCATCTTTAAAATAGGGATGTGTATCTCATGGAAGTATTATGAAGATTAGTAATAAAGTATATATAGTAAGTCATGCAGTTCATGGTATTCAATAAATGACTTTTAAAAGAACCTTCTTGGGGCATCTGGGTGGCCTAGTTGGCTAAACGTCTGACTTAGGCTCAGGTCATGATCTCATAATTCTTGGGTTCAAGCCCCAGGCTTGAGCATCAGGCTCTCTCCTACCAGCACAGAGCCACTTTCGGATCCTCTGTCTCCACCCCCTCATTCCCTTCCCTGCTTACTCACTCTCTCTCAAAAATAAGCTAACATTTAAGGAACCTTCTGTAACTCCTCTCCTGAACTGTGGATATGAGCCATTGTATCCCTTGAAAACTTTATTTTTTTGGTCTCTTCCCAGTAGTAGGAGACTTAGAGCTCCCTGTTTCGATAGTAGCCTTAAGTCTCCATTGCTGTCCAGGCTGCCAGGACCAGCTCTGGCTGGAGACATCCAGACACCAGATTATCAGTCGAGATTGTGGAAAGAGTGGATCATAGTTACGTACCCAGGTGGACTTTCATGCTTGCCCGTGAAACAATGCTATGTATGACATCGGGATATCAGCCATGGCCCTGGCCATCATCCTACTTCCTCTAAGGCACAACTGCTTTTATGAATGATGAATTTTATATGATTCCTAGTGGCAGAAGACCAGAATGTTCGTGTCATTCACCACACCAAATTACTCATCCGTGTTTGTGCTCTTGAGCTCTTGTTCTTAAGTGGTGTAATAAAGTGTGCATTCAGTGAACTGTTTGGAGAGTTAGTGTATGGGATCATTGCATACAGGTAGTTCTAAAAATGGCAAATTATTCGCAAGGGAGGAAATTCAGATTTTGACAAACTAACAAAGATAACTTACTCTTCTGCTTACAGTATGCCAGTAATGTATGTTCTTAGTAACAGGAAGTAATACAGGTTTGTGGTTGTGGATGCTATCACATTTTACTAGACTCTTCTATACAATTTAAGTGTTCAGACCTTTAGTTGGTGGCAGTGAATACTAAAAGAAAGTTTTGTACACAGTCAATGAAATGCGTATTTCTTTTTTGATTTGCTTTTTTTGGACCACTTACAAATGTGATAAATGCTTCACACCCCCATCCTTATGTTCTTAAGGAACAGTAACCATCAGCTGAAAACATTAATTCTATCTATCCTTCCGTTTTCAATGGTAGTATTGTTAATTGTTATGTTAATAATTCAAATCCATAAAAATTTTAAATTGTGCCATTTAATTTTTTCTTAAAGCACTTTCTCGTTTGATGAACACATAAGTTTTCCCTTGCTCATATATTTTTTTCCCTTTATCATCTTTCTTTTACTAGACAAAAAGGTCATGTTACAAGTGCTTGTAACAGTGCGTAGCAGCTATTAAACTCCAGTGGTTAAGACTTCAAGAGACCATTAAGAGGACAGAAAAATGTACCTTTGATATCTTAATTTGATCACTCTAAGTGAGAAAATACACCTTAATGATTATTCCGTAGGTATATTGACCTGATCATTCATTTGTCTGCTAATTTGGACCTTGGTCTCTGCCTTTCTGAGTTTTATCTGCATTTAACTAGATGATAGATGGACGAGGTTGGACATCAATATTCAGGTGATGGAGTACAGGCCTTGACCTGCGCCGCCGCCTCTTCTTTCTTCCCCCCTAGGGTCTGTTCTTCTTGTACTTGGCATAACTGGGGGGCTCCATCAGGGAGCTGCCAGCACAGGCTAGTTATAATGATTATAATGATGCTTTCAGATTTCTGTAGAGTCTGTAATTAAATGACATCACTAAGTCTTAAATGCATCTGCTGTGAAAGTCAGAAGGCTAAATTATCCCATTAAAGAGAGAAAAGTGTTACTTGGTGTTAAAGAATCCCAAGTTTAGTATGCTGAGGAGTTGCTTCGGGAAAGCTGTTGAAAGCCAGTTGAGCATGGAGCATAGTGGGAAGATCGGGAGGCTGCAAGGCCGTGTCGTTCAGAACAAGCTGTTCAAGAATCACAGCTGCAATCAGGCTAACTTTTAAAAAAAGAAGGCATTTTTAAAAAACTGTGTTTTTTTCCTTTCCCAAATGCAGTTAACTGCTTCACTGCTGTCTTTTACTCTGAAAAGCTGTGCTATCTGCCATGGGACCCCAGAATAGTATATTGCGGTTCCCTGGAGGCACCGTTTGAGTGCAGTGTCGTGAGTTCAGTTCCCACGGGAGCAACTAACTTCACTAAATTAAATCACCGGTTATCCTGTCTCCAGCCCTAGTCAGCCATCTTCCGTCATCACAAAAGAAGATCCAGTAAAATAACCTCTGTTGATCAGCTCAAAAGTGCCGCCGCTACCGATAGGATACCTTAAAACTGTGACGTTTAGGTCTACTTGGCCAAGGACGCAATTTTTAGAATGAAAGTATTGTTGTTGTGGTACCAAATAAATATTTCTTTGGTCTTTGTCCCTGGTTCTTGACACAAGACTTCTAAGGAATCTGTAGAGGGATAGAGTATCTGTTGTCTGCTGATGAGATGACTGGTGGGGAGGTACCCACGGGTAGCTGCAGGCCAGGGGCTGGGCACCAGAAAGACCGAGGCAGGATTGGAGATTAGAACTTTCACCCGCCCCCCACCCCCAGCCCCTCGGACCCCTGGGAGGGGAGAGAAACTGGAAGTTAATTCAGTCACCCATGCCCAGTGATTTAATCGATTGCACCTACATAATGCAACTTCCTTAAGACCACTGGGACAACAGGATTCAGAGAGCCTCCAGCTTGGTGAAAGCATCCACATGTCAGCAAAGTGGTGCACCCCAGCTCCACTGGCACAGAGGCCCCTGGGCTTGGCACCTTTCTGGATGTCACTATGTACTCTTCCTTTGGCCGTTCATTTATTCCCTTATAATAAACTGGTAAGTGTAAGTGAACTGATTTCTAAGAGTTTTGTGAGCTGTTCTAGCAGGTTATTAAACCTGAAGAAGCAGCTCTGGGAACTCTGATTGATAGCTGGTCAGTCAGGGGTATGTGAGGCCCGAGGCTCGTGACATTAGTCTAAAAAGGAGGCAGTCCATGGGACTGAGCCCCTAACCTGTGGTGTCTCTCACCACCGCCCCCGGTGGTTAGTGTCAAAACTGAACTGAATCACTGGACATCCAGTTGGTGTCCAGAGAGTTGGAGAATTGGTGGTAGGTATGGAAAATATTTATACACGGGATGTCAGAAGCGTTGTGACTGAAACCAGCTCATACTTTTTTCAGTTACCAGTTGTGATGGCCCCTTATGAATATAAAAAATAATACAAGCACTTGGTCAAGGCTTTTTCATAAACTGTTTTCTTTGGCACTTCTACAGAATTGATCCATTTTCCCACCGGACTTTTTCCTTTGCAGATGTGTCTGACTTATTACACTGCATCTAATTTAGGACCATAGTCTCTCGTTTACTGAGTAGAGTGGTAGCAGAGAAAGGGACTGGGGTAGCTTGAGCAAAAGCTTCCTTTTTCCTCAAATGTATAGTTACTTTCTCAAAACTGCCTGGTTCCTTCCATCCTCAGCCCCTGAGATTGCCACTGTCTCCAGGCACCAAACCAAGAAGTCAAAGGAAGAGCTAGAGGAAGGACATGGGTGTGTATTCGGTATGCTTGGTTGTCTTTTAGAAACCCCAAAAAGTCTTTTCACTTCAGATCTCAGCCTGTGTCCAATATACCAGATATATCAGGGGAGAAGTTTTTTTGGTTTGTTTGGGTTTGGGTTTTTTTTTGTTTTTTTTTTTTTTGGTAAGTAAAAGAAACCAATACCAGAAAAAGGGAAGATTTTGGAAGGATAATAGAATCTCATAGAATCCAAGCCTCTGGAAGGACAGAAGCCAGGGCAGCTCTGGAGGCCGCAGCAGGAAGAGGCTGCAAGTCCTCATTAAAACTCCTATTACATGACAAATTCTCCCACCTTTGCCAAATATCTCCTGTCACTCTATACACCAAGTAGTGCAAAGACCGGGCCATGAAGCAGAAAAACTCATTTCAGTCTACCCTTCTGGGTTTATGGGTTCTTCTCGAAGGACACTGGGTAGGCCATCCATATTGTTGAAGGTACCAGAAGTTTCATTTTAGTTCATCAAAAAAGAAGGTGTCAAAGAGCTCTCTAGACCAGCACCCATTCCAGAAATGTAGTGAAAGTTCTTAAAGCGTATTTAGTACCTGAGAAGTTTGGAACACTAGGTCTAGAAAAGCATTTTTCCTCAAGCTTAAGGACACAGGGAAGGTCTACACGCTGTGTTATTTTACATTTTGCTGACATTTATTCAGTAATTTGCCACTTCCTTCCCCTTACACCTACCCCCATCCCCACAATCCGAGAAAAGGTCATGTGAGCTCCAACGGTGATGACCTCATCATCCGGGCTCTTACAACACTTGGGCTTCTGTATCTTCAAGGAATGTATGGCGTGCTGCATACTAAGTTTTCTCTTTTATGCATCCAGGCAAACAGAGAGGAAATTCCATTTTAGTTTATAGCATAGCACATAAATACAGAAGTAGTTACTGTATACGTCAAGGTTGTAAATAAATCCCAAATGATCAGCATCTAGTTGGAAAGACTTTAGACCTACAAGAAGAAGGATTTTTGAATAATGAGAAGTAACATTTATTGAGCATTTTCTGTCATATGCCACTTTGAGTGCTTTTTGTGGGCTCTGTCATTTGATCCCTCATCGTGTAGGTGGTTTTGTTTTATAGATCAAGCAGCAGCCTCACAGAGGTGAAGTAACTTGTTCAAGATCACACAGGTGGTAGCAGCATAACTCGGATACTTCTTCCTAATGCTCATGTTCTTAACTGTTACATGATCTATTCTCACGCATTTCCTAGAGGAAAGGGAATAAAATTCGTATAGATTCAAAACACTGGAATTAGTGGGTTGTTGGTTGGTTCTCCCTCTCTCTTGCTGCTGTGGCTTTTCTTTTGCCGGCTTCTCCTGGTCTTTTCCATTTCTAAATTAGCATAGTTCAGAGCTCAGTCTTCAGACCTCTCCTCTTTTCTGTGAGAGGCACTTCCGAGTTTCATGACTGTAAATACCAACTGTGCACCAATATATTTGAAGTTTTTACCTGTGCTGCTAGTCTGTGCTCTCAAGTCCAGACCCCTGTTTCCAACTGCTCACTTGTTCTCTCCGCTTAGGTGTCTAATTGGCATCTTCATCTATGTTTATCCAAAACAGAACTCTTCATCTCTTCCCAAACCTGTTCCTCCTGCTGTCTGGCTCGTCTCAGTCAATGCCAGCTCCGTCCTTCTGTTTGCTCAGACCGACAACACTCTCCTTGTCATGCTCGACAGCTCTCTTTTCAACCCTACACACAGTAGGTCTTTGACAAATCATGTGTGCTCTACCTTCAGACTGCATAGAGAATCTAACTCCTTGACACCGTCTACACTGCTCCTACCCTGATCCAGGCCACCATAAATCTCTCAGCCACTTGACTGCTATAGACTACCTTCTGAAGCTCTTACTACTCTTGTCGGCCATTATACTCTGTTGTCCACATGCCATTCAGGGTGTTCCTGTTACAACACAGAGTAGATCATGACACAGTGTAAATTCAGATTCTTTACCATGGCAGATAAAGCCCTCATGACCTTCCTCTCTCCCCTCCCCCTCCCCAAGTGAATTCTCAGGTGTCATCTCCCATGACTCTCTGTGCCTGCTTGCTTCACCTCACTGGCCTCCATGATGTTTCTTCTCCAGTGCTAAAAATCCCATCTTCCTCAGGAGCTTCACACTTTCTCTTTCCCCCATTCCAGAACACTGTTGCTCCAGAAATCTGCAGCGCTCTTGACTTGTTTCTCTGGTCTCCGTTCCAATCCCACCTTCTCCAGAGGCTTCTTTCCTAGCTTTTCCGTTTCCTTTTGAAGAACAGCCGCTCATTACTTGCTATTTTCTAGTTTCCTTTGTTTTGCTTCATAGCATCTGTCACTGCTGGGTACATGTCTCTTTTGTGTCCATCTCCCCTAACTAGACTTTACGTCCCATTTGCCAACAGCTTTGTCTGTTGGGCCACCAATGTCGAGAGCGACGCCTGCCACACAGTGGATTCTCAACAAAGCCCTGTAAACTGATCAGCAGTTGTGTTCAGATGTTTATTCAGGAGTAAAACAATTCATTCATTTTAAGTACAATTCCAGGAAGCAAATATGTTCATAGTCAGCAGTGACCTCAAAGAGCTTGTCCCTTAGAATGTTTGCTGTGAGATCCCAGTGCAAGGACAGATTCTGGCATGTTCACAGGGAACCCTGAAGCTGGAATATGTGATCATTTAATAAATATTTGTTAACTCTGGTTCAGCCAGATGCCATTTGAGGGTTTTGGGGGAGATTCAAAGCTGTGTAAGACACAGGAACTGGCAGGTGATTGACTCTGACAGTGACATTGCCTTTTTCTACCGAAGGAGTGAGAAACCACAAGGAAGGCACTATGAAACGCACTGTCTGCTGAGTCAGTACTCTGTGGCTGTGCCATTGTAGTTGCACCCTTGTCTCTTCCTAGATAACAAATCGCCTGGTTCCTAAGACCCACATCCACTTTCTTTTGGTATTTCATTAAGGGTTTACATTAATTTCATTATAAGTCCTACTAATCCATGCCCTCTCATTTTCTTTAATCCGGTTTTCCATTCATATTTGGATTGTGTTGGTTTTCCCAGATAAAAAAAACACTACTCCATCAATGATCATGAATGAAAAATACAAATAGGAATAGCAGTGGATTTTAAGTTAAGGAAGAATCCAGAAGGATTTTAACATTTCAAAAGGAAGGGTCAACTATCCACTGATGACTAGATAAATAAAATGTGATAAATCCATCCAATGGCTTGTTACTCTTCAGTAAAAAGGGATGAAGTATAGACACGTGCTGTAACAAAGAACCTTGAAGACATTATGCCAAGTGAGAGAAGCCAGTCACCAAGACCACCTATTATATGATTCTGGTTATATGAAAAAATGAGAACTGACTAATATATAGAAATAGGAAGTAGGTTATTGGTGCCCTAGGGTCAAAGGTGGGGTGCAGTTGTGGGGGAAATGGACGGCCCCTGCTAATGGGCGTAGTTTCTTTTGGGGATGATGAAAATATCTGCCAGTGGATTATGGTGACAGCTGTACAACTCTGTGAATATCCTAAAAATCACTTTAAATGGGTGAACGTTAGGTGAATCATATCTTAATGAAGCTAGTGTATAGAAGGAAGGAAAGAAGGAAGGAAAAAATTAAGGAAGGGAGGAAATTCTGTAGCTTAAAAATTCTGGAAATGTTGAGCATTTTCTAGAGGCCTAAGACTATTAGGAGCTCTCCATTTTGTATTTTTGCTGCCTTTTATTTGGTTATATGCCTCTTCTTCCCCCTACAAAATGACATGTATTTTCCTGTTGCCACACTTAATTTGTTCAATTGGCAACTTCCAGGAAGCTTCCTAATCTAATTTTATAGCCTACCACACTAACAATATAAGTCTGCCATTTGATGATAAAATGAAATGATCCCATGTGTTGGAAAGAAGACCAGAATGGATTTGAGAATCCTTGGTTCTAGGGCCAGTGTTGACCTAGGTTTGCCCTTAGTCAGATGACAAAACTCCATACCTTAGTTACATAATTTGATTATAAGATTGTGTTACCGTTATAATAGTTGCAGATTTCCTTAATCAGTCCAAGTCTTAATTTATTTCAGAGACAAAATGTTACTGTGGTGATGATTGTGGGTGAAGGGAAAAGACTTTGTTCTTTTTGTTTCATTTTCTAAGAACACACAGCTGTTTTTAAGTAGCAAATGACTTCATGTGTAAGTTGTACGTTTTAACCATTACAGCCATATTCTACTTATTTACCTCCTAACTCTTAATCTTAGATGTAGTCAATATATTGATCACCTAGTTTAAAGTATCCAAGGACTTGCCTTTTTTTTTTCTGGATAGCAAGATTGCCAGCCCCTTGACCATATAATTAGAAGAAATATATATTCTCATGTAACAACCCTGACGCCATTAGTGTTAGGCATCTCCTGAGGGAGTCAGACGCTGTCTCCAGCCTGGTAAATAATGAGCACATAACTAACAAAACCTGATCTTCCCCACAGAAATGACAGTCGGTCTGCTTTACAGTCCGCAATACAGCCAATGAATCAGTGATGGCTGAGGGAACTGCAGTTACCCCAGCTGGAAGAGAGACAAGCTTTTTTAGGAGCAGTAGAGCATGCAATAGAATGTAGACAGGAAAGGAATTTGATGAATTGATATTCTCTGGAAAAGTCTGAGAGATGTCTTTACCTGAGACCACTTCATAGTCTTTTAAAGCTTTAAGCTGCTAATGAGTCTGCCCACCCCAGTGGAGGCACTTACGCACTACTAAACACTGGAGAGTCTGAAGCAAATGAGGCAAAACCATGACTTGATTTCCTGGAACTGTGGGGGTGATACCCACAAAAATTCCAGTTGTACCAATGCCATAGAATTTCCACACGATGGGTAGAAAATACGAGGAAGCTATTTGCTTTCGTCCCAAGTTTACATATTAGCCCTCTTTCCCTAATGTTTATTCTGTGAGTGGCCACACACATTCCACTTGAAATAAATGATGAGGCAAATTCTTCCAATTATGCAAACCCTATTGCTGGAGCTAAGTTGTCCTCTTATATAAATGTACAGCTAGCCAGTAAATGAAGGGAAGATCTCATGACCGAAATATTCTTCAGCTTCCATGAGCAAACCTTTCCAGAATGAGCTGGGCAGGTAGAGGTTCACGCTGCACACTATCCAGGGGCTCTGTGGAACCTGCTTGTCAAATAAACAGAACATTCATCCTCGGGCATGTGGTCCCAATAGCTTTCACAAGCATTAAACTCACTTAGAAAATAATTAGTAATCAAAAAAGGCATTTAACTCAACTCTCTGAAGCATGGAGGAAGAGGTACATTACATAAATTGAATTATCAGTATAAATATCTACTTCAGTTATAGACATAATTAGGTTGTCGTGAAAGAAGACATTTATGTAGATTGGGGAGATGTGGGAGTGTTGTAACCACTGAAGTATCATTTTTATTAGGGCTGGATTTCAGGGACTTGTATTGAACTATGGATCAGTCTTCTCCACTCAGAAGGGTGAGACCCTAATGTTTTCGAACAGGAGGAATCTGACAGCTGATCCCACCCAGCAGCTGACTGTCCAAGATTCTCACTTCTGGAAGTCTGTGAACTTGGTGATGAGGTTCACAATTTATTTTTGGTATATTCCTGACTATGGATACACTTGCAATTTGGTTGCATAATTACAAATTGGTTTATTTTCTGGCTGGAGTTACATTAGCTCACTTTAGGGGCTGGGGCTGCCTCGTTAAGTTATGTGTTCTTAGTTCCCTGAATATGGCATCACACATAGCTAGGAACTTAATAAATAATTATTGGTTTGATGGTTGGACAAATGGGTAGAAGAACTGATCAGAAGTTCTTTGGGCAATTTTATAAACTTGGGTTGATTTTTCAAAGGAGAAATTATTTAATTAATGAAGTTTTGTTAGTAAAAATATTTCAATACAAAATCTCAGAGTGAATTAGTAAATTAAGTTCTAGATGTGTAAACCACTTTCAACAGTTCTGAGCTAGGGTTCAGAGAAATTCATTAGCTTGCTCCTTCTTGAGCAGCAAGATGATGACAGAATATGGCTTAGAATCTAGAGCTACTGGGTTCACAGTCTTTCTGCTACAAATTATATTACCTAAATTAGATCATGTTTCTTTATAGTTATAATCTTTGCGAAATAAAAATGTTACCTAACCTTTAGAAATCAAACACCTGTGGCTCTAAGTAAAACTTAACCTCTACAGTTGCTTCCTTACTTTTATCATTGTGTATGACATATAAAAACTGAATTGAACATTGCTTTTCACATGCAGATGATACGCTATTCAGGGGAATTTTATATAGTTTAGGATATTGGAGTGGGAGGGGGTGTACTGCTGCCTTTGAGAATCTGATGACACCTGTGCGCGCTGGAGAAAGGCTTGGATGCCTGGACCCATGGAATTTTATGCACATTCTCAGGTGATTCACGGAGCCGAGGTTAAAGACACCAGTTTAGATGATCTGTTGCCATTCCTTTTGTCCCTCTCCTGGTCTTGGATGTTCTCTTAAGCGCTTTCACATTTGCTTCTACCTATATCAGTATTAAACAGCCCATAATATTTCATCATTTAAAATCCCCCCAAAGGTACTTTCCACATTGTCCACTGAAAGTGATTATTTACAACTAAGGCATTTTCATGTTTTAAAAATGTGGAAAATGGGGGGAAGGGGGAAACTGCCATAGAAGAAAATTGTGCACTGGAGCAAAATTCTAAATTACTGTGGTGTGATGAAGCCGTAAGTGGAGCTATTGCAGAATACGCATTTTTATTCCAAAATGGAAATGGAACGGTAAAAACTGAGACAATTTGGATGCCCTGAAAAAAAAAGTGTGTACAGCTAATAGGCCTTTATAGTTCTTCAAGAGGAGGTGTCAAAAGGAGGTATCCTTTCCTTTCCAAGCTGTTGATAACAGCCTCAGTGTGTCACAGGCAAGGGCCACTGATCACTTGTTCTTCCTCAGTAAGGGCATTCCTTGGCTCCATTGACTGAACATCGCCAGTGCTTTCCTAAATGTTAAATCAAAGAGACTGTGGTCAAAAAAATCAGATTTCACACAACCAAGTTTGTCTAGAACCATTGTTGAATATAGCTAGTACCCTCCATAAATAAGGGATGGAAATACTCAGAAAAGGGGAGAACAGTGATCAATGGGCCTGGGGTTTTTTTCCCCTCCTTTAACCACAACCACGAAAAAAAATATAATTCTCATTAAAGGGCTATAAAGTTATCTGCTTTAGTGCTTCAGCACACTAATGTCCCCTTGCTTTTAGTGCTCTTTTAGTATGTTGACCCTCTGCTCCCTGCAGCTGGGAGTTTATTAGTCTTTGTGGCCTTTGAAAATGAATATTCATAATGAGATAGCAGTGATACTCCAGGTCCCTGTGGGAATTACTCTTAGCATTGAGGAGAGCTGACAAATTGGGCCAGATCATGCCAGCATCCCATAGTAATGCTTGAAATGTAAGGACAGTAACCAACGGCTCTGTGAAGTTCATCTAGTGAGTCAACTGAGGCCCAAGAGTGGCCAGCTTGGAATCTAGGTCTTTCTATTCTCAGGCCGTATTCTTTTCATGGCAGTGTGCTGTCTCCCTATTAATTAACCTTTTTCATTCCTGAGATTCTAGCACATTGAAAACATGAAATACCAAATGTCTTATTAGAATTGAACCTTGATGTTGAGACATCTCTGACAAAGCCACTCCAGTTGGACAGAGGAACAGTCGACCATGTGGATTCTCAGAAGTAAAGTCTCATTATATCTGGGGACACTAATTTCACCAACTATATCACAGTTTTTCTCTTTAACGATCAGCATCATGATTATTAATAACTTCTGTAAGGCATTTTTAAGTAAATGCAACAGAGAGTTGATGGAACACCTGTTAAATGCTCATCATTATGGTAGATAGAGTTGGAAGTAAGGAAGACACATGATGGGGCCTTCTTTTAAGTTCTTTAACTGTACCATATGTATCCTATAAAGATGAATAATTATAAGATAACTTCATTAAAATTCTTATGATTGCACTTTAATGTACTCTTGGCATCTAGTCCTCTATTCTTAAAAGTGTCTGGTTAAATTCTACTTAACTTTGTCTGTAGGCAATTTATTTTAGTGAGTAATGTGCTCCTTTAATTTCTTCCCGAGATCTGGTCAGATGAAAGAACCGTTCTAACTTTCCCAGGATGACACCATTCGGATCCCAGACTGCCGTTGTATTTTTCCTGAAGTGGCTACCAATAAGACGTAGGCAGGGAGGGCTGTAGTGGATGGCCAGAGGGCTACTCCTCCTGATCGAGACTGCTTCTTAGTAGACCGAAGGAAAACTCGACGGCTTTGGCTATCATAGGCATGGCATCGACATAACATTAGGCTAACAAGATTATTTTTAGTGATCTGTGTCTTTGGTTCTATTTGGAAGACACCTGACTTTATAGATGGGCTTCTTCCCTAGTTATGTGCCCGGGAAGCTAATTATTCAGTCGGAGGGTAATGAAAGACCCTGCCATCTGTCTGCCGATTTAATAGAGTGTCAGCACATCCCAAATAGGAAGTAATTGGATTGACAGACACAAAGCCAGTTATTAGACTGTTATTATCTGATTGGAAAAAGCAGGCGGAGAAGCATACAACTGTAGCAAAACTAATCTGATGATGTCTGTTGTTCCCGGAATGCACAGTCTGCCACACAGAATTCATGGGCTTTGAAACCCCTGACCGGCTTGTGAACGTTCATGGAGTTTCTTCTCTCAGAATCCATCTCTGTATTCTTATTACAAATCATTATAATGCAATCTAATAAAACACAGTTTGCATAAAGATGGGGCCCATTTATAAAACTGTCACCACAGCCACTCTATTAATAGAGCCATTTTAAAGATTTATTGTGAGCATATGTTACTTTTTATAGGGGGCCAGATTGAGAGCTGCAGGATCTGAACATGCAAGAGTGTGCTACTGGTGATAATTCAACAAAAAAATATAAACTATTCTGCCCAAGTCATGTCATTAGACTCGTACTTGTTTCTTACTTCTCAGGTGTGAACATCAAACGATAGCCTTAATGAGGTATCAAACAACAGAGACAAGGTCTAGGGCCACATGGCACAAGTACATTTGCTTTAACAGACTCCACTTTTACTGCCTGGCACCACTGGAGGGCGGGGCACATTGGATGGGTTACATATGACCGTTTGGGAGCAGGACCAGGCTCTCGAGCTTTAGACTTCTCGGAACAACTGTCTGGAATGGATCTGTTGGGGAGAGGGAGTAAAAACAGACATTGCCTTCGTCCATTGCTAACTGGTTCAGTGAAAATTGTAATGTCCTGGAGTTTCCAGTCCTCGGAGATCACGGAGAGAAGTAGACGGGAACCCAGCAAGCTTAATGTTTTTTGTTTGTTTTGTTTTTTTTATTTCTAGGAGAGAGAGAGAGAGAGACAGCTTGAGCAGGGGAGGGTCAGAGAGAGAGGGAGTCACAGACTCTGAAACAGGCTCCAGGCTCTCAGCCGGCAGTCAGCACAGAGCCCGACGCGGGGCCCGAACCCACAAACCGCGAGATCATGACCTAAGCGAAAGTCGGACGCTTAACCGACTAAGCCACCCAGGCGCCCCAAGGGAACCCAGCGAGCTTATGTTGATTCACCAAGCATCTCTTGAGCACCTGCCATGCATTATGTACTTCCTAGGCTCTAGGTGGAGAGCTATGAACCGACCTAAGTCCCGGCCCTCCTGGGGTTTACATTCCAGCGAGGGAAATGGAAAAAAAGCACATAAGCAAGTAAATATGGCATTAGATTATGGGAAGTTCTACAAAGAAAAAGAGGCATCATAAAGGAGATATGATTAGAGAGCTGTTTTAGACGTCAGACCTTCCTTGACCATTTCCAGAAGTTGGATGACTGTGTGCAGAGACCTGGCAGAAGTGAGGGGGCCAGTTGTATGAGCGGAGAGAGAGCAGCCCAGGCAGAGGGGCCAGCACATTGAGACCCAGATCACTGTATTCTCATCAGTGTCACCACGTACACACTAGGTGCTGCCAGTTTCCTTTGCCTGATAAAGGGCCCCGGCATTTCTTATTTGCAAGTTAGGAAGGACTGAAAATACATATGAATGAGTGTTGTAAATTCTAAATGACATATAGACATAAGATATTGCTAGTAAGCTCCAAGTGAGCTCTAGAGATCTCCTTTCTCATAAACTTGAAGTCATTAAAATTTTCAAAGGATTTCCTATTTAAAGAGACTGAGCTGTGACAGAACATTTATGACACAGATATTCTTATTTGGCTGGCACATTTACAAATAAATGAACAAATGGACTGATAGGAGTATTCCTACCACATAATGAGTGCTACTATATTTCAGGTACTTTTTATATATGTTAGGTGAATGTAAGGCATTAAGTACAGGACCTACATCACTACCAACCTCACGGTAACCCTCCAAGGGAGGTATTATTCACCTGTTTTGTAGAGTAGGGACCTTGGGGGTTGGGGGGGGTTGATCAGCAAAGTCCTACAGTTAAGCATCTGAGAGAGCGAAGATTCCATACCAGGACTTTCTAACCCCAGACCCTGTGCTCTCTTCTGCATACTGTGCTGTCCAAAAGATCATGTCCTGGAAGTGGAGTTCTTCATATTTGAGTGGCGCATTGTGTTACAAACCATGAGAAATAAAAAAAAAAAAAAAAAAAAAAAAAACCATAATAAAAGCACAGTCTCTGCATTCAGAGAAATGAAAATATAGTGGGGAAGAGATAATTACATGAGAAATAACAGAAGACGGTGAAAGATGAGATATAAACACGTAATTGTGTTCCTTGGACTGTGAAAGCGAGGGAAGGGAGGGAAAATAACATGGGCTGGAGATGAGGCCTAAAGCTGACCCTTTAAAAGACAGGTAGAATTTCGGTTGGCTGTATTGTAGAGATCCAATCATATATGGGCGTTAGAATCCATTCCTGGACCTAGGCTGAAAATTGGATATCATCATGATTACTTATGAAAATCACTTAGCAAGTTAGAGACAAACTGCCATCTCTCAGCGGGAGACACAGTGCAGCTACATTTTCTTTCCGGTTTTCTCCTCTCTTTGGTTAAGTTTCAAAAGAAGTATTCACCCTGTGAATCACAGGCATTACATTGTATTAAAATATATTTTTTAAAGTACTAGATTACATAGTCCCGTTCAGAGTGGCTAGATGCGGACACCGCGAAACGTAGCCAGGAGGTGCTTCTCACTGAGGGACTTGGATCCATGTGTCGCTCCCTGTCCTGCTTACTGTGGCACGCATCTCATCACGTACAATGATGGTCCCAGAACCCTGGTATTTGTTGCCTCCCCTGCCCCCCAGCCTGGAAATAACTGATTTCATATATGTATGAAATACGGGTATCCTGAAACGTCACTGAAATGAGATGTGTTCTGAAAGAGTGGAGCATCCTCACTGAAAGGTCCAGGACAGGAATGATTTTGGATTCTTATGAAATAAGAAACAAATGAGTATCCCACAGAGAAGTGAGAAGGTAATGAGGCCGGTCCATAGGAGAGGGAATTTTCAATTCATGTGATGAAAGTAGAAGCCATTGAAGGTTTCTGAGAAATAGAATATCACTACAAAAGAGATTTTTGATGTAGATTAATCTGGTAGTGAGATGTCAGGTGGGGATGGGAAAGATCAGTCCAGAGGCAGTGCCATAATCCAGGAAAAGAGATTATAGACCAGAACTCTAGGCCAGTCACAGAGATGGGACTTGCTGGGAAATGATTTTGTTGCCTTTTCACCTTACTTGATCTCATTAAAGCGACTTAAAGGGAATAATGTGCATCCAAAGGGACTGATTAAATACCAAGCGATTAGCAAGTCAGCTAGCTGAGGCTTTTTGCAATATACATTTTCATCCATCCATCCTAGATTCTTTCCTCCCTCTCTAAAATTATACTTACAGTCAAACACATAACTTTCCACAGCTAACAATCTCAGTGTAGCGCTGTAAGGTGCTGGTGGTATTAAATTGGGTAATGAATATGAAAGTGACTCATTCTGAAGACAAATCTGAAACATTATGGTTATTATTGTTTTGTTTTCATCCCTTTGGGGTTCTCTTAAAATCATATTTAGATTAGATAGGTAGATGTATTTATCACCTGTACATTTGAAAAGAAATACATCTTTCAGTGATCCCGTTTCCAATTATTATGATTCCTTCTGCATTAAAAGTTTTTAATGTTTACTTATTTTTGAGAGAAAGGGGGCATGAGCAAGGGAAGGGCAGAGAGAGGGAGACAAATCTGAAGCAGGCAGAGAGAGAGAGAGAGGGCATGAGCAAGGGAAGGGCAGAGAGAGGGAGACAAATCTGAAGCAGGCAGAGAGAGAGAGAGAGGGCATGAGCAAGGGAGGGGCAGAGACAGGGAGACGAATCTGAAGCAGGCTCCAGGCTCTGAGCTGTCAACCCAGAGCCCAACACGAGGCTCGAACTCACAGACTGCAAGATCATAAACTGAGCCGAAGTTGGACGCTCAACCAACTAAGCCGCCCATGCACCCCTGATTCCTTCTATATTTCTATGACAACCCCTTATCTTAGAGAATTGATTAGAAAGGAAGAGACTCTTCCTGTTCCCTTCCAAGATCACTTCGATTGTGATACTCTGAATGAAAGAGTAACAACTCCAAGAAGAAAAGTTTTACTGATTTGTTTTAATGATGTCCCTTTTATTTTCCTCATAAGACAGTATCAAGTAATAGTCATACTATTGAGTAATATCCCTGCACTGAATTTTCAATCCTCTGATGGTATAGGTTCCTGTCTCTTGTTTTAGAAGTTCAGACGATCTTAGAACAATAGTCAGAAGAAGTTTGTTCATGGAAACATTTCACTGACAGCCCTCTGGTCACTGCTTGCAAGGTTCAGGTGACCCAAATAACTGACGATGTTAGCATCTGACTAAAGTTTCCCAGTGCAGACACGTAACAGGCAGGACATCTTCTTTTCTCTAGTAACAACTACAGAGTCAAGCAGGCATAATTTCTCAAGTCAGAGAGCCAAGAGACACAAATTTTAAGAGCATCATATGCTTTTGTTTCTTTCCAGTGTTGAAACTTACATAAATTACCTTGGGAAATAGAAGGATTCAGCTTCGTGGCCAAAGCTGATCAAGCCTTTCTTTTTTCCAATGAAAACAGGAATTGTGACATGACAGCTGGCCCAGAGCCATGACCTGTCTGGGTGACAGAAACCCACTAGATACTGTAACACGGTGAGGGCAGAAGATGAAGGCTTGGCATGTGGGGCCAGGGTGACTTGAGAGCATGAAGGTGACTCTCTTTTCACTCGTGAAGCACTTTCTTAACAATGCTGTTCACTCCTGTGGCCATTTCCAAGGGAAGCAACGAGATGAGAGGCACCGACTATATTTGGCAGTGACTGTCTTGTTGGCTGTGAGCTAGACATTATTTGCTAGCATCCCCTTATGCTGATGTTCTCTTGTCAGTTGAGTATGTTATATTTGCTCATTATGAACAATCACCAGGCCTACTTCCCTCCCTGCTACTCCAGTATATGTCCAGCTAATAAGAGGCACAATTTGTCTTCACAGCAATATTGTTGGTAATTTCTAAATCCTTCTGAAAAGCAGAGACTTCAAATTGTGAATTGATTAGAGCTTGCACAAGTGAAGTTGGCTCCAACTGCCATAGAGAGAGAAGATGAATATATAAAATGACCATAAACATTGGCCAACAGCAAACAAATATATATTTTCTTTACATATGCTTCAGTAAACACAGCCCTAAGGTAGCCGGTTTACATCATGGCCATTTTCAAAGTCGTCTTAACTTGCCACTTTATGCAGGGGGCCTGCCTTCTACCTTTACTGTGGTAGGCATGGAGGGGAATGCACTGATAAAGCTGACCTATATCCTACCCTCAAAGAATTGAAGCCATCTAGGGGGGATAAGGTATGCAAACAAATTATAAAGTGGTCTGTACCATTAGTGCTGTCAGCCTGTCTAGAGTTTAATTCTTTTCTCTCTGGATCAGTTGCTTTCATACATTTTTTTTTTTCTCAGTAAAAATTATATTCGGTACCAGGACCCAGTACCCTCCTGTATGTGTATGTTAACAAATCGCCTAGACACATAAACATGCACATGCATGCACACACGTGTACATATATATAATATAGATGACACAAATCAATATTTGCCACTAATATATGTAATACAGCTGATATTTTTATCTTGTTTAGTCCCCCTCTGTTCCCCTGTCTCTCAGTGCTGATTGCAACTTACTAATTTTATTTCATGACCACTGATAGGGTGTGGATTGTAGTTTGGATTCAGCTTTGCCTGAGCTCTCTTAAGAACAAGTACTATGTTTTGTCTGTCTCTTATTCTGGTCATCTCCTGGTGCCTGATGCACAGTTAGCACACTATATGTTTGGTAGGTGAGTAAGTGCATGGCTGCCCACGTCTATGCAACCAATTTTTGATACAGCCTGAGGGATAGCACAGATATATTCCCTATAATCCTGACCGACAGAAATTAGAAAAAAATTACAGTCCCATCCTCTCACCTCTACTGAAGTGACCCAAAGCAGGATAATGAATTATATATTGAGAAATGATCTCATGGAGGAGGGCATTTGTTGGGATGAGCACTTGATATTATATGGAAACCAACTTGACAGTAAACTATGAAAGGAAAAAAGAAAGAAATGATCCACGTAGTCCCAGGCGTAGATAAAACATCTACCACCCTCAACTTTTAATACATTTCACTTCACTAATAGTCTCTTTTTATTCAGCATCCAGTTGAGGATTTTTTCCAAATCCATGACTTAAGGAACGAAATCTACCTTCAATTATTTATGGTTTAAATTAATGCAAATAAGACTTTCTGGCTTGCTGTGCTGATACTCATTAATAAATATTTCACTGGGTATTAGGAAGATTCAGATGGACTAAATGAGGCTCTTTTTCAATATAAACAAAAGCCCTTGTGTTTTTTGCAACTGCGCAGGCCTGATTTTTACGTCTGGCTTTCATTAAGACAAACGAATGTTAGGTAGGTGCCTCTATAGAACAATGGGGCCCCTGGGAACTGAAGTCAGCCGGGCTCTGCTGTGAAATAATCCTCTAGTTAAGCCAACTGTAATCTCATTAGCAGGGTAATTGTGCTGTTAGAAGAAATGGCCAACTAGGTTAAAGAGAAACCCACATAGTCTAATTACTCGTTCACTTTTGTCATTAAAGAATAGAACGTTGAACTAAGAGGCAAAAGATCCAGATGTTGTGCTTGGCCTAACATTGTGACTGAGTTGTCTACAATTCCAGTTCTCTCCCAGCTGCACGGGCCTGGGTACGGCATCGGTGTTGTGTCATAACACATTCTGTGACCCTCTTTGTAGAAGCAGCCACACCAGTAGGTAGAGGCTGTCATGTCACTCTTCTTTATGGATGTATTTTGCCCACTCATTTTTCCAACAAAGTCCAGTGCATTTGACTTTGCCAGTGTTTTTGACACTACCAAAATATCTAAAACTAAGTTATGAAAAATATGCCTTTCCATCTTTGGAAATGAACACATTGGGAAATTTTCTATCATCATTAAATCTGTAACCACTTATTTTACTTTCTTCTGAATCTCCATGCATATGGGCTCTGCTGTTTTTGAATATGGGGTAGAAGAAAGAATGGGGAAGTAATTAAGAGCCAGATCTAGGTTCAAGACCCAATCTTAAAGCTTGATAGCAGTGTGACCTACAGCAAATTACTTAGCTTGTCTGAGTTGTAGTTTCTTCCTTTGTAAAATGGAAATAATCGTCACTGCCAAAGCAGCCCCCAAAGCAGAGTGAGGTTCAAGGATATAAAAGTCCTTTGTAAGTGCTAACACATGCTACAGATATGAGAGATCATTTCTTTCCTCTTGACTTCTAATACTTGGCATCCCCAGCTGGTAAGGCATGGCTTATACATGGTCAATAAATATGACTTGAATTAATTCATTAGTTAACTGTTTCGAAGGTTT
Organism: Proteles cristata cristata; assembly: GCA_017311185.1. Classification (NCBI taxonomy): domain Eukaryota; kingdom Metazoa; phylum Chordata; class Mammalia; order Carnivora; family Hyaenidae; genus Proteles; species Proteles cristata. The sequence continues at coordinate 1,074,003 of JAESUZ010004246.1, forward strand.
ATCATTGTATTTCAGATCGTCTCTGGGAACTTGCATGAACGATTACTGCTAAATATTTGTCAAAAACAAAGATTAAAAGATATCTTGTTGTATACTTTTTAAAAGGAGAGAAAATTTGGGGCACTTGGGTGGCTCTGTCACTTAAGCATCTGACTCTGGTTCAGGTCGTGATCTCACAGTTCGTGAATTTGAGCCCACGTTGGGCTCTGTGCTAACAGCTCAGAGCCTGGAGCCTACTTTCCTCTCTCTCTCTCTGTCTTCTCTCTCTCTCTGTCTCTCTCTCTCTCTGACTTTTCTCCACTTGTGCTCTGTCTCTCTCTGTCTCTCAAAAATAAATAAGCATTGAAAAAATATTTTTTAAAAAGGAGAGAAAATACAATGAATTCTTCCTAAGGGGAGCGTGTTATGTATATGGCTGATGAAACAAAATACGCATGTGGGGAAAATGACATAAAAAACACTTAAAGATATTAATAAGTATGAAAGTACACAGTAACAACCTGAATATATAGGTGCTGAATGCAAAACTAACTCTCATGCTTGTGGCTATCGTGACTGTGGCCATACTTTTTATTGGCTAACCTTATAAAAATGGGCAATCCTATGTATACTACCATGTTGAAAATAAACTGTCCAAGGGAACTGGCTCTCAGCCTGATGAGCTAGAAATTTCTTTCACAAGTTTCATATGAGACCAAGTAGTTTTCTGAAATAACTTTTTCCATGAAGAGCTACTTTGTATCTGTGCAATGATAAAATGTATATTCCTTACATTTTTTTCCATCACTTTGAAAATAGGAAACACTTACATGGAACCAGGATTACATTGGATTTTTCCTTTTTTATGTTTGGAATACTTCTGTAAGCTGCTTCTGTCTCTTGCGTTGTTAGCTGTAGTTAGGCGCAATGGTCAACCCAAGAGTGTAAACTCACTGAGCAGAGTGTAACCTGACTGCAGACCCTGACTGGTGGACACTTTTAGCTTTGGTATTTGTCATCAACATAACCCAGAGGTATATCAGCTATATTGTAATCAAAATTCTTCAAGAACGTCTAGTTTTCTTTAGAAATGTTGCATATGCCATCATTTTAAGGCCTATTTGTTTGATATTCACCTACGAGTAATCAGCTAGACAGGAGGCCATTTTGCTGCATTATTCCATATACAGATGCAATTCTAGTTTTATACTGCTCAGATGTGTTGCAGAATTTTAAACACTGATTTAGCCTTCCAGAGAATATAAAAACTTGAATAAAACAGAATGAAAGGAATTATAAAGTCTTTAATTCCTGTCTGTTAAGTGGACCTATTTATGAAATTAACTATAAAGAAGGAAATGACTGTGAGGCTTCTGGAAGGAAAGTAGAACAGTAACAGAATGGCAGCTGAGACACCTTAAAAACAATGAGTAGTAAGTTGCTGTTCCATGAACCCATTTTGTGATTTTGAAACCCTCTTGAGGGTGTGACATGACAAGAGATGGCCAAGAGGAGACTCCAGAAAGCAGATAATCTCTCCCAAATAGGAAAGAGTTCTGCAGGAGGTAAGCTTGAGGAGAACTTTGAGCCATTATGGAAAATCGCTTTGTGGGTATTGCTCTAAGATCATTATAGATCCTAGTCTGGGACAGTGTGGACGCAGTGGGGGATCTGACAGTGAAATGAGAAGACCATCGTAGCTTATTTCAAATAATCAAGTATGTGAATAAAGGAGATAAAAGAGGAAAAGCTTAGGGGACAGGAGGTGTCTCTGACTCGTATATTTCCTAATTGTTGACTAGGGGACCATTCACTGTTTTCCAGGTACTTTTTCTTAGAGTACTTAGCATTGAGGGTGGCAGTTAAAGTAATAATAAACGTAAGAGCGGGATAAGAAATCATCATAAGCTAAGTTCAGGAACAAGCTTAGCTGCCAAATAGGCTCATTAGAGATAATTCAAACTGAGTTCTCCAAAGCATTCATTTATTAAATGTAATGAAATCTATCCTTTTCAGGAATAGTGGAGGAGAGAACCAAGTGGCCAGCCTGTCTCCGGGCAAACACAGAGTGTAATTTTACCCAGCAGGCTTACAATTCATGTTTTTGACACATGAAAGAAAAAGACTTTTAGTCTCTGACTTCTGTCATCGATGTCCAAGCAGTCTTCACTAAATTTCATGTTACCAGGAGGGTGAGCAGGTTTTGATTTGCTGATAGTTTGCCTTAAAAAGCCTAAAAAATTGATAATTTAACATAATCCTTGCATCATTTAAGTTCACAACTTTGTCTTTTTTCTTTTACTCATCTCTGGTTTTTTTTTTTCCTTTCTTTCTTTTTTTCTTAATCTTTTTTGGCCAGCCATATTTATTCCCCCCTAACATAGCCTTATAATTATTTGTGCATTGTAGTTCTTTCAAAAAGCACTGGCCTTTCAAGACAGACCCAGGTGAGTTGTGATAGAGACATAATATTACCATTTCTTAAACCCTGAACTGTGTCCACTGCACTTGACATAGCGTTAAGTGCTTCAAGTATGCTCAAAGATGTGCAAAGGACATCAGAGATGCTACTCTGAAGGAGCTTAATTCTAATAGTAGAGAGAAAATAGAGAGAAAGTAACTAATACTATGTAATGAAGTAAAGTATTTCAAATTAATAACGTAGTTGAAAGAGATCAGGAGGAGGCCTCTGGCTGGCTCAGTCAGTAGAGCATGTGACTCTTGATGGTGGTATTCTGAGTTCAAGCCCCACACTGGGCATAGCGATTACTTTTAAAAAAATAATAAATAAAGAGACCAGGGAAAACTTTATGAGTGAGCAAGCTTTGAACTGGCCCTTGAAGGAAGGTTGTAGTGAGAATAACAGCTTTTCAAGTTTCCACCTTAGCTTATAGATCACAATTTAGAAAATGGATAGGGTAGAAGTAGACCACATAGACATCATGAGAAAAAGTATGGGGATTTTTTTTAATGCTGAGAATATCAGGAAAGCAAAGTTTGCTGGTGAGTAGAAGTGAAAATATATTAGACTTCTGTCTTGATTCTTGCTAGGTACCAAGCACTGACTAGACACATTCCCTCTCCTCAAGATATTAGAAAACTGGGTGCGCCTGGGTGGCTCAGTTGGTTAAGCATCCGCCTTCAGCTCAGCTTGTGATTTTACGGTTTATGCGTTCGAGCTCTGCATCGGGCTCTGTGCTGACAGCTCAGAGCCTGGAGCCTGCTTCAGAGTCTGTGTCTCCTCTCTCTGTGCTCCTCCCCCACTCCTGTTCTGTCACTTTCTCTCAAAATTAGATAAACATTTAAAAAAAATTTTTTTAAAGATGCTAGAAATTAGCAGGAAATACAGACACCTCAACAGGAATGTTCTGTGGACCTATGGTTCTGTGGGGCCGAAGTAAAAGGGCATTCAACCACGACTCAAGGGGGCAAAGCCTCCTGGAAGAAGTAGTGTTTGAGCTCGTGGCTATAGGGCAAGGGATTGTTGGGAAAAAAAGGTATGGAGGGGACTATTCTAGCAGATGGACCATCACGTGCCAAGACCTGCAGGCAGGAATGAGTAGGACACCCTGATGAAGCTGGAAGGGGGTAGATATCCTGCGCCTTCATGAGGCTAATGTTAGATAAATTGGAGGAAGGAGGGATTAAAGACGGAAACATCACTTGGGAAGTTGTTTTAGGAAGGTCTGGGAAGAAATTGCCTAATATTACGTTCTGTCCGTCCATCTCCATCATCTAATTCAATAAAAGCCTGAATTGTGGTGCTGGATGTTACAAATGGAAGCACAGGAATGCCTCTTCAGGCCCCAGCATGAAACTACTTGAGGTGGCACCATGCCTGTCATAGCTACGTCGGTGATAGTCCTCGGGGCGCGATTCTTTCCCGGTGAGTGCTTTAGCACCTAGACCAATACATGGCATAAGGTAGATGCTCCATAAATACTTGCTTAAGTGAATGAAGGAATGAACACATGAATAAATGCATGAACATAAGAGATAATATAAAGAGGATGTCTATGTCTGGACACGTAGCCGCTTGCGTGAGTAGCAAGGATGAAAATAAGAATGAAGTGAAAGATGATTAAGTTTGAGCAAGGGTAACTGGAATGAGGATGGTACAAAATAGGGAACGTAGAAGGAGAGAATTGAAATAATTGGAGGGCAGCCACGAAAAGTGCCATTTTATTTATTAAAAAAATTTTAAGTTTATTTTTTGAGAGAGAGAGAATCCCAAGCAGGCTCCGTGCTGTCAGCAGAGTCTGACATGGGGCATGAACCCATGCACCCGTGACCATGAGGTCACGACCCAAGCAGAAACCAAGAGTCGGGCACTTAACTGACTGAACCACCCAAGCATCCCTGAAAAGTTCCATTTTAGAGATCATTTGAATTGTCAAAAGAACATGCAGTTGAAAATATCTAACAGATGATCAAAAGTACAGATCAGGATCTTAGGGAGGGGGGAAGAAAGTCGGAACAGGGCTTGACATAAGACGTCTTCTATTTCAAGAGAAATAATTCAGTCTTTGGTATGTATACACAAATATTTGTAGTTAGCAACCTTATGGTCTTCTCAATCCATGCAAGCTTCCACATTCAAGGGCTTTTTCACATGGACTTCTGTTGATTGACCATTCCTTACCAGCTCCCTTCATGAGTCCTAACCTTAAGGGTGAACATTTTAGGGGCGCCTGCGTGGCTTAGTCGGTTGAGCGTCCGCCTTTCGCTTAGGTCATGATCTCGCGGTTCGTGGGTTCGAGCCCCGGGTCGGGCTCTGTGCTGACTGCCAGCTCAGAGCCTGGAGCCTGTTTCAGTCTGTGACTCCCTCTTTCTCTGACCCTCTCCTGCTCGCGCTGTCTCTCTCTCTCTCTCCTAGAAATAAATAAAAGCATTAAAAAATTTAAAAAAAAAAAAAAAAGGGTGAACATTTCAGAGGCAACAGTGTTAGAAGAATACATTGTACAGAGTGATGGTTCAGCCCGGCATCACCCAAGTTTGAATTTTGGCCCTCTCACTTAGCAGCTCTTCTTCCAAACAGTAATTATAGCATCGGTGGTATAGTGGTAAGCATAGCTGCCTTCCAAATAGCACTTACAAAAGTACTCTTCATAGTGTTGTAAGGAATAAGTGAAGGAAAGCATGGTGGCTACGTAAAAACAGTTCTGGCATATTCTAAGTACAATGTAACTGTCAGCTATGAATGGTACTGTAATTTTTTCACTTACTCAGTTTCATTGTACAGCAGATAGCAGTAGTGCAGCCCTCATGGAGTTATTGTGAGAATTGCATAAAAGAATCCACATCAAGCTCTTCCATCAGGACATGGTAAGAGCTGACTGGATGTAAGCAATTATTTATAGAGCTCCTACTGACGACAACAGGTAGAAGATTTGCCAGATTCCCGTGTCTTGCATTAGAGTATCTGAAGCCAACAGATACGGAACCCCCAAAATATAATATGTTTAATACATAACATGTAAGTTTCCAGGTGATATGATAGGCATTTTGTAATAAGTTGTTATTTCTCTTGAAGAATTCAGGCAGCCTTATCTTTGGTAAAAAAAAAAAAAAAAAAGCCACACACACACAGAAAAAAAAAATACAAAAGAGGTTACTATTACTTTGACTATAAATAAGTGGGAAGGATGAAAACAATTCCCAGCCTATTGGAAAAGGAGGATTATCATTTTGTCTCAGAGTTTGATATCAATATCCCTTATTGATTAATTTGTTTATATGGATTTTTTCATTAAGAGAAGATTGCTTGATATTAAGTGTTATAGTTTGAATTACTTCAATTTCCAAATAATATGCTTAAGAATTTAAGCAGCTGTCATTGTAAAGAGGCTTACTTCATTTTACCTAAAGTGCTTTTCAGTCTGGAGGGAACACTTAAATGCAGTCACAAATCACTTGCGGTATACTCATGGTAAGATTTTTTAAAGTTAAATCTGTTTACAAGCCTGTGGAGCTCAAATTTTGTCAGTAATATTCTTTTCTCCCTTTACTTAATGATTTTTACCTCTTTTTTCCTCTAGCGCTAGGCATGAATTTTACTCATTACAAACAAGAGCACCCAAAACCCTTTTTATTTCATTAGTTCAGCAAATGGTCTCCTAGGGGTGTGGACTGAGGACATGATTGGGCTCTGCGATGATGAGCTTATTTTGCACTTTTACCCAGAAAATCTTTATATACAAAAGGCACAGAGAGTAGTTACACTCAGCGTGAACAATTACAGACTGTTGGGGGGGCCTCTTCCTGATGTGCCGATGACTTACTCCCATGAATTAAGAGGCAAATGCGCTCCAAAGTGCATTAACCTTTATGGATTTTTCTTCGGTTTTCATGTTCCACTGATTTATGGTCTGAAATATGCCTGTTGCTGCTGTTTCTGAGTGAGTCCCTTGTAAATCATTTCTAAATGATCTTTTTCTGAGTCAGATAATCCAAGTAAGTTGAATATCTCCAATCAATTCCTGTGAGGTTTCTTTCTTGTTTTTTTGTTTTGTTTTGTTTTGTTTTGTGCTCAAGTTGTTTTAGTTTGCTTTGCGCCATAAATGTCAGATCTGAGAATAAGTGAGTGCATTAGAACCACGTCTTAAAGGAGCCATGCTTGCCGGCCAGCTTCTTGGTGCACACTGAACTGTTTCTGGCCTTTTGCGTGGCCTCACTGGGGTTTGACTGCAAAGGCCCATTTACCTTAGTACTCCATCTAACTGGTTATAGTTTCTTTGTGCAAGGATAGGCTCGTGTCTGGGAATAGATTTTATTATGGGTTATAGATTGCCCTTTTTTTCATACAAATCAAGCATGGTGGGAATTTTGAGTCTACTGTGCCTTCATAAAAGTCTACTATTTCTCTTAGGGTGAAGTGCAGAAAAGTGTCATCAGCATTCAGGACTCTATTATCAGCGCTGCTTGACATCATTTCCCATGGGCCCATATTTCTGCAGAATAGTTCTGCATTGGACACTCAGTGTTTCATTCTCTGTGTGTCTGAAGATCGTTTCTATTTACTGGATTTGGGGGGAAATGTAATTTGGTTTTCTCTTTGCAATGCCTGTATCATTCACACTATAGGGTCACTGTTACTTCTATTATATGCATTCGTGCCGCAAAAACAAAACACAAAATCAAAGGAACAGATTTCAGAAAATTCAGATTCACAAGTCATTCATTCATGTGTCTGTCACAAACAGTACATCACTACTACTAGGTATTTATCCAAAGGATACAAGAGTGCTGATTCGAAGGGGCACATGCACCACAATGTTTATAGCAGCACTGCCGACAAGAGCCAAAGTATAGAAAGAGCCCATATGTCCATCAACTGGCAAATTGATAAAGAAGACGTGGGGGGTGTGTGGTATACATATACATACATATACACAAAGGAATATTATTTGGCGATCAAAAAGAATGAAATTTTGCCATTTGCAACAATGTGCATGGAACTAGAGTGTATTATGCTAAGCAAAAAAAGTCAGGAAAAGATGAATATTATATAATTCACTTATATGTGGAATTTAAGGAACAGGTGAACATAAGGGAAAGGAAGAAAAAATAACATAAAAACAGGGAGGGAGACAAACTGTAAGAGACTCCTAAATACAAAAAAGAAAACTGTTGTTGGAGGGGTGTTGAGTGGGGGGATGGAGGGACTGGATGAGGGGCCTTAAGGAGAACTTGTTGGGATGAACACTGGGTGTTATATGTAAGTGATGAATCACTAAATCTTATTCCTGAAGTCATTACTACACTATATGTTAACTTATATGTTATATCTTAGATTTAAATTAAAACAAAAACAAAAAAAACAGTGCATCACTGTTGATTGTTAACTAACCTTTTAATGTGGGCATTTGTAAATATCTGTGTCATACGGCATTATTAAGTGAACAGATATTAAATGCAACAGTAGGGTACTGCTCAGTGAGGAGGGTGCCATGGGAACTTACCTTTGAGTATGCTTGACTACTTAAGCAGAGCTTTTGCAGGCCTGCGAATATGGTGCAACTGTGCACATAAAGACCTTGAACTAAAATGAAGAAAAGAAGATAGTTCAGATTTTTAAAAACATCTTTAAAGCTATTATATAGTGGAAAGGATTCAGAGCTTCTTGGTACAGATAAGCATGGTACATCTCTGCAGAGTCCAGATTGGAAGGTACATTAGTGCAACTGACAATGAAGGAGAAGCTAAAGAATGTAGGTAGTCAGAGGGATAAATCCCTCTGCACATTTCTACTGGTTCCAATGCATGGGACGAGGAGAAAAATCCTCAAGCCTTTCAGGCAAATGTTTTGTGTACATTATGCAGCCTAAAATATCAAAACATATGTGTGATAATATACAACAAGGTTAGGAAATCTCAAAGTGGAAAGAATTAATATTTTGTATATTGCATGATATAGATTATATGCAAATGTATACATTAAAAATGTAATTAGCAATAAACTGACACAGTGTTTATGGGAGAGACATGAATGAATTTCTTGTGCTCCAAAATCCAGATGAATTTGAATTTTCTGAAATCTGCCCCTTTGATTTTGTGCTTTGCAAAATCATGTTTCCCCATGACTGGGTTCACATTATGCATTTTTGGCAAGAACATCGGAGAAATGATGTTCTGTGTCTTATTAGGAGGTACATATCGGCCTGTCCCATCGCTGATAAGGTTGACCATAGAATTTTAAAAATTTATTAGGGTGTGAATGTTAGGAATACATATTTCCTATGAGTAACTACTTTTATTCAGAGGAATACCTATTGCTCCCATTGCAACTTCTAAAGTAGAATATAGACCCTCCATGTTCAAGGGTATCTTCAGCTGATAGTAGCTGGAATTCTTGGCTGAGATAAAGTGGAAGAAATGGAGCTTTACAATGAAGCAGAATTTGTGGTGAGGAGACCGCGATTAACCAAGGAGCTGGGGAAGCTTGAATGAAATTTTAATTAGATTATGATGTCTCTGGATAGAAATCAAATCAAGCTAAAAATTTTAAAAATACCAGGTCAAATATAGGTAGTGTGTGCTCATGTATGCATTCCAAAGGCCACACACTTGCTGTCGGAAAGAGCAAACTTAAAATATACGTAATGCGTATGTACATATTTTAGGAGGTTCCGCTAGTTGATGATATTCTAAAAAGAAAACCTTTGGTTAAATATTTACCAACAGCAATATTAGAATTTAGGAAATGCGATCTATGCTTTAGACATTCAAATGCCAGGAGAATCTGTTGCCTAGTTTCATTTGTTTTTTGGTTTACCCTCTTTTATAACCTTAGGTTTAGGAGGCTACTCTGAATAAGGTACCTCAAAATCCTGTGATTAGATGCTCTGCATGTAGCAATATGTAGATCCTTTTCTTTTGAGTCTCATTCTCCTTGTTTCCATATACACAGCCATACCTGGGCCATCTCATCATTTACAGGATAGGAATCCCTAGTGTGAAAGCACTTCACCAGATTAGATAATACCCTTTTGACAAGGTTCCGCCTGTGTTCCGTCTCAACTTTGAAGTGAAGTGTTTTCTTTCCTAATGAGATTCTTTTCACTGTTAAAAAAAAAAAATTCAGGCTCTCTTACTTCCATAGAGCTGATTAGGAGCATTGTTGGAAAAACTGGGCCTTTTGATGATTCGCCTCCACACCCTTGACTCTCTCTCTTGTCTTCCCATTCACCAGATCAATTTTAAAGTACTTCCTTTGGAGGAAGAAGGAGCCATGCAGTATGTTGCTGGAATCGGTTGAGAGGGAGGGCGGGGGAGATAAAATGCAGAGTCGCCCATGAAAAATCAGGAGGAGCTACTCCCAATAGGTTGTGGGAATAATTCAACAGAAGCCAAATGAGGATGTTCACTGTAGGATTATCTCTAATAAAACCAGGAGACAGCATTAATATCCCCTAATAGATCTTTGCTTTAATAATGCTGTGTTCATTAGTATGATGGAATGAGTTTATAATACTCTGCAGAAGAAGAGAATATAAAGTTGTGTGAATAACCATATTATACAGAGTGAGAAAACAACGTTGAGAATGTGGTCAAAGACTACAGAACATTCTTTCAGGAAGAGGCAACTGTTAACACTGGGGTGGTGGAGAGATGGGATGCTTTTTGTTCTTTTTAAGTATTTACTGGGGCCTCTAGTCCAGATTCTTGGGAGGAGTACATTATTTTCCAGAGAGGTCACACCTCAGTTTCAGGAACTGTGGGTTGAAGTTCATTCAGCACTCCATTCCCCAAATATTCCTGAGAGTCTACTATGTGCTGGCCATAGTGGAAGTCGTCCTGAGCGCTGAGGATACCAAAGTAGCGATTTACCCTTGACCCCTAACCACATGGGGCTTTGGTCCTTCCTCATCAGTCTGTTTCTGAAAGAGTCGAAGTATTAATCTGCTGGTCCACATTGCAAATTATGAGCAAGCAAAGGAAAATGAAGGAGTGAGGTAAAAAACAACCCATTAGGCGTGTACCCCTTTCCTCCACAACCCCATCACGGCTCATGTACCTGGTAAAAATCACAAAAATAGTAGCTACCACTTGCTTAGCAGTTGCTGTGTGCCGACCTCTGTGCCGGGTGCTTGACTTTGATTTCCTCCTTTAATCATCAAAACAATCCTGTATATTAATTTTTTTTAATGTTTTATTTATTTCTGAGAGAGAGAAAGAGCGTGAGCAGGGAAGGATCAGAGAGAGGGAGACACAGAATCTGAAACAGGCTCCAGGCTCTGAGCTGGCTGTCAGCACAGAGCCCGACGCGGGGCTCCAACCCACGATCCGTGAGATCATGACCTGAGCCGAAGTTGGACGCTTAACCAACTGAGCCACCCAGGCGCCCCAAAACAATCCTGTATATTATTACATCTGGTTTATAGAATACAGCAGAAAAATGAGGAGGGGCTGAGTAACCTGTACCTTCAAAATTCAGTCTCAGGAATGCCTTCTGTGATTGTTCTGCCATGGCCACTCCACTCCCCTCAGTCAGTCCTCTGCAGTGACCAAGAGTCCGGTTTGCCTCCTGGCTGCTTCGGGGAGTTCCTTTTCCATGGCCTTCCTGCCCAGGAAAGGGTGGTTTGCCCACCTCATGTACTCACTTCCCCTTGTTCACGGGGGTCAAAACAGGCTGATCAGACAGCCAGGTTTTTCTTCTCCCCTCACACATTATGTTTCATGCTTTCTGCGCAGTGAGGGCCTGTACAGCTCTGAAAGCAGATTTGGACACATGTCGAATGGGTCCCCTTGAGGTTGAGGTGACAACTTGGATGTGTCCTTTTAGACTGACGTGTATGCTGTGGGGAATGAGTGCCTTGTATTTGGAAGAAATCCATCAGCTAAAGGTGGTAGGAGCCCTGCCCCTCCATCAGTGCGACTCAGAGTAGCTTCACATTTGGGAAACACCAAAAGCAAATAGCAGACTAGAAAAAAAGAAAATGTGGATAATTTAGAGCCTTCTGTCACTATCTAGGAGCAGGCTAACTACTAAAAAAAATTTTTTTTATTTAAGTTTTACTTACTGATTTTGAGAGAGAAAGGGGGAGAAGGACAGAGAAGAGAGAGAAAGAGAATCCCAAGCAGGCTCCACACTGTCAGCATGGAGCCCACCATGGGGCTCGAACTCATGAACCATGAGATCATGATGTGAGCGGAAATCAAGAGTTGGATGCTTAACCGACTGAACCACCCAGTTGCCCACTAGTAAAAATTTCCTTTTAACACATGGTAAAGACTTTGAAATTGTAGGAAGTGCCTCTCAGACAACTTCCTAAGTCCTGTTGAAAAGAATAAGGAAAGATTCTGATGATTGAATCCCATAATATTAGAAAATAAAATAAAAAGGGCTTTGGTGTGGTTACTCACAAGAAAATTCAAAACAGAGATTTTCTTTTAGAGGCAGACCAAGGAGAGCAAGATATACCCGGGCTGGTGGGGGATGGGTGCTCCTCTTAGGGTTAGAGGAGTCAGAAGCAATTAACATGGCAGGATGTGGGATTTGGAGAGTTTTAATTATGGTTAAATATCTACCTTTATTTCTTCATTTTTCCCCACTGTCTTTCCCTCACTCCCTTCTTAAAGATATATCTTTATATCTTGTTTGATTGTCATGCTTTTACTTCCCTTTCTGTGTTGATAAAATCAGTTAAGAAGCCTCATTGGTGTTTCCCATGGCTTTTCAATTTCAGCTTTTTTCCCTACATTCTTTGGGTTCCTCTATCACTGTGATGATCCTGTATGTGTAAGTTCTAACTTCCCCCCAACCACTTTGTGCTTGCATGCGCGCACGCGCGCACACACACACACACACACACACACACACACAGGTTAATAGAATGTTAAACTGGCAATATGCAAGATTAACCATGATGTATTTATGTATTAAGTAAAGGAAACACTTTATTAGATCAAACAGCTAAACTTAAAGAACATTTCTACACCAAACTTTTTTTTTATAATTTTTTTAATGTTTGTTTATTTTTGAAAGAGGGGCAAAGTACAAAAGGGGGAGGGGCAGAGAGAGGGAGCTACACAGGGGTTCAAGCCTAAGTAGGCTTCAGGCTCTGAGCTGTCAGCACAGAGCCCAACACTGGGCTTGAACCCACAAACCCTGAGATCTTGACATGAGCAAAAGTTGGACACTTAACTGACTGAGCCACCCAGGCACCCCCACCAAACTTCAAATGTGGCCTAACAAGAAATAAATTAGAAATTTATGAAGTACAGTCTTGGGTATATATAGGTAATTTTTTTTAATTTTCTAATTTAATTTTATTTGAGTAACTAATACATTCACGGTCTTTAAAAATGCAATGATTATTTTTTCTGTTTACTTGATGGGATGCTGTCTGATTCATAAATTGTTGAATAAAGCCAATTTAATCTTTAAAAAACTCAAGCAATTATTAAAAGTTATAATTGAAAAGTCTTATTCCTCCTTCTCTTTCAGACCCTGTCCCATCCCTGCTTCCTACAGGCATTCCTTTGATTAAATTTTTGTGAATCTTCCCAGGGTGTCTTTATAATAAAATCAGCAAATGAGGATATATAATTTTTACAGGAAGGTCGGTGTAATGATACTACTAAATACATATTGATCTGCAGCTTGCATTTCTTGCTGAACAATTTATCTTGGAGATCCTTTCACATTAGTGCATCAGAAGCTTCCACGTTTGGGGGTTGAGCTTACTGCAGACACACCACAGTTTATTTGATTAATCCTTAAATGATGGATTTTTGGTCCTTTGCCATGAAAACAATGCTACACTGATCTGTGTGATCATATTTAGAAATAGCTGTCAGAAGAATTTCCCAGAAGTGGGCTTTCTGGGTCAAAAGGAAGTGCATTTGTAATTTTGAATGATGATTCCAACTTGCCCTTTATAAGGGTTGCACTGTTTTTCATTTCCATCAACAATACATGAGAATGCCTCTTTCTTGTTTTTTTTTCCTTAAATAGTTTATTGTCAAGTTGGTTTCCATATAACACCCAGCGCTCATCCCCACAAGTGCCGTCCTCCATGCCCATCACCCCCTTCCCCTCCCCCCCACCCCCATCAGCCCTCAGTTTGTTCTCAGCAAAGAATGCCCCTTTCCACACGTACGCCAAAAGAAGACGTTTTCAAATTTTGGGGATTTGGTTATAAAAAAATGGCATCTCACTATAGTGTACTTCTCGTTTTTTTTTTTCATTAGGATCAAGGTTAAGAATTTTTTCTGATGTTTAGTGACCATTGTATTTATTTTACTGTAAACTCTCTTTTCCTGTCTTTTGGTCATTTCTGCACTAAGTTGTTTGGTTTGTTTTTGTTTTTTTTTCCCCTAACTCATCTGTGATAGAAGTTGCAAATATATCTTCCCAGTTAATCATTCCGTTTTTCTCTTTATTTCATTTGATTTGATTTCACTTCATTTCCCTTCTACAGTTTTTTGGAAGAAAATTTAAAATACCACACAGTCCTTACTTTGCATAACATTGTAGAACTATAAAAATCGCCGTGCAAGGCAATCTTAGTCACAATTGTTTCCCGACTGTAGGAAGTTTTTGCCAAAACAGGAAAAAGTCCCTTGCTGTCTGTTATAAATTTGTACAAAAATGAAAAAGAAATAAGAAAACTGATGTGTAAAGTAGTTCATTTCTTTAACTCTTATCCGAGTAGTTTGAACACCTTCTGTTCATCCTTGTACTTCACAATACACAGTGAACACCTTTTCTAGGTGTTGGTGAAATGCCATACCTACTGGTATCTGGCTCTGCCAGCATTTTATTTTTTGGTTTTCAATGTCATGAAACACCTTCAAGAGCTCCTTTACCATATGCAGTTTGGGCCACACCACTTCCTCTGGGATGTCTTCATCCCTTTTGCCACAAAGGCTTTCTCCTTAGTGAGGTGAATAAATGCTCCTTCCCTCTAGGTGTGTTCCCTTCTCAGATGGAGGTGATGTCAACAATCCTAACTATTTCTTCTGTAAATCCATTTACAGTCCACTCAAATTCACTCCCAGTGTTATCACTGTTAGTGTTTTTCTGTACTTCTGTCTTTTTTGGCCAGTTCCCTCTTTTAAATCTCCATTTTTGTAAAATGTCCCATGAGTTTATCAGTGGGAGAGAAGGAGACTACACGACTACACGCTTTGCTGCCTGAACATGAATGACAGATGTGCAGTTATCCGTCACTGATAGACTTTGAAAGAAGGGACATGATTGACCCATTGATCATGGTGAATATCAATTATGTACCTAGAGATTTCTGTACTGAAGAGGTAGCAGCAAAGTTTTCATTTTATGCCATTACTCACAGTTGATAAACTGTCGTAACTAGAATTTAAACCTTGTTTTTGGGGGGAGTGGTGTTATTAACTGGGTGGTAGTAACTTAAGTTTTTGTATATCAAAACCATGCAAAGCAGGTACAAAGAATAACCCAACAAATATCTGCGTACTCATTCTGTCTATGCTTTATGTATTTTTTAATTATTTCTTTTATTTTAGAGAGAGAGTATGAGTAGGGGCAGGGGAGGAGGAAGAATCTTAAGCAGGTTCTACGCTCCACACAGAGCCCAATGTGGGAGTCGATCCCATAATCCTGGGATCATGACCTGAGCCAAAATCAAGAATCGGACACTCAAGTGACAGAGGCATCCAGGCGCCCCTTTGCTTTAAGTGTTTTTAATAAAGGAAGCAGATCATTCCAGATAAGATTGAAGTACTCTTTTGTCCACACCCCTTTCCTGTTCCCTTTCATAACCTCCCAACTTACATATCATCATGCATTAAAAGAGTATCATTTATTTTCCCTCCACCTTTTTTTTTTTTGAGTGTTGATACACAATGTTACATTAGTTTCAGGTGTACAACTTAGTGACATTGGCAAGTTTATACATTATGTTGTGCTCACCATGAGTATAGCTACCATCTCCCCCATCACATCACTGTGGTGATATCATTGACTATTCCTTACGCTCTGCTTTTTATTCCCTGTGACTTATTACATACCTGGAGGCATGTATCTCCTTGTCCCCTTCACCTATTTTGCCCACCCTACCCCATTCCACCCCCAGCAACCCTCAGTTGGTTCTCTATATTTATAGTTCAGATTCTACTTTTTGTTTGCTTAGTCATCTTTTTTAGATTCCATTTATGAGTGGATCCTACGATATTTGTCTTTCTCAGTCTGATTTACTTCACTTAATGTAATACCTTCTAGGTCCATGCATGTTGTCTCAAATGGCATGATCTCATCCTTTTTTAATGGCTGTGTAATATCCCATTGTGTGTGTGTGTGTGTGTGTGTGTGTGTGTGTGTGTGTGTGTTTGTGTGTGTGTATGTGTGTGTATGTGTCTCATATTTTCTTTACCCATCCATCTATTGATGAATGCTTAGGTTGCTTCCATGTCTTGATTCTCATAAATAATGCTTCAGTAAACATAGGGGTGCATATATTATTTTGAGTTAGTGCTTTCATTTTCTCCAGGTAAATACCCAGTAGACAGATTATTAGATCGTATGTTTTTTTTTTAAATTATGTGAGGAAACTCCATACTGTTTTCCAGTATGGAGTAAATTGTTGCTGTACAATTTACATTCCACTGGCCACGCACCAGGGTTCCTTTTTTTCCACATTCTCACCAATACTAGTTGTTTCTTTTCTTCTTGATTTTAGCCATTCCGACAGGTGTGAGGTGATATCTCATGTGGCTTCGTGTAAAAGAATGAAACTGTACTACTTTCTAACACCATACACAAAATTAAATTCTAAATAGATTAAAGATCTAAACATGAGACCCGAAGGCATAAAAACCCCACAAGAGAACATAGACAATAATTCCTCTGACACCAGCCATAGAAACATTTTTCTAGATCTGTCTCCTGAGGCAAGCAAGGTAAACAAAGGCAAAAATAAACTATTGGGATTATATAAAAATTGAAAGCTTTTGCACAGCAAAGGAAACCATCAAGAAAACAAAAAGACAGTCTACTGAATGGGAGAAGATATTTGCACATGATATATCTGATAAAGAGTTAGTATCCAAAATATATAAAGAATTTACGTAACTCAGCACCAAAAAAAAAAAAAAAAAAAAAGCTACTAAATGGGCAGATGACCTGAATAGACATGTCCCTAAAGAAGACTTACAAATAACTAATAGACACATGAAAGATGCTCAACATCTAATCATCAGGGAAATTTTTTAATTAAAAAATTTTTAAATTAAAAAAAAATTTTACTATCTACACATGTAAGGATCTCATGAGAAATATGCAGTATTTGGGGGTATGCTTTTAAATTTGCATTGTAATTTATTTTCTGTTATCATACCTGCCTTTGCTTTTTGTATTCTTATTTCCTTCTTGAAATAATACAAATAGTTTCTGGTGTCACCCCTTTTTTCCCCTTAGTTTAGAAGTCATGTTTTCTATTTTGTCCTATGTCTATTCAGTTAGTGAAACAATAACTTGGGAAAATAAAAAAAAGCTCTTGTACAGACAAATAATAAAGTAATGGCATGTTCGTGTTGGGAATTCTGGGAATTCCCTCTCATTTCTCTATAGATAGAAAGAGATGCCAAAGCCTAGAAATACCCATATGTGCTTTGTGATATTTCTAGAACTATTCTTCTGATATATTTAACAACCATTTTCTTCTGCTGTCTTCCAGATTTATTCAGGAGATCGAGCACGCCTTGGGACTTGGCCCAGCCAAACAGTGTCCGCTTCGAGACTTTCTCACCATGTACATCAAAAACATCTTCCTGAATCAGGTCCTGGCAGAGATCAACAAGGAGATTGAAGGAGTCACGAAAACATCCGACCCCTTGAAGATCCTCGCTAATGCGGACACCATGAAGGTGATGGGGGTGCAGCGTCCTCTCTTACAGGTGATAATATACTTAACTGTCTTTATCAGCGCTTTTCACTGACTTGGCAAGAGACACAAATTACAAAAAGAAGAAGAATCACCATCTGTTTCCATATTCATTAGAGACAAAACAAAAGGAAATAAATTAGACAGGCACTAGGGGAATTTAGAACTAATACGGAGATAATGGAAATTCCTTAAGATCTTTTATAAGAAAAAAGTGGCTGGCCGTTGAATATGGAAGGTGGTGAATCTCATTAATATGCAGGCAGTTCCTCATTATTTGCCTGGAACTTGTCCTTGAGAGGAATTCTTTCTCCTCTGGCAAATGTGTCAGGAGTGTTCAGGACTTAAGGGGAGGAAACTTCCATGCCTCACCTCAACCACCCACCAACAGAAAACCCTGGGTACCCTTTCCAGGTCAGGCCTGCTCTGACCTCGGCTCGCTCACAGTGAATTTGAACCCACCAGCAAACTGACTTTTAAAAGTCAGATCATTTAATTCAAGTCATGATCTTTTTAATACTGAAGATTTTACATAGACTATATAAAGTAATGGTTTCTAGGCAACCGAAAATAAGTTGTCAGTAGATATTTGGATTTATAGGCTTCAGGCATTGATTTTGTATCCATTTTAGTCAGTGACTTGGGGGTAAATATAAAACCAAAAGAACGTTAGTATGAGTTTAAAATGTATACGTGCATTACTATTATTACATGGTTATTGTATCTTTTAGTGTTTCTTCACTTGAGAGAATGATGGGCGCGATAGCATCTTTTTTTAATAGTTGAACGAGACAAGGATATCTCAACGTACTGAAGGCTTGAGCTCTTTCAAAGAAAAGTTGTATAAATGCAAAGGAATTCCAGCTGCTTCAGCTGCTTGCCATTACCTGCCTTTATGTATATATTCCTTGGTTTTTCCTTCTTTGTGCATCAGAATTAATAGAAACCCTGGACCTTTCATAGGTAAATGTGCTAGTTATGAGCATTCTTTAAAGCTTATTTGTTTTTGGGAGAGAGAGAATAGGGGAGGGGCAGAGAGAATGAGAGAGAGAGAGGCAGGAGACAGAATCCCAAGCTGGCTCTGTGCTGTCCGTGCGGTGCCCGGTGCAGGTCTCAAACTCACAAATCGTGAAATCTTGACCTGAGCCGAAATCAAGAGTCAGGCGCTTAACTGACTGAGCCACCCAGGCGCCCCGTGAGCATTCTATTTGATGAGAAAACTCTCTTGTGGTATTGAGAAAATAGAGTAGAGGCATTTGCTTCTCCCGAAACTTGAGTTATAGCATCACACCTAGGAAAGGGTTCATTCAGACCATCTGGGTCTGTGTGAGACGCGTTCCCCGTGAGGGATCTGTGCTAAGTCGGGGGGGGCAGAGACGCGAGAGTGGCATGTGCTCGCTTCTCCCCCTGCCGGATTACTCTTCCGCTGGCTCTTTGCGTGGCAGGGACCTCGTTCTCTCACAGTCTCAGTTCAGATGTTGCCTCCATGGGGTGACAGCTTTTCCTGACTGTCCTACCTGAGTAGGTCCCCTTCCCTGGTTATTTTTCATTCTTCCCTCCCTCTGACGCCCCAGTCCATTCTAGCACTGAAGCTGAACTCCATGGACTCTATCACCAAAACTTCTTTGCCAGGTGGCTTAAGATCTGGTTCTGCCCATAGGAAGTACCAGCAGCAGATTGGAAGAGGGAAGAGGCGAGAGAGATTGGGGTTGTTTCTGATCCCCTTCCTCTCCACTTTGGATCACTGTTCTGGCCATAGGTGCATCCTCCATATTCCAGAGGTCCTTCCTGTTGGGTGACACCCGACCCATAGCTGCAACTCTCACTGGGCTCTGGGAACACCAGCTCTTCTCCTTGCCCCTTGATGCCAGACTTTCTGCTATCATTAGACTCCGGGCGCCTTGCCATCCCTCGCTGCTGCTTTCAGCGCTGCCCATACCTCTGTAATTCATCTCTTCACTAGTCTTTCTTCATTCGATCATCTGCATGAAGTTCTCTTTTTTCTCAAGATCCTGAATAGATCTCCTCAGTTAGTCACTATTTTAACCCCTTGATTTTTTCCCATCTTAACACAACTACCATAATGATTAGTTCACTGATTTTCCAGCTTGTTTATTTTGTCTTTTCCTGATAGAACGTAAGATCCAAAAGCATAGTATGGTACCAGGCAGCAGGAAAGGGCTCGATACGTAATTTATTGAACAAATGCATACATGCATGGATAGATGGATGGATGGATAGACCCAGTTGGATAAGTTTTGAGAGTCAGAAATAATTGCAGTCAGAGTTGGAAGATGAGAATTAGAGAGTGCCAAAACTCTGTCTTTATCTAGCTTCTGTCTGACCATATCATGAGCTTCCTCTCTTTCAGAAAACCACTCAGTATTTATGTCCCTGCAGTGTCAGTCTGTACAGCACAGAGCAACTTTCACATGCTTTGGTGTACTGAATTTAAAAGAAAACAAAGGCAACAACATACGACAGAGAGGATCGGTGTACTAAAGATGGTAGCTTATTATACATTATCATTTTCAGCTTGAGTAGCAAAACCACATTAAAACTAATAACTGGCTGACTACAATCTGGGCCGTGTTAGGGCCACACTTTGCAGCAAAATGACATCTCGGGGGTCTACTGCTGTCTTAGTAAATCACACCCAACCTTGTCACCAGCCATAGTGTTAGTGTGCCTCTTGTTTTTTAAATCAATTACTCCATTCTGAGAACCCCACCTTCACCCGTTCTCTCCTTGCCTGAGTCCACATAGAATTCTATATATGTGAGTACATCTTTAAACTAAGATCATTCACCCAATTAATCTCCAAGTTTGTTGTCAGAACCCCAGACACCTGCTCTCATATTTAGTTATTTTGCTGCCCTTTCTTTCTTCATAAAAATTTTATTTTCTGAGAATACAAATTAGTTAGGCCATATCAATAAATTTGTTTAATATTCTCAGAGTAATGAGATTTAAAAAGTAAATGAGATGGTTATTTTCCTTTCCCATCTTGAGGCATCCTCTCACTTTTATAATCATTGTAAATTGTTTTCGAATGTAAGTTTCCATGGTCAAGGTTCAGTGTTCCTTGAATGTGTTTCTGTGTCACCTTGACATTTTCATTCCCAGCTAATTGTAAGTGATTAATCGGAAGTAAAATAAATAATTCTCAAACATTTTTGCTGAGAATCCAAAACAACTGTTAAGAAGGGTGCTTGGAGAAATACACATATGTGTAGAAGATACGATAGGTTAAGGAGTCAATTACTCGAAGTTTAAAAATGTCCTGTAAAGTCACTCCCTCTGCTCCACAATCCTTTGGTCTCAGAGAAGAAAGGACCGCACCTGTGCCCTGAGGCAGCTGCCAGTGTCACACAGCAGGGCACAGCTGTATTCCCAGGGGGCAGGGGGAGGACAGCTGTGTCAGGGCTGATTTCATTTGTTTGATGGCGGCCACATGCCCTGAACCCCAGGACCTTTGTACCTACCTCTCTGAAATGGCATCTGGGCAGTACAGATGATCTGTTATGAGGGGGTGTTTCCATAGGTGATAACAGGCTTTTTGAATCCATAATTTCATTGTCTGGGCACAGAATTCATAGAAGAGAAGGAAATAGAAAAAAGGAGTTGACCAGCACCATCTTATAGCTGAAACAGCTGTGCAAGTATTGGCCCATGATCCAGTAGCATAGTCCTGGTAATAATAATAGTAACAAATGCATTCGTAATAGTAGATAGTAGTAATGATAGCAGCTAACACTTGTAATAGCATTTACCATGAGCCACATACTATTCTGATTGTTTATATGTATTGACATGTGTCTTACATGAATTGGCAAAAGCTTTGTGAGCTTTTCCTCCTATTATGGGGAGGAAACAGACATAGTGAAAGTAAATAACTTGCCCATGGTCACATAGCTAGCAAGTACTAGAACTATAATTCAAACCCCGGCAACCTGACCCTGGAGCCCAGTATCTAAATGAGTTCTACTCAAAATGTGGCCCGAGGAGTATGCTTGTCTGCAAGCTATTAGTTAGCAGTCTGCAGTGAGACGTGCAGAATTGGAGAGGAAGCATTTAGATGCCCTCCCTCTTTCCAAAGGAATTTGACATTGCCTGTTGAAACTAATAACAAAAATGAGGAGGATTTGTGTTTTGTAGATCTTTGTGGTTAAAAAATTTTCATTAATCGAATTCTGTTGTATTTTATAAAGGTATCAATCTACAACAGATGGGGGGGCGGGCTGTGCTCTCACCATAGTGAGGGACACACTGCGCTAAATTTCTTACTCACTTTGAGAGTAAGAAGTAAAAGCACAGAACCTATCATCTCTCACCTTGGTGCCCAAGGTGGTTTCCAATGGATGGAGTAGTTTAAATATTTTTTACAGGGGGCTCTCTCCTAAATCCTCAGCTCCTAGAACAGTCTCTGATCTAGAAGAGACACTCAGTATTTAATAAATCGCTGCATGGTTGAGTGATTGCAAGTGGATGGATTAATTAACGATGCCTTCCTTAGGGCAAAGGCATATGTGTACATGTTTTCTCCCCAAGATTCATGGTCACAGGTTTAAGATTGTTGACAATACTTACATTAAAATGTTGCAGTTCTTATTCCTCCGATGCTATCCACATGAACACAGGATTGAATACACTTCATGGTCTTATTGTCTACTTCCTCTCTTCCTCTCTTGCCATCCTTTTTTCTTTTCTTTCTTTCATTTTTTTTTCCAAAATGGCTTCCAGCTGTTGCAAGACAAAGCACGCTGATTCAGATGAAGGAAATCTCTTAGGAGTAATTCCTCATGTCTCCTAAGCCAGAGAAATGGGCATTCTGGCATTCTGGGCATGGAGAATGGAAACAGTCCGTTGAAGTGAACATCCTTTCATTACGTTTTACATCTATAGACGTCTACAAAGTTTTCATTCCTTAGACACGAGGAAACACCCACTCCAACGGTATCATTGATTTGGAGATGTTTCTTCATGTTTTTCTTCTTTAGCGTCTCCATCCAAATTTTTGAAAAGGGCTAGGAGGCTAATGCTCGGGTTTTTATCTTTTTACCTGGTCAACTGCTGAATGGGCATTTTACTATGTGAAGACAGGTGCAAGTAAACATTCCCCCCTCCCCACCCCAGGTGATATGCTGTATACCGTTGCTACATAGAGAGTGGTTGTGGAAAAGAACATCAGCCCTCTACATCAGTCTGCATTTATACGGCATCAGATGTGATCTGCAGGCACAGTTAGAGTTTGGGACTTTGTGCCAGTTGGTCTGTGGACTGTCAGGGTCGGCGACACCTGAGCTGGTGAGAAATTCAAATTCTTGCAGGAATCTTGGTCTAACCAGCTGCGCCCCCCGCCCCCCGCCCCCCTGCCTCCTGTATTGCTGATAGAGACAGAAGTTTTAGAAGTATCGCTATGTCATGTCTGGCTGGAGGTCCAGAAATGGGATCTAACACTGTGGGCGCTCAGCACTGCAGTGAACAGCAGTGGTCGCTTAAAAAACAAAAACCTAAAAGAAACCACAACTATCCGGCTTCGTTTCATACAGGCCCAGAAACTGTAAAAACAATATTTGCAGCGGCAGCAGAAGCTGCTTCCTAGTCTAGCACGTTGCTGAATTTTGCAAAGTACTTTCCCAACACAGGATGAGCCTGTTTTCTGGCTCATGTCAGACAACGAGAGGAAGAAGCAACTTTCCTAATGCTCCGGCTCAGATTCCCACATCACCGGAGGAAATGAGCAGAAGCCATGCAAGTAAGAATGAAGCATTTAATGAGCGTATTTTCCTGCTCCTGGCTGCCCTAGTATTTGTCAGAGTTCTTCTGGGATGTGAAGTGGCTAGAACTGCCTGCTAGCACCACACACCCTTCTCTTCCTCATTCAGCTGCACCTCCCACTGCTACCTGTGGAACGTAGAGCAGGGTCTCAGCAATGGCACCCATTAGAATCACCCGGCGGGGGGTGTGGGGCGCCTGGAGGGCTCAGTCTGTTGAGCAATGGACCTTGTCATCATCTCATGGTTTGTGAGTTCGAGTCCCACATCAGGCACTGACAGCATAGAGTGCCATCTGTCCCGCTCTCTCTCTGCCCCTCCCTCCCCCCTTTGTGTCTGTCTCAAAAATAAATTAAATTAAACAAATAAAAAGACTTACCCGGGGGCTTTCTGCAAACAGCACTGCCGAGATCCCGTCCCAGAGATTCAATTCAGTTAATAAGGGGTAGGGCCAAGTGTTTTATACGGTGCTCAGTGATCCCAGCATGCAGCCAGATTTAGAGCCATTTCTCTGGATCTTTCCATAGACTCAATTATGACCCTCAGAAGAAGTATATAAAAAATTATAGTTGAGACACTCTTTAATTCAGTCAGGCTTATGAAGGAAGGTGGTCTTTGCTATTTGAGCCCATCTTAGCACATAAGCCTTGCAGTCAGATACAAAAGGATTTACATCCCAGCCATTTCAGCTGGTAACTTTGTGGCCGGGACCCAATTGCTAACATCTCTGTACCTAGTTTTCCTCCTGTAGAAAACAAGCATAGTGAAATAAGTGTCATAGGAACAGAGGAATTATTTCTCATGATTACGTAGAGTAGTGTTTGTAAGACGTGTCTCTTCCCATACCCATGTCACATGTGTGCGGGTTTCAGCATGGACTGCCCTGACACACGTCACCTGCCTGCTCCCTCTCTCTTGCCTTTACAGGCAAGACTTCTGACTCATGTCTAGGTTTCACTCGGCATCTGTTCTCCTCACCAATTTGTGTTTACCTGCTCCCGCCCTTTGGACTCCAGCACCCACCTAGTAACCTCTGTTTCCTGCCTCCCCCTATCCTAGTGTGACAGCAAGAGATGGTACTATTTGACCCCTTTCTCTTTTTTCCTGGAGTTTGTCCCCTGATTGTTTATCAGGAGCATAAGTAGCACGCAGTGTTGATGACCATCAAAGCTAGTGTATCTATTTCCTACAGCTACCGTGACAAATTACCATAAACTTGAGTGTCTTAAAACAACAGAAACATATTTGTCACATTTCTGGGGGCCAGGGGCCATATTCCCCCCAAAGGCTCTAGAGAAGGACCCCCCTTCGCCTCTTCCAGCTTCTGGTGGTTCTAGGGCTTCTTGGCTTCTGGCAACATAATTGCGATCTCTGCCTCCTTGACACGGACTTCTTCCCTGTGTCTCCGTGTGTCCTTTTCTGGCTCTTAAAAGGACAATCTCATTAGATGTAGGGCCCACCCTGGCCCACCGTAATACAGTCCTTACTGTAATTATATTTGCAAAGACCCTATTTTCAAGTGAAATCACATTCTGAGGTTGTGTGTGGGGTTGAACAGCATTCCCCCACTATCGCTGATAATTGGAAGCAAGTTGTATCGAATGCAGTACATTTAATTTGCTCTATTTTCCTTGAAAACTTTCTGGCAGAAAGCAGTATAGAAGTATTGCTATTCAGGCAATAGGGCCAGAATGGTCTAGATTCTGGGGTCATCAGGGTTCCAAATGAAAGTTTGCAGTAGGTTGAGTGATTGCTGGAACTCTTAGTAAGTCTCGTCGAAGGTTGATAGACATGGCTGCCTGGACTGTGTATAATGATTTGCTAGACATAATTACACTGACACCCAAAGCCGTGGTGCTGCCAGTAGCCCCTTGCTGGTTTCCCAACAAAGTGTAGCCAGAAGCAATATCTTCATCATCTCAAATTGTGTTAATATGAGCAATGTTGCTTTTGAGTGGTATTTGCATCTCGCCGCCAAGCGCTGCCATTCTACTCTGTGGTCCATAACACAGTTCAGTTTTTATCAGTGTAAATAGACGAGTCCCTTTTAAGGTCTGCTGGAAGTTATCATGAAAATCATAAAGTTGAAAAAGAGCCGATCGGTTGATTTTTGCCCCCGATATGCTGTGAGAGGTGGTGTTCATGGTCCCAATGTGCCAAGATAAGCCTTAGAACTAAAATGCCTTGGGGTCCAATCTGATTCTTCAGTGTCTTATCTTTACCAAGAGAAATATAAATTTTCCATTGTTTGTAATTTGAATTTTCTTTGAATTTTACTCTTATTTTATTCACTAGCAATATTGTTTGGTCTCTTTATGACAAGCGGGGGCCTCAAATAAATCACCCGCTAGCAGCTACATCAGGCTTTATCCTGGATGATGGAGTAGAAGATGCCTTTATTCTCATCTTTGGTTGTTTATATCATCACTGGGCCTTTCAACACTCACCTGTTCACTCTGAGACAGCTGAGCAAATTAAGTCTTTCATTACTAATGGGGACATAAGGGATCTTAAAACCTTCATTGGTGTCTTCAAATTGTCTTACCTGTGTTTTTCTTTCTGTAGTATGAATTCTGTTTACTGATTTAATACACTTTGTTTTTGTGGAATTTTTGTTGCAATGCCTCATGGTCTTCTGGGAAAGTAACTAATGTAAATTCTATCATGGCTTGTGGGAAGAGTGCCTAAAATGTGGATCTCATCTGCCTCTCAGCTCAGCGATGTTAGATGAGCCCAAGCCACTTGTCTTCCTTGACACCCCTCCCTTCCCTCATCTGTCGAAGGGGACTGATACTCAAGCTATCTCCTAAGACTACATTGAAAAGTCCATATGGGGGTGCCCCCTCAGTGGCTCAGTCAGTTGAGCATCAACTTCGGCTCAGGTCATGATCTCACAGTCCGCGGGTTCGAGCCCTGCATCGGGCTCTGTGCTGACAGCTCAGAGCCTGGAGTCTGCCTCAGATTCTTTGTCTCTTTCTCTTTCTCTCTCTCTGCCCCTCCCCCAGTCGTTCTCTGTCTCTCTCTCAAAATAAAGACGTAACAATATTAAAAAAAAAAAAAAAAGTCCATATGGGCTTAGGTATTCAGCAGGGCTCTGTGAACTGCTCTACATGCTGAATTGTTGGTTTTTAACTTAATACTGTCGTTCCACAAGCCCACCTGATCACCCCATTCAGAAAAATCCATTAACATTAAAGGGAATGGTGCTAAGAAGACACCTACAGGAATGAGAAATGTTTCCTAGGAAATGAAAAGCTCTCCTTGTTTTTACCGACAGTGTGGTATTCATGACCAGACAGCCCGTGTAAGTACCTGGCAATATGTTTTGCACAGTTTATCATGAATATTGTAAAATCCTAAAAAGGCTGCAAAAATTGTTCGGGGAACACCCACCCCACACTCACCATCCAGATTCTACAGTTAACATTTTATGCTATATTTGTTTCACAGCATGACCAGACCTGGTGGTTTTAATTCTTCAGCTGCCCGAGAAGTGAGTTCCCAGCCATTCCCTAAGGACTTTCCCATGGTGGTGTTCACAGGTTTTTAATATCTTAGAAGGTCAGAACATGAAGGGAAATAAATGAAGTGGGAAAGTAGTTGCTTTGTTCAATTTCTAGAAGTACTCACCCAACGGTTTCCTTTAAATAGTGTCATGGAACTGTACATCGACCAGCTTATGCTTGTGATTAATCTTAAGTACTGCCTTTATTGATAGGAACTTGTCCTCGTAACTACTGATGAAAAAGACCGAAGTGAGCAGACAAGATGTGATTTTATATGCAGACAGTAAGCACGCAATATGGTCAATTTTTACAGACATCTTTATAGTCTTCTTTCTGCATGAGATAATTTTCTTAGAAAGTTCCTTCTTAACTAGACTTCTGTAAGTAGCTGTCTGCAAAGCAAGGAGAGGGGTGAAATAAGAGAGAGAGAGAGAGACAGAGAGGGCATACATGCATGCCCAGAGGGACTAAAAATCGAGAGAGAGAGAGAGAGAGAGAGAGAGAGTGAGTGAGTGTGTGTGTGTGTGTGTGTGTGTGTGTATAGAAAATCTTCGCAACCAGCCCTCTACGAATTACTAATGATTTCAAAGTTTGTTTTTTCAAGTCAGTTGTAATTACAGATGTTTTCTTCAACAATCCATCATCCCTCATAATGTGTTTGGAACAGATTTTAATTTAGATGCAACTTTTCAAGAATTTATTATATCTGGGTTAGGAGGTCAGTTTGAAAAGAGCAAGCTGGAAGGCTTTATCCACATGGATAGAGGAGTCACGAGGGACTGCTGAATGAGAAAGTAATTACAGTTAGTGACACTTGTTTACCAGCTTAGCTTGGTACTAAGAAACTTGTCTGAGCGCTAGGCGGCTTCAGAGTGACATCAATATAGGGATAAGCCCTGGATTTTAAACAACGCTTCTGAACTTATTTTCTAAGTCAGGGTAGGCCCACTGATGGCCGTCTTAGTTGTCACTTGGACTGTTCTATGAAACAGGGCTCGTCTGGGGTGTTTGGAACGTGGATTGGCTGCTGTCTGCTTTGATCTTGCTGCGGCCCACTCCTGGTGGATAAGCAGGAGAGAAGGTAATGACTTATGACAGGTCTGCTGACAGGGACCGAGCTACATTAACACTCTGTCGCTCAGATCCATAGAGAGCTGCCTTTGCCCGAGGTATATTTGACTTTACTTGCTAACAAAGGCATCTTCAGATTTATTTCTTTTCCTTAAATGCTAGAGAAGGGGAGGAACATCCCATCAAAAGATACCAAGAGAGGAACGGCTGGCTCAACAGCCTAAGGAAATGATAGTTATCATTCTTGGGAGCTGCAGAATTGCTGATCTGGCGAGATTACTGGTAGGACCCAAATGAGTAGAGACAGAGAACTGCTGTTCTTGGGGAATTTTTGAGGTTCTTATCCTAAGTAATTTTTGCCCTGTCTGAGCACTGCAGCTCTGGCTTAGAGATGTTCTAGTGAGAAAATGGAAAGGCAGAAACCGGAGTATTTCAGCTTGAAAGTTAATTGGCCCTTCAAGAGTAACTGTTCAAACAAAGCACCTGTTCTTGCTCTGGCTGTTCAAGGATCCTTCCCCAGTCATCAACTCGCATGTATTTACGTTAGTGTAGACGCCGTAAGATGGGCTGGTGAAAATCGGATATGTCTAGTAGAACGAGTGAAAGACAGCCCCGCAGCTCAGTGGGGTAATTTCTACTGTTGTGATTCTAGGTAAAACTAAATGGGAAATCTTGATTAAACACCTGCTTGGCGCTGTCACTAGAAAAGAAATGTGGGGCCACATAAAGGGTGGCTCCCATTTCACAGGGGCTTCCAGTTAGGGAATAGAACTCCTCATGCCTACAAACCAGCACAGAAGAGAGTTTGTCACTAGCACTGAACGCACTACTATTCCAGAGGATTTGCGGTTTGGGAGTTAAGGACACTGAGAACTAGAAGGTTTGAGAGATGTGAGGCAAGCTGTGGGTCCCAAACAGAGCATCACAGGCCGTGTAGAGATGGAGATGACAGAGGAGAAGGTAACCCGAACGAAGGGCAGAACATTGGTAGAGACTCAAAGGGTGTGTTCATGAGACAGTTGAGGTTAGTAACACTACCTGAGCGAAGGGAGGAATGGGGGGTGGGAAATGAGGTTCGCAAGGGGCACAAAACTTTGTATGCAGGTCTTAAACTTCAAAAAGAACAGCCCACTTTTATTTTTTTTTTCAAATAGCTTATTGTCGAATTAGTTTCCACATAACACTCAGTGCTCATCCCCACAAGTGTCCTCCTCCATGCCCACCCCTCCTCCCCCCCACATCCACCAGTCCTCAGTTTTTGTCAGCATTCAAGAGTCTCTCATGGTTTGCCTCTCTCCCTTTCCCCCACCATTTCCACCCTTCTTCTCCCCCTTGTTCCTCCGTCAAGTTCCTCCTAATCCTCCTATACGTGCAAACATGATATTTGTCCTTCTCTGCCTGACTTATTTCGCTCAGCATAACACCCTCAAGGTCCATCCATGTTGCTACACATGGCCAGATTTCATTGTTTCTCATTGCCATGGAGTATTCCATGGTATAGATAAACCACATCTTCTTGATCCCTTCATCCGTTGATGGACACTTAGGCTCTTTCCAGGTTTTAGCTATTGTGGAGAGTGCTGCTATGAACATTGGGGTACATGTGCTCCTATGCCTCAGCATTTCTGTATCCCTTGGGTAAATTCCTAGCAGTGCTATTGCTGGGTCCTAGGGGAGTTCTATTGTTAGTTTCCTGAGGAACCTCCACACTGTTTTCCAGAGGGGCTGTACCAGTTTACATTCCCACCAACAGTGTAGGAGGGTGCCCGTTTCTCCACATCCTCGCCAGCATCTAGAGTTCTCTGATTGGCTCATTTTAGCCACTCTGACTGGCGTGAGGTGGTATCTCAGTGTGGTTTTGATTTGTATTTCCCTAATGAGGAGGGATGCTGAGCGTCGTTTCATGTGTCTGTTGGCCATCTGGATGTCCTCTTTGGAGAAGTGTCTAAGAACAGCCCACTTTTAAAGTGGGAAGAGGGGGCACCTGAGTGGGTCAGTCAGTTAAGTGTGGTTGACTAAGCATCTGAGGCTTGATTTGGGCTCAGGCCATGATCTCCTGGTTCTTGAGTTCAGGCCCTGCTCAATCGGGATTCTCTGTCTCCCTCTTTCTCTGCCCCTCTCCCAGTCACTGTCTCTCAAAAACAAACAAACATTAAAACAAATAATAAAGTAGGAAGAGGCACAGTCATAAAAAGTCCTAGTGGAAGAGGCTCATTGGCTCCTCTCTGATTTGATCTTGCCTAAAGGGTGGATGAGCTTTTAAGGGAGAGTGGGCTTTGGCAGTTCACAGATAGAATTAGAAGGTAGCGAGGGAGCCTGGCATCAGGGAGGCCATCCACGGCAGGGATCCAGTATTCCACCTTAGAAGTGAGTGAAGACAGTAAAGTTTCCTGTGAGTGTTTTCTCTGGCCTGAAGCTTCAGGTAGTGACCTTCCTGGCTGCCTGAGGTTTGGCGAGCCCCCACATTTTGCTCAGCTCAGCATTTGAAGTCGTTCTTTTGATTGATCGTCATAATTGGTCAAACAGGCTGACTTTCTGGGACAGGTATTGTGAGCCCTCACAGGTGATGGGTTCTTCATCACCTCTGTCCACAGGAGCATCCATTGGTTACAGCATGTTCATGTATTTAAAGATTAAGCTGTATATCCTCACCTATTACCCTTTTAGACACACAGGACTTCTGTCAGTTAAAGTCCTGCTTTGGGGAAAAGGCAACACGCAGCTAGCTCATTAATAGGTTGTCTGTGTCATTATGTCCTGTTTGGATTGTGCATATTGGAAAGAGAGTCTTTTGAGAAAAAAAAAAAATCCATCTAGGCTTCTGGTTTCCCTTTCTTTTTCTTCCTCATTTTTATCTGCTTCTTTTCCCTCCATAGTTACAGCTATTCCCATGATGGATGGTCATATCTTTGGAGTCCAGAATACCCTGAGTATATTCACTTGCAAATAGCTACAAAGTCAAATTCAGATAGCTGCACTTAAATGAAAGTCTTTCTGTACCTCTCTTCATTGGACACATGTGACTTCTCCTTGCCCTGTTTCAACCACAGGAGCTTAATTACTCCTTCCTTTTTATTCTACAAAGTGTGTTTTCATTTGGCCTCCCCTTGGTCCTTCCAAGGTCAAAGCTGGCTAATCAGGTGCTCACAGAAGTGTTCTGGTGACCTTGCGTGCTGCGTTTGCCCATGGCTTCCCAGCTTTGCCAAAATGAGCAGCCTGCCCGTGTAGAGAGGACTGACCTGTCAGTTAATTTCTTGCCTCTCAAACAAGAAGTATCTCCTTTTCTTCTGTGCTATCAGAGTTTTGCTTTCGAGCCAAAAGAAATCTCTTGATGGGGCACCTGGGTGGCTCAGTCGGTTAAGCATCCAACTTCGGCTCAGGTCATGGTATCATGGTTCCTGTGTTCGAGCCCCGCATCGGGCTCTGTGCTGACAGCCAGCTCAGAGCCTGGAGCCTGTCTTCGGATTCTGTGACTCCCTCTCTCTGACCCTCCCCTGCTCATGCTGTCTCTATCTCTCTCTCTAAAATAAATAAAACATTAAAAATTTTGAAAAAAAAAAAAAGGAAATCTCTTGACACATAGTAGGCACTCATTTGGTGAGTGAATAAAATAGAAATTGCCAACAGTTGCATTAAAGGGTGGCCTCTGGCTTACACAGTTAGGGATATGGTGTGTAAAAGCCAACCTTTGTCGTTTGCCAAGGAAGGTAGCATTAAATATTTCTTTTTAATAAGCTTTTTATTTCAACAAGTCTGAGGTTTACAGTTGCAAAGACAGTTCAGAGAGGTCTGTTTCACTCTGTACCTCATTTCCCCTGTTACTAGCATCTTATTTTAGTATGGTGCATTTGGTGCATTTGCCCAGCTAATGTTCATACATTCTTATTAAAATCCTTATGTTATTCTGATTGCCTTGACTTTTCCCTGACATCTTTTTCTGCTCCAGTATCCCGTCCAGGACACCACATGACGGTCGGTGGGCTTGACTTCTTCAGTTCTTCTTGGATGTTTCTGAGACGTTCTCTTTTTTGAATGGCTTTGACAATGGGTTAGAGACATTGTAAAAAGGCCTGCCCTGTGGGTCTGTCTGATGTTCTTCTTATGACTCGATAAGAGGTGCGTGCTTTGGGGAGGAAGACCACAGAGGCAAAGCGCCACTCTCACATCGTATCAGATAGGCATGCCATCAGTGCCATCAATAAGACTTATCTCTGTCAGTGTTAACCTTGAGCACCTGGCTGAGGCAGGGTTTCTCAGGTTTCTCCTCTAGAGAGTTACTCTTTCCCTCTCCTCTCCATAGTCTACTCTGCCAAAGAAAGTCACCGTGCAGCCCACGCTCAGGGAGTAGGCGGTTATGCTCCATTTCCTCGAGGGCAGAGTATTTGCATAAATTATATGGAGAGCTTCTGCATGAGAGATTTGTCTCTTCTTTCCTATTTTTGTATGTATTTAACCGCGTATTTGTGTTATACGGACTCATGGATTTTTATTGTATATGGTGGGTTATAACACAATAGTGCTTTATTTTTATTGCTCACATTGTTCCAGCCTTGACCACTGGAGCTCTTCCAGTTGGTACCTGTTCCTCCTGTGTCCCTATCTTTGTGATTTTTTTTAACATTTCTTGTTTTCTGCACTTGGAGGAAACAAGCACTACAAGATGCTCCAAGCTCCCTTTGCATATTTTCTCCCCCAGTCCTAGAATCAGCCATTTTCCCATGGACCCGCAGCTTCTGTTACTAGAGAATAGAATTGGCAATCAATATCTGGGGGCTTGATATGATTGTTGCTACTTGAGCATCATTACTTCTAGATCCTCTCAGCTGGTAGAGAAAATTAAATATATGGCTTATATTATTATATTATGTATATATTCTTACCCATACATATTTCTACACGTAGCTACTTAAATCTATATTTTAACTAAAAATGGATTCTTATTGATGTCTCCAACTCGAATGCATGACTGCATGGATCATTCTAGTCTCCTCCTCTTACCTTACTTATCTGTAACCTCCTTCTCCAGCAGTAAAACAAACAAACAAAAAACCCGGCCCC
This sequence comes from Proteles cristata cristata, assembly GCA_017311185.1. Taxonomy (NCBI): domain Eukaryota; kingdom Metazoa; phylum Chordata; class Mammalia; order Carnivora; family Hyaenidae; genus Proteles; species Proteles cristata. The sequence continues at coordinate 1,106,760 of JAESUZ010004246.1, forward strand.
CCCATCCACCATCCATCTTCTTAACTGTTCAAGCCTAGCAAACCTGTACAGTAGTATCAGAATGATTAACCCATGTCCTCCGGCAAGCAGCTTTATCAGCTAGGGCCTGCTTCTTAGGGCACAATTTCTTTTGCCTTTAGTTTCACATCCCCACTACTTTCTGAAAGTGCTTCGGTCAGCACCTTCTTCTCCTCCTCCTTTCAAGAAGGTCGTTTTATATATTTGTAATGAAACTAGATGGTTTTGTCATGTTCTGCACTTCATCCTGGCATCCTTAACCTCCTAAATGATTTTTTAATTGGCATACATTAAAGTTCATATTCTTCATGCTCTAAAGTTGTATGAGTTTCGACAAACGCATTAACGTCATATATCTGCTATTATACAATTGTACAAAATGATTTTCCACGCCCCTCTTCCCCCCAGAACATCCCTCTACTTCATCTTTTCAACCCATCTTCCCTTTCCCTACATGTCTGGCAATCACTGATCTTTTTACTGTCACTACACCTTTGCCTTTTCCAGAATTCATGTAATTGGAATCATACAGTACTTAGCTTTTTCAAACGGGCTTCTTCCAGTTAGCAATATGCGTAAGATTCATTCATGGCTTTTCATGGCTTCGCAGCTCATTTCCTTCCATCGCTGAATACTACTCCATGATACGGATTATGGATGTGGTATGGAGGTACCAGTTCGGTTATCCATTTACCTGTTACAGGACGTGTTGGTTGCTCAGTTGAGGGTGGTTATGAGTAAAGCTGCCGTAGACATCGACCTTGTACGGTTTTTATGACCGTAAGTTTCAAATCAGTTGGATATTGTTTTTAGCTGTTTATAGAAATTGTGAGGAAGAACGGGGTTGCGATGGTGGTGAGGACAGACCTAAAATTAAACAAATCCATCCTGCTTTCATGAAAGTATGAGCACGATGAGTAAACTTGCATATAAGAAAAAGGCAAAAGTACAAATACTTAAATTTACTCTTAGTTGCTGTTTTAGAACTTATTCTTAGGGAATCTATTTTTTTTTTTAATTACTTAACATTCATTTCCAGAAAAAACACTCTCTGTCCAACTCTTCCTTTCCCCCAGGCCCCTTTCCTCAAAACACCAACTTGCTGAAGACCTGCAGCTACAACCACAGTAAAGGCCATGAGTCAGGTGACCGTGAGTCTGGTGACCATGAGTCAGGTGACCGTGAGTCTGGTGACTGTGAGTCAGGTAACCATGAGTCAGGTGGCACAAACATTTTCTATCTGTAAAGATAGCTCTGGGAATTTTACTGGTGACAGACACCTTCATAACTTAATGATTTTTCTTCTTCCAACTGAAATAGGAGAGAAATTCCATGTAAGGGTAAAAAGATAAAATAAAAAACTTCTCTTGCCCATTAGAAGCGGGGGGAAAAAGGCATAGGGAGTTTTCACTCTCTGGAAACATGGAATTAATAGGCCAAAAAAATAAAATTATTTTACCAAGTCATTCAGTGCTAACAATAAGTACATTTATTCTGGGACTTGGGGTTCCTCCTCCAGGGATGACTTCTTTTTTTTTTTTTAAATACAGTTTATTGTCAAGTTGGTTTCCATATGTTTCCATATGAGCAACCAGTGCTCATCCCAACAAGTGCCCTCCTCCATGCCCATTACTCATTTTCCCCTCTCCCTAACCCTCATCAACCCACAGTTTTTTCTCAGTATTTAAGAGTTCTCTTATGGTTTATCTCCTTCTATAAGAAGCCCCTGAATGTGGATCGGAGACTTACAGAAGGAGCTGAACCCCATGGAACCAGCCATATGGGAGTGAATCCTTGCTTTCTCAAGAGCTAAGCTTATGTCTTTTAAGAAGAGCTTTTGTGTTAAACTTTGAGGAAGAGAGGCCAGGGGTCTGTTAAGGGACCTCTTGCTTTCTGTTTGCACACCTTTGAATGTTAGATGAGGGGGTCACATGGGCCCATTGAAGCCTGAGTTGTATCCCAGTCAGCAGTGAAGAAGACGGAATAGAGAGAGAAGAAAAAAGTGTGTGTGTTGACAGCCTGGGCAGTAGAATGGACAAGCAGTGGTATGTGCCATGACCTGCGTGTTCATAAAATACAGCACAAGCTCAGAGGCTCGATTCGGTTAGCAGGTCCTTTTTGTGTGTAGAGAGATTAATAGGGTGGAAGGAGTGTAGACAGAGGGGCCAGATTGTACGTACAGAGAGAACTTTCTCCAACACCCAGCGTGACAAGAAACTTATAAGCTGCAAGGATCAGAAACGTTTTGATGCACAGAACATAAATATGAGAAAATTAAAGATTTCTCTTTAAGTGAAAAGCAAAAGAATTCAGATACAAGCTGTAACTTCTAATGTCCCAGTTTAGTGGGTGAATGTTTTTAATTAATCCCTGGGTAACTATATTTTTAAAAATCTTGGCTATAGTTCATGTATTTGGCTAAAATGCCTTAGTTAAATATTTATATGACTAGTTATATATTTATAATGTCTGCTTTTTTTTTATGGAGTAGTTTTACAGAAATAATCGTAAGTGACTGGACTGGAAGCTATTTTTGCTTTTTTCCCCAGCTAACCATATCTAGGGAAAACCAAGTTCATTGGCTCCTGGCACTACTGGCCAGATTGACCTCCTGCGGACTAATCCACCTGCAAGTTTTGTATCCGGGTCCCAACAACCAATTGCTATAGAGCTAGCTTAGCAAATGCAAATACATCAAGTTGTGGCAAAATTTTAGGTTTAGTTTCATTCTCCCCCCTCACTTCTTTCAGGTCCTAGACATAGAGGTACAAGCTGATTTCTCTTGTATGTATAGAAAGACAGCTTAGCAGACAAGGAATGTGGCAACCGAACTTACACACGTGCAATGCATATTCTGTGTGAGTCCTAACTCTGATTGTATGTGGTTAGCCTGTAGTATACATTTTCCCCAGTTAGCGTTGAGAGTTTCTACCACAATAAGACTGGACTCCCAAAGAATTTCAGAGCTAGAATCCCAAGCTTAACTAGCTAAGTGTCTTGTCTAAGGTGACAAATCTGATAAATGACATCTCCAGTAGTGGAATCCAGGCCCCTCTTTTGCTGACCCAATTCTCGTTCTAGTCTTGTTGAAAACCTTCTCCCCCTTTCCTGGACTGAGTGATTTATGTACAGTGGATTTTAAATCTTTTTTAAATGTTTTTTTATTTATTTCCTGAGAGAGAGAGAGAGAGAGAGAGACGTGAGCAGGGGAAGGTCAGAGAGAGGGAGACACATAATCTGAAGCAGGCTCCAGGCTCTGAGCTAGCTGTCAGCACAGAGCCCGACGCGGGCCTCGAACCCACAAACTGTGAGATCATGACCTGAGCCCAAGTCGGATGCTCAACCGACTGAGCCACCCAGGAGCCCCTATTTACAGTGGATTTTAGCAGCACCAACACTTGTATTGGAAGGGAACTCTCCTGGTCTTCTGAACTTCCAGAAAATGAATATCTTGCACCAGCTCCTGGTTAGGGTAACTTTGCTTTTTTCTTTTTGCTCCTTTCTCTAAAGGCAGAACACGTTGCATTCCAAAACCAAATAACAAGCATCTCTCTCGTAATTTGTGGTTTTCAAAATTTTAGACTGTTTTTTTTCCCTTGCTGTCCATAACGCTGTCTGAAAAGTCACAGTGATTTAAATAGTTGATGGCTACTTTATGAAATTGTCAGCCTGGATCCATCCTCCTTCCCCCCACCCCCCCCACCCCCAACCACAAATCCTTGAGCAGCTAATCCTTTTATGTTGCATCCTTTTTCTTTCTTTTTTTTTTTTCTTCCTTCCTGGTTTCATTTAGATAATTATGTTATTCACCCTGGAATATAATTGCCGCTACACTATGGGGGAAGGAAGGGCGGAGCAAGGTGGGCTGCCTGCTTTTGGCATCTGCAGGCTGTAAAACGTCTGTTATGCTCTAGCCTCTAATTTCTTTGCCATCCCACCTTTTAAAGATTTAATTATACCTGTGTGGAGGCATAATTTGAAATATGACTTCTGATTCTTTAGGAAGATAAGAGGCAAATCCATTGTTAAACATGAACAAGCCTGGTGCAACGGAGAAAACTTCGGGCAGCAGCCACTGAACACACAAGTCCGGAATGCCTGCCGTGCACCAGGCACTGGACGGAGCACTGAGAAGTGCAGAGTTTAAAAGAAGAGAGAAAAGTGCCCCCCGGGATGGTCTATCTTGGTGACCTGCTACCCACTTGTGATGCAGCTTTGGGCAGATACTTAACCTCTCTGGGCTTGCCTTTGTCATCTCAAAACAGAGGACACTGGTCCTCTCCAGAATGTCCTTCCAGCTGTCACATTCCATGGCATCTGGAAGAAGACTATCGGGCACCAGCCAGAGTCCCTCGTTGTCAGATCGAATTCGAAGAGCAGGGGGTGACAAAAAGTATACATTCTCTGTGGCAGAAGTCAGTTTGTCACCTCTGAAGTCAGAGACGGTCCAGTCTGAAAGCTCTTAAACAAAGGAGTGCCTCTTCTTGGCAAATGTATTTTCTGCCGGGTGAGTCCGGCATGCCCAAACCATGGTGCATTTTGGGAGCAGAAGGTGATCATCTCTGAACCACTGCAAGTTGTTATCAAAGGGGCAGCAATAACTTTTCCTTCCAAATTACTGCCTGACACCCTTTTTCCATCTCACAAAGCTGTTCTTTTCCAGTGAGAATTTGGATCCTAACGTGTTTTTCACAAGCCTGAGTTGCACTGTCCCATTGGTTGGAAGGAACTTCGAAAAATGGCTCTTGTGCTCCTTTATATGTTGTTATTCTTCTCTTTGGAGGCATCTAGTTTGGATACAGTGAAACTTGCCGACCCAAGAACTGAGAAAATGTAAAGATGCGAAATATAAACATAATAATAGATCAGGCTCTGTAACTTTCAGGAGAAATGGTACTCACCTCTGTCAGATCCTTACAGTGTTGGATAAAGCAAACCCAAAATGACAGCACACAGCCGGTTACAAATGGAACACAAATAACACATAATAAAATAGAGATTTAAAGTGGATTTTATAGCATGTTTATTTCAGGGAACAAATCATAACCCATTTGCCTTATTGGGAAAACAATTTTCTTATTACACAGGGAAAATGGAATATTTAAGAAGGAAGTGAATATGACAACCAAATGGACTTGGTTGAAATTGGCAAATTTGTTTCTTATTTACTTGTTGTTTTTGCTCTGGGGAGACCGATACTGGACCTGCTTTTAGGAGTGATGGTTCTTTTACAAAAAACCCTAACCATCCGGGGTAAAGTCATTTGTGCACATCCTATCCACTCTGGGTGTGTAAGTGGACGCCAGAAATCTCTCCCCCCCCCCCATGTACAATCTTAATGCTCTCCAGAATTTTCAACCTACCTCTTTTTTCCTCTTCATCTGTATCCAGATCTTTGCAAGCAGCCCTCTTCTGTATTGTCTGATAATAAAATATTGTCAATCTAGTAATAGACCTTCATCTTTCTTGTCGTTTTATTTATCTTTCGGGCTGTGTTCCTTAGACCAGTGATTCTAAAATTTAGTATTCATTTTAGCCACCAGGAGGATCCTTTTAAAATGCACATTCTGATTCAGTCAGTCACAGGACGCCTGGGTGGTCCAGTTGGTTAAGCAGCCAACTCTTGATACAGGCTCAGGTCGCGATCTCACGGTTGTGAGATCAAGCCCCATGTCAAGCTCCACGCTGAGCATGAAAGCTTGGGATTCTCTCTCTTCCTGGCTGCCCCTCCCTGACTCATCCTCTCTCTCTGATTCAGTCTGGTCGATCCCTGAGGTTCTACATTTCAAACCAGCACTCAAGTAACCCTGAAGCTGCTGGTCTGTGAGACATACTTTGAGTAGAAGGCTGTACATGAGGGGTCAATAAGGTTTTTCTGTAACAGGCCAGATAGCAAATATTTCCATGCAGCCATGTAAGCCATATGGTCTCTATTTGAACAATTGGGCCATTGTAGTATGAAAGCAACCATGGACAATGTGTCAGTAAACAAGTGTGGCTGTGTTCTGATAAAACTTTAATGACAAAAAAAATGTAGCAGCTGGATTTGGCTTGCGGCCACAGTTTGCCAACCCCTGCTTTAGACAATGTCTTTGAAATGATAAATGTGTTTTTTAAACTTGAGGGTTCCCATCCAAATGTTTTCAAGGAATGGTCTTACAGTGTTAGGCACATATATAAAGCGGGTAGAAGAGAATTTGTGCTCTACCAAGGTATTACGCAAGAAAAAGAAATTTAGGCCAATAAACAAGGTATCTTTTCTCTCTAGAGGACTTCGAAGAAGGCAAGAAGCATCTTGTTTTAGCGCTGGTGTGGCCCAATGTGGCAGCATTTTGAAAACTCACTTCCTGTCTGGCAAGCAGTGGTTACAGTCAGTCCACTGTTATGGGCATGCCTCTCTCAGAGCCTGACTTTTGCCTACCTGTGTTCCTTTCTTCCGTCACATCCCTTGCCATATCACTTGGCACCAATCCATATTTGGGTAATGAGATGGTTTGTTGTGCCTGCAAAGAAGAAAATGATTTAAAATGTTTTTTAATAAGTTAACAGGAGCAAGTGTTGAAATTACCGTAATGAGATAATGACAGTGCAGCATGTTGCTTTGAAGATTGTGCTCTGGTGAAAAAAGTACACTCTTAATAAATTCATTTTCACTGTCTTTTCCTCGGCAAGGTTGTTTAGCATTGGCCTGTCTGCCGGTAGCAGAGAAATGGGCAGATGAGTTGGTTGGCAGTCAACAAAGAATGAAGACCATAGCTGGCCATCGTTTAAGAGGACTAGTGAGCTTTAGGATATCAGCCGTGGGGGACTTGGGGCTGTACCCAAATCTTACAATGACAAGTACCTTGTGAGAAGATGAAAATCCAGACATTTGAACCTTAGGCCAGTGTACCAGTCTCAGCTTTTATATCTGTCTGTTGATGTGGGTCACGTGTGCTTTATTTCTCTGAAGCTTCAAGTGTTACACCTGGAAGTTCTCTAAGTCTCCTCGCATGTGTTTAGCCGGCATATATTCTATGTGTACTCAGACATAGCGCAGTATGAGATAGGGAACTATAGAGGTGAAAAGGCCCGGAGAGTGCTGTCAAGTGTATTGTTTAGGAGAGAGTGGCAGCCAGCAAATCGGTGTTAGACCTACCACGATCTACATTTGTACCTGGCACTTTAGGAGTTCAGGAAGGGGAGTGGTCATTCAAGAATTCATAAAGGAGGTAGTACTTAAGCTGAATCCAGAAAGGTGGGGCATATTCAAAGTAGCAGAAAGGACATTAGCAAAATAGAGAGGCATGGAATAGCATAGCACAAGAAGAGAAAGAGATACATTGTCTTCTATACCTATCATGTCTTCTATACCTATGCACAGCAGTGGAAATGCATGAACAGCGTGTTAGTGTTGTACAGTCTGGATGAATCTAACAAAATTATGTTCAAAAAGAGAAGCAAGACACAAAAGAATATGTAAAATATGATTCCATTCATAAGAAGCAAAATTATACTATATAGTTTAGGGATACATATCCAAGTGGTAAAATCATAAAGAACAACAGAAGAAGGATTCTATAAAGGTTACCACAGGTGGCGAGAGAAAAGGTTTCGACGGGGAGTACTTGGAATACTGGAAAGTTCTGTTTCTTTACCATGTTTGGTATTCCATTGGGTGTTTGCTTACTGGTTAACATGAACATACGTTATCATAAACCTTCATATGTATCTGTTACTGTGAAACATATGTGTCTTATTTCACAATAAAAGAGGTTTCTTAGAAAGAAAAACTCTGAAATAGGCAGTAGGAAATGGAATAGTCGAGTAGTCAAGAAAGGGATCGGGCCATAGAGTCACATGATCACTGATGCAGGTGGGTACGGATAGCCAGGTCTGTCATGATCTCAGGTTTTTAATTCGTCGACTAGAAAGATGGTACCTGTTGGGACCAGGAACATTGTATCCATACTGGGTTTGGCCTTTTCTGCTCTCTCTCCTATCAGGCCCATTCTTATTCTGCCGAAAGGTCATTATTGATACCTGCTTCTTCAGATGAGTATATAAATCACCTTGACTCCCCCCACAGTCTTATCAAGAAAATCACTCAGTTGCCATCACAGGCTCATGAATTACAGCAATCAGCTCCAAGGATACATATTCTATTTTACTTTTTACCCAATTAAATTTCAGAGTGATAACTACACCACACATTCCGTTTTTACCAGTTTGGCATATACTGTCCTTGCTGCTCACTTTCCTTTCCCTATCCTTGGCCACACCTTTCCACCATGCTTCCATTAGAGCGACAGCATTGCTTTATCCTTTTCTTCAGATTCCACCCTATTTTTTAATGTTTATTTTTGAGAGACAGAGTGCAAGTGGAGGAGGGGCAGTGAGGGAGATGCAGAATCCAAAGCAGGCTCCAGCCTTCGAGCCGACAAGGAGCTCGAACTCCTGAACCACGAGATCATGACCTGAGTGGAAGTCAGATGCTTAACCAACTGAGCCACACAGGTGCCCCAGATTCCACTCCATTTTTATAACCAAACTTAAAATCCCTTTCAGGAGGCCGTTCCTGACTAAAAAGGAAGTCTTCTGAAAATATCTGTGTTTACATTAAAACCACACTGAGTTTTCTACTTGGACTGTGATCGATTTTGATCTTTGTCATATGGATTTTTGTCATTTTTAATTTCAAAGGGCCTTTCCTTAATTCAGACTTGAAAATCCAAAGTTGACGTCTTGAAATTAAGCCTGGTATGCATAAGGAGCCTCCCCTTCGTCGGAACTTTGGTTTTTAATGCCGCATGTTTTCTCTATGTGAACCTGAGCACATAAGCTGTTACCTGTCTAGAAGGATGATAGGGAGGCAAACTCTGACAAGGCAGGCACACGCTTTGTGGTGTTGTCCTAGTGCAAGAGCCTCAGCCGCGATGTCCGTGCGCATGCTGTGTCCTGGGCCATCTTACTAGAGGGGACAGGGAACATTCCATTCATTTGAAATGCATTGAGTGTGGCCAAAGAGCAGCGGGTTGGCCATCCAGCTGAGATGGCGGGCTTAGGAACAGAGCCTCTGCCTATTGTGCTGGCTGAGACATCTGTGGGTCAGACTCCTCCCGAACTATCTGGAATCTGCGTCTCCTGGAAAGTCAAAAAACCCTTTCATGGGGGCTCAGTGGGCTTTCTCCCCGACAGAAGCACTTCACGTATGGCCGCTCTCCAGCACACAACTCCTGCCCCATATCCCAGCCACACCATTCTCCCCTCTCCTCCAGGAAATCACATCTTTCTTGACACATCAGGAGCTTGACTGAAACAAAACTCTGCACTTCCTCTTGCTGTACAGTGGGGTAGAGGAGGTACTGCTTACTTGAACTGACCAGAGGTTCACTGTACAATCACGTCATGAGCACAAGTCACAGCACTCCAGTCTTTGCTGCAATGGTGTCAGAGTGCTGACGGCACACTCTTGTTTTGGGGGCAGGGGGAAATGAAGTGTCCCCTGTTGACTGGCTAAACTTGTCGGTCTTCTAGGATTTAAAAGAACATAAAAGGCAGGCGTGTGTTCACTGTAATAAACCAAGAGACTTCGCAGTGAGTTCTCTGATAAGCGCTCTCCATTCTCACTCCCCCACCACATATAGACACACGCGCGCGTGCGCGCGTACACACACACACACACACACACACACACACACACACTGGGGAAAATTGTAATTTATAGCAAAAAATAGTAAAACATTCTGATTTTATTTCTACGTAGTTGAGCTTTAGTCAAGCAAAGGAATAGAGGATAAACTGAAAGGAAATTGGAGGAAAGACCATGCAAGAGGTGAGCTGAGACTAGAATTTCATAAAATCCATCTCTAGGCCCGTCAGCTGCTTGCTTCATTACCTTAGGCTTTCATTTCATCTTTAAAGTCTCTAGTTCCGTCCTTCTCTTCATTTTTTTTCCCTTCAGTTTCTCGTAAACCTCAAAATGCTGATAACAGAAATCATAGGCCGTCAACCCGAAGTTCGCCAAGTACCTTGTAAGCACAGCCGTTGGACCAGCCTTCACTGAGGTGTGGTTTTGAGGGGGTGATGTGCATCTCCCCGGTGGTAGTGAGGGCCTAGCGAGCCCCCCTTGCAGTACTGGTATCTGTAGATGCCCCCATTATGTATTGGGCTGAAAGAGTCCATGCTGTTGCTGCCGGAAATTTAGGACCACCTAGCCTTAGGGCAGGGGTCAGCAAACTTTTTCTGGAAACTGTCTGCTGGGAAATATTTTAGCCTTCGTGGGTCATACGGTCTCTTTTGTAACCGTCCAGCTCTGCCTTTGTAGTGGAAAGGCGCATAAATGAACGCATGTGACTGTTCCAGTCGAACTTTGTTTACAAAAACAGGTAGCAGGCATATTTGGCCCACAGACCGTAGCTGAGACCATCGACCCCTGATACAGTGGCCAGACTGCTGGGTTTTGAGCTGGATTTTCACATGACCTTTAAAACCCATATCAGCCCAGTGTGGTCTTAAGTGGATGTCTTCATTTCTGTATTTATTCATAAAATTTATAGTACCAGCACTTGTCATGCCTCCTTTAGAAAGTTAAATGTGATAATGTAGGTGAATAAGACTTACTATGAAGAACTACGTACATAGCCTTTTTTCCTCATACGTATATTAACAGTAGCAAGGGCAGTTTTTCTGGAGGAGTAAAAGGCTTACTATTCACTTCTGATTTCCCACAACCATATCAGAGTGTCTTAGAACTCGAGAGAGCCCCACAGTGAGAAATGGACTGTTCTGGGAGGGTCCATACACATAGGATTCCAATTTGAAATCCTAACAACGTGTCGCATAGCAAAGCAAAGAAATCAGAAATGGCTCTTTTTGCCCAAGTACACGCAAGTACACAGCTGCAGGAAGATCTGACAGGAGAAGAGAGATGATGTGCATGTTGTCTCTGGTCTATGATATGTTTTCCATCAACACTGGCCGTCAACAGCGGGATCGGTAATATGGATGGTCTCCTTCCCATCTAAGTGTTTTTTGTGTGAACATGTTAAACTTGCCTGGAAGGGCTTGATATACTCAAGGGACATCATACTGAAACTTAACCGTTTTCCATATTTTTAACCCCAGGGATGCTGGATTGTATGCATGTTTCATAAAGGACAGCAATGATAATTGTGTCTTCGATAGAATGATGTATTCTGTATAAGTCAGTTTCTAATTGGTCCGAGCACTGTCTTCAAAAGCATAACATGACATTTTCTTCATCCGTCAATGTCTTGCACATGATGTTTAATACATGTTCCTTGAGTGAAAACATGTTTAGGCAAAAGTAAATACATTTTTTTTTAACATGGGAGAGTCTTTCAGAAGCCAAGAAGTCCAGGATACTTTAATCTTTCAATGAAAGTCTCCTCTATTTTAACCTGAAGCTTAAGGACCTGAGAGTAGTGTTTAATCCAGTGGGGTTCTGGTAAATTTTCAACAGCCCACTCTCTGGGAAATAAAAAACAGGGATTTGGGGAGGTCAGTAAATCAAGCCCTGGTTTGTGGCATTTGCAAACCTCTGTGGAATAACCACTCCTCCCACGGCCAATTTTAATCTACCAGCGTGGTGCTGAGTGCGGTCCTGAGGAGTGCACAGTAGCACGCTGTTGTGTAGAATTTTCACCGTCTGGATACAATAGATGCAAATAACCTCAAGAGAATGGGTAATAATAATAGTAATAATAATGCATGTGTGTCTAATAATGCCACTGGTTCACCAGTCTTAAAAATGGAACCGTTTGCTCAATAGGAGCCATCCCAGCTCATCACTCTTCTTACCACAGTGTGTTACAATGGCTAATTTAATTGTTTGCCGCCTTTCCTAAATAATGAACTTCTTGAAAGCATGCACAGTGTGTCAGTTTGCTCACCCTTGCACCTCTGATGCCTAACATGTGTGGTACTCAGGTATTTGTTGACTGAATGAATCATTTCAATCCTTTGCATTCCCCCCAAATTAATGTCACTGTGAAACAAAAGATGATAGGGGCGCCTGGGTGGCTCAGTTGGCTAAGTATCCGACTTCAGCTCAGGTCATGATCTCACGGTTCGTGGGTTCAAGCCCCGCATCAGGCTCTGTGCTGACAGCTCAGAGCCTGGGAGCCTGTTTCGGATCCTGTGTCTCCCTCTCTCTCTGCCCTTCCCCAACTCATGCTCTGCCTCAAAAATAAACTATAAAAAAAAAAAGAAACAAAAGATGAGAGTTGCTTTCCCTAAAAACTACATTTTATGTTCTTGCTTTGGGTCAGCTTTGACAATATACTTACTATGATGTTCATCTCTCAGCACTTCAGCATATGAAATATTAATGTTTTCAATATCTTGCAACTAAAGATCTTGTGGGTTATTCATGGGCATAGTGTTAAAAGAAACAACTCCTATAATATAAATATGTTCAGGAATGATTCGCCAATTTCTTTGATCTGTTTGTGTTCTTCTAAACCAACAAAACACTACCAATTCCTGTGATATGCAGATTACTTGTCTGTATAAAATTGTAAACATTTAAAACTTTTCTCTGGGTGCTGCTCAACTTCCCCGTTTTCAGCCCAGAACTTTGTCACTGAGCAGTTAGAAATGCTGACATCCTTTGCACTTTAAGGTTTTTTTGTTTTTTTTTTCTTTTTACAAATAGTTTATTGTCAAATTAGTTTCCACATAACACTCAGTGCTCATCCCCACAAGTGTCCTCCTCCATGCCCACCCCTCCTCCCCCCCACATCCATCAGTCCTCAGTTTTTGTCAGCATTCAAGTGTCTCTCATGGTTTGCCTCTCTCCCTTTCCCCCACCATTTCCCCCTTCTTCTCCCCCTTGTTCCTCCATCAAGTTCCTCCTAATCCTCCTATACGTGCAAACATATGATATTTGTCCTTCTCTGCCTGACTTATTTCGCTCAGCATAACACCTCAAGGTCCATCCATGTTGCTACACATGGCCAGATTTCATTGTTTCTCATTGCCATGTAGTATTCCATGGTATAGATAAACCACATCTTCTTGATCCATTCATCTGTTGATGGACACTTAGGCTCTTTCCATGTTTTAGCTATTGTGGAGAGTGCTGCTATGAACATTGGGGTACATGTGCTCCTATGCCTCAGCATTTCTGTATCCCTTGGGTAAATTCCTAGCAGTGCTATTGCTGGGTCATAGGGGAGTTCTATTGTTAGTTTCCTTAGGAACCTCCACACTGTTTTCCAGAGGGGCTGTACCAGTTTACATTCCCACCAACAGTGTAGGAGGGTGCCCGTTTCTCCACATCCTCGCCAGCATCTAGAGTTCTCTGATTGCTCATTTTAGCCACTCTGACTGGCGTGAGGTGGTATCTCAGTGTGGTTTTGATTTGTATTTCCCTGATGAGGAGGGATGCTGAGCATCGTTTCATGTGTCTGTTGGCCATCTGGATGTCCTCTTTGGAGAAGTGTCTGTTCATATCTTCTGCCCATTTCTTCACTGGGTTGTTTGTTTTTCGGGCATGTAGTTTGGTGAGTTCCTTATAGATTCTGGATATTAACCCTTTATCTGATATGTCATTTGCAACTATCTTTTCCCATTCCGTTGGTTGCCTATTAATTTTCTGGGTTGTTTCCTTTGCTGTGCAGAAGCTTTTAATCTTGATGAGGTCCCAACAGTTTATTTTTGCTCTTGATTCCCTTGCTTTTGGGGATGTGTCAAGTAAGAAGTTGCTGCGGTGGAGGTCAAGGAGGTTGTTTCCTGCTTTCTCCTCTAGGGTGTTGATAGTTTCCTGTCTCACGTTCAGGTCCTTTATCCATTTTGAGTTTATTTTTGTGCATGGTGTAAGAAAATGATCTAGTTTCATTCTTCTGCATGTTGCTGTCCAGTTCTCCCAACACCATCTGTTAAAAGGCTGTCTTTTTTCCATCGGATATTCTTTCCTGCTTTGTCAAAGATCAGTTGGCTGTATACTTTTGGGTCCACTTCTGAGTTCTCAATTCTGTTCCATTGGTCTATGGGTCTGTTTTTGTGCCAATACCATACTGTCTTGATGATGACAACTTTGTAGTAGAGGCTAAAGTCTGGGATGGTGATACCACCCGTTTTGGTTTTATTTTTCAGTATTACTTTGGCTATTCGGGGTCTTTTGTGGTTCCATACAAATTTTTGGATAGTTTGTTCTAGTTTTGAGAAGTATGCTGGTACAATTTTGATTGGAATTGCATTGAATGTGTAGAGTGCTTTAGGTAGTAATGACATCTTAACTATATTTATTCTTCCTATCCATGAGCATGGAATGTTTTCCATTTCTTTGTGTCTTCTTCAATTTCCTTCATAAGTTTTCTATAGTTTTCATCCTACAGATCTCTTGTATCCTTGGTTAGGTTTATTCCGAGGTATTTTATGTTTTTTTGTGCAATTGTGAATGGGATCAGTTTCTTGATTTCTCTTTCTCTTGCTTCATCATTGGTGTATAAAAATGCAACCGATTTCTGTACATTGATTTTGTACCCTGCAACTTGGCTGAATTCTTGGATCAGTTCTAGTAGGCTTCTGGTGGAGTCTGTTGGGTTTTCTATGTAGAGTATCATATCATCTGCGAAGAGTGAAAGTTTGATTTCCTCTTTGCCAATTCTGATGCCTTTGATTTCCTTTTGTTGTCTGATGGCTGATGCTAGGACTTCCAGCACTATGTTAAACAGCACTTTAAGGTATTTTAAGGAGAATAGAATATCTCTCCCACAGGTAATTTTACAGTAGTAACACATTCCAGAAGTGAACCCAGTATACACTGTTTCCCAGTGAATTTCTTTTTACCAGCGTATCACAAGGACCTCATGTTCTGAGAGGTACTATACTCATATGTGAAGAGACTTACATGTAATGTTTAGAGCTGAAAGGCCTTAAAGGTTACCTTGGTCACCTCCCCACTCCCCCACCTGTCAGAACCCATTTTACATCACCTCTGCCAGATGGCCATCCAGCCTTTGCTGAATACCCACCTTATCAGGGGACCGTATACTCCCAAGGCAGTCCACTCTCCATCACTGGACTCCTGTCTTTTTTTTTTTTTTGAAACAAAGTTCTTCCTTATGATTGAACCAAAAATCTGTCTCCCTGCACCCTATCCATTACTTCCAGCTTTGCCACCTGACACATTGGCAAAACAGCTTTGCTTCCTTTTCTTCAAGACAAAGATCATGTTTCCCAGTAGCCTTCTCTCCTTTAAAGGGAACGTGTCCAGTTTATTCATCTCTTCCTCATGTGAGGAAGCTCCTCACCGTGATCACTCCCCTCTGGATACTATCTAATGTCTCTCTCGAAAGGAGATACCGAAAATTGAACACAGTCTGCTGCGGTCTGAAAGGGACAAATGTTTAACTTTTCAGTCAACAAATAGTTCTGCAGCCACTATCCACTTTGGGCACCATTGTAGGCAGTGGGAAAACAGCCGGCAATAGAGCTTATAATTTAGTAGTGGAAAAACCCACCAGAAAATAAGCAAATAAAGAAGATGGTGTCAAGTAGTCAAAATGTTACACAGGCAGTAAAACCAGAATGTCTGTTCCACTGGAAAGTGTTTCGAAAGGAAGTGGCTTGTTTTAAATCAGTGGTGAGGGAAGGACTCTCAAGAGATGATGTTTGAACTATTCTCGAACGATATAAAGGAACCAAGAGTGAGCATCTGTGGGTAGGGCGGTCACCAGAAAGAAGGACCGCATGGGACAGTAGAGCATAGTGAGCAAAGCAGAGAATAAAATTAACTTCTAAAGGGTAATTCCAGGTCATGTGATCTCCATCGATAGTATAGTGATCTACACTTGATAGGACATTGTACTTCTGTTCAGCCTGGAATTTTTGGTTGTTCCAGTTATTTTTTCCAAGAACCTGATCAAATTCTGATTCTATTGATTAAAATCTCCAGGCTTTTTTTCTTTTTAATGCTCTTGATAAAGCCAGTAATTGGGAACTTAAGGGGAAGATATTTGTTGTTCTTAAATTACATAATTTTGGTTTCTTGCTTATTGGGAAAACATTGAACCCTGACTTTATCATCAGTACAAATAGCATTATATACAAATTGTATTCTCAGCATTCTGGGGTTTTTTTTAGTTTAATAAATCTCTTATGTCTTTATTCAAAATTATCTATAAAACTGTTGTACAGGTTATTTCCAAGGCACTACAGACTTTTGTGAATGTCCCTTCAGGTTTAAAAACTCCATTAAACGTTTCTTGGGTATTTAGCCTTTTTTTATTTTTATTTATTTATTTTTTTAGTTCATTTATTTTTGAGAGAGAGAGAGAGTGCACGAGTGGGAGAGGGTCAGAAAGAGAGAGACAGGATCCAAAGCAGACTCCCTCACAATGAGCTCAGAGCCTGATGCGGGGCTCAAACTCATGAAGAACTGTGATATCTTGACCTGGGCCGAATCAACTGGACCTTGACCAGTTGACTGCTGAACTGACTGAGCCACCCAGGTGCCCCTTAGTATATAGCTTCTCAACTGCCTGCTAAGGCTTGACTCCATGAGCTGTCCCCCACCCCATATTTTTACCATAAAGCTAGCCCTCAAGATTACTGAAGAACTATATCAGTGTATCAATCCTATAAGAAAATTCACATAACACCCTCATGAATATAAGATAGCTCTTAGATCACATTTCCTTTTCTAAATGTTCATAACTCAAGAGATTATTTAAATTTATTCAACTAAAATAATTTAATCAATTGCTTCTAAAATGCATTCTTTCCCATTAAAAAAAAATAAGTACAGCATATTCCTGACTCCAGTCAGGATGGAGATTAAGGAGCAAGCAAAACTCATGGAGTCATCTTTGATAAAAGCATTGTTTTCTAAGAGAAAGAAGTAGCCACATCTGTGTCACTTAAAATCTATGCCTCACATGGATTCGCACAGAACAAGCTTATATGTATTGAGCCCTGTCACAGTGACCTAGGGGCCAATAATTTGTTAAAAACACAAGACATTACAACAAGTAAATACAAGACAATCAGGGGTATCGTGGCTCTGAAGTGTACCTTATAGACCTAGGAGATCTGAGATGGGCTAAGTTCCTTGAAGCTAGATTTAGTCAATTAACTGTGTTTTTGTTCCTAATGTTCAGAACCCAGTAAGTGATTCTAGCCAGAGGTTAAGTGCAATTCAGCTGTGGGTTAGACAATCAAGGTAGATTCAGGCTTCTTGGGAACAGTGCCATTCGTTAGCATGACACGAAGCTCACTATGTGCTTCCATCACCAGCAGGAACACCTGCTTCCAACAGCTAGCTGGATTCTGTTGCCATCCACATCTTCTTAACCTTGTTACAGGCAAGACCTCCCCTCTTGTTTTGACACTCATCACCTTTATTTTCTGGGAAAAGAAAACGTTTCTCTGCCTTAACATCTGAGTTGCTTACTGTCAGGCTTGGGCTCACTGGATGCCCAGCAAACCTTTGACAAATGTTGCCACTTAGATGTTCTGAATCGGTCCGGCCTGGTTCAGCAAGTGTTTCTTGAGCCCTTACCATGTGCTCGTGTTCATATTCATCCCTGGGGGCACAGGGATCTTGTTCTCAAGGTCCTTCCCCTCCTTCTGGTTAGGTTTGACCAGAAGCGTCAGCTGAGTGCTCTCTGTATTACACCGTTCCCTACCCCCAGCTTTGCTCCTAGCTCCCCAAAGAGAGCTCCCTTGCAGTTGGGTTCTTTCCCTGGCCTGTCTGTGAGCATGGAACACTCGTTAGCAGTTCACAGTCCCTGGGGGATACACTGCATTTACCTTTGCCCTATGGAGGTAGAGTGTTGAGCCCTCAAGACGGGCTGTGCACAGGTGAAACAGCCCTCACGGGGAGCTGATAGGCAGTGGCCTCATCAGAGAGAGGCAGTGCTCCTGGGAGGAGGTATGTGTGAAATGGTCCATCCCTCTTGGCTCTGGGGAGAGGACTTATGGTGACAGACCAGCAGTGTCATTTTACACGGCCCATCCCCCTGCTTCTCAGGGTGAGTCAGCAGGACATGAGGGGGCCTGGGCACAGGTGGGGGGAAGTGCCCTGAAGACTCTTGAGGCTGGCATCCCCTCACACATGTGCGCCCTCTCTTATTGGTAGCCTGGCTCCTGGATTGTTTTTCCAGCTCATTCTCCTCCTGGGCTCAACTGTTCAAAAGAAAAACAAAAATTAATACTGCACTCCATATGCTCTGAAGCTAAACAGAGGGCAAGAGGGAAGAAGTTTACATCAGACCTGACAGTCTTACTGATCATTGCTGATAAAAACTGGCAAAGAGAAAGGTAATCGGAGCCTCGGGAATTCAATTCCCTCTTTTAATCCACTCAGCAGATATTTTATTTTTAAAACACAAGTGCAGCCATCAGCAAAATTGAGAGACTACGTGGGGCCCTGAAGCACTTTAAACTTCAGAGCCTCTTAACTCTCACCCTATCCCTACCTGCAAATAGTCCTTCTTGGCCACTTCTTCTGGGGGTGTATCCTCCTGACTACCTCTTTCCTTTACTCCCTGGAAACCAATTAAAAAAAAAAAGAACTTGCCTTTTGGCATTAATTAAGGAAAGAAGGAACTATGTCATCTGGACCATCAGCTACAGACTTGTGTGGTCTGTGACCCCTGCTTCTTCTAAGCCACTAACCGCCCCCATGTCTTTTTTATTACTTGCAGGAAGTAGATAACACAGAACTGCCCTCTGGCTGACCAGGGTGTTGTAAATGGCTCCCCTCCTGTTCCTAGGGTACCGCCAGATCAGCTGTTTTTATCTGCCCAGAGAACTGGACAGTTGCCTCTCACGTACAGCTTTTCCCAGGCATTATTGGTAGAGAGTAATCTTGCCACTTTATACCTCCTTTCTCAACCCCTCTCAAAGCACCAGCCTTCCAGGAATGATCTAATAATCTGAACCAAAAAGCCAGCTTAGTCTCACCTGTGAATTTTCATGGCCACTCTGTGCTATAGTGAAAAGATTTCTCCTGCCCACTGTGATACGAAGAGAAGATATAAGAACACCCACATCCGTATGTCCTCCACTTGCTGGGCAGCATGGATTTCTTCTGTGTTCCCAAGACCCCAGCACAATTGTGTTTGGAGATACGTGGCTTTGAGTGTAAGGCCCTGAGATCTGTATTGAAGCCTGTAACCTTCAAATCTGCAAATTAACCTTCTCTGGGCTAAGCACCCAATTGGTGATGGAATAGTCCTTGGTAACATAGAATGATGAACGGTTCTGAAAAGCAGGGTGTCTACCTTTGTCTTGGGGGAGAGGGTAGAAGCAACTAGTGTTAGGAAGCAGACATCAAGTCAGCTTCTGCATTTTATCTGTGAGTCAAAGTAGTTAACCCTGCATTCCCCTTCGCACTTGAGAACGTTGGCAAATGGTTATTACATAAGTTGACTGTAGTGGGGGAAGCTTCGATTTAGAGTCTGGCACCTGGTGGTAAGCCTTTAGCTTTACCACTATTGAGTCATATAAATGGATACCATCCCTTCACAGATCTGAGCCTCAACTCCCTTACCTGTAATCCAAGATACTTACATTACAGCCTTGTCTGGAAGATTAAATGACCTAGAACACGTAAAAGCACGTAAAGTGAAACCCTACATGACTATTGATATTAAAAAGCTGGCCTGTATATAGTTAAAAAAGAGCATGGCCTTTGATATTAGACATGGGACAGATCCAAGCCCTGCTACTCAACTGGCTGCTTGACCTCCCCCAGGAAGCCTGACTTCCTAGAGGCTATATACATTTGACCCATGAACAATGTAGGGGTTAGGGATCGCTGACCTAACCCGTCCATGCAGCAAATCCACATAAACTTTTGACTCCCCCAAAATGTAACTACTAATAGCCTTACAGGTAACATAAACAGCTGATTAACGTATTTCGCATGTTGTATGTACTATGTACTGTATTCTTATGATAAAATAAGCTAGAGGAAAAAAAATGCTAAGAAAGTCATAGAAGAGAAAATACATTTACAGTACTATACCATATTGAAAAAAGATCTATGTATAAGTGGATCCATGTAGTTCAAACCCATACTGTTCAAGGATCACCAATAATAGTAATTGGACCCTTACAGCATCAGTGTGGTAATGCATAAGAGAATACATGATGAAGGCAAGTTCTATGCTGTCATAATCGAGAAAATATATGTGTGATGTCATAGCACCTTGGAGCTGGTTGAGCACCTGGGACATACTGCCCAGGCTGGCATTGCCCATTACCAGCGTATGGCATCCCCTCTTTTGTAATTGCTTATTTTCTTCTCTGTCACCCACAAGTGTGTCAATTACTTGAGGATTGAGAGACTGTATTCTCACTGTGTGTGCATCTCCTAGTGGAATATCTAACGTATAGTAGGTGCTCAGAAAAAGTCTGTTGAATAACCAAATACATCACTTTTTATCTGCTAATCCTTTTATACTATAGCACCTCATAGGTATCACTTTCATTTCTTATGTTTTTAAAAAATGTTTATTGATTTCAGCGAGAGTGTGTGTGCACAAGTTTGGGAGGGGCAGAGAGCCAGGGAGAGGCAGAATCCCAAGCAGGCTCTGCCCTGACAGCACAGAGCCTATGCGAGGCTTGATCTCACAAACCTGTGAGATCATGAGCTGAACCAAAACCAAGAGTTGGACGCTTAACTGAACCACCCAGGTGCCCCAGTACCACTGTCATTTATAAAGATAACCATCAATTAGGATTGGTAGGGCAATGGCCAATTCAGGTAGCTTGTACGTAACCCCATGCTGCATCTCCAGGTCTCTTGATTCAAGTTCCCTGCTTGGTAGGTTCTTATCTAAAGTCAGAAATGTGATGGAGAAGTAGAACATTTTTTTTAAAAGTAATACCTCCACTTGCTCCACCTGGATGATTGCCTTCTAATACCCTGAGACTAAAGAGACATCTTTCATTTGGCAAGTGGCTCTCTGATAAAGACACTCCCAAGCCCCTTTTGGAATCCTACTCCTTGGGGGGGTGGGGGGGGAGGGATTTGGCATTTTGCAAGTGCTCAAGAAATGTTGATTCTGAGATTAAAGGGTCTTCTGTTCACAAACATCAGAGTTTTCCTGTGCTTTTACCCCATAGTTAATCCAAACCCTGTAGTATTAAATTATTTTCAAAGAAATCAAAATAGTGGCACCTTCTTCGGCATGTCTTCTGCTTCATGTGTTTTGAGCAGCAAGTGGCATCTTGGTGCCTCTTGCTGTCCGATCCCAGGGTGCACTTCCGCTTCTGATGGCCTATTTGGCCACAAGTCTCCACTCCAGCAGTCTCTGCTACTTTGTGGCTACTTGACTCTCCTCCCCCAAACCTTGCAAAACCTCCCCCATTGGCACCAGTTTGGTCTTCAGAGACCTCCGTCCACTCGTCTCATTGATCCTTCCCGGCTGAGTTAAACCTACACAAGCGTGGTCTGTGCAGTGTTCGTTTTTCCAAGCAGCCATTAGAAGTGCACGGCACCTCCATTCCTGCTCCATTTCACGCCCCGTCCCAGAGGTAGCGCGAGGAACATCCATCTTTTCAGTGCCACCTGGCTCCCCGATAAGCTTTTGTTTTATATGTGGCTCTGTTGTCAAGAGCTTCCCTTCCTTCTTCCCACCGGCCTCATCCTGAGAGAGCTTTTCCGAATATGACAAGCATCTAAAGACAAATTATCTCCTCACAAAGTTAATTTCTGTTTCTCAGCGGGGAGCCGCCGGTTCCTGCTGGGTTTGCAAGAGCTGCTGTTTGGTTAATGGATGAGTGTCTCTTGGATCCGGGTACCCACGCCCGACTGCTGCAGCGCCTGCCTTTCCATTTACTTTAATTTCCTACTTGCAGCTGGCGTGAGGAGACCTAAATGGGTTTATTCACAGGGTAGTGGCTTACAGTCATTAGCACTGGAAGGAAATCATATTGAAGACAAGGACCAGAGAGCTGCTTTCATGTCATCCTTGATCGGTTAGGACTGTTTGGTTGTTGTTTGTTAACGTTTATTTGGGGGCGGGGGGGCCAGAAAGAAGGGGGGGGGGACAGAGGATCCAAAGCGGGCTTCGTGCTGACAGCCCGACTCCGGGTTCAAACCCAGGAACCATGAGATCATGACCTGAACCAAAGTCAGACACTTAACCCACTGAGCCACCCCGGTGCCCCCAGTTGTTGTAGCTGTTGTTGTTGTTGTTGTTGTTGTTTTAGAGAGTGAAGTCACAAAATCCTTCCGGAGCCAGAACAAATGACCTAACATAAGAGGTTCGTCTCTGAATTGTAAGAGTTGAAAAAAGCAGGGAATTTTCGTGTGTGTTCAAAGTCCCGGATCCTCAAGATTAACTATCGTGCAGGATGAAAATTGCTCTGAGCACTCTTAAGTGTAGTCGTCATTGTTTTGTGTGCTGAAGCTTTTTAAAATGCAGGAAATTTTGTTAACAAGCGGTTGCATTATGATCCAGAAAGCAGAGCCAGAAGCGGACTAGAAATTCCTTAGAAAACGTCTGCAGTGCATCTGAGTTACAACATCGGAGGTCCAGCAAGGTCAAATTCTGGCAAGTTCATGTAGTCCAGGCTACGCTGTGCTGGCTTTTTAGATAGAATTCTGAAGGCCAGCCGCACCGTAGATCGGTTTTTCCTCTTTGAAAAACTCCAAAGCCTGCAGGCCAGTTGCCCATATGTCCTTGAGAGGAGCCCAATTCTAAGCGGTAAACTGTGGGAGTCAGAAATAGGCCTCCGAATTGCAGCGTTATGGGAACAGCTGGTCATGCGGACTGGCGAGCGGCGGCCAGCTCACGTCCCCTCGCTAAGCCTCGTTTTCCCTGGCGCTTCTGCTCCTTGCAGTCAGGCTCACCGAGCACGAGAGCCCATCGAACTAGAAGTTCGGAGGGAGAAAGGAAGCGAGCCAGCAATTCCTCATTCCTACGAAGCCCCTCTTACAGTGGGAAACCTTACTTCTGGGGTCTCCGGGGAGGCATTTGGCCATTTGCGAGAGGGAAGAAGGAACCACGCAAGACAAATTCAAAGCGAAACTCCCCCCTTCCCCAGAGCTGCTGTGTGTGACCTTGGGCAGACATCTTAATGTCTAATAGTTTGGGTTGCGTACTAAGGAAAACAGTATTTCAGAGAAATGTTAGTGAATTGAAGATCAAATAGTAAAGTACCTAGTATAGAGTCAATGCACATAAATGCTTAACGGACGTTATTTCTCTTTCTCCTCTGTGTCTCCGTGTTTTAGGCATGACATTTAAATTCTTTAGGTCCTGCAAGAGTACTAATACCCTGTACAAGCACTTTAAACTTTTAAAAGAGCTTCCACCTATGTACATAATCTCATTATCTACCTAAATGCATTTTAGGCATTGCCATCCATGGTGTCAACATGTATATATGTATTTTTTTCTCTGTATCACTAGAAATAATTCAGGCACCTCAGCCAAACTCAGCTATTCCCTGTTCCCTTGATGTGCTGAGAGCATTCTTTCATGTTCTTCTTCAGTTTTCTCTACTGGGATGCCTTTCCACCCATCTTCAAATATCTAAATATTACCGGCACCAACTGTCACCTCTTTCATAAGGCAGTGGTTATTTCAAGAAATAAATAATAATCGATAGCCAACAATGAATAGGGCACAAATTAGGTGCTCTGGGATACACAGAAATGAGTAAGACAGCTTTGCTTTCAAGAAATTTCCATTTTTTAGTATGATTTATTGTCAAATTTGCTTCCATACAACACCCAGTGCACATCCCAGCAAATGCTTTCCTCAGTGCCCATCACCCACTTTCCCCTCTTCCCCAACCCACATCAACCCTCACTTTGTCCTCTGTATTTCAGAGTCTCTTGGGGCGCCTGGGTGGCTCAGTCGGTTAAGCGTCCAACTTTGGCTCAGATCACGATCTCACAGTTCGTGGGTTCGAGCCCCGTGACAGGCTCTGTGCTGACAGCTAGCTCAGAGCCTGGGGCCTGCTTCACATTCTGTCTCTTCCTCTCTCTCTGACCCTCCCTGCTCATGCTCTCTCTCTCTCTCTTTCCTCTCTCTCAGAAATAAATTTAAAAAAAAAAGTCTCTTATGGTTTGCCTCCCTCCCTCTCTGTTTGTAACTATTTTTTCCCCTTCCCTTTCCCCATGTCTTCTGTTAAGACAGATATCATATATTTCCACTCATATATGAATCTTGAGAAACTTAAAAGAAACTTAAAGTTTAACACAAGGATTTGAAAAATATGTCTCTATCATGAATTCTCTCTCATTCATCCAGGTATTCATAGTAGTTTCTGTACACCTGGCTTTTGCACACCTGGTTGTGGGAGAGAATAAAGATGTCCTTCGATTTTACTTCCTCTAAGTACCTGATTGATTAAGGAAATAAGTGCCAAAAGTTAATTAGCGTAAGCAAAATTGAAAGCTTCTGAGTTACATGAACAGTGATCCTAATAAACCTATATACCAGAGCCCATAGGCTTTATCCACAGACCCTTAAGTCAAAGCCTATTCCAAAAAAGTGTGTCTGGTTTTCTGTTTCACCATATTTTAAGCAGCAAATTAGCAGTTGCAGAAACTGACAACAGTAAGAGTCTACTGCTACTTTTTACTTAAAGCACTGAGAATTAATAGCTGCTAGTGTCTATAAGAAAAACCATATAAAATCATAAAATGACATACTGGTTTGGAGCCATTTAAGTGGGTTGCAAACTGCTCTTCCTGCCGTGATGGCCTTTGAGGGCATGGTTTATTGCCAAACAGAAAGGTTGATAATCATGGTGAATCATTAATTTATAATGAGTCATTATGAGATTACACTAAGACTTATGGATTCTACCTCCAATAGGCAGGGAAGTATGAACTTATTTTACTCATTTTCTCACTTACTTTTCATTGAAGTATAGTTGCCGCACAATGTTACTCTGCTCTCAGGTGTACAACATAGTAATTCAACAAGTCTACATGTTGTGCTGTGTTCACCATGTGGCTACTATCTGCCACCGTACAGCGCTATTACAGTATCATTGACTATCTTCCCTATGCTCTATCTTTCATCCCTATGACTTACCCATCCCTTGACTGGAAGCCTGTATGTCAACTCCCCTTCATCATCCATTTTGCCCAATCCCCCAACCAGCCTCTCCTCTAGCAACTACCAGTTCTCTCTGTTTAGGGGTCTGTTTCTGTTCTTTTTATTTTTTTTATTTTGTTTTAAAAAATTAGTTTTTTCACTTTTCGAGAGAGAGCGAGCAAGCAGGGGAGCGGCAGAAAGAGAGGGAGAGAGAGAATCCCAAACAGGCACTGCACTGTGAGAGCAGAGCCCATTGTGGGGCTCGAACTCATGAACCATGAGATCAAGACCTGAGCCAAAATCAAGAGTCCAGCGCTTAACCAACTAAGCCAGCCAGGTGCCCTTTTTTTGCTCTCTAGGTTCCATATGTGAATGAAATCGTATGGTATTTGTCTTTCTCTGACTGACTTCACTCAGCGTAATTCCCATTAAGTTCATCCATCTTGTTGCATATGGGGAGACCTTATGAACTCCACGTTGTTTTTTTAATATTTTTATGTTTTTTTAAATTTATTTTTGATAGAGACAGCGTGAGCAGGGGAGGATCAGAGAGAGGGGGAAACAGAGAATCCAAAGACAGTCTCCAGGTTCTGAGCTAGCTATCAGCACAGAGCCCAACGTGGGGCTTCAACCCACAAACTGTGAGATCATGACCTGAGCTGAAGTCGGATGCTTAACCGACTGAGCCACCCAGGCGCCCCTCCACATTATTGTTTTTATCAGGGTTTGAGCTTTTGAAGTTGTCTGTCAATCACAACCCAAAATTGATGTCGATTTTCTTCTATGTTTTTAATAGGATTTTTAAAGTATTGCACTGACACGTAGGTATTTGAACTTTTTTGAGTGGATTTATGTGTTAGGTGAAAGTTTGTGTCTCTATTCACTTTTTTTTCATGTTGAATATTTTACAAAAGTCATCTGAGATGGGAGTATAAGAAACTTTCCAACGTGTATGGTTGCACTGGAATTTTGTTTTATTGAATCTTATTTTGAAATGGGGAGCCACCTGTTAGGAATTGGGATTTTATTTGAGAAATCCTGGTCTAAAAAATGAAGGTGAACCACGAAGCATTATCACGCGTGTAAAGCGGCAATACCAGTACCTTCTTCCCAGGGTTGTCGCAGAGGATTAAGTAAATGACCCAGTCAGTTTCTAATGTGCATATTAATATGCACGTTTCCCAACATGGGAGACAGCACTCAGGAAAGTCTTGGTGGTGGTACCACCACCATCACTGTCACCCTCTTGAAGCCTGCGGACCTTCTGCCCCTTCTCAGTCAGGTAGCCCAGTTTTCTTTCTCAGAGACCTAGATGGTGGATTTTCTTGTGGGGAGCTCCTGGAAGCAAAGGGAAGTGCTTCATCCCTTCCTGGGGAACCAAATATTTGGGTTTTTTTTTTTTTTGCGCAGGGGAGCAGGGAAGGAGAAGGATCTTTTTGGAGCCCATCACCCCCTCACACCTGCCCTCCTGCATTTCCTGTGATAGACCAAAATTTAGGCTCTGAGAAGATTATCCTGCCGTATCCACTTAAATGCGATACACGGGAAGACCTGTACGGTAGCCGTGGAAGACTCTAATCACTTACTTACAGCTCCCAAAGACTAATTTGTAGAAGCGTCAGAGGTAGGTGTGTGTACTGAAAGAGACCAGGGCCTCTTGCTAGAACCCTGAGCAAATGTGTATCGATTAACTTAATTAAAGGAAGATTACAGCTTGTGCATGGTGCTCTGTGAGTTATCTAACTATATGATTCCAAGGGATCTTTAAAGCATGTGTGCTAATGGCCTTCTCATTTAAACCAGCATGAATGTGAGATTATTGCATCAATTTGGTAATTAAATAATTGCCAAGGACATGGAAGGTGAAAAACGGGAATTTTCTCTTGTAAGTAAATTACAGTATTTTAAAACCATCTTTCATAATAATTCTTTTTTTGTATTTTTTAATGTTTTTATTTATTATTGAGAGACAGAGAGAGC
The DNA here is from genome assembly GCA_017311185.1 of Proteles cristata cristata. Taxonomy (NCBI): domain Eukaryota; kingdom Metazoa; phylum Chordata; class Mammalia; order Carnivora; family Hyaenidae; genus Proteles; species Proteles cristata. The sequence continues at coordinate 1,133,777 of JAESUZ010004246.1, forward strand.
ATGAGCGTGGGAGGGCCAGAGAGAGGGGGAGACACAGAATCTGAAGGAGGCTCCAGACTCTAAGCTGTCAGCACAGAGTCCAACAGGGGACTCACACTCACAAACCGTGATATCATGACCTGAGCCGAAGTTGGATGCTTAACTGACTGAGCCACCCAGGTGCCTGTATCTTTCGTAATAATTCTATATAGAGTTTGATTCAAAGAGATGCTATATTTCAAGTATTAAGGGCAAGAGCTCTTTACCTTTTATTTATTCTTCTGATCTTATTTCCTGGCTCGAGCTGGGGTCATGGAGCCATGAAGATTTGATTGGGCCATTTGTTTGGGAAACCTCCAATGTCGGTATCTTTAGGTCATTCTTGGGCCAGACTCCACAGACAAGGATTCTCTAATCTGCTCTCTGGTGATTGAAGGCCTTCCTGCCAGCATCCAGAAAACCAAATGGGACGAGGAAGAGGAAAGGGCCAGGGATTCTTGGTATCCGATATGCATAAATTCACTCAGCTCTCCTGTTTGTTGTTGGGCTCCTACACACACACACACACACACACACACACACACACACACACACACACGCACGCCATTCTTAATTGTTTATTCTGTCTCCTAATCCAGAGATCCTCTGTTTTCCAGAGAATAAACCTTCAGGCTTTTCCCAGGGTGGAGGAGAAACTATCCTGTTTCCCAGTCGGGGGAAGGGATCTGGGGAATCTGACTACCTGCTAAATAGACTTTCAACTAATCCTTACTGTAGCCACTCTTTCCCTATTCTACCACATCCAGATGTACCATATGTTGGAAATTCCCTGTAAAGATTGATTTGCTTTTCAGCTTCCCACTTTCTGACATAGGATTATACTTTTCTTGAGCCTGTTGGAGACATTTACCACTCTGATGGCCTTCCAGCTTCCAAAATCATATTACCTTTGTCTTCTCCCCTCCTGTTCTTCCTAATCCTTAGAGCTTTATGTCTTGGACAAAACTCATCTCTTTACTGTCACTTCAGCAACTTGGGGAGTGAGAGAGAATAGATGCATGTTTCCTTACCCAGAAGTAAATTCTCCTCTAGGGGCATCGTTCTCACTCCTGGTACCAGTGTCTTTCCTCAGAAGGCCCTGCCCTGCCTCTCCTCTCTGGGAACTAGAGGAATATGGAATACCTGTCCCCTTTCTTTTCTATCTCCCTGTACCCATAAGGTCCGTCTTTTCTACGTGCCTTCCCTGAAGGCCCAACTCAGCTTGTGACTTGTCTATACAACCTTCAAGAGTATCTCAGGCCATGATGAAAAGCACTCGTATATACCTCATGTGGGTAGCTCACTTCCTGCCTATCTTCCTTTTCTGTCCTCCCCGAGTAGACTAAAACTAGACTGTAGTCTCCCTCATGCCAAGCCTTGCCTGAGAATCGGGGATTTAAGTTGCCAAAGGGAAGGGTGGAAAGATCACAGGTTTGGAGTAGGATCAGACTGAGGGTAGCCCTGGGCCCCACCACTTACTCTGTTACCCGGCACAGGAAACCTAACCTTTCTGAAGCTCCCTGTCTTCTCTGTAGCATGAGTTACGTGAGGACGAAATGAGATGACGCATGCGGTACTGCGTAGCATAATCCCTGGCAAACAGAAGATATTTAATCAAGGTTACTTCCCCACCCCACCCCCCACCCCTCACTTCTGTTTTCACATTTCCTGAGCACAGCCTTTACCTTGCAGTAGAGGCTTAAGAACATTCCCTAAATGATTGCTCTGGAAGAAGAAGTTGATCAAGATTATTCATTAGACATTATACTTGTCTGTATCCAAGTCGTACCACATCCACCAGAATTTTATGGAAGGAAATCCTTACCGCATAAGTAAGGGGCACCAGGGGAGCAGAAACACAATACTCAATAACACCGAGAGGATCTCAGTCTCAGTATCGGCTTTACCAAAGCCAACCTGGGGCTTGCAGCTGTGTTTCCCCTTTGCAATTATAAAAGTGCAAACTATGTTAACTAACTTCCAGTTCAGCCCACACTCTGCCACTTGGGATCTGGCAGCTAGCTGATTTTTTGACCCAAGTTGTTCTGCTGTGTAGGCTTGCCAGTTATAATTATATGTTCAGGTGTCAATTAGCAAAATAGCCCATTCTTTGGCAGTTTGGAGTAATGAGATGAATCTTGTGCTAATCTTTCAATTCAATGAGCATTTGATGAGCGCTGTATACATAAAATTCTATATTGTGCTGTACCTAGTAAGGATATATGAAGAGCTGGGGGTCAGAAATTTTAAATGTGCTTTCCTTTGTGAGCTCACGAATTTTCAAATATTCCTAGAATCTTGAGCAACAAAGAAGAAGGCAGAAAGTTTTCCATAAAAATGGTGTTCAGTACACAGTGTCTCTTTGTATTCAAGTGACAAGAATTTCAAAGACAGTTACCTCCTGGAACAGATATAATGGAAATTCATTTAGTGAAAAATATACTTACTGAATATGATTGCAGTAGACTCGGTGCTTAACTCTGGGGAAACCTTGGTGAGTGAAACAGACTGGCTTTCTCCAAAGATTGCTAATTCCCTGTGGTATTTGATCTTTCCTTCTCTCTGTTTCAGAGCTTTCCACACACATTTTTCTCTGTGCCGTATCTAGATATATGTGCAGACAGTATTTGCTAAATTCCTGATCTCATGTTCTTTTTGCACAATTTATCATCGTTCAGCTAAAGCTTGCCAGTTTATGAAGTGTCTTCTAATTCCTGCTTGACATCCATTTGTTGCCCATAAATAAGGAGGCTACATAGAACTGAGAACACCCATGTGAGACCTCACTTGGGGAGCGTGGAGGTAGCAGGATTCTGTGGCATTCTGTGCTTTACCACACATGGTCTGTAGCGTCTTAGAGAACACAGACCCAGGCCTTCTCTGAATGTACCTTCTCAAACTCTCTCTTTCACACTTGAGCTCTTTCTTCATCAAATTAGAGGGGATATTTCTGGTTTTCGTAAGCTCTGTCATTTTTGTTTGTCTCCCTCTTCCTGCGTTTATTTCCTCGTTGTGGTGAGTTTGGCACTTGATGAAGTTCAAGTCTCCAGACCCCTGTCCATCCATTTATTTGAGGGTAGATGTATTTGGTTAGTCATACTCAGTGGTTTGTGGTTGCTGGCTCCTCCAAGCTTCTAAGACCTGGTTGTGAAATTTTCACAAATTTTGCGAGCTGGCTAACTAAATATAGCCATTTTTTAAAAGTAAATTATGAAAGACTGAAAACAAAGGCAAGAAATGCTTGAACTCATCACTTTCTTGATTATTTTACCATCATTTACTATTATCTAGGCCCTTGGGTTTTTGCATCTGTTGTGAGTAATGCCAGAAACACTACATGGGTGTGAACTGGGCATCTCTTTGCAGTCCTGAGTTCAGTGACGTCACACTGGCAGTGGAATCAGCCACAGTGGAAGCGTCCATGTGTGGAAATGGGCAGACGCTGGGAATCGGGACTCCCACATCTCCCCGGAGAGCCAGCTGTCACACAGTTCCCAGCACATCGCCAGTCATGTGATTCTCTTCTACTTCTGCAAATATTACAGTCACTAGTGATTTTTAGCCACATCAGTTACATCTGTCTTCAAGGTGACAAAACTCTTCCTCCAGTGTGGCCATGCCCGCCTCATATTTCTTTACCCAGAGCCCTAGTGACCACCAAGTACAGACTTCTATAATGGATCCATGGCTACTCCTAGGCTGCCCTTCCCATCATCCCTCTCACACTCAGTGAATCAGTCATCAATTTCTTTCCTTCTCCCTCTGTTTTCTGCCTCCCCTCCCTTCTCCTTCCTCCTTCTCCTTATTCTTATTAAAAGCAAGGATTCTGGAGCCAGACTGACTGGCTTTTCCTCAGATTGTACCAGCCTCTGTATTGTGGTACCTGAGGCTTGTTACTGAGCATTTTAGCCCTCAGTTTTGTCATCTGTCAGGCAGAGATCATAATAATATCTACCTCATAAATAAGTGAGTTAATAGTTTATAAGCACCTAGAATAATGCATAGTAAGCAATATATGCATACTTACTTATTTTTTAACGTGTTTTTAATGTTTATTTTTGAGAGAGAGAGAAAGAGCACAAGTGGGGGAAGGGCAGAGAGCAAGGGAGACACAGAATCCAAAGCAGGCTCCAGGCTCTGAGCTATTAGCATAGAGCCCAACATGGGCCTCGAACTCCTGAACTGTGAGATCATGACCTGAGCCAAAGTCAGACGCTTAACCCACTGAGCCATGCAGGTGCCCCATCTATGCATACTTATTTAATAAAATACACACTTCCAGTTGACACCCAGCACCTACCTGCAGGCTTGCTATGTGGTGGAGAGTTCGTGTTCTTCATTCTAGAATAGCAAAAGAAACACATGAAAATAAGGAAGAAAAGGCATGGCCTGGATTTATGACATAGGACCAGTAGCTCTAGGGAACCAGGAAAAAGGTTAACAAAAATCAACCAGAGGAGGGGTCAAGATCAGGAAGGGAGAAGATAAATAAGAGGAAAAATAGCTGCATTTCAGAATAACCCTGCAAAGATTAGAATGTATGCTAATATAAATCTTTTATATTTTATTGCCAATATATATTCCAGGAAACTAAAGGGGTACTTTAGCAATACATTGAATATTCCCAATTTGATTTAAGTAATTAAGCCCATTTGGATCCTCATTCTAGGCAGGAATGTGGCTGTCACACGCTGAAGGTACTTAGGTTAAAACAAATTTGTATTGAGCTAGAGCCATGGAGACAGAGTGAAAGATGTCTATCCGTGTCTATGAACAGCGCAAGCCCAGGAGCCTCAGGACTCATTTGTCTGACCATCTGGAAATCTCTAGTGATCTAAGCATTTAATTTTACCCTCATTTTTAGAACAAAAGGAAAACAATACAAGAAGAAAATGGGGAGCAGGGACATTCTACTTTTCATTTAAAAAAAAATCTTAGTGATAAAAAGGAGCAGAGAGTTTAAAAGAAAAAAATGAGAAGCCATTAAAATGAATTGAATGCTCTGTCTGTATTTTGCAGTAGGGTCTATTGTTTTCTGTTACACGGGAACTGTGGTAATTTTATGAATCATTAGAGTTTTCTTTCCAAATTATATGTATGCTCTTAAAGTGCCTTCTACATTACCCACAGGAGGAGACCATTGAGCAATTTTATTATTCCATTTAGTACTTCTGAGTTTTATTAATTTTATATTTTAAACAAATTTATACTTAAAATCCAAAGATAACATTGTGACAACTGAATCTTGGTGTATTTAATTTCTTCTGCTTTTACAAACTATGAGCCTATTTCACGTTCTCGTCTCCAGTCTCAGAAGAGACTCTAGAATAAATATGGAGCCCTGATTTGGTGGAATGATGACTTCCCATGTAAAAACCCTTCCCACCCAACCCCAAGGCTGAAAACAATCACAAGAGTTGAACATTGCCCTTTGGCATTTGGGTCTCATCGGGCATGGTGACTTGTAAGCATGTACTCAGTTGGTGATACCTAACACCTACTGCACAGGTCCCCTGTCCAGGCCATCCTGAGCCAGCCAGTCTAACATGGGATGCACAGGAAATGTGTTAAGTAAGGTCAGTGTAGTGGTGTGTGTGTGTGTGTGTGTGTGTGTGTGTGTGTGTGTGTGTGTGTGTGTGTGTTTTCCAGTTGACTTTCTTGGGAAGGACTTTTTTCTGATATTTTCCTCCATTTTCTTGGTGTTAAAACATTCCTGTTTTTATCATACTTTTATAAAAACAGTGGTATTGTAAGTGCTCTGTTTTTGTTTTGTTTTATTTTAAGCATCATCACTTGGCAAAATCAAAAGTGGGAATCTGTGTTAGTTCATTTATTTTTCCTGGTTGGTGAAAGCTTGAAATCTGGAAATTATTGTACATGTGTTGGCTATGTCCTCCCCGGTGGCGTGGGTGTTTGCTGTGCGAAGAGGTTGTCTGAGAAGGAAATACATCAGAGCTTCAATATTCGGATTTTTTTAACCACTAACCGTTCTGGGAGTCAGGAGCAAAGCCGCTTCCCTGGGCCATCTATGGGTGGTTCTGTTACTGTTCCTGCCACACAAACTTTGGCGGGATGCCGTTGATTTAGTTCATCAGGATGCATTGTGGTCATCCCTAATCTCATGTAGGCCTCTCTCTTCATAACTCATGGGCTTTGATAACTAAGATCTAGGAAGGATAAATATGAATGACTCACCTCCTCAACCTGGAAAAATAAGTCAAAAGCCAAGTGGACATTACGGTGGGCAGGCTGGAGGTGTCACGGTGGTTCACAAAAAATATTACACCCCCACTTCCTGTGAATGAAGGAAGGGAGAGTAACTTGTTCAACATCTCAAACTTAGTGTTAAAGCCATATTCAGAGCCCAGGTCTCCTCTGGACCGGTCACCTGACTTTTGCCCAGTGGCGCATACTGTTTTGCTCTATCTTCAGAGATCCTGTAGCGCAGTTAACTTTCTTCCTAGAATGGGCTAGAACGCCGGGTTTGCAACATCCAGTTTCTTCAGAAACAAACCTCCTTTTCAAAATGCATTAGCTCTTCACAGATTGTGCGGTCTTACCCAGTCTGCAGTATATCTGAATTGTATCCCTACCCTTGAACAAATTTTCCCTTGTGTGTGCACGCTTGCTCGAACACTCTCTTCCCCAACAGTTCCATATGTTCTGTTTTCCTGGAAGCCAAGCTCCCTGCTCATTCTTCTCCTAAGAGGGCTCCGGATCTCACGTCTGAGGTACACAAGTAACTGAGGCTGAAACAACGTGTAGGGAAACTTGTCAGCATAATTGATTATTATATGGAATGAGCCACCAAAGGCAGGTGAGCCCACACAGTGTGGAACAAATGTGCGTATAGGATGCATCTCCCACTGGGTCCAGCCGGACTTCCTCCTCTGACATGGTGATTTATATAGTTGTAACTCATCCCTAATGAATCATGCCCCGTGGTGGGCCATCGAATCTCCTACTGAAGAGACCTTGCCTTTGCTAGCAGAAAGAAGAAATGTAAAGGTCCCGCTCTGTGAATCTCCAGGTTTGTTTGTTTGTTGGGACTAAATGGAGTGGCCAAGGACATGAAATCTTTAAAAGGACAAAACAATCACAGAAAATGCTTGAATAATACCTGCTACATCAAGAGAAGGATTTCTGTGAATACAGATGCTTTGCGACATGACAGAAACCAGTCAGAGTAGAATGAGAATTCGAGAAATATAAAGAGATGCAAGCATTTAAGACCACCTTTGGTGGCAGCTTGATGTTCGAGAGTTCTTTAAAAACGTCTCTCTAAGTGTTATACTTGTTCCTTGAAACTACTTTAAGTGTTAGACTCGCTAAAAAATAGGGATGATAATGACTGCTCTACTTTCTCACAATCTGTTGGGATATTGATTGAGATATTTGCGAAGTACTCTGAGTTCTCAGGAAGAAGGGTGTCAGAAAACGCTATGGTGATGTTGTTAGCAGGGCTTGGAAAATTATGCAAAAACATAATTTCAGAAAGATAACTTTAAGATAGGTTGGATTATTAGCCTGAGCCTGTGTGGCAATCTTATAATGGACAGTCCAATGCTTTTGCCCTAGGTATGTGTTCTGAGTGAACTTGGGTTAAGGAAAAGGATGAAGGACTTTTTTTTTTTAATGTGTATATACCTAAACAGTAGAGCATGGAATGATATGGGCCCTCTAAGCAGAAAGAGAACATTTAGAAGTATATAGCTGGGAAATAAAATTCCAGGGCACACTTTTACACGGAGTCCATCTTCCTTTGCAGGTTTTTCTTTCTCCATGGGAGGGTTTTGTGAGTGGCCGGTTTGCTTCATAAACATCGGATGCTCTTACTACCTCTCTTCCTTGAAACTCTTCTTTCTTGGTTCTTTGCATACTTTGTTTTCCTCACTTTATCTTTGTCCCAGCTCTTCTTTTCTTTCTTGGATCATCATCTCCTTCTGTCACCGTTGTCCAAGCCACCTTAGACTCGGGGGTGGGGGAGGAGCCTCCTTGTCATGGAGTCCCACGCCTCTGAACCACCTCTGCGCATCAGCCTGGCCCACCTTCCCCAGGACCAGGCACGGCGTGGAGCGCTAGACAGAGCATGGAAGTGGGAGTCAGGGGGACTGAATTCTTCCGTTTTCCTTTCAGATCTCCTTTCCTTTTTTTCTTGCTGCTGTGAAGATTTTTCTGTTAATCTCACTGGTTTTCAACAATTCGATGATAATGTGTGTTGCTGTAGCCTTTGTCATCTTCTGTGTGAGGTTTTTGAGCTTCTTGAATCTGTGAGCATATAGATTTCATCAGATTTGTTAAGTGTTCAGCCCTTATATTTTTTTCTCCCCCCCATCTCCTTCGGGAACTTTAGTTACATATATTAGGTTGCCTGAGTGTATCCCGCGGACAGTTCATGGACTCGGCTTCGTCATTTTCATTTCTTTCCTGTCTGTTTCATTTTGGATAGTTTCTATTGCTGTGTCTTCCATTTTTCTTCTTGTCGTGTTCACATTTTGCTGTATGTTCTTGAACACAGGAGAATATTGATAATGGCTGTCCTAACCTCTTTGTCTGCTAATTCTATTATCTGTGTCATTCCTGGGACTGTTTTTGCTTAACTGATTTTCCCACTTCTTTGCATGCCACGTAATTTTTCATTAGATGCTGGACATGGTGATTTGTTTTCATATATTGTTGGCTACTGGATTTTATTGTAGTGCTTTAAATATTCTAGAACTTTGTCTTAGGACACATTTCAGTGATAGAATTACATTGACCATTTCAAGGTTTGCTTTGAACAAGGGCTTTGTTAGACGTGTCCAGGGCAACATTTAGTCTAAGGCTAATTTGACCTCGCCGCCTCAGGTGCCATACCTTTCTGAGGACTGTACCAGATGCCGTATCTATGAGGTGACTCTTCCATACTAGCTAATGAGAACGTGAACCATTCCTGGCCCTGTGTGAGTGAAGTCTGGGAATTCTACCTGCTCTTGTCAGGTAGTTCTTCCGCCAGCGTTAGTAGTTTCTGCCCCACAGGCGCAGATCAGTACTCAGCCCAAGATTTGAGGGGGCTCTTCTAAAGATCTCCAGAAAGATCTCAATCTCTCTTTCTCCTTTCCTCCCTCTCTCTGTGAGCCCCCTCCTCTCCAATGTTTCATTCCACAAAGTTCTACTCGCCTTAACCTTCCAAAGCTCCAGATTCTGCTCCCCATCTCAGAAAAGTCTGTGTGGGCCCCCCTTTTCCTGCACAGTGGCCTGGAAACTCCAGTCGCAGCATTCACGGGGCTCACCTCACATACTTTTCTTCTCCGTTGTCTGAGAATTGATGCCTCATATATATCAACTGGTTTTCTTCTTCTTGTTATCGTTTTTAAGATTTTATTGTTAATAATCTGTACACCCAATGTGGGGCTTGAACCCACAACCCAAAGATCAAAAGCCCCACATTCCATGTACCAAGTCACCTAGGCTCCCCATCATCTGGTTTTATCACATTTAAAGCAAGACTTGAAGCTATTTCTTGCCAAAACCCTTCAATGTTACTTCTCTACAAAACAGGAACATTTTCTTCATGATCACAATCATGTTATCACAGTTATTAGCATGAGCAGTAAGTTCTTAATGTCTTCTAATACTTAGAAATTTGAAATGTCCCACGTTTTGCAAAAATACTCTTTATAACTGGTTTGTCCAAACTAGGATTCCATATAGGGTCAAAGTTGTCATGTGGCTTTTAAGTCTCTTTTCATCTACAGCAGCCACTTTTTTCCCAGGGCTGATATATTTAACATCACCTGTGCTGGACAATATCCCATGTTCTGTTTTTGTCTGATAACTTCTTCTGTTTCCTGTTATTAGAAGTTCAGTCTAAAAGTATGATTAGATTGGGGTTAAATGTTTTTAGTAGGGATGAATCATAGATGATGCTAGGTTTCACATTCCATCACATCCACAGACCTTTAAGAGCCAGCTTCCTAAGGTTAGTGATGCGAACATCTCACCCCTGGGTGAGAGTTGCGACCATCTGGTCCATCCATTGGGCACGAGGTACGGTTTTCCTCGTGCGCCCAGAAAGTAATCTGTGTGTGTGGTGTCTGTTTGGCACTACAAAAATGTTTATTTTCCCTGTCAACTTTCGTCTCTTTGTTTTAGTACCTACCAATTGATAATCTTTACCCAAATCAGTTGTTTTATTAGAGGCTGCAAAAATGATTTTCTAATTCCGTTATTTCTTCGACGTTTCCTAGTTGGCATTCTTCATTAAAAGTAGAGCCTTTCCCTCTTTGGTAATCCTTAAATAGATATAGTTGCTACTTGAAAGACAGAGTAAATGCATACTTCTTTCTCTTTATCAGTTTTCAAAGGAGAATTTGATTTAATAGTCACCTCAAATGATGACAAATGAGGGGTTTTTTTCCCCTGACTTTCTCTCTGCATTGGTTTTTCATGGTTTTCAATAAAAATAATCAACTGCAATAATTTATTCTCTTTGATGCCCTACTCATCAGCTTTGGCCAGAGACAGCTCAGAGACTTGGATCCTAGATTTTTGAAGTATCATAAGCTAGCAGTGCATCTTTGACAGTCCCTTTAATATTTGTTTTGGTGGTTTTTTGTTTGTTTTTTTTAAGCCAGAGAATTGGACTGTGGATAGCAGGGGTTGCTTTCGGCTCTAGGATTTGGAATCTGAGCTCCACCACCTCATACACTGCCTGCTTCTGCCCCTGCGAGGAAGAAGCCCTCAGCCTGTGTCCAGGCCTTCCGCAGTCTACTCTGTCCAGTCTACTTTTTCTCCTCCAGTTCCTCAACCTGAATCTCCTACTCCAGCCACTATTGTCTCCTGTCGGCTACACAAGACCAGCTTTTTCCCCGGCCTGACATGCATTGCTTCTTCCTCTAGACTTCTTCCATCTTCTGGATCCTGTTTCCGTCTCTGCCACCTTTTTACTGCTATTCCCCTACAGTATCTTTTGTGCTTAACTGGCATCTTGGAATATCACTTGTGTCTTGTTCTAAATGATGTTATCCCGACTAGATTATTAGCACCCCCTGGAAAATAAGACCATGCTTTATATCAAGCATATTGCCTGGCACAAAAGAAGTACTCTAGCCACTAATGTTGTTATACTTCTGTGTCCCCCCCTAACATGTAGCACTGTCTCTTTTGCAGAATAACAACCCTAAGGTGCTTTTGACGTTGTGTGTGTGTGTGTGTGTGTGTGTGTGTTGTCGGGGTGGGGGTGCTAGAGGTAAGGATATTTCTTATAAGTGCTAATGTTCACCTATCCATTGATATATTTTTGTTCTCCGGGTTCCATGACGTAGCAAGGGGAGTTGATAAACTGGACACAGAGTCATACTGATTTGAAGCATGTAAGGATCCAAAGATGTGCTCTCAGATCTCACCGTGGAATTAAGCACCACTTTTGTATATACTCCTTTCCCTGTTTCTGCTACATGGTTTTGTTTTGGATATGAAATCACAAACCCCTACATAAACCTCGTAAAGAGCCAGCTGTGCTAATAAGGTATGTTAGGCACAGATTTCATTCAACCATAAGCGATCCGTTAGCCAAAATGTTGAGAAAATATTATTAGTAATTTACATCAGATATATTTTCTGAGCTATTCACTGGCAGATAAATTTTATAATCACTTGTGTGAATTCTGAAGGGATATAGTGTTTCTCATTGCCCCAAATTTGACCTCATATTTTCTTCATTTAAGCCTATTTATAAATTATACTTCTCTTCAGCCTGCCAAACGGAATGAATTTCCCTGTTGGTTGTAGAAGTTTGTCTTTTCTCAAGAGTAGAACCTTTCGAAATTATCTTCCTACCCTTGGAAGGGATCATCTAATGATAAGTGACATCAGACAGGATTAATTTGTTGTACTTTCTTGCTGGAAAGGGTAAAAGGGATATTCAGAATATTTAGGTATTAAGTATGTATGTTATACAAAGACCCCCACCATCTGGCTTTGACTTCCCCTCACGGCTTTCCTGATCTGCACACACACGCACGCACGCGCACACACACACACACACACACACACACACACACACACACACACCCTTCAGCACAGCCATGAAGAACAACCTGCAGATCCCTGAAACCTACACCGCTTCACATTCGTGCTGCCCTGTCTACCGGAAGTACTTTTTCCCCCATTTTTGTCAGTCTGTAAGTCCCTCTCCTTTGGAAGTCACTTCAGTTATAACTTCCTCTTTCCCACCACTCCCCACCCCCACCGCAGCCCAGTTAACTTTCCTTTTCTGTACCTCTGCTGTGCAGCATTCAGATGCCCAGGATCGTACCTATGAGACTTTTTGTCTTTATTCGTGAACTTGTCTCCTCCTACTAATATCTAAGACCGCCGGAGGGTGGGAACCTCGTTTCATCTAGCTTTTTATCTCCTGCTGTTAGCCTCCTATTTGGCCCAGAGAAAATATTTACTTAATAAACATGTATCTCTTTAATTAACTAAATTCCCTGCCCTGTCCCCAAACAGCTTCAGGTCCTTCCCAACAGCTGTCGTCTGGTGGTCTATGGTAGTGCTGCCAGCAAAATTGCTACATCTTCACATTTTAAAAATGCGCCATAAGTGAAAACCAATATAATAGGATACTTACACACTCGCAGACAAGTTGATGAAGGGGTGCCTACCCATTTGTATAATGGTTGGACACCATTGTTTAAAATTGAGATTTGGGGGACGCCTGGGTGGCTCAGTCGATTAAAGCATCTGACTTCGGCTCAGGTCATGAGCTCATGGCTTGGTTCATGGGTTTGAGCCCCACGTAGGGCTATCAGCACAGAGCCTGGAGCCTGCTTCAGATTCTGTGTCTCCCTGTCTCACTGTTCCTCCCCTGCTCACGCTCTCTCTCTCTCAAAAATAAATGAACATTAAAAATTTTTTTAAATATAGGGGCGCCTGGGTGGCTCAGTCGGTTAAGCGTCCGACTTCGGCTCAGGTCATGATCTCACAGTTCGTGGGTTCGAGCCCCGCATCGGGCTCTGTGCTGACAGCTCAGAGCCTGGAGCCTGTTTCAGATTCTGTGACTCCCTCTCTCTCAGACCCTCCCCTGCTCACACTGTCTCTTTCTCTCTCTCCTAGAAATAAATAAAAAATATTAAAAAAAAATTTTTTTTTTAAAGATATAAATAAAATTGAGATCTAGCATGTATGTCCACAACCACCATCTGGGAGCCCCTGCCGGTCAGTCCCTCCCTTTCCCCTTGCGAGGGTTTATTCATCTGAGAAACAGAACCAAAGGGGCGGGGGGTGGGGAGGGAGGTGTTCTACTGGGGGTTGGAGAGAGTTTTTCCCATCCAACTACTAACCAGGCCCGACCCTGCTTAGCTTCCGAGATCAGACGAGACTGGGCACATTGAGGGTAGTATGGCCACAGACCGGAGAGAGTTTTTCTACAGGAGGGAGGTTTTAGCTGGGTTCTGAAAGATGAGGAAAAGTACAGGAGAGTAAGTAAGAAAGGAAGTAAGGGGGAAAGGAAGAAAGGAAGACCAGGGACAGAACTTTGCAGGGAGGGGCAGGGCCCTGAAACGGGAATGAAGAACATGAGAGGCCCCAGGTAGCTGGATCTCAAAGAAGCAAGGGGAAATGGTAGCCAGTGAGGCTGGAGGAGTAGACAGGAAGACCTTGCAGGTTGTCTGAAGAATGTGAGTCCTGGCACATTAAAGAGCTTTAAGTAGGTGAGAGATACAATCAGATATCACTTTGAATGTTTTCTTTTGACATCAAACTTACAAACTGCAAAGTGCACAAATCTTAAGTGTGAAAAGGTTTTATATATGTTTTTACTCACAGAGCAGCCACCCACTCAAGATATTTACAACAGCTAGATGGCTCTTGCCTTCTGAGTCAGGATCCACTCCCTCCAAGGGCAGCCTCTATTCTGACTTCTGTCACCAGAGATTATGTTTGCTTGTTTCTGAACTACAATAATAACAGTCATGTGGTTATCTTCCTTTGTGTCTGCTTTCACGTAGCACACGGTCTGTGAGATCCATCCATGCTATCACATGGAGTGGTGGCCCATCCTTTTTCTTTGCTCTGTAGTATTCCACTGTGTGAGTATATCCCACTGTATCTGTCCATTCAACTACTAATGCACATGACAGTCTCCCCCTTTTTTTGGCTATTATAAATAAACCAGCTCTGAATCCATGTGTTCATGTCTTTGAATGGACTTAAGACTCCTCATTTCTGTAGGAAACAAAACTTAACAAATCCTTGAGCTGGTGAGGTGGAGGATGATTTAGAAGAGAGGAGAAGTGCCATTTCCTCAGGTACCATCTCCCTGGATGCGTAGACTTTTACCATATAGCTTATTAAAGGAGCAAGCCCATTCAGAACACTCTAAACATCACACAAGTCAAAATATAGATTTAAAATGGCTTCCATCATTACTGTCATTAATGTAGTTATAATTGTTTATGGCCAGCTATCACTTGGAGCTGATAATAATTGGAAGGACGATATGGTATGACAAGCTTTACTGACTTCTAGTTGAAATGACACAATAAACAGAAACATTACTGTCATCATCGAACATTTGTGAAGCCCCGTCGCTCCACAATTGCTAATGTATGTGTGTGTTCATGTATGTGTGTGTGGGGGGGGTTGTGTCTGAAACAGTAGATGAAATCACTCAATTCTCTCTCAAATTCTTCCTAAAGCAATTTTCAAGGACCTTAGGTTCTTTGTAGCATTTCTGAACCACCCCTGCTCCAAGAGCTAAAATGGCACCCCCACAGAGATTGCGTTCTCCAAACTGAAGTGTTTTGGTTTTGTTTTCCTGAATTGTGAATTTATTTATATTTGTTAAAACTTTAAAATCAGCACATTTCATTGTCTACATACTACGTTGCCGCTACAGAAAATAACACAGTCAAGTGAAATTAGGAATGTTTTTTAGAGAAATCTAAAATCTTTAGTCACAATAACTATTGAGTCTTTAGAACCATGGGAACTAAGGTATAGTAATACAGTAATAAAGAGGCTGTGGTCTGACTCCACCTCACACAGCATGCTTCTAGCTCTCCATTTTGTATTATAAGTTTCCTGTAAATCTGTCTTTTCATTGCATTCTGAATGTACTATGCATTTTCATTAATTAATAAACATTTATTGAACACCTACAGTATGCCAGATATTTTGCTACTTGGTAGTAGATACGAAGGTATAGTCTTGATCAAAGGAATGTATAGTCTAGTGGAAGAGACAGTCAAGTGAACCAGTGGGTGCCACATTTGGCTTAGGGCTTAGGCTAATGTGCCCTGGTGTACTGATAGCACAGAGGAGGGGCATTAAATCAGAGCAGGTAGACTTTGAGCTGACTTTTCAGGGATTACAGACATGAGCTAGGAAGGCATTCCCGGCACAGAGATAGGAAGCTAAAGGCACAGAGGCAGGAAGTAGCCTAGTGCAGTCAAGGAATAACTAGTAGGTTAGTGTAGTTGGAGCACAGGGTTAGCGCGCTCAGTGGAGCCAGAGAGAAGGTTAGAGAAGGCAGGAGCCAGAGCTTCAAAGGTTGGGGGTGGAGGAAAGGACATAGGCTGAGAAGGAGGCTCAGATTCTCAGCCTTTTCCTAGCTGGACTTTTTATGGTTCCTCAAGTATGCCACTGGGCATAGTGTCCTCGTTAGTATAACCAGAGAGCTAGGAAGAGTCATTCCGAAACCTTGTTCCAGAAGCACCATTCCAGAAGATGTGAAAAGATCTGTGCTGTGCTATGAAAAATGTTTTCTGGGGGCACCTTGGTGGCTCAATCAGTTAAGCATCTGACTTCGGCTCAGGTCATGATCTCACAGTTTGTGAATTCGAGCCCCACATCAGGCTCTGTGCTGACAGCTCGGAACCTGGAGCCTGCTTCGGATTCTGACTCCCTCTGTCTCTGCCCATTCCCGACTCATGCTCTGTTTCTCTCTCAAAAATAGATAAATATTAAAAAATGGATTTTTTTTTACTTAAATAATTAGGAGAACATTGAATACCACACACATTTGCCTCCTTAAGATTCACAATGAAATTAGCTTAGCAAAAGTTTCCAGAGTCCTCCAGTTGAAGAAACCACTTCCATTCTCTTTACCTAAGTAGTTTCCAGTTACTTGAACTTAGAGTCAGTTTTCTATAATATTAATATTGGCATCATACCTCAGAGCCCCATTTTGGCAAACAGTGGACAAGGTCTTAAAGGTCCAATCATCATCACTCATTCATTAAAGTCTTTCAAAGCACAGAACTCAAGAACTAGCCCTTATATACCCTATTCTTGTTTGAGCCTGTTAGTGTATCCCTGTGAGAAACTTCAGTTATTTTTCATAGCAATGTTTTTTTTTTATTGCGTCTCCTATCTTGGGACTTCTTTTTTCCTTTTCTCATTTTTCACGTCATGCCCAGATTTTATTACCTGGTAATAAGTTGCAAGAAATGAGAATTGAGTTGTTTCTAAACAAATATCAATCATTTGTGATATGTTTAGTAGAAATTATAATGAATATAATCAGAGTTTTACTTATTATAAAGCCATTATATTCAACATTGGCAAATCCCAAAATTAACAAGTCAATACATCATTTGAAATGCCAGCGAGATCCAATAAATAAAAACGGAATTGACCTTGTTAGAATTTTGATATTTTCAACATTTATCTGCTGGCACCCCAATTTAGAAATTGTAATAAATTCTTGAAAAATGGGAACTTTTTTTCCCCTGTAAAAAATACCCATCATTTGGCAAATACAGTGTCATTTTCCTTGAAAAGAATGTGGTGATTGATTATCCAGAGTGCTACCACGACAAGGTAAACCAACCAAATAGCTGGAAAATTGTATGTAATCATACAGCATAACATAGGCTCTTTGTTGAGCACAATCATTAGAATTAAACTGTGGCATTCTAATCACTCCCTGTAGGTGCTTCCTATTTACCCCAAAACCTCTATTTCTGGGGAACGTGCCCACGTGCTTGCATTTTCCTCTTCCCCTCCCACCATCGCATAAACAAAGACCGACCGCACTGAACCCACCCAAAAGATTGCAGAATGCAAGGATGCCGGCTTCTGGCATCTCTTACCTCTTTGTGCCATTCAGAGAGGTTTATTTATGAGTGCTAATATTAACAACACTGTTTCTTTTATCAGTAGCATTGTCCTGCAGGTCCTGAGAAATTGCAAACAAGTGGGGCAGGGTTAGGCTGGGAGATGAACAAAGGGAAATGAAGAAAGCTGGTCTTGCTCTTGAGAAGCTGGTATTCTAGTCAGGAAGACCAAACACACCTGAGATGACCTGAAAGCAATTCTACATCTCTTCCTCTGTGTAAAAGCACCGTGCACCAATTGAATACCCGGGTGGTGAAGGCCAGTAGAAGAGCCACCAAATTATCCTTGGTTATTAGAAGACTAAATTGAGTCCTCAGGAAGGAAGAGGCTACCCAAACCTGCCCCGAGTTAATTATCAATAGCTTAATTGGAAATAGAACCAAGCCCTTCTCCCAGTAAAGCCGAGCAATCCCCCAGCCCCCCTCTTCCCTACAGTGTCACACATGTTAAGCGGGCTTTGTTAGGATGGCTGGACTCCACTCTCCTTTAGTAATTGCCATCTACGTGTTGTAGGCTACCCTGCGTTCTGAATCAGGATAAGGATTTTAGATTCTTCTGAGCAGCGTGGGGACATGTAGCTAAGCAGAATCAATTCCTGTCAGTCACACACAAATACAGAGGAACGGGATTATGGATCAGGGTGAAGCTGCAGCGCTTTAATCTTAAAATCAATACAGAAAAGGAAGTTGAACTTGTGGGGATTCTACAGAGACTGTAATTTGGTTTCCTGTGAGGTTTGGCTTCCAGAATATAACTGTTCCTTCCTTTTCACCTTCTGATTATTTTACCTTGGGGAGGGAGAGGTGCTGGGAGAGAGGACCAGAAGGAAAGAAACTTCTACTTATCTTGAATAAGTATGCACACGTGAGCTCGTAGCTCAAGCTGATCCTCCGTTGTATTGAGAAACGCTGTACACTTTTATCCATTCTTTTAATTTTTAGAAGAAAAAAAATTAACCAAGACCCCTGAACCCCATTGTCTGCATGTAAGCAGAGTAAAATGCCCTCAGTGTTTTCACGGGTCACTATCAGAGTAGGAAAAAAAAATTTTTTTACTGTTTATTTTTATGGCCTGAGTCTAACCAGAGCTTATGTGATTCTACGTAAATAAATACGTCTTCAACAAACCAGTTATTGACCAAAGAATTCCAAGATGCTAAGCATGTGACTAGTATTTACTCCAGTGTCATTCTGCTCCTTTTGAAAGAGGCCTGAACTAATGGTTTAAACAACTCAGTCTTTTCTTAATTTGAGTTTTAGAGTTGATTGAATATGCCTCTTCTCAGAACACTGATTCACTACACAGTACTATCAGCATCTAGCTGTAAGATGGGCTTATTATTTGTTTCTCTGGGATAGTTCTTTAATTCCGTTTTTAAAATAATGTCCGAGTCTGTTTGGACAGGCTGCTTCTGCAGCAGCAACAACAATAGAAAATATCTGATCTAACAAAAAAATGGTTGGTCCACAGGCAGGGGAACTCCGGGCCAGCTCTCAGACAGAATGGGGTAGTTAAAAGAGCAAAGCCTGCAGCCGGTCCCTTGTTCACTACCTTTTCTAAGCCTGTTTCTTCATCTTTAAACTGGGGATGATGGTGGGGCTCACCTGACAGGTAGGTACGTTGAGAAGATTAGGTGAGCTAAAGTATGCAGGGTGCCTCGCACTGGACTTTCCACTTGTAAGAACCCAACAAGTGTTCATGATTCCCATGATTCATGTGAGCCTCGAGTGAGGTAACATGTGCTGTGTATGTGAAAACACTACAAGCTGTAAGGCACAATACAAATGTTAGTTGTTGTTCTCAATAGATTGAGGGTTGGGAACTTTGAAAACAAGTCATGGAGGGCATTTTCTTTGTGTTGCATTTCATAGGTCCCTAATCTCAAAGTAGAGCCCTGGAGGAGGAGGTAAAGCATTCTCCAACCGAATATGCATCTTCCTTCTTAAAAGCCATAGCCATGTCTTGTGGATGCCAAGAGGTCTTTGGAACCAGTCTGTCAATCCCTGTCCTGTGTCCTTCCACAGAAAGCACTCTCTCAGGCGTTTGGGAAACCATCACCATGGAAGAGATGGATTGGGTTGTTTCGAATAGATACTTATAACACAGGTTGCATCTTTCCAGGATGGCTAATCTTAAATGATTGCTTCCTTTCAGTTGGCTTTCCTTGTCCTACACATGACTTGACATTAAAAAAAAAAAAAAAAACCCTCATGAATTTCTGTGTCCCCTCACAGAGCACAATCATCGTGGAGAAGACAGTGCAGGACCTCATGAACCTGATGCACGACCTGAGCGCGTACTCAGACCAGTTCCTCAACATGGTGTGCGTGAAGCTCCAGGAATACAAGGACACGTGCACTGCGGCCTGCAGGTAGAGCTCAGGGTGGGAGCCACGCAAGGTCACGTCAGAACCTGCCCGTTGTTGTGCTGCGTGATACGGCTTTCAGAGCCTAACTTCTCCACCGACACAGAAAAGGACCAGTCTTTGCATTTGTCAGGGGGCCAGACGAGAGCACGTGGCGCAGAAATAGTCTCCTAAATGCATGTGTAGTCATACCAGCAGAGGGAAGGAGAGCGATCAAGGGACAGAGCCACTTAGGACTGCCATTGAGTGTCGGCCTTGATTTTCAGGAAAACCTAGAACCGTAAGATTTGCCTTCTTCAAGGAAATGCCAGATCGTATTTGTATCTCGGGATCCTAAGAGATCTTTAAAGCAGGTTCAGACTCTTAGTAACCTTTATAATCTAGAATGTGATTTCTTCTTTGTTCTTAAATCTGTTTCTCCTGATGCTCGGCCTGTAGCCTTTCCACTCTCATGGAAGGACAGTTAGACCTGCTTCCAGCATCGGCAGAAATGAAGAACCATTGTTAATGAACTTGAAATCCTTCGTTCTGCCCTCTTCAGAAATCTCTTTGAGCTCATGGAAAAGTTCATAGCACTTGCCGTAACAAGCTAATAATAGGAACAAATTATGTTCTGGTTGACAAGACCTGAAACAATTAGGGAAGCAAAGAATGTATAATAAAATACTACATTTTATGTAATGTATAATTAGGGATAGATAGGAAAGTACAGGACATAACCAGGTACTCCTTACACAGTACACACTGTCAGAGCAGAAGGAATGAAATGTGAGAGAGAAAAAGAGAGAAGGGGGGACTGGCCTGAGGAAAGACTTCCCAGGTGAAATGTGTGCTGCGTCTCAGAAAGACAGGAGATGGAGGGAGGCGGGCAGAATAAAGAAAGACATGGCGGGTACGCGGTGGAAACACCGACGTAGTTGCCTGATATTTCGGCAAAACCATGACCTTCCTTGTGGGGGACCCAAGGCTGGACACAGTGCTTCTTACTGCATCCTGCCATTGCATTGGTCGGAGATTTCTGGAGCATTTATCAGATCCAAGACAGCCGAGTGTGCCGGGATAAAGTCAGTCCGGTTATACCTTTCGTGCATTTGCCATCTTGGGAGAAGATAGAAAGGAAAGTCGGAGACAAAGACATGAATGTCCATAGCATTAATTTGTGATAGAAAATATGGTAAGACAGACGGACACGCGGTAGGAGGAAGAAATGACTTGAGGACAGGAGCAGCTCGATGAAGGGTATGGAGTAGGCCTTGTGAAGAGTGAGGAGTTAGACAGATTTTGGGCTGAAGCAGCTCCAGAAAGGGAGGAACAAGAGTAATTTCAAGGAGGTGGGAAGAGTTGGAAAAGAAAGAAAAAATGATGAACGTTTGGGTTTTTGGAAAGGAAAGCCAAAATGAAGGATCTTGTTTAATGCCAGGCTCCAGGAACTTGGCCTTGTAAACTTTTAGGTAGTGGGGAACCACTGAAGGGGAGTGAATGGAGAGTACCAGGCACAGACCTATGGGTCAAGGAGATTTTCTGAGCTTTGTGTAAGATGGACTGAAAAGGCAAGAGTGTAGAGGTGGAGGGAGAGGGACAGATCAGGAGATAACTAGGAGGTAAATTTGTAGCATTGTGGCCACCAGTCAGCTGTAGAGGGTAGAGAAATGCAGGAAGTAGTACCAGGGAAAATTAGCCTTATCTTTCCTATGCTGTATTTGTAGAGAATTTTTTTAACTTGAATTCAAGAGCTCACATTTACCCATTAAATTTAATGCTATTTTTAGCCCAACGCTTCAGACTTTTGAGATATTTTTGAATCCTCATTCTGTCATCAGAAAATCTTAGCTTTTCCCCAAATTCCATGTCATTCTTGATTTTTGTGAGCAATCTTTCAGTTTCTTTATGTACGCCATTTAGAAAAACAAATGTTCAGGGGCGCCTGAGTGGCTTAGTCGGTTAAGCCTCCGACTTTCGCTTAGGTCATGATCTCGCGGTTCGTGGGTTCGAGCCCCGCATCGGGCTCTGTGCTGACTGCCAGCTCAGAGCCTGGAGCTGTTTCAGAGTCTGTGTCTCCCTCTCTCTCTGACCCTGCCCTGCTCACGCTGTCTCTCTCTCTGTCTCTCTCCTAGAAATAAATAAAACATTTAAAGAAAAAAAAAAGAAAAACAAATGTTCAACAGGACAGGGCTAAGTTGAGAATTCGGGGGGGCATACCTCTCGAGACTTCTTTGAGATTCCCGTGTAATATTACTCAGTGCATCAGGAGTTCATGTGTTTTTTTTAAACTGTGAACCCAGACTCTACCTCAGGAACAGGGCTTGGGACCTACATCGGAATGCCAACTGTTTCACTTGTTATATGACCTTGAACAGGTACTCAGCTTGTCTGCGCCTTACTTTTCTCATCTTCAGAAAAACGAGATAGTAATAGCTCTTCCCTCATAGGGTTGTTTTGAAAATGTTAGTCTTCTAGACATGTTTTTAGCAAAATCGTAAGCTTCTCCCCAAAATGATTAGCCGCGATTCTGATGATGACAAACATCACATCACCTTTATCACTATCCATGACGGTCCCTCCTGTATTTTATTATCTGCCCTATAAGAGACTGTTAGATTTCTTGCTGGTGTCTTTCCAGTCCTAATCGTTATAATGCAGCTCCCCCAGCTTTGGCACCCCAGATGGGCACATACAAGTCCACGAAGGACCGTACTAGGTATTTGCTCAGGAACTCTCCCAGCCTTTCACTTTCAGGACCCGCTGGTCCCTGCCCTGCTGAATCTTTGTTAAGAACCCTCGTCTTGGACAGCTTACAGGGTACCCTTGGAAATGAGGTCTCTTGACCTTGAGCCAGATTTACCATTTCTTCCTTTAAGTCAATGAGTTACTCAGGAGTGGAACAAAGTCAGTGTGACATGTACATTGTGAGGTCTTCTTGTCTCCTCGTGAGTACCGCTTCCTAATTGTTCACAAACCATCTTCAATAACCTGTTCTAGAATTTCGCCTGTAACTCCAAATTCAGCCAATCTCTGAAATTTACCTTCTTTTCTTTTAGGAACATCAGGGCGTTTGCTCTCAGGCACTTTTCACTGTCTGCCGGGATACCTCTAGGATTATCAGGAATGGTTCTGCGATTCTCTGCTCTGAATTATTTCTGTGCCCCAAGGTCCTTGCCTAAATGTATTAAACCTGTCAGAATATTCTTTCATTTCAGTGACTTGACACAGTTGGCTACTCGATCCTTAAAACAGTATGTTGGTTTCCAGGATTTCATGCATCCCGCAAATGTTTATTGAGTACTTCTGTAAGACTTTGTAGATACAGCAATGAACTAAGAAACAAAATGCTGCATTCATGGGGTTTACGTTCTGTTGGAGATGGAAGAGAGGAGATACACAATAAATATAATGCATAAACACAAAGACTTTTAAAACAGTAAATACTGTCAGGGGGTAATGAAATAGGGTGAATAGGTTCTAGAGTATAGGAGAAGGAGCCTGTAATTTGAAATAGGGCGCTCCAGAGGGCCCACTCAAGTTGAAGTTCAAGAAGAGGCTCAAAGGAATTTTGGAAGTGAGATAAAGTATGTGGAAAGGGTGCCCTGGTAGAAGGCAAAGGCCCTAAGGCAGGACTCTGCATGACCCTTTTCAGGGAGGCCACTGTGGTTGGAGTATATTAGGAAGACATCCGGAAGAGAGCAGAGGGCCACACCATGGAAGGCCTTGTAGGCCATGGGAGGGATGCTGAGTTCAACAGTGAGTGAAAGGGGAGCCGCTGCAGGAATTGTGTCTCGGGCCAGCATGATATGACCTATGTTGTAAAATGTAAGGGTTGAGAATGAGTTGTAGGGGCCCAAGCGTGGAAGCAGGGGACCCCGGGAGGGCTGCTGTGGCAATCCAGGTGAGAAACGAAGACCGTCTCCTGCTGGTCGGTAGTAGCGGAGACGGTGAGAACTGGTTGACTTCTGTATATATTTGGGAGGGCCAGCCTGCACAATCCGCTGCCTGATTAGGTAGAGAGTGAGAGAAAGAAAGGTGTCAAAAATGACTCCTAGGATTTTTTCTTTGAGTGATGAAAAGATGGAGTTGCCGGCTCCTGAGAAGGAGGACCCTGCAGGTGCGGAAGCAAGCAGATGAGGAATTCAATTTGGGGGGTCTCGGGGCTCCTGGGTGGCCCAGTTGGTTAACCGTCTGACTTCAACATATAAATAGTAGCTATAAATGGTATTTAAAACCCTGGACAGGGGCACCTGGGTGGCTCAGTTGGTTAAGCGTCCAACTTCAGCTCAGGTCATGATCTCACGGCTCGCGGGTTCGAGCTCTGCGTCGGGCTCTGTGCTGACGGCTAGCTCAGGGCCTGGAGCCTGCTTCAGATTCTGTATCTCCCTCTCTCTCTGCTCCCCTGCTCACACTGTGTCACTCTCTCTCTCTCAGAAATAAATAAAAACATCAAAAAAATTTTTTTAAATAAAAATAAATAAAAAACTAAAAAAAAAAATAAAATAAAACCCTGGACAGGAGCCAGTGCAAACATGACAAGGAAAAGAACTATGGATTTGAGGAAGTTGCGAAAAGAGGAGAAACCAGCAAAGCCGACTGAGAAGCGGCCCTCAGTGAAGTAGGAGGAAAAGTCTGAGAGCGGAGTGTCCCAGAAACCAAGGAAAGAAGCAGGGTGGGGGCAGTGATCAGCATTCAGTCAGCATCACTGAGCAGTGACTGAGTGACCAGTTTAGCAGCATGGAGGTCATTGGGGATCGTCATGAGAGCAGTTTCTGAGGACCAGAAAGAGCACACCATTCCAGGGCATGTGGCCAGGAGGGATACCACAGTGGGGCAGGCTCCGGGGGGAAGGAATCAAGATGCTCCTGACGACCACGACACATCAGGAACCAAAAGCAGTAGCTATGTTCCCAGAAGTAGTGTAGTGGAGACACAGTTGGGTGTGTGTCCCAGTCGGGTCCTTGCATATGAAGGTATTATCTGTAATGACCTACCACCGTTGCTGAATTACAGGCTTGTGATGAATTATCTCAGGGATGAGCATAGTAATTCTGTGAATCTTTGAAGGGGGAAAAATAGAAAATCATTTATATGCCTGTTACTCAACAACACACTCTCTTCTTCACACACACACACACACACACACACACACACACACACACACACACCATATATCCTCCCACAATGCCTGTTGCCTATTGCTTAATCAGGTTTTTCAAAACCAGAAAGAAAGTGTTTTCTTATTGTGTGACTCTGAAGATGCAAAGTGTCCTTACTTCCTCTCTTCCCATTTATTGCCCTCCCCCGATTGGCACCTGCTGAGGAGTAATTAGGGCAGTCCTAATTTGGACAGCCAAATCCTGATTACAGTGAGAGGAAAAACAGGAAATGTTCTAGTTTTGCTGCCAGCAAATGACTGACTTAAATAGAAAGCCATATACAATTCAAATGATCCAAAATGATATAACATTGGGGAAGGAGGAAGGGAACAGGGAAGCATGGCAATCTGATTCTTTCTTCGCAGAGATCTTTTACAGAAACGATCGAATCCACAAGCCCACAATGCCCTCTGCTGAGAGCTGGCTTGTTTTCTGAGTATACCGAGAGAACCTGAGCATCCCCTGGGAGTTGAGAGATCTGAGGGAAGGTCAGAGACATCTCACCTTTCTGTGAGCACCTCGCTCTGAAGAGAAAGACTGTACCGTCTAATGATGTCATGTTACATGCTTTGGATAAAGAGAGGTTTCCTAAAAGGGTAATGAGGACTAGGAGTCTTCTCCTTAATTAGTCACACCCCTTGGGGCTTGGAGGAAAACTCGGCTGTAAATTCTCCACTGCAGTATTCGCAGTCAAGCAGTCAGTCCATTAGTCTCCTATTTCCAAGCTGAGCACCTTTCTCCCTCAGCTTATCCTTTGTCCTGGAGCACCATCAGCAGCTTAGGTGTCCCCAAATTGTCATCTAAGGATTGGAAATCACAGGTTGGTTGGTTTGTTTTTTTAAGTTTCTGCCTGTTTCAATTCAACAGCAGTTCATTAAAAAAATTTTTTTTTTGCCCCTTCTGCATTGGTTTGGGTCTGGTAGAAGAGTACAAATAAAATATCATCTTATCTTTGCGGCTCTGTCGATATAAGGCACAAGCATGTTTTGATCAGAAGAAGGTATAACCGAGAACTCACGGCAGAGCGTGAAGGAAGAGTGATGTGGGGATAAACTTGCAGTCGCTGATGGCAGAAGCCAGGTCTGGCATAGGGCCGGCAACAGATTGGCTCTCGGTATGTTTGCCGAATGAAGGAGGAGCTTCCTCACAGACTTAACAGGATAAGCAAGCAGTTGGGGTAGCATAGGTGGATGTGATGTGTGGGGGAGAGGTTGAGAAGTCAGGATGAGCAGGCGGATAGCTTGGTGGGGTAGGAATGGGCGGGATAGGGAGTTCTGAAAACTTTCCATATTAAGGGAAGGAATTCTATTGTAGGTTTTGGTGAGGACGATGACCTCCCTTCTCTGTGATCCAAGTGGTGTTCTAAGATCTCAGTGGCCTCATTGTGCAAAACAGCAGAAACTAGACACCAGGGCCTGTGGGGTGTCTTGAAGCCCTAGGGTTTCCTGTGTAGCCAGACGCCAGGGTTCTGCGGGACTTAGAGCCTGGCTGAACTTGCCTTGCTGCGTTCATAACTGGCCATGGTCACAGGGAGTGGGGGGTCAGAGCGCATGCACTAGAAGCCAAGTCTGTCTGGCTTAAAGATCAAAGAGGCAGTTTTGAAAACCTAAACTAACTTTGAACCTCAGACGAGCCAAGGAAACCCTGCAAACTCCATGCAAGCTTGTCTTCAGGTTTGCCTCTTCAGGTGTTATATGCCTCAACCCTTGGCTTACGTCACCCTGATATACTCATTTGTATTAAACATTGAGGAGATACAAAGAACACTTATAAAATATGTACACTATCTGGTTCATAGAGAGCACTCAGCAAATGAGAGCTTTTATTTGCTCCTAATTTATTATGCATAACTATTCTGGCATCCCATTATATTACAATTTAAACATTTTTTTATTACGCATTATCTGACCAATTTTTGGCACACATGCCTTTCTGTCTCAGAATCATTGTGGATTCACATCAGACTTATTTGGGGAGATTTCAAAGCACCCATACTGCATTTCCCACAGTACGGGCCCCTGAGTCATGGGCCTGAGCAAGAGTAGTATAAAATGTCCCAAAAGTGGGGCACCTGAGTGGCTCAGTCGGTTAAGGGACTTCGGCTCAGGTCCTGATCTCATGGTTGGTGAGTTCAAGCCCCACATCAGGCTCTGAGCTGATAGCTCGGATTCTGCTTCGGATTTTGGGTCTCCTTCTCTCTCTGCCCCTCCCCCGCTCAAGCGCTCGCGCTCTCTCTCTCTCTCTCTCTCTCTCTCTCGAAAATAAATAATAAACATTAAAAATAAAATATTTTAATGTCCCAAAAGTGATTCTCATGGGACTTACTCATCTAAAGTTTGAGAATCTAGAAGGAAATTATTTTGTCTTTTTCCATGTAATTATCTCCAACTTTTAGCATGATGTCTGTATATAGGCCCCGCCCTCATGTTTCCTGATCATGTGAATGACCTTCCTCAGCCTTCCGAGTGTGCATCACCTGGTACAGATACCGCCCACACAGCCAGGCACCTACAGATTCCAGAGCAAGCAGCCAATTGTAATTTCTCCCAAGTAACTCAGTCGACCATGATTAGATAGGAGTCTCTTGTAGTAACTTTGCTACAAAGGAATAATGGCCTCGACAGAAATGGAATCCTACTCAGGAAAGGACACTGTCACTGTGTAAGGGACTGTCAACCATTAACTCATCTCCTGAGTGTCCACAGTCCTGAAGATGAGACTCCCCCAGCCCGACCGATAAGAAAACGGACTCGTCTAAGGTCACAGGGTGTGTGGGTGGTTGTACATGTGCTACAAGCCAAGTCTGTTTGGCTCTAAAGCCCAAAGAAGAGACAGTAGAGCTAAAGAGGAAATGGGAAAAGTGAGAAATGTTTCAGATGGTTCAGAGACAGTCGATACTGGCCCAATTCAGGCTCTGCCCTCACCAGACACTTGATCCTGAGCAGGCCTTGGTAGTTCATTTCTCAAATGGGAATAATCACAGTGCCTATCACGTGGGATTGTTACTAGGATTCCCAGAGGTGGTACATGTAAAGTGTATAGGAGAATGCCTAGTTCACTGTAAATGTTCAGGTGTCAGCTGACAGTTATTGCTGCTGGCATTTTTGTAATTGACTTTTAAATTAATTCACTGATAATATTATTCACTTAATAAGATGGCAAAAGAAAAATATTTTTATAACATCTATTATTTCCCTGGTGTTTTGTCCTTTGGTGGTATCATTCATTCATTCATACATCCGTTGCTTTATCTATTCCACAGTTACTTGTGAAGCACTCTTAAAGCCAGCATTATTCTGGATCTAAGAGCATAGAAGTGAATAAAACAGACAAGGTCCTGCCTTCATGGGTTTTACACCCACATGGAGGACACAGAATACAAACAAGTAACAAACACAACAAATTTCTTAGAAATAAGGGTGAGGGAGGGGCGCCTGGGTGGCTCAGTCGGTTAAGCGTCCGACTTTCGCTGAGGTCATGATCTCGCGGTTCGTGGGTTCGAGCCCCGCATCGGGCTCTGTGCTGACTGCCAGCTCAGAGCCTGGAGCCTGTTTCAGTCTGTGACTCCCTCTCTCTCTGACCCTCCCCTGCTCATGCTGTCTCTCTCTCTCTCTCCTAGAAATAAATAAAACATTTAAAAAAAAAAAAAAGAAAGAAAGAAGGGTGAGGGAAAGACCTTGCCAAGGACCTTGATGTCTGAGCTAAATTCTAAAGGTTGAGAAGGAGCCATGTGTGACATGGGGAAGAGCATTCCAGGCAGAGGAGGGAGCAGGTATGAAAATGGCAAGAGGCCTAAAGACGAAGTGCATTAAGCTTAGTGTTCCTGGGATAGAGGGGGAGAGAAGTGAATAGTGAGTTGGGGTGGACAGGTGCAGGGGTCAGATTGTTTAGGTCATTTCTGGCTACATGTTAGAATCACGTGAGAGCTCAAAGCTATCCATGCTGAGCCCCACTTCAGAGTGTAATTGATATATTTTAAAAATGCACACCAAGTGTTTTAATGTGCACCAGAATTAAGGACCATTGACAAAGGATCTAAAGGCCAGGGAATTTGAGTTTAATTCTAAATGCAGTAGGATGACCTGCATTTAGGGTTGAACTAGGCAGTTGCCTGGTCGAATGTCTTTCCATAAAGATCTTAAGGATATTCATATTTATATTTGCTTATCATGAGAAAAATCTGAACACTGACAGTTGAGACATTTTGTATTAATTTTTGGTCCTCTGTTACAATATAATTATTTTCTTCTTGGCCCTTTAAAATATTAGTTATGACCCTTTCTATGAGAACTTGTCTATTTAAAGGTTGCTACTCAGTTATGCCCAAGAGTTACCTTCTACAAACTCTCAAATTTCAAATCCTTTTTCTGAGCTATTTCTGTTTCCCGTGAGCCAGTCTCCAGAGTACTCAGATGTTTCTGAAGTTGTGATTCCTGAGTAGAAATCCATGCTGTTATAAAGCTCTCTGACCAGCATTGAGTGTAATATAAAAATAGCCTAATGTCTCTCCGCTTTTTTCCTACTTCTTCTGCCCCATCTCCTCTTAAGGGATCTCAGGGGTTTGTGTTTGTGTTTGTTTCAATTAGAGGCACGGCACCACTGGTTCCTTTTGCATCGCTCATTGTCATTACCACTGTGTCGCTGGACATTGCATTACAGTGTGGCCTGCCACAGGTCCGGTCATTCGCATTTGAGAATCCACTACAGCACCTCAGTTTGAACCATCTTTGTCCATGGTTCATCCATCTCGTGTGGCTCCTCGTTTCTGAAGTATCTGAAAGATTCAGTCTGGGAAAGTAAACTCCGTGCCCCGGCTGTCACCAAACAGTAGAATCCAGTTAGCCCCACCTGCCCCTGGTTGTTTACCTAATGAAAGACTCAGCCTCCCAGCTGTGTCCAGGGACCAGTCACACTTGCACTTCCCAAC
This sequence comes from Proteles cristata cristata, assembly GCA_017311185.1. Taxonomy (NCBI): domain Eukaryota; kingdom Metazoa; phylum Chordata; class Mammalia; order Carnivora; family Hyaenidae; genus Proteles; species Proteles cristata. Next base: position 1,163,331 of record JAESUZ010004246.1, read on the forward strand.
TGTTCCAGAGAGGAAGCAGTGCACATCAGAGCCAGTCAACACCAGCAGATGTTTTCTGAATGAAATTCACTCAACTGTGTCTAGGGGGTGGACCCTACTCATGGCAGCCTTATCACCTGCTCCAAGAGGTATACCTATTTTCCCCTTCCTCCTGGGATCTGGGACAGATAGGTACACAGATGGCTCTGTCTGTGGCCCATTGAGCTGTGAATTAATTAGTAGATTATGGTTCTGGTAGCGGTGATTAACCCTACTCCTCTTGTGGAATAATTGTTGGAAATTTAGCTCGTCTTTTTTGAGGCTATTTGGATAGGTCCTGGAATTTTGTAGCCCACACAATCCAGCTTATCACAAAATTATAAACTAATAAATGCAATTGGTTAGGTTGGAAGCTTTGCCATTTGAATTAAAAACTCCCTCCAGGGTATTTGTATGTTGCAAATCATTGCCAATATTTCAAATTAGAATAGTTTGGCATTTGAGATTGATCTCATTCCAGTATGAATTAATCATTTATTATTGAGAGCAGTATATAGGTAAGCATCTTAGTTCTTTTAGATTACTATTTTTTTTAATAAAATAGGATCTATAAATATTGGTGAAGCCAGTAATAAAATATTGATTATTGAATTAAACCAGTCTTTAAAAAAATATATGTAAGTAAACACTGGGTGCTTTTAATGTAGACTTTCACTCACGTAGTTTTTTTTCATTCTGGCTAGTGCTAAAGTGAAAAATTCTAGATCCCCAAAGTGTACCATAACACCTCACATCTATATTCCCAAACTATTTCCTGAACTGTGGGCATCCATGGGCTTAAAGATTTAGACGCTGCAAAACTGAGTTCTGACTCTGGAACAGAATTTCAACTGTATTACAGATCTAAGAGGAACTGAACTACCCAGCAAAAGTTCTTTCTAGATACAGATTTATATAATATTCACAGCTCACAAGTACTCTTCCTTTGATTTTTTTTTTTTAAAGCATTTTTAAATGTCAACCCTGAGGTTGCCTAGGTGGCTCAGTTGATTAAACGTCTGACTCTTGGTTTGGGCTCAGGTCATGATCTCACAGTCTGTGAGATCAAGCCCTGTGTCAGGCTCTGAGTGGATCCCACTCATTGATGACAGTGTCTGTGAAGGGGAGGAAGGAGCTTCACTAGAAGGAAATGCAGGATTAAGAGGTTGATTAACTTTTCTTCCTTTTTTTTTTTTTTTTTAAATAACATGGGTTGGGGAATATAATGAGAGAGATACTAGAGATATAGCAAAAGGGGAGTTTAAAAGTTGGGAGGGGGGATCCCTAAGAGCCTAGGTAGAGAGATTACTGGAAGGAAATGAGAATGAAACAGATTTGAAGATATTTCTTTGGGGGATAGAGATGGAGTGTTGGAAAGTATATCATTAGGAACCCCCCTTTCTACATCAGATAGGAAGAATGTGGAGTATAAGCAATGAGGAGATAAAGGACAAAGGTTTAAAATACAGGCATTGAGGGAGCAGGAGGGGAAGTTGACCAGAGACAGGTAAAAGGAACATCAAAGAACTTAGAGGGCCCACCTGGCATACAGCATCACCCATGTGAAATAGTACCATTCTGTAAGATTGTATCCAGCCCCCCACATATGAATGTAGAAAAGTCAGATTGTGGGATTCATTCATAAACATCACAGAAAAGAGGCAAGGAAATAACAAGGAAAAAAAGAATAGAAGGTACCAGTAAGAGTAATTTGAGAGACCCAAAGGAAGAGGTCTTTGTAGTCTAATTTCTGTATCACTGACCATTAAGTTACTCTTAGAAAACTTTTGCTTATAGTACATTAGGAGAATTCTAGAAATCAGCTATGGTTCTCTTATTCTAGCTTATTTTCAGAGAACCAGGAGAACATTGAACCCTACAGCATGAAACTGTATTACCTTGAGTCAGGTAGTGATGAGTCAAGGTTTTCAGGTTTCAGCTTCTTTGGTTGACAAACATTAAATTGTCTGTTGGTTAAGGAGGTTTTTATCATGCACACACACAATACATGTGTTGTATATCTTGGAGTATATAACGTATCCTCATATAATACTCAGAGCAACATAAATTCCTGCCTGTGATGGAGGGAAACCTCTCGGAGTCTGGGTCACACTGAGAGGGGGTAGCCAGCTAATTAGCACTCCGTTCATAAAGAAGTGTCATTTCTGTCACCTAGAGTTGCTGATGATTTTCAGACCATTGAAATTAGTTATAATGACAGAAATGTTGAACAGAAGGAGAAGCTTTTTAATTAAGTTGAAATTGAACGTTTAAGATGAATTTACAGGTACATTCTGGTCAGCGCAGTGTTAATAGCTAACCCATGGGCCCTATTAGAGGACTTGAAGCCTGTCACTCTAGGTCACCAATGAAAGCCCACTGGAGAGAGCAATAATCAAAGACTTTTTCTACCTGACATCAGGGGCAGAAGGTTTCTCTATGATGGTAGATTTACTTTGAATAGAGGGTGTCCATAGTTCAAAAAGTACCTTCAAGTAGAACTAATTGGTGGTTTAAGCCAAGAAGTCAGAGAACAACCTTTTGTAACACTTTCGACCCCTTTCCGGTACCATTTATGTTGTTACTTAATAACATTATTTTATTTTAAGCAGTTACCTCACTTCTTGTTTGTTCAACACTTTTCTTGAAAGATTCCCCCCCGCCGCCAAAACCTACTATACATGTTTATTTATCCTAAGGGATTAACTGTGATAAGGGTGACTAATTAGTATCATTATTACCTTTCGCAGTTATTCAACAATGAAGAAACTAAGCATGAAATCTAGAGATGGTTTCCCAGTAATGTGACCTGTTAATGGATGTCATGACTCTAACTCACATAATGGATTATGTTAGTAAGAGAGATGACTTTTTTTTCCTCCCCTGGAACAGAGGTAGATATAAAAGGCTAACTGGGTTCCAGGCAACATGCTCAAGTGTCTCTTTTCCATTGATTGTGTTCAGGGGCATTGTCCAGTCAGAAGAGAAACTTGTCATCAGTGCATCTTGGGCAAAAGACGATGATATCAGCAGACTCTTGAAATCTCTACCAAACTGGATTAACATGGCTCAACCCAAACAGCTGAGGCCAAAGAGAGAAGAGGAAGAAGACTTCATAAGGTAAAAGATCTCTTTTCTAAATTGTATTAAACATCGGGAGTAAAAACATCTATTTAGCTAATAACTCTTTCTTACGGGAAATTCTGGACAATTCTAAATAGCATGCAGCAACAAAATGACCTTAGTAAAGTCTGTTTCTATCCTAACACACCCCATTTCCCATGTAACTTTGGCTTGTACTCAAAATTTAGAAGGGATTTATATGACTCAAATTTGGAGAATTGTTAAATCAAGCTAAAATATCTTTTAATTTGTAGGTCATTTTTCCCTCTCAGGGGAAGCATATAGTTTCTTGACTAATGCATGTATTTATTCAGCAAAACTGCATTGATCTGATTACGTGCCATACCTTGGGAACATGACAGTGAACCATGTAAAATTCTTGCCCATCAGAGTATGTTAAAATTGCTCATGGGGCGCCTGGGTGGCTGTCGGTTAAGCGTCCGACTTTCACTTAGGTCATGATCTCGCGGTTCGTGGGTTCGAGCCCCGCGTCGGGCTCTGTGCTGACTGCCAGCTCAGAGCCTGGAGCCTGTTTCAGTCTGTGACTCCCTCTCTCTCTGACCCTCCCCTGCTTACGCTCGCGTTCTCTCTCTCTCTCCTAGAAATAAATAAAACATTAAAAAAAAAAATTAAAAAAAAAAAATAAATAAATAAAATTGCTCTTAGCATGTTCTTCAGTTCATAGAACTGTTATATGAACTTTCTGGAAACAGGCTTCTCAACTGTATTCATATACATTGTGTTCTCTCTGATTGTTTCCTACTTATTTTGAAAAAGTAAGGTCTCTCTTTCAACTTGATCACTCAACATTTACCTATGTACGATTTAAATTATTTACTTAGCCATGACATGGCTAATGTGGCCTAGCTTGATGAAACTACTCATTTTCACATGGCTGGCTTGCCACGATAGAATATATCCACCTCTGTCACTTTAGAGCTGTGTCAAGTAGGGAAAAAAAATTGAGGTAATACTTTGTCACGTTAAAATTAGGTTTCTTCTTGCTGTTTTTGCCTATCCAAGTAAATGAATAAATAGTATAAAGAATATAAAATAAAAGCACCTTAAAGAAGCAAAGACTAAGATGCAGTGGCCCATATTTTACTTCTAATTCATCATAGGACTGTGGGCTCATCTTTTTCTCAGAATGTGGGTTGCAGCTATAGATAAGTAGGTGTTTACCACTTACAAAGTTATACATGACGCTAGTGCCACATTTTTCCAGTCTTTTATTGTGAAAATTCACTATAATGCCATTTGAAACCTTCTCAAAATCATGAGAGTCAAAAATGCACCCGGAATGTAACCTAACGTCCTCCTATTTATGTTTTCTTCTTCATTATTTATATCGTCTCAGAAATACCCATCAGCTACTTACATTGATATAAGAAAACTACCTATATAATTTTCTTTTTACATTAATAGACTTTATTTGGTGGGGTGGGAGGCAGCAGAGAAGTTTTAGGTTTACAAAGTGTTGAGCGAAAAGTACATCATTCCCATATGTCCTCTCACCCACTGCCCCCACTTGCCTCTCTTCTTAACATCTTGCATTAGTGTAATACATGTGTTACACTTGATGAGCTAATGTTGGCACATTATCAGTTGACGTCTGTAGCTTACTTACAGTTTACCCTCTCTCTTGTGTGTTCTACCAGTCTTGACAAATAGAAAATGAATGTACCTATCATTATAGTACCTTTTAGAATAATAGCTGCTCTGCCCTAAACCTCTGCTGTGCTCCCCTATCCATCCTTGCCCTCCTTTCCCCCAAACCCCTGGCAACCACTGATTTTTTTTTTTTACTGTCTCCATAGTTTTCCAGAATATCATATAGTTGATATGTAGCCTTTCAGATTGGCTTCTTTTGCTTAGCAGTATGCATTTAAGATTCCTCCATGTCTTTTTGTGGTTTGATAGCTCTTTTCTTTTTTTTTTTTTTTGGTCCCAGAGTAATATTCCATTGAATGGATATACTTTTGGGTTTTTTTTGTTTTTGTTTTTATCTATTCACTTGATAAAGGACATTTTGATTGCCTCCAAATTTTGGCAATTATAAGTAAAGGTGCTGTAAACACTGGTGTATAGGTTTTGTATAGATGTAAGGTTTTTTTTTTAATGTTTTATTTATTTCTAGGAGAGAGAGACAGCGTGAGCATGGGAGGGTCAGAGAGAGAGGGAGTCACAAACTGAAACAGGCTCCAGGCTCTGAGCTGGCAGTCAGCACAGAGCCCGACGTGGGGCTCGAACCCACGAACGGTGAGATCGTCACCTAAGCGAAAGTCGGACACTTAACCGACTAAGCCACCCAGGTGCCCCTAGATGTAAGTTTTTGATTGATTTGGATAAGTACATGGAATGTGATTGCTAAATCGTGCACCAAGAGTATGTTTAGTTTTATAAAAAATAATCACTGTTTCCCAAAGTGGTATTATTTTGCATTCCCATATCAGCAATGAATGAGAGTGCCTGTTTCCCCACACCCTCTTTAGCATTTGGTGCTAAGTTTTGGACTTGGTACATTCTAATAGGTGTGTGAGTAATAGCTCATTGTTTTGATTTGTATTTCTCTAATGACATACGGTGTTGAGCCCCTTTTCATATGCTTATTTGATATTTGTATATATATTTTTGTTGAGGTGTCTGTTCATTTTTTAAATTGGGTAGTGTGTTTTCTTATTGTTCAGTTTTAAGAGTTCTTTGCATGTTTTGGACCCTGCCTTTTATATGATACATATTTTGTGAAGATTTTCCTTTAATCTGTGCCTTGCTTTTCATTCTCTTCACAGCTTCTTTTGAGAACTGAAGTTTTACATTTTAATGAAGTCCAACTTACTGATTTTTTTTCTTTTATGGGTCGTACTTTTCTGCTTTCTGATTTTAATTGAGTATTTCATATGATTCTACTTTTCCCCCTCTCTTAGCATGCAGTATACATTTATAACTAACTCAGGTCCACTTTCAAATAACACTCTGCCACAAAAGGGGCAGTGCAAGTACCTTATAACAAAGTATTCCCTGTTCGTCCCTTGCATCCCTTCTGACATTGCTGTCATTCATTAATTTCATTTACCCATAAGTGATAATCGCTGTATATATTGTTATTATTCTCTTGAACAGACTGTTACCTGGGAGATATACTAAGAATAAAAGAAATAAAAGGTTTTATTTTCCTTCATTTGTTCCTTCTCTAGTACTCATCCTTACCTAATGTAGATCCAAGTTTCAGAACTAAATAATTTTCCTTTTCCCTAAAGCACTTCTTTTATTTATTTGTTTGTTTAATGTTTGTTTATTTTTCAGAAAGACAGAAAGTCAGATTGTGAGTGGGGGAGGGGCAGAGAGAGACACAGAATCCTAGGCAAGCTGAGCTGTCAGCACAGAACCCCAAACGGGACTCGAACTCACAGAACATGAAGTCATGTCCTTGGCTGAAATCAGATGCTTAACTGACTGGGCCACCCTGGCATCCCTAAAGAACCTCTCTTAACATTTCTGTAAGGCAGGTCTACTAGTGACAAATTCCCCCCATTTGTTTTTTTAATTGGCTTCATTAAGTGATTTGTACTTTGGGTAGCAATCCCATCTAGCAAGTAGACGGGAACTTGCAAATTCCCTCCACTTCTTGTTCTCAGAAAAAGTATTTCTCCTTCGCTTTTGAAAAATAAGTTTCCAGGATACAAAATTTTAGGTTGGTGATTTCTTTCTTTTAATACTTTAAATATTTCACTTCAGTATTCCTGCTTCTGTGGTTTTTGAAGAGAAGTCTAATGTAATTTTTATCTTTGTTCTTCAACAAGTAATTGTTTTCTCAAGCTTCTTTCAATTGCTTTTGAATTAGTGCCATTTGAATAATGTATGACTAGGGTAGTTTTTTTTTTTCCCTGGTGTTTATCATTCTTAGTCCTCTCTGAGCTTCCTGGATCTGTGTTTCCATGTCTGCCATTGGTTTTAGGAAATTCACAGTTACTGTTGCTTCAAATATTTCTTCTGTTCCTTTTTTTTTTTTTCTCTTTCCTCTTTAGGCATTTCCACTGTACATCCATTACATTTTTTTAGTTGATCCACAGTTCTTGGGTATTCTGGTCTCTCTTCTCATTCTTTTTTCTCTTTGAATTTCAATTTTGGAAGTTTCTATTGACATTTCTTGAAGCTCACTGATTCTTTCCTTGTTTACACCCAGTCTACTGAAGATGCCATTCATTTCTGTTACGGTGTGTTTGATTTCCCGCATTTTCTTGTGATTCTTTCTTAGAGTTTCCATCTCTCTATTTACATTACCTATAGTTTATTTTTTATTATATATATATTACATAGGAACATATGTCAAAAGCACACCTTGGTAAATTTTCATACTTTTCCTTGTGTAACCTGTACTCAAATCGGGAGGCAGAACAATAGCACCAAGAAACCAAGCATGGCAATAACCAGCCTTCTCCTGCCTCCTTCTGGTCACGACTTGCATCTCCAAAAGTTGCCCTTATCTGACTTCTAAACACATAGATTAATCTGTTTTTGTGTTTTATATAAGTGGAATCATAAAGTTGTATGTTCTTTTGTGACTGGCTTCCTTTGTTCCACATCATGTTGGCAAGATTCCTCCATATTGTTGTGTATAAGTCCTTATTACTCTGTACTTTGTATCCATTACATTGTGTGAATACACAAGGTTTTTTTTTATTTATTATTTGTGTGTGTGTGTGCATTTGTTTATTCTACTGCAAACAGGCACCTGGGCATTTCTTGGTTGGAACTATTTCAAATAGTGCTGCTGTAAATATTCTACTACATGTACTTTGGTAGCCATATGTAGACATTTCTATTGGTGATATCCTAAGAGTAGAGTTGTTTGGTCACAGGATTTGCATATGTTCAATTTTAGTACACCTGCCAAATGGTTCTCCAAAGTGGTGAGAAGAGTTTACACACTCACAGCAGTATATGAGAGTTCCAGTTGCTCCATATCTCGTCTATACTTGATATTCCCCCCCTTTTTTTTTTTTAATTTTAGCCTTCTTGTATAGGTAGAGGTCTCTTGTTGTAGTTTAATATGCATTTCTCTCAGGACTGATGAGGTTGAGCACCCTTTTTTAAAATGTATTTACCAGCCATTTGACTATGCTCTTTTGTAATATATTTGTTCACATCTCTTGCTTATTTTCAATTAAATTGTCCATCTTTTCCATACTGATTGTAGGCATTCTTTGTATATCAGGATGCAACTCCTTTGTTAGAGATAGATGGATAGTTATTTAGAAATCTGAAGTCACAGAGCTGTTTTTCTCAAAAGCCTTTATTGTGCTGAATCTATTTTTCCACAGCATCTGAAATAAATGATACACGCTTACATTTTTATTTCCTCTCCCTGCTCTCCGCACTTTCCCCCTTATTTCATTTTTTTTTAAATTAACATTTTGAGAGAGACAGAGAGTGAGTAGGGGAAAGGGCAGAGAGAGAGAGAGAGAGAGGCAGAATCCGAAGCGGACTTCAGGCTCAGAGCTGTCAGCACAAAGCCCAGTGCAGGCCTTGAACTCACAAACTGTGAGATCAGGACCTAAGCTGAAGTCAGAAGCTCAACCGACTGAGCCACCCAAGTGGCTCATACACTTTCCCTTACTTTAGATTGCACTGCCATGGCAATAATAGCAGAGACTAGCCTCGTGTTGTTTGTTTGTTGTTGTTGTTGTTTCTATCCAGAGAGGTCAAGAATGATTGAGACATTGATTAATTGGAGCCTCAAGTAAGAGTAATCAAACTGACCTTAGCACAGAATTGAGGCCACAGGTTCCACTCTGTCTTAGTATTACCACCACACTTTCCTGCTGCCAGATTTTTAAAGATCTGTGTAAGCATATTCCCACACCTTCTCTTTAAGTGTATCCATTTAATCATATCTGTAGCCTGAATAGTTTTATCGGAAGCAATTCTGGAGGATAAATTATTTTTTCTCAACTTTTCAGGTTACTTTAAATGAATGTAAATCTTCTTCCTATTTCCTCAGCTTATTATTATGTAACCCCTTAATTGTCTTCTGTGTTTCCAAAGAGATTTTCAATTAGTTTTATTAGTATCTTAAGTAGCTTTAAGAAAGAGTTTCTAGCCCTGTTCCAGAAAAGAGAATCCGAGTCCAAAGAGCTCTGTCTGTGCACCATCCCATGCTTCTGATTTACAAGAGCTAAACTGGAGCCCTGACTTTCTTACTCCTGCATTCTTCACTGAATCTTATCACTTTCCATCTTCAATTTGAAGGCAAAACCACTTATACATACATTTAAAATATTTTTTTGGCAAACTTGAATATACATCAAGTCAGTATATATAAAGTCAAGTGTAACCTTAGGTATATAATTTAGTGAAATGTTATATGTGATTGTACCCATGGAGCCACCTCCCAGATCAAAATACAGAGCTTTCCTAACACCCGGGTGGCCTACCCTCAAGATAAGCACTATTAACACTGACTTTTATCGGCATAGATCAGTTTTGAATGTCCCCAAATTTTACATAAGCTGAATCATAATATCAGGTTTATTTTGCTGAACATTGTGCCTGAGAGATTTGTCCGTGATTCTGCCTATAGACATAATCTGAAAACAAATTATATTTACTTTAACAATAGAAAAATAATTTGTTCCATCTTTTGTTTTGTTTATGATTCTTTCCTCTTAAACTGCCATATTTTCTATTCTGATTAGAAGTTGAAAGCAAAGATAAGTAAGAGTGAACACCCTTTGTTGATATTCCAATGTGGTAGCGTTGACAGAGCCTTGATTTAGCACATTAAAGTACCATAGAGCATGGCGGGAGCCAAAAAGACTGAAAAGTCACACTCCCCTCCTATAATTAGTTTTTAAAGCTCAGAGGGCTATTTGGTGCATGAATGAATATAGACTCGAGTGCCCTTTGCATTGAATAAAGGTTATATTCCCTTCATTACTAAATGAGGCCCTTTCCTATTCTTGTATTTTAACTACAAAATAAAGTGTGTTATTTCCAGGTTTAACTTTGAATAGAGGGGGGAAAAAATAGGTCAAGCCAGGGCTTTAATAGAAAAAGGAAAAATAGCAAATATCCTTTTCTTCCCAAAGAAGCTGAAAGCAGGCTTTCTAGCCCATTGTCTTTGCACCTATCATATATATGTATATATTTATCCTTTGGAGATCAATGAATATCTACTAATAAAAGCAGTCCTGCTTCCTGGAGGTAGCAGGAGGTAATTAACCAAAGAGGTAAGGTGTTGGGACAAGTAACCGGTGGGGAGGGAATGCCTAGAGGTCAGGGAGGCCATATATATTAGAAAGACTGTCCCCCAAAACCTCTAACCCCCATTTCACTCAGGGACCCTGAATTTCAAAAATAAGAATCATTTCTCTAGAGCTAGATTTGAAAATCTTTAAGTAGATAAATGTGTTTGGTGAGACCAGGACCAGAGGTTTCAGGTGTTAGAAGTCAGAGAATATAGAAAGCCTACAAATTAATCTTGAAGTATAGCAGGCATAAAGACAAATGATAGAAGATTGTACAATCTGTATCAACAATCACAACAATCAGAGTTGACAGTGCCCAGAACTGTACAGCAACATTATGAGTGTTCAGGTATGTTATTCCCATTCAACAGATGAGAAGATTGCGGTGTAGAGAAATTAAGTCACTTTGCCAGATTTACAGAGCTACCAAGCAACAGAACTAAAATTTGAGCCCAGGTGGTCTACCTCTCAGAGCTACCGCACTACACAGCACCAACCTAAAACAAATATATTAGGGGGGCGCCTGGGTGGCTTAGTCGGTTAAGCGTCCGACTTTAGCTCAGGTCATGATCTCGCGGTTCGTGGGTTCGAGCCCTGCGTCGGGCTCTGTGCTGACTGCCAGCTCAGAGCCTGGAGCGTGTTTTAGTCTGTGACTCCCTCTCTTTCTGACCCTCGCCTGTTCACACTGTCTCTCTCCCTCTATACTAGAAATAAATAAAACATTTTAAAAAATTTAAAAATACATATATATATTAGGGATGTATAGTTTGGGACCTTCGAGGTATTCCTTCATTTTCATTGATCATTATAATATTGACTGGTTTGCTAATCATTGTATGCCAATGCCAGACATTTATCACATAGGTGCTTTTACTCTAGATTTAGTTTGCAATTAATAGTATTCATTATATTATATTGTTACAAATTCTCTGAGTTTTATGTTTGTCATGAAAGAAAATAAAAAGAATCATTGCTGAAGCAAGAAAGAAGAGAAAACAGAGGGGATGAAAATATAAAAATGATATGAAAGAAATTATGTAGGTTCCGGATAGAGTATGATGAAGACCTCCATAGGAAAGAGAGACTAAGGATATTTTAGCTATTTTTAGTTATTGAGTTTTTTAAAAGATAAACTTTTCATATTATCTGGAGAATCCATTGAGTGCTGTTCATTAGGAGTGCTTTTTTTTTGTTTTATGAAATTCAGAACTCACTATGATTAAAGAAGAACAAAATAATTATTTTCAAAGAGTAAGACTGTCCATTCCTGACATTTTATTTGGTGTGAGTTCAGTATTAAATGGTTAATGAAGAAAAGAGTCAGAGTGAAAGCAGAAAGGAGGTTTGCACATTCACCTTCCTTCTATTAGACCCTAATAGTGCATCACAGATCCTCAATAAATGTGGAGTGATGACGCTGAATTTAAAAATAGGAAGAATCCCCACTCTTCGAATGAAAAGAATAAAATGTGAAGAATGGTGAGCCAGTATCTTCACTCGGAGAAAACACCGTCTGTGGCCCCTCTTAAAGTTGCCCATGTAGGAATATGTTCCTTCTAGAAGCTCACTGGGCTCTCATCTCAGCACAGCCATTAATTAGTCTGTTTTATTTTGCTTTTGCCTTCAGTAGGTCTTTACACCTCTTTGGTTTCTTCAACCGGCTCAGATTAGAAAGAGAGGCAGAAATCTCATAGGCTTAGGAATATGTTTAGATGAAACATGGTATATGAGTAAAGCAAAGCATAAATAATTTTCATAAAAATTCTGCTTGGAAATGTAAAAAGTTCTCAAAACAGTGTAAGCAACAGCTGTTAAAACGTTCCCAGTAGCTACAGCTATTGAAGAATCTTTGGATGAATATGAAGGAACAAGTAGAAAAATCCAATTCAGGAAAAATAGACTAGCTAGCTTGAACAAAACGTTAATTAGAATGGAGACCTGTATTCCACTATCTCTTCAGGCTTAATGTGACTTTAAAAATATAATTATAAGAGGAAAGATGAATCAGAAAATATGAATATATTAAGTACAAGGGTGGAAAATGCTTTGCTAAAATGTTTTTCTCCCTTCATTTAAACAAGATGAAGGTCATAGATGGATGTAGGGCACTGTCAGGCAAGAATGGATGAGAAGCAGACTTAAATCTCAAAATTAAACAAAAAAGACAGGTAATTAACTGGAGACTCGGCTACAAAATATATCAATTAATGTTCAGGACACTTGCGTTAGGTACTTTGTTATTATATTATAATGATAACACTCTTGTTAGCGTAAGATTGGCAGTAAATGGGAAAAAACTTAAAATCTCCCCTATATATATTTTCCATAAGTGCTAATCTGTTTAGACAATTATTTGACGATTATAATTATTCATTAGTATTATTAAAAAGTCACTAATAAAGCATCTTCTACATTGTGTTTTTCGTAGAGTTTCAGGTCATAGAATTATTTAACTCTTTAAACTTAGATTTTACTTCATTTAACACCATTCTCCACTCTCAGATTCTTTATTTATTTATTTATTTATTTTTTACATTTCTTTCTTATTGAGAAAGAGAGAGACAAAGCACGAATGGGGGAGGCTGCAGAGAGAGAAGGAGACACAGAATCAGAAGCAGGCTCTAGGCTCTGAGCTGTCAGCACAGACCCTGACATCTGGCCCAAACACACGAACCGCGAGATCATGACCTGAGCCGAAGTCGATCGCCCAACCGCCTGAGCCATCCAGGCGCCCCTCTCACTTAGACTCTTAATCAAACAACAAATAAGCTCCCTCATTTCGTCCCACGCAACCCTGCAGAGAGAGGCTGAGAATGATGTTCTGTGCCCTTGCGGTGGGAAGGACCCCTGGTACCTAGCCTGGGGGAGGCCCCGGAAGAGGTGTTGCTAGGAAACCGGCCAGCAGGGAGACCCTCTAAAACCAGCGCCGAAAAGTCCGGCTGTTGTCTCTCCCCAGCTCCGTGCTACAGGCTGACGGCCCTCCCGGATCATTGAGGACCACTCACCTCCTCACCTGCATCTCTTTTTCCCCATTAAACTTTTTCCAGGTGCCAGTCTACCTTGCTCTTTCCTACCTGTGTGTCTGCCATGCACGTCCTTCTTCCTGGAACACCCTCTGCTCACCCCACCCCTGCCTCCTGCACTCGCAGCATTTCCTCCTGGAAGCCCTCTCACTCGGGCCCCCTTCCTGTTTCCCTCCTGGGTGAGGAGCTCCCAGTCTAGGGGGGGCAGTTAAATATGCAACTTCTAGTGTGGAGAGTCCTGCTAGAGGTCAAGATACGTGTAAAAATATAGAAGAGAAACCAGTAGAAAAACTAAAAATAATAATATAACTACATCAGGAAGGGGGAGTGGTATAATTGAGGGAGGGAAGAAGGGTGGTCAGAATCAAAATGTCTAAAATGAACACATCGGCAAGTAGCAGTTTCCACAGATTATGTAGAGAGGTCGATAAAACCACTGGAAGAAATAGGAACAGAAATTGTTTTTTCTAAGCTGTAGATGCTTTTTCCAAGGACACAAGACTAAGGATGGGCAGGAGTAGACAGGGAAATCCCTGCTCAGCATTCTAGATTATTTAAACATCAGTAATTATTACTTAGGTTTTAATTTTTTATTTGCCTTAAAAATATCCCCATGTCCTCAAACCCTGTTACTACTGACTGCCAGTTCACTAATCTAAACACATTGTCATTCTAATAATTTTTTAATCCTCGAAAAATATCCTAGCCTTAAGCCATCTTCACTTTTCTGCCAATTTTGTGCAAAGCATTCACTCCTCTCTGTATTATCTCACGTTGCCCTAGATGTTCCCATCTCTTTGTCTTCCTCCTAAAACCCCTGCACCCCCACTCATTCATCAGTTCCTTCCCCTTCTCAATCCCAAGAAAGCTGCTTTGAAGACGTGCCACCTAATTGCTTAGTTTGGGAGTCATTGCTTTTGCTGGAGATCAGTTGTTTAACGTCTCTACTCAGAATAGATTTAGATTATTCAAAAGGAAATTATATGACAATTTGAGAAATAACCAGATTGATCAATGAACTGGAATACTTAAATGAGGAAGTGCAGTGGTATATGGATTTTGATTTCTAAATCTGTAATCATTCTTGGTAGTTAAAAAGCCAAAGTATATGTTCAACTTATAATTACTGGTTGTTTTAATTCTATATTTGATTCATCTGTTTTGAAGCTTAATAAATGTTCTTCATGGAAAACTAAACTACATACCTCAGAAGTCCTAGCACGTGCAGAAAAAAATGTACCTCATTGTTTCTGTTGGTGTTGTTTGAGGACATTCTGCAAAGAAAACTTAGTAGCCAGGCTTATTTGAGTAGCTTGGCTAAAGAAAGAGACATTGTTGTTCCAAGCTAACTGAGCACTTCAATGTAATTTTATTCCAGGTGGATTCTATATCAGTACTCTATGCCATTAGCCTGAAAATAATGTGCTATTTACAGTTAGCTCTTTGCTTGTTAGAACTCAGTATCAATTTCCATGGAGTTTTTCACCCTTTCTACCCACTGTTACATCAGTGTACTCATTTCCTTGGGTCCAAAGAGGGGGTTCAGAATGTGGGAGAAACCCTGAGACCCATCTTTGGGTCCTGGCCTCAGCCTGCCTCCTAATTCTGTGTCTTTAGCCAGCTCCCCTCACTTCTCTGCACCTCTGCCCTTCCTCTGTAAATGACAACCTTTAATTCTAGAACTTACAAGCTGGAGAGCAGGTGTTTGTGTGTATAAGCGTGCGCACGCGTGGACTACATTACGTCATGTTGAATGTTCAGGAGAATCATATTTTCATATCGTGAATTTATATTTTACAGTAGATGGTTCCCTCTGTGTAATCAATACATCTAGTGCATTCTGTCCATTTTGGAAATTTTTTAGCATAATTTTACTATTTTCTAGCTACCCAGAGTTCTGGTTTTAGTATGTTTACATTTATGGCATATTTTTTTTTGCAAACATTCATCATTTATTTGATGTCTCTGAATCACAGCCTTTAATTATAAGAAAATTTGGTCAATTCTTTTATGACCGTTGATTTCCAGAAAAACATTGTCATAAAAACAGAGGGTGACTGAAAGGCTTTTGAAACCAAGTTCCTAGTTAAATTAGGATTCAACACTGTTATCAAAGGTGTAGGATTAATGACCAGAGTACTTAGCTAGTATCATTGCTCTAGAATTTGGGTATTAAATGTCAGACGTAGAGTGGGCCACACCGTGGTTGCTCAGTAAATGCTTGTTGAATGAAGGGAGGTCTGTATGCATGTATTGCTTGATATACAAGTAATGGAGTTAAGAGAAAGGATACCATAGAAGAAGTCTTGGTGTAGGGGGTATGTATTAGCTCAGGCTGCCATAATAAAACACCATAGATTGGGTGGTTTAAACAAAAGAAATAGTCCTAAGGCCGGGAAGTTCAAGATCAAGGTGTCAGCCAACTCGGTTCCTGATAAGAGCTCTCTTCCTAGCTTATAGAGGCCAATTTTCTTGCTATATTGTCACATGTCAGAGAGAGAAAGGGAGATCTCTCTCATGCCTCTTCATATAACCCATCATGAGGGCTCTACTTTCATGACTTCATTACCTTCCTAAGATCCCATCTCTAAATACCATCACTTTGGAGTTTAGGGCCTTGCCACATTAATTTCAGGGGTCAGGGGAGAATACATTTCAGTCCATAGCAGGGAGAAGATGCTTAACTGTTCACATATATTTTGTATATTTCGAGCTGCAATTTTACATTCGCAATTGGAAACTAGCCAGACATATAAACGCTAACTGTTTAATGTATAGAATGTATCGTTAGTAGCACAGGCAAAAGAACAAAAGCTGTGCTGCTGGAGAAGAAAAGTGACACATTACAACTATAATGACAGAGAAAATTTAAAGAATTCTCAGTCATATGGCTTAATGCAGTTCTGAGTCAACTAGAAAGAGAGGTTTGCTTTATTGTGTTTTGTTTGTACGTAATGAATCTCCCATAGTGTACTTGGACTCATCACCTAGTCACTTACATTGACCCGTGATTAAAATCTTGGCCTCTAATTAGAGACTCACTATTCGAACCCCCGATGTTTTGCTACCAACCCGGCCTCTACAGGCTTCATGATGAACAGAGCGATAGTTTCACGGCTGTCTTAGGGAACCTGCGTGGAGGGCAGACTGCCTTTACCAGAATGGTGCCTTTGCCATGCCATCACCTTTGTGGCTCTATGCCATTTTCTTTTTTCGAAGAGAGACTTATCTGAGCATAATCGTTTTCCTGTGCTCACCCATAAGAACACAGCACGTAAACTACTCCAGAATTCCTATACAAGGATGGAAAGATGGACCGACAGAAGAAATTACGCATTTATGCCTGCGTGGATTAAACATGTCAAAACATAACTGGCTGTCATTCTACATTTTCTCTCCCCAGACTTGAAATGAGAATGGCAAAGACAGTCCGCAGTAGTTCTGATTGCTTTCGTTACATTGTTCAAGTTTTTAATTTGGCACGTTAAAGTCTCCTCGTACGTGTTATGTTATAGCGGGTATTGAACCTTCATTTTCAGAAACTTAGTGAGCTGGCAAGAAACTCAAAAAGTCCTGTCAAGGGATCCAGCTAGGAAGTGATTCCGAGGAGATTGCTCTCCTAGGAACTGTTTTGGGTAGTGATTTTGAAAAGCACCACAATTATCCGTCTGTTTCTCACTTTTTTTCCCCGTGAACTTAAACTTTTTTTTTGAATGATAAATTCACAGAAAAGTTGAAATAACAGTCCAATGAATGCATGTATACCTTGACTTAGATTTAGTGACCGTTTACATCTTGCCGTATCCACTCTATTCTCTCCAAATAAGTACACACACTTCTCTCCTGCCAAATCATAAAAAGTAGGCTAAAGACATGATGACCTTTCACTCTTAAACACTTGAGCACGCATCTCCCAAGGACAAGGGCATTCTCTTACACACACACATCATTACCAGATATATTCATTTTATGGTGCATGCACTCACAAATTACCACAACAGTAGTGGCTTAAAATAACACTGATCCAGGGCACCTGGGTGGTTCAGTCAGTTAAGCGTCTGACTTCGGCTCAGGTCATGATCTCCCGGTTCGTGGGTTCGAGCCCCGCATTGGGCTCTGTGCTGACAGCCTGTTTCAGATTCTGTGTCTCCCTCACTCTCTGCCCCTCCCCCACTCATGCTCTGTTTCCCTCTGTCTCAATAATAAAAACACTTAAAAATTTTTTTAAAAAGCCATTTTCTTACAGTTCTGTAGGTTAGAAGTCTAACACAGGATTCAGTGGGCTAAAATCAGGATGTCAGCAGGGCAGCGTTCATTTCTGGACGTTCTAAGGGAAAATCCATTTCCTCGCCTTCTCCAGCTTTTAGAGGCCATCCTCATTTCTTGGTCCCCTTACTCCCTCTTCAAAGGCAGCCGTGTAACACCTCTCTGACCTTCTTCCATCATCACATCTCTCTTCCTGACCACAGCCAGGAAAGGTTCTCCATTTTTAAGGACTCCTGTGATTCGACTTGGTTTTAAAAAGTAGAAAAGACCCTATTCTAAGACTTCACAGATGTGTGTACGTCTTCCCTACTTTAGCACTACTTGAGAGTTAAGTGCTCAAGAAAGTCCAGTTCCTTGAGAAGAAGCAATTTTTGTGTGTCTTGAGGCAGCAGGCCTGAGGGCTGTGGAATCCCTGGGCAAAGTGAAACCCTAAAGCTACTGGAACTTGTGAGGGACAGTGTGGCTTATGGCCCCAATCTGTAAACTAAGAACAGAAACTGGCTCTGTTCAGACTTTTGCTACAGTGTGCAAATGAGCACATCTTCCTCTGTGTGTTTTAGTTTCTCTGTAATATGTTCATAAATGTCCACCATCTTTGGGAAACCCAGTCAAGGAACACCTTCCTAGAGGCAGGCACACTGTAACATAGTATTTTTCAAACTCTGGGTTATGGCATATTGGCCGACTATGGAATCATTCTAGTGGGTTTTGACCCCACCACAAGATCTAAAACAGAGCCTGGGTAATGGTGGATTCCTAGTATGTATCTGTTAACAAGCGGATGAGTCGATAATAAAAAGACAAATAACCCAATTAAAAATGAACAGAGGATCACAATTGACATTTCTCTAAGGAAGATATACAAATGGTCAATAAACACATGAAAAGATGCTCAATATCATTAGCCATCAAGGAAATGCAAATCAAAACTACACTGAGATATATACTTCTTCACATACACTAAGATGACTGTAATTTTTAAAAAGAGAGATAATAACAAGAGTTGGCAAGGATGTAGAGAAATTGTAACCCACATATACAACTGGAAAATGGTGTAGCCATTTTGGAATACAATATGGTATTTCCTTGAAAGGTTAAAGATAGTTCTCATGTGTTCCCATATGACCCACCAGTTGTACTCCCAGGTATATATACCTAAGAGAAATGAAAACACACACCCACACAAAGATGTATACATGAAAGCTCCTAGCAGCAATACTCACGGTAGCCTAGAAATGGAAACAATTCTAATGTCCATCAACTGATGAATGGATAAACAAAATGTGGCATGTCTATACAATGGACTAGTATTTGGTAATAAAAGAAATGAAGTACTATGGTATGCTTGAACATGGATGAACCTTGAAAACACGTCCAGTAAAAGAAGTCAGTCACAAAAGACGACGTGCTGTATGTTTCCTTTTATATGAATAGAAATCATAGATGAAGTCCAAAATAGGGAGATCTATTGAGACAGAAAGTAGAGTAGTGCTTCCTTAGGGCTGGAGGGCCAGGGTTGGGAATAAGTATAAAGTCTAATGGGTACAGCATTTGTCTTTGAGGTAATGAAAATGTTTCACATTGCGATTTGATCGCATAACTGTGCTACACTGAAAACTATCGAACTGCTCATATTAAATGGGTAAATTTTATAACGTAAGAACTATATCTCAAGAATACCACTGTTTTTAAAAATGTCCATGGCTGAGCCCCACCCATAACTAATTAAATCAGAATTTTTCCAGATGGAGTTTGGCATGGGGAATTTTGTTTATGCTTTTCTAGTTCAGCTTTTAATGTATAGCCAGAGTGGGGACCACTGATTCACACTACCTGCCAAGATCCCTCTCAGCCCCAGAATATCAGAAATCCATGCCTCCAGTGTTCTGTGCCTGTCTCAGTGAGCAAGCTGATTTAAAAAGACATGAGAAAGAGCTGGTGGTCAAACTCCCACTCCCACCCCCACGATGGTCATAATTAAATTAATTTTTCCTGGCTATCATCTGTGAGTAGAAACCCAGAAACTACAATTTCCCTGCAACCAGGAAAAAAAAAAAAAGTAACAAATTAATACTGTTCTAAGCACCAAGCAGGACACAGGAGCAAAAAAGTTGCCGACATTTTAAATGTTCACCTTGATTGCGGAGAATACCTCGCGGCCCCTCCCGGACTCCTTCCCAGTTCTGTCTCTGCACAGAACTGTGGACTTCTCAGCCCCGTCTAGGCAGGCTAGAGCATTGCAAGTTTTTACATGGCAAAGGAACAGTCGGCACAAAAATCAAATGAAAAAAAAAAATCCTTGATTGTAATTATTAATGGAGACAAATTTCTAAAGAGGAGCAATTACTTATTAAATGTGAAAAACAGCTACTCACATGTGTGTGATGAAATCAACATGCATGACAAGCCATTGAGCGGGAGACTTAGTGATGAGTTTTAGCATTTTCTAGGAGAAAAAAAATATTGTAATCAGGATAACTGGGCTATTTTATTCTTATTTATGAGGGTTTATCCAAGATCATTTTAGAAAAACAGTTTTTGAAAACCTCATTAAAGAACCCATCAGAATGGTACTACCCCCATTATTTTTGACACAGACAAATTAAGTTTTGAAAGGGTTGAAGATTGAGCAGTTGTAAAAAGCAGAAGTGATAAATGGATGTGTCATTGTTACATCTCAATAGAATCAGTCGGTATTATTAGGAATCCAGGTAGATGACCTGACCTTTTTATAACCTTCATCAGTTTAGGCTCTGATGGATAATGGCTAAGTGATCTCTTACAGGTCACCTTAACCAACAGTTACGTTTTTCTGCCTACACAACAGAACTAATTAATTCCCAAGCCAAATAATTGGCTCAATCTCCAGCAGCATTGAATATGGTAAGGTGTCATTAGGTCTTATATAAGTCAAGGTCTAACCTGGAAACCAGAAACCATGTCAGCTACCTCCAAGAGAATTTCATGTAGGGAGTGGTTATACATTTTACTGAAGATCTATCAAACAGGGACGTTACAATAACCCAACAGCAAGAAGATTGGCAACAGCAAGAAGCCACTATCTCCCTTTAGCTAGAAGGCCAAAGGAGAGAGGCATTTACTAGAACACAGAGGCACCCCAAGCAAGCTGGGGCTTGGTAGGATCTGGAGCCAAGAAGGAGATACATCTGTTGCCAGAAACATGACCCAGGAGGCAGAGAAGCATGAGGGGGATAAATGCCCTGCCTTCTCCTTTCCTTTTGCCCATCAGCGTCCCCTACCTAGAGCATCCCATTGTCAGACCCCAGCTGGGAACCTGGAAAACAGCCTACAAGTGTCAGCCCCTGCTTCCCACCACTCCCCACCTCCCCCCAGTATAGATCAGAGCAAGGGAAATATGAAGAATAGATTTTAGGGCAAACAGGCCTAGGACTTCTTACTCTGTACCCATTCTTACCTTTATGCCCATATTTTAGAATTCCTTCTGCTTAATACAGGCTGCTATTCATCATATAAAGGCATTCCTTCCCCCCCTCCCCAACAAAGGACAGTCTGTCTCATCACTCATTGTATTCATCTCAAGTCTAGGATTCCCAGCGTCCTCCCTGCTCAAGTCAGATGTGACATCTCATATCTGGTGACCTCTGAATGAATCTAGAATGTTGACTGCTACTAGCTTTTCATATAAAACAAGTGGGGAAGGTACCCCCTCACACCCATTAGGATGGTTATTATTTTTTTAAAAACTAATTAAAAATGTTAAAACCAGAGAATAGCACATTTCAGCAAGGATGTGGAGAAATTAGAACCCCTGTGCATGGCTGGTAGGAATGTAAAATGGCACAGCCACTGTGGAAGGCACTTCGATAGTTCCTGAAAAAGCTATACGCAGAATTACCATATGATCCAGCAATCCAGTAATAAAGTTACTGTTTAATGGGAATAGAGTTTCTGTTTGGGATGATGGAAACATTCTGGAAAGGGATAGCATTGATGGCACATTGTGATAAATGTCCCATTGAATAATGCCATTGAACTGTATACTTTAGAAATGGTTAACGTGGTCAGTTTCATGTTATGTATGTTTCACTCTAAATAAAATGTAGTAGGGGAAGTGGAAAACAAAAAGAACCCACTGGCTGATACATTTGTGAGTATGCAGGCTGCCACAGCCCCTGTAACTGGTCAGAAGCAGCAGGCGATTGAGTTCTTAGCAGCTCTGCCTTCATTAGGCTGCCCTGATTTTTCCATCAGTTTCGCTATGGACTATGGACTCATCCACTGAGATGGAGCCCGGTGAATGACGTGGTCCTGCCTGCCCTGATTGTACAGAAGCAGCACACTTCCCCCCACCCCCCACCATGGCAGTTGAGGCCAGTCATTCCAGGCATCAAAGCAACCCCTCTCTGCCTATTGCCTCAGTAGTGAGAAGCCCAGAAAACCAGATGACAGTCTCTGCTACCAACTTAATATGGTCATTCTTGTACCCTCTGGTGGAGGCATTCCTTCCCGACACCTGAAAACCCACCTAGCCCCACACTGGGGGAGGGGAAAGACTAGACCTCCAAAAGAGAGGAGAGGCCATTCCTACTTTCACTCCTTTAGTCCCCAGACCCATATTTTCTTGTCATGGGGGAAAAAGAACACTATATGTTGGTCTCTGTGTCAGGCCCTCAGCACTCCCGCCGTAGAGGTGTTGCCTTCCAACTGGACCATAGCTGAATCCTGCACAGGCCAACCCTTCCGTCAGGCCAGCTCCCCACGGGGCACTGGGTATGCAACAAGACCAGAATTCGGGAGCATCAGCTCTGCCTTACTTCTTTTGCTGCAAAATCAGTTAGTTTCGTGACCAGAAACGTTGTCGGACAGGATTATCATGATTGTTGAGGATGACCTTGTGGAAATGTGACTGCGGTGCTTTGGGTACATTTGAGGCAAGGAAAGCCGTTCGACACATCGAGTAGTGGTTGTTAGAGCGCGAGTACGACACTGCCCCTTCGAAGGTGCGGGAAGTCTACGTGAGTCTGGTTCGCTGGTTCAGCCAGTCCTTGTTCCTCCCTGCCCTGTCCTGGATCAGAGAAGAGCGTGCTCAGGCAGAGTTTCCCGGGCTCCTGGGGCAGTTCTCACACAGCAGGGAAGAAGCCTCAGTGGGAGACTGGGGGAGATTTGCAGGGAGAGCAAGCAGTGAGTCTGAGTATACATGTCATGTGATCAAATATGGCCCAGATCTGCAGGTCAATCACTTTGAAACTGTTTGCAATGTTTCTTTCAGAAATGCATTTAGTCTGCTGAAAATGCAGATTTTTTTTTTTGGCCTTTCTAAGATTTCAGCGGATAACAGAACTATTTAAAGACTAAATGGAGACAATTTTCAGCATCTCCGGCAAAATTCTCTTAAATGAATTCTTGTCAGATAGACCTCCTTAAAGATTATAATTGTGTGGTAAAATTAAATTAAACAGGTTTTACACTCTTGGCAAAATCTCTTAAATGAATTCTTGTCAGATCAAGCTTTTAAAGATTATAATTGTGTGCTAAAATTAAGCTTAACAGGCTTGACACTTCTGTAGTTGCCTGGGCTCCGATGCAAGCATGTTGGCCTACTGATGATGACAGTGGCACCTCACGTGGGCCTCAGCACCTAAAACACACAGCTTTGAGTTCTGATTCCTGTTCCCAGCTCTGGCAGATGATCTGTGGGCAATTAATGAGTGCCTGTTACTTCTGAATTTCTGTTACTTCACCTTCTCAAGATAATGATTGCTCTGTTGCCATTTCACTCAAATATATGTAATGTGTTCTTTAATTAATGTGCTTGCGTAATAAGCAGGAGATGAAGAGTGAGTAGAAATTCAGATGTGGAAATATCGGCCCAGATGCTGGATGGTAGTCATGACAATGAGACCCTCTTGCAGTGGACAGTGACTCACCCTGACCAAGCCTGGAGTCACAGTCCAAACCAGCCTTCAGACCAGCTGACTAGTCGTTGTCTCCCAGTTTGGCTAAAGTGACTGTAATATCCATGTCCTCCAATTTTCCATGCTAAAATCCTTGATATGACCCTTTGAAAGATTTTCTCATTCATTCGTGGTAGGGTTTCCAACTTTGGTGTGCTTTTTTTTGTTTTGTTTTGTTTCGTTTTGTGTTTGGTTTAATGTTTATTTTTGAGAGAGAAATACAGAGCCCAAGCAGGGGAGGGGCAGAGAGAGGGCGACACAGAATCTGAAGCAGGCTCCAGGCTCTGAGCTGTCAGCACCGAGCCCGATGCGTGGCTCGAACTCACAAGCCACAAGATCATGACCTGAGCCGAAGTCCAACGTTCAGCCGACTGAGCCACTAGGGGCCCCTCCAAGTTTTGTTTGTAATTAAAAAATAGACATGTTCTCTGGAGAAAATATAGAAAATACAGAGAAGCACAAAGCATGATCTTGTTCCACAGTGAACATTTTGGTATGTAGATATCCAGTCTTTTTTAGTTCATATAGATGTATAATCCTTTTCTTTTGTAATATCGTGGAGTTTTATAACAGCTTGTTTTACTCAGCTGTACATCGTGGTTACAAATAAGCCAGAGGAAACATTTTTCTGTGGTATCAAGTATTTTCTACTATATAATTTCTAATGACTGCATAGCTTTCCATAGTGTGGATATACCATAATTTATTTAATAAATTAGAGGGTTTAGAAAAAGATCCACAGTCGAGCAAGTAAAGCCATCCCCTTAAGGTTATTGTAACACATAAAACCCATCCACCAAGCTCTTTGACACACACAAATCCTCGAAGGAATGATTTTTTGTGCGAAATAGTTATAGCTGTCAATCATATATCCTCGATGTCATGCTTTCTGTGCTCCCTCCAGGTTGTTAGGGGGTGATTATGGATTCCTGTCAAATGAGATGTCTGCTATGTGTTCAACATGAGGCAGTTTGTATTTTTCTCAGTCTGTTGCTCTCCCGTCGGAGGAGGTTAAGCAAATCTGAGTGAGCCAAAGGGAAATGGGATAGGCATCCAGTGCTGAAAGCGCACGACAGCCGTGCCCGGGGCCCCGAGATCCCCACCCAAGCAGATTAGACTTCTACATAAATACATTTGTCTTGATTGTCACATTGCACCCAGGGTTACACCTACATGCATGAAAATGCCTCCAAGCCTGTTTTTCAAAGCTGTTTGCCTCTCCTGTTGCTTTTTAACCACCCAGCTCACAGGCATTTTTTGTGTTATATCTATCAAAGATGATTAAGGGGCTGGGAGAGTTGATACATAAGGACAGATTAAGAAAACTAAATATGTACAACTTGACTGAATGACAGCCACAGGGAAGATATTGTAACTGTCTGCTGGGTTCAAATCAAGGAGGAGACATTGTTTTGCTTCCCCTCCCCCCTGTAACTTGATTTTAGGGATATCTAAATTCAGAGATGAGTTTTCTGAGGGTGACATCATTTATGCTAATTCGATCATTGTGTCAGTCAGATATTGCATGTAGCTGCTGGTAGCAGAAACTTGGAATAGCGGTGGCTTAAACAAATAGGGTTTCGTCATCCCTCCTGTAACTTGAAGCCCGAAAGTGCATTGTCTCAGGCGTATTACAGCTCCATGCTGGCATTGGGGCACCCACACACCCTCTCTTGGGCTCCAGCATTCTGAGCATTATTTTCATACTCGTAGTCACCTGATGTTCAAGGAAGCACTACTGCATTCCAGAAAGGGAGAAGGCAAAAGAAATCCCTGCCAGCTAAGACTGCTTAGAAGACCTTTCCTGGGAACCCATCTACTAATGTCGGTTTAGACCTATATCTGCCAAAAGGGCTGGGAAATTGAGTGGGGGTTTTGTTTTGTTTTGTTTTTATTTATTTTTTTTTTAGTGTTTTTATTTATTTGTGAGAGAGAGAGAGAAAGCCTAAGCAGGGGAGGGTCAGAGAGAGAGGGAGATACAGAATCTGAAGCAGGCTCTGTCAGCACAGAGCTCGATGTGGGGCTCGAACCCACAAAACGCGAGATCATGACCTGAGCCGAAGTCGGACGCTTAATCAACTGAGCCACCCAGGTGCCCCAATTGTTTTGTTTTTAAGCTGAATTCATTGCTGACCCCAACGATACCAGGGTCCTTTTACTCGGAAGGCATATGGGATAATAAACACTGACTAGGCAACAGTTGTTTCTTTCACAATAATTTACCTCTTGAAGATTCTGGCAGGCCTGGACTCAGACATTGTGACATTTGCTGGGATGTTACAGGGTCCCATTTGTAAAACTACCCCTTGAGATCTAACTTGTTTACTTCTGATCACTCATCTATTCCAATTCATTCATCATGGCGCACCCTGGGTTGACACTAAACAAACCAGCCATCTCAACAGGCCAGAGTAATAGTAACTATAACTTGTTAACTTTCACCAAGTCCCATGCGCTTAACATCACCTGAATATTTGTTTCAAAATACTCCAAGACAAGGAGAAAGGGCTCCTGGGTGGCCCAGCTGATTGAGTGTACGACTCTTTTTTTTTAAGTTTATTTATTTTGAGAAAGAGAAAGAGCAAATCCCAAACAGACTCTGCGCTATCAGCATGGAGCCCAACCTAGGACTTGAACTCATAAGCCACGAGGTCATGACCCAAGCCGAAATCATGTGTCAGATGCTTAACCTACAAAGCCACCGAGCTGTCCATCTCTTGATTCCGGCTCAGGTCATGATCACAGGGTCATGAGATTGAGCCCCATGTCAGGCTCCATGCTGAGTACTGAGCCTCCTTAAGATTCTCCCCACCCTTGACCCTTGCTCTCTCACGTGCATGTACACAAGCTCCCTCAATCTCTCTCTCTCAAAAACAAAACAGACAAAAATATTCCACAGCAGATGGGGAGTAGATAAATGATGAAATAAGACTTACCAATAATAATTGAAACTGAGCATTGGCTACATGGGGGATGGGGAGTATTGTACGCTTCTCTCTGCGTGTGTAATTACTGAAATTTTCCCAGTAAAGATCTTTTAAATCCCCTCCTATTTTTATGTTACTTCCTATGAGGTCATTACTACCACCCCTAGCTAACAGTACTCCGAGAAGTGAAGCCAATTCACACAGTAAATGACAGATTCAGGATTCAGCCCCAGGTTAGTCTTTTGTCAGACTTTGAAGCCTGTGCTCCAACTCTTAGGCAATAGCCTGAAACTAGTCAGAAGTGCAAGCTTTTGGGTCTCACCCCAAGACCTGTTTACATGACCTCTGACTAAAGTTTTACACACACTCAAGGTTCCTGTGCTGGGTGCATATTGCCTCCATGACCACAGCTTACCCAACTTGGTCAATCACTTATGACTTCCTTAAAAATTGTAACCTTCCATTGAAATAAGAGGCTTAATGGAGTGTCACTACTTGGTAGCATAAACATGTCTTACTGAGCAGTTGTTTCCTTCAACGTGGAGTGTCTGCTATAGTGCTGGGCACTACATGCCTGTGTGTTGATTAAGCATCCTTCTGACTGTATGTCAGCTGGTACTAATCGCTGCTTGCTTGGCACTTAATTTGGTTTCTTCTACTTAAATAAAGCCGTTGCTCCAGCTCAGTTAAGGTGTTCTGAGTTTTAAAAAGCCTTGGGACTTACAGAAAACTCTCCAGGTGCCTGGTCCAAACTCCGCCAGCCGCAACTCCGCTCACCCACCTGCGTGGAACTTTCCCCGAATGACAAGATTTTTCTCCCTAGCGTCCTCAGTCCTCTTCTGTCACATCAGCCCTCTGTCTTTTTGAAAGAAAGAGCACTGTGGGGATTAGACTGAGCCCCAGCTCTGCCACTTGTGTGTCATGTGGGCAAAACAGTTCACCTCTGAGCCTCCGTTTCTGTACATGTGCGAGAGCAGTGCTATACGGTCTCTAGGGGGCCCTTCACCCCCTCCTTCTGTGGCCCCTCAGAATTTGGTTTTTCAGCACACACACACACACACACACCACCAAAACATGAGGACACTGGGATTTGCCACCTGGAAAGTCCAGTTTCTCTGTTTGAATAACACATAGCTTAAGGTCTTGTAGTTCATTTGCTTCAGATCCCTTTTAGAAGTAACCGAATGAATGCACATCCATCTCAACTATAATCTGCTCTCTTAAAGAGACTGGACCCTCTTTGCTTTTGAACACTTTAAAACATATTCTAGCCGGTTAACTTGGTTTTATTTATTATAATCACCTTCAACCATGTACCTTTTTAATACCCTAAGCTATTCCTCAGCGTCCATAGCAGAAGAGGAAAGAGCAGCCGTCAGAGCCATCCCCAGTGACTGTCACTGTATACGTAGGCCGGTCCTCCTGTTGAAGGTGTAAGCTTCAGGGTAACTTCATTCTTCTAAGAACCATCTTTCTTCGATCAGAGTAATTTTTAAGCAGGTACATGGTTAGTTTTCTCACAACATTAAACCTATAGGAAAGGCAGCATGCTGTGAAATCACGACTATAACAAATAACAACACTGTGTCAGATGTGCCTTAAGAAGTACTGCCCTCCCTCTTTTCTGTGCTGTGCGTAAAGTGTGTTCCTGGTTTGTTTTTCAGGGCAGCCTTTGGCAAGGAGTCGGAAGTTCTTATTGGGAACCTGGGTGATAAATTAATCCCTCCGCAAGACATTCTTCGTGATGTCAGTGACCTCAAAGCCTTGGCCAACATGCATGAAAGCCTGGAATGGTTAGCAGGGACAAAGTCAGCTTTCCAATCTTTCTACATCTCAGAGTAAGTACCTATTATGGCAGCTGTGGGGATAGCGGAGGAACTAGGCTGAGTAGTTCCATTGGAACTGTGAGTGCGTGTACACGTCCCCATATGAGGGAAGGTGAGGTTGTCAGAGGTCCATGCTGGATCCGTGCAAGAATTCTGCTTGGGCTGTACCTCTCATCCTTTGTGGTTCTTCTAAAGGACATAATCTCAGCTTTCCTGTGTGGGACACGGAAGGCCAAAAAGGTTCATGTTCACATAGCTTGATGTTATACCTTCAAACATAAAATCGTGTAAGAATACACCATGGTGTCAGAGGAACAGAAAGCAATACCTTTGCCCTCCTCATAATAACTTCTCAAGGATAGAAACTGTATCTCAGAGCTGAGCACACAGCTGATATCTTCATGTTGATTTAAAAGGGTCTAACAAGAGAATAATAGCAGTGACGAAGATGCTAGAAATAGAGACAATGGGAAAACAGTTATTCCGAAGAGATGGCTGAGAGATGACTATAGAATTCAAAGAAACGAAGGTATAGAATAAAACAGGAAACTTTTTTTTTTTTTTTTTTTTAATATTTTTATTTATTTCTAGGAGAGAGAGAGACAGCATGAGCAGGGGAGGGTCAGAGAGAGGGAGTCACAGACTGAAACAGGCTCCAGGCTCTGAGCTGGCAGTCAGCACAGAGCCCGGCGGGGCTCGAACCCACGAACCGCGAGATCATGACCTCAGCGAAAGTCGGACGCTTAACCGACTAAGCCACCCAGGCGTCCCTCAGGAAACTTTTTTCCATTGAGGACCATTGACTCCAAGAGAATTAATTTGAAAATTTAGGGCCATAAAATAAGTAATTTTTCCCCAAGTTTGTTTTATTAAGGTTCATTTATTTTTGAGAGGGAGAGAGAGCAAGCATGAGCGGGGGCAGGGGCAGAGAGAGAGAGAGGGGTACAGAGGACCCAAAGCAGACTCTACTCTGACAGCACAGAGCCTGACATAAGACTCCAGGTCACGAACCCGTGAGATATTGATATGAGCCGAAGTCAGACACTTAACTTACTGAGCCACCCAGGTACTCCTTATTTATTTATTTACTTATTTTGAGAGAGAGAGAGAGAGAGAGAGAGAGAGAATCCCAAGCAGGCTCTGCACTGTCAGCACAGAGCCAAACGCAGGGCTCAAACCCACAAACTGTGAGATCATGACCTGAACTGAAATCAAGAGTCAGATGCTTAAGCAATTGAGCCACCTAAAGCACCCCAATAAATACTTTTTTTTTTCAAACAGTTTATTGTCAAATTAGTTTCCACATAACACCCAGTGCTCATCCCCACAAGTGTCCTCCTCCATGTTCATAGCAGCACTCTCCACAATAGCTAAAACATGGAAAGGGCCTAAGTGTCCATCAACAGATGAATGGATCAAGAAGATGTGGTTTATCTATGCCCTGGAATACTACATGGCAATGAGAAACAATGAAATCTGGCCATGTGTAGCAACATGGATGGACCTTGAGGGTGTTATGCTGAGCAATAAATACTTTTTTAAAAGGCATTAGTTCAGACCTATGTGTTAGGCAGTTAAAATAGAAAACATGATAGGAAGAAGGAGTAAAGGCACCAACAGATTTGAGTGCATAAATAAACAACAGAAAAAAGTTAAATAACAGCAATAACAAGAAAGAAATAAACCGGCTTTGACCTTAATATTAGAGTTAATGTTAGGAGATAATTAGAAGGGAAATGTTTGCATTGTTTGGACTGAACTTCAGAGTGAGTTATTTATTATCATTGTCTTTTGAAAAGTCATTATTTGATAACTGCAGTTTCCAGCCTAGAGATGGAAGAGGTATGGCTGAAACTCACAGGGATAAATTCTCCCCTGAAATATGGACCCAGAGAGTCTCAGAGTCCCTTGAATGCTCACTGCTTAACTGGTCTCATGCTGATTGTGTAGCTGTCCTGAAGGTCAGTAGCAGGTGGGGAAAATGGACAGAAGGAAGGGGCATCGAGCAAGATTGTAAACTCTGCTTTAGAAATCCTCTTGAAATACTACTTTTTCTTTATACCTTTATTGTACACCTTTTATTATTCAGCATTGCTTTTTATCTGAGGATAAAATTATACATGTTTATTCTCAGAATCTGTAAGCATTGGCTAGTTTGGGCCCCATGTGGGGCCTGAGCAGATCTGTAGATATCCTTGAAAGGCCCTCAGCTTTCTAATCCTGTCATTATCAGGAAATCTGTCACAAATTATCCATGTTATCTCCCCGTCCCATTCCACTCCACCAAAAAGAAAAGTCAGAGCTAATTGCCCTTTTGATGATTGCCAAATAAACAGTCCTGTAAAGGGAACACACGCTTCTTTTCCCGGTGTTTCCTTTGACCCTTACAAATGCCAGTCTGCTTGGGTTGGCTTATTAGTGATGATTGGAAGGGGTCGCCTCCTTTGGTAGGCCATCAGCATCTAATGCTGAACAGTGCAATTGCTTATTTCCAGTGGCTCAGCATTCCAGATTTGTGCTCTGTCCATTTGAAAAGGATTTTTACAAAGCAAGATAGTACCTAGCCTCTACAGCAAGCCACGGCCAGGCTCACCTGGCATCAGCTGTTTGCAAAAAAGAGAAGGATGTTCTCTGAGTTATGCTCAATGTTGTAATCGCACAATTTAGCTGTTGTCTTCATGCCCAGAGAGTCCCCAGAACACCTGATGTCTAATTCTTGTCTTTAATCATCTCTCTTATTCTGACAAAGATCTCTTCTACCACACCCATTAATACATCGTCTCCTGTGCTCAGTTCCCTTTAATAATATAAGTTATACTCTCTCAGTTCCTTTCAGGGTGATTATTCCACCCAGTGAGTAATTTAAGTGACTGTCAGCATTTTGACGATCAGTATAAAACCCAAGTGAACTATAATCACTACTTAGGTTGTCTTTGCTAAAACAAAGCATTGAACAAACCTGGTTTATTCCACTAACAACAAGCCTCGCTCACCCACACTCGTCTGTTCTTTGAATTCCCAGGAGAGACGCCCATTGATGTTTATAATTTGAGCAAAGCAGGGAATTCTCTGATAACGGGTTACTTTGTTGGCTCCATATCCGAGTGACTCTAGAAAGGAAATAAGGGACAGGTCTTTATTATTCTTTTGAAAAGTGAACCAAATGATTACCTCCACAAAAGTGGTTCCAAATCCAGAGGCTGGATAACATGACAAAAATGCCAGTCCTCTATGTAGCACTCACGGGTCCTCAGCAGAATGGGAAGAAATCCAGAGGAGATTTTTGGTTATTTCTTGTTCCGCATTCTGTTCATTGTTTGGTATGATAAATACCAGGGTTCGGTATAATGAAGAGGCCGTTAATGTGAGGGAGTAGAGCAAGTTGGCAGAAAATTATTTTCCTAGTAGAATATTTCTCCAAACATTACAGCAGGGCTCTCGTCCTCCCAAAGCATTCCATGTCATACAGAAGAGAGTATTGTGGGCGCTTGGGCCACTCAGTCGGTTGAGCATCTGCCTCTTGGTTTTAACTCAGGTCATGATCCCAGGGCCCTGGGATCGAGCCCCATGTTGGGTTCCATGCTGAATGTATTGCCCGCTTGGGATTCTCTCTCTCTCTCTCTCTCTCGCTCTCGCTCTCTCTCCCTCTCCCTCTCCCTCTCCCCATTCACATGTGTTTTCTCTCTCAAATAAATAAAAAGTTTTTTAAAAAATTAAATAAAAAGAGAGTATTGCCTTTTAGAGGTAGGACATGGTCGGCCATTTGTCCAAGACGTCAAAGTTGACCATTTCTTCGAAGATAACTTTTCTGTTTCTTTTGGTGTTTGCCTAAATATCACTCCGTCTCTTTACACTGAAAGGGTCTCCTCATCTCAGATAGGTCCTGCCTTCATCAAAGGCACTGCTCCTACTTTTGTTCTACAGTAGTCTTTGGTTCCTGCTCCATTGTGTCTGGGATCCCCCACCACCCTCATCTTCCTTGTGCCTGTTCTGCTTCGGATTCTTTCCAGTGAAAGAAACAAACTAACCGAAGGGAAAAAATAATGCACCGACTCATAAAACTGGTCAATCAGAAGACTTCAGGCATGGCTGGATCCAGGTTTACAAGACACACTTCCACACCTCTTCATGCTCTTTTGTACTCCTTCTCCCTCCCCCTTTCTGTCTCCTTCCTTCTGTCTCTTGGCATTTTCTCTTTATTGCTCTCCATCTCAGGCAAGCACTTTCTGTATGGCAGCATCCTTGGCCACCAGCAGTCTGGGAGTTATTTGATCCCAGACAAAAAAAAGCATTTTTGCCAAGAGCTACAGAAACAGTTCCGGAGAGGTCTTCGATTGCCCCGCCTTGACCTTCTCTCATGAGTTTGTCTGATTCTCCCTGTATAAACCTTGTTTTCTGACTCTGTTTTTTCTCCCCACCTGTACCTCAGTCTCTGTCTCCTACTCCCACAACCCCTTTATGTTCAGGACATGTTTTCAGTGCAAAGAAGTTGAGCAGGATCATAGTTAGTATTGGGCATTCACGATCTAGGTTTATACATATTTTCCCTCATTGATCACAATTTCAGCCTTGTAGTATAGACCCCAGATAACATCTGCCCTTTGTGATATCTGCTGTGTGCAAGAATCCTAAACAAAGACTCTGAGATTAACTGTTATGGTTAAGAAAATTCTCAGCAAATGTGACCCACATAAAAATTGTTGGAGTGTATTCAGTTTGAACATTAATGCTATTCTTTTGTATTGTATCCCTTTGTTTTAGGGATGTGTTGCTTTTAAAAATAGACTACAGAGGACTGGAAAGGGCTCAAGGGCTTATTTTGTCTGTATTGCTTCCTCAGAGGGCCTCCTCTCTGGCTTGGATTCTGTTAAAAAAAAAAAATCACCGGGATTAGAGATTCTAACACTTCCTTGATTACACACTCTGCTCTTTAAGTAGCCTTACCGTCTGGGAGGTCTTTCTTTCTTTCTTTCTTTCTTCTTTCTTTCTTTCTTTCTTTCTTAGTCTCTTTGCTTCAGTTGAAACCTCTTTCTTCTCTCTCTCTTTCTTCAGAAATTAAATGTTGACTATTCTCTCTGTAAAATACTAAATGTATCTGAAAATATTTCCCTGGCCCCTACCTGCCCATCTCTACAGATTAGACAGAATAAGACTTCTGGCCTGAGGATCCCAGTCTCTGAATCAAGAGCAACCAAATATGGGAGAATTAGGAGCCCACAGCAGGCCCAAGTTTCCTGACACTCTCTTGGATGGTGACTTGGCTGTTTGTGAATGTGGACCCTTCTGTAGGTGACTTTGACCCAGGCTTCTCCACCTCTGCCCACAGTGCTCATTACTGAAGTTCTTGCTGAGCCCACATTCACGATGAGAAGCAATAAAATGCCATACCCTCGTCTTTTCCAGTCTAAGAAACCAAAAGGTTAAAATATCCCTCTAAACCTCCAGGATAAATGTCATAATTTTGGTTCCTGGAGGTGGTTCCGGCATTATACTATTAGTAATACAATTATTTATCCACTTCCTTTTTAATTGTAAAAACTACATAGTGTTAAGTATGCCATCTTAACCATTTTTAACCATACAGTACAGAAGTGTTAAATGTATCACTGTACAGCAAATCACTAGAACTTTTTCATCTTGCACAACTGAAACTCAATACCCATTGAACAATTCTCCATTTCCCCTCCCTCTCAGCCCCAATAACCACATTCTACTTCCTGTTTCTAGGAGTTTGACTTTAGATACCCTTACATATTTGGAATCCTACAGAATTTATCTTCTTGTGACTGGCTTATTTCACTTAACATAAGGGCTTCATGTTGTAGCATGTGGTAGGATTTCCTTCTTTTTTGTGGCTGAAAAATATTTCATTGTATGCGTATACCACCTTTTTAAAATTCATTCATCTGTCAGTGGACGTTTGGGTTGCTTCCAACTCTTGGCTATTGCGAATAACACTGTAGTGAGTATGTGTGTGAAATTATGCTTCTCTCTGGAAGTGAAATTATTGCTAGGGATCTTAGAAACCATCTGGTCCAACTCACTTATTTTGCACACGAGGAAAACAAGGCATCAGCATGGTCATCCTGCGTGTCTGTGTCTGAAGTAGGATGGAAGCAGGTCTTCAGATTCCCACTTTAATTTTCTCTCCACTACATCATTGTCTTGACTGGGACCAAGATTAAGTACAGGCAGTGCCAGCAAGGCGGCTCATGCCATATTTCTATTAAAGCACCCCAGCGGGCCATCGTATTATTTCAACGCAAGCCCTTTAATGCCAGCGTTCCACCTGTGATCACTTCTGATCATCACTGTCAGTGTGTAACCAGGATTTCTAGTCCTTAAATATATAGGATTATTGTACCTATCCTTTGTGAATGTCATCATCATTGTAGTAGAACATTTCTCTAATTTGTCAGTCTCTATTTTTGTTCTACAAGTATTCTCTAACTTAGAAGATCCATCTGACTTGTTAACCATGTTATATAATATACTCTAGCTACTGCTGCACTGTCCTATACGGTAGCCCCTACCCTTATGTGGCAAATTAAATTTAAATTAAATTAAACTAAAAATTCGGCTCCTCAGTCACACGAGCCACATTGACAGCAGTGCAGTGTTTCCCAGAATTAGTAGTGAATTCTCTCACCACAAAGTATCTCACAGGACTTTTCTTCCAGGGAAAAACTTCTGGGAAACACACTGCCCTATGGTCTTATTTCTAGATCTGGTTCAGCATCTTTCATTTCTCCCAACACAGTCAGGCACAGGACAGGACACATGTTTTACATTTCATACAGTTTACATTTACATTTTGTACAATTGGGAGACACGCACACCGTCAGATGATTTCTGTTACAATTTGGTTGATTATTGGATTTGTTTAAGCATTTTTAGAAATGCTCATGTCAACCACTGTCAAAGACTGGTTTCCTTTTCACTTGTCTCAAACGTGGCTGCTACACTGACCTTTCTCCAGTCGCTGTGGTTTCCTCACAGTTCCAGAAGACCAGCTGCTAATATCATCCCACACCTCTGCCCACTGTTGAATGCCAGTATGTCCGTTGTGGGGGTCCAGGCATGGATTTTTTATTAGAATTTTTATTTTGGAAGAGTTTTAGATTTAAGTTACAAAAATGTCAGAGTTTCCTTATATCTCACACCCGTTTTCCCCTCCTGTTAACATCTCACATTAGTATTGGGACACTCATCACAACTAATGAACCAGTATTGATGCATGATTAGTATTAACTAATGTCTTTACTTTATTAAAACCTTTCTTAGTTTTTACCTAATGCCCTTTTTGCATTCCAGGATCCCATCTAGGATATAACATGTCTAGTCATTATGTCTCTTTAAGTGCATCTAGACTGTG
This sequence comes from Proteles cristata cristata, assembly GCA_017311185.1. Classification (NCBI taxonomy): domain Eukaryota; kingdom Metazoa; phylum Chordata; class Mammalia; order Carnivora; family Hyaenidae; genus Proteles; species Proteles cristata. The sequence goes on from JAESUZ010004246.1 coordinate 1,199,072, forward strand.
ACAGCTTCCTAGACTTTCTTTGCTTTTGATGACCTTGACCGCTTTTGGAGGAAAACTGGTCAGGTATTTAGCAGAATGTCCTTCAGTATAAGTTTGCCTAATCTCTTTCCATGATTAGACTGGGCTTATGGGTTTTGGGAAGGAAAACCACAGAGATAAAGTGCTATTCTCATCAAATCGTTTCAAGAATAACTCCTATCAATGGGACTTTTCACTTATGATGTTCTGGGATTGATTTTTATGCCTCCAATTCATGTACTTCTCTCCAGATAGTTCCTTCTGAATTCTGGATCGACTTTCCACTTTTACGCCGCAAATTGCTCTGTGTATCTTCATGGCGACTGTTTTTTTAACATGATGAATGAATGCATCTATTATAAACTCAGTGTTTGGACAAGTTGAATCATTGCTAAAAAAAAGTGTTATCTACCTTAAACAATTATGCAGTTGATACAGATTATATAATCTTGTGGGTCTGAAAGTCTCTGTGTGACAGGAGCTGTTTTTTCTACCTGAGCCACTTGATTAGGACCTATAACGACTTCTTAGTTGTCATATGTGCTCGTCAGTCCTTAATAAACTGACACAATCCTATTTCAGACAAAGCTGTCCTGAGACTAAAAGAGTTACCTGAATTTTCTTTATTAAAAAGTCTGAACCCATTTTCATTGGATTCTAACATGCCAATGTTGACTCAAAACCTGTATACGAGTGACAGTGGCTTCCTGTGAAATGTACTTGTGAAGTAGCAGTTCTCAAAGTTGGCCTCACATCAGTTGTAATCAGTTGGGAGCTTTTCTCATCCTGATGCTGGGCCATACACTCAGAGATTTTTCATTTAATTGTTCCAAGGTGTGGCCTGAGCGCCCCCAAACCAGTCAGGTCACTGGTTTTAAATCACTGTTTTAAACAATTGCTCCTCAACCTTGACCTCTATTAGAATGACCTAGGGAGCTTTTGCTGAGACCCTCTGGGAGAAATGCCCAGACTACTGTGCTTTTTATCATCTCCTTGGGTGATTCAACAACTAGCCAGGATGGAGAAACACTGATTTAGAGCCTCCACCCCCTCACCCCAATGTTTTCTTAAATTTCTCTTCCTCTTTATATTGGGGAAATTGTTTGTAGCTACTGTGCAAGTTCTTCTGTTCTCAAAAGCTTGGGATTAACATGACTCCCCATTTCATGGACAAGAACACCAGGCACAAAATGTTGCACTTTGAGTCTATGCCAGAGTCAGGACAACAACCCACTTCTGCTTAGCAGCGTTTAGTTAGTCAAACTATGTGTCAGGCCAGCCAAAGGAGAAGGGTACAAGGAATCCCTGTCTTTCGTACCACAAAAGACTGCAATTATCAAACCAATTGAATGAATGTGGAAGTGCTTACAAGTCACCTGTATCACTGAAAAGAAAGCTGAAAAAGGTCCAGGTGTCTGTATACTCCCATCCTTGACGTACATGGTTTTGTGGTATCCCAGGAGGCCTTTATGTATTGCCTACTATAACACTTTCTAGAAGATGGAATGTGAATTATCCTTTGCTAGAGCTCACTGTCGTGAACTTTTTCTGCCTTACTGGCAAATGTGAGATAAAGTGCAGACCCCTACACACACACACACACACACACACACACACACACCTACTGCCGTTTGTTTTTCTGTCTTGACACAAATGAGAATAAAAATGCCCGTAGCCAAGATCTCATGGGACGCTGTCCTGTGTCAGCTTTGAGTTTGTCAAACTATTAAACTATTAAGCCGGAGTTTTCCCTGTCATTATTTCATCTGATTATTTTTAATTAAAACTCCACGCGTGCTAATGCCCCTCTTGCTTCGGTATTTACAAGTTTCAAATATTTGCAGACTGTTATCAGACAGCTCCTCGTCAGACTGCATATTTCATTTCCCTCATCATCATTCGGAGGTTAGGCTTTCTGTGCCAGAATCCGTTTTTGGTCTTACGGGTTGTCATTTTTTGAACAGGTTCTCCTTCTGTGGCCTCACTCTTACCTCTCTTCCTTTCTTGGTGATGCCTCCCGCATTCACTGCTTTTGGTTAATTTCATTTTTACCGAGGAAATTCAATTACCGCTGGCCTTACATCTTGTTCATGAGTTTCCTGTCCCCTGTCCGACTCTGAATTTATTTTGATCGTACCTAGTTGACTCTGCTTCTACTTCTGTATGTGCTTTTCTCACTTTTTAAAATAATGTCCAAGTCCGTTGCCATGTTGTACCCTGTCTCACAACTAATCATATGTTTTGTAGGAGTGAAAACACCAAATGACGACTTTACAATGATTCCATTTTGTTCACTTTCAGTCTTAATTGTACTCTGTCGTTTATAAGCTGATTAAAAAGCATCCTAAGAAGGAAGTGTGTGAAAAATTCCTGTGCTCAGGGTGCTCATCTGATTCGTAGGACTCTTTTGAAACCCTGTTGTTACTAAGAGTAGAAATGCTGGTGCCTCTCTCGTCTTCTGAGAAAGACCATCTGGACCCCTCCAGCTCTTTCTCCGCGTCGATGTGCTTCGCACTATTACTGCTAATTATCATCCCAGCTTCAGGCTGACCCATGTTTCTTTGCTCCCGGTACAGTTTAAACACTGATATACCATGGTCAGTCCTCTTAACATTTCTACAGTATTGTTCCCTTTCCTCTCATTGAGTACCCTCACGTGGCCCCTAAATCGTGGCCATTTTTACTTCTCCCTGAACACCTACGATGCTCTTTTAATTCATAAACCCTTTCCTGTACTTCTCCTGGTGTAAGAAGCGCACGGCACTTATGTGACTTTGCAGTCAGGTACACCTGGGGACACGTGAGGCAAGTTATATCACCACAGGGAAATCATTTAGCCACTCTGAGCTAAAAAGGCCTCTTTACCTGTTAAATAGAAACCATGATACATACTCATTGAGTTGCTGTAGCCATTAAATGAGATGATGAACTTGGGAGTTGTTAGCAGGGTGTTGTGGGGACTCTGTACGGGGCCCCCAGGGTTCCCCCTCTCAGTCTTCTCACTAAAGCCCTCACCCGTTGCTCACCTCCCTTAGGGCTGGGCCTTGTTTTTCCTCCAGCCCCTTCCAGCTTCTCTTTGATCTCAAGGCCTGTGGTTGCTTTTAGCACTCTAACATCTGGGGGCACCTGGGTGGCTCAGTCGGGTGGACGTCTGACTTCAGCTCAGGTCATGATCTCGCTAGCTTGGAGCCTGGACCTTTTTCAGATTCTGTGTCTCCCTTTCTCTGCTCTTCCTCTGCTCATGCTCGGTCTCTGACTCTCAAAAATGAATAGACATTTAAAAAAAATTTTTAATAAAACTCTAACATCTGTGCTCCTGAATCATTTCTAGTAAGTCATGGCCCTCAGTCCACAGAGTCCCCCGGTGTTTCAGAGGTCATGGGAATGCGTCTGAGAATGGACCTGCCTCTGAAAGTCACCTCTGTCTACAAGTGCCCATCTGAGAAGCCAGAGTTGAATCTCAAAAGCATACCCTTTTTTCCTTCAAAACTATTAAAAGAGGACTCAGTTATTCTGTAAAGGCAGAACCAGAAACAGTTCCCTTCTTGTCAATCAGCTGGTCATCTGCAGAGTTCATGGTCCCATCCTGCTTACCGATTAGGCAGCAGTACCCAACGTCCCTCAGCTAAGAGGTGATTATCAATTGTGAAGCTATAGAAGGCCAGTGCTGTGGGCATTTCAGTGTAATTATGGAGCTCTAAGTATCTCTCCATAAAGAATTATGTGGCTGTTTCTTTGAAAATGCCAACTTTTGTATCCATAAGGGAAATATTTTATTAAAATATGATAATGTCATGGAGGCTTAAGTACGGTGGCTGGGAGCTCCCAGCTGAATGATTGTATCTTCAAACAAAACTGTAAAATGGAAGCAGGAAGAAGGAATAACACTGAAAATCTTTGGGAAAAGGGGGGAGGATGGAAGAAGTTGGACAACAAAGAGAGGGCTCCAAAATGGCCTCCCGAAAGGACAGAGCGAGACTGAGAAGGAAAGAGTGGGAACTCAGGATTACCTGAACCCACACCTGAGCTGAGGCGAGGAGCAGCTGCGAGTACAGCAGGGCTGGAGCAAAAAATGATCCAAAGGGGACTGATTTGGCTGCCAAATAGAAAACCTCTTATAATGAGAATCGAGTGAAAGATTGTACCTGAAGGCACTGATTGCACTATTCAATCTGAGCTCTTATCTAGAAAAATCCTGAGATACTTGGGTGCTTTAAAACTTGAGATAAGCCCACTAACCATGACTTAATGAACTCCTCACTAGGAAAAGAGTATGTCTCTTAATTTCTTCACCCTTGAAACTGAGTTTAGGTTTGCTGCAACGTCAGGGGGCGGGGGGAAGGGGATAGGAGAGACGAATCCTGACAGGAAAAACAAAGAGAGTAGACGACTGGCCCAGATTTAATGGAAGAAATCACCATCTGTGGAGACTGAATTTAGAAAAATGTTCTAAATGTAAACTGGATATGCTTTTTCAGACAGCGTACTTATTAATCGCTGGTGCATACGGACCCTTTCCAGACCACCACCCCCTGTAAAGTGTAGCAACCAGGCGCTGTGTGCTAATTGTGTGTGCATGCGACAGTCCCGAAGGGCGCCACGCTAACAATAATGGACTCAATATTTCGATTGCATTTCATACTTTCGAAGTCCTTTGTAATCATTAATTCTCAATCCCTTATCCCTGCCTCAAGCTGTAGTTGACAGGCCAGCCTTCATTCTCTCAGTTTTACAAAGCATGATCATGAAAAAGAAGTTTGACCATTGGCCAAGGTCAAAATGGGACAGCAACAAAATCTAGACTGAAACCTGACTGTTGTCAGAGTGCAAACCACAGTGCCTAGAAAAGCAACAATCACCTGTGCCTGGTGTGCCTCAGACCACCAAGCCAGCGTGCCTCTGTTTCCCCACAGACATAGTTTCTTCTTCAGCTGTCTCCCCAAATTGCAGTAAGATGGATGTGATGCTCTGTCTCTGGTGTGAATGGCATTGAGTGTGCTTTAAAAGCACACCCCCATTTGCTTGGGGACAAATGATCTTGACATTTCACCCATTTTAAGAAGCTGAAGCTTAAAAGCTGTGCTCCTCCCCCTACCCCCAACTAGGATCTGTTTTGGAACCAAATTTTGCAGTCGTGTATTTAGGGAAAGGTTCCCTTTTACTTTATTGTCCTATATTCAATACTATAGTTTATATCCAGTATTAGAAATCATACAAGAAAAATGTAAGAGACCCCTTTCTTCACAGGAAATAAAGGTACATGTCAGGTGCAGGTCTCCAAGGCACAGTGTTGTTTATTAATAGCAGTTAATTCTGTGTACTAGCAACTTTGAGCTCTGGCCATTGAATCCTGGGTGGGTTTGACTGTGGTCCTTAACTAACAACTTAATCCAATTTTTATGAAAGGGAGCATAATGAGGACTTTTCTGTAAGACTGATGAAAACCCCAAGTGTCCTTCCAGAAACCAAGAATATCTGATCAGATCCTTCAAGGAAGCAAAAATCCTGTAAATGTCAGAAAGATGTCACATGCCGGAAAACCCCTTTGGTCAAATTCATCTAAAGAAGGCACTATTTGTAGGTGACTTTTCAGCAAGTCTGTCAAAAGCTTCTTGCTACAGATAAAAATTCAATAACCTTTCACTGTGGATGTGCCACAATTATCACTCATTTAAAAACAGTCCCTCTAATAGAGTGTTTTATCATGCTGGACAGTCTCTGCATTGTTCATTATTTGGTGTTTGCTAAGCTGATGGCTCTTCCACGGTGCTTTTCTTATCTCTCCTTCTTCAGAATTGGATTTTATATTTCCAAACCAGTCAGATATGACAAGTCATTTTCCTCCCTCTTGTCTTTCAAGAAACGCAAACTTGATTTCCTTTTTTTTTTTTTTTTTTTTTTTGACAATCGCCACTTAAAGATTAAAGTTATTGGAAATGTCTGTATTAACTAGCGTTGGGACATTGTCGTGGAAGACTGCTGATTTTAATTGCAATTGAGGGCTTCCGCTTGTTTTTTATTCTTTTTATTTTCCAATACGTGTGTGTTCTGGGTCTCTTCGGAGCCTCGTTCTTCTAAAATACACAGCGTGTGGCAAAGATGAGGCACTATGAAGCCTGATGTTGTTAGAAGACAAGACGAGGTATTATCGGAATTATTATATTATAGAACCTCAATAAAGGTGATGATAAGCTATGTAAGTGGGGCCTAGTATACAAAGATTGTCTTTACGGGAGAAACTTCCTGAAAGGAAAATGATCAAGTCATTAGCCTAATACCTGGGGAAGAAGGGCCAGTTCAAACAATATCGCTTTCTATATGTAGCTCATTATTGAGACTCGTAACATTCTAAGTCTGAAAAAAATTCAGTTCTCTGTGGTTCTTAGTGAATTCTTTTTAAAAGAAGCGCACACTTTCTCCAGGCTTTGGAACTGATCTGTAACACACAGTTTTCGGTGTTTACCTTTTAATCCAGGCTTTGTCTTGGACACTCTCCTGTACTAACGCTATTTTCTAAAGAAGACTGCGACTCTTCTCTTTATAGTGAGGAATCCCTGGGACATTGAGGTGAGGCAGCCTGAACAAAGGATCAGAATACGGTGGCCACATATCCTCTTCCTTCATTGGAAACTCTATGGGTCCACTGACCTGTCCATTTCCTCCAAGAAGAGTCTCTCGGCCAATTTTTACGGCAATATAGAACGTCACTGAAGAACTGTGATGACAATTGGCCTCTTATGATACAGTCTTTAAATAGTGATAACAGAATACGGAGAAAGTGCAGACAGAAATTCTTACCACAATATCAATTTTACTATTTGTGGGTTATGATTGTAAGCGTCAACAGAAATAGCATCAGAGTCTTTCTTCGTCCAGGAATTATAAAGGCCATCCTTCAGGGTTGGCTTTATGAAGAAAAATATTTGCTCAAACTTTACCCAGAAAGCGGAGATGTTCAGAACTTCTGTCATGTCTGCTTCTAAAAGAGGGAGTGTGAGGAAAACTCCTTCGTGTTATTTGTTTAAAGGTACTACAGCCCAATTACCACATTTGCTCAAGCCAGCAGCCTTGGGGCTTTTCACAGAAATCTTGGAAGTGTGCTAGAGAAACGCCCCCACAGAAGACTCTTGCATATGCTGCTGTGTCTGCCTTGCTTCAGAGCATGGGTCACTGGGGGACAGATGGCTGCCCCACGCACCCCCAGTAGCCAGAAACTCCTCCAACGGACAAGTAGGGAGAGGTGCTTTTCTTCAACACGGTACCCAGCCCTTCTCTCTCCTGACGCAGCCCTACCCATGGAACACTGAGCAAAACCTACATCTAATGTTATATTCCTGCCTTATTTCTGTTCTCCAGCACCAGCGTAACCCAGTAGACAAGCATAGGCTTGGCCTGGGACAGGGCACTTTTAATGTCATCCATGCAGTTGTCTGTATTATACATTTCTCATAGGATCAACTCAATATATACCGATATCTGACCTACTGCCCAGCAGTGATCTCTTGGTAAAAAGCGGGTTTTTGTCCTGCTGCTGCTGCTTCTCTTTAAAGCCTGTTTCCCCATTCTTAGTCATCTTGAGAGTATTTTATTTCTGACTCTTCCATTTTGCTGCCAGTATTTGCCCATAGTGGGACCCCATGTGAAATGCCCAGGCCTCGGTCCGGTTGTCTCCGGGTTCCCCTGTCCTCCCTGTGAATAGCTGCGCCATTCTGCCTAATCGTTTAATTTCACTGCCAAGGGACCTGTGATGTGTTGCACTTTGAAATGAGACCTTCAGCATTTAGGTTTCACGGCCTCCCAAAAGTCACATGTTCATGGAACTCGGGCATAGGATAAGGGCGTATTTATTCAGGGTCACGGTGAGTAAAACTTCAGGTTAAACCTCAGCTCTCAGTAAGTGACTTCTCTGTAAGCGTGCAGATGAGTGTGTCGAGGGGCGTGGAAATGAAGAGCCGGCCACAGGGTGTTTTGAGGAAAAACAGGAACAAAAATGACAGACTGTCCAGCCCCAGAGCCCTTTAAGCTTTAAGGACTTCTGTGCTCAGCTGCATTCTCTGTCTCGTTAAACTTAACAACATGTTTCAGTGAGTTGATTGTTCATATGGGGTTTTTATAAGACATCAGTTAGACATCTTATAAATTGTTTTATTTTTTATTTTTTAATATTATTTATTCATTTTGAGAGAGAAAGTGCAAACAGGGAAGGGACAGAGAAAGGAAGAGACAGAATTCATGCTGGCAGCGCAGAGTCGGATATGGTCCCCAGCCCATGAATGGTGAGATCATGACCAGAGCCGAGATCAAAAGTAGGACACCTAACCAACTGATACACCCAAGCGCCCCTAAACTGTTTGTTTTTTTTTTTTTAACTTTGGGACTGCAAACAATCTTTTTCTCAAATGTTTATTTATTTTTGAGAAAGAGAGAGAGAGAGCAAGGGAGGGGCGAGAGAGGGAGAAAAAGATCTGAAGCAGGCTTCACACTGACAGCAGAGATCCAAGAGATCAGGACCTGAGCCAAAGTCAGATGCTTAACTGACTGAGCTACTCAAGTGCCCCTAAATTGTTTTATTTCTAAAAAGCAGAAAAAGTATAGACTGTTAGATGTCTGAATAGTCCTGAATATCCCTAGAAAGGAGTACTGGATACTGGCACTTCATCGATGCCATATATAGAGGAATTTTTTAAATAAATAAACAAATATATGCATTAATTTAAAACATCTACCATAACTTTAAAGTACTACATTTTTATTAACTGTAGTCTTTGTTCCTCAGTAAAATGCTGATGGCAAAGTATAGTTTAGTCTAAAAGAATAAGGAGTCCAAGCCATTCTGCTCTTTAGATTATGAAATTAAGAGTCTTGAGTGTTAATATGGTATTTTCTGTGTCTGCTATCTGGATATCTGATTATTTGTTGATTTTCTTAGTCTACCAGTCTCTTACTAAGCATCACTTAAGGTTTCACATGCATCCTGAAGTGACAAGAAGGCTTCATTATCACATAGCTTCTTTTAGTTTCCACAGAACCATTTGAAACATCTAAACAGTTGAAAAGTGCATCCCAGTAATATACTGAGAAACGAGAATAGTGAAAATAGCTATCTAGCTTGAATTCATTAGGGGTCAATTACCCATGTTGCAATTCACTTAATTTCCCACTTTCCACACTGAATTAGTTATGTGAATTAGTTAACCACCCGGCCACCACTACCACATCAGCTAGCACTAACACTGCCTTCCCCCGTCAGCGCTCCACACTGGCTTAGGTTGTAAACCAAAGCACCAGGTGGAAAAACCGCAGCCAACCTGGGTTGCCGCACAGGACCTGGGGAGTTCTTGTGCTGCTGCAGAGGTGAGCGAGGCCAGTATAATTACCAGTATCAATAATAGAACCAGGTCAGCTGTGCTTGAACACAGCAGGTACTCAGTAAATATTTCATCAAATTAAATTAAATTAACAAAGTGCTTGCAATAAGAGCTGAAATCTGCTACCTTTCCATTTGCTGAACCAGCTGGTGAAACGGCGTCTACAAATGAGCCAACCCTTTTTTCGTATTTCCGTGAGTGCTACTTCTCCCTTTCTTCTTCCCTCTCATCGCAAGCTCCGATACTAACAACTACCTTATAGAGCATGGGAAGGTTCCCTTCAAGTCCTCTATTTATCTCCATTAAGAATTTCTCCTAAGATTAAACAGTATAATTACCTTTGGATTTTCACAGTATTTTTAGCCTCCCATGTCCTTATTTAAAGCAATATGTTTAATTACATACCTATTTTATCCCTTGCTAAATGTGGATTTTACTTACTGAAAATGTTCCTTCTGACCTTCTACTTTGACTTGTAGACTGACTTCTACTTTGACTACTTCCTTTCCTCAATCCTTCCCTTGGTGCCGGTTTGGGCCCAGATAGTCAGTCACCAACTAACGAGTGTGTTGTGGTCCAAAAGTTCTTTTCTAAAACTTTGAATCATTTCCTCCAGAGAAACATTGTTCTTTCTGGCTATGGGATATGCAACATGATATTTAACTTCTAGAAGTCTCAATTTTTTCACCTATAAATGAGGTATAATAATAATGCCTCTTTTTGATAGTTGCTCTGAAAGTCCACTGATTTTACTTCCTAAATATGTCTATATCTGTCATTTCTTCTTCATCCCTCCTGTCGCTACCCTAACTTACACCTTCATTGTTTCTCACCGGAATCATCTCAGTAGCCTCCTACGGATTAGCCTGCCTCCACTTTTCTTCTCCTCTTCTGATACAACTGCCGTACAGCTTGTTACTGAGGCTTCTCATCCTGTGGCCAAGGTCCGAGATCCTTAATATGACCTAGAATGTTCTTCACAATCTATATGTGTGGGATTTGGGGTTTTTTTTTTTCAACATTTATTTATTTATTTATTTATAATTTTTTTTAAATGTTTTTATTTTATTTCTAGGAGACAGAGAGAGACAGCGTGAGCAGGGGAGGGTCAGAGAGAGAGGAGTCACAGACTGAAATAGGCTCCAGGCTCTGAGCTGGCAGTCAGCACAGAGCCCGACGCGGGGCTCGAACCCACGAACCGTGAGATCATGACCTAAGCGAAAGTTGGACGCTTAACCAACTAAGCCACCCAGGCGCCCCAACATTTATTTATTTTTGAGAGCGAGCATCAGCAGGGGAGGGGCAGACAGAGAGGGAGACACAAAATCCAAAGCAGGCTACAAACTCTGAGTTGTCAGCACTGAGCCCGATGTGGGGCTCAGACCCACAGACTGTGAGATCATGAGCCGAAGTTGGATGCTTAACTAACTGACCGAGCGACCCAGGCGCCCCTCTATATTTCTATTTTTAAGGGCACTGAACTGCCCTTCATTCTCCTACAATGCCATACCATCCGTCACCCCTTTACCTTTATTCAAGCTGTCTCTTCTGACCCTAATGCCCATTCTCCTACCTTTTCTCATTCTCCTTCACCCGTTCCTCCTTTAAAATTTAATTGGGGTGCCTGGGTGGCTTAGTCGGTTAAGCGTCCGGCTTTCGCTTAGGTCATGATCTCGTGGTTCGTGGGTTCGAGCCCCGCGTCGGGCTCTGTGCTGACTGCCAGCTCAGAGCCTGGAGCCTGTTTCAGTCTGTGACTCCCTCTCTCTCTGGCCCTCCCCTCCTCACGCTGTCTCTCTCTCTCTCTCTCTCCTAGAAATAAATAAAACATTAAAAAAAAAATTTTTTTTTAATTTAACTTAAGCATCCCCACTTCCAAGAAACTGCTTTGGACCCTTTCAGGCTGAAGTAAGTAACCTTCATCTGAACTCTATAATATACCCAAATGCTATCTCTAACATTTTACATATTATAGTGTGCCTTTTATCTCTTTCTATATCTGCCTTGCCAACCAGATTGTAACCACTTGGAAAGTACGCACTTGGTCTCTTTCTTGTTTACACCAAGTAATATGGTACCTAGTACATAGAAGGGGCTGAAAAAATGTGGACTGTATAAATTTGCATAAATGGACAATTGACCCTTACCTCCATTAATATTATTTTTCCAGTGGGGAAATAGATACCTCTGTCTAGATGATTCCAGGAACACAGCCCCCTATGCAGCAGTCTCAGAGAGAATGTTCCTTCCCACCTACTACTCCTACAACCCTACCTCCCTAGCTGTATTTCTAACAACTGTTACTTACCATGAGAGGACATCTGAAATAATAATGTGATATGGACAATAGTTAATGCTGTAGTATAAACAGGAATAGCCTCTCTTCACTAGGGCAAGTTCTGGCATAGACCTAGCAAACATTTTTGAAAGCCAGTGAAGAAAGCCTGTCTGAAGTTGGGCTAAAGGAGAAGCTACAGGCCAAGTCAATCCTCCTCAAAAAACAAGCCTATATTCACTCCAGTCGATTCATAAGTTGTTGATTTAGGTCCCCCAATTTTTTTGCCATAGAGCAGTGGTTTCCGTAAAGTTCAGAGAGGTCCGGAGCCAGCATAGCCCTATGCTTTCTACTTTCTACTTTCGCCAGAGCACCTTCTGGACTTCGTGCCAGTGGCTGGAGATTAGTGTTGACCTCAATGCATAGTCTTGGCTGCGAATCCTTCATGTCCAGAAAGTCAAAGTCTGTGAAGAACCAATAAAAGCTACCACCTCCATCTTTTATGTTGTTCCTAGAAGATTTCTTCTCACAACATTGAGATAGGAAGGAACAGTGGTCACCTGTGATGCCTGAAGCCTACCTGTTTCTCACATAACATATTGCTTTGATACACCCAGGCACATAGTTTGCCAAGAGAAACACTGGCATAGAATTTGGGAGGGATATGGGTCACTTGGGTGGCCCAGTCACTAAGTGTCTGACTCTTGGTATTGGCTCAGATCATGATCTCAGGATTCATGGGATGGAGCCCTGCAAGGGGCTCTGTGCCAACAACATGGAGCCTGCTTGGAATTCTCTCTGCTCCTCCCACATGCACACACTCTCACTCTCTCTCTCACAAGATAAATACACATTAAAAAAAAAAAAAAGAATTCAGGAGGGATATTCAGCAAATGGGACAGATCTATAGATTGGGAGAAGTAGAAGAACACCATTTTGAGTAAAATACACCCAGGTCCAACCACATGATAATATAACCATAAAGTTAATAAGAGTCAGCAATTATCACTTAGTATGAACCTTAAATAATTGTAAAAAAAAAAAATGCGATGGGTGAACACACACTTTTATCCGTGCTTCCTCTATTAACCCCTCTGAAATGAGACAAAAGGGAATTTTAAAAGTATAAATCCACAGAAACAAAGACTACAGGAGTAGAGAAAAATCCAAGAAAGCTAATATCTGAACTAATAGCGGGTACATCAAAAAGCTATCCAACCTACATTAAAAAAGAAAAAGAGAAAAGAAAAAAACAGCATAGCTAACTCCTCTGAAAGAGGGTGGGGCTCCAAACAGGACGACTTGTTGAAAACTGTTTGTGAGACATTAACTCTCAGATTTTCTCCCATACTTCCCGTAGCAGTCGCTTTGCTCCTATGAAATCATAACAGAGCGCTGGAGTTTTGTTCTCTAAAAATGGTAAAACAGGGGCACCTGGGTGGCTCAGTAGGTTAGGCGTCTGACTTTGCCTCAGGTCATGATCTCGTACTTCCTGAGTTTGAGCCCCACGCCTGGCTCTGTGCTGACAGCTCAGAGCCTGGAGCCTGGAGCCTGCTTCAGATTCTATGTCTCCCTCTCTCTCTCTGCCCCTTGCCCACTCATACTCTGTCTCTCTGTCTTTCTCAAAAATAAACATTTTTTTTTAATGGTAAAACAGAGATTCCTTGGACTGCAGACAGAAGTCACAGTTGAGTGTGGGGCAACCATACTGAAATTAGGGCAGCTAAATCAGAGTTCACATAAATGACAGTTGAGACCTGCCTTCCTTCCCTGATTGACTGGCAACCAGGTCTATGGCTTCAGATAAGACACTGAAAAGTCTTTGAAGAATCTGAACAGCCCAAGAGAAGAAAAACAAAGACACTGACATCTGTGGCTCCCCAGTAAAGGAGACCAAGCAGAGCAGACCACCTGCCATGATGACCACAGTCTACAGGCTCCGTCTCCACAGACACAGACTGGAGTCAGCCCCACTTCAGTGTGATCACACAGCCAGGGACAGTAGACATTTGAAGAAGCCAGATAATATGAAACACAGAGACCAAATAAACAGAAACATGACTCAGAGGAAACAAGGACTAACCCAGAAAAAAAAAAGCACTTTAAAAACACCACTTGTACTTAATATCTCTAGAAGAAGAAGGAAGAGAAGCTACTGCATCCATGATAAGAATAGTATCGTATATGAAAGGAACATTCAAAGAACAGAAAATAAAAATAAACGAAAATTAAAATCTCAAACCAGAAGAAAAGTTAGAAGATAGAGTTGAAGAAATCTCAAAAAAAAAAAAAAAAGAGAGAGGTCATAAAGACAAATAGAAACTAGGCAAACAAAAATAAAAAGGATCTGAGGAGCAATCTACATGTCCAGTAACTGAAAAATGGGGCCAAAGAGAAAAGAGAGAAATAAAGGAAAGAGAAACATCAGAGGAAAATGAAGAAAACCTCCCAAAGCAAAAAAATACATCGATTTTCAAATTGGAAGAGACCAGAGCACCCAGCATAAGGGATGAAAACAGAGCTAGATTCTTCCTACCAAAGCAGTCATTACAAAAGTGCAGAACCCTCAGGATGAAGAGAAAACCCTACACTGTCCAGGAAAAACAAGAAGGGAGGAGGAGAATTGGTAATAGAAAAAAACCAAGAAGCCAGAAAGCATTGACTCCTTAGAAATAACACTGGAAGCTGGAAGACAGTAGAAAAATAATACCTTTTAGATTCTAAGAAAAAAACGATTTCCAACCCAGAATCATATACCTAACCAAACTGTCAGTGCAGTTTGAAGGAAAGACAAAAACATTTCAGGTATATCTTAGATCTCAAAAACCATATTTTCCATGTAGGCTTCTTTGAAATCTACCAAACTGAAAGAATTGACATAAAAATAGGAAGGCGTGGTAAAAAGAAATGGAGATCATAACACAGAGAAAGACCCCCAAAATGGTAGTGACAGGAGATCCCAAAAGGTCATCAATGCACCAGGCATAGGGGATAACTGGCTCAGAGATGACAGAGTCCCAAGGTCTGTGCAGGAAGCTGACGCTGAGAGAATCCTCAGTATGTTTGAACTCATGGAGAGAAGAAGTGTTCAGTCAGGGAAGTGTTTGAGGTTGAATGATCCCCAAGTACATAAAAACTAAGCAAATAAATAATAAGGCCGTTATTAGCATCAGAGAAAACAAACCTGTGGTGCCAGGGCGGGGAGAGACTAGGGAATACCACATGGCCTTAGATGTCAGTGGCACTTAGAGTAACGTAAACACCACATAGCGCTCTCACCAAAGTGAAGAGGCACTTGTAGTGAGAAAGCAATGGGAAGAGTGTGCATCAGTGGAGGGCGCTAAGTCTTCATCATGCCTAGTGGGAGGGCAATAAACGCCAAGAACTGGAAGTCAAAGAGTAGAGAAATGGGCAAGTTCATTAACTATAAAGGGTTAGGAACTGTGGAAATCAACTAAGAGAGTTAAAAGTGGTGCCCCTGGTGAAAAAGCTTATAAAAATGACTCTTTATGGACATCGTTAGCTTTGATTAAAATTAAAAAGTGAACTGAAAAGTGATTATGTAGCTGAAATCCTCCCTGGGTCTTTACTTTTAAGTTTATGATCAGTTGTAATGAATAATTACACTACTGCATGAAAATGTTAGGTAGACCCAGTCAACTAAGAGCTTGTTTTCCATAAAGATCCAGTCCATCTTCCTGAGATCCAGGAACTAGAGAAAAATGGACCCTCCAATGTCAGGTAGAATCTGGACTTTTATATATAGTTTCTCCTATGAAATTGATGGCAAGAGTAACTATTGTCTGCCCTCATTCTTCGTACTAACCACCAAACCCAGATCACACCAGAATAATTTATTTGCTTTTGTTTGGGTGAGATAATAAGAACTCTTCTATCTAATATTTAATAAGATCTCAGGTGGCCTCTCTGTATTCTGCCTTGCTTACGGACACACTGTCTTAATTGAGATGTTTTCCTATTTCATAAAGACTTCCAGATAGCTGCAACCAACAGAACGCCTAACACAAAATAGATAGAACTGGATTTTGTTTCTCAGCTGTTCAGATGTAATGAAATTTTTAAGCCTTTATATTAGATATACATGCATAATACACAGAAAACTTGGTAAAATAATCCAAGTATGTTTAATATTGGAGATATAACATTATCCCTCCATTATTAAAAATATAAGCAATTCACTATTATGCTGTTGCCACAAGCTATCAGAGTTTTTGAGACACATCTCCCTAGGAGTATAATGATCACACCAGAAGATTTAACTTTCCTTAAATCTCTACCAACAGATTAACTAGAAAGATTCTGTGCTGTTAAAATATTCTGGCCATTAACAGACAGATGTTTATGGATATATGATCAGAACTTGGAACCTACTTCATTATCATCAAAACATAAAGCTATTAGCAAAACATTTCACTGTAGAACTATAAGACTCACAGAGCTTCCAAGATTGACAGGACCTTAGTCACTAGTCAGCTCCAGTAATGAACGCTGCCATTTATTGAGGACTTAACTAGGCACACGACACCACATTGGTTTTAGAATATTCTCCCCAGTTGTTAGAATGCTGTGAGGGTAAGTGGTGGGCAGAATGTAGCCCCCAGAAGGCGTTGACATTTTAATCCCCAGAACCTGCAAAACTGTTCAGCAAAGAGGAATTAAAATTGCTACTCAGCTTAGTTTGTGGTAGGGACGTGATTCTGGGTGATCCAGGTTGGCCCAGTGCCACTACAGGGGTCCTTAAAAGTGGAAGGGGAACGGCGCCTGGGGGGCTCAGACAGTTAGGTGTCAGACTCTTGATCTCAGCTCAGGTCATGATCTCACGGTTCATGAGTTCAAGCCCCGCCTTGACCTGTGCGCTGATGGAACAGAGGCTGCTTGGGATTCCGTCTCTCGTCTCTGCTCCTCCTCCACTTGTGCTTGTTCTCTCTCAAAGTAAGGAAATAAGCTTGAAAAAAATGTTTTTTTAAGTGGAAGGGGAGACAGATGAGAGGTCAGGCGATGCTCTGTGAGGACCCGGCCCACCTTTGCTGGCTTTAAGGATGGAGGAAGGGGCCACTAGCCACAGAATGTGGATAGCTTCTAGAAGCTAGCACAGACCAGGAAATGAACTGACATCTCAATCTAACATCTAACATCTAGATCCGCTAACATCTGGAGCCTCTAACATCTCAATCTTAGCCCAATGATATCCGTGTCAGACTTCTAATCTCCAGAACTATTAAGATAATAAACTTGTGTTGTTTTAAACTACAACATCTGTAGTAATTTGTCAAAGCAGTAGTAGGAAACTAATACAAAAGCATTATCTCAATTTTTAGATAACAAAAGTCAGATTCAAAAGATGAAGGAACTTCTGTAAAATCATATAAGTACTAAGTGGCAAGGCCAGGAGTAGAACCCAGGACAGTGTGAGTCCCAGAGCTGAGTCTGACCTGCAATAAATAGCTGGCATTGATTGAACACCAGCCAAATTCTAAGGCAGTTCATAGACCAGAAAACCGAAAGCCAAATGTGTAGCTCTCCCAAGGTCACACATCAGTTTGGTGCCTCACGTGGGTCCAAAACCCTGGTTCCATCCAACCCTTCTCCAGGGCTTGTCTTGAAAAACGTACTTCATGTAGAAATACAAGTGGAAAGTCACATGGGGCAGAGATACTAAATAACAGCGCTGGAGAGAAAGGAATGCATTCGCTATCTACTTGTTAAGGCAGTTTGGTTTCCTGAGAAAGTTTACACCGACCCCAAATCCCCAAATCGTTTCCGTCACATATAACTGTGCTCCCAGGTAGCCAGCTGGTCTGTTTTTCAGTTGTTAACCCATTAGCATATCTTTCACCTTAGAGGAGGTGAAATGAGTTAAAAGCTTATCACCGAGGCTACACAGCTCTAGCCAGGGCAGAGACTCGCTGCCCTTCACCCTTTCGTTCCCTGGGACAGACTCTGGAGAAATAATCCAAGACCAAGACGCTTAAAGGGCTATGCTCTTATTTTCTGTCACTTTTATACACAATCTAAATCTTATCACACAAACAACACTTATCATGCAAGTGAAACAGATTTAAATTTAAGCAAAATTGAGTGTCACCACATGTACTTATGCCAGATCTATATAATTCTTCTGAGGTTTCTGGAAACATGAACCAAGCCATTTATGCTTCATAGGAACAGATTATATCATTTGAAATCCTCGATAAAAATGCAGTCTCATATTCTACAGATGGGTGTCATTTAATTAAAATATGTATTTAAAATGCAAAGGGCTACATTAATTCTTCACTGTGGCTGAGATTTTAATTGCACTTGAGTTAGGAAATTCTGAGTTAATGTTCCCCTGGCATCTCTCATCCAGCCTCTTAGAACAGATGTATTGTGATCTGAGAAGGATTTCAATATGTTTTCACATGCTGTCCATGTAGGGATGGCTCTGAGATGCTAGGGTAGCAAGCATTATAAAAACAAGGAGACGGCTCCCAAGGGAAGGAGCCCAGAAGCCCGTGGCTCTCTGCATTTGTACCTCATCTCCCTCCTCTAGATCAGCTATCCCAGAAAAGCTGGCATGGAGCTCCCATTTCTGGTGGGGGCCCGACTTCCATATTTAAAGAGCTCAGAACGTCGAAGAGCTCAGGCATTTAAAAAAAAAATCCAACTCCCTGAATGCCATTTAGCTTTAGAGGACATTTTAAGAGTGTACTGTGAGTGTTTAATAAATGCTAATTGATCAACAAGAAAACCATCAGCCTACTTAAGTACCATTGTGATACAGTAAACCACAACATACATTCCACAGTAGAGCACAGGAATTTTGAGCTCTTAGAAACTAAGAACCTAGTTGAAAAGAGTTCTTTTCAAACTAGAGAGTCCAGGGGGCCAAGAAATTCCAGACCTCAGGAGTGTTGTCTGACAAATAAGGCGAGGGGGTGAAAAAAAGGGACAAATAATAAATGTAAGCACCAAACTATGGGGTAATTACTGTCAAGGATTTGGGGGAACTGGTTTTATACTTAAATTATTAGAGCGGAATCCATGATACTAAAGCATCAGAGAGAGAGAACTCCCATGAAAAGGAAAGAAGAGAATGAAATTGACACCAAGCAGGAAACGTTATGTGTCCCTTCATTCATTCTGTTACTTCACTCATTCAACCTGCTCTGTGCTCAGGACTGAGATAGGCATGGCGATTCAGTGGTGAACAGAAGATACAAGGTCCAGGTCATTTGGGGTCTCACAGCCAAGCGGGGCCATTACTTAACGTGGGACTTGAATACAGACACACGGTCAAATCAATGCAGGAGCTTCTGTTTTGTATTTAACACAGTTATCTAGGAAATAGTGAAGATTATGGAGAAAACAAAAGGGTAGTTGACTTAAAGTGATGAATGTTAAGAATGTTAGTTTAGGGGCACCTGGATGGCTCAGTCAGTTAAGCATCCAACTTCAGCTCAGGTTCATGAGTTCTCACAGTTCATGAGTTCAAGCCCTGCGTCTGGCTCTGTGCTGACAGCTCAGAGCCTGGAAACTGCTTCAGATTCTGTGTCTCGTTGTCTCCCTCTCTCTCTCTGCCCCTACCCCTCTTGTGCTCTCTCTCTCAAAAATAAACATGAAAGAAAGAGAATGTTAGTTTAGAAGTAGCAATAGCCTGGGTGGCTTAGGCAGTTAACCATCCAACTCTTGACCTCAGCTCGGAATTCTCTCTACCTTTTTCTCTGCCCCTCCCCAACTTGTGCTTGCATACTGGCTCTCTCTCTCGCTCTCTCAAAATAAATAAACTTAAAAAAAAAAAGAAAAATAGCAATGTATATTTTAGGAGGTTTTTTTTTATTATGTACATAATATATCTTTTTAATTAAAATCTGCAAGGCTAATATGAGGTAATATATGAGAAGGAATTTCAAGTTCTTAGGAAAGCAGGCAGTATATAAATCTTAGAGAAAGAAAATAAATCCAAAGCCCTCTTTAAAAAATCAGCAGAAGAACCAGTCATGGAACTCAGACCTTCTGGCTCCTCATCTAGTTCTTTATGTTAGTACACAGTCTCCTTGATATGAGCTTTTCATTTTTTTAGTGCTTATTTAATTATTTTGAGAGAGAGCATGCATGCAGTGCACATGTGAGTGGGGGAGGGGCAGAGAGAGTGGAGAGAGAGAATCTCACGTAGACTCACCCCTATTGGCTCAGAGTGCAACGCGGGACTCTATCTTACTACCATGAGATCATGGCCTGAGCTGAATCCAACAGTGGACGCTTAACCAACTGAGCCACCCAGTCCCCTGTGAACTTTTTATATTAAAAAAGAAAGCCGCCTAAGTAGAAGAAACAGCTGTATTGTTCTCTCAGACCTTTACTCAGTTTTGCTGTATGCATACACACTTCACTGGTTCAGAATTGCCAACCACAGAGTGCACACTCACCACCAGAAGATTCCTAGGGCCTTCCCCAGACAGTCTTTTTAGAGAAATGTCTTCTAGTTGAAGAACTCACAGAGAGGCTGGTTAAAAGCTGAAAAGAGAGCCTCAACCCTAACCACATAGTCCTTCATGAACTACATAGCAGTTTTAAACCCAAAGAAATGAAACATGATTACGTGTCTCAGAGGCCCAGGCCTGACTTTCTAAGTCCACAAGGATAGATAAGGTTCTACCCCTTATGGATGGAGGAAACCTAATCATCAAGCTTAATGTGCAAAACTTGACTAGTAAAAGGTTGATTTCTCTTTATTGTTCTAGAAGACAAATAGGGCTTGAAAGCTGTTGGTTTTCTTAAATATTCCCAGCTTATATTTGGGCTCTTATATAAATCAGATCTATCTATCTACCTACCTATCTATTTATCTATCAAATCTTATGGAAGACTGTTTTGCCTCTTTTTTCTTTCATTTTTATAGGGAAGGAGGGAAGAAGAGGCTAATTTTCTTCAAGCAGAAAGTGTGTAGAAACTAATTGAAAACAAACTTCTTTTAAAGGAGTTACTGCCTCCTTAAAAGTGCTGATTTCCATGTGAAATTTATGCCTTCTTGCAGAGGCGGAGAGGAGTACCCCAGGCAGTTCTAAGGGCTCAATTCATTACTGGGTAGTGTACACACGCCATGAAGGACACTAATTCACAAAATGAAAAACTAATAGAGTGTTTAGCTGGCTCTGTATCACCAGCAGTACATCATTAGTGTTCACTGAGCTGATGGGGGAAGTAGTCAGATGAGTTCACATCCCTCTCTGAGCTTTGTTGGGCATCCCTTCTCTCATCATTGAAATGAGCAGTCCAGGTACCAAAGAAGTTACTCCATCCATTTTTTATTGGCTTCCCTTCCCCTCTCCTGGTACATCTGCAGCAGAAGCCCTCTAGCACTATACATCTGTAACTCACACTATAGTCACCCTTTGGTTAATCCCCACAGCCACGTCCCACCCTTCTCTACATAAATAGATAATGTATAACATAATAATAATAATAATAATAATAATAATAATAATAATAATAAAGCTAGCATCTTTATTCCCATTTTACATATAGAAAAACTGAAGCATGGAAAGTATGATCTAGGCTGAGCAAGTGACAGAGCTGAGACATTGATCTGGGAGCCACGTTACTTTTTATTAAACTGAAAAGACATTTTACTCTGCTCCTCTAGGTTTTTCCTTCATACATTCTGTACTTGACATTCCTTCAACACTCCTCATTGTAGACCATCCACTCTGTTGATGATTTCTACTTTCTCATGTGACAGTTTTTACCAGCTGTCCGCGTGAAGTGCTTTATTTGTTTCTCTCTAAAAATCTGTTTGGGCGATTCATGGGTGGGCTTCCTGTTTTCTCGATTAGAAAGCCCTTTACTCCTCTTCCTTATCACTGAAGTTGCTTCCTTATCTAATAAAACAGATATGACACTTTAGCAAACTTTCAAATACCAGACTTGCCTCATTCAGTTCAAAGCACGTTTGAAAGCACACTGTGGTAGGATGTGCAGAGGGAGCATTGTTTACATGTCTTCATGTTTAAATAAAGCATTTCAGGTGAGTAGAGATTCCACAGTCTGTATTATTAGGGGAAATTGGGGGTAATTTTCTGTGTTATGGATTCTTTGAGTTGCAGAGAATGAACAAGTGCTGCAAATGGTACTAGAAAAGGCAATTTGGCTTTTCTCTCTTTCTGCTTTTGTCCTCTGACTGTCCTGTTCTATTCTTCTGCTTGGCCAGCTGGTTCCCTCTCCACTCGCCTTCTCCAGTAGGCATCCCCTACTGAGGAGACAAAAGACACATGGTCAATCAGCTGGAGAGCCACAGTGGTAATAGGCACAGGTAGGAATTCATAAATCATGTGTTTCATTGAATTTCTCCAATAGAAAATAAACTGGATCAGTGAAGCACTATCTCACAGGGCCATCAGAGAAACTACTCATTCAGTAAATATTTGTGGATCAACTTAGCTTCACAACTAACACAGTACCGGCTCTGTGCTAGGCCTCAGGGACATGAGTAAATAAGACCCAGCTTCTTCCTGCAGAAGATTTATAGGTCGTGGAAAAGACAGGCATGAAAGTAACTGCACCATATTGTGATTGGGCAACCATGGAGTAAACACAACATGCAGTGGAAATATAGGAAGCACATTTTTAAAGAATATAAGTATCAGAGAAGGCTTTCTGGAGAAGGGAGCAGCTGATCTGGGTCTTAAAGGATGAGTAGTAATTAACCAGTCAAAGAGAGGATAGGAGGGCATTTTATGGAGGAGAAACCAAAAGAGGGAAGGGGAGGGAAGGAGAAAAAGCTATGAAGTGAAAGAAAATAGAGTGAGTTCAAGGTCATTCATGTGTTCAGTGGGGCTGGAACATAAGGTTCGCCGTAAGGGAGCAGCAAGCAATGAACCTGGAGATGTGGGCATGGACCAGTTAAGATGTTATTTGAAAGGTAATGCCAAGCTACTGAAAGATTTTAGGCATAAGAGAAACATGATCACATGGTGATTTGAAGGGACTCCTTCAGCAAGACTATACAGGGGAATAAATTGGAGAGGAATGATTCTTGAGATTAAGAGATTAGTTAGAAACCTACTACGCTGACATGGGTGATGAATGCTGGAGGAATGCACCAAGATGGAGGCGGGGGTGGGGGAGTGGGGATGGATTCTGAGATATTAAGGAAGAATGATTAGCAGACATTCAGCAGACATTCATCGCTAATTCAACATCGGAAGGACAGGATACAGACATCACAGGCCTTTCCAGATTCCTCGTCTGTGCAACTGGTGGACTGTGACTGTGCCAGGCCCTGTGCTGGGGGATAAGGAATTAGCTCTGCCAATAGAGCCATATGCTGAAGTGACACTCATTTAAATGAAACAGTACCTGCACATCACAGATGTGTGGTACAGCTTGAACATAAATACAAGCAAATAAAGGAAACTACCCAAGGAAACTAGTTGAACTAGAACGTTCTCATAAAAAAAAATTATCCTTAGGATATATACTAAACTGACTGATTACCAGAAATTTCTTTCCTTATAGAGACATTTCTCTTCACGGTATTTGATCCCTAATACATAAATCTAACTTTAAATATAAGTCTAGAAGTAGCAAAATGGACTCATTCAAATGTCATTGATTTTGTTCCCTGAATTTGTCCATCTTGGGAGACAGAGTGAAATGGGAATTCTGTTTGTAGGTTAGCATATGGGAACTATAAACATGTTATATAATTACAAGATAAATAAGAAGGATTCAGAGGTAATGCCCACAATAGGCGCTCGGCATCTGAATGCCCCTAAAGTAACTCAACCTATTGGTACTTCTTGCAAATGGTTTCGTGAAGAAAGAGGTTGATACAATAACTAAAATTAAAATAAGGGATCCTGTGCAAATTTCACTGAGAACTGACTATACGGCTGGTTTTGCAATTACTTTATCAACATCTTGGTTGCATATGCAGTGCTTTCATCTAAAATAATGGCCAAGTGCAAAATAGACCATGTGTAGCACCACAGGAAATTCGAACTATGTAGACATTCCTCTGTGTTTGTTGTGAGATCTGTAGAAGCAGTTGATACTGTTATGAAAGTATACAACTGACCACTCAGTGAAATATAAGCTGTTAACGATGCTTTCTTGATATAATGATGAAACTCATGTGGTGGCAGCAGTGATGAGAGGTTTCTGGTAGTTTCCTGAATCTAGTTAGGCTCAAATAGGATGAGAATTAAGTTCTAGAGTTGTCTTTTGAATGCTCTTTCTTCCCAAGAGGGAAAAAAATGTGGAGACTCAATATTCTGTACTTAATTCTGACCGAAAGGAGGAATCAGTGGGAAAGTAAAAGTTATATTAGTCTTTGGAGAATGTTACCATGTCGTATTGGAGTTCACACAGCAAAGTAACCACCAGGCATGCATGGCTGGATGTAACATTTTCAGAAAGTTAAATTGTCAGACATTGAGGAAAAAATATTGCTGTGATCTCATGGTTAGAACCTGGCAAAGGGAATATAGTTCATGTTTGTGGGAGATGATACAACATAAAATTTGCACCATAGAAGGCTAAGTAATTTCCACAAGAAATAATATCCTACGTGCTGTATGCTAGTGTGTATTATTAAACACACACACACACACACACACACACACACCCTCTCTCTCATTTAATCCTCACAATACTCCCATGAAGTAAATACCATGATTATCTCTATTTTTTCATACTGAGAAACTGAGGCACACACAGAGGTAAAATAACTTACCCAAAGACGCATAGCTATTAAGCAGTCATTGGTGGAGCCAGAATTGGAACCTACCCAGTTTGCTTCCAGTGTAGACTTTTAATCTCCACACAACTGCCTAGCATGTTTAGAGCCCTTTGAGGGGCCCACATGGAAGGATGGAAGAATGAAGGAAGAACAAGTACACAGTAAGCAGAGAAAATGTAAGCCTTAGGTAAAATGTCAGGGTGGCCAATACCCAGAATCACTTGATGGTCATTAGAGATGCTGAAGACAATAACATTTTGCTGTGTTGAGCCACAGAAGGAACAGGAAATGGATGGGCCCACAATCGGTGAGGTGGTGAAGGTAACGTTAATGAGAAGGCAGAGTAAGAAACAAGTGTGGGGAAACTATCACATGGCATGCGGCTTTCGGATTATCTTGGGTTTTTCAGGAAATTTATTAAACTTGAGAAAATCTAGAACCTATAAAAACAACTTAACATTGGATTACAGCAGATAGTCCTATTCTCAAAACAGTGAAATATGAAGAAATTCTAGAAACTGTAGTAAAATTTTGCCATAATCCCAAGAACCAACATGATTGGTAGCACCTAGAAGGAAATGTGGGGGAGAAGCAGGAGCCACCATGGCTTCACGAGAAGAAAAAAGTGTCCTCACTGCCCAAGGGCCACCGGAAGAGACTGAACATGATGTATAGTGAAGGAAACAGAGGTACAATGCATATATCCATAAAATTAGTGGGCAGGGACCAAGTTTTATCATATCTCTGTGTGTGTGTTTCAATTCCAAATGAATGTGAATATATTTCCTGTTTAGATCTTGTGCCTTTTTTTTTTAAACACTTTTATTTATTATTGAGAGACAGAGAGAGACAGTACATGAACATAGGAGGGGCAGAGAGAGGGGGAGACACAGAATCTGAAGCAGGCTCCAGGCTCTGAGCTGTCAGCACAGAACTTGATGTGGGGCTCGAACTCACAAACTGTAAGATTATGACCTGAGCCGAAATTGGACTGAGCCACCCAGGCGCCCCAGTCTTGTGTCTTAATCCAACCAAGATTTACAATATCATCCTATTGTTCCTCTGAAAATAAAATTCCACTTAGTCCAGCAGAGAAATTGAGGAGTACCCACTCTTTAAAACTGAATGTTCTGATGGATGAACCTAAAAACAAAGAGATCAAAGCTTTTACGGACCAATAGGTGGTTCTTTCTAAGTTTTGCGATTTTCACCTGTCAAAGAGCCAATGATTCAAACTGTGTAGCCTGGAAGTTGTTACACGCTTAGTGTGCCCTGACAAACATCGGATTGTTTTGGAAGATAAATTCCGTATTAAGCTAAAGCTTTTTATATAATTGTTGATAAACAGCTCCAAATCGAGTCACCTCCCTAAGAAGCCAGCTTTGTGATGATCTCCATCTTTCACCTGGGATTTCACTAGAAAACAATACAGAAGCCCACGGTACACTTTTCTGAAAAATTAGGCCAGTCATTTGTTCAGCGAAACATTTTCCAACAGAAAGGTTGAATCTCCTTTACAAGGGAGTCTTGGCGTGTGTTATTCAAAATGAGAGCAATTCATAATTTGTTCATGACTCAGTAAACACATTTTTTTCTAAAGATACTGGATCCATGTGGCTAAGATAACAAAGAGAAAGCTGGTCACTTGTTTTCAAGTCCATATTTATATAGGCTTTCCTGCCATCCATTCTCAGCCTTCAGAAGTTTTCTGTAATTTAAACATTTAAAAAACTTTTTTTTTTAATTTATTTCTAGGAGAGAGAGAGAGAGACAGCATGAGCAGGAGAGGGTCAGAGACAGAGGGAGTCACAGACTGAAACAGGCTCCAGGCTCTGAGCTGGCAGTCAGCACAGAGCTCGACGTGGGGTTCGAACCGCGAGATCATGACCTAAGCGAAAGCCGGACACTTAACCGACTAAGCCACCCAGGCGCCCCTTAAAAAACTTTTTTTAATGTTTTATTTATTTCTGAGAGAGAGAGAGAGAGCGAGAGCGAGAGCAAGGGAGGGTCAGAGAGAGAGAGGGAGTTACAGACTGAAACAGGCTCCAGGCTCTGAGCTGGCAGTCAGCACAGAGCCCGACGCGGGGTTCGAACCCACAACCGTGAGATCATGGCCTGTGCTGAAGTCGGACGCTTAATCTACTGCACCACCCAGGCGCTCCTGTAATTTAAACATTTGACTTTTATCCCTGCTTTGGCTGGTATCTTGAGGCTGGACTGCAGTGGGAAATGGTTTTCTTGTGATCAAATCCTCCTCTGCAAGGACAGTGGTTTGCAAATAGCTCTTTCAGCAGATTTTTACTGCCAGATCTGAGAGGTAACAAATAAGAGTGGAGCTTTTCTGATTAAGGTGGCGGGGACACAAAACCAGGAGAATGGAGATGGGGAGGCCAGCAAGCCTGCTGAGCACAGTCCGGACGACGTCCTCGCCTTAGAGGTCACAAGCGTCTGTGTAACGGGAGCCCAGGGATTCTTAGTGACTCTTCATCCCTTCCTGTTCCACATGTGCTCAGAGGTGAGGTGCCATAGCTCAGAAGGATCTCAGGAGTAGGAGGTTCCATTTATTCATCTAGACTCAGAAAGACGGAAGCCATTTTAGGTATTTCAAGCAAGAGGGAATTTAATGGAAGGAATGCGAAGTTTTTAAAATTGTTCAAAAAGCTTAGAAAACAGTCGGAAGGAAGCAAAGACAAGGAAAGTTGCTGCTGGCTTGCAGGAAATGAGGAAATAGAGGAAATGTGCCAGGAGGCTTCACCAACTGCCGCGAGGAAGCAGCTGTCAGCAGAGCTCTCCTAGAAGCATCTGCAGCCCTCTTATTCGCCATCTGCCCGGGCATCTTTCCGCTGCTGCAAGGGGAGGATCGTGCCTTCCCTCGCTCCGGGCCTTCCACAGCTTCGGGGAGTGCCTCTTGCTGGCAGGATCTAAACCCAAAACCCTACCGGCAGCGAGTTGGAAAACACAGTTCACGAGCTTCCAGGGAAGGGCTGGGGATGGTGCCGAGCTGACGACAGACAAGGGCACACGTGTATTATCTCCTGCACTTTCTACAGTGGAAGTAATCTAGGGTAACGTCAAGGCGAACATATTCCCAAGAGAAAATGAAATAACAATCCTCCTGTGGTAGTAAATTAAAACACACACACACACACATGCCTGGGTGGCTCAGTTGATTGAGCGTCCAACTCCTGGTTTTGGCTCAGGTCACAATCTCACAGCTTGTGAGTTCAAGCCCCATGTCAGCCTCTGTGCTAACAGTGCGGAGCCCGCTTGGGATTCTGTCTCCCTTTCCCTCAGCCCCTTCCCTGCTCACTCTCTGCTTCTCCCAAAAATAAATAAATAAACATTAAAAAAAAAAAAAACACATCTTTTCAAACTAAGCCCAGCTCAGCTGTTGTAAGCTTTAATAGAAGACTTGACTTGTCAGTGTCTTTATGTACATATTGAAGTAATTTATACTACTCTGGTTGGGAAAATAACAATTTCGATCATTTCCGGCCCAAATGTTATGGCTATACACAGATTCACGATCACTACTCCCATTAATCTAGCACATGCACACACACCCCGGTGTACCTTTTTTCCTGTGTCCTCAGAGCCCCTGTGGTCGGGGGCTCATCTGTGACCGTGAAGTAAAAGCTGATTCAGAATACAAATTTGACCTTCCAAGCCCTGTTTGAATAAGGCAGGCCTGCTCTCTCAGAAACACAATTTCCAAGCTTTGCTGAGTATCCTTTTGAATTCCTAACATAACGCTTAAGTTCACTTTGCTGAAGAACCAAGCACTCCAGACATCCTTTCCTTGAAAAGAAAGATCCCTGTCATTCTTCCCTCAGCGTCGCATGAGAAACACTACTCTATCTCATCTCCTCCCCGGCTGCTTCGGAGCCTCATTCCTTGCTTGCCCGCCGAGCTCTACTTCCTCGTGTCTGCCTGAAACACCTCCTCTTTTATTGAATTGACAACTCTGGAGAAAGTCGGGCTCCTCACTTTGTAGATTAAAAGGTGAAATTGAAACCTGCCGCTTTTAGTCCCTTTTTCCGCTGTTTGCCTCTGCTGCTTTGAACATGGCCAGAATTCTGTAGTGTTCTCTTACCTTTGTGATTCCTCATTTTAGGGTCAGGATGTCATGAGTTTACACATGTAAAAATGTCTTACTACAGCGTTTTCTTTCTCTCCGTTCGCTGCATGAACAGCTAAGCCCACAGTTCTCCAGTATCTTACAAGGGGGTTGGATGAGTAAGGAGACGAGTCTCGGAGTTTCAGTCTCCCAGGGTTCCCACCAGGCGGTCCACCAGTAACTGAGATTTACTGAGCACTTACTTTGCGCTGTGCATTGTTCTAAATGCTCTCTGTGTGTTATAGACACTGAGTTCTTATTATCACTCTCAGAGGCTAAAACTGTTAACAGCTCCAGTTGAAGGTCTTCGTAATTTTGCCCAAGGTTATTCACTTAGTAAGTGGTTGAGTCATAATTTAGTCACTACTTGCAGAGCCTAAACTTGATCAATCCAAGAGAAATGTTGTTATCCGTAGAAAAATGGGATTCAGGGGCGCCTGGGTGGCTCAGTCAGTTAAGCACCTGACTTCAGCTCAGGTCATGATCTCACAGTTTGTGAGTTCGAGCCCCGCGTCAGGCTCTCTGCTGTCAATGCAGAGCCTGCTTCAGATCCTGTGTCTCCCTCACTCTACTCCTCCTCCAGTCTCTCTCTGTCTCTCAAAAAGAAATAAACATATTTTTTAAATGGGGTTCATAGTTAATATGAGAACACTCATGTCCTTTTACTTAGAGAAAGAAAGTTACTTTGATTTTGAGTGAGATAATACATATCCTCAGATTATAGAATTGCCTAGTATGTAAATGATTGCCGCTCTGTGTACCATACCCTTAACTGGCTTAAAAATAGATTATGGGGGTGCATGGGTAGCTCAGCCACACATCTGACTTCGGCCCCGGTCATGCTGTCATGGTTCGTGAGTTCAAGCCCCACATCGGGCTCTCTGCTGTTAGCACCGAGCCCATTTCAGACCTTCCTCTCTCTGTCCCTTCCCTACTCTCTCTCTCAAGAATAAGTAAAAAACATTTAAAAAAACAGATGATGAATCTTTTGATATTTAGGAAAGCTGATTCTGGAAGCATCTATGTGAGCTGTTAATTATCCTAGGGATTACATGGCAAGGCTGGAATGCATGTGAGAACAGTATTCGTGTGTCACTAATGTAGAAAGACAGAAATAGGGCTGAGTATTGTTAACCTTCACAAGGCATTGGTCAGTAGGTGTGTGGCACCACTCATCACTTCAGCCTGCACAGGGAATACCTGACACGGATGAGTAAAAGGGAGGTACTTGGCTAACTGTTATCTGGACTACAGACCGGAGAAGTGGCACACTTGTCCTCACTGAGTAGAAATTCTCTCAGCAGGATTTACACCGGCAGGTCGTGCACTGGTGGTGTGTTAGTGAGTTCATTCTCTCTCTGTATTCGTTACTTGCAGCATGCTTCACAGGGAGCCGTCACCGACTACAGAGCTAGTCTCCGTGACGGTCTGTGTGCTCGGTGGCAGGGACGACTCTGTCTTCTAGAGTTGCCTGTGTGTTGTCCTCACAGCAGTCAGATCGGAGTGGCCAATGCATGTAGGAGTCTGCCTGTTTTGTTCTGCGCTAACAATACTTCATGAGGGTTTTGGCATTCACTGTATAAAGCTAGGCTAATTGTTCCGAAGCCTAGTTAAAGCTATGGATGGAGGAGAAGGATCCTGGATTTTTGTTATTTATTCATCATTTGAATTCATTATTTGAATATTCATTTCAGTATTATTCATTATTTGAATAAATAACAGTAGTCATTGAGATAGTAATAGTAATGGATATATATTAAGCGCTTATGTGTCAAACACTACTCTAAGCCTTTGTATATATTCTCATTAAAAAATTTTTTTAATGTTTTACTTATTTCTGAGAGAGAGAGAGAGAGAGACAGCATGAGCAGGGGAGGGTCAGAGAGAGAGGGAGACAAAGAATCTGAAGCAGGGTCCTGGCTCCGAGCTGTTAGCCCAGAGCCCGACCCAGGGCTCGAACCCACGAACCATGAGATCATGACCTGAGCCAAAGTCGGACGCTTAACCGACTGAGCCACCCAGGCGCCCCTATGTTCTCATGTAATCAGACTCCTGCGAGTTATGTACGGGACCCTCCTTTTACCAGGATACAGAGATAAAAGCGAAGCGGCATCTTCTCTAGGTCAAGAAGATCATGATTATTTTTCAACTCCGGTCCAAATGTATGGATGATGTAGCCTGTATAGGAAAGTCCTGAAGAAAAAGCCCCTGGGAGGAGTCCAATGCAAGAGACCCCATGCAGGACATTCCGTGTAACCCTTCATCTCTGTCTTCATTTGTGGCCCATGTCCCCTCGGGCGCGTGCTTGCTTTCTGCGTGGTTCGGTTTCACCATTTGTAGATGGACCTCACGTTTCTGATTTATGCTGTGAACAAGCCATCCCCGAAGGCTCTTTGGAAGATTTGCAAATGCTAAAGCCAGGAGGATCCCGTTGACACATGAATAAATGTTATCTCTTTGCCACATAATATTTTTGCCTCTGAAATTCTCTTGAAACGTACATCTGTGTTGCTTATTCACGTAAAATATCTGCCTAAGTATTTGTTAACACCTCAAGATGCTTTTTGATGCAGGGTTTTACAGAAATACAAAAGGCTTACAAAGTCCACGGAAATCTAATAGAGTCCCACAATAGTGCCTTTCAGCAACAAGGACAGGAGCCGTTCATTAGCTTTTCCCCCATTTCTCTTTCATATCCGGCAGGAGCTGAATTGGCCACACCACACGCCTTTTTAGTCGATGATTAGGTTTTTACCAGGCCTCGGGGAGGATTATTTGGAATAAAGGAAAAATCAATCTTCATGTTTCCACCCCCAGGACCGAAGGGGACTAAGGTCTGTACTGTCACTCACAAGGTGTAAAAACCAGTGTGTCTGGGCTGGTCGGCCTCATATGGAAGGAGGCGTCTCCCGCTAACCAGCTTGGAGGGCTTGGGGCTCGCTCAGGCCTGTTACCATCAAGAGCTGTTTTGTGAGTAGCAGAAAATAGGATCTTCCCTCTCTAGAACTGCAGTGTGTGGTTTAAACCTGTTGGCTCAGAATCGGCCTCTTTTCCTCTGCTCGCCTGAGAGAATAACTGTCCTTTTTTTTTTTTTTTACCTTGGCTCTCATTTGTGTTTGGCCCTTTGCAATGAGCCCTAATTGAATCTCCCTTGTTTTCCCTACATTCATTGGTCAATATTTGGAATAGTTCTTCAGTTTCACTCCTAGCCTTTCTTACCTGGAAACAGAATAACATTCCAAGCTAATAAGCTTTAATATTAGGTTGAAAGGCCTTGTGGAGATACAATGAAAAGAAAAAGATAGAGTTCTGTGATTTGTCCTTAACTTGAAGATTACATTCAACAGGCCTTATTGCCCAGTGTAAGGAAGAGCCATGGGCTGTGAGAGATGCTCGAAGTAAGTTGCTACTTTTGCTCTCACAGAGCTCACAAACTACCAGGAACTCTATAGGCAAATACAGCATGAGGTGATCTATGCTAAGGCTGGAAGAGGAAGAAGAAGGCATGGTGTTCTGAAGTTCAAAGAATGGCCCCTAACTTTGTGGCAGGTTCTGGGTGAGGGGCCACATTCTGCATTTGGTCCTCACGGCAACTCTCCGGGGAGACGCATGAGGAAAATGCGGCTAGCGGTTGTTAAAAACTGTTGTTCTAGGGGTAATCAAAAGCGAGAGAATAAATTCTGTCCCTCTGGGAAGCAGGAGGAAAGAATATGGTTTCATAGAGAGGAAAATTACTCTTAAGCAGCATCCTTAAAACTGAGCTCTTTATGAAAGTGTCCTCTTTGAGGTTTGTTTTATTTTCTTTTTGCCTTATAATAACACATTCTTAAATAAATGTTACTGAACATCTGTGTCGTTAGGCTGGGTGGTGAGTGGGACAAGCATGCCTTTTCTTCCTCAAAGCATTAACTGTCTCTAGTTAGGCTGTGTAAGACATTTTGAAAGGGAGAGAGAGGGGCGACAGAGGAATGTTCCAAAGCACACGAAGCTGTGTTGCCCATAAGTCTATGACTAACGGGAAAAGGTGTAACCCATCATCATTTAAATTACAAAGAGTAGCACGGAGTGGAAAGTAGGTCCTTGCCTCCTGTACCCACTCGGAATACTTTTTTTAGCCATAAACATATTCTCAATTAGGTGATTAGACTCTAGGAAAGAAAATATAAGTAGGACACATTCACTTTATGCTCCGGTTCCTCCATTCTTAATCTCTCTTTTTCTTCCTGGTAATGAATTTCTTCCATGTTTCCTCACCCCAATTTAAAAAAAAAAAAAAAAGAAAAAGTCCCTTGGCATTTGTCCTTCCCATCTAAGAGTAGACAAAAGAGAGCTTCCTTCCAGAAGCAGCAGTGAAAAGGTTTGGCATTCTTTTTTTTTTTTTTTTTAATTTTTTTAAATGTTTGTTTATTTTTGTAGGAGAGAGAGACAGAGCTTGAGCAGGGGAGGGTCAGAGAGAAAGGGAGACACAGAATCTGAAGTAGGCTCAGGCTCTGAGCTGTCAGCACAGAGCCCAATGCGGTGCTCGAACTCACAAACCGTGAGATCATGACCTGAGCCGAAGTCAGACACTCAACCGACTGAGCACCCAGGCGCCCCGAAAAGGCTTGGCATTCTTGCCACATAGCTATTAGCTGTAAAAGAATTCATTTGGTTGGCTGTTACGTCTCTCAGCGTGGGCTATATTTCCAGAGTTGGTTATACACATGTTGTTATAGACATTTGCATGGTCTAATCTGAATAATGTATATGTCCCTGTCCCTTGCCATTGGAATTCTACAGCCGAGGAACACTCTGAGTCAACATTTTGTTTTTCAAAATCAATTGAGTTTATTTGTTCAAACCTAAAATTTCTAGGGAAATCTGGACTGAAAAGAACTAGTTATTATTTAGGGGCAGAAGAACCGTTGTTCCGGAAACAGGAACCAAAATGGAGAGAAGCTACCAAATACGATTCTTAGATAAGGCCTGTCCTTATACAAAAGTATAAGAACTTCGAACCAGGTTCTGGATTGTTCGGTGGGTGGCCAGGAGCAACAGAACAAATGATTTGATAACCATGGCTAAAGCTAGGACTGCTGGCCAAGAATAGCAAGGAGTTAAAAATGTGTTTCAGGAAAAAGAATGAATGATCAAAAAGAGTCACCATGAAACGTTAGTTTGGAGTAATTGGCAGATAAGGAAAGGACATTGCTATGCTAAGAAAATTCAAATTAGATGCGAATAAGACAGTAGATCCTTCAGCTCGTGAAGATGGCTTCCAGAAGCCAGTAGTTCACAAACAGATAAGTGATGTATTTAACAAACACTTAGACAGTGACTGCTGTGTACAAAACACTGGGGTAAGGTGTGATTAGCTTGTAGAGGCTTGCAAATAATTCGAGGGAATGAATAAGAAGTCGGGATGGTGGCACAGAAAAATTGAGAAGACTGAGGACAGAGCTAGCTCTCAGTGTCATTGACAGTTCCAGGTTGGAACCACAGCGTCATAACGTCTGACACCTTTAAATCCTACCCCAGGGTTAGGCTCCATCCCTCCGGCATTTAAGGAGAGGAAAGAGTTAGGTGGAGGGTCTTCTGTCACAGCCCCCTTAGACTCCGTAAGCCCCATGAGTCCTTAATGTCACAGCCCTAATCAGCATTCCTATTTTTATGTTTTAAAAATGTCAACCAGGTAACAACATCAAAGGATCTCAAAATCATTTACAGAACCTCATTGCTCTAGGAGTGAGGAAGATGCTATTACCACAATTTTCTAAGCAGGCAAACTGAAGATTGGAAATTGAGGAAATTTATCCCGGGTTCCAGCTGACATCATTATGTGGTATCTGTCATCCCGCCATACAAATAGCAAGTGGAGTCAGGAATAATGATTGTACCAAAATTTGATCCTCTAAAATGTTTTCCAGCCAGCAAATCTCATGGGATCGTTCTTTATTGTCTTTTTACCATCTTCGAAAAAGTTTGAATTCACAAAGTTAACCTTTCTTTTCCTGCCGTGAAAACCATCTTTCCTCGTTCAATTTATCACTTTCGCAACAGCTGATACGAGTCTCAGCGAATATTGTGGCAATTTTAGATAATATTGCAGATGCACAAGGGCACCCTCACATGAATCAATTAAAGAAGTCACAGTAAGTTGCCATTGAAAGTGTAGCCAGCTGCATCCTTGAAAACAGATGCTCTTCTGGGTCTGAATGAGTCCAATTTTGACTAATTTTAAGACTTAAACACATTTCAGTCTGGTTAATATTAGGATGTGGAACCACTTGAGACATCCTAATGTCCTAGGCTGATGGCTCCTCCATGACAGCATGTTGGCTTTCCTTGAAAGATACTGGTGATTTGATTGGTTATTTGATATGCCAGGGACCTTAAGTCAGTCAAAAAGAGAGGACCCCCAAGTCTTGGCTGCCACAAGGTGGGAATTAAAGTGACTTCTAGAGGCAACACAATTTATAAGCAAAGTGCTCGGGTGGAAGGGATTGACCAGAAAGCCTTTAGACTGTGCTTCTGCAAGATTTCCTGAATAGCCCAGGACACCAGCCATAATGAACTACTTCCCTATCCCCACTCGGTCCCCAAAATATACTCAAGAAACTAAGGAAAAAGTTATAATTGTAAGTGCCAAGCTTTGCCTTCTCTTTCCTGATTTTTATCAGTCTTTTATTATGTGAATTATTTGTCCCGTCATGTTGGTCAATTAAATCATTTGTTCTGTTTAATTAAAAAAGCATTGATTGAGCTCCCGTAATGCCTCCAGCAGATATGGATAGATATAGATATATAGATAATCTCTGCCCTGAAGGAGTTAATGATCTGCTGTCTGCTAGGAGGACATACTGATAAACAGATAATGTCAGTGGAATATGATAACTGCTGTAACAGAATTGTGTGAAAAGCAAATCCCCAGAGGAGCCAGGGAGCCTTCCTGGAAAGTCAGGAAACACTTCCGGAGCCAGAAAGCATGAATAGTCTGGAAAGGGGATTAAGAACCATGGAAGGTATAGAATCCTGAAACAGTGAGATATGTTTCGAGAACTTGCTTTTAAAAGGTGTCAGGTTAAAGGGCCATGGTGGGAAAGATAAACTGGAGAGGAAGGAGAAAATGGAGAAAGATGGAGAAAACTAAAGTGTTGGACAGAAACCAAAAGCCATGGAAAGCCTTGCTTTAGGAGTTTGGACTTCGTCATATAAGCAATGGGAAGCACTGATGTTATTTTTGTAAGAAATTGACAAAGTCTAATTTGTGTTTTAGATAAATAACTCTGCTTCTCTAACTCCTATTTACTGGGCTAAATATGGAGAATGGAATCAAGATGGAGGCCAGGCATGAGGTCTACTATTGCAGTAGTTCCTGGAAGAGATGAAGCCTAACCCAATAAAGTCATAGCAGATCCAGAAGAGACAAAAGATATTAAGAGACATGAGAAAATGGAATTGGCAGAAATTAGCCTTTGCTGAGGAGAGTGAGGGAAAGGAGAGGCTCAAAAACCACTCCCAGGTTCGCAGCTGAGATTCCTAGATCGCCACGTCACTGATGGAAAGGGAATTCAGGATAGAGAGTAGATATAGAAGATAGAGAATGAGCTTGGTTTTGGAACACATTGCATTTGAGACGCCTGCAGGATGTACAGGTAAAGCCACCCTGCACAGAGTTGATCACATGAAGTTTAAGAATCACCAGTACCTAGATAATAGCAAATGCTATGAAAATGGACGAGCCCACCCAGAGGGAACATACAGAATGATGAGTAAGGGAGACTGATAGAGAAAAAAAATCTTGGGAACACCAGCGCTCATGGGTGGGCTACAGAGAGAGGATCCAGGTAAAGAGATGATGAAAACGATGTCAGAGAAGTAAAAGGACATCCAGAGGATTAGGGCACCATCTAAGCCAAAAGAAAACAGAAATTTAAGAGGGAAGGGGCACCTGGGTGGCTTAGTCGGTTAAGCGTCCGACTTTCGCTCAGGTCATGATCTCGCGGTTCGTGGGTTCGGGCCCCGCGTTGGGCCCTGTGCTGACTGCCGGCTCAGAGCCTGGAGCCTATTTCAGTCTGTGACTCCCTCTCTCTCTGGCCCTCCCCTGCTCATGCTGTCTCTCTCTCTGCATCCTAGAAATAAATAAAACATTTAAAAAAAAAAAAAAAAAGAAATTTAAGAGGGAAATGGCCAGTCACGTTGAACATCAGAGAGCCTTTCTGAAATTAGGACTGAAAAGCACCCATTGGATTTGGCAATTAGGGTATCATTAGTGAGGATTAACAGAATAATGATTTAATAAAGAGGTGAACGCAGGATTATGATACACGGAAGGGTTAATAGAAGGCAAGACCACAGAGAAAACACGTGTTAATGATTCCTTTGAAGTCTCTGTGAGAATCTGAGGTCCTTAAGAGAAGGGTGAGGAAAGAATAGGAAGGACAAAGCAGCATTTTGGAAAGCTGCTGAAAAGGCGAAAGGAGCTAACTAAGCCCTAGTGAAGGAAGCACAAGTGGCATGGAAGGCATTCTTGAGATGAAGATCTAGAAATTTTTTTCCAGCAACCATCCACACTTTTGTTTCCCAGTCAAAAGATGAGTTGTAGAATTAGTCCAGGATTAGATCAAGTTGCCACTGAAGAATCTATTTCAAGGTCATTGGGCAGGTGGTGACCCATAGCCTCCCCTAGCTACAAGCAACGCTGGGAATGCAAGCATTTAGCTCTCTAGAGTCTCTGGCAGAGTGAGCAGGGGAGAATTGGAAATATGTATCGGTCCACCTAACCAGCAGTGTCTGCGCTAGGGAGCAGCATCCTCATATAAACCAATCAATTAAGTACAGAAAGCCACAGTTACCGTTGCCACAATTAGTTATCTAGGAGTGTCACAGATGCCTGCTTTTATGCAACGGTTATAAGAGGAACAGAATATTACAGATGATCTGATGTGACCCATCCCTGGAATTAGCGAAACAGCTCAAAGTGTGTATCTTAATTAAATGAGCAAGTACTAATATTTTTAAAGTCCAGTATATGTGGGCTTTGCTGATACGAAGAGCAGTCCCTGAGATATATAACCACATTGCCTCTAAAAGGATGTGTCTACGTGTGTGTGTCCAGCAGCCTTCCATCCTGACTGTATCCCAAGGCAATTCCATCAGCATTGCTTTTTTGTAGATTTCCTTTGGACATTTAAGAGAGAGTTCATTGTTTTGTGTTGTATTTGTTTGCCATGCTCAGCACTTTTTGGCTCAGTATATTCCTTTCTGTTAAGAAAACTTTGCAAATTTCGGTGACCCCTTAGGAATTCAGAGGCCAGCTTTTCAGTAGAACTCTGGGCATGATTTTTCATGTTGCTTTACTAGAATGTTATGTCTTTGTTGTAGATTACAGTCCAGTAAAATGTACACTGTGCTCCTTTCTTATACTACTTTTTGCCTCGCTCATTCCAAGTTTTATCTGGACTGTTTATCTTCCATTAACTTCCTCTACTTGGATTCTTCTTTTTTTAACTCAACTTTCTTGATGGAATTTGTCTAGAATGCGTTTGATGGAGTGTAGGAGATCAGTATAACCCTGGACCTCAAGCCAGGCATCTGATTTCTTCAGGGTCTGATTTCTGCACCTTATCATTGGCACTTAGAGAGCTCTCAACCCACAGTTACTGTCATTCAGCAGTGGAGTCCAGGGCCTCAAAAGCCCTAACATGCTTTGAAGTATTAGATAAGTATTTCTTCTAGTTGCTTTCATCCAGCCTGCCAAATGAAAACATTATGAAGGCAGTGATCTCACCTTGAAACCATGCACCGTGACCAACGTTAACCCTAGAGAGGCAGCACCATGCCATATATCCACTCCTACAGAGCCAGTTGGTGAGCATCTTGAATGATGCCAAGACTGGCAGTAATTTGAAATCTACATCGCTGCGTTTCCTTCTTCCTTCCAGATCCGTTCCCTTGGCCTGAATGTGTTTGTTTCTTGTTTAATCTTTGCCATGATATTTTAATTTATTGAAGTCCAGTTCTCCAGAGGAGATCTTGGCCTTATGAAGCTGGACTGTCTCTCTGGGCCCTCCTCTGGGCTTAGCAAAGTCCAGAAACAGACGCAGCTGTGAAAGGCTGCGACTGTAGACACCACTGCAGCCCAATGTGGCTCTCTACCCTATAAGGTGAACCCCCTCCTGAGTTAGTCAGTGATACTTTGCCAAATCTTATGTGCCCTAAAGCCCAGGAGCCTTTCTTCCCAAAGATACTGCATCCTCTGACAGAAAGAAGAATTTTCAGATGGAAAAGCAAAAAAATATTGATAATGGAATTTCAAGATGGGATTACCCTTTAAGTACCTTGTTGCTGTAATTAAGCTTAAGATTCTTAACCTGGACAGATCACATGCCAATGGATAATGATAATTGCCTATTATTTATATAATATTAAGGGAGATTAATATTCTGTTATTCTATGTGTTTAACCTACATTGGCCCAAAACCCCATGTCATAGGTACTGTTATCTCCATTGGACCGTGAGAAACTGAGGCAGACATAATTTATTTAGCTCTCAGTCACATAATAACTAAGTAGTAGAGACAGGATTCAAAGCCATTCTTGGAAACTCTAGAGAGCTAAGAACTCCTGAATGAAATTGGCAAATTAATTACTGTTGATCTTTGAGAAACTGTGGGGAACAGGATATGCAGCAGAAGTCTAGACACAAGTGTAGTTCGCACTTTTGCTGTTAAATTTTATCAATTACCTGATAGAGATACAGAAGGTAGCTTTACCAAATTTTCCGCAAAGACCTTTTGGGGCTTTTAACTCATTATAAGTTCTATACAAGTTAAAGTAGAATACAGCATACCCTGCCCACCCGCCCCCTCCCCCAAGAAGATTTCAGGCTACGTACAAGAAGCATAGCATCTAGAACAAGGGAGTTGATTACTCTCTCTATAGAAAGGTCAGACCTACTATAGTATTTACTGTGCTTGGTCCTGAGAGCCACATTTCAAGGGATAGAACATTAGGAATGTTTTTGTTGGCAGTTATGAGAATTGTAAAAAGATTCAATCTCATTATTTGAAGAATAGATGGAAAATTGGGGACAGCTCGCCTGGAAACTGGAAGACTTCAGGGAAGCAAAAAGAAGAGATAGCTTCAATATCTGAAGTACCAACACATATGACAATGATCACAAAGTTGGTAGAATCAGAGCCAGTGGTTAGAATTGAATGGCAATGGGGTGCCTGGGTGGCTCGGTTGGTTAAGCATCCAACTCTTGGTCTCAGCTCAGGTCGTGAGCTCAGAGTCATGATTTTGAGCCCCACATCAGGCTCTATACTGACAGCAGACAGCGCAGAGCCTGCTTGGGATTCTCTTTTTCACTCGCTTGTATACACATGTGTGCATGTGTGTACTCTGTCTCTCAAAACAAGTAAACTTAAATTAATGGCAACAGATAATGGCTAGATATAGATGGTCACATCTTTCAGGGATGCAATAAGCTTCCTTAAAGGGTATTGAATTTTCTCTCATAAACATTGTGTGGGTAATGCAACCAGAAGCACAACAGCCACTTGAAGGTGTACAAGTGACACAAGCAGAGACCGCATGGTTGGGCCAGATGATGATTAAAGTCACTTCCAACTCTGAGATTCTGTTCCATAATTCTGTTAATTTATTGTAGACAATCGATGTTGAATCAAGTACAGAAATGGCCTTTT
This sequence comes from Proteles cristata cristata, assembly GCA_017311185.1. NCBI lineage: Eukaryota > Metazoa > Chordata > Mammalia > Carnivora > Hyaenidae > Proteles > Proteles cristata. The sequence goes on from JAESUZ010004246.1 coordinate 1,239,279, forward strand.
GTGTCTCGGACGTCTAGTGCTGCCAACACTAGCACCAGCCAAATTGGTAAAAACATGATGAACAACAAAATAATATGTCGTTGCAGACAAATATATAGGCATCTAGTGCAGTGATAGGTGTTTCCTTCTCGCTTCTTTCAGTGCTGTCTCCTGCTCAAGAAAGCCATGTGAACATGGATCTGCCTCCTGTGTCGGAACAGATCATGCAGACCCTGAGCGAACTTGCCAGATCTTTCCAGGACATGGCTGACCGTTGCTTGCTGGTCCTCCATCTGGAAGTCAGGTACGACACAGCCAGGCACGGGACTTGGCACCGTGAATGCACAGTGGGTCATAAATCACTTGCTTCCTTCTAGGGGAGTGTCCCCACAACTTTTGATTGTGATTATTAATGCTGTCCTTTTTTTCCTTTTTACACAAAACATGATTTTTAGCGTTGATCGGTCACTGTGAAAGTTTTTAAGCACGTGCTGTATCGTAAGTTGGCGATTCAGAGCTTGCATGGCTTGTGACATCAGAATGATGCGTATTTGAATGTCTCTACCAGCTTGCTAGCCCATCTGAAGTCAGTTAATTACCTTTACTAATCTTGTTTTCTCATCTTAATGCAACAAGAATTCCTAACTTACAGACTTTATAAATGAAATAATAAATACTAAGTACAGTGCCAGCCACAAATCAAGTGCTCACATGTGGTAAGTCTGCGATTATGGTAACTTTGTTGTCATCGAATATTTTACTGACATACTCTGCTAATCGGGAAGGGGGTATACGGATGCGAGAATTGTGTGCCCTTCCTAAAAGAATTTAAAGCCCAAGAAGAGATTATGTTAAATAAAGGCCCAGGAAAATGGTTTCAAAGATGCTGTGTTCTCAGGCTCTTGTTCCTTCCCCTGCAGTGTAGAACATTCTTAGCTTTGGTGGCCTCTCTTACCACATGGAAATGGTAGAAAGAAAAGACTGCGAAGTTTTCAAGCATTTGCTCATTCAGTAAACATTTACTGAGTGCCGTCTTTGTGCTGGGCAGTGTTCTAGAACTTGGGATACGATAGTGAAAAAAAACACTCAAGGTTTCATCTCTTAGGGAGCTACGTTCTAATGGGGGGAAATGGCCAATGAGTGAACAAAAAGGTAATTTCAGATAAATGCAACAAACAAAATAAAATAGCATAATGGTATCGAGCAATTCTATCCAACAGAAATATATAGTGAGCTATATGTTCAAACCACGTAGAAAATTAAAATGTTCTAATAGTCACATTTGAAATAGTAGAGGGAAACACAAATTATAATCTATTTTATCTAATCCAGTATATCAAAAATATTATTTCAGCTGTAACTAACCTAAAAATTATTGACGAGCTATTTTGCATTTTTGTGTACTGTGTGTTTTAAATTTGCATATTTTACACATATAACACAGTGACATTCAGACTGGTCACATTGCAAGTGCCTGATAGCCACACGTCGCTTGTGCCGTCATTCTGGACATTTAAGAGAGAAGCTGGGGTTGACTACAAAGGGGATTGACTTTTTCGTTTTTTAAATAGTGTGGTCAGAGAAAATGTGACAAGGTAACAAGAAGGAGCCATCAACACAAAGCCCTAGGAGAAAAGATTCAGACAGAGAGGGCCACGCTCCAGGGTCCTGAGAAAATTGAGCTTGGCAGTGCTGAGGAATGGAGAGGGGTCCGGTATAAACCGTAGCCCTGTGAACAAGGAGGTGAGCAGGAGTGCAAGGGCTACATAAAGAGGCGGGCTGGCGCCTGACCATGTGTGGTCACAAAGCCTGGAACATTCTCGTGACCCTCAGACCAAGTGAGTAGTTCAGATTTTATTCTAAGTCCATTAAGAAGACATAGAAGGGTTTTAAACAAGGGAGAGGACTTCATTGATTTATTCACTCTTTCATTCATTTACATTTCTTTTTGTTTTGTTTTGTTTTTATTTCTTTATTTTGAGAGACAGAGACAGTGTGAGCAGGGGAGAGGCAGAGAGAGAGGGATTGAGAGAATCCCAAAGCAAGCTCTGGGCTGCCAGCTGTGGAGCCCAATGTCGGACTCGAACTCACAAACCGTGAGATCATGGACTGGCCAGAAACCAAAAATCAGGCTCTTAACCAACTGAACCACCAACGCGCCCAACACTTACATGTTTAAAAGAGCACTTTAGCTGTTGTTTGGAAAAGGGATTATAGGAAGAAATATGAATGGAAGCATAGTGACCATTGAGACCAGTTATGAGCACCAGAGCAACAGAGGTAGGGGTGAAAAGGGTTGATTTGAGATACATCCCAAAGGTAGAGCTGATGCAATGTGTTGATCAGTTGGACTGGGTGCAGGGGCTGGTGGGAGTGAAAGAGAGGAATCAAGAAAACCATCGGCTTTGGGGCAAGAGTAATTATGTGGAGACCAGGGCCGCTAACTAACTGAGATGAGAAAGGCTAAGAGAAGGGTGGAAATCCCGACTTCCATCTTGGAGACGTTCAGTTTGAGATGCCTCCTAGACCTCTAGGTAGCAATGTCAAATAGTTGGATTCAGACTTTTGGAACTTCAGGATCAGAAAACTCAAGATCAGAGCGTGTATATACTTTACATCGGAGAGTGTAATACATTCTCTTCCATATTACCATGAGACATTATGACAGTGTATGGAGTATATTGCTTTTTCGTTTGGAGTCTTTACTAGATTAAGTTTTTAAAAATGTAAATAGGATTTTGGTTCACACGTTTGACTCCGTTTAGAACTTGGATATCTTTCAGATGTGCTCAGGCAAAGCCAGGTTGATAATGTATTGTGGATGTCATTTCTTTTGTGCGCCCTCGTGCTTTTTTCATTCTTCATTATTTTGTCCAAAGAGTTACGTCTTAATTGCTTGAGAGCACCTTGCGAGTGGAGTAAGCAGCATTGCAGGTTTGAAGTGTTTTACCCAGCATGATTTCCGTTCCTCTTTCTCCCATGCCATGTCCAGAAAGAAAGGCTCTTCCTCTATGTTTTCTGACTTGTTTTTACGATAGTTATTAAATTTGTTTTCTATTTGTTTACAGGCCGATAGCGAAATAAATTGGGTGGTTTCTATGAATAGATAAATGCAGTAGACAAAAAAAAAAAAAAACAAGAACATTCTGATGCCTCTGTTACTCGGGTTGCACAGAAAAGCGAGGGAACATCAAATTAATTACTATCGCAGCTCCAGGAATCTATGCTAGTGATCATGGAATACATTGTGTTCCACATTCAGAATTAGCTGCTTATTGTACAGTTCATTCCAAGTAGGAGATCTTCAACACATTTGAGGAAGCCTTTTAAATCCTCAACCTCTAGTCTGTCCTTTTTATTTTTGTGCATCGTGACAGTACTATTCTTAGTGCTGAACATATTTTAGTGATTGTTTATCAAGTCTACAAGAAACCACTCAGTGCCATGGCGCCCACTGCTTTATCTCCTTCAACGTTCATTTAAAAACAGAAAAAGGTCATTGTAAGAATGAATCACAGAAAAAGGACTGAGTTTCAGAGTCCTGGAGGCAGAACTCTTTTTCATTGACGTTCACTCAAAGCACTAAACGTGTTTGTTTTCTCAAAGTTAAACTTCTTCATCTTCTAACATGGTTTCAACATTCGTGTTGCTTTCTTATGAATCTGCTCCAGATTGTCTTTGTCCCTTTTATTTATTTATTTTTTTAATCTTTATTTATTTTTGAGAGAGAGGCAGAGTGTGAGTAGAGGAGGAGCAGAGAGAGAGACACACACAGAGTCCAAAGCAGACCTCAGGCCCTGAGCTGTCAGCACAGAGCCTGACACGGGGCTTGAACTCATGAACCACGAGACCATGACCTGAGCTGAAGTCAGACGCTCAACTGACTGAGCCACCCAGGTGCCCCTATCTTTGTCCCTTTTAAAGTATGGTAGATGAGGGGCACCTGGGTGGCTCAGTCGGTTGAGTGTCCGACTTCGGCTCAGGTCATGATCTCACGGTTCATGGGTTCAGGCCTGTATCGGTCTCTGTGCTGACAGCTAGCTCAGAGCCTGGAGCCTGTTTCAGATTCTGTGTCTCCCTCTCTCTCTCTAACCTTCCCCTGTTCATGCTCACTCGCTCTCGCTCTCTCTCTCTCTCTTTCTCTCTCTCTCTCAGAAATAAATAAAACATTAAAAAATTTTTTAAAAATAAAGTATGGTAGATGAAACGAGGCAGAAAGCTCCATGGATGGCACAGATAATGAATGTGGACACACTCCATTCATTCCTTGTCATAGTAACATGCTACATCTGTTTATACAGTTGAAAATCCTATATGAATAAGCCACATCTCTAGCATATCAATACACTGCCGTATAATAATGCTAAAACAAGGACACTACCGAGCCCTCTGGGTATCCACAGCAAGCGACTGTGAGAGAGACTCTTGACTCCCAGAAGGCAGGAATCAGGTGTGCCTTGTTCATTCCTGTGGCCCCAGAGCCTGGAACAGTCCTGCCACATAATAGGTGCTCAATAAAAAGTTGAATGCTTCTTGAGAATCAGCTCATTTGAACTCAAGCCTTGACAAAATAGAAGTGCTATTTCTTCAACCAAGACCTGCTCCCCTTTAAAGAAAATGAGTTGGGCTGAAGACTCTGTTTTCACTCTCTGTTGTCTCAGAGGTACAGAGATGCGTGACCAGCCTCACCCTTGTCACCAGGATCTGCTAATGTTTGTTTTGTTCCCATTCCTGCCATACAAGAGAATCAGACCTTGTCATTCAGGAACCGGCAATGAAGAAGGGCCTGGTTAGGTACCATCTCTGGTACTTTTACCCCATAAGCCACTGAAATAAGATAGCGCCACAGATAGAATAGACCAAGAAATTAATAGGGAAGAAAATAATGGGAAATGCTAGCAAAAAGTCCCAAACAATTTCAGATGCTAAAAATGTGTCTTATTTACCAAAATATTTTTATATCTGTAGCCCATATTTTTCTGTCACATCGTTAAAGCTCAAACCAGAAAATGTTCTCAAATCCAGTAGGTTCTGCATTTAAGGACTTGCCCGAAGAGCATTTGACACTTTACCTGTGTCACCATAGGTCACATTTAACCAACACTCAGCCCCTTGCCACAGTTTGAAGCCTAAGGCAGAGGACACCCCCAAGAGATGAAAGACATGGTGAGACCATTTAAAATTGTTACAGTTGTTTTGTTTTGGGTTTTTTTTCTATTTGAACTTTAGAAAGAAAATTAAGTTGCCATTTGAGTCCAAGATTCCAAGAATGTCACCTTTATCAGCGGGTCTCTCTCACCATCAGGAGGGTTCTAATGGGTTCAACAGCACCTGTCTGTCGCTGTTGGGATCCTAAGTGTGCACTTTCTGAAAATCAGCCACCCTGCTGTGCAATCAGCAATATTTGCAGGAAACCTTAATGCCAAGGTCGTGTAAGGTCAGCAACAACATGCCAGAATCCAAAGAAAACACTTTTTGAATTTGACATTTGCCAGCGACTATTTTCTTTTTCACCTCTAATCATTGTGGGAGAGGAAGACAGTACCCTAAAGCAGTCTTATTTCTCTTCTCTGCCACTCACTTGAGGATCTCCTAAGCAGTCACCTCCAATTCGGGGGACCGTCCTAACTGGTCTCTGTACTTTGAGCTGCTTCCATTCTTCATGCTCGGTCCACCCTTTATGCTGTGCTACAATGATCTTGCCAAAGCTCATCTCCGATTATAGCATTCCACCTCTTAAAGTCCTCCTAAGGCTCCTTGTAAGCCATTCTCAAATGAAGCCCAGAATCCTTAGATGGCCTCCCAAACTGATAATGACCTGGCCATCTCCCCAGCCTCACCTCATGCCTCTGTCTTCACATGTGACCTGTGCGTCCCAAAAGGAACCACTTGTCATTCCTCAAAACCAGCCTTCACTCACCCCCTCATCCCTTTGTCCAGTGTCTTCCCATTGCTGGAGTTATGTCGTCTGTAATTTACTATAAAAATGCCTTAGCACTGATGACTTCATTTTATTTTCAGCTAAGAGCTACTCAGTTTAAATTTCAACCACAGTTGCCATCAATTTCCCTAGTCATGAATCCCACCCCAGATTGGTCAACTTTCATTCTATCAGTAAGTTCACCTTCCAGAAGGCGCTGCAACCAGTGCAGTTGCTCGTATCTTGATTAACACTGTACACCTTGCCAATTCACAGATGAATGCCAGTATAAATTTTCATTGGCAAAATTAGTCATTAGTTGATGCAGCTGTTAGATGATCACCCATAATGGAAATGAGCTGGTAGTCAAGATACTTAGATTCCCCTGCAGGAGCAGGTGATAAGAATATATCACAACCTCTACAAAATTGTAAAACCTAAAACTATAAAACTTCTAGAAGAAAACATAAGGAAAAAAATTCTGTGACTTTGTTTAGGCCAAGATTTATTACATAGGACCCCAAAAACGCCATCCATAAAAGGGAAAAAAATGATAAATTGAAGTTCATCAAAATTGAAAGCCACCCTTAAAAAGACATCACTGAGATGAAAAGACAAGCCAAAGAGTGAGATATTTGTAAAACACATATCTAACAAAGGAGTTGTATCCAGAACACATAAAGAACACTTAAAACTTAATAAGAAAATAAACAACCCAGTTGAAAAATTGGGCAAGACTTATGACCACAAAGGTATGTGGGTGGCAGGTAAGCACATGAAAATATGCCCAACATCACTAGTCATTAGGAAAATGAAAATTTTAAATCACAATGACACATCACTATGCACATCTACTAGAATGACAAAAAAAATTTTTTTAACAAAGACTGAAGGCTTTATGCTAGGTGAAATAAATGTAACAAAGAAGAAAGACAAATTGCACTTATATACAGCATTTTTTTTTTAAAGTCAAAGTCAGAGAAACAAAAGAGGAGAGTAGTGGCCGGGGTTGAAGGAAATAGAGGTTGGTAAAAGTGCAAACGTTCAGCTCTAAGATCTGAGGAAGGCCTGAGAATCTAATTTCAAACATGGCGACCATGGTTGATAGCGCTGTATTGTATAATTGAAATTGCTAAAAAGTAGAACTTAATGTTCTCATTTTTTTAAAAAAGAATAAATACGTGATGAACATATTCATTAACTGGATTAGGGGAAGTCTTCCCCAAGGAATGTATATATCAGATCACAATATGTACTTGCAATGTCTTACAATATTATAGATCAGTTATATCTCCCTAAAGCTAAAATCTTTTAAAAAACTGATGGCAATAAGTGCTGGTGAAGATACAGAGCAACTAGAACTCTTGTATGTTGCTGGTGGGAAAGCCAAATGGCATAGCGCCTTTGGAAAATAGTGTGGCAGTTTCTTATAGAATTAAAATACACTTAACTATATGTCCCAGCAATTCCACTGCTAGTATTTACCTGTTGGAAATGAAAATGTGTATTTACTCAAAGCCCTGTACGTGAAGCAGCTTTGTGTATAATCACCCCAAACTAGAAACAGTCCAGATGTCAACTGGTGAATGGTTACATTGTGGTATGTCCATATAGTGGAAATCTGCTCAGCAGTAGCAAGGAACGAACAACAAAGTGGATAAATTACAGATGCTTCTGACAGAGCAAAAGAAGTCAAACTCCAGAAGCTACATACTCTATGATCCCATTTCTGTGGCGCTCTGGACAAGACAGAACTATAGGAAGGAAGCATGGATAGGTCAGTGGTTGCCAGAGCCTTGGAGTGTGGGTAGGGGTTGACTGCAGAGGGGCTCGAGGGAATTCTAGGAGTGATGCTATTGTTCTATAACTTGACCATAATGGCAATTATACAACTATGTGGATCTGTCAAAACTGATAAAACTATACACTGAAAAGGGTGCTTTTTACTGTTTATAAATTATTTCTCAATAAGCCTGACTATAAAAAGGAAAGATGATAGTCAAACCTAAAGGTACATCACTAGGGTTTAGGTCCAAGGCTTTTGGACCTTAGGAATGTTTCCTATTACCCAATGCAGACTATAAGGGTAACAGAATTTTGTTCTGAACCTTCCATGGCCCGATCAGACAGAGCACCTAAAACAATAATTAAGACTTCGTTGAGCTTATAACACAGCCTGTCTAAACTGTGCCTGTCAATGATTGGAGGGTTTGGACTTGGGGTTTTGGTTTTTGAAAAGATGCCTATATGTGCGGTGGAATTATTTGGACTGAAACCTGCTTTCATTACAGCGTAACACAAAGGTTATGGCATAGCCAGTCCTTACCCATCTCAGACTTTTTTGGCAGTTACCAGTAACTACCAAAAAGACCCTCAGAAGTATGTGTGGTCACAGTGGGTCAGGCCATGTCAAAAGAGGAATATACTCCCTCCTCAAGCTCATTCAGATCATCTTTCTTACTTATTACCTCCTGTCGTGAACCTTTGCTGATGCTTCATGGCAGAATTCCTTGACACATGGGTACCTGTGCTTCTGAGTAAGACTCACTACCTTCTTTTGGTGGTGGTGGTGGTGGTGATGGTGGTGGTGGTGTTTTGGTCTGCCCAACTAGGCTGTGGAGTCCTTAAGGGCATAAATCATGCCTTATATTCCCAAGGCCTAGCACAAGTTTATTTTTAAATAAATAAGTCAATTTATTTTAGTGTTTTACTTGAGTAATAGATCAATAATAATAAATATAATAATAGTGATGGTCGCCGGCGCTTGGCGATGCACCTGCTTTGTGCCAAGCCTGTGCTGTACGCTTTACATTCACCAGCGCCTCGGAGCACCTTATTAGGTAGGTGTGTGTCATCTGTGCCCAGGGGCACAGACAGGGAAACTGAGACCTAGAGAAAGTAGCTTGCCTGAAGCCACACAGCTAGTAAATGTTGGAATCGGGAATTGAAACTGAAGTAGTCTCATTCCAAAGCCTACTCTTTAGAGCTCTGTGACCTCCGCCTCTCATTTTTATTACAGTAATATCCACTGAAAGATATGATGCTTTTCACACTATGCATATAATCCAGTCTTTGAAAGGAATTTTAGGGGCGCCTGGGTGGCTCAGTCAGTTAAGCGTCCAACTTCGGCTCAGGTCATGATCTCATGGTTCGAGAGTTTGAGCCCCACATTGGGCTCTGTGCTGACAGCTTGGAGCCTGGAGCCTGCTTGGGATTCTGTGTCTCCCTCTCTCTACCTCTCCCCTGCTCACGTATTGCCTCTCTCTCTCTCTCTCTCCCTCCCTCTCTCAAAAATAAACTTTTTTTTTAAAGTTTAGACTTTTAGAGCTCATTTACTCCTCATCCCCAAAGTTTGGATTAAGCAAGTGAGTATCACAGAAACTGACTTGCTCCAGATCACTCACTTATTAGATGGCTTTCCAGTGAGGGAGAGGAAAAGTACATAAATATTGACAGGCCCACAGCTGCTTTAAATGTTTGGGTGTTCTGTCACAAGAAGCTTATTGTTTTCATCAGGAAAATGTGTTACTAACTCCTCTCTCCATCTTTGCCTCTTTTAGGGTTCACTGTTTCCATTATCTCATCCCCCTTGCAAAAGAGGGGAACTATGCCATTGTTGCCAACGTGGAAAGCATGGATTATGACCCTCTGGTGGTCAAGCTCAACAAAGACATCAGCGCCATTGAAGAGGCCATGAGTGCCAGCCTTCAGCAGCATAAGTTCCAGTATATATTTGAAGGTCAGACCCTGCCTTTGCCCTTGGGATTTGGGGAGAAAGGAAAGGGGAAGGGTTTTTGTTTTATTTTGTTTTTCTCTACTATTGGAGTTCAAAACTTGTAGTTGTTTGGGTTTTTTTCTTTTCTTTTTAGATTAAAGCTGAATACCTAGTATCCCTGTGTATGGCTAAGTAGACAACAATATGGCCGCCATCTGCTTCCAGTTGATAAGATTTAATCCAACATAGGGCAGATGGCAGTCTGGCTACCTCCCTGACATGCCACTCATGAGAACTGGGTAACTGGATAGAGTGGGCCATGAGACCCACTCAAGAGGAGTTCATAAAAGTTGGGGCGCCTGGGTGGCTTAGTTGGTTAAGCGTCTGACTTTCGCTTAGGTCATGATCTCACGTTTCGTGGGTTCAAGCCCCGCGTCGGGCTCTGTGCTGACTGCCAGCTCAGAGCCTGGAGCCAATTTCAGAGTCTGTATCTCCCTCTCTCTCTGACCCTCCTGCTCGCTCACGCTGTCTCTCTCTCTCTCTCCTAGAAATAAATAAAAAATATTTAAAAAAGAAAAAAAAAAAGAGGAGTTCATAAAAGTAAAAGAAACAAGATGCCTGGGTGGCTCAGTCGGTTAAGCATCTAACTCTTGATTTCAGCTCAATCATGATCTCACAGGTTTGTGGGATCGAGCCCCACAGCGCAGAGCCCGCTTGGGATTCCCTCTCTCCTCTCTCTCTGCTGTTCTCCTATGTGCATGTACATGTGCGTGCTCTCTTTCAAATTACAAAAAATAAAATTAAAATTAAAAAACTTGAAAAAAAGAAAAGAAAACAAAAAATACAATGAGAAGAGGGTTCTAAATGATCTGTCATTGGCTAAAATTATCAGATGGAAGGGCAAGATTTCTCTCAAAGAATGCACTGTTGTCTGAAAAGACCAGAAATATCTGATCAGAAGAGATTTTAGGAAGGCCGCATCCATGAATGCCTTGGGTCCGGCCAGCAAGGAAAGGTATGAAAGACAATTAAACATTTCAAGATACGCGATGCCAGCCAAATAATTTTTCATGTTGCACTCCTCACCTAGGGACCCCTTTTAGGACTTCAATCTATAGTCCTTTCTTTCTTGTTTTAGTTTATTTGTACGTAGGCCTGGGTGCCAAGAATATCTAGATGTCTCTCAGAATTAAAGCAGTGTTATTTCAAACAATTAAGGCACATGGTGCAAATAATTGTGGAGCCTGGAGATAGAAAAGAAATGCTGGGCCATTGCTCACTTTATGAAAAAGTTACACTCCAGCACATTTGGACCCAAAAACTTAAAAAAAAAAAATCTTGTTTTCCCATTAAATTATTTCATAAAGATGGAGGTGTGTTCGGAAAGGAAACTATCCCCTAAAAGACTTTAGCCAGGAAGTCTAAGTGACTAAAAGGTTAAATGTTCTTTGCATGGAGCTGACACTTTGGGGACCGGCAGGGCCCATGGGAGAAGTCACCCTCACTCACTACACAGTTTTCCCCTTGCTCTTGCTGGGGTCTTCCAAGCCCTATCTATCAACATCCATGGTTCCCAAACTTTCTCTCTCATTTTGCCCAGACATTTCTTAACATCTAATCCTGATGTGTAGCGACATCTTGAAATATGGACATAACACTCTGACGTAGACTAGGGTTTAAGAAATCATAAATTGGAGAGCTTCTATTTGAAAGCTCTAGCTGTTTCTCCATGATATCACTTTCTAAATTGAAAAGATGTAATATTGAATTTCCTGAGGGGTAGAGAGTGGGGGTGACAGGATCCCAGTCTTCTTTGGTGTGACAGAAAAGAGTATGTTACCACAGGTATTATTTGAAATTGCTAGGGGCGCCTGGGTGGCTCAGTCAGTTAAGCATCTGACTTTGGCTCAGGTCATATCTCCGGCTCAGGAGCTTGAGCCTTGCATTGGGCTCTGTGCTGACAGCTGGGAACTTGGAGCCTGCTTCCGATTCCGTGTCTCCCTCTCTCTCTGCCCCTCCCTCCCTTGTGGTCTGTCTGTCTCTCTCTTTCTCTTTCAAAAATAAAACATTAAAAAATATCTTAATTTGAAATTGCCAGTGTACAGTGGTAATATAAAGCAAACAACCTCTAATAGGTTTTATTATTACAATTTATCATACATATTTATTGTATAAATGTACTTATTTAATATATTGATTATTTACTATTCTCTATAACAGTGCAACCCCCACTCCCCATTGCCTATACTCAGTGCAGACCGCATTTCCCACAGCGGAACAAAATTACACCTGAAGTTACGGGCTCAGTAAAATCACAGCAAAACGTGACCTAGAGAGATTTTTCACCTCAGTCAGTGTGTCTGGCTTTACATGTAAAATCCATGTGCATGTGTTTCTTTTTCTTTGAGTAAAAAGCCTTTGCTTCACTTTCAAGTAGTAACACGTACAAGGGAGTTCATGTTCTCGAAGCAACACTGGATGAGGGGAGCTAAAGAGAGAATGTTCCTCCTCTCCTTTTTGACCTTCATCGTCATCCACCGAAACTCGAAACTCGTTTTGCAGATAGAGGGAGTCATTGAACCTGACGGGGTGCCCTGGGCTCCCATCGGAACCGTCACCACAGCGAACCCTGACTTTAGGAGGGGCAGATAACGAAAACAGTAGGCCGCCTGTAACAAGCTGGACTAGCTTTGGAGTTCCTGCAGAAGCTTTTAGAAATGGCATCCCACGCGCATCAATTTCTTATTGATCTGTTGTTGCTGTATTAGGTTCCAAATCAACTTTTGAGCCAAAAGTACACCCCTGTCTTTTTTTGTGGGAGGGAGAAGAAAGCAAAAACAGATTATTGTATTTGCATGTGTTCCTCTCTCCTTCCAAAACCGCACTGCAAAAAATGAGCCCCAGTGCCCTTCAGTAGTTTATAACAACCTGGCATGTTTTCTTTTTGTTTATGATTTTTTAATGCTTTTATTTTATTTTTGAGAGAGACAGAGATTGCGAGGGAGGGAAGGGCAGAGAGAGAGGGAGACACAGAATCCAAAGCAAGCTCCAATCTCTGAACTGTCAGCACAGAGCCCGATGCTGGGCTTGAACTCAAGAACCACAAGACCATGACCTGAGCCAAAGTCCTGCGCCTACTGACTGAGCCACCCAGGCACCCTGACCTGGCATATGTTCTAAGCCCCTGGTATATATGGCAGTGCTGGAACTATGGATTTACCAGGTTATGTTACATAAAGCCTCTCCAAATCTAACTATTAGGATAATGTTTAAATACTCCAGAAAAATTGTAAGATCAGTGGGCAAAAATAGCCCTCAGAGGTAGGTTTTCTTTGGTCATTTAAATTTGTGGAGGATGAGAAGAGAGAAATCCTTCCAAATTCATGTGTCAGTTCATGCAGGGTGGCACTAATCTGTCTTCTCTTTCCCCTCCCCTGATCTGTGCTGGCCCCTCAGGCCTGGGTCACCTGATCTCCTGCATCCTCATTAATGGTGCCCAGTACTTCAGACGCATCAGTGAGTCCGGCATCAAGAAGATGTGTAGGAACATCTTTGTCCTTCAGCAGAATTTGACCAACATCACCATGTCGCGGGAGGCAGACCTGGACTTTGCAAGGTAGGAGGAAAACTGGGGCAAACTCCCTTGTACCAAAGCCAGGATCCCATTGCCCTTAAAAATAATTTAGAGAAATGGAGTCATGGTACCTAAAAAGTACATTTTAAAAAGGAAATAATTAGATGTTTTTAGTCTTAAAGAAGGTAATTTTATGCAATTCTATTGGATGCTTAACCTCACTAAGGCAGGTAGCTTTTCCTGTTGTCTAAGTTAAGTTCTTACTACAAAACGTCAGTAACTTTCTTCTTATTATAAAAGTAATATTTCCTCATTGCATAAGATATGTAACATAAAATGCAAAAAAATAAGCATCACTCATGAGCCTTTCATCCAGAGACTTTGACATTGGGCGTTATTTCTCCTGGTTTTTGTGTCCGTGCTAGGGGTACAAGTGAATTTCACACCGTGCGTGCATACGGTTTCCCTTTTTACAAAATTAGAACTACGTTAATGAAATTTTATATTTGCTTAACTGCGTTTTCCCCTATCAGTATTATTCTTTGAAAATAGTGTTTTTCCCAAAGCCGTTAATAGCCCTCGAAAAAGTACCGCTGATCCTTCAACAACATGGGTTTGCCTCTACAGGTCTCCTCACACACACATCTTTTTTTGGTATATTCCTATAAATATATTTTCTTGTCCTTATTTTCTTAATAACATTTTCTTCTCTCTAGCTTACTTTATATAACAGTATATAAAACGTATATAAAAATAGTATCTAAAATGTACAACATAGAAAAAAGGTATTCGTCAACTGTTTATGTTCTCAGTAAGACTTCTGGTCAGCACTAGGCTGTTAGTAGTTAAGTTTGGGGGGTGGGGGGATCAGAAGCTATACACAGATTTGTGACTGCATAAGACGTGGGCACCCCTACCTTTCCACACTGTTCAAGGGTCAGCGCTATCACTTTTAATACCTGAACACATAGTTCATGGCACAAATTAGACATTGAATCATTTGCAAATCTGTAAGCATTAGGATTTTTTCCCTTTTTCCCCTCTCATTATAAATAACAGGTGTTGAGTGTAGGTTTACGTGAACCTTTTTCCCACGTCTTCTCTTTTCCCAGTTGAAACCCATCTTCTCTTCTCAGGTTCATTGTGGGGACTCATCGTCAACCATGCCCTCCCTCCATGTCCTTGAAAGCTCTTCTTTTAAATCACACTCATCCTTTCCCTTTCTAGGTTTGCTGATCTCAGGGTTTAATGTTTCTTTATAATGCACTTTTTCAAATTAAGAGGTAATTTTAGTCTCTCTTCATGTAGCCTCACCACTGTCTTTCCCTTACTTACATCATCAGACTTGTGGAGCTTCAATGGAAGTTAAAACAGTTTTGCAGACGATAAATGATGATTATCGTATCTTGGTGCTTTATTGCTGTTGGTACCTTCGCGAGCTGTTCCATAAACTCCGTTATGGCTAAAAAGTCATTTGTTTGCAATAGTCCAGAGCTCTCATGCCCAACACTTAGTACTTCTGTGCCGTTTCACTTGATTTTTGGATTCCTTGAAGAGTTCCAGAAAATTTGAAACAATTCATAAGACATTTCAAGGGATGATGAAATTACATTACTTTGACAGGTATTAAGACATGTGCTAGGATCTTTGTTTTGAAAGCCTATAACCATATATCTTCATTTTTAACTTTTCTCCTCCAATCTATCACTCCATTCGTTCCACTGCTATCTTGTTCCTCTACTTCTCTGTCCTCTCGTCTTTTTCTTCCTTCATGCACGTATGCCTGTGTTCATTAAATTCCCTATTTTAGGCTAAATTTGGTAGAAAGCCTTCCTTGCTCAGATTAGGGAAACCAGGTGTGACTGAATGCTGCATTTATTTGGTCGCTCTTATGGGGAATGATCTCATTATTGAATTAGTCTATTCATAATAACATTGACAAGGGGAAGTTAAGTACATGGAGGCCTAAGGGATACAGCAAAGCATTACTAATTCTCTGAGGAATATAATTCTTAAATTCAATCATCCTTTTTTAAATGATTTTTTTTTATTTAGCTGAAATAAGTAAATTAACACAGTGTTTGGCAGACAGTATGGGGCCCAGATACATACAAAAAAAAAAAACCCTAGCATCTGAATAATGAAATGCTGACTGGGCAGCATTGAGGTTGGCATCAGTGGGCTGTGTGCCAACAAAGCGTTTCTTCAGTAAATAACTGAATGGCAACCAATCCGTGCCTTTTACAGTTGGGTGTAGGAATGATGTCCAAGGACGTGGGCATGATCGGAAATGTGACCACTTGGGAGAAGTACTGCTACTATTACTCCTTACTCTTAATGGATTATGAAAGGAAAGAGGCAGCATAAATATGTACCATCGGATGATTCCGTCCTTTTGATCCTGACTCCGAAGACATCTCCTTATAGACCTGAATGTCCCAAGAGACTGAGATTGTTCCTGTCTGTTTTCTCAGTGCCCGGACCAGAGTAAGCGCTCATCATGTGCACTGGATGAATGGATAGGTATCAAATCAAGGCTTCTTTTGGTGCTGGCGAAGGGCTTGGAACATGATAAAGTTTAGTTTTAGTTTGTCCTTAATGCCCTGAAAGTTTTAACCAGCTGACATGGGTCAGCGCTCTTATAAGCTTATACGAAGCAGTACCTCCCTTGCAGGTCTTTCTTTGTAGAACAGAAAGCACTTTACAAAAGGAACAGTATATCTCCACTATTCCTAGTCTGTCTCACCCTCATTTTCTTTTGCTCTCAGACACACATGCCTACATAGATGCACTTTATAGGCTTATTTTTTTCTGTTCCCTGTTTTTGGTAGGGATGGGTTTTGTGAAATGGGCTCCATCAATTCTACTGGGTTTGAAGCTATGTAAAATAAATATAACAGCGATACCAAAATAGCCAGGAATAATGGACTGCAGCAGTGTGCCTCAGCATTCCTTAAGCAATGTCTAATCAAGCACGGGCAGCATCTCTATTTCCGGCAAATCTCTGTAGGAATGTTATCTTCGAACACAGTAATTAATCACTAGTTGCCATGTGTCAGAAAACTTTACTTAATGAGAAGTTGCAAGGCTCTTGTAGTTTTTCACCTCCATAGCCTTCCTGGCCAGTGGAAAAGAAGAACACCCTTTCTGTAATAAAGAAGGATCTGGAGGAATTCCATTTGTGTTGATACTTCTACTTGCGGTATTGTTGTCTATCTTTTTTATAAACACCTTTACTCTAACCTCCAACAGGAAGATAAATCTTGGGTGAGCAAAGGATCAGGATAACCTATACAATCGCCAGAATTACAGAGAAACCCTGTCCCCTGTGATAATGATCTCTGCTATGGTTTCGACCCTTTTGACCCTACTCTGAATTTTCAGACTCAAGAAGATACTTTGTCCTGGACAATTACTACAGATTGATTAGAAAATAGAAGGGCTTTATGAGTGTGATTTTTTAGTTCCTTTCATCCAAAATCATCTTACCCTGAGCTGCCATGCACTTCCCAGAACTGGGTCACTGGAACAACTTTGAGGTCCAGGCACTGCATATTGAAGACGTCTGAGTCCGGTCCCCAGCGTGGATCTGGCAGTCTTTACAGTTTAAGTGAAGCCGTGATTCAAAAAGATGACCCCAGAGTTTTCTTCCTGGATCTTGTCTCTGTCTCCGCATTTTCCCCCTTGTGTCTGTCTCTTCCACTACAGCTGCTCTCCTTTCTCCTTTATCTCTGCTGTCACCTCTCCTTCTTGCTTTCCTCCTTCAAGGCCTCATCTCTCTTCGATTTTTTTCTCATTTTGATTTTCTTTAGACTGGCATCTCTCATCCTTAAATCCAACAAAGGCTTAGATTCAGGAAGTGGTAAAGGGAGAAGTTTCAACACATAAGAAAGCTTCCTCACCCTTTACTCATTCATTCATTCATTCATTCATTCATTCAACAGATATTTATCGAGTATGCATTCTCTTTAGGTCCAACCCTCATGGAATTTGCATTATTGTAATTCAGGCCATTAAGACAAACTAATAAATAAGTAAAATATAAAGTATCTCAGATGATGGTATATGCTATGGTGAAAAACCAGGCTTGGGAAGGAGAATAGAGTATGCCAGGGTAGAATGAAGGTACCCCACAATTTTAGAGAAGCCCTTAATGATACAGTAACATTTGTGGAAAGACCTGAAGGAACACTGGGAGCAGGCCATGTAGATACCCAGGGAGAGAGCATACCAGGAAGAGAGACATAAGAGGAAAGAGCCAGAGGGAGGAGTTTACCTGGCATTTAAAGAACAGCAGAAAGGCTGGTATGTATGGCTAAAGTGAATGAGCACTGGGAAGAATAAGAAATGATGCCAAAGCAATGAGAAAGAATGAAATCTGGCCGGGGCGCCTGGGTGGCTTAGTCGGTTAAGCGTCCGACTTTCGCTTAGGTCATGATCTCGCGGTTCGTGGGTTCGAGCCCCGCGTCGGGCTCTGTGCTGACTGCCAGCTCAGAGCCTGGAGCCTGTTTCGGAGTCTGTGTCTCCCTCTCTCTCTGACCCTCCCCTGCTCACGCTGCCTCTCTCTCTCCTAGAAATAAATAAAAATATTTAAAAAAAAAAAAAAAGAATGAAATCTGGCCATGTGTAGTAACATGGATGGAACTTGAGCGAAATAAGTCAGGCAGAGAAGGACAAATACCATATGTTTGCACGTATAGGAGGATTAGGAGGAACTTAGCAGAGGACCATGGCAGAGAAGAAGGGGAAAAATAGTGGGGGAGAGGGAGGGAGGCAAACCATGAGAGACTTTTGAATGCTGAGAACAAACTGAGGGCTGATGGAGGTGGGGGAGAGGGGAAGGGAGGTGATGGACATGGAGGAGGGCACTTGTGGGGATGAGCACTGAGTGTTATATGGAAGCCAACTTGACAATAAACTATTAAAGAAAGAAAGAAAGAAATGATGCCAAAGGTTAAGAAGCTGAGATCTTAAGGACTGTTGCAATAACATTGGGTTTTACTTTGAAGGAGGGGGGAAGCTATCAGATGGTGTGGAACACAAGTCTGCCATAATGTGACTTATGTTGTAAAAGACTCACTCTGGCCTCTGCGTTGCAAATAGACGATGGGGGAGGGGAGGTTGCAGGCAAGGGCAAAACCAGAAGGATCTGTTAGGAAACTATTGCATTAACCTGCATGAAAGATAGTGGCGATTCAGACCAAGATGGTAGCAGTGCAGAGGATGAGAAGTGGTCAGATGAGGATATATTTTAAAGTAGAGCTGACAGGATTTGCTGAGGGATTGGAAGTAAGCCAGTGACTCCAAGGTTTTTGTTCTGAGCAATTCAAAGGTTGGCATTTTGATTTACCAAAATAAAAATGAGCCAGACAGTGGGTAAGGCAGGTTGTGTTTGGGGAGGTAGCAGTGAGGCAGATAAAAAGGGGGTATCGAGAGCCTGGATTTGAAAATACTAAGTTTGAGATGCACATGAGACATGTGAATAGAGAATGAAGAGAGAGCTGAATCTAAATCTGAATTCCGGGGACGCCTGGGTGCCTTAGTCGGTTAAGCGTCCAACTTTCGCTTAGGTCATGATCTCGCGGTTCGTGGGTTCGAGCCCCGCGTCGGGCTCTGTGCTGACTGCCAGCTCAGAGCCTGGAGCCTATTTCAGAGTCTGCATCTCCCTCTCTCTCTGACCCTCCCCTGCTCACGCTGTCTCTCTCTCTCTGAGAAATAAATTTTAAAAATATTAAAAAAATAAAAATTAAAAAAAAATCTGAATTCGGGAAAGAGATCTGGGCGGGAAATGGAAATCTGGGAATCATCAGCTTGTAGATGGGATTTAAAAGTAAATAAATAAAGCCATGAGATGGAGTGAGACATCAGATCTTATTGAGAACACAAGCAGACAGAAAAGGGAAGCCATCCGAGAACTGGGCCTTGGGTAGTTACTCTAGCGTTGAGAAGTTGGCCTGCTGACGACACACCAGCACAGGAACCTGAGAACCAGCAGCCAATGAAGTAGGATGACAGCAGGAGAGAGGCCTGTGTCCCAGAAGAAAATGTCTTCATCTGTGTCAAATGGTGCTGGTAGGTTAAATTAGCTCAGGGCAAGGAATCAGGCGCTGGTGGACCTGAAGAGAGGACTGAAATGCTATGGTTTGCTCTCCTTAACCTTTCCTACACAGCTTACCTCATGCAGAAACAAGCTTTGGGAATAGGCTTCTCACTCCTCCATTACGTGGTAGGGTCTGATGCATTCATGGCAAACAAAAATGCAATTAGAGTGTTTCTGGTGTGATATAGAAAAGACCACATTGGCAGCCCCTCTTTTCTCATTGAATGGTCACTAAGAAACCCCTGCTCTTCCCAGCATATACACCCATGATGAAGTGGAGCTGTGATCTCTCTTTGGTCACTGAGTGGTTTTATTTTTAATGAAAGGCAGTCTCTACTGCTATGTACCCAATCCCTCCCTTCTCCAGTCACTCTGGTTTAGCTTTGGAGCTATTCTATATATGTTTACTTAACCAATGAAGTCCTTTATCTCCTATGCGTAATACGCATACTTAAGAATATCTTCACAGAAGCCAACAGAAAAGTCCCACTGGAACCATTTGGAATCTGGGAACCGAAGGAGAAAAAAATCTTGCCTGTAGTGTTTCCTCAGGACACAGGCTTATATGGAAAAGTATAATACACCATATTTGTTTAACTCAATAAGAGGCTGAATCAAGATGGCGAAGAGACATCCAAAAGAATGGGAGAAAATATTTGCAGATCGTATTTATGATAAGATACGTGTACCCAGAATTCATGGAGAACTCTTACAACTCAATAATACAAAGGCAAATAACCCAATAGTACAGGTAAAGGTGCCCCAGTAACAACCATCATACCAAGTGCCCAGATCTTGGTTTCTAAGACTCTTCTCCAGTAAAAGGAACCAGGGCTTCTGGGAGAAATGGCTGATTCTAGGACTGGGACTGAAAATACACAAGGTGAGCCTGGAGCATCTTAGAGTGCCAAAAATTTAAGGAAGTACTAAATACCACACACACACACACACACATACACCCCACCTTGACAGGAATGTCTCAGGGGCACAGGAGCCAGCTGAAAGAGCCCATAATGGCCAAAGGTAGGACTGTTTGAGCAACAAAATAAAGCATTGGGTTATGATACAAAGTATAGAATAAATATTTGTGAGTCCATAGTGGTATAAGTAAAATGATTGAGTAAATTAATACTAAGTGAGGAAGAAGAGACAAATCTCCTATACAGGAGAATTCCAAATGAATTATGTAGAAACTACTCGAAAGGAGGAACAAAACTCCCCACTTCTTAAGTAGAGGTTGCACATCGAGGCTTCCTTCGAAAGAGTACGTGTGGCATGGAAGGAAAGTAACTTTATATATAGTGGAGAAATCTGACCAATTGAACTTCAGTCAGGTGGCCAAGGGTCAGCACCAACATGCGTAAATCATGTTGACAGATAATACCCTTGATTTGGAGGGACGAAAATGATACTTTACCTCTGTGATCTTTCCCAAAACCTATAACCCTCATGCAATTGTGGAAAATATCAAAGAATCTTCAATAAAGGGGGAGCCTATGAAATACTTGACCAGTACTCCTCAAAACTGTCAAGATCATCAAAAACAAGGCAAATCTGAGAAACTTTTGTAGCCAAAAGGAGTCTAAGAAGGCAAGACTGTTACATGTAATGCAGTGTCCCACATGTACATGTAATGTACATCTACATGTAATGCAGACGCGATCCTGGAACAGAGAAATTATGTAAAAACTAAGAAAATGTTAATAAACTATGGGCTTTAGTTAATAATAATGTCTTAATATTGATTCATTAGTTAGGATAAATATCATACAAATATAAGATGT
Organism: Proteles cristata cristata; assembly: GCA_017311185.1. Lineage (NCBI taxonomy): Eukaryota > Metazoa > Chordata > Mammalia > Carnivora > Hyaenidae > Proteles > Proteles cristata. The sequence continues at coordinate 1,260,351 of JAESUZ010004246.1, forward strand.
TAACAATAGGGAAACTAAGCGTAAGTTATATGGGAAGTCTTTGTGCTATCTTTTCAATTTATCTGTAATCTAAACTACTGAAAAACTACTACAACTAAATCTAAAACTACTGAAAAAAACTTAATAATAAAACAGGCAAAGGATTTGTATAGCCATTTCTCCAAAGAAGATATATAGATGGCTAATACACACATAAAAAGATGCTCGACATAATTTCTTATTAGGGCAATGCAAGTCAAAACCACAATGAGATAATCACATTACACTCACAAGGATTGCTGTAATCAAAAACACAGACAGGGTCGCCTGGATGGCTCTGTCGGTTCAGAGTCCGACTCTTGATTTCTGCTCAGGTCATGATCTCATGGTTTGTAGGATGGAGCCCATGTCGGGCTCTGTGCTGACAGTGCAGAGCCTGCTTGGGATTCTCTCTCTCTCCTTTTCTTTGCCCCTCCCCTGCCCCTATGCTCTCTCTTTCTTGCTCACTCTCTCTCAAAATAAATAAACATTAAGAAAAAAAAAGACAATCTGAGGCACCTGGGGGGCTCAGTGAGCTGAGCATCAATCTCTTAATTTCACCTCAGGTCATGATCCCAGAGTCATGGGATCATGTCTGAGCTGACTTCATGCTGAGTGTGGAAACTAGTTAAGATTCTCTCTTCTCTCTCTCTCTCCCTCTCTCCCTCTGCCGCTATCCCCTGCTTTCACATGCTCTCTCAAAAAAAAAAAAAAGAGAGAGAGAGAGAGTCCATCTCCAGCAAGTGTTGGAGATAATGTGGAGAAACTGGAACTCTCATACGTCACCAGTAGGAATGTAAAATGGCACAGCTGCTCTGGAAAACAGTTCATCAGGCCCCCAAAAAGTTAAACGTAGATTTACCATATGACCCACCAATTCCTCTTCCAGGTATTATTACCCAGGAGAAATGAAAATGTGCATCCACACAAAACTCTGTATACAAATTTTCATACCAAAAGTGAGAACAACCTGAATACCCATCAACTGATAGATAAATAAACTGTGATATATCCACACAATGGGTGTTTTTCAGCTATAAAAGGGAAGGTACTGAGTCATCCTACAACGTGGATGAACACTGAAAACATTACATTAAATGAAGGAAGCCGGTCATGAAAGAACATATATGACTACATTCGTATGAAGTGTCCAACGTAGGCAAGTTATAGAGACAGAAAATAGAGTAGTGGTTACTTAGAGCTGAGGGACTGGGAGAAAATGGGAACATGGGTTGCCTTTGGGGGTAATGAAAATGTTCTAAAATAGACTGTGCTGATCACAGCCCTGTGAACATACAAAAATACATATAAACGTACACTTTAAATGAATGACTCGTATGGTATGTGAATTATATCTCCATAAAGCTGTTAAAAAAAAAGGTTGAATGTTAAAGCTTCAATGCTTCCTGTCACAGGAAATAAGGAGCCCAAGTTTTATGGCCACATCGATGGGTGGACTTTGTGGAGGAAATATCTAACACTTTCTGAGTTTCCCGAATCTATTAGGGAGGTAGGAGATCAAGGCAGAATTTTTGGAAGAGGTGATGCTTAATAATCATCTTAAACAGAGTTATCCAGGGTGGGGAGAGAGTCCTTTCCAACAGAAAGGGCAGTTCTGGGGCACCTGGGTGGCCCAGTCAGTTCAGCTGTTAAGAGTCGGACTCTTGATTTCAGCTCAGGTCATGATCTCATGGTTCATGAGATCGAGCCCCACCCTGGGCTCTGTGCTTACAGTGTGGAACCTCCTTGGTATCCTCTCTCTTCCTCTCTCTCTGCCCCTCCCTTGCTCATCAACCTGTCCCAGTCTCAAAAATAAATAAGACTTAAAAAGAGAGAAAGAAAGGGAAGTGCAGGGTGACTGGAGCAGCCGATTGAGAAGGGAGGGGGGAAGATGAGGCAGGAGGAAAGGATGAGGCTGAGGGTGACTCAGCACAAACACCACCTCCTGAGAGCCCTCCGCTCCAGAGTTTCAAAACCTGCCTCTCCTCCCACCAGTGCCCCCTGCTTTACTTGCCCTGATTTGTTTTATCTTAGCACACAGCACCATCTTACACATTCTCTCTTTCCTTATTTGTCCCTTACCTGTCTGTGAAAGTAGAATGTGAGCGGCGCGAGACAGGGCTCTTTCTCCTTTCTCCAGCCCCAGGGCCTAGAACGAACCAGCCAGTAGTAGTCGTTCCGTAAATGCTCGTGGGATGAAAACGTGAAGATTTCAGACTTCATCCTGCAGGGCAGATGGATTCAGTGGGAGAGTGAGATGGGCAGATTTGTATTCTGAGTAGGTTACTCGAGCAGCCAAGTAGGAAATGGATAAGAGAACCGTAAAACCGCAGGCCTTGCAGACCAAGTGGAAGGTGATTGTCAAGAGAGGTGTGTTGGGTCTGAATTAGGTCAGTGCTGGGGGGGAGGGGGGGTGGCCACGGAGGACACGAGCTGAGAAGAACTAAAACTGGCAGGACTGAGGGAGTGACCGAACAGTGAGAATAAAGAAAAGGAGTCACGGTACTTTCTGACATGGGTATCTAAGTTGCTCCCAATACCATCCAATAAGAGAAGCCTAGGAGCACCTTTCCATTTGCTAGATGGGATGCTGCCCAATCCAGAAATCGGTGAATAAAGCCTGTGGGAGGAGGGAGAGGGAGGTTTGATGGAGGAGAGATCAGGGGATGTGACGAGTGTTAAGATGCCTGTGAGATTTCTCAGTGGAGATGGTAACATGCAGCTGGGCAGGTAAGGGAGGAGCTGGGGTCGGAGCTGGGGTTGGGGTGGGGGTGGGGGTATTGAACAAGCAGAGGTGGGAGGTCATCAGCCTCGGGCTGTCGTTTGAACCCATCAGAGAAATAAGCACCGGATAAACACTGTAGACGGAGGCCATGCCCTGCGGAACATCGTGTAAAGGGCACAAGAGGAGGAAGCGCTGGAGCAGATAAGGAAGGGATGGCCCCATAGTGCCTTCCTCAAGGTGACAGAGGGACAAAGGCAGCTTAGACACCGAACATATATCAGTTCACTTTGTCCTTGACCTTGTGCTGTATGTATGGCCAAGAATGATCTCCGGCGTGGCTGAGAATGTTGCACTCCTTCCAAGGCGGTTGTTCAGGTAGACTTACTTCCTTCAAACCTATTGCAGCAGCAGAGGCACTTTTGGGTTTTCTACAGACCTGGGGTGTAGCCTGACAGACAGGAATTAGCAATGACATGCTGCCATCTACTGGAAACAGCCGCAGATCTGCAGACAGATGAGTACCTGTGGTCCCTTAAATCCCCACCGGTCGGATGCATCCAGGGTGGGCATTGCCTCTCAAGGAAACTTTGGAGGTGATATGGCTGCAAACAGGAAATGCTCCCACCTAGTAAATAAAATGTGACTTGATTGCCTTGCTGGAAGAGCAATTTTGTTTCAGAAAAGATTCATATGTATGTACTTTTCATACTCTTTTCTCTGCTTATTTTTTCCCACTTTTATTCTACCATTGGTCTTATCTGCTTCTCTAATCTTAGGATAACCTATTCCTTTTCAAACCTGTTTTTTTTTTTAAATGCTTATCCTTTTTTTTTCTTTTTTTCTTTTTGAGAGAGAGAGAGAAGGTGTTAGTGGGGGAGGGGCAGATAGAGAGGGAGACAAAGAATCCGAAGCAGGCTCCAGAGCTGTCACCACAGAGCCCGATGGCGGGGCTCAAACTCATGAATCACGAGATCATGACCTGAGCTGAAGTTAGACACCGAACTGAGAGCCACGCAGAGCCCCCAACCTATTCCTTTTCAAACCTTTACCTGTAATGCTCCAGGTTTTTGACTCAAGATTATTAATCATGTGGATTTGTGATTCATTTTATGGGAGAGATTAGTCTGCAAACAAAATTCTTTTAATGATGATGTGCCCTGAAAATTCTGTTTTATCTCTTGAATTTGATCATGCAAAGCTAGCCCTGACTTTCCTAGGGGCCAGAATAAATTGGGAATATGATGAGTTAAATAGCTTTTGCTGCCTGGTAGAAGAAAATACACCCGTTAATAAAATGTAATAATAAGATAAACATTTGTAGGGCCTGATCTCTGAGAAATTTTTCTTTAAAATTTTGTATAAGTAGATTTCAGAAACATTCCATCTCACTAATTAAACCTTCATTTGCCTTTGCGACCTGTTTCTGACCATCCTTCTTTCTACTGCTCTACTTTTTCTGTGTTTATTGCACTCATAGTAAGTTCCATACATTCTAGCAATTAACTGATCTTTAATTACTTAATGAGGGTTCTTTATCCCCCATAGAGTACCCTCCCCAAAATGAGTATTTATAAAGCTCTCAAAAATAATACCTGGCTATATTGGTATTTGATGCCTCATATCTTATGTATGAGGCTTTGATTAAATAAGAATTCTTTTGATTATGTTCAATTAATGTCACTATACCTTGTACATATCTAATGTCAATGTATAATTTAGGATTCCTCGAGATTATTGGCAGATAGTCATACCCTTCCCTTTGTAGCACATGTGCTGAAATTGGAATGATTCAGGGATTAGCATAGATGACAGGCGGTATTATTTCCAATAAAGATCCCAAGGAATGGAAATCAGAAGTGACTTGCCCAAAATCTCTCAGCCAACTGTGCTATTTATATACCTTGCACTGCCTTTGTAGTCGTCATAGTTAGGAAATTAAATTAATTCCCCCAGCAAGGCCATTTCTCTGCCAGAAAATGATTGTGCTAAAAAGATATGTACTAAAAGGCTATGAAGCTTGTTCCCAACTAAAGCCCAAGAATGATCATTTCCTGACTTTATTAGAATTCTTACTGCAAAACTTTAGGCTGGAAGCTGACCTTTCTTGTTTTCTAAATGAAGATACAGTGTTTCATTTTGCTTTTCAAATGTAGGAAATAGGCAGAATCACTATGGCAATAAACGGAGAGCTACAGCCCTTCACAAACGATATCAAGACTTGGACTGCCTCCCCGGCGCCTTTCTCATTATACAGTTCTTATGACTAGTTACCATAATTGTATTTTGTTTTTGGCTTCTGGGTGGGTTTTTTTTTTTTTCCTTCCCCTCTACTTCTCTGTAACGGCAATCTATAATGTTTATGAATGTGATTTGTGTTTCAAAGTGTTTGATAACTATGAATCTACATGTATGTTTCAGGGAGCCTCCTTAGCTAAATAGAAATCCGTTACCAAGAAATAAACCTGTACCTGGCCTCATAGACCTTTGACTCCACACTGCTGTTCCTGAAGCAAGGACAGCTTCTAGAAGACAAGTAACTTTAGTGTAAACTATCTAGAGGCCTAAATTAGTTACTTTCTGGCAGTGATGATATAAGAACAATTATTGTTACTATTATATAATTAAACGGGGTACATGACATGAACCATAAGAAGTACTTTACCTATATTGGTTCACAGAACCCTGAAACTCTATATGAAATTCCATATGTAACTATTATTACCTCATTTTCTTTTTCTGTTTTTCTAAATTTTTTTAATGTTTTATTTATTTCTGAGACACACACACACACACACACACACAGCGTGAGCAGGGGAAGGTCAGAGAAAGAGGGAGACACAGAATCTGAAGCAGGCTCCAGGCTCTGTGCTAGCTGTCAGCAAAGAGTGCAACGCGGGGCTCGAACCCACAAACCATGAGATCATGACCTGAGCGAAAGTCAGATGCTTAACAGACTGAGCCACCCAGGCACCCCTATTACCTCATTTTCTAGGTGGAAAAAAAAAACTAAAGCTTAAAGAGGCTATGCAGATTCTCAGTTTACATAATAATAAGAGTTAGGATTCAAACATAGGTTCAGTCCAACACCAAAGTCTATGGATGTTCTTAGCCATGTGAAATCATGGCTCTCATTTGCTAAATATTGGGTCTGTGTTTACTCTGTTTAATTAAAATATGATTTCGTTTTTCAATTAGGCTCTCAAGCGTTTTTCTTTTCCTTGATTTTTTTCTGGTTGTCTTTCCCGCTTGATTTCCATCAAGCTCTGGTCTCTGGCACTTTTAATAATTAGCTTTAATTAGCAGTTTCACTGTAGGGGCTCTACAGACCCCACCCCCACCCACCCTGCACTGGAATGTGTTAGGTAGGGCTGGTTTTGCTTAGCCATTAGGTACCCAGCATTGCTTATTGCTCTTCTGTCCCCCTTCCAAACAACCATCCTGGAGCAGTAGCACTGGACACTCCGAACACTCTCTCAGAACCATACCACAGACATGATCACATCACTGGTAAACTCTTATCATGGATTCAGGTACACATACCAGTACTCTTAAAACACCAAGCAGGTCAACCCAGTGGTTCTCAAAGGCTAGAAGGTGTAAGAATGTTGTGGAGGTTGGGGGTAAGGGGCGTTGCCCCTCGGGTGGCTCAGTCTGTTGAACGTCCAACACCTGATCTCAGCTGAGGTCTTGATCTCAGGGTTGTGAGTTCAAATTCCATGTTGGGATCCATGCTGGATGTGAAGCCTATTTAAAAAATAAATAAGTAAAAAGAATTTTGGAGGAGACTTCCTTTAAGTGGAATTCTTTGACTCCATCCCTAAAAATTCAGATCTAGAAGGTTGGGTAAGAGGGAGAGCAGGAATCTGGAGTTTATTTAACAAGTGCCCAGGGGATCCTGATGGAGTAGGTCTCAGACACTCTTGGGGAAATACCGGCTACCCTCGTGTTCTGCAAGACTCACAATAGGTCATTTCTCAGCTATTATTCTCCATTATTCCCTCATGTTCCTTCTTTCTCCTGATGCAGGCAGGAGAAGTAAAACTTGCCTGAAAGCCCTCTTCTGGTTTAAGTGGAACCATTAAAATCACCCTTCAGAGCAGTCACTATTATTATTATTATCATCATCATCATTATTATTATTATTTTGAGGCAGAGTCAAGCAATGTTCTTAGAAGTTTTCCAGTGAACTAACTAGTATTTCACTGGTCTAGTAGGTGGCCAAGAAACAAAGTCAATGCATGATTGTGACATAAACTTGGGCAAAGTCACGTCAGCGCTCTTAGTGAAAGCTTCCTCATCTTTCAGTAAGGCTCTGACTAGAACATCTGCCCTAGAGAAGACTCGCCCAGAGCTCCACGATGTCGAGCCCAAGATGGGGCTCTGAGGTCCAGAGCTCCACCTTGACCACCAGCTCTCAGAAGAGACCCTCGAAGGAAAGATTTCTAAAAGGAAGCCAATTAACTTTAATTCTGCGGAAGTACCGTAAAGATTTCTGAGCTATCCAGGACATAACAGGCCCTTCTGCTATTTGATGACCAGATGGACAAATGAATACGTGTGCACATGAATGAATGAAGAAAGAAGTAACATAGGCGGGTTCTTGCAGTCGAGCTGGTGGGTGCAGCCTTGGCTCACCACACCTCCTGGAGAGTCAGACAGACAGAAGCCCGCTACTGCTTTTTGCATGACCTATAAAGGTCTTCTAAGGCTCCGAACGGTAATTCAAAAAATAAACATGTAGGTACTCAAAAATATAAATGTCACATCAGCTGTAGCTCTTCATCTCCTTTGCTGTGCTGTGGTTTTCCAGTTGATGGAAAGGTTTTATTCAGATCAGCCATTTCAGTGTTTCCTGGAGGCGCTCTTAATCTTTGTGTTCTAACCTTTAAAGACACAGGCTTCGGTTGCTGCTGTAATGATTTCCATTGCCTGGCATCTACATGTTTAAATTCCTCCAAAGAATTGCCCACCTTCTATTTTTCTCAATTGCCGATGGAGTCAAATGAGGAAAGAAAACAAGTCGGGGGGGTGGGGGGGAGAGGGCAAGAGAGGCCAGCTCTGTGATTGACTTTTCTCTTGATACCCAAGTCAGGGGAAAGAGTGGATCAATGGCCTCAACTCCGCAGCAGGCATTAACCCTGCATCGCATTCTCCTTTAGGCAATCTCCTTCACAAAGACGCTGATGAAACATTTTGGGGTACTGGGGACGGAGGCAGGAGGTTGGGGATTTTTAGTGGCTGGAGCATTTTATTGACAGCTTTAAAGGCTTCATGGATATATTCGACCAGAAATTAATTACAGCCCAGCTCCTCGTTTCGCCCTTAGGTGACAGTCTTCTGTTGACGTGTGCTGCTGTGAAAGTAATAATAGGTTTCAAATGTTTGTGAAAAACATAAAGTAATTACTTGCTGTGATAAATCAGTCATCTGAAGTTTCAGCTTCTCTCCTCTCCACGTGTGTGGCAGTGGGTCTGTTTCTTTTGTTAACTTTAATTATATAGCATGGGAGCATTTTTATTTTTCAGTTTTCAGAAATTTTCCCTTTTTCTTTTCTTGGTTTCCTAGTTCTCCAGGGATGAAAGTATTGAAATGATAATGACACATAACTAACATTGGAACAAGGGAAGCATACGTCTGCCAGGGCGCTGATTGCCTTAGTTAAGTTTTGTAGCTATTGGCTATCAGCTATTTGCCAGTTTCTCTAATGAGCCTTAAATATTTACTGTTTGTTGTTCAGAAGGAAAGAATGTGCTCTCGGCCATTCCGAGGTTCCTTCTCGCCAATAGCATATGTTTAAATTATGGGCCCTGAAGCCAAAGAGCCTCTAATAGCTCTTTTCCCTTTGTGAAATTAAAAACAAAAAAGTTCCCGGTAGGGGCGCCTGGGTGGCTTAGTCGGTTAAGCGTCCCACTTTCGCTTAGGTCATGATCTCGCGGTTCGTGGGTTCGAGCCCCGCGTCGGGCTCTGTGCTGACTGCCAGCTCAGAGCCTGGAGCCTGTTTCAGTCTGTGACTCTCTCTGACTGACCCTCCCTCTCTCTGACCCTCCCCTGCTCACGCTCTCTCTCTCTCTCTCTCTCTCCTAGAAATAAATAAATAAAAAAAAGAAAATTAAAAAAAAAAAAGTTCCCAGTAAAATCGGCAGCTCTTTCCCTGAGCTCCCTTTCTTCGTTAGGGCCTGTGCGGGTCTGTTTGAATGATACTCTTTTGTTAGCTCACCTGTAGAATAAGAGAAATTTCCTTCAGACAACTATATCTGACCAAATACTGGCCAGCATGACATAACATCACACGTAGGTATTTGGCTGTTAGCACTAAGACTGGCTACCCCCTAAACCCGTGAACTGTACACGTTCGTATTTTAACACGTATTATAAGGATATCTTAGTTAATCCTTATAATATTATATATTCCTTATAATATAATATAATATAATATAATATATCCTTATAATAACCTAGTGTGCTTACATATTAGCATTTTCATTTTACTTCCTATAATACTAAGTTCTTCTATTCTGTCTAATCTGCCTTGTCCATTCCTGCTCAGTGAGCCATTATAAGTCCTAATTTCAAAGGCTTGCTTGATCTCCTTTCTTAGAACAATCAGTTTTTCCCTTTCCAATATTAATCTCTCTCTTCGAACTATTGTTTATATTTCAAACCGAGGAGAAGAACAGTTAAGAATTGGTTATCTCATGATTTATCATAATCATTAATTGGGTATCTGTTGGATAATTCTGTATGGAGAATCATACTAACTGGGACTTCCGAGATTTTTTCATTGCAGTGATAATTGGTGTTTATGATGTTTGCCTCTGAGACTGGAAGATCCTGTCCATCACTCAAGAATAACTACTACATTTAGTATAGTTTTAGCATTATGTCTATTTTACTGTATTCTGTCTTATAGATACTGATGACTCAGTATGATATCTCAGTATAAGCTAGAACCTCTGATTATACCTGGAACCCCTTATTTTCTTTTCAAGCTGCACATGGAGTTTTTATAGCACTATAATTCTGTCTTAGCATTTCAGTTTCCCCCATGTAAGTAAAACTAGGTAGTAACAACAAATTGCTTAAAATATTTTTCTCCTATTATCGTTAATATTATTACCGATAACTACTATACATTGAGCACATACTTTGTATAAGGCTCTCTTACTTATGTGATTTACACACATTATCTTAGTTAATCCTTATAATAACCTAGTGTGCTTATGTATTAGCATTTTCATTTTACAAATGGGAAAATTGAGTCTGAAAGATGAAGTAAGCCAAGGTCTATACAACTAGTAACTGACAGACCCATGATTCAAAGCCAGGTCTATCTACATTTTAGCTATTGTTCTATACAGCTCGTGACAACGTAATGCATTAGTATTTCAAGAAGATATACCACAGCCTCAATGATTTAATAGACTCTATTAAATGGTGATGACAGGGTGTTCCACGTTGAAAGGGCATAAAGGAGGTGTATCAATTTTTTATCTTCCCTGCAAGAAATTGAAAGGAGATGTTGTTTTGTAGGTCTGCGGGGATAAACAAAAGGAGGCCAAAAAGATTATGAGGAAGGATTTTGGCACAGCACCTAAGGCCTCTCTAGGAATGATCACAGTATTGTCCGTCCCAACACAGGCAGGAAAAGGCATAGGACCTCAGAGCTGGCACGCAGTAGCATTAGAGGGTGTCCAGGTCAGGGGGTAAGGCTGAACCAGACAGCACAGGGAGAGTGGGGTCACTGCCAAGTGCAACCCCTAATTCCCCAAGTATCAGAACATGTATGTACGGTGCTAATTCGTATGGTAATGAAATGAAATGGTCTTAAAATAGCTTTTAAGAAGTTACTGTGGTTTTTCAATGAATTTTAAATATTCAGAAAGGAGGGGAAAACAAGAAGATACATGTTTTTGTTCTACCCATAGAAAACCCAGTCATTTTAAAAGAAAAATCAAAGGAGCGCTGTATGATTGACGTTTGTCATTTTCTGAACACTTAGCTTCTAAATCTCTTCCTATGTTTAGAGAATTCCCCCCAGCATGGCCTTGGAGGGAGGCAGAGCTCATCTTCCATCAGAAAAACACAAAGCCCAGGCTTGTTTACTGGACAGGGACCCAGCCCATACTAAGCCAATCAGATGCACCTACCCCAGACCAACCAGGGAACCGGAGATCTCCAAGGTCAGGGGTCATGGAGAATTATATGAAGTGGTATCAGCAACGGTGGCAACTTCCGGTGACCTGGAGTAGTAGCAGCAGCGGTGGCCATGGCAGAGTCAACATCCGCTTTTGCCAGCAGCACAGCGAAACGTGGGGTCGTGTGCTTAAGCAGCGACAGCGGTATCTTCACAAAACTGTCTTCACAGAGTGATCTGGGCGTGATTCCGGTCATGATCTCAGCCGCTGCCTAGCTTTGTTTATTCCTGCTCACTTTCCAAATGAGATTCTCTAGTCTCGCTGGCTCATCTGTGCATAACCCAGTATCCTTTCAATAATTCCTTCTCTGTGATGCACAGCCTTGATTGTTACATACATACATGGCAAAATCTAGTGAATTGAGTACACTTTAGCTTTTAATTCTTTCAGTCCTTCGCCAAGCTCAGTTTTACATTATTACTCATTACTATTGAAGTTTTAATTTAAACTGTGATTTGATTATTACTCATCACTAGTAAAGTTTTTATATAAGGTTATACTGTATCTCTTTATCTTGGTCAGTTATATAGAATACTTAAATATCCATCAAGAAGTTGTAATTTTTTTAAGAGAAAGCAAAATTGGCTGGCTTGCGTGCCCTGAAGGTTGGCTTCCCACAGCTAGGAAAACTTAATTATCAATTCTATACATTCTATACGCTGTCTTTTGCTATATAATGAATCATCTCCAAACTTGATATGAGTACGACCATGGAATTAGTTTTATTGGTTTAGTGTATTGAGGCTCAGTTGTGCAGTTTTTCTGCTGGGCTGCCTTGGGATGTCTCACATGGCTATCATCTGATGGCAGCTGGACCTGGAACATCCAAGATGTCCTGTCTCTTGGGACTGGGAGGGGATAGCTGGAAGCCCGGGCTCAGCTGGGCTGTTGGAACAGCTAAGTCCCTCTCTTCCCCTCCTCACTTAGTCTCAGAGATTCTACTTTCCACCTAATTCTTGCATATCGTTCTCCACAGGGTAGTCCTGCCTCTTACATGGTGACTTAGAGCTCCCCAAAGCATGAAAGTAGAAGCTGCCAGGCCTTCTTAAGGCTTAGACACAGGACCGGCTCGGTATCGCTCCCACCACATTCTATCAGTTAAAGCAAGTCACCGAGCTGGCCCACATTTGGTGGAGGAGGGGACTACACAGAGGCATGAATAACGGAAGGCAGGGTTCATTAGGGGTTATCTTTGGGATTTAGCTCCCACAGTATCTAAGCTTCAGGCTGCAGATTAGACATTCAGTGCCTGATACAGGAGGCATCCAACGTTTTTCTTAGGATTATTTCAGTTGCAAGGAGCACCAACCAAATCCAGACTAGCTCAGGCCAAAAAAGAGAATGTATTCAATCCTGAAACTGGGATATTCAGGGGGTAGTTTTGTTTATTTTATTTTATTTTATTTTATTTTATTTTACAAATAGTTTATTGTCAAGTTTGTTTCCATATAACACCCAGTGCTCATCCCCACAAGTGCCCTCCTCCATGCCCATCTCCCCCCTCCCCCCCCACACCCATCAGTCCTCAGTTTTTTCTCAGCATTCAAGAGTCTCTCATGGTTTGCCTCCCTCCCTCTCCCCCACCATTTCCCCCCTTCTTCTCTCCCATGGTCCTCCGTTAAGTTCCTCCTAATCCTCCTATACATGCAAACATATGGTATTTGTCCTTCTCTGCCTGACTTATTTCACTCAGCAGGTAATTGGTTTTAAACACAGTTCTGTCCAAGGATTCAAACCATATCAACAGGACTCAGTCTTTTGTTTTTTGTTCCCCATCAGACTTTTGCTTCAGTTTGCACCTGCTTGACTTTATTACATAGCCTGTCTCCCCGTGTGGCAAAAATAGTAGCCCCCAAACTAATATCAGACCTGTAGCAGGAAATCTTAGGGAAGGAAACCCTCTCTCCCGAAATCCATATAGCACATCTCGTGGAGGGACTCTGATGGCCCTTATCCAGCTCGGATTCAATGTCTGTGGCCAAGAAGAATGGGCCATTCTGATTGGCCAGTCTACATCACATGTCCACACCTGCTGTGAAGGGCCAGTGGGTCCAACCTGGACCTCCTAGAAAGTTTGCCAGAGAAAAGGAAAGGTTCTGTTACCAAAAGAAGTGGGAGGGGTTCTAGAAAAACAAAAACAAGGTAGACCTACTACACCCAATAACAGTTTGCTGAGTGAATAAAATGTCATAAGTTAGTGGCATAGACAGTAAAGTTCCGAGCTGGTTATTTGCCAAAGAAGAGAGACACTTAAAAAAATTATTTTACGGGAAAAGCTAGATGAAGGTGCTGCTGGGACAGTATTCAGAGTAGATTGAAATAAAGAAAAATGCCGTTTTTGAACTGTACTTGGAGGGGGGAAGATTTAGAAGGAGGAGGATATCAGAGAGAAGAGGTCCCTTTCTCTGGAACCAAAAGCTATTACAGAGAGAGGCGTTGCCAATGTCTAATTCGGGGATGCAGCTCCTCTCCTTAAACTGTAGCTTTAAGAAAAGCACAAGCTTGGTTACTCTAATGTGTTGTATGATATAGTTTCAGATTTAGTTGGATCCAGGAGGAATTGTTTTTTAACCCTGTATGTAACAAGTGGGTATCTCAGGTGCGTTTACACTCTACGAAAATAAAGTTCCAAGGTGACTGTTATCAAAAGGTTAAAAGAAAAGCCTTTTAAAAATATACATTCACTTGCTGTCCTCTGTTGCTTTGATTAACAGTAGATGCTAAAATTACCAGAAATAATAGTAATCTGCATTTCTGTATTTACAGTCCTTCTGTGAAGCCGAGGGTGAATTAGTTCACTCTCTGGTGAACTAAGCAGGAAAGGACAACACGTCCAGCTCCCTCCCATCCTCCTCTCTGAAAACTAGTGAATGGGGATGGGAAATATGAGGAGAGAAAGAGCAAAAACTGACCTGGCTGAACGGACTGCAGTTTCCATGAGATCAGCAAAAGGAGAAAGCAGTAGAAGGCAAAAGTGAGTTTAGGATTTGGAAGAGGAGCCCCAGTTGGCTCTGAGATTCTTAAATCGTATTGTCTTCATGGAAACCTAGAAAGTCTTTGTTAGGTAGGACTTTGAGGTGCTATCAGCTTGCCCCTTTCCTTTAATAGGCAGGAAATTGGCCCAGGGGATGGAGTATCTGGCCAGGGAATGGTCCTCACAGGACTCGAACTCAGATTTCCTAACTCCTTGCCCAGGACCCAGCGGGTCTCAGTGCCTCCCGCAGGTTATCAGAAGTTTCACAGGTTTCACATGACTCACACTTCCTTTGGAAGCAGTGGTACACAGTCTCGGGAGAAGAAACATCATCTTCGTTTGGTTTGAGCCCCTCCCTCCCCCAGTTTCTTCTACACCTTTTGGGGTACCTTGTTAACCCCACTCCCCATAATGTTTGTCTCCTCTAAGACTAGAGTAATATTGCTACTAGACGCTTCTTTATAAACGGAAATTACTATGTGATAATAATTACGACTTCTGTTCGCTATCTCCACATTCTCCTATCCTTGTTATTAAGTAAATACAGAAAGATTATTAGTTTTATTAGCTTTTGATACTGATATTGCCATGTTCGCTCTCAGCTATAAATATCTGCTCTGCCCACATCGATTCAAATCTTTTTTCTTAAGCAAATTAAAGTAGAAATGATAACACAATTACTATCTAAATTCTACTAAACTCTAAGTCAAAACAAAATATAAGAACTGTGATTATATGAGACGGGGAGACTTCTCCTGCTACTAAGGAACAGGGAGGCAAATCCTTAGCAGAAGAACCAGGAGTTCTTAGGTCAGTGCCGGAGTGGAAGGTGGCTGGACTCGGTACTAGGAGACATAGTGCAGGGGCCCAGGACTGGAGGCTGAATGTCGTCACTTCCTTGTTATGTGCCAACCCTGGTACTAATCTTCTGCCTCCAATGACCATTTTTTCCATGGGGTACATGGCTTCTTTTCCTGATCCCGAGTCCATGATGATCACGTAGAGAAGTAGCCTTAAAATGCTAGGTAGACGGGAGAGAAGGTGCATATCTGTGACCAGTCTGGAGGAGAGTAGAGGTTTAGAGCTGGGCTCACCTACAAAAAGCCATCAAATTCTTCCTTTCTCCCCGAGAGGAATCTAGTCGAATTTAGACACCTGCTCTCTACCTTGAAAGAACTTTCTCAGCTACCTCATCATATCTCGTGAGCAGATATCAGATGATCCTTAGGCCCCATAGTGCTTTTCTAAGCCTTGAGGAGGAAGCAGGAAGAAGGATCCTTGAGCAGGAAGAATCCGTGAGCCTTCTTGCATGGTTTTCTTAGTTTGATACAGGAAGTAGACTTTGTCTAGACCAAGACATGACTATCCAGTGGGTTATTTTCTTATGTACAAGGGCAGCATATTCTCATCCAAAATATGTGGTTTGACATCTGCCTTGTGTATTGTACATTAAGCTTCTGTCTCATGTTAGCGCCTTGGTGGACCTATTAAAGCAGCCTCTCCTTGGGCTCTTATACATCTTTGGAACCATCTACCACTGGACGCTTCTTACTGATGATTTTCTTAATGAACAGAGCCATGTATGAGCACAGAAGCATATAATTTCAACTGTTTCATTATCTGAAGCATTTCCTAAAGAGGTCATTTGCTCCAGGTGGTTATGACAGATCGGCAAGGGGTCATCTGTTCATACATCAAATAGTTAATGAACATACGTGAGAGCTAACCCATTACTGGAACTTCAAAGATGAAGATCCAGTTCCTGTTTGTCCATGGTGTAGCAAGGTGGGCTCAGGAGTGTGAGCAATACAGTAGGATAACAATGAAGAGGGAAAGGATTAAGCTAAAAAAAGAATATTAAAACCTCATAAGATTCACTCCGGTTATATACCCAAAAGGAATGAAAACATAAGTCCATACAGAAACTCGTATATAAATAGCATTATTATGTTTAACAACCATAAGGTAGAAACAGACCACGTGCCCATCATTGGATGAGTGGGTATATCCACACGATGGATTATTATTTGGCCATAAAAGATTGAACTACCTGAGTGAACCCTGAAAACATTATGCTCAGTGAAAAAAGACAGTCACAAAAGATCTTGTAACTATACGATTCCATTCATACAAAAGTCCAGAATAGAGAAACCCATAGAAACAGAAAGTAGGTTAGTAGTTGCCTAGGGCTGGATGGGGAGCAGGGAGGACAAAGGCGTGGTAACCAAAAGGTACAAGGTTTCTTTTGGAGGCGATGAAAGGGTTCTAAATTCAGCTGCGATGATGCTTGCACGTATCCATAAAGATGGTAAAAGGCATTGAAATGTACACTTGAAGTCAGTGAATTATATACTGTGTGAATTACACCTCAATAATGCTGTTTTTAAAAAAAGGAATAAGAACTAAAATTGAGAATAGTGGTAAAGAATGACAGGGAGCCTCTCTCTCCCTCTCTCCCTCTCATCTCTCCCTCTCTCCTCTCCCCGCCCCCCCAAAAGGAAACACGATCTGTGGCTGAGGACAGCCTCCGGAAGTAACAGAAATGCTTTTAGTGTGCCGGGTGATTTCTTTAAATCATTATTAAGAGTTGATTATGGAGCTAATTAGGACTACAGAACTTCCAGCTAGACAAAGAGAAAATGGCACTTGGGAGGGTAGAGACAGGTCTTGCTGGTTGGAAATGTACCAAACCCCTCCATCCCAGCTGGGGGAGGACTTTCTTCTTACAGGAAAGGAGCGGTGCCATGAGAAGCCGCTCAGGAAAAAGCAATCCCAGAGTTCAAACAGATGCATCTAATGGAGGAGAAAGAATCAAGGCTCCATTATAGATCCATTAAGTTAAGAATAGCTAAAGAAATGTAAGAAATTCTTTTGTTTTGTGTTTGCAAGAAAGATTTTTCTTTTCTAAGTTGTCATTTGTTACTGAATCTCTCAGTTTAGCTTGTTTTTATAAGCACGCAGCGAGTCCAGTTACAAAGTCATGATTTAAAATTCTAAATGTCTGATCTCCCTAGTAACCCAAACCATCTGGGATTGTAAATTATGACTCGTTATTGCCACCTGATGACAACAGAGAGTACAGCCATTCTAAAAATATGAGCCTTTTTAGAAACAAATGAATCAGGGGCACGTGGGTGGCTCAGTCCGTTGAGCATCTAACTCTTGATTTTGGCTCAGGTCATGATCTCGTGGTTGGTGAGATTGAGCCCCATGTCAGTTCTGCACTGACATCATGGACCTGGCTTGGGATTCTGTATCTCCTTCTCTCTCAGCCCCTTCCTCCCTCCCTCTCTCTCTCCGTCAAAAATAAAACATTTTTGGGGGCGCCTGGGTGGCTTAGTCGGTTAAGCATCTGACTTTCGCTTAGGTTATAATCTCGCAGTTCGTGGGTTCGAGCCCTGCGTCGGGCTCTGTGCTGACTGCCAGCTCAGAGCCTGGAGCCTGTTTCAGTCTGTGACTCCCTCTCTCTCTGACCCTCCCCTGCTCATGTTGTCTCTCTCTCTCTCTCCTAGAAATAAATAAAACATTTAAAAAATAAATAAACATTTTTTTTAAATGTTTTAAAAAGATACAAATGAACGCTTGCAGGCTGAAATTCATAACCAGCCACACAGAGATGGTGACAGAGTCTCTTTAGAAAGTCCTCTGACCTTGGTGTTAGAAGGAGGCCCCTTGTCATAGGATTCTTTAAGCATGACACAGTCATTTCTAGGGAGCCAAGTTCCCTAGAAAGCAGCATTGTGTATATCGAAAGTGACTTTCAGTATCTTACATTTCAGTGTTAGGTATGTGTTGCCCTAAGTCTGTCACCACTTCTGCAGTTGTAGCTGCTGCTGTCACTGTCCAGTGGCTGCCACGCCGACTTCAGTGGCAGCTGCCAGCCTATTCTCACGATTCCCGCTGTCATCGCCATCACACACAAGCTGTTGCCTCTACCACAGTCTTCCTGCCGCTCATGGGACTGATTGGCACATCTCCAGCCACATCAAGGTGCAGAAGCTTTTCACCACCCCAGGCTCAGAGCCATCTGACACCCTCTCCTGCCACTGCTCATCACCACCCTCATGGCAATGATGCCAGCTGGGACCAACCCAGACCCGAGCTGGGTGGCTTCACTGGCAAAGGGAGGATGATAGTCAGCTTGCTACCTGCGGAAGCAGCTGGGCGGGGCCTCTCAATGACACCGACCTGGGGACTCAAAGAATCTGCATCTTTAAGAGTCAATACATTAGAGCCAGGCGTCTCTCCTCTTTGCGTGTTTCAGGAGTTGAGAGCAATTTGTAACTCCTCCAAGCACAGGGAGCAGCTTCGGCAGTGATCTCCTCACCACGTGCCTGCTCAAGTGCCCCTGATAAGCGATATTGCGCTCGCCCTGACCATACGCTGAATTTCAGTGCCGTACATTGACAGCTATGTTAAAACACGTTGCGTAATCTCCAACATTTTTAACAAAGCTCGAGAAGTTTAAATAATATGTAGGATTCAAGATGGCAGACCTCATGACCGTACTTTCGCAGAGAAATAAACAATAAATCCACAGCTGAGAAAGGATGAGAGGGGATTTACCAGGGAATGCAAGCAGTCAACAGATTTCTAGAAGATGGGGTATGGTTGATGGGTAAACTGGTGGGGAAAACCTTTGGCTGAGTGTGCAATGAGTGCTTTGGAGAAGTTCAAGGTTCATAACCAACAGTTAAAAACAGGAATGCCAGGGGCGCCTGGGTGGCTGAGTCAGTTAAGCGTCGGACTTTCCGACTTTCGCTTAGGTCATGATCTCGCGGTTTGTGGGTTCGAGCCCCGCGTCAGGCTCTGTGCTGACTGCCAGCTCGGAGCCTGGAGCCTGTTTCAGTCTGTGACTCCCTCTCTCTCTGACCCTCCCATGCTCACGCTGTCTCTCTCTCCTAGAAATAAATAAAACATTAAAAAAAAAAAAACAGGAATGCCAGGGTGCCTGAGTAGCTCAGTCAGTTAAGCATCCAACTTTGTCTCAGGTCATGGTCTCAAGATCTGTGAGTTCAAGCCCCGTGTCAGGTTCTGTGCTGACAGCTCAGAACCTGGAGCCTGCTTCAGATTCTGTCCCTCTCTGTCCCTCCTTCCCTCCCTTTCTCTCTCTTTCTCTCCCCCCTTCCCCCACTCACACTCTGTCTCTCAAAACTGAATAAGTGTTCAAAAAAATTAAACAAGTAAATAAATAAATACAAATGGGAATGCTGAGAGAAACTGGAAACAAAGGGATTAGTGGAATTTTTATAAATGTGAAAATGTCATCATAGCAGTGTTTTATTTCCCTTCAAAACTGCTGGCATCCAGAATTTATTCCTGAAAGAGCCATCTTAGGAAATATCTGGTGTGGTCGCAGCCCCCGAACAAACCCTCTCCATTGTGGCTTCAGAGAAGCAGGTTCCCCACTGGACAGTTGGCATCCCCACCCACTCACCCTGAAGAGAAACAAACCTACCTTCTAGCACTTTCGGTACGACCCACATAACATTCCCAGGCAGAACTCTCTCCTGCCAAGAGGAGAAGCTTTTTAGGAACAGGATCCAACCTATCCTTAGA
This sequence comes from Proteles cristata cristata, assembly GCA_017311185.1. Taxonomy (NCBI): domain Eukaryota; kingdom Metazoa; phylum Chordata; class Mammalia; order Carnivora; family Hyaenidae; genus Proteles; species Proteles cristata. The sequence continues at coordinate 1,279,822 of JAESUZ010004246.1, forward strand.
GGCCTAACATCCAAGTAATGGGAGTCGCAGAAAAAGAGATGAGAAAATGAACAGGAAGGGAAAGTACTGAAGAATGGGTTGAGTCACTTTTCCAAAACTAAGGGCCATAAGAGACTCTTAAATACAGAGGACAGACTGAGGGTTTCTGGAGGGGCGGTGGGTGAAGGATGGGCTAAATGGGTGATGGGCATTACAGAGGGCACTTGTTGGGATGAGCACTGGGTGTTAATATCTAAGTGATGAATCATGGAATTCTCCTGAAACCAATGCTGTATTATATGTTAACTAACTTGAATTTTAGTTAATTAATCAATTAATTATAAGATGAAGGGCACATGTCTTCACAGAGAATAGTTTGTTGGGTGCCCAGTGCAGTGAATGAAAAAAAAACAGCCTTACCTAAAGACAGCCTTGTGAATTTTCAGAATACCAAAAGTAAAGTTTCTAAAAGCTTCAGCAAGAGAGGGAGAAAAAAAACTCAGCCGCGTCAGACTTGTGATCAATTGCAAGCACTAAGTGCTAGGAAATAATGAAGTGATATCTGCTCAGCTCAGAGGAAGAATGATTTCACCCTAGAAATGTGTATATCCAGAGGGTGTATCAGCCATGCTGAGGGCAAGATGAAGACATTTTTAGATTTACAAGGATTCAGAAAGTTTACTTCTCATGCTTTTCTTCCTGGGGAACTAACTGAGGATATATTCAAGCAAAGCAAGTAAATAAACCAAAAAATTAGAACACATAGTGTCTAAAAAGCACTTGATCCCACTCAGAAAAACAGTGAAAGGGCTTCCCTGAAGCAGGCATGGAGAAGAGCCAGTCCACTTTGTAGAGAAAGGCTACAAGACCCTCAGGAAGAGGGCCTTAGGAGGGGAAAGACTCAAAAAGGTGAGTAGGATGATTAAGAAGAAAAAAAGAGGGTCAGCTGGGTGACTCAGTCAGTTAAGCGTCCAGCTTCGGCTCAGGTCATGATCTCGTGGCTTGTGAGTTCGAGCCTGCCTCAGGCCCTATGCTGACAACTCAGAGCCTGGAGTCTGCTTTGGATTCTGTGTCTCCCTCTCTCTCCCCTCTACCTCTTTCTCAAAAATAAACATTTTTTTAAGCAATGATAAATACAAACAATGCAAAAAAAAAAGAAAAGCCAATCTGAAATTTTGATGGAAAAAAAACTACATACAAGAAATTCATGGTCCAAATACAAAGCAGATCTCCAGAAGCATGCCCTCGAAGAGGTCCAACACTTTTGACTGGCGGATAGAGAAGGAAATGTATCCTTACACAACACCAGACCTGGTACTGAGCAGCACTTGGGGCCAAGTGGAAGGTGGTGTGTGGACAGTAGAGAGCAACAAAGGTTTGCAAAGGGGCCATTAATAGTTTCATCTTAAAAAGTGGGGCAGTCAGGAAATTAGTGGAAGTAAATATAGTGGTCTAGGCAGTTAATTATTTAAATTATAAAGGACAGCATTTTCACACTGAATAAATAAAATACGGGAAAGAGGAGAGAGGTATTGCAGGTGAGTCATACTTTGGTCTTTCACAGTAGGCTTATCTATTAGGATACTTTTGGCTATGTGAAGAAGAAAATGCTGATTTAGTGGCTTAAAACATGTCTTTAAAAACAAAAAAAAAAAGGTTTATAAGAGACTCTTAGATATAGAGAAGAAACTTAGGGTTGCGGGAGGGGTTCTGGGTTGGGGGATGGGCTAAATGGGTAAGGGGCATTAAGGAGGACATTTCCTGGGATGAGTACTGGGTGTTATACATAGGGGATGAATCACCGGAATCTACTCCTAAGATCATTATTACACTATATACTAACTAACTTGAATGCAAATTTAAAAGTAAATAAAAAATAATTAATTGATTTTAAAATAAAAATAAATTGAAAAAAAAAGTTTTACCTCCCATAATGTGAAATCTTAAGGTGGGATGGCTTGAGGGTTGGCTAATTCAGTGGCCCATTGATGTCATTAAGAACCCTGGTTTTTCTTGATAGCCTTTCTAATTTTATTAACATTTTTTAAAATTTTAAGTCAGTATAGTTAACATATAGTGTTATATTAGTTTCAGATACAGTATACTGATTCTACAGTTCTATACATCAATCATCTATTTCACCCATCCCCCTCCCTACCTCCCCTCTGGTAACCATCAGTTTGTTCTCTACAGGTAAGAGTCTGTTTCTTTAGTTTGTCTCTCTCTTGTTTTCCCCTTTATTTGCTTTGTTTCTTAAATTCAACATGCAAGTGAAACCATAGGGTATTTGTCTTTCTCTGACTGACTTTTTTAACTCAGCATTATCTTCCGTAGCTCCATTCATATCTTTGCAAATGGAGACATTTCATTCTCTTTTATGGCTGAATGATATTCCATTGCATATACATCCTATCTTGCCAGCTCTCTGCATTTCCTCCCTCAAGATCTATTGGCTTCATAGTCCACATCCCTTCTGTGGTCCGAGGCTGGTTCGTACATTTCTAAGCATCACTAAAACATCCAATGGAAGAAGATACTTTCCTTCCTTGTGCTTTAGTTTTGTCTCAAGGAAACATTTTCCAGTGGCCCCTCTACAGACTTTCTGTCATGTCTTACCGGCCCAAATTGCATCACACACCCTCCTCTAAACCAGCCACTGCTGACAGAAATGGAACATTGCCTTCTCAGAGCTACTCCACTGACTCGACGTGGCAGAAGTTCCCTGGAAATGGAACTTGTGTTCCAGCATGAATCTAAGACTTAGGTATGACGATTGATAAGATTTCATAGCAATAGACCTATGGATCCTCAGAGCTGATAAGAACATTTTTTTTTTTATTAAATAGCTTTGTATAATTCACAGATCCTAAAAGATCCCTCATCCCTTTAAATGGTCTGTAGCTTTCCAATAATAGGTGGATTCAAGAGAGAGAGAGAGAGAGAGAGAGAGAGAGAGGGATTCTGTGCCTCTTCTCAGAGCTTCTTGGTTTTCCAACTTGGAAAAGTGGAAGCAAGACGCAAGCCAATGTTTAGTTCCCAGCCCTACCAGTCATAGTCGCCGCATAACCTTCTGTAGTTTCCGAACCTTTCAACTCTTCGGCTGTCTCTAAAATGGAGGTGATTTGCTTACATTATAGGGTGGTTTTAAGCCTTAAATGAAACTGCAAATAGAAGTACCTGGTATAAATATGAAGAGAATGTCGACAGTTGTTAATCTGCCTATTGGAACGCGCAAGCGGGTATGTAGCGCTTGGTTCCCCAGTTTTTAATGTGTTTGATAGTCAGCCAACGTTATTGAAAAGTGAGTCAAATTAGGCAAGGCAGAAGAATTTGATTCTCATTTGAAGCATGAATATAGTAATGAGAGGAGAGATGAAAAAGCAGCAAGGGTAAAGACCAAAGGGTGAAGATATCGGTGCTTTTGACCAAGTTTTCTCAATCAAAGGCTGCGAGCCGCTCCCACAGTGCCCTGCACCGAATCCTACGGAGCGCCATTGAAGGGGATTTTTGTGGAATGGTTTCCTCACAGAAGGAGACCGTGGTAACTTTATTTCTTCACTGAAACACTTTGAATTATAAAAAGAAATCGGGCTCAGATAATCAAAAGGCATGAGATGGTGGATAAAATAAGTTATAGGATTATAATTCAATAATAATTGAATTCCTGTAGCTGAGAGATTCACGGGGGTTCAAGTGTATCATCTCAATTAGTTCCCACATGTGTCAGTCAAGATGAGGGCCTGATGTGACACCCGGCATCCTCCACAACCCTTACCAAGACAATGAGGCAGGGTAGGCTTCCTGTAGTATTCGTACCCATGGCTCCACACACTCTGCCGTGAATGTTTGAGGCCCAATTTAGAAGTGAATTGTGCCCATTCCTCTTTGTGGGCTTTCTTAGTCCAGAGCAGAGACATCACCTTTCTAGCCTCTTCTCTGTGTTGCTTCCCTGACTGCCCTTAGAGCAGTCGCCCTGGATTCAAACAGGTCGTCGAATGGGATGCTATGACAAAATACTGAAGACTGTCTGTGACGTTTTACAGGTTATTCCCCAACTCCAGCCCAGAAGTTCTTGAGAAAGTACATATCTTTTATAATTCCAGCATTCCAGTTCTAAAATAGCAGTTCTCGGCATCTTCTTACCAACTGATTGTGAATGTAGGGAGCTCTTTTCGAAGTGCCCCGCACTGCGAGTAACAGGGAACTAAAGTACGGACCTTGTCTTTCCACTGCTTCCCTTTAAAAGGTCAAGATGGGGGGCGCTTGAGCGGCTCAGTCCCTGAAGTGTCCAACTTTGGCGCAGGTCATGACCTCGCCGTTTGAAAGTTCAAGCCGCCCATCAGGCTCTGGGCTGACACCTCAGAGCCCGGCGCCTGTTTTGGATTCTGTGTCTCCCTCTCTCTCCACCCCTTCCCCACTTCTGCTCTAGCTCTGGCTCTCAAAAATAAATAAACATAGGGGCGCCTGGGTGGCTTAGTCGGTTAAGCGTCCGACTTTCGCTTAGTTCATGATCTCGCGGTTCATGGGTTCGAGCCCCGCGTCGGGCTCTGTGCTGACTGCAAGCTCAGAGCCTGGAGCCTGTTTCTGAGTCTGTGTCTCCCTCTCTCTCTGACCCTCCCCTGCTCACGCTGTCTCTCTCTCTCCTAGAAATAAATTAAAATATTAAAAATAAATAAATAAATAAACATAAATAAATACATGGTCAAGATGGGAACGCAATCCAGTGCAGTACCTGCCTTCTGCACTCCCTGCGGACCATGCAGAAGAACAGGCATCCCATTTTCTGAGGCAGCTCTGAGAAGCATGAGGCTCAGGAATTGCTTATCGATTGTGTAAGAATTAGCATATCTGACAGATGGGGACTGTCTGAGCTCATTCAACTGAGAGGCCCCTGCCCCGAGCGGGATTGGCCTTGCTGAGCTTCCACAAGTCAGGTTCAGGGTTTTAACACGCAGCCCGACACAGAGCAGTCTGAGACTTCCCCATGGAAAGCCAGTGAACACATAAAAAGATTTATGTTTTTCTTAATTCCACGGTATATAACACGTTGCCGAATAAAAGGACTGTCCCCAAATGCTGTGCTGATACTCGAGGCACACGTTTGTGCTCTTCAGGAGACACTGCATGTAGTCAGTTGTTCAGAAGTTACTGGCCTCTCGCATTGTCTTCCGAGTCTTTTAAATTGGTGGCTAAATGAATCTCTTCTGAGAAATCACCTGCAAAACATTATTTTATTCTCCATTACTTCCTTCTCATTCCTCGGCCCTACCTGTCTGTGTCTTGTAATTCATCCTCGTCTCTCTTATGCTTCTTTCCCTATTTCTCACCTTCTGTTCCATAGCTGTCCTCCACGGCCCCCATACCCTCAGCCTTTCAGATAGCAGTGGGACCCCGACGCCAAGCACAGCAGGCAGACCACAGGATGCTCCCGGTCTCTGTATATTCCCTTTGGGAATAACGAGAGGCTCTGTAAGACCCCTGGGCTGTATGCCTGAACCCCCACCCTCCTGGGGCTTGACTGGCTCTGGATGAGGGCCCTGAGAATCCAGATGAATGAACATGTGCCTGCCCAACAGTCTCGAAGCATTCAAAGTGCTCACGTAGAGATGTGCATGTGTGTATCTGTACAATAAATCCTGTAACCTGCATTCCGACTTCCAGCAATACTGAGGTTTCTTCCTTCATTCTCCTTGCCACAACATGGAAAGATCCACCCACCTTAAACCACCCCACTCTCCTGCTTCCATGGGGGTCTGAATAGAGTTTCTGATTAATCAGAACCACAAGTGGGTGAAAGATAGCTACATGCAACTTTATTAATAGATAGGTGTGCACACACCCACATAAAAGCATGATATATGTTTGTGTAGAAAAGTAGAGCCTCTTTGTATGTGAAGATGTAGATATTTGTATGTATGGAGGGGGAGTGTATATGATATTTAGAGTCCAAACCATGTAGGGGCGCCTGGGTGGCTCAGTTAGGCATCCAACTTGGGCTCAGGTCATGATCTCCTGGTCTGTGGATTCAAGTCCTGCATCAGGCTCTATGCTGACAGCTCAGAACCTGCTTCAGATTCTGTGCCTCCCTCTCACTCTGCCCCTCCCTCACTCAAGCTGTGTGTATCTCTCTCTCTGTCTCTCAAAAATAAATAGACTTAAAAAAATTTTTTTAACAAAAAGAGTCTAAACCATGTAATCCTAACATGGAGTGTAAAACAGAGCTTCGGGAGGGCCCATAAACCCCAAAACCATATGCAAAATCTGTGTTTATGTCAATTTTAATTTTTTCTGGCAAGACAGTCCATGATTTTACTAAGTTTTCAAAAGGTTCTGTGAGAGCCTCAGTCTCTTTACTTTGACCTTGGAACATTCTGAACAAAAGTTAGGGATCAAAACAGGCAATCATACTAATGCTGAAATGACCTTGCCAGGCCCGCGTGTCTCCCTCATCACCACCTTCTGTCATAACTCCCCATTCAGAATTAGACACCACTTCCGAGCTACTCAAAAAAATTATTTAACACTTATTCAATTTTTGAGAGACAGAGAGTGAGCAGGGGAGGGGCAGAGAGAGAGGGAGACACAGAATCTGAAGGAGGCTCCAGGCTCTGAGCTGTCAGCACAGAGCCCAACGCGGGGCTTGAACTGAGGAGCTGCAAGATCATGACCTGGACCCAAGTCGGCAGCTTAACTGACTGAGCCACACAGGCTATTCAGACTCTTGTGCTGGGCTGCCCCAATAGAAGGAAAGGTGTGGAGTGGGGGAGGGGAGGATAGCATGTCACAATACACAAGTTTCCACCTTCTTGAAGTTTACATTTGAAAATAGTTCATCATGGGCCGCCTAGATGACTCAGTCAGTTATTCAGTTATTCGGTTATTCAGTTACTCTGTGTGAGTTCAAGCTTCAACCTGCTTCAGATTCTGTGTCTCCCTCTCTCTCTGCCCTTCCCCTGCTCACACTCTGTCTCTCTCTCTCCCTCAAATAAATAAACATTAAAAAAAAAATTAAAATAAATAAAACATGAGATAATTTTTTTTTATATTTTTATTTTATTTCTAGGAGAGAGAGAGACAGCGTGAGCAGGGGAGGGTCAGAGAGAGAGGGAGTCACAGACTCCAAAACAGGCTCCAGGCTCCGAGCTGGCAGTCAGCACAGAGCCCGACGTGGGGCTTGAACCCACGAACCGCGAGATCATGACCTAAGCGAAAGTCGGACGCTTAACCGACTAAGCCACCCAGGCGCCCCGAGATAATTTTTTTTTTTAATGAAAAGAGTTCATCCTCTTCTCTCCTAAAGCAGGTTCCCATTTCTAAACTTAACAGCATTCTCCAGTCAAGAGGGAAATCGAGAAGATGGTAAGCTCCTGATTTCTCTTGCATCCTCTTGATCTGGCCCAAGCAATTCTTCCTCCAAGTTTTCGTATATTACTAACAGACTAACAGGTTCATTCACTCTGGTTTTAGTTCCCTGTAAAAATAGGCTCACGGTCTGCCAAATCTGAACATTAGTTCCTTAACCTTAGCTTTGACATTACATTACATTAGAAATTTCTAACACCCTCTGTGGCTCATTCATCTGTCTTGTCAACCACTTATATCCAATTAAACGCAAGGCTGTTGGCTCTGTCTTCCTCTAAAAGCTGTTTTACGATCTCTACCATCACTGCGCCCCCACATTTGGAATAAAGCTCCAGTCCTGCTGGTATTTTATGTCTTTCTGGTGGCAGCCATTCTTTGTGATATTGTTTCCCTTAAATTGATTTGTTGCTCAATCCTTAGAGCAACTTTAGTATAAAGTATCCCGCCCAAACTTTCCAGGCTTGAATAAAAATTATCCTAATAACTGTCCTTTCTTAACTGGCCAGCTCCTTTCCTCATTGTTTATTCCAGAAACTTCTGTTCCCACTGATCTCATAGTCCTCCTTACATGTGACTCCATGCCTTTGTTCTGACTGTTCTTTATTCTTAAATTTACCACTTTTCAAGATGCATCACACTACCACCCCTTTTCTGGAATGCTCCACTACTCCACTTGACACTCATTTCTCTATTCTCTGACACCATTGGCATACTGTTTGTATCTTCCATAATGCAGGCCCATGACATATAATAGATGCTTAATAAATATTTGATCATTTCAAAGACAGCTTTCTTTTTTTTTATTTATTTCTGAGAGACAGAGAGAGACAGCCTGAGCAGGGGAGGGTCAGAGAGAAAGGGAGATACAGAATCTGAAGCAGCCTCCAGGCTGTGAGGTAGCTGTCAGCACAGAGCCCAACGCGGGGCTCGAACCCACGAGCTGTGAGATCATGACCTGAGCTGAAGTCGGATGCTTACCTGACTGAATCATCCAGGCGCTCCTCAAAGATAGCTTTCTAACCAGAGGAATCTAAGAGTAAAAAAGGTATGTTTTAGGGAAAGCAGATAATGGCTGGTCCTGAGTAATCACTGCACAAAGTTTTACAGATATACATACAGCTAATTCTGAGGTCACTGGAGCTCACTTAACAATATTTGTAACATCTTCAGTATTCTAGTATGTCAGCAAGGAAAAAGATGCATGTTTAATGCTGATGCTTCTAAAGGGTAGCCCGTCACCCATGAAAACCAAGAATGGTACTATTATTGATCACCTTTACATGGTATAGATGGTTGGGTCTTCTCTTTGACTAACCAAGTGACTATTTCATATTGCTTCCCACGCATATTTCTTGGCTGAAACGTGACCAGCCTATGCGTCCCGTTACCCGGCGATAAACATTACAGACGTGTTTCCCCTACCCTCTCAAAGCCAGTGGTAAACACCATCAAATTTGTATAGGTCCACCTCTCCCTGTGATTATAGCATCAGATATTTGTATATCGTCCCATTCCAGTTGATTCCAAAGGAAGGATTTTACCATCATAACTGCTGTTCCCAAAGAGTAACACAAACTGCTGTAGTCAGCAAAAAATACATATCATCTTTCCCTTGCTATATATTGAATTGCTGAGCCTCTCTCTTCTTTAGACCCAATAGTCATTTCTTTGCCTCCTTAATTTATGCATGAAGCTAAAAGAAAAATCACTTAGTGTTCTTAATAAAATGGCATAAGGTTTAGATAATTTTTTACCATATGCAGTAAAAATGCAAATGTATGTGGTTTATTTGCAAATGCAGACATTAATAACTGATATTTAAACAGACCGGATTAGCAAATTTACCGGATATATTCAAGAGATTTTTCCAATAATTTGCACACTCAAAATCAATTTGAATACAACATGTAAATTGAATTTAATTTTTTGATATAAAATTGTAGTTATCAGCTTGAACCATTAAATTTACTATTTAATATATGCTTTCCAGCTCACTTGGTTAGAATTTCATTGCGCCTTATCTATATAAATTTAATTAGGCTTGATATCATCAGTATATTATAGAACTAATTAAAGATTTAGATAAGTGCTGAGGGGGCTTATTGAGACTCCATGAAGTTCCATTTGGAAAATGAGATATTCTTCCTTCAGTTCATTGTAAGAGAATGAAACCGCAAGAAATATGTCTTGCAGTGTTTCTGAAAAATTATTTAACTGGATTTAATGTACTTATCCCATTCTTTGAAGAGCTTTTTAATTACTCTGTATCTTTGCACAGTCCAACAACAGTTATAATCTTTATTTAAAGACTTGAAAATCCTCATTTTCTTCTCCTCCCACTGAGCTAGCTGCCTTGGATTCCATTGCGCATGCACGTGTGTGTGTGTGTGTGTGTGTGTGTGTGTGTGTGTGTGTGTGTGCGCGCACACGCGCATGTGGCTGTAGAGGGAGGTAGGACAGGATTTGTATACCCTGACTGAGATCATAGAATTGTGTAATGGAACTTTGGGGGAAGTCTCAGTCCTCACAAGCATAATAAGCATCGAGAAAGATCAGAAAGTACCTGCCGTAAACACGGTAGGAAAAGAGAAAAGATGAGAAGAGCTGACCCAAGAGGTAATGCCTGGGCAAAGCTGAAGTCCCCCCTCAGAGGGATGGCTACTTTGAGTATATCATTTTGTAGCATTCCCTTTGAATTCCCTCATATCTGCATCTCTATGATACAGAGTATAAAGCAGATGAGTTTAAAAGACTGTGATTTCCACCAAGTGCTTTGTGTCTTCATTACAAAGCACAATAAAGCTTTTTATTACAATGGAGCCACTATTACTTTCAATTGAACATGCACCGAAATAAAGCTGCATCTACTGCACTCCCAGGGTGCTCAGTGCTCTTGTCAAAAGCACTTTTTTTTTGCTAGCGCAGACTGAGTGACCCAATACGTGGTAGGAAAGAAATGAAAGTGAGGGGACAGACAAATCGCAAACGCGGGCCGTCTCTGGCTGGGTACACTGTGGTCATCCGTCCAGAGGCACCCAGGAAGCCAGAAGCATGGGCAAGAGGCTGTGCGGTGTGATGGAAACATAACAGGCGCTGGGGCTTAGGAGATGCAGATTGAAAGCTCTCCTGTTGATTAGTTATATGACCTGGGGGCTCATTTCTCCAAAGCATGAATTCCTTTTCCTGGAAAACGGAAATAATAATGATGATGCTGCCTCTCCTGCCACGTCAGTCTCCCTCGTGGGTCAGGATGGCTCTCAGATGTCATCTCTTCTGGTCTAATCCATTTATGTTTCCAGATACAGAAACTGAGGTACGGTGGCAGTAAGTGCTGTGATCATGATCACCAGTTAGCTAGTGGCAGGGCCAAGGCTGGAATAGATGCATGTGAGATGTCATATCGTGTCTGCACTGTCACATGGAATATGAAAGAACATTTCGGAGGCATTTTCTTAATGACACCTTCGCTGCACTTGATAGCCCTGCGATTCCTCCCCGCAAGCAAGCATTTCTGAAACGTCACTGCAGTTTTGCTGCCCAAATGGTTTGTCACCATGTGCACCCCCAGCCTGGAAACACGTTTGCAGAAACGCTTGGGTCACAAACCCATGTTTGTTTCACCGCCGCACTTGAAATGTTTCTCTTTGAAAACACTAGACGTGTTTCCTGGTAAAGCAGATTCTCAGCAGCAGCACAAACCTGCATCAGGAGGGATCCTCCCGCGCCCCTCCCCCCAGCCATCTACCTGGACTAGTACATCAGGGTCCTCCAGGCATAGCAGTTCCTTCCTGGCCCATAAGTAACGTAAGAAACGTGCAACATCTCCCAGCGTGACCTCAGACGGCCACATTCTTCAGTTTTGAACTATAATAGGTTTGCTACGCTCTAGGCAGTTTGGGGTGGCAGGTGAATTCCCTCCTATGCCGGTGAATTTACACTGTTGAGGAGTGTGGAGAAGGGAGGCAGGAGATGGGCCCAAACAGTCTCAGTGTAGAAAGAACACTTGTTTTTCCCCCATTATTTTTTTAAATGTTTATTTATTTATATTTGGGAGCTAGAGAGAGAGCGCGCACACAGGGGAGGGGCAGGAAGAGAGGGAGACAGAATCCCAAGTGGGTGGGTCCTGTGCTCTCAATGCAGGACTCAAACTCACGAGCCATGAGATCGTGACCTGAGCTGCAGTGAAGAGTCCGATGCTGAACCAGCGGAGCCACCCAGGCCCCCCTCTTCCCCATTCTTTTCCACACTCTCCTGCTTAATGTCAGCAGCACAACACAGCAGTGCCACTTTGAGGCAGGGTGTTTGGGATAACCTTGGTTGGTGGCACCAATCTGATCATTAATGATGGAGCAAGGTCTAGTGACTGGATCAGCAGCTTGGGGGGCCAGGCAGAGTAGGCTTACTCATAACTCTACTGACTCCCAGATAAACCCAAGTAATCCCCTGTGGCCTCTTTCTCTCCTTTCATTCCCTTCACTGGTACTCACGTCACTAGAGCAGCATTTCCCCAGGGCCATGGGCGAACATCCAGGAGGCCGCCTCCTACTTGCTGATAGAGCCCACTACACCATCCGTGAAGGCCTGCGGAAGCTCATTCGATTTTTGAAAGCACTGGGAACTAGAAGGCACTGATTCTGAAGGTAGCAAATGTGAAGGGAACGGAACACACCCTTTTGGTCTTTCCTACAAACTTCTTCATTATTTGTGAAATACTGGGATTCAGGTTTCCAGGCTACTTTTGCTATCTTTTGAGTAACTTTCCACTTTTCCTTTTGAGAATCAACGTAGTTTCCTCCCCCCGCCCCCACTCCACCCCACCCCAAACCTGTACCCGCTGGGACCACAGGTCATCCTGCCCTGCACCTTCCTCCCTAGCTCAGCCTCAACTCAACTTTGAAGAGTCTCATTGCCGCTGAAAAGGTCACTGTATGGAACAGATCATTGCAAGAAGTCTTTATTTCACTTTAACTTAGCATAAGTGACCACAACAGTCACGCTGTGTGTGACGTGTTATCTGCACCTCAGTTCTGACTCCCCCCGCAGCCAACACCCATGCCAAAATCATAATAATAGATTTTTGCCAGATATGTGTATCTGCATAGCACTTTACAGTTTACATAGCGCTGTCATAAATATGATCTCAGGGGACCTTTCCATTATGAGTGAATCCAACATTTTTGTCTCCTCCAGCTTGGTCCTGGGTATAAACTGTTTTCTTATGTGCCAATTCAGAATTTTTCTGGAATGACCTGGGGGAGGTAAGACAGGGTAGTTTATTATTATAGAGGCAGAATTCATTCAGGCTGTTGTTAAGTAACCCGGTGACCTTAGCTATTTATTTAGCCTTTGTGAGCTTCGGTCGTGAGGATGAAATCAAATACACCTGTAAAGCATCTGGCATATACTGTTAAATACGAATTGTTCCCCTTAATAAAACATTAATGTAATCAATTGTGGATCTTTGGCTCATATTATATTTCTATTACTCTGTAATCATGCGCGTAGAATTGTTCCCAGTCCTAACCTATTTTTCTAGTAGGGGTTATTCATCATTACTTGTCATAAATTTTTTCTTGAGCGTAGGTGTACGTGCATGAACAGAGGGAGTTTAAAGGCATTTAGTGCAACGATTTTGGAGGAGGGATCACAAGAGGACCTACAGAAGTATGGAGCCCCGAGAAATGGCTGTAGTATGTTTCAGGGGAACTTGGTGGAAATGTGAGCTGCTGGAAACGGTTCCTTGCCTGTCAGCTCCTGCAAACATCCCAAGAGAACGCTGAACTGTAGCAAATGTCTTGATTAGTGGATCCATCTCCACAACACTATTGGCTGTGGGTGTACATCTTCTGTATCGTTAAGAAGTCAGGGTTCTAGCTCATAAAATTAGCATGTTTATAACAGCTCGAGATATAATTTACATGCCATGAACATTAACCCTTTTAAGGTGTGCAGTTCATTGGGGTATAGCCACAGGGTTGAGCAGCCATCATCCCAGATAATCTTAGAGCATTTTCATCATGGAGAAAGGAAACCCAACATCCATTAGCAGTCACTCGCTCCCCACTCCCACTCTGGCAACCACTCATCTACTTTCTCTCTGTGTGCATTTGCCTTTTCTGTATATACCATTTAAACGGACTCACGTAACGGTGTGGTCTTCTGTGACTAGCTTCTTTTAGCTGAGGTAATGTTTTCCAAGTTCAGAAAATTAGCATTTGTCTTAATGTTAGGATGCAAGGCTGAGTTAAAAATACATATCCACTGGGGAGCTCAGTTGGTTGAGGGCCCGACTTTGGCTCAGGTCATGATTTTAGGGCTCCTGAGCTCAAGCCCCGCTTTGGCTGTCTGCTGTCAGTGCACAGCCAGCCTCAGATCCTCATCCCCATGTCTCTCTGCCCCTCCCCTGTTTACACTTTCTCTCTCAAAAATTAAAATTAAAATTGGGGCACCTGGGTGGCTCAGTCAGTTAAGCATTCGACTCTTGGTTTCAGCTCAGATCATGATCTCACAGTTTGTGGGTTTGAGCCCTGAGTCAGGCTCTGTGCTGTCAGCCCACAGCCTACTTGGGATTCTCTCTGTACCTCTCTCTGCCCCTCCCCCTCTCTTGCTGGCTCTGTGTGTCTCTCAAAATAAATAAATACACTTTTCTTAAAAATTAAAATTAGGGGCGCCTGGGTGGCTTAGTCGGTTGAGCGTCCGACTTTCGCTTAGGTCATGATCTCGCGGTTCGTGGGTTCGAGCCTCACGTCGGGCTCTGTGCTGATTGCCAGCTCAGAGCCTGGAGCCTGTTTCAGTCTGTGACTCCCTCTCTCTCTGGCCCTCCCCTGCTCATGCTGTCTCTCTCTCTCTCTCTCATAAAAATAAATAAAACATTAAAAAAAAAATTTTTTTTTTTAATTAAAATTAAAATATGTTTCCAGATACCCACCCCAACACCTGGCCTATTGCCTGCTCTCATTTTCTTCTCTTCCTTTACTGGGTGAGGGAGGAAGATAATATGCTTTTATTGAGATACAACGTACATATAGTAAACTGCAAATCTTAACTGTACAGCTTGACTGCAACCATAGAACTGTCACCCAGATAAAAATACAGAGTATTAGAATCAGCCCAGAAGCCGCTGGGGCACCCCCCTCCTAGTCATTACCTCCACCACAGGTATTTCCCCATTGTGTTTAATTTCATTTTTCCGAGTCTGTTTCCCTGCACACCCACGCATAGCATGTGGTCTCGTAGCCTCTTCCGCTTTCTCATTTTGAGAGCAGATGTTTCCCCAGCCCTGGGGACCTCAGGCACTGCCTTCATGACTGCTGGTTTGCATAGGAAATGAGGTGGCACAAAACCTCTGGGGAGCCCCGTGCTGAGCCCCCTGTGTCCTTGATTTTCTGGGCCAGGGGACCCCCGGCTTTGGGCCTCCTCCTGGCCTTGGGCTCCAGCATCCTTTCCAGACACCAGCGCTCCTTCCTCACGGAATGCTCCATCGGGTACGATCTGTGGCCAGCGTTGAGCTCCAATGGGAAGTCTTTGAGGAGGAACCCCGATTTGTGACGGAGGTGGTCCCTGCCCCCGCCGTTAGACAGGCCTGCCTGTGCTGCCCGCTGATTTTTACCCTCAGCTCGGTATTCCTCTCCTGAAATTCCATGCCTTGGCTTCTCTGCAGAAATTTAAGAAAAAAATCTTTTATTCAGGAAATTAAGTTTTCATTTTAAATTCACTTTATGGTCTTTGAAAAAAACTTTAGTTTTTGTGTGGTCCAGAGCTATAGGTTAGCATTAGCATTTAAATAGAGGTATTAAACGCGCTCAAAGACCTTCCTTTCTCGTAAGGTGCCCTTTCTGGGAGGTTTTCCACATCTGATACTTTTTTCTTCCTACAAAACGAATGCAAATGCTATAAATATTTTCCCCATCAAACACCCTTTTCTTTATTTATAGACTTAGGAGACCGGCATTGTTGAACAGTCTCGAATTAGTCTTTTTATAAGGAAGGGGCCAGTTTAAAAAAAAAAAAAAAAAGGCTATTCTGCCCCTCCAGGCTGGATTTTCTCTGCGGACTCTCAGAATGAATTTCCCTGTGGTTAATGATATCCTGTTATACCTCATGTCCCTCCACACACCCTCCCCAGACTCGAATCCCACTTCTCAACAAAGAATGTGGTGTAAATTCTTGCCGGGCAGTCTGCCGCTCTTGGTCACCAGGGCTCTGAGGCTCCCCGTAACTGTAGTAGAGAATCCCACGGACCAGGCTTGGAATCCAGCATCAGCTCATGAGACTGGTGACCTTGTTCTCAGATTCGCTCTTTCTCTGCCACGCTATCAAGCCTGTTGTGTGTGGTTGTCAAGAGATTAAACAAGATGATGGTCGTGCTCCCAATTTATAATTTTATCTATACTTATATACACCTTAGTCCTCCCTGCCTCATTTTTCCAACAGCCCAGCAGAGAATTAAGGATAGAAGGGAATGTTTTGGTGAATGGTGCCTCTCCTGCCTTCCTCTCTCCCTGCCGCCGCCTACCCTTCCCCCTCTGCCTCTTCTCGGTCCTTCTGAGTGTATCATCATCACAGCTACATGCATGTGTTGACCTGAATGGAAGGCTCTAGAGGTGACAGCCAGGATGTGTTTTTCTCCTGAGGCGCTGGCATCCGTCTCTCTCCTTGAGGTTGATTTTGTTCACTACAAGCTTGGGGTCGTGGTGAGGACGCCTACAAGAGTGACATGGTCTGACGAGGAGAAAATGAGCCAACCAGGGAGAAGCTGGGTAACCCAACAGTCAGAAGGAAGGCTCCCTTCCTGCTCCAAGTGTCTGTCTACACCCCGCAGCCAGAGAGGTCCTTCCAAAACCCGGCTGTCCTCGCATCTGGCTTGTGTCTCAGTCCCTCTGCCTTCAGATTCCTTCCCATCAGCCACAGCGCTGGTTCCCAAATGCCAGCGTATAAACCAAAGCAAAACCATCCTCATCTTTGGGGAAATTAGGAAAATAATGACGGCCTAGTCACTTTGTGAACTTCTTATCTAAGAAAACATAATTTTTCGTTCTGAGGAGTATTAAAATACCTTCTTTTATTAAATCCTGATAATCATAGGTCATTGTTTTATCTTAACAACATAGGCACAATCAAAGTTTAGCAGGCTTGTTACTCTCACCTTCGTCGCCTTATTCCCCCTGCCCGTGAAGGTCCAAGGTCTCTGGCATGACACACAGGGTCTATTTTGTTCTGGCCCCAGCTTACCCTGCTGACCTCTTGTCCTTCCCTCCCCTCCACGCCACACCCTTGCACTCCAGTGAGGAGGAATAAATCATTCATAGCCCTTTCCCCCCAAATACAATATGCCTCCTACTTGGCTACCCACGTTCCATTGCCTTTGCTTGTGGAGCACTTTCTTGCCCTCCTGTTTGCCTCAGTCCCGATGTTACCCCCAGACAGCCTTCTCTGACTGCTTTAGGAAGGATACAGTCCCTCCGACTGCGATCATAGGAAGTCTCATTTGTACCTTTATGATACCCACTGTCACACTGCTACGATCACATGGTACTGTCCTCTCCAGAGAACAGAGTGTACTCATTTCTGCAGCCCCAGTACCTATTATATACTACCTGATGCGTAATTGATACTTTAACGTTTGTTGAGCACAGAAACAAAGAATGATTCTGAAAGGTACTATATAAGCACTGAGGATGCTACAGAGAGTCATAAGACATAGTCTTTGTCATCAGGAGGCCTGTGTTCTGGGAGAAGATAACATCCAAACAATTGAATACTCTGCAGCCATTAAGAAGAATGAGGCAGGTCGATACTTACTGAAGTGGAACCATCTCTAAGATATATTGTTAAGTGGGAGAAGCCGGGCACAGAAGAGCGTGTAAACACCATTTCTCTTTAAACATATGGGGATATGCGCACACGCGAGCACACGCACACACACACAACTAGGCTTGTGTGTATATAAAATGTATTTGGAAAGATACCCTGGAAGCCGGTAACAGTTATTGTTTCCAGGAAAGGACATGGTGGGTGGCTAGGAGACAGGCGTAGAAAAAAGACTTTGCACTATATGCTTTTGTATATGTTTTATTTTGCCTGCTAAACAAGCACTTTTATGTTATGTGCCAGGCCCCGGTTTAAGCACTTTGGAGATATTAGCTCGTTTAATCTTCCTCCCACCCTATGCGGGAGGTGCTATCACATCCTCATGTAAGACCCCAGTAACTTTTTTTATTGTATCCCCAGTTCATAAAGAATCTTAATAACCTTTTTCAAAAGCAAATACTATACGATGAATGACACATGTTAAAGGGGCGACCCATGCGGTAACAGAGAAGGAAGAAATTGTTCTTCCTTCCTAGCAGATAGAGATTTCGTCAATCTTGAGGGTTACTTAGACTTTAGATACTCAAGCCCTGTGCCAGAAAGTATAAAATGTTCCCTGGGATATTGAGTAGCTCAGTTGCTTAAATAGAAGGTTGATGTTGAGGGAGAAATGGGAGAAAAGGTTTAATAGGGACCAAAAATCTGATCTAGTTGGAAACAGAGAAGTTTAGTCTGGGAGGAGTGAGTGAGTGTGACAGACTCCAGGAGGAGACAGTTGTCATAACCTATTGAGAAGAGACTGGGATCAGCGATCACGTCACCGGAAAGAAGCCGGAACGTAAACAGTGTTACAGTGATAGACCTGGCGATGATCAGACAAGAGTCAAAAGTGACACTGACATTTTGAGGTTTTGCAAACTTTGGAAGTTAGGCACCTGATTAGGGCATCTAGTAGAAACATCTGGGAACCTATGAAAATGAAGCTTTGATCTGTTGAGAGACCAGATCTTGAGAAAGAACATCTCATGCACAGATAAGACTTTTGAAAGCAGGGAGAGCAAGAACAAAGGGCCAAGCCCTGCCTGGGCGGAGTGCCTCCAGTGATCAGGCAGAAGAGAAACCAGGAAAGCAATGGAAGAATCTGAGGGGACTGGAAAAGGACCCTGTAATGTGGCTCAAAGAGAGTTGAGTTCAGAAAGGAAATCCATCACGGGGAAGAGGACTAAGTAAAAGCCATTGTGTTTATCTCCAAGGATGTCACTGGGGACTTTTTAAAATGTGGTTTCAGACAAAATGGAGGCCTTGGAAGGAGAGACAGTGAATATAAATGATACGTTCAAGAAATTTAACAATGAAAAGGAGAAAAGAAATGAGAGAGAGAGGGGACAGAAGAGTGCGTGAAGGGCTTGGGGTTTGTTGTTCGGATGTGTTATTCTTTTTCCAAGGTAGGAGAAACATAGGGATGTTTGAAGGCAGACAAGGAAAGGAGTGGATACTAGATACAGGAGTTCGAAACAAAACAAAACCCTAGCAAGGTCCTAAAGGCGTTGGAATCAAAGGCATAGGATTCGTCTTAGAAAAAGAAAGGAAAGAAACCCCTCTTCTGAGGCATGAGGGAAGAATTAGTAAAAAATAGCATTTCAGTGTGGGGAATATGCTATCTCGTACAGTAATGAAGATCCAAAGACTTAACATACACAGGGCCAGTACAGAGTACACAGTAAGTATTCAATAAACGTTAGCTATTATTGTTACCGGTTTTACAGAGCAGGTGTCCTAGCCTGTCATTTGATGTTCTGCTCAAGCGTAACCTGTGAGGTTATATGATCTCCCACAGTGTATAAATGAAGAAGCTGAAGTGCAGACAAATGAAGGCACGTCCAGGGTCCTGCGCGTTCGGTAAAAGTTGTGGGATGTGTGTCTAATTCCACCAGTTGGGAATCAGAGTTGGGAGAACGACCCATGAATAGCCAGAAATTGGTCTCTTCCTTCTGTCACCCCCTTATCATTTGCCACCAGTTGTCCCACACAGAGATGCTCCATGTCTCCCTCTCAGAGCTGAGGCCGATGACCCCTCTGCCTTTTGCACGGAGCAGCTACTTTATCCATCCCCCTCCCCTCCCAGTGTTGAAGAATTGCAGACTGCTTTTTACTTAGTGATCGATCTCTTAATGAGATTTACTGACTGTTGGCTTTCTCATTCATTCATTCATTCATTCATTCCTTTCCATTTCTTTGACACTTACTAGCTGTCTTGTCCTCAGGCCGTGGGGCAGCTAGGAGTGAGACAGAAGCCAACCCCACTCAGCCCGTGTTCCAGGAGGGGCGGCAGACATTCATGTAGTATTTATACAACACTTACTCAGTTCCAGCCGCTGTTCGTCACTGGATCCTTGTAACAAGCTCATATTACTATTTCTTTTTTCAGATGAAGAAAAGAAGGCACAAGGAGATTCATAAGTTTCCCAAGAGCTTACAAATAGTAAGAGACAGAACTCAGATTCACCCCTAGGTCCGTGGCTCCTGAGTCCCTGATCGTAGCCACTATAAGATACTGTGTCTCTAACTTGATATGTACATACATTTTAAAAATATGTATAAAATAAGGGCACCTGAGTGACTCAGTCGGTTGAACGTCCGACTTTGGTTCAGGTCATGATGTCACTGCTCATGGGTTCAAGCCCCACATCGGGCTGGCTGTTGTCAGTACAAAGCCCGCCTCAGATCTTCTGTCCCTCTCTCTCTCTCTACCCCCTTCTTGCTTTGCTCTCTTTCTCTCTCTCAAAAATAAATAAATCTTTTTTTTTAATGTATAAAAATACAGCTTTCCCCAGAAGACATTTTTAATATACATTTATGCTCAAATGGAGATGAGTACAAAGAGAAAAGTGAAGGTCAGTAAAAGGACGAGGCTTGTTGTGGACGAGGCTGGCATCATTCTAGATAAGGTGGTCGGAGAAAACTCATTGAGAAGCTGACAGCGGAGCAAAAATTGGACTTAATTTCTTTTAATCCTCTATTTTCCTCCAACCTTCTGTCCCCCTAATCCCATCTGATGCTCTTTTCTGATTTTCTTTCAATTGGCTTAGGGTAGAAAGCAATACAGAACTATGAAGTACAACAGAGGCATGGATATCATCACCTCCTTGCCCGATAACTGGTACTTTTTTTTTTTAACAGGAAGTAAGAAAATTCTTTGGCTCCATGCCCTTACCCTCCCCCCACAGATACACACACCATTTTTACCAGTGCTGTTCTAAGGCGTCTCCCAATTATAGACTCTGGAAGGTTAGAAGTTCTTCCAGATACGTTCTCGTGGGTTTTTCCACCATGAACCCCATTTCATTAATTTTCTGCCCATAATTCTGAATTCTCGGGAGTCCTTTACATTTTTTCTCTTTCCTTGTTGCTGTTCACGGCCCTTCCCCATTTAGTAACATATGCCCTTCGCGGACACTGTGTATGAGCTTGCACATTAATTAAGGTATTAAGTGAGATCAGTTATAAGCCAGTATCCTTAGCATTCACTAGATGCTTTCTCTCTGAATCTGTTGATTTGCCTTGATCGTTACCCTTTGTTTGTTTTTGCAGCCTGCATCCCATCAGGGGTAGTCATTCAAAATAAATTCATTTTGCTAGCTTATATTTTTTTAGAGGCACTGTATAAAATGGTTCACTGACATCCAAATATAAGCCACAGTGGTCTTTTCATCCACCAAATTCACATTGCTACCCAAAGCTATTTATCAAGTTTGTCAGAGTATTTGGGTCTTTAATTAAACCCTGCTGGATATTGTACATATTTCCATTAGCTCTTTCTGATTTAGTCTATTATTTTTCTAATTGACATCAGTTCTGAGTCACATGGTATTGGATCTCAGGTGGCCCATTTTGTAGCTTTGGTTTATTTAGGTTTTCTCACTTCTGTAAATAACCTGAGGGCTTAGTAAATACGCCCTGGAGTATCTGCCATTGGGACCTGCTGATTTGCATATGCTCATGCTTTTCAAATAATCTGTTGATTTTTTTTTTGTTCCTCTGCCAAACCCATTTTTCTTCCTGGCCCTTTAGCTCTAAAAGATATGGGGGTTTTGTTTTTTGTTTTTTGTTTTTTTTTCTGTCTCAGCAAAGTAGATAAATCCCCTATAACAGAATTAAGAAGTGTACTAGGGTCCCTAACTAAGACCAAAAAATCATGAGTCGGAATCTGAGTAACTCACGTGACTGATGGCTGAATAGCAGTCCTTGTATCTAAGCCCCCAGCAGTGATAATGGCTTTGCAGTGAGCTACCCATTCAGCCTTACCCAGACCTTGTCTAAACACACTTGTGAGGTAGCTGCCTAAGGGCAGAGTCAATGGCTAAAGAATAGAACTGACACCTACCAGAATGAATCCATTACCTTGGCCTCATTGGTTAATACTCTAATGGCAAGTTCTTCCATCAAGGTCTTGTAGTCCAGGCCTATCCCCACTGACCTTTCTCCCCAAACACTTCCAGGTACAGAAGGATCTCCATATTATAGGTGCAGAAACCCAACACCCGTACCCATTCATTTCTCCATCCCATCACTAACTGGGAGTCATTTGGCTTCTATACTTTGTCTAGGGTCCCCCCAATTCTTTTCTTCTCTCCCACGTTCTGAGAGAGAGGAGCAGAATGGGCAGGCTAGCTGGCAAGTCCAGATTTATTTTACGTTAAAATATTTACGTAGGGATGCCTGGGTGGCTTGGTTAAGGTCCAGCTCTTGATTTGGGCTCAAGTCATGATCTCATGGTTCATGGGTTCGAGTCCCACATCAGGCCTTGTGCTGACAGTGCAAAGTCTCCTTGGAATTTTCTCTCTCCCTCTCACTCAGTCCTTTCCCTACTCTCTGTCAATCTCAATCTCAATCTCAATATCTCTCTCTCTCTCTCTCTCTCTATATATATATATATACATATATATGTATATATATATATATACGTATATATATATATATATATAAACTGTTAAAAACAAAACAAAATCTTTACCTAGTGTCTTAGGAACCTTTCATCTGGATCCGGATTGTATTTTTTAAATTATTTTTTAAAATATTTTTTAAAAATTTGTTTCATGTTTTATTTATTTTGAGAGACAGACAGACAGCATGAGCAGGGGAGGGTCAGAGAGGGAGGGAGATACAGAATCCGAAACTGGCTTCAGACTCTGAGCTAGCCATCAGCACAGAGTCCAGCATGGGGCTCGAACCCACAAACCGTGAGATCATGACGTGAGCCGAAGTTGGACGCTTAACTGACTGAGCCACACAGGCGCCCCAATATTTATTTATTTTTGAGAGAGAGACAGAGACAGAGTGTGAGCATGGGTGGGGCAGAGACCAAAGGAGACACAGAATACAAAGCAGGCTCTAGGCTCTGAGATGTCAGCACAGAGCCCAACATGGGGCTCGAACTTGCAAACTAGGATATCATGACCTAAGCTGAAGTTAGATGCTTAACTGACTGAGCTGCCTAGGTACCCTGGATTGTATTTTTTTTTTTTTAATTTTTTAATGTTTATCTTATTTTTGATAGAAAGAGAAAGAGAATGAGCGAGCAGGGGAGGTGCAGAGAGAGAGGGAGACACAGATTCCGAAGAGGCTCCAGGCTCTGAGCTAGCCGTCAGCACAGAGCCTGATGTGGGGCTTGAACTCACAAACTGTGAGATCATGACCTGACCAAAGTCAGATGCTTAACCAACTGAGCCACCCAGGCGCCCCCGATTGTAATTTTTAACGTGCCGATAAAAGAAACTTCTTGAAGCCAAGGACTATACCTCTGTAACTCTCCTGTTACACAGTAGTCCCCCTTATCTGCACGGAATACGTTCTAAAACCCTCCCATACATGCCTGACTTCACAGATAGCACTATACTATATATACTACCTTTTTCCTGTACATAATCCCTATGGCAAAGTTTAATTGTAAATTAGGCACAGTAAGAGATCGACAATAGTAACTACTAATAAACAGAACAATTACAACAGTCCACTGTAATAAAAGTTATGTGAATGTGGTAATAGAACTTCTTGTACTGTAACTCATTCTTCTTGGGATGATGGGAGATGACAAAGTGCCTACATGACATGAAGTGAGGTGAATGACACAGGCATTGAGACCTAGCATTAGGTTACAATCAGGAAGAGAGTCATCTGCTTCCGGACTGTGGTTGACCGCAGATAACTGCAATGGCAAAAAGCGAAACCGTGGATAAGGGGGCGCAACTGTATTAACTTTTAAGATGTTAAGAGAATTTCCTAAGTATTAGTGATGATAATACCAGATTTTCCTTTGAAGAAATCCTTTGCATTATTTATTGAAAAGTTGATAATTGCTTAAAACTGAAAAAGCCAGAGGGCCTCCGAATTATTTTCATTCTGCACATGTCAGCAGCTCTTTCTCAGATTGCTGATCTGGGAAGTATAAATAGTATCCAGTATAAGGGCCTTGTGCTGATTGGTAAACAATATGTAGCTTTGAGGCCACCAAAGCAGAGAATGTTATCTTCTTTTATCAACCTCTGATATTCGATAAATTACTTTTTCAAATTGAAAAAACTCTCTAAAGTGATATTCGGCACAGCATAACTCTCCTTAACCTGGATTCACCTTTTGATAATCAAAAGAGCGTTTACAGGAGCCTGACACAAACACAATTATGAAAGTAAAATGAAGGACCTAAATAAAAAATCACAGAACAAGAGGGTAATTCTGTTCACTCTTTCATATTTCATTATTTGATAACATCAGAAGATGAATCCATCAGAATTGCTTTGGCAAGTGCAAACAGAAATGTGCCTGATCAATATTTATTAAAACCTTCAAAATGGGAGAAGGAGTTGAGCAGACTTCTTAATGGACTGAATAATTATTCATACAGATGGGTTTTGACCGAAGGCAGTGCCAGACCAAAGAGACACAGTTTTAATTGTACCGAATTTAAAATGCTGATCTTCCTCCAGCCCTGCTGTAGAAAACTTAATTTAAAAAATTATCTGATGGAGCAAAGAGTGACACATGAATCCTTAAGTTGTAGAGGAGGAAATTTCAGCGAGAGATATTATAAATTCAGAAGGTGTTCAAAGGCGGGGAGCAAAATTTCTAGCAGAGGGAACAAGAAGGAATTTTCTTCCCATCTCAGCGGCTCTGACTGAGCTTGGGAGAGAGTCATCGTCTCAAAAGTGATGGATCTCAGAGGAATTCCTTTGTTTTGAATGGTTGTAGTTTCTGAAGCGAAATAAGGCACAGCTCCCATGGCTGCTATCAAGAATATCAGGATATGTTCCTGGAAAGAAGGAACACAGCCAACTTTAGCTTTTAACAGTCCTCTGGAGGGACACCCCTCAGTGCCACTGAAGCCTGGTGGTTATCAGAACGAGGCCAATAAGTAATTGCCGTTTACGCGTAGTGCTGTTGATGAAGTCAGTGATGTGTGTGCCGCTTTATATGAGGAAAATGTACATAGATGACCGATCCCGGTGCAAGCCTTCACTGCCTCCTGAATGATTTTCGACTGCCACCAGCTGAGGGAATCTCTACACTGTCTTTTCTAAAGACCATACTTCTCCTGGGATGCCCTGATCAGAACAAAACCCTGCACACAATCCGTTGTTAGTTTAAAAAAAAACAAAACAAAACAAAAAAAACTATCCCTATAGAACGTAAATCTAATTCTACCACTAACTCCAAAAATTATTCAGCTCTTCTCTACCTGAGTTTTCTCATTCCTGAGATGGAAATTCCTTCACCTATTTCAAATTAGCATTTTCAATCATGTCTGTAATAAACTCTAAGCTCCTTTGAAGGGGAAGACAAATGAGAGCAATTATATTATATTTTTGAATAAACTAATTTATTCTTCTGACACACAGGATTACCATCCATTTTCTTATTGGTCTGGAAAGTACACATCAGAGCTAAGTTTACACTTGCTCAGAATGTTTCCAAATCAGTCAGTGCTGTGTCTTGCCTACCGTGGCTCAAGGAAAATCAGCATCAGCTAATTCTGATGGAAGCCAGGATTTTTTTTTTAATTTTTTTAACGTTTTATTTATTTCTGAGAGAGAGACAGCATGAGCAGGGGAGGGTCAGAGAAAGAGGGAGACACAGAGTCCGAAGCAGGCTCTAGGCTCTGAGCTAGCTGTCAGCACAGAGCCCGACGCGGGGCTTGAACCCACGAACAATGAGATCATAAGCTGAAGTCAGATGCTTAACCAACTGAGCCACCCAGGCACCTCTGGAAGGCCGTGATTTTAAAGGACCGAGCAGAGGACGCTGTAAAGGTTTTAAATCCAAAACTGCTTAAATAGCATCTGCTGTAACCTCTTTGTTTTTCATATGGGAAGCTGAGGTCCAGAGAGTCAACCACATATCCCCCAGGTCACACAGCTAGTTAGAGGGGAGTAAAAGACTTAACCAGAATCTGAACTTAGTTGATCTCTTGAGTATTTACTTCTCTAAGTCTTTCTGCTGTAACTAACTCTTAATTATTTATGGGATGATTATCCAGTTTATGGATTATTCAGTTCCTTTCCTTTTTCTTTTTCCATTTCCCTGCCTATTACCATGTATGCCATTGAGTGAACAGAGAAAACGGGAGTTGAATGTTTTACCTGACAGTTTAGTGACCCATCTACTCCTGGGGTTGTTGTTGGTTTTTGGGGTTTTTTTTTAAGTTCTCAAAATGCTGCAACTGTTGGCTATAAAGAATTGAGGGGGGTTACTGTTGATACTAAGTTCTATTCAGGTAAAATTTTCCTCCTTCAAACCTTATATTTAAAAGTCAGCTTCAGAGCCTAATTCTCTTGGTGATATCAACACTATCATTACCTCTGTAAGGACTAGAGGAGAAAGTCTTCACAATGAAATTACTTAAGGGGCGGGACGCCTGGGTGGCTTAGTCGGTTAAGCGTCCGACTTTCTCTTAGGTCATGATCTCGCGGTTCGTGAGTTCGAGCCCCGCGTCGGGCTCTGTGCTGACTGCCAGCTCAGAGCCTGGAGCCTATTTCAGTCTGTGATTCCCTCTCTCTCTGACCCTCCCCTGCTCATGCTGTCTCT
Source organism: Proteles cristata cristata (assembly GCA_017311185.1). NCBI lineage: Eukaryota > Metazoa > Chordata > Mammalia > Carnivora > Hyaenidae > Proteles > Proteles cristata. The sequence continues at coordinate 1,306,051 of JAESUZ010004246.1, forward strand.
CTCTCTCTCTCTCTCCTAGAAATAAATGAAACATTTAAAGAAAAAAAAAAGAAATTACTTAAGGGGTGCCTGGATGGCTCAGTCACTTAAGGGTCCGACTTTGGCTCAGGTCATGATCTCACGGTTCGTGGGTTCGAGCTCCACGTTGGGCTCTATGCTAACAGCTAGCTCAGAGTCTGGAGCCTTCTTCGGATTCTGTGTCTCCCTCTCTCTCTGACCCTCCCCTGCTCATGCTGTCACTATCTCTCTCTCTCTCTGAAATAAAAAAACAAACAAACAAACAAACAATGAAATTACTTAATTACCCCTTTCTCCAGGAAGTAATAAATCAGAAGGGCAGCCAACTTTTGGAAAGAAAGGTCACCCTTGTCCATTTCCTGCTTGGAGGGGCAAAAAGCAAGAGATAGAGGTGACAACATGAAAAAGCCCAAATTCGATGCTGACCTGACAACATGACTTCATTATTTGCTTTAGAGTGCTGAATTCCCTGATCAAATCTACTGATATTCAAATATATCTACAGGGACGCCTGGGTGGCCCAGTCAGTTAAGTAACCAACTCTTGATCATTGGCTCAGGTTATGATCTCATGAAGCGTGAGATCAAACCCCACGTCCAGCACCACACTGACAGCACAGAGCCTGCTTGGGATTCTCTCTTTCTTCTCTCTCTGCCCCTCCCCCGCTCATGCTTGCTTTCTCTCTCTCTCTCTCTCTCTCTCTCTCTCCTCCCTCCTCTTCCCTTCCTCCTTCCCTCCCTCAAAACAAATAAACTTAAAACAAATATAACAACAAAGTTTGTAATTGAATTTTGAATTGTTGCAATGCTGGCTTGTTCCATTATCATGGAAGACAGAGGAGTTGAGTTAGTATATGAATTTCATTTAGTTACATATAACTTAAATCATGACTAAAATTCGCTGTACAGGGATTCTTTACAGTTAGCACTTTTGCTCTTTACAGTTTCCAGTATTTCCATATTCTGGTGGCACTGCAGTGAGTACAGGGTTCAAAGTCCTTGACTTTGAGGCCATAGACAAATCAGTCCTACTCACTATAGCTCAGTGTGCCCACCTGTGCGATGTGGATGATGTCCTACCTACTGCGAAGGGTTGACTATACCAGTGCACCTAAGAGCTAGACGTTATATTAACATTACATCAGTCAAGACAGATTCTAACACCTGGCATGAGACATAGCTATGTATCTATGACAAATACAGTTTTCGTTCAGGGATTTAGGATTCTGAACCTCACCCCGTAAAGGGAGGCAGATGGCAGCACACTCTCCCCAGAAACTGTGACGGCCCCAGCAGCACCTTCTTTCCACCCCCCACCCCCTAGGCTTTGCAGACCTCCTGTGGTTATGGGAATGATAGTTGTGTGAGAATGACTGGTTTTATTGGGGCTTTCTTTCCTCAATTTACATAGAAGAGAGCTGAAACTGTTTTGCAAGAGCTTTCAGAGAGGCAGTGATAACTTTTCTGATGAGTATGGCAAAGTGGGAGATAGGACTCCCCCCTCCACTGAGCTGTCAGCACAGAGCCTGGTGAGGGGCATGAGCCCACAAACCCTGAGATCATGACCTGAATGGAAGTTGGACACTTAACTGACTGAGCCTGACTGAGCCACCCAGGCGCCCTAGGAAAGAAAGTTTTTAAAATGAGAAACAAAGTGTCCAATCGTCTGTCAACCCAAATATTTCAACTGTAATAGAGAAGTTGGTGGGGCATTACTTACATATGGGAAACAAAATGTGAAGGAAATGTGAAAATGTAGTGTGTCTTTATAACAGAATTATGGACATACTCTTTTAATCACTTAATCTTTGTGTTTAGTCTATATTGTCTATAAGACATGTATGTTAATTTTCCAATTAGAGAAAGATAAAATAAACTTCATCTTAAAACTTTAAGAAGAAGTTCTGCCTAACTTACTAACATGCCCTTCGTATCCTTACTTGTATAAATATTTGTATGTGAATCAATGGGGAGAAAGGGTTGCAGTTCAACACCAATAAAGTAAAAAGGAAAAATCACAAACGCAACTCATTGAAAAAGGCAACATGAAGAAGATAGGAGAAAATAATCTGCCTGCACCTGAACACAGTGTGAATGACGTCATATTCTGGACTGGGTCCAGGAGCCCAGCCTATGCAACTTCACCCCCCTGCTTTCTAGTCACTCCACCTGCATTCCTCTCCACCCAGGCCACTTTGGCAAATGCTGCCCAAAGGTTCACAGCAAAGAGAGAGAGAAACCAACCACGGGAGGAAGCCATCTCCTCATAGAACGTTCCATCCATCAGGGTGACATAGAACTCTGGTCTCCAGAATAGGATATTTGGGCATCATCTAGCATTTGGCCCCCGAATGTTATGGGCTATGAAGAGACTTGCCATACAAGTCATGAGCCAGAAGAGGCCTAAATCAAATGTGTGTTCACTGATCCCATCCCTGCCGCTAAGTGCATATCTAATACAAATGTGATGTCCGGAGGCCATGGCTGTTATTGTAATGCTTGATGATAAAGATCAAACTTTCATTTTCCCGGGGCCTCAGAAAGTGCTGGTGAATTATTTATCTCCATTGGGTTACATGATTTCATTTCAGTGTGCCGGTGTTTATCATGGAAGCCCATTCTAATTGTAAAGTTTGGGGCATTTTCCTATTTTCTCCTCGGGGCACCTCATAATACCCTTTCTCTACCTCCAATTACAACTGTTGCTGTGCTGGTTTGGTGTAGCCTTTGCTGTTGGGTGCTGCTCTGCAAGATGAATGAATTTCATTCCATCTTTAAATATTTATGTGTCTTTATGATCTAATACATCATCATGGTTGTGGGTAATTTTTTTCCCCTAACTACAGAAAAAAACACCATCAGTTACCTGTCGATTTATTTAATAACTCAGCTTTGCAATTCTGGGGCACTGTGCATCGGAGGCTCTTGAGGGCTCTTTTAGTCTCTGAGTCCACTTCAGAACGTCATTCTGGGATTTATAAAGGTCTTCATTGCACAGAGGGTATGGAAACATTGAGGACTTAAGTGGCACACCCTTTTATCACTTATCACACTGAAGGATCCAGGACGAGGCATCCAGGCATCTTTGTTTGGTTATTTGCTCCAAGCATGGAACAGTGGTCTCTGTAGAAAACCAGCCAGTATCCCTGGAAACAATTCATCATATTTTTCAAAAGAAATCCAATTTCATCTGGGTAGATGGGTTCAATGTGACTTCTTAAGATAAACGATGAAAATATCAACATCATAATACAGAGAAACCCAATTCCTTTGGTTTAATCTCAGCGAAAAGCATCACCATCCCTAATGTTTTTAGGTCCTTGGCTCAAGGTGAGGGATGGGAATAGATCTGTAATTATGCGCACATCAGAGAGACTTGGCTCAGAGTCCTGGCTGGTTCAGAACCTTTGGGAATCACAAGAGCTGGGGAGGGTCCTGAAGATTCTGCACTTTTTATAAGATCCCAAGAACTTTCCAGTTGGAGAACCACCAGTTAAGAACTGCAGCCACCAAGTCTCTGCTAGCTTTGAAAGAATCATGAGCCCTAAATGCTCTCTCATTCTGTTTGGTAAGTCCCAGATTCAAACATGGATTCTTCTTGAGCAAGTTTTAAAATGTGTTCTCAGGTAACTCCCTAGATAGACAGCTTGCTTCCTCACCTGTGCATCTAAGGGAACCTGAATTAGGTGATAGAGGGCTTCATTTGTCACAACAGGGTCTGATGTCAGGGAGGAAGCCATGGTGTGCCAAGGGACATGGGGAGCCATAGGAAAAATACGATGTGTCTTCCTACAGCCTCAAGTTTTCCTTAAAAATTGCAATTTTAAGTTATAACAGATGTGTTGTGGAGTAGGGGTGGTTCACACGGGTTTTATGCCAAACATGAAGCTTCTGAAAAGTTCCTGACTGTATCTGATATTGGGCTCCCAGAAGTCTGCAGGTTAGAGTTAATTTGCCTCTCCTATTAGAAGCACCTCTGTCTACATTCAAAGTTACCTTTGACCAGTGATTCCAGATATATGGTTCCAGAAGGTTAAAGTGAACAACCATCTACAGAACATTAGCCTCTACACAAGGATGTTGAACCATTTGCTGCCTGGCGTCACTCATAAACCTACCAATATAAGATGGGCACTTACCATTCCTGCCACTATTTAGGAAATATTCACAAAAGGGTATTCTTTTTTTTAAGAGTATTTTAAATAGAAAAGAAGGTTTAGCAGAGCAAGAAAAGGACTAGCCATGTGAAAAGACACCCTTACTGACCACATTCCATTGTAGCAAAAATGTATAAAGTAATCTTGAAATTATGAGCTCCCAGAATGTATTCCTCACTATAAGGATGGCTTACTTCTCCCAGAGGATGTTCTTTTCATCAAGATGTTCTTGGTGAGGATGTGAGGGCGATCTGGCTGCGACATCTGTCACCCCATTGATCGCCAGGGTTGATTCGGCTGATCTGGCTGGCTAGGCGGGTGTCCCCTTCCTCCCTCACCGCTCCATGTGCGTCCCTCCCGAAGCTGCGCGCTCGGTCGAAGAGGACGACCTTCCCCGCTAGAGGAGGACCGTTCCTCGGTCAAGGGTATACGAGTAGCTGCTAGAACCTCCAAACAAGCTCTCAAGATGTTCTTGGTGAACAAGAAACCAATTCACGGCTTAAATCCAATGATCCTGGTAGACCTCTAAGATCCCTTCATCTCTGGAATTGCCTTGGGCCTTCTACCTTGGTCTGCCCCTCCATTGAGGCAATGCTGCCTTTCCGGTCCAAAAGAAGGAAGTAAACTGTACCTGGCTCCTCTGTCCTTTGCCTAACCAGCTGTGATAGCATTGCTTGGCCCAGAGCCTGCGCTCGGCTTTACCTCCTGGGTAGTTGGTAGTAACCGTGCAAGTCCAAGTCTCAGTGTAGACTCGGTGAGAAACAGTGGTGGCATAATATTGGTATTAAGAAGAGCAAATGGCAGGGCGCCTGGGTGGCTTAGTCGGTTAAGTGTCCGACTTTCGCTTAGGTCATGATCTCACGGTTCGTGAGTTCGAGCCCCGCGTCGGGCTCTGTGCTGACTGCCAGCTCAGAGCCTGGAGCCTGTTTCAGCCTGTGACTCCCTCTCTCTGACCCTCCCCTGCTCATGCTGTCTCTGTCTCTCTCTCCTAGAAATAAATAAAAAACATTAAAAAAAAATTTTAAAAAAAAAATAAAAGAAGAAGAGCAAATGGCTGTGTTCCCCTTTCCTGACTCCCACCTCCTCCATCCTTCCTCTGCCTTACTGGAGACTCGCTGTGATGCATGTTTCTCTAACAGGCACAGCTCTTCTCTCCTCCACCCAGGCCAATGGCCTTGCAGCCAAATGGATCTCAAGTCCCCAACTTGCTGCTAGAATTAGAGCCAGTCCCTTCCCAGACCATTCTGTGTACTGCTGTCACATTTATCTTCCAGAAGCACAACTTGGATGGTGCTTCTCCCAACAGAACCTTGAGAGCTGTGGGAGGGAGGTCCTTTATTGACCTGACTAGGTCTAAGGTTCTTTATTAACTTCACTAGCCTGATCATCAAACAGCCCACCTTCTGGCTTCAAATGCCTTTTCCCGAAACTCGGCTTTTTAGCGGCCATCTCCAGGCTACCCAGAGTCCTCTTCCCAGGAGAAGTCTTTGCTTCTGCTCTTCTCTTTTCCCTTAATCTAGAAATCTCCTTCCTGGAAGTCATGCCTGACAATATTCTACCCCCTGTGAAGTCTTCCTTGATCCTTCCTCTTCCCCTCAGCATGGTGGATTTCTCCTTCCTCCACTATAAATTCTTAACATTTATCCTTCCCTCGTGTCAATTGGAACATTGTTCTTGCCTTTTTCTGTAACAAGGAACGTTGGACTGAGAGTCAGAAACAGGTACATATCCTGCCACGGCGGCTCACTTCTCTGTGACATTAGACACGTCCTGTAACTTTGCCATGTTTCAGTTTCCTTTTTGGAAAAGAGGGAGGAATCTCCCCCCTACGTGTATTGAAGGATAAATGACACAGTACATGGCGATTCACTTTGCCTACAGAAAGGCAATCATTGTCTCTCTACTTCTCATCTTTCCAGCTCATCTCTGAGCTATTGGAGGAAAGAGTCCACGTCTTGCTCATCATTATATCTTTCCATTACTATTGTAACTTTATTAATATATCATTATTCTTCTTCTAATAATAATAGCTAATATTTATGGAGCATGGATGTCTGTTGGACACCATTCCAAGTCAAGTGCATTATATGATCAATTCATTCTTCCAAGAACTCTAAAACGTATTAGTATCTTACCCTATGGAGGAGAGAAGCATAGAGTACACAGAACCTCCAGTAAGTGAATGGATGAGGAACTGAATGAGACAAAAATGGTTTTTGCAATGCCTGCCAGATGATTTCTCTTTCTCTTGGTTCCACCTCTACTTCTTTTTCTTTCTTTCTTCATAGGTAAATGTAACATCAGGGGAAATCTCGAATGAACTGAGACCCTGAAAGATGTGAAGTCTCCCCGAGCCTTCATTTGGACATAGTCTCTTGAAGAAAGCTCCAGTGAGGTCCAAGAGGACCGAGACGTGTTTTGTCTGGTTTCCCATTATATTCACAGGGCCTAGAACAACAGCGTCCAGTGATCAGTAATGTTTATTGAATAAGTAATTTGCAAGCAGCATATTTAGTACCACTGAAACCACATTAAGTGGTTGACAATGGAGATGGTGAGCAGTGTTCCATCTTGTTTTCTCAGGCAGTATTACGAGATGTTATACAACACGGCCGATGAGCTCCTGAACCTGGTGGTGGACCAGGGCGTGAAGTACACGGAGCTGGAGTACATCCATGCCCTGACCTTGCTGCACCGCAGTCAGACTGGCGTGGGAGACCAGACCACCCAGAACATGAGGCTGCAGCGGCTCAAGGAGATCATTTGCGAGCAGGCTGCCATCAAGCAAGCCACCAAGGATAAGAAAATAACCACGGTTTAACTGGGTGCACTTCTGGGGGAGGGGTGGATGGAGGGGTGGGGAGGGATGGTCATTTTTGTTTACTCAGTCATCCTTGCTTCTTTCAGTAGATCTTTACTCTCCTGACCTTGTCGGTTTACAATGCAGCAGAATAAGTGTATGTGCATTGCTTTCTGTCTCTCTTGCCAAGATTAAGTCAGTGGCTTCTCGAAGCTGGCTGTAGTTTTCAACCAGTTGTCCTAACCAAAACAAGACCTCTTCAGGGCCAGGGGGAAAAGTCCTTTTATCTCAGTCCCTGAGATAGCTTCCTGTGTAGCAGCTGTACACAGGTCCTAGTCAGTGTATTGCCTTTTCATTTTTATTTCTGCTGTGTCAAAACGAAGAGCTGTCAAATTAATGACAAAAATGAAAGGCTGAAAGGCAATCCAACCGTCTTCTTGATTTCCTCCCCTCTGCTTTCCAAGAGAAAATAATGGGTGGAGAACTTTTATTCTCGGTTAAACATTGTTCAGATGTGAGTGATGCTTAGATGCTTTACTTGCTCTCAATATGAGCCCCTAAGTCTTTCTCACCATAAGAAGGAACTCTGGTCCACTCAGCCGAGTGCACAGAAGATGAGACAGCATGACCTTTGTCTTCTGTGCACCCACAGCTGAGTCCCTTTCTAAAGTGCTCCCAGGGTGTATGGGCACTCACCACTCCTGGCACGCTGGACCCCACCACCACCCCCATGTCTCCAAGCACTCCTGATACCCATGGTTGACATGTCACAAGAGAAAGCAGTGCACTAACCAACCGGACACACCTTGGAAGCATGTGGAGTGGAGAGCAGGAAGGACTTTGACCATACATGGTCATGCCTCACGTTGGGATGGTCCAGAATTGTATACCCGTTTCTACAGCTTTGGTCTTGGTAGGAAAAGCAGAAGATTAAAAAATGTTTTGAGAAGCTGAAATGTTGTGTGTTGTCTTTCTTGTATTCTTTATTCAGCAAATGTTCCCTCAGGGCCTAATATATGCCCGATGCTACTAGGCAGAGCAGCAGATACTAGACATTGAGGGAGGACATCTTGTTGTCCACTTTTAACAGGTACTGGAGTCTAACCAAGGCCCGGATGGGATGTGCACTCAGGGCTGAGTTAGAAATCAGGGCTGATGGTGGGAATTCAGGAGGCGGCCAGAAGATGGTCTTCCAGATAGTTCTGGAAGGAATACTGTAAGTCTGTGTGCTTCAGGGGCCTGGTCGGAAAGAAGGTGAACCCATGTAGGAGACAACCAAGGAAAAATATCCCAGTTCCAAACAACATTGTAGAAAAGTAGTCTATCCAAGAAGCAGGGGTGGGAGAGGGGGACCAAGGAACCCAGAATCAACCTCCTTAGTTTGGAGGCCTCCTCTTAGTGGCCGCAGCTTCCCAGTGTGGCTTCTGTACCTCTTCTCCTCCTTCCTTCCGCTCTAGGTGAAGATCCCTGGAGTGCTTACCAGGATGCCAGAGGAGCTAACAGTGCAATTGGTGAGTGCTTAGGAGGGTTTTAGTGGATGTGGAAAGGGATATGGGTTTGGAGGGAGCAGAGATGCCGAGAACATGGAAGATGGCCAATGGGCTGCGGGGGACAGGGACCGTTTAGAAAAAGGAGAACCCCTGCTTTGCTTACAATAATGATAAGATTGAAAACTGTTGGTTCAGCACAGAAAAAAAATGATCTATGTCTCTTTGTCTAAAACAGTCAAGGCACAGATTTCTTTGTAGGGTCAGTCACTTTTTAACAGGTCAAGGACAACCCATGACCTATTCAGTGGATGGTCGAATGGATGCAGATGAAGTGACTTCATTCACCGAAGCCCCAGCCCCCCTTTTCTCGATCTGACCATCAGGAATTTATATTTCAAATGGCTTGGGGAGAAAAACTCCACTACAGCCAAGTTGAATTGGCTACCAAACCCAGTGATCTTTCTGTCGAGTCATCTCCGTGAATGTCCTAGCAGTACTACATTGATTCCATCAGAAAGATGTAATTGCCCGTCAGAGCTCAGGTGATGATGAGATACACGTAGTGGCACGTAAGAGAGGCAGTCCCTTTTGACATGGAACTTGCACTTCGATCTTGCCCTACCCAGAGTTTGTATTTGCCACCCCATCCACCAAGACCATCCTTTCATTTAGGAAGGCGTCTCAGAGAACTGAGGACTGAAATCTTCAGCGTGGCCCTCTGTTGCTCTCTTCTGAGCGTTGCTCTCTCCTGAGACTTGCCCTTCTGGAAGCTAGGGACGGCATCCCTCCCTGGCTAGCCAGAGCCATCGGTTGATGAAACAAATGGGTTCCATGAAGGGACTAGGCCATTGTGTTCTGGACTCTCACTCTGGAGCATAGTTGTGGCTGCCTCCCTAGCACCAGGGCACGCACATTTCATGGTAAAAAGCACAGTGTATACAATTTCCACCAGCCGTAGCTGACCTCCACTCCTCTGGAGCCAAATGTGACAAGAAGTCCGGCCAAGTGGCTGGCTGTCCTTGTAGCAAGAGGTGACATGAAAACAAGGAGTGTCCTGATCCATGAGATTATGCTTGAAGAGCAGAGTGTGTGTGTGTGCACGTGCGGAAACACACACACCCCTGAGAGCAATTGTCTTAATGTGGCAGGGATGTAAAACAAATTGGGCATCATTTGGAGGGAGGGTAATGAGGTACCAAGGAGAAGAAAACAAAGTCTTGGCTCAGCAAAGGTCTCGGCTCTGTCCTAATTAGGCATAGTTGTTATACGAAGTTCTTAATTAATAAGCGTATGACCAGATGTGAAATACAGCAGAATCTCTTCCTGAAACGGAAGTTGTCATGAAGTGAACACAGCTGGAAGAAGTTGTCCTAATTTGGCTGAGGCAGGCAGCCTGCCTGGAATTTTGAAGAGGTGCGGCGAGAGGCACACCACAGGTTTACACCTGAAGACGATGAATCCTTGTCCAACGGGGCTGGGCAGTAATGAGATCTAGCTAATCATCATGGGCATAATAAGATGCAAAAGCCAGTGGAAAGGAGCTGGAAATTTCCTCCAAAGTGAACTCAGATGCCAACAGCAGAGAAGAATCTGCTAATGGAGCTAGGCGTGAGTAGGAGGAAATGTGCGTCATGCGAGAACTTGCTTTAACGTACCTGCCAAGGACTTGGGTCTGTAATTAAAAATGTTGCCGGGACATTCGCACACCTGTAGGAAGAGCCCCTAGGGACCTGGGAATGCAATGACCTGTAAAAGCTGCACATGTATTTTCTCAATGTATATACAACCCGTGTATGTACATACAACTGGGGGGAAAATGATGTTAGGAGCTGCTAGGTGAGTGTAGCTCCCATTATATACAATCCCTGTTAGAAATGTGGCCTCCAATTCCTGCTGACTTTGCAATACATACTGGGGGAGGAGAGAAATTGGCAGTCTCTTCAGCCCAAATTTATGTACCTAGCACGCCGAGCTTTCTTCCACTGGGGTTTATTTACTGCAAGCGAAAACCAGGAAAACAGCACCTGGTATCACTCTTACCATTGCTATTATGTTATTTTGGATATCACTTACTGGGCGCTTAATATGTGTCAGATGCTGTGCTAAATGCTTTACCACATCATTCCACTTAATCCTCAAAAATCCTATGAGATTGTCACTCTTTTCATGCCTACTTTGCAGAAGAAACCAAGGCTGGGTTTAAGACGTGGCCCGCACATGCTATGTGTGAGCTCCAAGTGATATTCTCTGGTAGTTGAACCCCTTCGTCGGCTGTGTCCTCTCCTGTGGCCCCCAGAGGACTGAATTTGGGACTGCGTTTCCCACTCTCCTCTGCCTCTCCTTAGCTCGCTGTGGCCACTGTGTCTACAAAACTCTTGAAAACAAGAACCTTCGGCCCAGGGACCGAGCCCCGCCCAATGGAGGCCAACGATGATCTGACGACCCATACCTAGATCAAGGCTGGAGCCCCAGCAGGGTGGAGGCTAAATGCTCAGGTTTTAGGATCCTCTGTACCTTGGCTCAGATTGTCACCTCAGCCTCATATAAGTGGTTTACTGTGGCAAGAGCTATTAAGCACCCTAAGCGTCAGTTTCCTCATCTGTGAAATGGGATCATACTAATAATAACAACTCCTATCCCACAGTGTTGCTGTAGAAAGTAAAAGACGTGCCTGGCATATAATAAATATCATATATGCATCATAAGTAATAATATTCTAATAATATTATTTTGTCAGTTTCTTTGAGGAGCTATTGGCCCAATATCAGAAGACCTGCTCTGGGGATATGGTGTAGGGGTGTGGCCACCTTGACAGGGCTTGTCAGAAAGGTCTGGGATGTGCTTGGGGGCGGGAGGCGGAGGGAGGATGCTGCTTGTTGTAGTCAGAAGCTGGGGGCCCCCACACAGCCACAGTTCTGACTTGGTTTCTCCCATTGCAGCCACCTTTCCAACATAGGACAACTGCCCTCCTGTCTGCTTCCCTTTTAGCAATTAGTGACTTTGCCTCTCATTGCCTGCTCATGTCTTATGCGCATCTCATTAAACTGCAAGGTTTCACCACCCTTTAGGGACCAGGCCTTAAGGATGTCCATAACGGCCTTCTGCCTGGGATTTGAGTTTGCAGTTACCCTGCCTGCCTGGGCTGAGCAGTGTCAGGTCATGGATCCCTAAACTAAAATCATAAATTGATCTATGAAATTCAGGTGAGAATATATATATATATATAATTTTTTTATCTCTCTCAAAATCAAATCTGGCTCTGAGCTCCCACTTTCTATTCTCAGCCCAAGCCTTAATTGCAGTAATTTTTGGTGGTTTCCTGGTCAGGGGAGGTAGGGAAGAGGTCCCCTCCTCTTCCTTTGCACTGCTAAAGCATGGCAGGAAAAATGAGGGTAAAGACAGTGCCGTCATCTGTGTGTCCTGTCCTCACTTCACCCCTGCCCTGGACACCCTCTGCTGCTCCAGATCTGGAAGTCCTGTCTGGTGTCCCCAGGCTTCATCCAGGGGTGGGGGAAGGCCTCCAAGCTAGTGTCCAGCCTCCACATGGCCCACAGTCGCCCCTGCCCAAGGTCCTGCATGCTGGGAGGCACTGTGGGCCAGACGCAGGGGGAGCCACATTGAATCCATGGCCGCCATCTCTTCCCAGCTTTGGGGACCAGTGCCCATGTGGGACAGTTCTCCCCTCTTTGCCCCAAATGCCAAAGTATGTCTTCCTTTCCACCACTGAGAGGTCCTGGACCTTTCAAAATAGCAGCCTGCTTAACAGAGTTTCCCAAGTGACTCTCTCCGATACCACCCCCCCCTTCTTTCTCTGCCCTGAAACTGGAAATTTATTAACCAGACACCTGGAGGGTACAGAGAGCTTGGGCTTCAGGAGGATTCCTCAGATAATCTTCCTATAAGGTGGCAGAGGAAGGGGATGTTCCATTTATTTTCATTTGGGGTGGAGCGATGACCTCAGTTTCTCAGTAATGTGCCTGTTGTTGATTCATAAGAGCTGGAACAAACTTGAGAGAGCGTTTGTCCCCAGCATTTTGCTTTTCTGAGTGGCCAAGTAAGAAGCTCCAAGAGAAGAAAGTAGGGATACTTAGTGACTTCCCGGGAACCCAAATATGCCCCATGCTGTTAGGCTACCAAGTAGAGCGGTAGAAGGCAAGGCCCCATCTTCAGAGATGTGACATGTTCACATGGAGAGAACAGGATGGTTTACCTGATTTCCAGCTCTCCACCTTCCAGAAATAAAATAGGATTGCATTTCCTGGCCCCTTTGGGTTTGGGTGGGATGATATGATTTTGTGGCATAATGAGTTGTGAGTAGAAGTGTGTCATTTTCCAAAGCATTTACTTAGCTGTGTGCAACCCTCCAGAGCTCACCGCCCCCACTGCCACAACGTCCAGGAACGTTCCAGACGGCAGCCCTTCAGCGTGCTTGGGTCCCAGGAGACCAATGCAGAGCAGAGTCCCAGCTGACCCGCAGTGGCTATGCGGTGTAAGCATGGAATGAATCCTTGTTGTAAGCTGTTGAAATCCAGGGGCTGTTTGTCCCTGCAGCATAACCTTGCCTCTCCTGACTAGGATGCCCAGCATAGAGGCTGACCATGATGAGAGCAGAAGGAACAAGGGACTCTTAAACAAAGGTGAAATTGTTAGCATCAAAGAGAACCATCTGAGTGGCGTGATGGGACCAGAAGCCAAATTTGGAGGCTTGAGGGAGAAGAGATGGCTTTGCCAACATCAAGTCCTCCGTCAGCACGTGTGTGCTAGAGATAGAAGCAACAGAGGTGTGGTATTCAGTCAAGGAAAGAGCCTGGAGCCGCCCACTGTATTTAATGTCTTTTCCTTTTTCTGCCCCTTTCTTCAACTCCTGATACTCCTAGTATCAGTGGGTCATATACATAGGCCTTTGTTCAGTACTTCTGACTATTGATAGGACAGCTTCTGTATACCTCCAATACATACGGAGAAGCAGAGTATTACAATTAACTGTTTTAAAGGTTGAAAATACCCAGCCCAAAAGGCCACATACCTCTGCTCCTACATTTTCTCTGAGGTCTAATCATCTTATCAGACCAGCGCCTTTTACTTTGGAAGCTTTCTATCAGAGTGCCATTCAATACCAGTCCCTAGAATTGAGTTTTTATCCTCTGATAACCCAAGTCCACTCACAAAAAAACACGAAGAAGAATGACAGAAAAATCTATTTTTTCCTGTTTTTCTACCCTCTTCTTCAACAGCTCACAGTTCCTTGTATTTCTCTGGTGTCCCCGTGGAAGTAAATGTTAATGGTCTTGAAGGAGATCTGAAGCTGCAATTTTAAAATGAAGAAACGTAACACTGAAAGGCTGGCAACTCAGCCAATTTTAAGGCCTAATAAAGCACAACGTACTAGGCCTTTTGGTACTTACAGAGTTACAATTCACTCATCTGCAAGATAGCAAGCATTAAACTGTTTTCACAGGGGTTATAGAAATTCTTAAGTATTGCAGGTTTATGAACTCTTATCATTTGCTTGAATTTTTATTTCCACGTTTCCTAGATACAGAGAGTCACGAAACAGGTCCTGCCCCAACCAGCCCCCAGAGATGGTTGCGCACTGCCCCAGACCAGACTCAGAGTTCAGAAGTAAGGATATCTATGTAATTTGCCCTGGATCCCCACCCCTACCCCACCACTCCCACTCCCACTGAGGACTCATTGTCTTAGTCCATTCTGGCTGCTATAATAAAGTACCAGAGGGGCGCCTGGGTGGCTTAGTCGGTTAAGCGTCCGACTTTCGCTCAGGTCATGATCTCGAGGTTCGTGGGTTCGAGCCCCGCGTCGGGCTCTGTGCTGACTGCCAGCTCAGAGCCTGGAGCCTGTTTCAGTCTGTGACTCCCTCTCTCTCTGACCCTCCCCTGCTCACACTGTCTCTCTCTCTCTCTCTCCTAGAAATAAATAAAACATTTTAAAAATAATAATAATAAAGTACCAGAAACTAGGTAGATTGTAAGCAACAGAAATTCATTTCCCACAATTCTGGGAAGTCTGAGATCAATGCACTGGTAGATTTGGTGTCTAGTGAGAGAGCCCGCTTTCCCTTCCTAGAGGACTTTCCCACTTGTCCTCACATGGTGGAAGATGTCAGGAAGCTCTCTGGGGTCTCTTTTTTAAGGGCAATCCCATCCCTGAGAGCCCCACCCTCACGACCCAAGCTCATCCCAAAGGCCCCACCTCCTAACACCATCACACTGGGGATTAGGATTTTAACATCTAAATTTTAGAACACAAACATTAAGGCCATAGCCATGTATCTAAGTCAATTTGACATTCCTATTTCTCAGGTTCCTTTGGTAAATATCAGTAGAGCCTTCAACCATAGGAAGTAAGGAAAAGCCGTACACCCCCACAACTTTGCTGGCAGGTAGTATGTGACAAAGTAAGGAGGCCACAGGCGACATTCACTAGCAACCTCATCGACAAGAATAAAAACCGTCTTTCAACATGCTCTGTAAATTCAGCGAATTCCCCACTCTCTGTCCATACTCTTCAACCACCACTATTACTAAAACACTCACTCCAAGGCCAACACAACAATGTTTTGTCAGCAGCCTCGGACTCACCTTCTAGTGAGATCTGGAAACAGAGTTCTCTGTTAGTTTTAGGGAACCCAGGTCCTGGAGTCCAGTTCCATAGCTGCGTGTCCTGGGCTTACTTATTTTTGAACTCATTCATGAAAAGGTGGTCAAGCCTATAAAGTCTTACCAGCCAAGCACATATTTTGAACACATTTCACCACCCACTTCTAACCCCTCTCATGCTTGGGCTATCCTGTCCCTCATTAATATCCCACCCTCCAATGCCACACATTAGGGCATGTAATTGTCTTCTTCCTGGTTGTGGACATGGCTTTGCACTAAGTGGTCCACGTGACCATAGGACATACAACTTGAATTTGGTTTTCTTTTCTTTAATGTTTATTTATTGTTGAGAGACGGAGGGAGAGAGAGTGTAAGTGGGGGAGGGGAAGAGAGAGAGGGAGACACAGAATCTGAAGGGGGCTCCAGGCTCTGAGCTGTCAGCACAGAGCCTGACGTGGGACTTGAACTCACGAACCAGGAAATCATGACCTGAGCTGAAGTCAGACACTCAACCGACTGAGCCACTCAAGCACCCCATACAACTTAAATTTGTAAGGCAGGCCCCAAGGTCTAGTCCCAGCCTGCCTCAGAGCACAGGGAGGCTGACTAGGTCACACACACACACATACCAGCCAGGCTCTGCCCCCGTCATGTGGCACTTCTCTGACCCACTGAGCACTCCACCCCACTCACCCACAATCACAAAGCCTGGTCCAGAGACCCCATGAACTGGTACACCGAACCCCCAAACCTAATCCTTGCAGCTGCTGCAACCTGGCACCCCCTCCAAGGGTACCGAGCTTTGTATCCTTATCACACCATCTACCTTGTGCTATTAATACCCAGGCCTGTGCCACCAGCATATTAATAATGTATAGCCACAGCCCCTGACTTAGTTAAGCTACAAACATCCCTTATTTGCATGATTAGCTCTTACCTTACTGATTAGAAAGTTTCATCCTGCCCCCAAAACCTACTCTCTCTGAATGAACGGCTCTTTTAAAGGGAGCCAGACTCTCTAAAACGCATCTCAAATCCAAATAAAAAAGAATCAACAGCAGCAACAACAAAAAGCGGCCTGTTATTTTCCTTAGGGAATGAGAAGAGAGGAGCTTAAGGTGTTTAAAAGTTCAGCGCCATGCTTATCGAAGGAACTAAAAATAGCTATGGCTGTCAAGAGGCATTTGGGGGATAAAAGGTTGGAGAAGGTCTTGGGAGCTTGTTGGAGATAATGGATGCATTTTTAGTTTTTACCTTGAGGAGTTTAGGATAACCACTAAGGGGTTTTCTGCAGGAGAGTGGGATCAGGTTTTGACTTGAGAAATATCACCCTGGATGAAGATGGATACTAAATTACAAGGCAGATGGTAGGGAGCCTAGTAATAATCCAGAAGAAAGATGGTGGTGGCGTGAACTAGGTTGGTGGCAGTGCAGATGGACAGAAGTGGACAGATTGGGCAGGTATTTAAAAGCATGATGGCCCCCAGGGCACCTGGGTGTCTCAGTTGGTTAAGCATCCAACTCAAGCACAGGTCATGATCTGAGATGATCTGAGAGTTTCATGTGTTTGAGTCCCACATCAGGCTCTGTGCACTGACTGTGTGGAGATGCTTGGGATTCTCTCTCTCTCTCTCTCTCTCTACACCCCCCACGATACTCACTCTCTCTCTCTCTCTCTTCCCTCCCCCACCTGTCTCTCTCTCTCTCTCTCTCTCTCTCTCTCAAAATAAATAGATAAAAGAAAAGAAAAAAAAAACATGATAACTCCCTTACCTCCTTCCAATCTCAGCTTGGATTTCACCTGAGTCCTTTCTCGACGCCTGTTTAAAACAGCAGCCACTCTCCCATACCCTTTCACCCTTCTCTGCTTAACTTTTCTCCAGAGCATTTATTGCCAGCTGACATCCTATAGAATTTAGTTGTTAATTAATTTTTTATCTTTACCTACTGAAATATACATTTTATGAGGGCTGGGGTGTTTGTATCTTTTGTCCTCTGGATTTCCAATACCTAGACGAGTCCCTGGAACATAGTAGATGATCAAGAAACATTTTTTACACTGTATGTTAACTAACTTGGATTTAAATTTTAAAAAATAATAAAGAGAAGGGGATTCCTAGGTGGCTCAGTCGGTTAAGCGTCCGACCTCAGCTCAGGCCATGATCTCACAGTTCGTGAGTTCGAGCCCCAGATCAGACTCTACTATCAGCACAGAGCCCTCTTCGGATCCTCTGTCCCTCCCTCTCTCTGCCCTTCACCCACTTGTATTTTCTCTCTTAAAAATAAATAAATATTGGGGTGCCTGGTGGCTCAGTCGGTTAAGTGTCTGACTTCATGATCTCATGGTTCATGAGTTCCAACCCCACATCAGGTTCTGTGCTGACAGCTCAGAACCTGGATCCTGCTTCGGATTCTGTGTCTCCCTCTCTCTCTGCCCCTCCCCAACTTGTGCTCTCCTTCTCTATCTGCCCCTCACACACTCGTGTGTGCACTCTCTCACTCTCTCTCTCTCAAAAATAAACATTAAAAAAAGATTTTTTCTAATCATATTAAAAAAAAAAGGCTCACCCTAAAACTAGCTTTGCATCACTTTGGCCATGCTCTGAAGGACAAAAGGTAATAGGTCAGTAATAGATCCTACCTCTCGATAGGAGGAATATCAAAGAATTTTCAGCCATCTTTAATCTGTCACACTTCCTCATTCAGGATTGCCAAGAGGGCAAGATCTAGCACGTACATGCTGGTTATTCTCCTTCTGCCCCTCTACTGTGTGAGCCAATTCCTCCCCGTAAGTGTATCACAAAGTGAAAATCTCTCGGTTTCTTTCTCCATAGAAAATTAGGCTTATTATACAAAACAGAACCCCTGTAACATCACCTATATGTGACACAAACCAAGGTCATCTGGCTCCGACAGGTTCCTACCCTGGCTTTCCTGAGAAGACCCTTCACCATGAAAGAGATATAAACAGCCTTGGAGATAAAGCCCAGGCAACAGGGTGGAGTCTCTCTGGCTCAGGTATTACATTGAACACCATATATAAATGGTCACTGTGAAGGCAGTTACTTAGCCAGTTGTACAGACCTAAGTAATAATTCAGAAATACTCCCATGGAAGGCTCGGATACTTCCTTATTTATCCAAGAGCAGAGACTTGCTTCTGCTAGTGTTAAAGACAGCACAAAAGACATAAAAGTCTCCTAATCAGAACACAGTGGGCTACATAAAAGCACCAGAAAGGCTGCCCAAAGGTGAGAATATGGCCACCCGTTAGTAGAGCACCATCCAGGCAGGAAGAAGAGCTACACATGGAACGACCTTGTTGGGAAAGCGGATCAGAGAGAAGATCCCAAGAGGCTGGCAGATCTTCTTATCACAGGTTGATACCTGGGCTGACCTTGGATTATCTTCATATAAGGGGAGCCTCCAGCAAGGCGTCTTTGAATACAGACGCCTCCCCACCTTGGAAGGCTAACTGGTGGTAACAGAGGGCACAGGCTCTCCGAGAGACCAAAGAGAGTACAGGCTATCATGGAAAAGGATCTGGTTCAGCTCTAAAAAGAAGTATTTGCCAAAAGGACAGGTCTCCTGCCTTCTCCACTTCAGTGCCGTTGGCACATCTCACAAATGCTCATGAATGGGCGCTCTGTACCAGGCCGGCAGGTGAGACTTTCGATTTGAGTTCTTTTTTTTTTAATTTTTTTTTTAATGTTTATTTTTAAGAAAGAGAGAGTGAGAAAGTGAGTGGGAGAGGTGCAGAGAGAGAGAGAGACACAGAATCTGAAGCATGCTCCAATCTCTAAGCTGTCAGCACAGAATTTGACGCGGCACTCAAACTCACAAACCGTGAGATCGTGACCTGAGCCAACGTCGGCCGCTTAACTGTTCTGAGTGCAGATGCCAGGTGGTGGCTTTAAATATGTCCACACATTCTCTGGTCCTCTTCCCTTCAGGAGGTGTACCTCAGAGACTTCCAGAATGATGGAGTAAGAACTTCCAAAAACTCATTCTTCCATAAAAGCAGTATGACTGCTTGCAAAAATTGTCAAATTCAGCTTTTCCAAGCAGTGGAAATTAACCAAAGGCTTCCAAGAAACCGAGGAGTGCTTATTTAAGAAAAGATGCTGTATCTTGGGAAGAACAGCAAATATTGTAGCATTTTCACTCACACTGTTCTAGTGCCCCCTCACCCTGGCTCTGCAGTTGTGAAAAACAGCAGCTTCAAAATCACGGTAGCTGTGAGAATACACAGCCTTACAACCATTGGAGGGTAGATTGGGTTTGGAGCCCCTCAAGAAACCCTTCCGCTTAGAATTGTCACTATTTTACCCATCCTACAGCTCCATGGAAAGCCCTATTCATAGGACATTGTCATTATTTAACCTGATTCAGAGTCCACTGGTGGCAGGGAGGGGGAAAGGAGCCTAATCCCTAGGGCATTTGCCAAAAACCATAAATAGCAATTGTTTAGCATTGTGATGGCCTGAGGTTGGCTACCAGTTGGGGCTAACAAGAGCCTGGCCAGTAATTTAAGAGGAAGATCTCAGAAATGAGATGTTCATAAGGAGCTTTGAAAGACTCCAGCATTATCACAGGATCTGGAAGATCACAGACATGTGCAGGACTGTGAGTACGCCCGGGAAAGGCATAAGAGAGACCTTATTTCACAATTTCTCACCACTGCCTGACCTTGAAAACCTACACAAGCAGGAAGTTGTAAACTTCAGGAGAATTGGAAGTGTGCCCCAGAGTGTATGTGCGCGCGCGCACACACACACACACACACACACACACACACACACACACAAAGTACCTCTTGGGAAAGGCTGGAGACTAATCAGTTCAAAGCATTTATGGAAATCTCTATTCAGTCATTAGCTGACCATTAAGTTAACAGAACACAGACTTTTGTGGTCATACATGAGAGGGAATATCTGCAGAATTTGTCCAGGAAAGTTATTGAACAAATGAACAGTAACAAAACAGCAACAACAACCCTCGTGAAGGAAGGAATCTGATTTCCAGAAATGACACATTATATTATTTTAAATGTCCAGTTTTCAGTGGGTATTAAGTTCCTTTTTAGGGTGATGATAACGTTCTGGAATTAGATGGTGGTGATAGTTGTATAACTTTGTGACTATACTGTACATTGCATTGGTTGGTATGTGACAAATCTCCATGAAATTTTTTAATGTCTAGTTTTCTTTCTTTCTTTTTTTTTTCATTAGCGAGTGAGAGAGAGAGAGCACAAGCAGGGGAAAGGGGCAGAGAGAGGAGAGAAAGAAAAGAGAGAGAATCCCAACAAGCAGGTTCATGCCCAGCACAAAGCCTGACATGGAGCTCAATCCCACAACCCTGGCATCACGATCTGAGGCAAAATCAAGAGTTGGACCCTCAAACAACTGAGCCACCCAGGTGTCCCTAATGTCTAATTTTCAACAACAAGAAAATGAATTACGAGACACACAAAGAAACAGAAAGTATGGCCCATACACAGGAAAGAAAACAGTCAGTGGAAATTCTCCCAGAGGAAGCCTAGATGTTGGGCTTACTATATAAAGACTTTCAATTGGCTATTATAAATATGTTTAAAGCACTAAAGGAAACCATGTCTAAAGAATTGAATAGAAGCATAAGAGTAACGGCTCACCAAATAGAGAATATCAATAGAGATTAGATTACAGGTTTTAAAGAAGCAGAGCTTAATTCCTCTTCCCTTGAGTTGGGCTCCAGTTAGCAACTTAATGCTACTGAGTATAGGATATGGCAGAAACGGTGGTGACCATATTAGGTACTAAAAACACTGATGCTTTCCTTGGTCTCTTGGATCCCTTGCTCTGGGGGAAGCTAGCTGCTGTGTCATGAGAACACTCGAGCAGTCCTGTGGAGAGAGCCACGTGATAAGGAACTAAGCCCTCTTGCCACCAACCATGTGATTGCATCATCTTGGAAGCATATCCTCCAATAATTTGCTTTTAGACTTCTGACCCTCTGAAGCTGTGTATTTCATATCATCTGTGTCTGGTGTTTCAGCAGTTAAGTTTGGGGATAATTTGTTATTCAACACTAGTAACTAATAAATGCTGGGAGGCAAAATCCTTTAACATAATCAAAGGAAAGAAGATCAATAGAGAAATGTTACCAGGAAGCTAATTTTGTTTCAATAGGAGGAAGAACTTTATACAACAAGAGCAGCCTATAATGGAATGAGTCACATTTTAAAAGTGGTGAGCTACTGTCACTTAAAGATTTCAACCAAGATCAATGGCCATTTATCACAGGTGATGAATGTGGTTTCCTTCTCTCGTGGGTACAGGATTTTTCTGGATGACTTCTGTTTTCAAGTTTACTTATAATTTGACACCCACCACTACCACCACCATCTGTTTTCCAGAAAGAATTGGAAGTAGTCTAGAATTATGACATGTCCATAAACAAGCTAAGATAAAAATAACAGAGACCAAAAACCACATAGAGGAATTAGGAGAGTCACTACAATTAAAATTAAGCCTTGAAGAAGCTTAAGGGGAAAAAAAAAAACCCAATCACTAGAGATGTTGACATCATAGGCCTATTGTCAGACCTGGTAATATCTTTTTTTTTTTTTTTCCCAGCCCACTATCTAATTCAGGTTGGAGAATTACTGGCCCAGATTATCCCTCCCAACTCTGTCATCTCCTTTATGCTTTTGTCAGGCATAAGTTAAATGTTAACCTGGTTTAACTGAAGAACATTCCCTAATACAGAGGAGGGGGGGAAAGTCTAGGGGTAGCCAGTCCCAGAAGATGAGCCTAATGGAGAGAAGCAGATCTCACTGTCTATTGCTTACAGGAAGTGTCTTGTGGTCTCCTGAAGCAAGGCTGTTTTATCTCACCTAACAGTAGGAGGCAGCCTCCCTGGTTTACCCCAATGGAAGATGGAGATGTGGAGATGATTGTGGCTCATAGACATCCTTGCTAAGACATGCTTCTGGGTGATCCAAAACCAGAGTCAACCCCCCAATCCTAAGGCATCCTATACATTGACCAGGGATCAGCCTCCACAGCCTCATATGGTTGGAAACATCCAAGTTCCTAGCAGATTCCTTCTATCCCTAAGCCTCTCCTCCTCATGATCTCAATGCTTCTGGAAAAGACACTGAGTTGTTGTGGCTCTAAATCTAATACGGGCCTGGAAAAGGTTCATAATCCTGTCAGTGGGCCGCCTTGGTTGTAAAAGGTTCTGGAAGAAATCTGACTTGGAGTTGTACTGCCTTCTGAGGAAAGCTCAGATGATCAGTGACATGCAAGGTCCCTAATCACTAGATTCTCAGACTTCAGTGCCATGAGCTTGGGTAGTGAAGTCACGTGTGGAACCACAGAACACACATCCAAGCAATGTCATGAAAGGGTGGGCATGCACTCATTAATCAAAATCGAGTCGGAGACAAAGTAGAGAGATGGATCCTGATGTTCTTTTCACCAAAAGTCCCTGCTTAATTCCAAACATATTCTGCAGGCTGGATGTCGGGCAGCGGAAGGGTGATCAGTCTTGTGCTGGAATTAAAGCCTGCTGCGATGTAAATGAAGAAGTGCCAGTGGGTTTGCTGGTAGGTAATTTAGATCTACATAATTATGACTTAATCCCTCACCCTGTGACATCAAAAAGGTCCCTACCCAAGTGGAAGCTGCATGATTTCATGCCACAAGGAGTCTAGCTGTATGACTCCTGTTCCCTTTTGTGTGCGGCGCTCACATCAGTCATGATAGCTTTATTAAATGGGGTGACTCGACCCTATTCTTGCACACCGGGTGCTATCTCCTAATCAAAACCTCCAAACACAGCTGAGCGGGCTGTGAAAAGAAATCAAGATCTGCATCTTAAATCGCAGATTAACTGCTCTGGAAGGGAGAGCTGCTGGCAGGGCTGAGGGTGGCTCAGAGCAACCTCATCTTTCCACGGGTAGTAGTTGTAGGTGAAGGAGTCCACAGAGGTGTCTTCAGAGTTCCAGCAGTGGCCCTGGGGATAACCGTCCTGGCACGGAGTTGCCACCGGGACAACGCCCCCATCACACACAGCAGGTTCCCAGCGCCAAGGACAGCCCTCCGAGGCATGTGTGCTTCTCCTCCTCCATCTTCCGGGCCGAGGGATGGATGTAGGAGTAAGAGTCACTGCTAACAAGGTCAGTGTTCCCTTCAAAAAAGCAGTTGGTGATAACTCAGTTCTGACCCTGATGCAAAGCCAGTGCCTGGGTCCCAAAGCACAGAAAAGTCTGAGGGGTTACTTAGGCCAGAGGTGGCAAAGGAGGAATAGAGGTTTTGTCATGTGTGGGAGGTGAATCTGGGAAGTTTCCAGAAGGAGGTAACATTTGAGCTTGGCTACAAGGCTGGTGTTACGGGTTGAATTGTGTTCCTTCAGAATTCTTTTGTTGAAATCCTGACCCCACTACTGTAGAAGGTGACTTTGTTTGGCAATAGGGTCATTGTAGATGTAATTAGTTAAGATGAAGTCATGTTGGAGCAGGCTGAGCTCTAATCCAGGGTGAGTGGTGTTCTTCATACAAAAGGGAAATTTAGACACACACACACACACACACACACACACACACACACATGCCATATGAGGGTTGGAATTATGCTGTCACAAGCTAAGGCACTACTAGAAGCTCTCAGAGAGGACTGGAACAGATCCTTCCCTAGTGCTTTCAGAGGAAGCACGGTCCTGCTGCCATCTTGATTTCCGACTGGCCTCCAGGAGTGTGAGGCAATAAATATATGTCATTCCAGGCCCCCCAGTTTGCGGCGCTCTGTTATGGCAGCCCTGGCAAACTAAGATGGATTTTCAGGATCCTGTTTTTAGGCATGGGAAAACAGGCTCGGGGGAAGGGAAGAGCACGAGCTGGTCGAGTTAAGAATTTGGGCTTGCATCTCAGGACATTCAGTGGTTCTCTTTTGTTGGATCCAAGAGTCTGAAGAGGAGCCATGGGAGAGTATTTTGGGCACAGGCAATAAAGAGCTTTGCGTGGCGGGAAACGTTTTTACAGGGAAGTTTCCTTTTTGGTTGTCTTGTGTTTATTTATATCCACTGGGACAGGAAGTGATTTGAGGTGTCTGACTTCAGTGTGTAGATAGGTCATGGGGCACCTGGTTACGTTCTGGAAAGAGACTTGATCAGAGTCTGTACAGGAAGATGAACCACGATATGTCCGAGCAGAGAAATGAGAGACGCGAAGCAGCCCAGGAAGCTGCTACAGACGCCTGAGGAAGAAGCTGCGAAGGGCCGCCATAGAGACATGGCAGCGGGACAGAGACGAGGGCGTGGAGATTAGAGGAAGCTCTGTGTTGACCTGGCAACTGTTCGCGGGTGACAAGAAGGAAGGAGAGAGGAATTGAACAACATGTTGTCCATGTCTTGAGCCTGGTGACAGGGAGACGGTAGTGCCACTGGCGGATTTAGTGAGGGAGGGAGGACCACGTGGACCGGGGGGCGGAGTTCCTTTGAGGTCGTGTGTGGGGCCCCGAAGTAGAGGAGACCATCGAGCTGGGAAGAGAACGTGAACTTGAGAGACAACATGACATCATACATCCTGACATGAGAATTGAAATTTGAAGCCAGCTGTAAAAATAACAGTTCTAGTGCAGGAAATGACATGAGCTGGCGGGGGAGCCAATCTGGTAATCCATCTAAAGATGGTTCTAATCTACTCAGATGTGGTTGTTCTGGTGTTTTGTTTTGTTTTGAAGTACTGTTAACAAAGAGAAGATCTGGTCAGTGGCTAAACTGCCTGAACCTTGCTATTAGGAGAGTCATGCCGCTGTGTGGCAGGATGACGTAAGGAAATAAAGATGCGGTTGTCAAGGGAAGTCACTCCCACCTGGAAAAACAAAAGCAAGAACTCAAGGCTGCGGCCCTGCAGCCCCAGAGAGTGATCTTCCTGCTTTGCTCTCTTGGCCAGAGCAGGAAACGGAAGTGGAGACATCGAGGGAGTAAGAAAGCAAAGCACCCGGCTTCCTTTGGAGAGTTAATTAGTCGGTGAGCGCTGAGCTCTCTGACATAGGAAGCCCAGGTCATCAAGTCATCAAAGTTTTCCTAATTGATGCATCTGGACAAAGAGACAAAAGAAGCAGCATCTGGAAAGAGGACCTTGGATGCTTTTTGCAACAGGATGAGAGAAAGTACTTTCTTTGAAGCTGAGCAGAAACAAACAAACAAAAAGCTGTGGTTAAGTTCAGCAGTGAAGGGTAGTAAGTAGAAGACCTGACCATGCTTAACTCCATCTGTGCTTAAGTATTTATGCAGACAGGTGTTTGGGAATAATAGCTCCTACAATCTCATCACCAAACGTTATTAAACCAAATAAAAGTGAGTAAGACCTCACACAGTGGCTTGTCGCCAAAACTACTTACTACCTTGGCACCATCCAGTAAACATAATGTGAGCCACAAGTAATTGCCAACGGCCACATTTCAAAAAGTAAAAAGAGGGGTGCTGGCTGGCTTGGTCGGTTAAGCGTCCGACTTTCGCTTAGGTCATGTTCTCGCTGTTCGTGGGTTCGAGCCCTGCCTCGGGCTCTGTGCTGACTGCCAGCTCAGAGCCTGGAGCCTGTTTCAGAGTCTGTGACTCCCTCTCTCTCTGACCCTCCCCTGCTCACGCTCTCTCTCTCTGTCTCTCTCTCCTAGAAATAAATAAAAATTTTTTAAAAAAGAATGGAAATATAAAAAAAAGTAAAAAGAAACAGGTGGTGTCAGTTTTTTTTTTTAACTTTATTTTGAGAGAGACAGACAGCATGAGTAGGGGAGGGGCAGAGAGAGAGGGGGAGAGAGAGAGAGAATCCCAAGCAGGCTCGAGCTGTCAGTGTAAAGCCCAATGCTGGGCTCGAACTTACAAAACCATGAGATCATGACCTGAGCTCAAACCAAGAGTCCAATGCTTAACCAGTTTAGCTACCCAGGCGCCCCAGGGGAAGTTAATTTTAATAAAATCTAATAATATTCTAGTAAAATATTTAACCCAATATGTCTGAAATATTACCATTTCAACATATAATTGTTATTTAAGCTTTTGAGGTATTTTATGGTGTTGGGGGGTTTTGTACAAAGTCTTCAAAATCCAGTGTATGTTTATGGCTACGGTATACATCCCAATTCACACTAGCCACATTTCAAGGGTTCCGTAGCCACACACGGCCACCTCCCCGGAGACCATAGCACTGCCCCTTCTGAACAGAGGGGCTTCATCCTTGCTCAGCTGTTCATCCACATCAGTTCTCTGGTTTGGGGCTCCCACCTCATTTTCAAAATAGATGATTTTTCTCGAGTTCAAAAATCGCGACCAATTAGTTTGCTAGAAACGTCTTCAAAAGTATATGGTATTTCCTCCCGTTGAAAGGTTGGCTGCAGGACTCCACTGACGAATAGGATTTTGTACTAAGACCAAAGTAGAATCCCAAGCAAATGTTTATGGAAAGGGATCTAGGGGGAGGGATGGGAACAAACGTTTAAAGTGCTGTGTGTGCCCGCATACTGTGCTGGGTGCTATATTTACAGTAGTTCATGTCATTCCCACACAGAGCCTGTGCAGTACGTTCACGATTCCTACTTTCCAGAAAAGAAAACTGGAAATTAAAGAAGTGGAGTACCTTGCTCACATCTGTGTTACCAGAAGGAGGTCCTAAGTTTCAGTATTAATGGTCCTTTTAGTTCTGAGTAACGTAAGGAAAGAAGCCAACTGTATAAACAGTGGTTCTTAGTGGATTTCCTTAGCTTTAGTGGATGAGTCACACAGACGCAGCCCACGCGATGCGCCAAGACTATCTCGCATTCTGATCACAGCATGTGGGTCATTGGGCCCAGCCCACCAACCTCCCCTCATCCTGACCCACTGGGAAGCCAGGCTGAGACCATTATCCACAGAAGGGGGCTAAGCCAGCTGCCCACTACCCTGGAAAGCCTCAGCTCTTTCTCTCCTATGATCTCTTGATCCCACAGGCTGAGGGCTGGGACCTTACTTGACATCGTGGGGCTGACTCGGCCTCATACCCAGCCTTTGAAGATCCCAGGAAATATCCACCTTAGGAGAAAACAGGGAGCTGAAGGTAATGGTAATAATCAGAGCACATTTTTTAAGCAATCGGAGGGAGCTCCTCATTTGCTAGAGGAATTGCTGGCAAGCATCTCCTGTCCGCAGTCAGTCCTGTAGTTGATCTGCAAACCGGATGCCCTCTTCCGCCCAGGCCCTCCTGTCCGCATACACTCGCCGGCCCACCTGCAGTTTCTGCATCACCTCGTCAAAACCGCGGCCCTGATTTGTATTCTCTGCTTGCTCGATTTTACTCTCTTCCTAGAGTCTAAACTAACCGAGAGCAAGGACCTTCCTCAGCTTTATAGCTCGCACTTTGTTTATCACAGTGCTTTGCCCATAGCTGGCACTCCACAAGCATTTGTGGAGTTGAATGTAAGGATGAAGATCTGGGGTGCAGCATAAGGTTGTAAAGAAAAAGGGTTCAGAGAGTAAAGAACCGAGAGGTTACTGAGAAATCCATTTGCATTTGAGAGAGGCATGGGAGGACGCTGCTGAGAGGGGATGAATTGGGAGATGAGGTGCGGGCAGGGTACAGCCTGCAGACCCTTGAAAAGCCCTGGAGAAATCAGAGACCGGCATTATCTCATTATCACATTAAAGAGCTCTAGCAGGGATGACTGCCCTTTGTTGACAGATACCTGTTTGATCTTATAAGGTAACGTGGGGAGAGAAGTTTCCTATGGCTTCTGTGAAATTGCTCTGTGTTTCACAGAGAAACCTCTCTAAATTATAAAAGAGAAATGAATGTGATGTGATTAACTGCCCCAGATTCTAAAAACAAACAAACAAAAAAAGGCAAATTAACTCAAATACAACCACTTAACCATTGGAAACATCCAAGAATGCTTCTCATGATCAATGCAAGTAGTGAAAGACCACGGTGGTCCCTGGGCTGGGCAGAAGGCAGCCATTTTTCAGGAAACAGGCTCTCCCTGGCCCCATCCCACTGACTACAAAGGCTGATGATTTTTATGCTGACATCATCGTTCAAGAGCCTTATGTGGGAGTGTCCCCAAACCATGCAAGAAGAGACCATCTCTGCCTCTGAAACTTTTGTTTTGTTCTGTTTTTACTAGGAAACCATTCCCAGAAGCTCTTTTCAGTGGAGGCATGCCATTGGCCAGATGAGTTGCACCTGGACATCCTAAGCCAATCGCCAGCAAGGGATGGAGCACTCTAATTGACTGAAATCAATAGTGGGTGGGGCCAGGCTCCAAGAAGCCGCTGGAAGCTGCTTATAGGCAGAGCTCCTGAGGAGGTGGGGGGTCTGAGAGGAAGGAATGGAGTGGAGGTTGGGGGTAACAAATGTTAGAGATATGCTCCAGCCTGGGTATTTCATGGCCCAGTGTTTTAATTCACCTTGTTAAACTAATGAGACCTAAGCTTTTTCTTCTAAGAGATTTCATTGCTAGTGGATTATATTTCATTTTTCTGTGGGATGCACAGAATGCAGTAGAAAGACCATACTAGCTTTGGGATCAAAAGACCTGGTTTTACGGTTTTTGCTGGACCACCTACCTATTGGCTCACGTAGCCTTAGGCAACTCACCTAACCTCCTAAACTCTTGTCTTCTGGTTTGCAAAATGAGATAATTCCTACTGTTGTGAATGTTAAGAAAGAGAAAGTATAAAAGAACACAGGGTAGTGCCTGCCATAGACCGGGTGCCTTTATTATGAAATCCCTTCGTCTGTATAAGAAATGATAGCAAAACTTACTAGAAATAAGCAATAGGTGCTTATTACTTTGCTGGGGCAGGGGGGAGGCAGGGGGTGGGGGGGGGAGTTGACATCCTAGATTTGCTTTCAGGGAAACACATGAAATAACTTACAGGTCCACAGAGTCTTCTGAAAAAATAGGTACAATAAGGTATTTTTCACAAATATTGAGGACGGGAGGCATCCGGAGCCAGTCTAGCAAATTAAGAGACCCAAACAAAAGGGAAGACATTGGCATGCCCTATCTCTCCCCACAAGGACTGATACTGCACCTGTTCCCTGACCTACGATGGTGAGAAGGGCTGACTTCCAAAAAGGCCACCACGTCCTCTGCCTTCTCCTGGCATTTGGTCCTCACTCCATCATTCATGTCTCTCATGCTGTGTTACCAAAGCCACCCATGCTTATGAATCATCTGCACTTAGTTCAGTTTCTCCCGCTAGACCATGGGTTAGCACAAGCATCTTTTCTTATTTATTTTTGTCTCCCTAAGGGAAATTCCAGGAATCTAGAAGCTTCTGTTTAGTATGTAAATTATAGAGAGACTGCCATTTGCTAACTCAAATGTGACCCCTTTTAGTGCTGGGATGAGGTCATGGATGTTCATTTTCATCTTTAAGGGATGGCTGGGAAGTTAACGGAACTGCCCACAGAGGAGCCATTAGGAAGGCTAAGAAGGGCTGAGGCTCTGACCCACATTTCAGTGTTCAAGGGCTGATGTCTTCTTGCTGACTCGTCCCTTTCTTATCTCAGCCTCTCTTGGCAGCTCTATTTTTTTAAATGTTTATTCATTTTTGAGAAACAGAGTGAGACTGAGCAGGGGAGGGGCAGAGAGAGGGAGGCACAGAATCGGAAGCGGGCTCCAGGCTCTGAGCTGTCAGCACAGAGGCCTACGCAGGGCTCAAACCCACAAACTGTGAGACCATGACCTGAGCTGAAGTCAGATGCTTAACTGACTGAGCCACACAGGCTCCCCTTGGCAGCTCTCTTGACTGTTGCTTCTTTTTTTTTTTTTAACTTTTTTTAAATATTTTATTTATTTCTGAGAGAGAGACAGCGTGAGCAGGGAAGGGTCAAAGAGAGAGGGAGACACAGAATCTGAAGCAGGCTCCATGATCTGAGCTAGCTGTCAGCACAGAGCCTGGCGCTGGGCTTGAACCCACAAACCATGACCTGAGCTGAAGTCAGAGGCTTAACCAACCAGGCGCCCCAGCTGTGGCTTCTTAAGAGGGGATTGTTATTCCTCTGTTCGGGAAGTAGCTCAAAATTTATGAAGTCAGCTTTTTTCCCCCTTGCTGCTTTTCTCCAGGGGCCATGTGTTTATCAGATTTCATTTAAGACAAATATGCACTTTCCATGGGGCACCTGGGTGGCTCAGTCAATTAAGCATCTGACTTTTGATTTTGGCCCAGGTCATGATCTCATGGTTTATGAGATGAAGCCCCACGTCGGGTTCTGCCCTGGACAGGAGCCTGTTTAGGATTCTCTCTCCCTCTCTCTCTGCCCCCTCCCCTGCTTGCATGTATTCTCTCTTTCTCTCTCAAAATAAATAAACTTTTTTTTTTTAAGACAAGTGTCCCTTTTCCTAAAACAGTCTTGAAGTTTGGCAGCAATGGCCTCTTTCCTATTTTGGATTCCCACGTGTTACTCCTGCTGCAATGTTCCCTTACCTTGGATGATTCCGTTTTCCAATGGGTGGGCTCAGAATTGTAGACTTAACAGCCTACAGCTCAGATTCTACAGCTTCTCACATAATTCAAATGCCTGTATTCTTTGGCTCTCAATTAATACACGAATGGACCTGCTTCATAGTGATATGCATTCAGTTACCATATTTATTACCTCTAATCAAGAATCAGGTGGGTTGGGTCGCCTGGGTGGCTCGGTCGTTAAGCCTCTGACTTCAGCTCAGGTCATGATCTCACGGTTCATGGGTTCAAGCGCCGCGTCGGGCTTTGTGCTGACAGCTTAGAGCCTGGAGCCTGTTTCAGATTCTGTGTCTCCCTCTCTCTCTCTCTCAGAAAAAAAAAAAGAATCAGGTGGGTAGACACTCCTGATGATGCTAAGAGTAGAGCAGTAGAGCAACATTTGTTGGGGGGAGGGCGTTGCTGGTAAGGCATAATCATGCTTTGACTCCAAGTGCTTCCCCCCAAGTTCCAAATACCAGCTAGAATCTCAATGATGAAAATTTGCTAAAGCCTTAACCTAATAGCTACGCTGTCATTTGGGGTTACATTGATTTGTCTTTGGCCTTGCATGACACCCCCAACCTTCCCTATCAAAGCACCTGATCCTTTTCTCCATAATGGGCACCTGATGTCTAGGGCTCTCTGACCCCTGTGTCAAGGCAGAGGTCCAGATGCTGACCTCTGCTATTTCCTCCTACGCTCCCTCATCTGTTTTCCTGCTCCTGAATTTACTCATGCTTTCAAGATCCTCGTGTGCACCCCAGTGCATTCCTCACCCACCACCCCCCCATCTTCTCCTCTTCTCTTTGTTCCTGTCTATGCAATTTAAATGGCAAGCTCTTCCTACAGTGGCAGCCTCTTCAGCGGGTAGTGTTGTAAAACAATATAGATCTTTTTCCTCCTTACTCAGAATAACGAATGTCTTTTGTGGTCAGAAAGAAAATTAGTAGCAGCTGACAGCAGAATTTTAATGACACTAAGACCTAATTGTTATTCAGCTTTAACTTTAAATCCTACCTCCTCTTCCACAAATTCCTATTAATTCATCAGCTAAATAATGCGGTTGCTACTAAAGATTCTGACATCTAATTCTCTGCCTGTGCAGGTTTATTGCCAGGGTGAAAAATACTTAGTCTTTTTACTTTCATTTTTAAAAACAAGCATAATGAAAATATAAAATATTGTTTAGGATTTATCTAAGAAGACTTGGCAGTGTCTTTGAGAAATGGTTGCATGGGGAGATATGAATCAAATTTGGAAGTCCTCTCTTCCAGCCCCTTATTCATTATTTGAATAAGTGTGAGCTGATGGGACACGGAGAAGATCTCTCTATATTTTTAACTGTGATCCGTATCCATTTATTCCTTGTAAATGTTAAGGTAAAGGGTAATTTTTGAGATGGCAAAGGATTAGGAATTAGCCCTGTAACGTCCTAAATTGTGATGATCGCCATCCTCAGAAGAGGTTGGGTTTACAAAACATCCCACAAGTAGTGAACTCTATTATTTCCTTCTGAGGCATAAGCCTGCCATTGCGAGAGCGGCTGCCGGGAGGTAGTTGGGGACATTTATAAGCACAGAAGCATTTTCATTTGGATTGAATCAGCAATGGGGATAGCTGGAAAGTGTAGGAAATGCTGTAATTCTGACCACGTGTGCACCCAGGATTCACCCCTAGGGTACAACATTCTGGGTGTAGTTTCCAGAATGGTTGAATTCAAGTCCAGCTCCATGGCAGAGGTCCCTTCCAGACACAGTCAGCTTAGTTCAGTAACTGAGGCCAGGCTGGGTGTGGACTGAGTTTGCGCTTTTGTTACGTTCCAATGCATAGCAATGAACCAAGAGAAGAGACGATTCCTCTGAGACGTGACTAAAGGCTCCAGATGAAAAGGAAACAAATACTTGGGTCCTCCCAAATTCAAGCCAGTTCTCTCATTAACTTCTGATATAAATTATTGCCTAATGTAATCCAGCCATGGGTTTACTTCTTATGCCCAAATAGTAAATGTATCTTTATGGCTGAGTGGTAAAACGTTTAACTCCTGGACTGCTTTTGAGGAGACTGGAAGAACCCTTTTGGCTGCTCTAATTTGCTAGGAGTATAAAATCTTCCTAGATTTTGTTGTTGTTGTTGTTGATCGATCGGATGACTATATTGACAAGATACTGATTGGTTACATGTTGAAGAAAACATAACAATACAAAATACAGAAAAAGTTGGTTCCATCCACGCCCCTTACCCACCCACCCCCAAATACTCATCATCGTGATTTGGTCAGAACAGGGCTCAGAGCCAGAGGTCAGGGTGACAGGGGCAGGGAGGTGTGGGGGCGCAGTGGGGGGAGGTTATGGGCAATGGGTTGGTGGCTTCACAATAATGCTGTGGTTTCTCTCCCATCTGTGAGTCAGGGGTGAGGGAAGGGCTGCCTCTCCCTTCCCTCGCCCCTAGGGCCTGCCCCACCACCCAGAAGCAAACCCACTCCAAACACAGGAAGGATATGGATGCTCTCGCTGAGTCTGCCAATCAGCAAGAGGGAGAGAAAGGTAACTGCTCCAGCCCCCACCTCCCCACATACAAGGGTGGGGGGGACCAGGGGCACGTGGCTACTACCAGCAGAGGAAGAGTGGGAGAGCCGTGGAAAGGGCTGGAAGTGGGAAGAGCAGATCATATATATTAAAAAAGTGACTTAAGAATTAAAATTGAATTACTATTTGTACAGAAAGGTGCAGGTGGGGGGCGCCTGGGTGGCTTAGTCAGTTAAGCGTCCGACTTTCGCTCAGGTCATGATCTCGCGGTTCGTGGGTTCGAGCCCCGCGTCGGGCTCTGTGCTGACTGCCAGCTCAGAGCCTGGAGCCTGTTTCAGAGTCTGTGTCTCCCTCTCTCTCTGACCCTCCCCTGCTCACGCAGTCTCTGTCTCTCTCTGTCTCTCTCTGTCTCTGTCTCTCTCTCTCTCTCTCTCCTAGAAATAAATAAAACATTTTTAAAAAAATTAAAAGAAAGAAAGAAAGAAAGGTGCAGGTGGAATAACTCACTCCGGCCTATGATCAAAATTCTATGGAGAAATCATGGCGAACCCCCTCCCCCTGCCCCCTTCGGGGGTAGCCCGAGTCGTTAAGTGCGATTGGTTAGAGTGGATTCCAGTCGGGTCGCTCAGGCGGAGGAGGTGGGGTCAGTGGGCAGGCAAGGGGGGCTCAGTTGCTGCAGCACTGGCTCCGGCTGGCTGGGCTGTTCTCCTGGAGGTCCACGCCTCGGTTCCGGCCTGGAGTGCCAGCTGCGTTCTGGGGCTCGTTCTTGGGAAGCTTCTTAGCTATCGCCCTGAAAATTTCCTTCACGTTCATC
Source organism: Proteles cristata cristata (assembly GCA_017311185.1). Classification (NCBI taxonomy): domain Eukaryota; kingdom Metazoa; phylum Chordata; class Mammalia; order Carnivora; family Hyaenidae; genus Proteles; species Proteles cristata. Next base: position 1,339,938 of record JAESUZ010004246.1, read on the forward strand.
GCCGTCTTTGCAGACGTCTCCATGAACAGCAGACTGTTGTCTTCCGCCTAGGCTTGTGCTTCCTGGAATTCCACGGCCTCTTGCTGGCCAGGTCCGCCTTGTTCCCCGCCAGCGCGATGACGATGCCGGGGCTAGCCTGCCTCTGCAGCTCCTTCACCCAGTTCTTGGCCCGTGCAAATGTATCTGTGTTGGTGATGTCATAGACCACGATGGCAGCTTGGGCCCCCCGATAGTACATGGGGGCCAGGCTGTGATACCGCTCCTGTCCAGCTGTGTCCCAGATCTCAAATTTGACTGTTGTGTCGTCCAAACAGACCGTCTGTGTGAGGAAGGCCGCTCCTACAGGCTTCTTATAATAGCGATCTTTAGTACTTGGCAGAGGTATTGGTCTTTTACATTATTTTCCCTTTGAAATCTTATCCTAAAAAAAAAGAAAGAAAAAAAAAAAAAAACTTAAGAATTTCCTTTCCCTTCCTCCCTAATTCCCTTGCATCCAGATGAGATCAGGTGTCTTTTCAGGGTGGTATGGCCATAGATTTCCCTGGCATCCAAAGAAAGAAAGGAAAAGAAGGGGCACCTGGGTGGCTCAGTCAGTTAAGCGTCTGACTTTGGCTCAGGTCATGATCTCATGGTTCATGGGTTCCAGCCCCACATTGGGCTCTGTGCTGACAGCCAACTCAGAGCCTGGAGCCTGCTTCAGATTCTGTGTCTCCCTCTCTCTGTGACCTTCCCCTGGTCTCTCTCTCTCTCTCTCTCTCTCTCTCTCTCGGAAATAAATAAACATTAAAAAAAAAAAAAAGGAAGGAAGGAAGGAAGGAAGGAAGGAAGGAAGGAAGGAGGAAGGAAGGAAGGGGAGGGGAGGAGAGGAAGGGAGGGAGGGAGGAAAGGAAGGAAAAGAAAAGGGCAAGAGAGAGGACTTCTGGGTCTCTCTCACTCAACCTTCAACTTCTAAACTGGATGTAAATACCATGGTAAATATCTCACCAGAGTGATTAGCTTCACGGGCTCCTTACAAAAGTCTGTCTTCATGTTCTCTCACTATTCGTATCAGTGAGAGACTCAGTAGGACATTTTAGGTCCACTCAGGTAGGATTCTGAAGAGAATTTAACAAAGAGACTATTTGGGGCGCCTGGGTGGCTCAGTCGGATCTCCCACTGTGTGAGTTCGAGCCCCGCATTGAGCTCTGTGGTGACAGCTCAGAGCCTGGAGCCTGCTTCGGATTCTGTGTCTCCCTCTCTCTCTGCCCTTCCCCCACTCACACTCTGTCTCTCTCTCAAAAATAAGTAAACATTAAAAACTAAAACAAAAACAAAAGGACTATTTACAAAGCTGTGGGTAGAGTCAAGGAAACCACCGAAGAATGCTTTGATACCCAGGGCCTAGCAGAAGCAGGAACTGAAGGATCAAGGGAAGCAAATAATATTCCACAGCCTGATGAAAACTGAAGAGGGCCTCCAGACAGGAATCAGAGTCACAGGGGGGACGCAGGAGGTAGAGGGGAAACTCTGACCATTCTCTCGCCTGTCCTCCCTTTTGCCAAAATCAATGAAAAGACAAAAGGCAAGGGAGCCAGATGACATCTTCTGCAGGGATCAGCCCCTCTGGGGATAGAGACTGGAAGGGAGCAGGAGAGAAATGGAAACTAATCAGTGTCCATGCTTTACATATTAAATTAGTACTGGTCATATGTTTGGTAATGCCTGACCATCTTGTACCGTGGTAATACTCTCTGCCTTAAGAGACAATCTTCATTTCTTTTTTGGTTTTGTTTTAAGATTTTTTATTTTTTTAAGTAATCTCCATGCCCAGCATGGGACTTGAACTCACAACCTCAAGATCAAGAATTGCACACTCTACTGACTGAGCCAGCCAGGCACCCCAATCTTTGTTTCTTTTGGTAATTTTATATTTTTTAAGGTTATTTATTTTGAGAGAGACAGCATGAGTTGGGGGGGGGGGGCGGTGGGCGCAAGACAAAGAGAAAGAGGAGAGAGAGGGAATCCCAAGCAGGCTCTGCACTGCCAGCACAGAGCTCGATGTGGGACTTGGGCCATGAGATCATGACCTAAGCCAAATCCACAAGTCAGGCACTTAACCGACTGAGCCACTCAGCCACCTTGATAATATTAAACATTTAGAAATGTAATAGTGTCTTTTAAACAAATAATGTGAGGAAACTGGGTGTCCATGTGCAAAAGAATGAAGCTGGATCGATCTTGCTTTATACCATATATAGAAGTTAACTCAAAATGGATCAAAGACCTAAACAGAAGAGGTGAAGCTATAAAACTGTCAGAAGGAAACACTGGAGAAAACCTTCAAGACATTAGCTATGACAGTCATTTCTGGGATGTGACAGAAAAGCATAGGCAACAAAGGTACCAATAAACTAGACTAAATAAAAGTTTAAAACTTCTGTGAATCAAAGAACACAATCAACAGAATGAAAACACAAATGAGTGAAATATTTGCAGATCATATATGCGATAAAAGATTAGTATCCAGAATACATAAAGAACCTCTACACTCAATAACAAAACTGAAGCAACCTGACTTAAAAATGGGCAAAGGACTGAAAGATTTTTCCCCAAAGAAGACATACACATGGCCAATAAAGAAATGAGAAGATGCTCAACATCACTAATCATTAGAGAAATGGAAACCAAAACCACAAGGTGATACAACTTCCCACCCATTAGGATGGCTACCGTCCAAAACTAAAACAGATCAACAAAACCCAGAAGATAGCAAGTGTCCTTAAGGATGTGGAGAAACTAGAGCCCTTGTGCACTGTTAGTAGGAATGTAAAAGGATGTAGCCGCTATGGAAAACAGTGTGGCAGTTCATTAAAAATTTCAGAAGAGAATTACCATCTGATCCAGCAGTTCTACTTCTAGGTACATATACACAAGAGAGATGACAGCATGGTCCTCACACATCCATGTTCAGAGCACTGTTGTTCACAACAGCCAAAAGACGGAAGCAACCCAAGGGTCCACGGACAGATAGATGGATAAGCACAGTGTGGTCTGTACACCTAATGGAATATTATTCAGACTCAAGAAGAAAACTTCTATACATGCTACAACATGGATAAACCTTGAGGACATTTTGCTGAGAAAATAAGCCAGTCACAAGAAGATGCAGATTCTATGATTCTACTTCTCTGAGGTACCTGGACGCGTCAAATTCGTACAGATGAACAGTAGTTTCCAGGGGCTGGGGTAAAGGGCAAATGGGGAATTACTATTTGCTGGGTATAGGGTCAGTTTTGCACAATGAAGAGAATTCTGGGGGATGGATAGTGGTGCAGGCTGCAAATATAATGTAAATATACTTAATGTCCCTGAATTGTATGTACACTTATAAATGGTTCTGGTGGTGAATTTTAGGTGCATTTTACCACAGTTTTTTTAAAAAGCTGCCGTATGAAGAACTCAGTACCTAAATAGTTAAAATCAAGTTTCTCCAACATGATTTTTTTGCCAAAGAATTTTATAAAAGCCATAAATCACTTCCTGAGTGAATTCACAATGGAGATGGACTCTGAGTAACTTGATTCAGTCCTGAACAAAAATCAAAACATGGCAGAGTCAGAGCTGCTTGAGGGACCTCAATAATTAATGAACTTTGAAAAATACCCTAAGCCTGTACTCATTTATGATGAAAATACTATGCATATTCAGAGCTGTTTGTATCTGCAAGGCTCTACAATAATAGATGAATAATTCAAACACCGATTTGCTCACCGGGGTATCTGAGGCCAGCATGAGGCCAAAGGTCACAATGCTGTCCCCTATTCTTCTGATGGTTATTGATTCTTGTTCTCCAGATATGTACTTTGCCAGTGTCCTGTGACTCCTAAAAGGCCCTGTGACGTGAAGCCGGGTATGATTTTCTCTGTAGCATCCTCTTTCCACCTTTGAATCTGTAATGTTTCACGCGAAGGGAACAGAATTCTAGAACTACCTCTTGTCTCCTTGTACTTTTTAATGTAAGTGGGGCTCTTTTCATTTTTATTATCATTATTATTACTATTTTTTTTTCTACACCCTAGACTGTGTAAGACTCCTAGTGGCTTGCATTCTCACAGACCTAAGGAAGTCAAGAGTGCTTCCCCAGACGGCGGGGCATGAAATGGAGGGTGATGTTCAGATCATCCCTAAGGCTCCCTTGGCTGGACAGGGCCATCTACACTGACGATGAAAAGGATAAGATTTGTTCTTTCCTTTTCACAGATCCCAAAGGACTTGGTTTCTGTCCCTTACTTAGGAACCACTCATAAGTGTTACCTTCTGTGATGGTTAATTTTATGTGTCAACCTGACGGGGCCATGGGCACCCAGACCTTTGGTCAGAGGTTATTCTGGGTGGATTTGTGAGGGTGTTTTGAGTGAGATTAACATTTGAATCAGTAGACTGAGTGAAGCAAACTGCTCTCCCTAATATGAGGGGCAGGGCTCATGAAATCAAGGAAGAAACAAATAGAACAAAAAGGCTGAGTGAGAGGGAACTCTATTTCTCTACTGAGCTAAGACTTGTCTCTTCCTTTGCTCTTGGCCTGGAATGTATATCATAAACCCTCTGAGATTTCCAGCTCACCAATTTCAGATCTCGGGACTTCTAGCCTCCAAAGTCATGTGAGTCAATTTCTTATTTTATATATATATATATATATATATTTTTTTTTTTTAAACACACACATATATACCCTATTGGCCCCATAACATACCTGCATTGTTGGAAAGATTTGCAGCTTCTTTCTGGGTCTTTATAGCAGCAAAGATTTGTTTGGGATGGAAGATAGTACAGTAGCAGAGGTCAGTATGAAAATAATCACTTGAATGAGAGTCACAAGATAAAGACTCTAACCTCATTGTGTTAGTAACCAGTCTGGTGAGACTGTAGGCAATCCAGACACCTTGTGTACAAGTTCACCTTTGCTGCCTTTCAGACCATCCCAGATCTTAGTGGCTTAAAACAACCACTTATTTAGCTTATGCTTCCTCTGGTCTGTTTTTTGCTGGGGGTTTGCTCCTCTGGTTTTTGCTGGGGTTCCTCAGAAACCTTGGGTCAGTGGGCAGGTCGGCTGGTAGTGGATGATCTAGGCTGGTTTCACTGATGTGTCTGGTAATGGAAGGCAGCTGGCCAGCGCCCCATGGAATGAGCCCTACTGTCGCTCATTATCCAACAGGCCTTTCAGGCTTCTTTACTGTGGAGAAATAGACCCCACCTACTGGGCTATATAATGTGGGGCTGAAGTCACATTGCAAGGGATGTGCATCCAGGGATCAGAAAAATGTGTGGCTGCCCGTTGCCGGCTACTGGCTTGATGCCCCAGTTTTACATTCCTCAGACTAACTCTTCCCATAACCTTGGGAGGTAGGCATTAGGACTAGCTTGGATCAGATCCCAGATCTGACTCTAAAGAAGTCCTATTAGATCCTTTGAATTCTGGAATTCACGTCTGCGTCTTTTTATTTCTTTGGCACCTTGAGAGTCCAGATACTCCTTCCTGGGACAGGCATCCTGCTAATTTAATTCCAAACACTCATCTGCACATATGTCATTTCGCTCAGGAGGAACGAAACAGCAGCTGCATTCAGTGTAATCACTATCGAGCAGTCAATACATGTGTATAAAGCACTTTTTAGAAAGCTTATTATGTGCAGGCACATTGGCAAGGAAGGGAGGGACCCTCCGTGGAGAAAGGTAACTGAGGAAGTTTGGCCACGAGATGTAGATGTGCCTACACTACATGGTACATCAGAGACCAACTGGGCCTTCCTATTTCTCTCTTAGGAAAGCATGTCTGTGTGTAATGGACTTTGTGTAAAAGCAAGGATTTTACAGTTTCTGCCTCCTCCCCGTGGCTGTCAGAATCTCTTATGAGGCCCATCTCTTCTCGCCTTTTTCTTTACTCTCATCTGCTAGATTCTAAGATATTTTGACACACAAGGGAATTTCTGCTGCTGCTTCATGCACACCCCTCTTCTTCCAAGAAGGCCGTGCCCTCTCTTCTTCCCAACTTTCTGTGAACAGGTTTTATTCTATATCGATTCCTTCTCAGAGCCTCTTCCTGAAACACATCCAGGCCCACCTCCTTCCCTCAGTTTATGCCACTTCCCATTAGTGGCCTCTCCACTCCTCCTCCTTTGTGTGTCTCTTTTCTCCTTAAAGGCTTTGTTCACCTCGTACCTCATCCATGAAGTTTCTTAGCATATCTATTTGGGGGACACAGACTTATCTCAGCTGACAACTCCCGAGGACTGGCGGCCTGCTTTATCTGCCACGAGGAATGAGTCCTGTCTGCCAAGAATGGCAAAGGGAAGGCATGGTCTGTACCTGCCTCCAAATCCCCCCTCCCTGGGGGCCTGGAAACACGAACGCCAGGTCGGTCAGGTGGGACATACCTTCTCTTGTGTACTTTTAATTCATTTTCTAAATCTCCACATCCTGCTGCCCATAATGCAAATCTCTTGAATAAGGAGATCCCGATGTATCCCAGTGCCTGAAACAGGACCCTCATACATGGGTTGTATGATCAGTTATCGGTTACCTGAGTGTTTCCTGTGCTTTCCATTAGCCCCTTCATGATTTGCCCTTTCACAAAGCACACTGTTTCAAGCTGGTTCTTTTCCTTTTTTAAAAATTTTTAATGTTTTTTATTTTTGAGAGAGAGAGCGTGAGCAAGGGAGGGTCAGAGAGAGAGGGAGATACAGAATCCAAAGACAGGCTCCAGGCTCTGAGCTAGCTGTCAGCACAGAGCCTGATGCGGGGCTCAAACCCACAAACCATAAGATCATGACCTGAACTGAAGTCAGATGTTTAACCAACAAAGCCACCCAGGCGCCCCTGTTTCAAGCTGGTTCTTAACTGGATGAAGTACATTGCAGCGTTTGCAGTGTGTGGCTTATGGTGGGGTTTCTTGCACCGTTCATTCACCTGTCTCCTGTTTGCTCTGCCTCCTGTTTTATTATTCAGTGCCATTGAGATGCTTTGGTTATTAAACCACATGTCTCTCAAACTCTATTTCCTTTCTGCCACCTTCTGAGACGATTTCTTCCTGAATCCCTTCTGGTCTTCTTTGATCTTCTTTTGAATGTCCTAGTCTAACATCCTCCAGTCCTCGTATCTTCTTCCAAACGATTTCATACAGTCCCATCTGGTTGTCACTTGAACACTTTAATCATTTTGATCTTAGGTGGTTGTAACTGCCCTGATGAGATCCACAGTTCTGTCTGCAAAGGTAATCCGAGCTAGAAATTCTCAGTCACCCTTGTCCAGCCCCCTGTTCAGATTTTATTCATGACCTGATACTTGGCGATTCCTTTTCAAACAATTTTTCATTGGCTTGATTTTTCTTTTTTATATTTTATTTTTTTTAATTTTTAAAATTTATTTCTAGGAGAGAGAGAGACAGCGTGAGCAGGGGAGGGTCAGAGAGAGAGGAGTCACAGACTGAAACAGGCTCCAGGCTCTGAGCTGGCAGCACAGAGCCCGACGCAGGGCTCGAACCCACGAACCGCGAGATCATGACCTAAGCAAAAGTCGGACACTTAACCGACTAAGCCACCCAGGTGCCCCATTGGCTTGATTTTTCTGCCCTTGCCTGTGAGCTTTTGAGATGATCTCTTCCCAGACTGCAATTTTTACCTTTGATCTCAACACCAGTATTTGATACAGAGTACCTCTTAGTGAGGCACCCTCGGAAATCCCTTTGATATTTACTTAGAACAAACATTAAGTGGCTTAGTCAAGTCCTACCTGGACTTTATCAGGCTCTACTGGCCTAATTAATTACTACCATCATAATCTGGATGCCATTGATTTCTGCAAAGACAACAAATGAAGCCCCTCATTTGTTGTACTGTCTCCCCTCAACTTTTTAAATCATCGTTATGAGGTGCAAAGTACCTGTCATAACATTTTGAAGGATTCTTCCTCACCATATTGTGTCAAGGCCTCATGGCTTCTGTTTTTTCCCTCTTTAGGCCTTATGGCAATTGAAATTAAATGATTATTTATATAAGTATTTGTTTAATGTCTATAGTCCCACTAGGCTGTTAATAGATAATGAACTTCCTTATGAAGAATCGTCTCTTCTTAGAAAGGGATAAGAAAACATGAAAAGGTATGATGTTAATGAATTAAATGATCTCAACTTCAAGGTCTCTCCCCTGTCTCATTCAATCTGAGCTGCTAGAACAGAGTACCATAGACTGGGTGATTTATAGGCAACAGAAATGTACTTCTCCCAGTTTCTGAAGACTGGAAGTGCCTAACAGGAAACATTTATTGATGTTTTATACTCCCTCTCCTCTCCTCTTCTCCCTCTGCCTAATTCTGTCTTCTCTATCTGGTAACATAACTTTCATAGAGATAATGCCTTCTATCTTGATTTCCACGGTGCCACCTACAGGTTCTGGTGAAGACCTTCCAGCTCGCAGACTGTCACCTTCCCCTTGTGCCCTCAGATGGTAGAAAGAGGGAGCTAGCTCTCTGGCCTCCTGTAACCCCATTCCTGAGAATTCTACTTTTATGACCTAATCACCTCTGAGACCCCACACCTCCTTATACCATCACAGTGGAGATTAGATTTCAACATACGAATTTGGGTGGGGTAAGGTGGACACAAAAATTCAATCCATAACACCCCCCACAAGGTTTTACTAAGGCAGTTGAGTGGAAGTGCAGTGTTTTGATTAAGGATGTGGGCTGGGAAACCAGACCCTCTTCATTGGAGTCCTAGCTTGGCCACTGTGTGACCAAGTAGGTTGAGTGGGTTATGCCTCTCTATGCCTATATTACTCATCTATAATATGGGGATAATATTAATCTCTACTTTGTAGGGTCCTTATGGGGATTTAATGAGTTAATATATATAAAGAACTTATAAGGGCTCCTGGCACATAGCAAATACTCATTAACATTCATTGTGCTTATGTTTCCATGGTTATTGCTATATCAATGGTGCCTTCTATGGCCTATCCTCCCATTTCCTAATATTCTGTAAAAACTTAAGTATTCCATAAAACCACCATGAGTTCAAGGTGCTGCCATCTTGAATTCCCAACAAGCATTGTCCAACCTGTTTTTCCTTACGTAAAATTGGGGAGAGGGTGTAGGTACGTGAAGGGGATAGAGGCACACATTCCTTCTTTGTCTGAGATCTATACTCCTGGGAATGTACTCTCTCCAAATACAGGAAAGAGAGGGTTGGTCCCTGCCTTTCCTTTCCATTGTCGATTACATTATTCGCGTGCTGACCCTAGACTGTTCCACACAGAAAAGTTAAGAGTAAGGGTAAATGATATTGCTGGGGCAAAACTACCTAGTAGCTAAACTAATTAGCACCTTCTTTCAAACTACAGCTCTTGACCCCTTGGATTCTCCCCTCCCTGTGGCCTATTCTGTACATTCTCAAGAGAGGTGCTGCTCAGCACCACGGTGATAGTACACCACTTTCTCCTTCCTCTCGTCCACAGCAGAAAGGATCCTGGGCTATCACAGAAGACTTTCCTTTCCTGGATTATCATATCCCATTTCCTGCCCAGCCCACTCTACTTCCCTGGTCCCCGAACCCTGGGTCATCCTGCCTGCCCCCAACACACACATACACATGTCCGCACACACTAAAATTTTCAGTATCTCACCAAGGCCAGGGGCCCTGTGCCTCACAATTACTTCCCGAGAAACTAATTCATACTTGTGGAGAGGACAGTGTACTAAGGGTTAAGATCAGAGGCTTTGGATCCAGTAAGACCTGAGCTGGAACTTTGGTGTGGACACAAACCATGAGACAGTGCAATCTGCCCAGTGTTTTGGAGCATCATTCTTCCCCTTGGAAAATGGGGGTATCCATTCCCATTTCAGAAAGCAATTGGAATAATACACTGAGATATGTATAGCATGCAGCATAGGCCTCCTTTACCGTAAGCGTTGCATAAAAGGAAGCAATACTTATGTTTTATACCAGTAAGAGCTTAGACAAAATACTCCCCTCTCCTCATCTCTTCTCCCTCTGCCTAATTCTGTCTTCTCTACCTGGTAACATAACGTGTATAGAGATAATGCCTTCTCTTTTGATGCCCAGAATCCCCAAGTAGGGATTCCTTTCATACAATTCCAGTCTAGGGAGCATTTTGGTGAATGACCAAGAGCAAAGGTTGAGCCAAACTTTTAGCTCCTGCTCAGCTGCCGAAAACTCAGGTGATTTGGTTGGGGTAATTTTTTGTCCCTGGTGGACCATCAAGTCCTTCTTCTATAAAAGGGAAAATTCAATAAGATAAGCTTTTAAGTTATTTTGCGTTCTGACATGCTGTGATTCTATATGAAAGGGTCATTCGAGTGAATCATTTTATTTATCCTTAAAACCATTAACTGATGCATGTTTTTTCTTCCAAGACCTCTCATGTCCCTTTATCAAAACTCACATTATCCACCTGCACAAATGGTAGTCGAACATTCTGGGTTTGGATTCCAGCACTGCCACTAGAATTTCGGCCAGTTACTTAACTTCTCTGGGCCTCGGTTACCTCATCTGTCAAATGGGGGTAGACACAGGGTAAATGTGAAGGTGAAAAGAAAGCACAAAGTAATACCTAACTGCAAAGGTATAGTCTTATCTCCTGCAGGACACTAACCAGATCTGTTGTTGTTGTTTTGGTGTTTGTTTTTTTCCTTTAACTCAGTGAACTGAGTTGAAATAACTCAGTATAAATATGAAATAAATCATATTTCAGAATGCCTTTCTTTGTGGACTCTGAACATCCTGTTACCATCATACTGGTTACTTGAGTTGAACAAAATCTTTCCCACGTTTCATTCAATTTTTGTACGAGAATCAAGTTTCTAACTTTTTGAAAATTATTCTTTGACAGGTCCTAACTCTGCCTTAAGGCACCGTCCTCAGTAGATTAGCACTGGCGAACCTTGCTTTGCTAGAAATGCTGATTAAGTTATTTGAAGAAACCAAAACCACATTGGGTTTCCATTTTTGTACTTTCTGCCCCCTCCTTCCCTATGTCGGTTATCTAGAGCCAGGTCCTGCAGGGATGACAGTGAAGAAAAATCCCTTCGAGGTGTCTCTACTGGAAAAAGAAATAAGCAAGCAGCAAGATGAGCCAAGCAAAAAGAGATACTTTCATTGTGGCCTTTACATTTATGACTAGCAAGATAATGAAGGAAGGTAATTCTGAAAGCTTTATGTCAGTTTTAACGGTCCCTCAAGCACTGAGAAAGATAATAGTCAATGGATGGTGTCCATAAGGATTTTTTTCCTCCTTCTCCCCTGACAACCATTGACAGGATCATTTTGTATTTGCAACTGCTTTCACTGAAGCATGGAGAAAAGGGCCCTGTAAGGCCAGGAAGATGAGGGCAACTTCCCTGCAAGGATTTCTATTGTCATCGCCACGGCAATAATAGTTACTATAATTTTCATTCTGCTTTTCCGTAGAGTGTCTACTTTGTGGAGCTCACGGCTATGGGATTTGGGTCACATAAAATCACACTAGCATAAAATCATGCTTTGTAATCTTGCAAGAGTATTTTATGAAACTGCACAGAGAACCTATGCAACAAGATAAAAATAATTACCAATGCAGGTCACTTGACTAATACAATTATTTATGGGATGCTAATAGCTTTTCAGAAGCTTTCAGATACAGTGTCAATTTGACAATCTTTTTTTTCCCTTCTCTTTGGTTTGTTAGACCATAGCCCGCGTTTCTCCTCAAGGACATGGCTTATCATCTCGGGGAAGGGCTGGGGCGGGGGGGATTAATTGCAAATTAGCTCTCAGTCCTCATCTGGTAGCTTCTTTTTATTACCCGCAATTAAATAAGAAGGACAGGAACCATGTCTTCTATTTCATGTATGCCCGACCTCGTCTCCTAACACCGCGATCCGTATAGAGTAAACTTTCAGTGTTAATTAGCTTTCAAACAGACAGCATTAGACTAACACTTTCAAAGTACCACTCTGCGGGGAAAGCCTTTGTGAATGAGCCAGGTGCAGGCTCACAGGTGACCTCAGGGTGGGTTGAAAAGCCTCTAAGAGGGGCCTCCAGGTCCAGAGGAAACACCTGGAGACAAAGAAAAGGGGTGCGGAGAAAAAAGGTGAAAATGAGAAACACAAGCAAAAAGAAGCAAGGCCAGCGACTGAACGAACGAAAGAGAGCAAACAAAACAAAAAGCAGAGAAGACTCAGACTTAAAGAAAGAAAACCTCAAGCTACACGGGCGGTGCACACATTAACCGAGGACCCGCGGAGGGGCGGAGCCTACGGCCCAGAATCCCTTGCGGCTCATCCTCCCCCGGCGTCAGTCTCCTAGGCAACCCCGGTAAACAAGATGGCGGCCGCCGGGAGCGATCCCCAGTGGCCGAAGCCTTCCTCTCTCGAGGCCAGTTCACGACATGGAGCCCAGTCGATACAGTTGCGCTCAGAAAAAGAGCGTCCGTCTCGCTGCTCTCTATTCCCCATGGGGCAGAAGCGAAAAGGCACTTTCCACAAAGCCTCCTCCTACCTGCTCCAGCAGCTCATTCACCGCTCTGTGGAGTCGGACGCGGACGGAGAGGACTTCGAGGCCGAGGCCGAAGTGGAATCCGAGGAGTCCTCCGAGTCCGAGATGCTGGATCTGGAGGTGTGCCTTCCCCCCTCCCCTCATCCCCTCTCTCCCTTCTTCAGGCGTCCGGCCCGGCTACTTGGGCGGACCCTTCATCCTCCTTCCTCGAGCAAACAAACAAAAAAAAAAATTACTCTGTTGATGTAATCTGATAAGTGCTAACTCAAAGACTAAGTGACTTAGAAGTTTAATGTATTACTTCTGCCAGAGGTATATAATGCATTATACAAGCAACACACGCACCCCAGAGAAAGACCCTGAGAATGTTCAAGTAGCCCGCTCACTGTGGTAGTATTTTCAGAGGTGGAGAACGTAACTTAAATTCCCATCTGTATTGCCTGACGTGTGGCTTTGCTTCACATTCTATAAATTCTCTTTTCTACAATAGCTCTTCTAAACATCCCCCAACTCCACTTCTTTCCTACATTCATCATCATCCTCTTCTTACCCCATGGCCTGGTTTTAAGTGTTTTGGGAGGGGCGGGGGGGGGTCCCCTTTCTACCTTTTATCACTCCCTTCCCTCGGTCTCTAATATATTGTTTGCTTTCCTTCAAAGACATAAATTGATTGCCTTGCTTTGAATAAATGTCTTGGCTGTAGGGAAACTCAGAATCAATATTTTTCTCAATGTGAATAGTTTTGGGTTGTTCTTTTTAGGTTTCTCCTCTCCCCTTTCCTCTTCCTTCATAGTATAAACTGCTTCAAATTCTTTTCTGAAGTAGATAGAATACAGAGAAATAGAATGTTTCCGGTGTCCCCTGTGACATTAATGTGACATTCTGGCTTCACTGCTTCTCATCTTTGCCCATTTTCTTAGCTCTCCTCCTCGAGGCCAAGCATGTATTTCTTTGTTATTATGCCTGTTCTCTTTCACCAGTTCCTTTCCTCACCTGTCCTGTTTCTTCCTATTCACCCCTCTGTAACTTGCACTGTCCCGTGTTATTCCAGTCCTACCATTAACCACCTGTATTATTTTCCTACTTAGGTTCCTTTCTTTTGTAATGTCCTTTTGCCCACTTTCAATATTTGGCTCATTTTTCCACCCTTATCTCCCATTTGGACTTGGCTCTTCTACCTCCATCTATATGAGCTCATTCTTAAAGTGGGCAATAGAAAATTATTACTTGTTTTATTCATCCTTTGGTGATGCACTTTGCTACCCTTCACAGCGTCTATTGCAAAACTGTAGCAATGTTTTTACAACTTTGAGATGTTTGTATGGTTTCTACCAGCTTCTCCCCCAAAGGAATTCACAGGTGAATCACCAGTTTACTTTATTCTAATTAACGCATGCTCTTGGGCTGTGGGTTCATTAGTGTCGGTGCTAATCTGTCTTCAGTATGCCATTAACAAACCATAGCGGCGGGGGTGTGGGGGGAATGACTTGAACTGGTTATTCCTGGCTTGTAGGCAGGCTGTGTGTGGAAAAGTTTATTATTTCCTCCACTTACATCCTAAGTATTATTTTGTGTTCTTACCTCCTATTTTAGCATTTTATGGTATCTCATAAGTTTTAATATGCTGAATAAACTGAAAACTTTTAAAAGGAAAGATTGAGACTTTCATGGTCAGAGATTCATGGCCATCTCCTAGCCTGGTTAAGGTTTATAATGCTATGATGGCCATAGTGGTTCTTGAGTGCCTATCCTGTGATTAGTCTCCAGAGCCCTAGTGAACTGGAGGAGGTAAGAAGGTAGCACAGACAGGCTGTTCAGTGTACTGCCTTTGCAGTCAGCCTTCGGTTAGTTCTGAGATTTTGAGCAAGTTGTTTCACCTCTATGTCTTATCTGTAATCTGGGAATTCTAATAATACCTTCCTCACAGGAGATGTGAGAAGTGAACAAGAATCTATATGTGTACTGCTTAAAAATATATGATTTTTACTGTTACTGAAACAAGTAACAATAATGCTCAGGTTTTTTATCTGCTAACTGTAGCTCATCAAGTGTTTAATTTAGCTGACTTCGAACACACCTTCACTGAATGATTGCTATGTGGGAAGCACACTCTGACTATATTGGGTCAAAGCGTGCAGGCCCACGACAGGTGTCTGACGCATGGAAGTTACTCTGCTAGTAACTGAACGTGGGTAATGATACCTACTCGTGGGGCAGTTATAAATAGTAAATCGAATAAGAAAGGCTGTTAAAGCTCTTGATATAGTGTCTGAAGAAGAGTAGGCTCCTAAAAATTAGAGAGGTAATGCATAATAGCAATAGTAAAGACAGAAGAAGATGAGAATGTAATTGAGGACATCCGAGGGCCCTACTCTCAAGATCAGATGGGAATATGAGTAAATCACATCTTCAGCATCTCAAGCATTATACACAGAGGTGTGTACAGATGACAACTGGTTGGCAGGGATCATGGAAGACTTCGAGGGGAGCAGACCCTTGTCTTGGTGGGCGGGGGCTGTGTGGGCAGGGACATGGCAGCTGCTCCTACTGATGACTTACAGGCAAGAACAGCTGAGGTGGGTGGGTGGGGGGATCAGATTGCAGAGGGTTTTGTGCTGTTTTGCAGACTGAAGACTTGGGTCTCTGAGCAGTGAGGAACTGCCCAGATTACATTAGATTAGACTGGATTGGATTGGATTGGATTGGATTGGATTGGATTGGATTGGATTGGATTGGATTGGATTGGATTAGAAGTGCCCTGATGGTAAGACTGGAGACAGGGAGATCAATGAGAAGACTCTAGCAATGTCTATGCAGGAGAAACAAGAGTCAAGGGAGTGGGGGTGGGGATGGAAAGGGAGCAAAGATGAAGGCATTTAAAATATTTAAGTTATTAATTAAACGTTGGAAGTCTAGGATGACTGCTAGGTCTGTGGCATGGTCTAGGGGTGTGTTAAGACCATTAGCCACAGTAGGAAATGGGGACAGGTGTGCATGAAAGAGTCGGTTATATGAATCACATGAGACTGAAAATCAGGGAAGGAGGCCTGAGGGTAGGAGACCTGAGATACTCAGTGCTGGGGACTGTAAGACCATCTGGGAAGAGGAGATGAGGGCCAAGGGAAGACCCCAGGGGGTACAGGTATTTAAGGGGCCAGCAGATGAAGAGGAAATCAGGGAAGGAAGCTGGAAAGGAATAGTGAGAGAAGGAGAAGAAGAAGGAACTGTGATGGGAAATCACGACAAGGAAGAGTCATAAGACCATGGAAATGAGTTGTACTGTCCATAGGTTAAGTGGGAAGAGGCCTAAAGAGTGCTCATTGGCTTTTCCCATTTGAGAGCAGTTGGAGATCTTGGCCCGTGTGGTTTCGTGATGTGGTGAAGGCAGAAGCCTAACTGAAGGAAGTTGAAGAGTGACAGGGAGGGCACCAAAGATATAAAAAAGCGACTCTGCTCTAGCTTGGTTATTTAGGGAAACTAGCTAAAGCAGCGTGTTAGATTGAAGAGACTTGCATGCAGACTTGTACAGCTGGAGAAGTGACCGGCCCCAGGCCCAGGCAAGTGTATGGTCCCTGAGCAAGGTCCCTGAGGAAACAGGAGGCAGGGGCCCTGAGTGTGGACAAGAAAGCAATCTGCCTCCGAGACCTCCGTGAATGGCCCTGGAGCAAGTGCAGAACACCCAGGGGGGTGACGTCTGACCCTTCTGCTTTGCCTTGGAAGCGGAGGCGGAGCGCACCTGCCGAGAGCAAGGACTAAGGAGCAGAGGCACCCGATGGCTGGGGGAATGGATGAAGACCCGGTAGCCAAGGTGGGAGCCAGAAGGCAGCTGAGACAGAGTGAGGGGGGCTGGAACAGCACGAGGCCCAGCTCAAAGTTGGCTCTGCAGTGGTACCAGCTGCATGGTTGTGAGGCCTCTCCCAGCCCACTCAGTAGCTCAACGGCAGGAGAGGTTTATTAACTCATTCAGCCGTGTTTGAGTGCCTATCAGGTACCAAGTACCATATTCCCCCTACTTTATGCTTCAGCTGTTTTGAACTCCTTGTGGTTTCACCAGTGAGCCGTGCTCGCCTTTGCCTTTGGAATTTCGTACATGTTGCCCCTTTTCCGTTCCCAGTCTCCCTTCCTGCCCTTTCTTCCCCTTTGCCAGAATAACTCAGTTACTTGGGTAACTTCATTGCTTTCTCCCCGAACAAGCCTTTGCTAACCTCCTAATCCCCACTAGAACTGACATAAAATGGATGCTCTACTTATAGTCAAAGCACCCTGCTTACTTGTATTGTAATATTTATCAAACGACTGAAATCGCTTGTGTACTTGCCTGGCTCCCAGACTGAATTGTAAATCCCTTAAGGATAGGCGCCATGTCTTATTCATAATTCTCTCCACTGAGCCCAGCATCCTGGCTGGCATGTGCCTGGCATGCTATAAAGATTTTTATCCTGAACGAATGATGAGCATGACTCAATCCCGCCTCGGCGCAGTAGTTGATTGTGAACTTGATTCAGGCTTGGGTGTGTACACGGTAGTTACAGTCAAGGGACGAGCAGTCAGAGACTTGAGGGTAGAGAGACACTGAAATTGGCCATGGTATACCAAGTAGAGAAGGGAGGAGGAGGGGTCAGATAGTCTCTGAGAAAGGGGTAGAGAAGGGAGGAGGCGGGGACAGGTAGACTCTGAGAAAGGGAAAGCGGAACAAACTGGAGATTTCGTTCTCCTCATAGAACAAGGGCAGTGGGTGTTGGAAAGGTTGCAGGACAGGCAGAGTAGGATACCAGGGTCTGAGATTTCTAAGGTGGAACAGTTCAGCATGATGACCAGGTCCAGGGCATGGCCATGGGAGTGAGTGGCGCAAGTTGGTAGAGATCAATTTAAAGTGCCTGGAGGTGAGAAAGAAACATGTATACGTGCATGTGTTTGGGAGTAGCAGGGGCGAATGGCCATCCTCAACCATCCTGAAGGCATCCAAGATAAAGGTAGGGCTTGTGAAGGTCTGAAAATGACCAAACATGAGAAGGAAAGGCGTGATATTGATAAACGGCAGGAGCCTCAAAGGAGGTGTGCAGGGATTGCCATGGGGAGGTTTGGGAAAATGCTGACAGTGTGGCCAGTCTCTGTACCGGTGGCTACGCTGAAAAACAGACATTTACCTCCTATCAGTCAGGGGTGCAATATCTTCTCACATCCACGAAATAGAGGGAGGGGGGAGGTAAACATAAGAGGTGTAGATGGAAAGTTTTGGAGGGAAGGTAACACCCCCACCCAGGCTTTATATAAGAAGTTGGAACTTCATTTAGAAAAGTGAGTGTCTGTTGTGATCAGCACTGGGTATTTATTGTATGCAAGCGATGAACCACCGAATTCGACTCCTGAAGCCACCATTGCACTGTACGTTAACTAACTAAAATTTAAATTTAAAAAATGTTGAATTTCTAACTTCATCAATTAGTAGAAACAACTCATTTATTGGGAATACTTTTATAGTTCGAGGCAAGGCACTAAGAGCTTTATATGCACTATTTTTTTTCATTGTCTCTAAAACATTGAGAGAAGGTAATAACATTTCCTATTTATAGATGAAGAATATGGGCAAAGTCATAAATTCAAAATGGCAGATCTGGGGTTCAAACCAAGCCTGCCCAGCCCCAAAGCCTATGCACTATCTATTTGCTCCCCTGGGCTAGTAGAAAATGGGTGGGGACAGGGGAGAAATTCTTTTCAGTAGCACATACCTATGTCCTTGTGGCCTTAGTACCTGTGACCTGAGCAGCATTGTTGGTTCCTGAATGGGTATACAACTGGAAAGGGTGTTTTGCCAATATAGTTCACATGCCGGTCATGGTTAGTTATATTGGGGTGACTGGTGGGATTACCGGATTTTGTGTCATCATGCTGGTGTCAGTGTTAAAGTGTTGGTCATGGTAGAGTTGAAGGCAGCACAAACATAGCACTGTTCCACCTGCTGTCTCTTCTGTTTGTTTGGGGGGTTGGGGGGAGAGGGCATGTTGAGTCACCACTGGTTCATGGCTTTTTTTTTTTTAATGTTTTTTATTTATTTCTGAGAGAGAGACACACAGCATGAGCAGGGAGGGTCAGAGAGAGAGGGAGACACAGAATCTGAAGCAGGCTCAGGCTCTGAGCTAGCTGTCAGCACAGAGCCCGACACGGGGCTCGAACCCACAAACTGTGAGATCATGACCTGAGCCAAAGCCGGACGCTTAACTGACTGAGCCAACCCAGGTGCCCCTGGTTCGTGGCTTTCGACGGACCAAGGGCCAACGTTGTTATGGAAATGATTATTACCCTTTGAGTAAATCTTGTAAATTGTATGAATCCAGCAAAACTAGCTAACATAGGAAGCAAATCAAGAACTTGTTTTTTCCAGCAAGAATACCAGATTTAGAAAAGTAATTGCCTTGGGGCTCCTGGGTGGCTCAGGTGGTTAAGCATCCAACTTTGGCTCAGGTCATGATCTCACAGCTCCTGTGTTCGAGTCCCGCATCGGGCCCTGTGCTGACAGCTCAGAGCTTGGCACCTGCTTTGGATTCTATGTCTCCTTCTCTCTCTGCCCCTCCCCTACTCATGCTCTGTCTCTGTCTCAAAAATAAACATTAAAAAAAAGTAATTGCCTTAATTTGGATGTAACCATCCTTTTAGGTATAGGCAAGCAGTCTAGTACAGCGGTTGGAATTGCCCTGGAGTCAGATTCAAGTTTGTACTCTGTTTCTGTCATATACTACCTATGTGGTTTCAGGCAAATTAACCCCCATAAATCCCGTATGCTGTAAAATGGAACTAAGAGTACCTACCTCAGAGTTTTCAAGAGGATTCAGTGAGTTGATCATTGAGAGCTCTTAGAGCCCGGAACAGAGAAGCACTCAGTCAGTGTAGCTATCACCACTAAGGCTGATGTGTTCATTCACTCTGAATACCTAATGCAAGTAGCCATCTGAAATTCAGTGGCAGTGAAAGCACTGATTCGATAGATATTTATTTAATTATATGTCATAGGTATGCGTCCTCAACACAGAATTTTCTTTAGGGCAGGTAAATTTTGGAGGGCTCAGCTCCCGAGTGTGTAATAACAAAGTAAATACTGGCTATGAGGAGGTGGATTGTTTCTTTCCTAATGGAAGTCCTCTTTGGTTTTCACTTGTTTGTTTGTGGGGTTTTTTTGCAGGAGGAATTTGATGGGGTCCTTAGAGAGGAGGTCGTGGCCAGCGCCCTTCACCAGTTGGGGCGCTCAGGCTCGGGCACTGAGCAGGTCTACCTCAATCTAACTTTATCAGTGAGTATGACAAGAGCACCCTGGGCTGGCTACACCTTGATCCTGGTTGGACCATATCTATTTTTTCTGGTACTCATTGCTTTCGGGGTGGCCCCAGATCTCAGAGTCTTGCATTTGATGGAGACTGACAAGAAGAGTGATTTATGTAATATGGGGCATCAAAGAGCCCTGGGCAACCCAGGAATCAGGCTGTGAATTCCTTTGTTTCCATTCCCTTCAGACTATTGCTTTTATCTTAAGTAGTCTATATTATAGTAATCAATGCTTTCTTTCCAGAGTTGAATTTAACTCTGTGAAACCAATCAAAAATTCTTTAAGAATTTTTCTCTCTGATCAGTGCCAGGACTAATATTAATATCTAGATCCGAGGGAACAAAGGAGTTTGGTATTGACTTTCCACTTCCCTCCCGAGCATATCAAGAAACAAGTAGCTTTGAGCTAGAACTCACTTTCCAAAAGATACCTGTTATTAAAGGAAAAACATATTGTTATTCATCAATTTTCAAGATAGCAGTACATAATCTTGCCTTCTCTTTTATCCTAAGAGAAGCTGTAAGCACCAAGTACTCCGAGTGTTTTCAGATTCTTCCTTTTGTTTCTCTATAGTCGTAGAAAAATAATTCAACTCTTTTTGCTTCCTCATATTGTAGAGTATCCAATATTCCTTGGCGATCCACACAATAAATGCAGATATATAGGTGAAAAAAAGCACACTGGAAATTTGCTATTGTACCATAATTCGGCTAAAGTATACATAATTCACAGCAAGCAAAGCATACCCAGTCACAATCTTGTTCTGTCTTGGATTTGAACTTGTAAACTATCCAAGAAATGTTAAGTCCTTTTCTTCTGTGCCGGTCCTGTGACATATCCTTCGAGGACAGCTTCTTAAGGCTGTAATCTTTTGCTGTTTTCACTTTATAACATTTTATGGATGACTCAGCCCATCGGGCAATAACTTACAGGGAACATCCTCTGTGCATTGCCCTATGTTAGGCATCGGAATGGTAGATCATTCCAGCATCCATTATAGCCCCATACAAGTCCATTTCAATCAGTATTCTACTTACGTATGTAGTGCTATGACTTAAATTGATCTACAGAAAAAAAAAGAAAAGAAAAGAAAGCAATCCTTTAAAACTTATTTCAGCTAGATAGGCTGACACTTAACTTACTTTACCACTGACCTTATTGCATTTGAGATATTACATGTTGAATTGCTTCTTACTGAAAACACTTTCTTAGGGTTGCCTGGCTTCGTGATTTCCCCCCTTATAGGTTACACGTTATTTTTAAATTTTTCTTATTATGTGCATAGCCTCTCCTACCAAAGTCATAAGTTTCTTAAGGGCACGGTGTAGGTCTTCTCCACCATTGCACTGTATTTCCCATTGTGCACGCCTTGTACATGGTAGGTTTTCAATACACATTTATTACACTATTCTTGCAACCTTCATTGAACTTTATCATCGTTCTATTTGAGAACTTGCTTATCATGATACTTCATTGGCTGGCTGCTTCTGATTCTGACATTGCAGCATAAACCAGTAATAAGAGTCTGTTCCAAGGGACCACATTCCCCTCCAACCCACCTTGAAGTTCTCTTGAAGCAAGATTTTGTGGAAAGAATCCCAGAGAAGGATTCCACAGACTTGGATCAGCTACTTTGACGCTAACTTGCTGTGTGATTTTAGGTCATTTACATCCTTCTCTGTCCCTCATATCCAAATTGCGAATAGTCTGCGCTCTGGATCTCAGTTTTATTTGCTCACATGAGATCACTGTGAAGGAGAAGCTTTGAATAGGAGGACCCTGGGAAAGTGTAGGTGATGTCATTAATGATCTCCTGATTTCACATGAGATCCTTTAGCATTTCATTTTAAATTCCAGGCATCTGCTTTTTCTTCTACTAGAGAAAGGCTTTGGCCTTACTGCTATTATGTGATGTGTTTGTTTTGATTCTGTTTTTTAATAATAAAACTCTGCTCTAAAGGTATACATGACACTGCTTTAATTTAATTAATTTGCCTTTTCATGTTTTATTTGTTCTTGGTAATACCACTAATTTTCCAAGCTATGTTCTTCTTCAGAGAAATGCGTTTTTAAAAGGAATATGTAGTCGGCTTTGAGATCTTGTTAGTAGTAGGCTTCAGATTTAGTTCTCTCACTTTATTACTATACTTTTGGAAGAAATTCTGGATTTCTTTCTGACATCTATTATTTCCAGGTGTCACGAGAAGGCTGAAGACTAACCTGTTCAAGCAACATGAAAGCGTTTTTCCTTTTATTTTCTCAGGGTTGTGATTTAATTGACATTAGCATTCTCTGCGATTATGTTCACCTACAGAAGTTGGATCTTTCAGTAAATAAAATTGAAGGTATGTAATTTTCATTCTAGTAGATTGATGGATCATTCAGTTATTTCCAAAGTTGAGCTTCACAGTATATAATACAGTTTAATTCCACAAAACTTGGTGTCAATGCTATTGCGGCGCCATTTACATATTGATGCTCTACTTGGCCTATAAAAAAAAAGTCACCATGACTGATGAGTAAAGAAAGAGGCACAGGTCAGCACACGTGCAACATTACTTTACGCTATGGTTGAAATGCACTCAGTGATGTTGAAGAGTAGCCCATGAAATGTTTGCTTTGTTATTTCCTTCAATGAGATGGCTCATTACTTCTTAAATGCTTCCTGAATATTTGATGATTCTCTTGTCTTTCCCGTTAGTTTATTCAATGCAGATGAATTAGTCCCCACCGCCCCGTTTTCTCCCTTTAATGGATTCTTTTCTTTCTTTTACCTTTGCGTTCATTTTAATTCTGGCCAGCTACTTTTCTTCTTATCTGAGCACCAGGGATTCACACATTTGTTTTTTCCTCTTTTTCTGCTGTCTCTATACATGCAGTTAATGCTCAACTCCACCATTCGTAGTTCCCTGTAATGTATTTGATGTGCATCTTGCTCACATTTAATGAATTTAGCCCCATTTTCTTCCAAGCTTGATTCTTATTTCTAATTTTCTGATCTTATTTGAAGTTGAAGTGTCCAGTTTCTCTTCTTGTTACTTCGAACCTGTTTTCCTCACTGATCGTCTTTCTCCTCGTTTCTTTAGCCTCTATTATGACAGTTAAATGTTGTGGATGCGGTTTCCCCTGGCAAGTGCCTGATTTCTTCCCTTCCAGTAATAGCAATAATTAAAATTCAGCCTTGCTTTTCAGTAGCTAAGAAATACTCCAGCATTGTTCATTCCTCAAATTCTGTTTTTAACTTGTTACTTTTTTCTAGGTTTTTTTAATCTTAAAAATAATTTTTTTAAATGTTTATTTATGAGAGAGAGGAAGACAGAGTGAAAGTTAGGGGAGGGACAGAGAGAGAGGGAGACACAGAATCCCAAGCAAGCTCCAGGCTCCGAGTTGTCAGCACAAACCCTGATACTGGGCTCAAACCCACAGCCTGTGACATCATGACATGAGCTGAAGTCGGACACTCAACCAACTGAGCCAGCTAGGCTCCTCTAAATCTTTTTTTTTTTTTTAATGGAAAATTACAAACACGTGCACAAGAGACTATTGTAATGAAGATTCAGATTCAACATTTATTGGCTTATGGCCCATCTGGTTTCACCTATACTCCCTGTCCACCTTCCCCGGGGTTATTTTAATTTTTTAAAAATGTTTTATTTATTTTTTAAATATTTTTTTTTTTTTTTTTTTTTTTGAGAGCGAGGATCTCAAGCAGGCTCCCTACAGTCAGTGCAGTGCCTCTCCAGGGCCTCCATCCCTGAAGCGGAGATCAGGACCTGAGCCTGAGATCAAGAGTGGGTGGCTGAGCCACCCGAGTCCCTCCCCAGGGTTGTCTTAAAGCAAATCCCAGGTATCCAATCAAGGGGAAGTGTTCTCACCTTTATGGCTTGAGCTGCCCCGCCCCCCACTGCTCCCAGGTTAGTTTCATTTCCTAGATAAGGAATTGCTTCTTGCCCTGGGGGCTTCTTACCCTGGCGACTTGAGCAGGGACTACACATTTGGAATGGCGCTTTCCTCCGATCAGTCTTCTTTAAGCATTTACGGTCCATTTTCTTAGCGCATCAAGTGTAAGGCACAGTATGTTAAACGTTCTGATGTAGACGAGATTTCAACTTGCATCAGAGTCACCTGGGGGCCCTGTTAAAACGCCGATGGCTGTGCCCCACCCTCCGTTTCTGATTCTGTAGCTCTGGGGTGGGACTTGATCCTTGTCATTTCTAAATTAGTTCCCTGGGGAAGGGGATGTTTCCTCGATCCGGGACCACACTTTGAGAACCACCGTTGTAGACACAAGGAACTCCTGCCATCTGGTGGACACGGAGGTCACTGCACCAAGGGGTCTGCCTGGGTCAGAAGCCCCGCAACCTAGACCATGCTTTTTTTTTCTCTGCGGGACTGATTTGAATGCTTTGGTCATCCATGAAGTGTGAGCCCCACTCGCCATTTCCTTATCTCCATCTCGGGGGTAGTTACTGCTCTGCCTCAGGACAGCTCCTGGCACTTACCTGCCCACAGAAAGATCAGCTCCAGAGAGGTATGGGGGCTGTTGGACCATTAATAGAATTGAGGCCCCTACTGAATACTAGAGGTGGGGCTGAGCTGGGGAGGACAAATTGACAAGACTTGCGAAATAATGACCGTTTCTCCTTAGGTTTCCTTTTCCAGGCAGCCTTCCTCGATTCACTCATTAACTTCCACCAAAGTGTTAAAGTCTCCGTGTAATGTCTGTCCTAGAAAAATTCCATAGAGACCGGCTAAAGAAGGGTGTGACTTAGTCCAGAGAAACGAAGTCGAATTTGGCGGGGATCTTGAGAAACGGGCGGGCTGGGGGAGACTTGCTCATGGTGTCTGCTTCACCTGCTCCTGGGCAGGGCCCCAGCTGCCTTCCTCTGAGGGCTCCTAATAGCTGCTTCTATGACCTAGCCTGAAAAGAGAGGGGGATGCCATTATTATGACTGTTTTCATGCGGAGACCGCATTCCTGCTGAATCCTCCTCAGAGTCTTTCTCTAACAGCCTCTGCTGTGAAGGGGCGGAGAAAGGCAACACAGTGCATAGCCGTTTTTGTGTCTTATGTGTACTGGCATCAGAGCCCAGTCCTGATAACTTGGCATTCGAGGTTTCGAGGTTTGCTTGGGATAAAACACGAAACTCAGACATGCTTCCAAACCAACCCAGAATCCAAGCAAAATAATAGCAATCACTGAAATCCCTTCACATAATTAATGAGATTTAGGATTAAGTCCAGCTACAACAAAATTGAATTTATATCAAAGAAAGTTCTCTAACTGTGGCATTTTCAGTCTCTCTGCAAAGACTTAATTCAGTCACTTAATTCCCGTCCTTTCCTCCAAGGCTGGTACTTTTTTTTTTTTTTTTAATATTTTTATTTCTAGGAGAGAGAGAGAGACAGCGTGAGCAGGGAGGGTCAGAGAGAGAGAGACACAGACTGAAACAGGCTCCAGGCTCTGAGCTGGCAGTCAGCACAGAGCCCGAAGCGGGGCTCGAACCCATGAACCCCGAGATCATGACCTAAGGGAAAGTCAGACGCTCAACCGACTAAGCCACCCAGGCGCCCCCAAGGCTGGTACTTTTTGAGGCATTTGGCTGTTAGAAGCGCAGGAGAGAGTGAGCTGGAACATGAAAGGCGTTCCGGTCACTTGAAAACGGGGATGGGCGAGGTGGGAAGGCAGTGGGGAAGAAGGTTAAAATTAGGAGCTCATGAAGAGCTTTCTACACTTGGTGTGTTTCACACATTCCTATTTTTATCCATTTCACTTGTTCCGAATAATTAAGTGCCTGCAACTAGTGTAATTAAAAAATGTTCTGATGTAACATATGCTGTTTTTAATGACTTAGTCTCATTTTTATTTTATTGGCTTATCTTTTTCTGTATTTGTTTTTTCCCCCTCAGATTTGTCTTGTGTGAGTTGTATGCCTTACCTTCTAGAACTTAATGCTTCTCACAACAAACTGACTACGTTCTTCAGTTTCAAGCCACCCAAAAATCTCAAGGTAGATTTTATCAATACATTCATTACGTACGTTAACCGGTCTGCAAAGTACATTAATAAGCAAAGCAGGACTAAAGTAGGGCGAGAGCATAAGATGTGGGAGTAAATAGTATAAATGCCTGCAATGAAATAAGAAGGGATGTGTGTATCACTTATTTATGAAAAAGGGAGATGGTCCGTCCACAGATAATCTCTTTAGGAAGCTTTGCTAAGACCTAGTGTGCAGACCAAAGAATGAACTTCCTGTCTCTCTCCCATGTTTAAATACTGGTTATTATTTGTGTACTTTTAGCACAGTATGAAATTTTATGCCTGGGAAATCTGTGAAAATTTCCTTGGGAGCTCAGATTTTTGCCTCCTTATTTATCCAGCCTTTTGGAGCAATGCTTTCAGATCTGCTCTCGTCGCTGAGGTTGCTTCTGCCTCTGACACAGAACTGAACCCCGTGAGCTGCTTGCTCTGCCGCGTCTGGTGTGTGCACGTGCACACGGATCACCTGGGGTTCCTGTGAAACTAGGGGTTCCGAGCCAGGGCGGTGAAGTCAGGCCTGAGACTGGGGTGTGTAACAGCCTCCTCAGGTCCCACCGCTGCTGCTGGTCCGTGGGCCACACGTGACAGAGGGGTCATAGATTAGTCGTTCCCAGACTTTTCTGCTCATTGCAGTCACATGGAGACTTCTCAGAACTAATGCCTGGATCTCAAGGCCAGAGAGTGGGACTCAGCTCAGGGCTCTATCTCAAGGTCTGAGTTCAAATCAGGAGTCAGATGCTTAACTGAGTGACCCACCCAGGTGCCCCCTGGGCGTGGAACTTTTAAAACAACCCCAGGTGGCTCTAATGTGTGTGACATATTTGGGAACCATTGATACAAGCTTGGGATTAATCATCTAGTAGACTAAAATATTTCATTAAGTAGTTTAAGGAATGGATATCAGTTACTGCCTTTTATTACCCATTTTATTTTGTTTACAAACAAATTGCCTCAAATCCTAAGTGTTCTGCTGGAGCTTGCACAAATGTGAAAATCTGTGTGAAATCAACACTTCATATTGCCAGTGAGATGCTTTTCTTAATTTTTCTTCTGTTCACTCCATTTTTATCAGTAATATTTCCCCCCTTTGAAATGGCAGTTATTGCCACAGTGACATTCCTTCGTCCAAATAAGCCACCTGAGGTACCTGTTTGTACCCAGTGTGAGGCCACATGGTGTCTTTCCCCCTCCTTTGCTGTCCCCATTCGGCTTTGTCCTGAGCCTCAGGCAACTTAGTCATGGCAAACACGTGGCTCCCATCCCTGAGAAAAACCTCCTTGGAAGTGCTTCCTTCCACACCCTTACCTCCTCCTCCCCCGGGGAGGCTTCACAAATGAACATACGTATCTCAGATACCCCATCCTTTAAGGTTCTGAGCTCCCTGACGGTTATAAGCCAGATTATTGGGAACTTTTGAGAAGTGCCAGCAAATTGCCAGACTGCCCTGATGAGGTATGTCTGCTCCACGCGAACTCCGCGTGAGCCTGGGGACCGTGACCAAGGCCCTTCCTGTGGTTCAGTACATTACCTTCTTTAATTCTCCCAGTAAAGCTGTGAGGCAGCTGGGTTGGTCCCATTCCACAGGTGAGGACTCTAAAGTATAAAAAGGTCAAATGACTTAGGTCATCTCTGCTGGGAGGCGGCAAGGTGGGCGAGAACCCCATGCCTGTGACCCGAAGTCTGTGCTTTCCCAGTAAGTCAGGCCTGTGTACAACATGCCACCCTTTTGATAAGCTCTGCTTCCTTTTCACTTTATTATCTGTGAGCCTTGTGCAGCCAACCAAGAAGGCACAGGAGAGCAGAGGCTCGTTCTCAAACACTTTGTTTTTCCCAGAATGCTTCTGCAGTTAGCCCGGACATAAGGTTCATTTGATGCATGGGACTTTGGGCAAGGCTTCAGGTCCGGTGGAGCTCCTGGGGCGAGTCTGCCATCTCAGGACCCTCGAAGGCCTCTCACCCCGCTGGTATCCTAGACACATAGAGGGCACGGTATTGGCATGTGGCCCCCGCAGGGGTAGAGTTAGAGGCGAGCAGACACAGCTGTGGCACGAGAAGAACGGTGTGCGTGAAGAGTGTTCATTATAGAAAGCGTAGGCCAGTACGTTTCTTTCTAGTCCCTCATGACTAGATACAGCACAGAAGTGAATATGGAACGCCATCCCATCATGCCACACGTGCGTGCGGTCACCGTCTGCATTTGCCCTAGTTGCGATTTGTGTGTCCGTAAAATGTTGTGTTCCCGTTGTTTGGTTTGTTCCATACTAAGAGTATTTTGTTTGCGCGTTACTATTCCTTCAAGCGGTCCGCATGTTTGTGTTTTACTATGTGGTCCTGTTGCCGTATGGGCTTGATCCGTTTTCTTCTCTTGCCTTTGTGTTTCCAACATGTTTTTTTAGTATTCAGTATGGAAAAGTTTTAATATTTAAAGTATTTTGGTCATGGGACGCCTGGGTGGCTTAGTTGGTTAAGCGTCCGACTTTCGCTTAGGTCATGATCTCGCGGTTCGTGGGTTCGAGCCCCCCGTCGGGCTCTGTGCTGACTGCCAGCTCAGAGCCTGGAGCCTATTTCAGTCTGTGACTCCCTCTCTCTTTGACCCTCCCCTGCTCACGCTGTCTCTCTCTCTCTCCCTCCTAGAAATAAATAAAACATTAAAAAAAATAATAATAAAGTATTTTGTATTTAACGCATGGATAAGGTAATCTTGGTACATGATTGGGGGGGAGATCACAGTTTTAAAAGTTTTATTTTTTAATCACTTTGGTTCATCTTTTGCTAGTGGGTGAGAAAGTCCTTGCATGTTTCCTTCGGTCTCTTTTTGAATGGGAACAACTGATGTTGCCTATTGCTTTCCTGAAATAGTCGGTTTTGAGAAAGTGTGTTAAGTGGATGAGATGTAGCCCCAAGGGATGAATAGGAAAGATTTTTCTGGCACTTGGGGGTGATGTGGGAGAACTCACTGGGCGGAGAAGAAAAGGTGCAGGAATGATAAGAATGTGAGCTCCGTGAGCTCCGTGAGCACGGTTCCTGGGCAGGAGGCAAAATGAAGGACGTGGTGGTAAGAGTGAAGCTGAGGGGAATCTTCCAAAGAGACTAAGAAAGTTTGAAGTAACAGCTGGGAAGGGAAAGAGGAACGGTAGGAATCGAACACGTTTGGGTTGTTGTGGTGTCTCCCACAGGGAAGGCCCCCCTTGCCCCCAGCACCCCTCAGTAAGGATCCAGTAAGGAAATAGCTATGTCAGCCTTGGCATATTTTCCGTACTAAACTCTTAATTGCACATCCAGAAAGGTTATTTTTCTTGTGCAAGGAATTATTGTGGTTAAGCGAACGAAAAATAAATTTTGACAGATTGTTCTTTTTCTCATCAGAAGGTGGATTTTTCCTGCAACCAAATTTCTGAAATGCGTGATTTGTCGGCTTACCAGGCTCTCACTAAACTAATTTTGGACAGTATCCTTTGAATGGGTAAAGCGGAAATTCAGGGGTCATAGGGTCCTTAATAAATGTGTACTTAGATGACATAGAGTGGTAGCAGATAAGAAATTTGCTAGAGATGGTGACTCATCTGAGTGATTAAGAATTGATAGTCACGAAATGGGGTGCCTGGGTGGCTTAGTCGGTTAAGCGTCTGACTTTCGCTTAGGTCATAATCTCGCGGTTCGTGGGTTTGAGCCCCGCGTCGGGCTCTGTGCTGACTGCCAGCTCAGAGCCTGGAGCCTGTTTCAGAGTCTGTATCTCCCTCTCTCTCTGACCCTCCCCTGCTCACGCTGTCTCTCTCTCTCCTAGAAATAAATAAAACATTAAAAAAAAAAAAAGAATTGATAGTCACGAAATGAAGAAAGATAGTGTATTTACCAAGGAGTAAGATTTTAAGTCAGGCTTGCCAAGAGCATCTTATACCCAAAACGCTAAGTAAGATAGTCATTCTTCTGATAAACATAGGTTAATTTTTATTTCTAGAACCAGATAAGAAGTTCTGTTTTTTTTTCTTAATGTTTATTTATTCTTGAGAGAGAGAAAGAGAGAGGGAAAGAGAGAGAGAGGGAAAGAGTATGTGAGGGAGGGGCAGAGAGAGAAGGAGACATAGAATCCAAAGCAGGCTCCAGGCTCTGAGCTGTCAGCAGAATGTCTAATGCAGGGTTTGAACCCATGAACCATGAGATCATGACCTGAGCCAAAGTCCTCAATTGACTGTGCCCCAAGAAGTTCTGTTTTAACCGACTCTTCAAATTTACTTAAACTTGTGCCCTATTTTATAGAAATTCAGTATCTGAAAATCCAGACATGACCAAAAGGAAAAATAAGTAATTTTTTATTTTACAAAAGAATTTATAGTAAGCTCCCTTTGAATAGCAAACTTCTCTAGTGCACTTAAAATTTTCCTTCTTCCTTCCTTCCTTTCTTTTTTCTTTTCTTTTCTTTTCTTTTCTTTTTTCTTTTCTTTTCTTTTCTTTTCTTTTCTTTTCTTTTCTTTTCTTTTCTTTTCTTTTCTTTTCTTTTCTTTTCTTTTCTTTTCTTTTCTTTTAAAAAAGCAAAACCAACAACTTTTGATGAGCAACCAACCTGAGGAACATCTCCACTGCATGAGTCAGGCCCCCATGCAAACAGAGCATCTGCCTTAGAGCAGGCTTGCTCTGGCTTCGAGAGCCCAAGGCGTTAATTGGGGATCTGTGAGTTTAATGAGCTTCAGTCTCTTTACACCAGAGACTGATGTTTTCGGAGAAGGGAGCAGCGCCGCCTCTTTCTCAGTATCTTTTCTACCCACCTGAGGATTTTTCAGGGTCGAGTGGGGAATGAATTGATTGCCCTTGGGTGCCTCATTCCAGGGACAGCGCAGCAGTTAGAACACTACGCTTGTAATGACACTGAGATGCGGGCAGAACAGAAGGCGTGTTTCCCTGAAGCCCTATGTTGGCGGAAACAAAAACAAAAACCTTGTTCGCAGGTGATGGGACACCACCATATAGAACATATAGAACCATCATATAGAACATAGCGCCACGCTGTTGAGAACCGGTGTGTGAGAACGAGCCGCCAGTGGGCATTTAGACGGTGCTCTTGAAGCACCGAAGTTCTCTTGAGCCTCATGAGAAAATGATCGAAATGAAACGTTCTGATGGCAAACCACGAGTAGTACCCAAGAGCAGCACCTGGCCGTAGACCGGTCACTCGATGCACGGCCGTTGAACGTACTGAACTTGTACCGAGGTAGAGGCAGACGGCCCAGAAGCCGCCCGGTTCTGACTGCACTCACGCCCCCTAGAAGACCACTGCTGGGGGATGAATGGCCTCCACGCCAGCAGTGCCTGGAATTTCTTAGAAACGCAGGCTCTGGGACTCTACCCCAGACCCCGGAACTGAGAACCTGCATTTTTAACAAGCCCCCCTCCCCCCTCCCTCAATGATATGAGTGCAGACTAACATTGGGAAGGGCTGATCTGGAAGTTGGCTGCCCCCAAAACTCCTACCAGCCAGAAGGGAGTGAGCATCCAGAGTTCCTTCTAACCTTCAGGGCACCCTGAATGAGGACAGTTGGGCTCTGTCTCCCCGAAAAATATTCTTCTACGCGCAGCATGGAACTGCCAGAGAAAGCAGCTCCACAGTATTTTGGAGACCAAATACAGTGTGAAGTTTAAAACGTTTCCATCATGGGACTCTTAAGTTCTATACACATTTATACTTCCATGTAAAACAACAAACACTTGTGACTCTGTAAATGTCAAATATCATGAAGAAAGGAATTAGAGTTTAGTTTTTTTTAACATGACTTTAGATATAGCGATTCAGGCTTATCTCCAAAGTATAAAAAGCTGTAATTATTACATCAGAACCAGTTGAAATTCAGAACATGGACACATAATTAAAATGTCATACAGTATCATTTCTCACCTGTGGTGGGTTTTTGGAATTTTTTTTAGTTTATTTATTTATTTTGAGAGCAAGCAGCAGAGAGGGAGAGAGAGAATCCCAAGCCGGCTCCATGCTGTCAGCACAGAGCCCGATGTGGGGCTGGATTCCACAAGCTGAACCATGAGATTATGACCTGAGCTGAAATCAAGAGCCAGATACTTAACTGACTGTGCCACCCAGGCTCCCTTCACTTGTGTTTGTTTTTTTTTTTTTTTTTTTTTTTTTTTAATGTTTTTATTTATTTCTAGGAGAGAGAGAGAGAGAGAGACAGCTTGAGCAGGGGAGGGTCAGAGAGAGAGGGAGTCACAGACTGAAACAGGCTCCAGGCTCTGAGCTGGCAGTCAGCAGAGAGCCCGACGCGGGGCTCGAACCCACGAACCGCGAGATCATGACCTAAGCGAAAGTCGGACGCTTAACCGACTAAGCCACCCAGGCGCCCCTCACTTGTGTTTTTTAAAATGCAAATCCAAGTAATCAAAGCAGGCCACCCTTTGTAAGCTATTAATGAAATAAACTTCTTAGCTTACCATTTTGTAAAGATAGTAAGCTCATCTTTTAAACAGTACCAAGTATGCCTCTTTTGTTCTATTCAAGTATGTCATACTTGTGTATGCAATTAGATTTTTGAAAAGGCTGAAAAGCTTTGCAATAAAAAAGAATTGTTAAACAACTTTCTTAATGCCAGTACATTTGAAAACTTAGATGAGGTGGATAAATTCCTAGAAAAAAAATCACCAAAATGCTCCTTTGGAAATAGAAACCCTGAGTAGTCCTGTAATGATCAATGCAGTTTATTATAAACTAAATTAAAACCTATAGAAAAATCCAGCAGATCCAAATTTTTGAGAACAAATCTTCCAATAATGAACAAATTCTTTTAAAGATTAGGAATAGAAGGTATACTCACAACTGATACTAATGAGATTACTTTGATAACCAGAAGCAGACCAAGAACAATAAGAGAAAGGGGAATGACAGACTCATTTCACTCATGATCTAGCTGTAAAACCCCAAACACATATTTGAAAACTGAATCTGACAGTAGTTGAGTAAAGTTAACATACCATGAGCAAGTCGTGTTTATCTCATAAGCATAGTTGAATATTAGAAAGACCATAAATGTCATTAACTGCATTAACAGATTAAGAGAAATAAGCCATATGATCAGTAGAGAAACTCCAATAGATACAGAACATTTAATAAAATCTAATTTATAATAAAAACTCTCAGTAGGCTAGTAATAGGGCATTTCCTCAACTTGATAATGTTTACAAAAATATTTGAAACAGACTTTATCCTAATTGGGGACACATTCTAAGCATTCTTTAAAATTGGGAGCAAGACAAAGATCTTACCATTGCCACTTCTATCCATCATTGTTTTGGGGGTTTCAGCTAGCACTATAAAGCAAGAGGGGAAAGCAAATTGAAAGTATAAAGATTGAAAGGAGAAGATAAAAGTCATTTTTTTGCAAATGATATGATTGTCCATAGAGACTATCAAAATTAACTTGTAATAAACCACTAGAAATAATAATTTTGAGAGTTCAACAAAGCAGTTGGATATGACTTCAATAAACAGCAATCAGTTGCATTTCTCTTCGTCATAAGCAGTTAGAAAGCACAACTTAAAAAAGAGACGCCATTTACAGGAGCAATAAAAATGAATCTTATTAACAGTGAAAAAGACCTGTGGCAGGAATATAATAAAACTTCAATGAAGCACATTAAAGACCTAACTAAAGAGAACTATATTCCATGTTTCCAGTTAGGAAGATGGGAGAAGATGTATGAAAAGTAGAAAATCAGATAAGGCTAATAAACCTAGGACTAGATGTCAGCCTCATTTGTATTCAGAGAAATGCCACCCATGACCACATGAGACACTATATTCATTCAAGTGATAAAATTTAAGAAATCTAAATATACCAAGTGTTGGAGAACTTGGAGGTCAAAAGGATCTCTTTATTTCTTCCTTTGGGCATGAAATTAGGTCAACCACTTTGGAAAGCAATTTTACGCTCCCTTATAAAGTTGAACATCCAAATTCCCTGTGGCCTGGCACTTCCATTCCTACATACGGGGAATTGAACCTGCGTGTATCTGGAGGCTTGTATAAGAATGCTCATAGCAACTGTGCTTGTAATGGCAAAAAATTGAAATAGCCCATATGCTCATTGATAAGAGAAAGTACAAATTATGCTGTACTCAGCATATCATATAGCAGTGAAAATGAATGAAATAGATCTCCATGCAGCATAAAAGGGAATACAGAATTTTAAAATCCAGACTGGACTTTGGAGATTATAACTAACTGTTCTTTTATGGAAAGGAGGCTGAGACCCAGGGAGGCTCAGTGACTTGTCCAAGATCATTTGGTTAGTGGTCGAACTGGCACTAGTCTTCTGAATTCCCTTGTTCACCCCAGGCTACCATTCATTGAGTAATTACTACTATCATCATCTAGCCGTTTAAAGTGTATGTGTGTTTCATGTCTTAGATTCACTCCTCTAGTGACAAACATTTTTCACTGGCAAGGTGATATAGATCTTTCAGGATTGGTTTTGATTAAAGCCATCATTGTGGTTTTCTCTGCTAAGCGAATTGTGATGGATTTCCTACTTATTTCTTAGTAACTGTTTTCTATACCCCAGAACCATATTTTATGATTGTAGACAAATGAATAAGAGTGAATACTGAACTGGTGAATAATTCATGTCAAGCACTGCAAGCTGCTGACAGCACCACCAAAACGTAAAAATATATTGTGGGGCTTTTCCCTCACTGTAAAGTTGTGCTTATGTGCCTTTGGGTTTTCTTTACTCAGTTTCTGAGGACCTAAAATTCCACTGTAAAAGCTTATTCACAGAAATGTAAAACTTGAGAGCTGCTAGGCAGTATGATGATTTTGAGTTCTTTGAGTCTCTTTCTCCTGATAGTGGCCTTTGGAAATTAAAACATACCTCAAAGGGTAAACACAGTAAGCGAATTCATTGTAATGGCTTAGTGACTTACCAAAAGATATGTCTTCTTACTGGAAAGTCCCAAGACCTACATGAAAGATCACAAAAGAATAATGTTCAGAGGAAGGACAAGTAACATTTCGTGAAGGTCCTTAAAATAAGAAAATGAGAGATTAGGGAGATAAAGATATTCCTGAAAGCAAGCTGCGAACTCAGCTCTGTATGGACCAATCCTAGAGACTGACCATCAGCACTGCTGGCGGTCACAGATGATGTGACCCTGGTATTATGGAGTTGGGGGAGCTCTTGGGCCACTGTAAAAAGTACCCTTTGCTCAAGAGCCTGACTAATGTATGGTGATTGAAATTCCCCAAAATTTAAAGGGGAGCGAAGAGTTGGGAAATAGACAGTTTTTCTGAAATGAACCTATTTCTCAACGAGGACAGTTATTCAAGTCTCTGCCCCAGTGCTGTGAGTAACAGTAGCCGTAGCTGCAGAAGCCAGGCTCACATTTGCAATGAGGCATCTCAATTCCTTCTCCTTTGGGCCCTTGAGGTACTAATTTCATACAACTGATTTGCTGTCTCAGTCAAAGCCAGAGATGATACCTAGAGAACTAGGGTTAGCCTCTGATGTCTTGGAAAATTAATGCATATACAATAAACCAGCTTTCCTTTCCAATCCCCACTGTCTCTTGATGGCTTCAGGATTCCTGTTTCCTCGTTTTCTGAGCCTTGCCTCCTTCCCGTGGGAATGCTTCCTGACTCAGCTACCCACAAGCATTTGTCTTTCTCTTCCCCATCGTTTAGACTATCTTCATTTGAGCTACAGCAGAACTGCCAGGACACCAGTGCCCCTGACCTAGAACTTAAACACCATATCGCTTCCTCTGCTGAAGTGAGACAGATGGCCATTTGAAGTTTTCTTTGCCTAATCTTTCTTGCCAAAGATCACTTCTCCGAGGATATTTTATTTCATCTATAGCTGTATGTGAGTCTAATCTCTCGTTTCCCCCACTTCACATCCTTTGTTGCAATCTGTGTCTGCAAAAGTCTGGTCTTGATGTTCTAGAATGATTATTTGAACAGCCCAAAGAAAAGGGAAGCAGAAAGGGCATGGTGTTTGTGAGCATTAATGTTTATTTGTAGAGCTATTCTGACAGGGAGCTTTACGAAAGTCGATTTGAAAATGCATCTTTGATGACAAGCAAAATTACATTTCAGCCCAAGAATTGAATCTGGAAACTTTGAAGAAAAATCAGGAGTTTCTGGTTCATTCAGCAATATTTTCTCCTTGTTGCTTCTAGTTTCCTAATTTGCCTTTTTCTCTGACCTGGGTCTTTTCAGAAAAGATCCTGGCCTTGAATCTTCCATTTTGTGCCATTTGCCAGCGGGTAGAGGATGTGATTCCTTGGCTTCGTGTGCTTATAATTTGGTAATGATAACAATGCCTTATACTTATGAGGTACTTTATGGGTTTGTGAGCCTCATTTATATCTACTGTCTGATTTTTTCCCATGATCAAATTTTTGGTTTCCAAAGCAACCTGGTGTCATTCCCACATTACCAATGAAAACTCTGAGCATAGAGAAGTCACATAATAAGTAACTAGTAGAGTTAAGATAACTACAAAGAATTATGAAGCAAAATAGATGTTTTGTTTTGTTTTGTTTTGTTTTTGATACTTAACGATCATTCATTCCCCTTTAAAACTTCTTTAAGGGGCATCTGGGTGGCTCAGTCAGTTAAGCATCTGACTTCAGCTCAGGTCATGACCTCATAGTTCATAGGTTTGAGCCCCATGTTGGGCTCTTTGCTGACAGCTCAGAGCCTGGAGCCTGCTTCCAATTCTGTGTCTCCCTCTCTCTCTGCACCTCCCCCACTCTCTTGCTCTCTCTCTCAAAAATAAACATCAAAAAAATAAAAAAAAACCTCTTTGATTCTTTGATTAATGGAAGGAGATACTTGGGGGGTTGGAGGCTGACCAGAAGAGGCTTCGAGGAAGAAATGGTCTGTCTAGAGTGGATATCAAGAATTGGAATTACTGTGACAAATTTATAATTACAGCAACACTGCCAGGTTGCTTCCAAAGTGGCTCTGACATAATGAAGCCTCGGTAGTAGGAAAGAACCTATTCTTCAGAACCTTTCAAATATTGGCTAAACGGATAGGTGAAAATGGCATCTTGATTTGCATTCTCTTGATGAAGGGCGAACGTGTTTATCAGCCACTTGGATTTGCTCTTTTGGGAATTTTCTCAATGTATTCTTTCTCATGTTCTTTTGGGTAGTTCTTTTTCTTTCTTAAGTTATTGACATTCTTTATGTATTCCAAATAGTAATTCTTC
This sequence comes from Proteles cristata cristata, assembly GCA_017311185.1. NCBI lineage: Eukaryota > Metazoa > Chordata > Mammalia > Carnivora > Hyaenidae > Proteles > Proteles cristata. The sequence continues at coordinate 1,377,037 of JAESUZ010004246.1, forward strand.
ATCTATTATATATGTTACAAGTATATATTCCTAGCCGATCATTTGTACGTATGTAAGAAATAAGAATATGAGGTGATCTTTCAAAAAGAAATACTTAAGGGGCGCCCAGGTGGCTCAGTCGGTTAAGCATCTGACTTCAGCTCAGGTCATGATCTCACAGCATGTGGGTTCAAGCCCCGCATTGGGCTCTGTGCTGACAGCTCAGAGCCTGGAGCCTCCTTCAGATTCTGTCTACTTCTCTCTCTGCCCTTCCCTCACTCACTCTGTCTCTCAAAAATGAATAAATGTTTAAAAAAAATCTTAAAAAAAAAAAAAAGAAATACTTAAGAGGTTGGGTTAATGCAAATTTAAAGAAAGAAGTGGAATTTGAAATTAAGTCCTGAAGAATGGGCGGGATTTACAAAGGGTAGGAAAGCAATGTGGAAAAAAAGGTAGGAAGTCCTTGGTACATTCCAGAACTACTGAGAAGACCAACCTGGCAGAAATGGGGAATCCTCCTTGAATTATAATGGAGATGAAACTGGAGAAACAGCCTTTACTTAAAGTCAGGGTTATGAAATGCAAGAGGGAGGAATTTGGAAGTTGCCTTGTGAGAATTTTTTGATTGAAACAAGATTTCCAATCAATATCTTGAAAAAATTAACCTGACTACAGTGTGTAAGGTGATTTGAGGCAGGAAGAAATGCCTGTTAGAGGTACCTGTCGATCCTAAAACTGAATTAAATGAGCAGAGGAGAGGATAAAAAGGAAGGGAATAATTAAAAAGGTGTTTTAAAGCAAAACATGCCAAGTCTTGCTGATCGATTGGATGCCCTGAAGATTGCAGGTGGCTGAGAGAGTGGCCCTGTCTTTGGCTACTTGGGAAGTAACCAAGGGAAGGAGCTTTAATGGAGAGGTGATACCAAATCCCAGAACTTTGCCAAATAGAGACCAGAGAGAGATGAATAGAAGTGGTGACGTTGGGATTGCAATTTTAGGTGACTGTAAAGATGGAACGCAAGAAAAGCAATTAAATTTTATAATAACTAGAGGGGGCGCCTGGGTGGCTCAGTCAGTTGAGTATCCAACTCTTGATCTTGGCTCCAGTCATGATCTCAAGGTTTGTGAGATCAAGCCTTGTGTCTGGCTCTGCACTGGCAGTGGGGAGCCTGCTTGAGATTCTCTCTCCCCCCCTCTCCCCACCCTTCCCCTGCTTGCTCTCTTTCTCAAAATAAATAAATACACTTTAAAATGACTAGAAACTTAACATGAGGGAATAAAGACTAAGTTCAGGCCTCATTTATTTTAAAGGGAGAGGAGAAGCCAGTATGGATCGAAAAGGCTGTTGCTGTCAGTATCATGACACTGGTCTCTCTATCACCCCTGGCTGGTACCCTGGTTATGAGGGTGATAAAGTTTGGTGTGTGTCCTCCACAGGGCGCCCTGTATTCAGAAGTCCTGCCTGTGGGAAGGCACACGAGCTTCTCATAGACACCACTTAGGAACCAGGGAAAAACTACTGCCAACAAGGCAGCTTTGAAGCACCGTGAGATGTCTTTGCTTCCTGATTAAATGTGTCCCCTGTGAATGCAGATGCCACTGAGCACACTCAAAAGCTAGGTCTAAAAAAATTAAGCAGTGCCAGTGTTAACTTCTATAATGAAAAAACCTGTATTTCAAGATAGAGCGTTTGTCCTGTATAGAGCATATGTTGCTGCTTTATTCATGCTGTCGTCTGATTCTTCTAATGACGGTCTGACACTGATATTCTTCAAAATGTTCCTAATAATGTTTTCCTTAAACGGAGTCACGGCGCACAGGCAACGAGATAGAGAAGATCAGCGGGCTGGAGCTGTGCGGTGCCCTGATGCACCTGAGTCTGGCCAACAACAATATCACGTCAATTAACGGCTTAGGCTCGCTGCCAATCAAAATTCTGTGTCTGGTGAGTCTCAGCAAAAGTCGTTTCAGATGGAATTACTAGTGAATGTTTCAGTTAAGTATATGAATGAGAATCTGGGTTGTTCACATTTATAAAGAGCTAATTTTTTTTGGTTTTTCTTTTTTAATGTTTTTTTTTTTTTTTAATTTCTGAGAGAGAGAGCCAGCGTGAGCAGAGGAGGGTCAGAGAGAGAGGGAGACACAGAATCTGAAACAGGCTCCAGGCTCTGGAGCACAGAGCCTGTCAGCACAGAGCCCAGAGCCCGACGCAGGGCTCGAACCCACGAACCATGAGATCATGACCTGAGCTGAGTCAGACACTTAACTGACAGAGCCACCCAGGCGCCCCTATATAAAGCTAATTACTTCAGGAAACGTCACTGTCTTCAGTTTTGTGTGTTCCTTTCTATGCTATGTGTGTGTGTTACGTGTGGTTGTGTATGCATGTAGGGTCAATATGTCATGCTATGGTAAAATGATTTTCTCATTTGGAGTCCAAATTCAGTTTTTTAAAAGATTCACGTTTTACACTGAGAAAAAAGGAATACTTCAGACAGCTTTTAAAAATACATTTTATAATGTCTCCTTGATGAAATAACATCTTTAAGCAGAATATTTTTTGCGGTTAACACTTGATTGTTCTCAAACGAACCACAAGATGTTCTCTGGGCACTGAGTTTTGGCAGCCCTTCTTTCCTAATATATGCTAGTTTCCATTCTAGAAAACCAGAATTGGTGCTGAGAATAAAGGAACAGTTCCAATCTGAAATTTGAAATTTTTAAGTATTTTCCCAGAGAGAGAGCTCTTCTTAAGCTCAATAATGTGCTCTGTGACTATGAATGAAAATGCAGATAATTTATTTAAAAATCTGAATTATAAGAGCTCCAAATGTGTGTGTGTGTGTGTGTGTGTGTGTGTGTGTGTGTGTGTATACATATATATAGTGTTTTTGAAATCACAGTATAGCTCACTAATTTGGGAGTTGATAGTCAGTTTGTGGATTATTTAGAATTCTTCTTCCTTTCTTCCTCTCTCCCACTTCTTACCCTTGGATGGCTTTGCTATTTTTTATTATATCTATCGCAAGGCATGCAGAGAGGATTTTGAGCCATGAGGTTGGTACCTTATTAATTTCTTACATGAACTGCCCCACAGGAGAGTGTTGAACTGCTGTTTAAAATGACACCTTGGGTTATCTGCAGATTTACGGCATTTACAATATACTCTACCTATCTTATTTAACCAGAGATAGCAGAAGGTTGGCTAGTGTTAATTTTTCTTTCCCCGAGCTTGGAGCATGAAGTGCTTTTTCAAGAGCCTTCATTCCTTATAGCGAGATAGGTGAGGGCAAAGGACTGGTTCCAGTACCAACCGACCAGAGGCATGGAGAGTTTTAATAATTTCCCTCAGATTTTGTTTTATGTTCCCCCTGAGGCATGTTAGCAAAGCATAAGAGAAAATGAATTTGAGGGGCTCCTGGGTGGCTCAGTCGGTTAAGCATCTGACTTTGGCTCAGGTCATGATCTCGTGGTTCATGAGTTCGAGCCCCGTGAGAGGCTCTGTGCTGACAGCTCAGAGCCTGGAGCCTGTTTCAGATTCTCTGTCTCCCTCCCTCCCTGCCTCTCTCTCTCTCTCTCTCTCTGTCTCTCTCTCTCTCTGCCCCTCCCCTGCTCTTGATCTGTCTCTCTCTGTCTTTCTCTCTCAAAAACAAACATTGAAAAAAAATTTTTAAAGAAGAAAATGAATTTGGTAAGTTGGTTGGCAAATTTAAAAATTATAAAAGAAAGTCACATTTAAAAATTATGATAATTTGAAGGAGTATTTGACAGTATGTACTATTGAATTTGTACCTTGTTAGAACCTCAGCCTTTCTGTACATCTCTCTTTGTGTCAGCTTCCCGTTAAGTGGAGCATGCTATGTGGAAAGAGATAAGGGGGTGTGCTTAAGGGAAGGGAGCTGAATTCATGATTAAACAAAACAACACATGGCAATCTTATCCTAAGAGTTTGTTTCACCAAGTAAAGTAATCCACCTTGACAATTCCATCTCAAGCACTTTTTAGAAGGAAACATAGAAGACTTATTTTTTTCTACAAATAAATTAAGGGGATTGTTCCCAGTTCCTGCCGCCCCCATTACCCAAGATGAGCCAGAAAATATGAACTATGCCCTCATTCATTTTCCTTAAAATTCTTGAGAATAGTAAGAGTTCCTTTTACAAATATTAATGAAATATATAAAATAAAATACATTTTGTTTCAACAATTTGTTAATGCTTTTATCTTTTAATTTGTGGAATGAGAAAACCAGTTGCTTTCCTACTGCAAATAATTCATTTTACTGCCTTTTTTTTTTTTATTTTAGAGAGAGAGAAAAGAACAACTTGCTATACAAACCACTTGTTAACTCTATACTATCAACTTTCACAGTAAATGTAAAGGGAAAATGTGGTTTGCTTACGGTCTGTTCTGGCAGCCACTTCTTTTAGCAAGTAAGGGCAGTGCATTCCACACTTTAAAATTAATTTTGTCTTAGTAAGAGCCACTTACTCTTTCCTTTCCAAACCAGGGAGATGAAGAATATTCCACATTTCATCTTTGAAAGAAAATAAATTCTCTCTAAAGGCCCCCTTTTGCCTGCTAATCACATTTTAAAAAAATAATGGCAAAAAGAACTGTTCATGCTGTAACCAGATGTCTACTTTGAGGGGCGATGTATCAGTTTTCGGCATTGGAGAAAGGGTTTGAGTAGGCGACTTTTAACTCAGAAATTCTGTGATTCTGAATATTTCTCTATTCTGTAGCGTAGCTAATTGAACGTTTCTCTGTCTCACTCTATCTCATGCATCTAACACTGAAAGCCATTAGAGATACTGTGAAGAATTATTACAGTCTGTCTTCCATAGCTACAACACTTCAAAGTTCTTTGGGAAGAAGTGTATTGTATATAAATTTTATATGTGGGCATATTTTAAATAGGATATCGAGGTCTTATTTCAATACATTAAATTATTATGGGTATTATGTTGACTTCAGTGAAATTTTTTTCTTTTCCTTTTCTGTTACACTCTCTAGAACTTTTTTTGAACTCTAAACAGTAGGGAATTTTACTTAACTTAGGCAAATGGGGGTTATGAGCTTTTTCCCCTTCTTATTATGGAATCTTTCAAACACACATGAAAAGGGGGAAGAGATTAATGAGCCCTCCATGTATTATCACCCAGTTCTGTAGATTATCAACATTCTATGAGTATATTTTAAAGAGCCATAGAATTAAACTAAGGAATGCAAATCTTGCTCGTTATTGAAGTAAAATGTTATGAAAAATAGGGTGAAAGTGAGCTCTTGCTATTACATGTACCGGGAAACATATACCAGGAAAAATAGTGTAGATGGAAGAGAATGCTAAACTTCATTTTTCAGTTACATACTTATTAAAAGTATTAATAAGTTTAATGCTGGGCATGATATGGTATTAATTGAAACCTCAAAATTGTGTTTATGATTCTCAACTCAAAGTAAAAGTGTGATTTTACTGTGGCATCTTCTTCAAGGCTAAGGAACCCAAGGAGAACTGTATGTTGGAAAATACTCAAGAAAATGCAGATTCTTGTTGCCACTACAATTTGTTGTAATGGGTACATGAGGGTTGGGAAAGAGGATCTTGGAATCTTTCTTTGTTTTATGCTTATTGTCTGGGAAGATGCTCACGCTTGAATTATCGAAGAACTCGGTTTAGTTCTCTATTGCTAAGTAACAAGCCACCCCCAGTGTCGTGGCATGGAGAAATGTTATAGCTAACCGTTTTATCAGCTAACAGTTCTGCAGTCTGGGCTGGGTTCCACGGGGTGGTTCGTCTGCTGGTCTCGCCCCATTCAGCTGGCAGTTTGCTTGGGGACTGGGCTCAGCGGGGAGGCTGGAATGACTGGGTTTTTCCACTCTGTTTAGTCTCAGGGCCCCTCTCCATGTGATCCCCTCTTCTCCAGGTGACCTCTCCACAGATTCTTTCCCAGACAGCAGCTAGGGTCCTTACATGGCAGTTCTAAGACAGAAGAGGAGGTGCGGCCAGGCCACCTTCATTCACGGACTTGGCCCTGGCACCCTTCTGCCGTATTCTTCTGGTTAAGGCAAGTCCTAGGCCCAGCCTAGATTCAAGAGGAGGGACATGCATAAGAGCATGAATAACTCAGGGCGTGAATTGGACTACCACAGCCTCGTGCTATGAAGTGATTACATTTAGAATGTTTCTGAAAACCAAGTGTAAGGAGAATCACACTATTCAAGTGGCTTCATGTGATGGCAATAAAAGATTTGCACTGTATTTTGTTTCCAGAGATAAACATGGAGTTGCACTGTCATTAGGCTTTAGGTAAACAGTGTTAAAGGGACATAGTATTTTTCCAAAATACTACCATGTCAACTTGTAATCTACAAAAAAATCATCGATGAGACATTTTATAACCTCTTGCTTTCCATACTAAGTTTTTGACACTGGTGTCGAAAGCTTACACTACCTAGCTTTTTGCCTTTCCTACTGATTTGAACATTCATCTTTCATTGACTTCAGTGAAAATATTACATTCTGAATCTTCCAGCTGAAAAACGGGGATTTCTTTCTGGGGTGTATGTACGTGTGTTTAGGGAGGTGATTGGTAGAAATCGTGGAGGGCAAGGGAACAAGCATGGCTTGCTGATGCTAAGACATCTCGGCGATATCGAGAATGAAAACTTGGCCTTGTACTTTTTCTTACTAGAAACTTTTAAGGCACTGAATGTATTTTACCAATTTTAGAGCAATAACCAGATTGAGAAGATCACTGGTTTGGAGTACCTAAAAGCGCTGCAGATGGTCGATCTGTCCCACAATCAGATCAGTAGCCTCCAGGGCTTAGAAAATCATGACTTCCTGGAAGTGATCAACCTCGAGGATAATAAGGTAATGTCACACTTTCCCTGCCTGGTTTTAGTGGCTGTGTAAGAGGACACGTTAGAACCCATTATTGGTTTCTCAAGGGCTGTTACTGTAAATGCCAGCTTAGACATGTTAGGCCAGAAAGTCTCCTGGAGAAGTAGTTGCAAGACTGGTTTGTTTGTTTGTTTGTTTGTTTGTAATAAATACAATTCTTAAATTTGTAAATCTGATGATTCTTGATTACATTGATTCAAAGGTTTAAGCTGCAACCAAGTGGATGTGACTTTCTGAAGTAGATGTGTTTGTGTAAAATTTTGGGTAGAAAGGGGGCAGTGGGAATGTCTGAAATGTCAGAGCAGGGAAACTGGAGAGCCTCAGTGGGGTGCTTGGGTACTCAGTCAGTTGAGCATCCGACTTCAGCTCAGGTCATGATCTCATGGTTTTTGGGTTCCAGCCCTGCGTCAGGCTCTCTGCTGTCAGCGTGGAGGCTGCTTTGGATCCTCTGTCTCCCTGCCCCTCCCCTGCTAGTGCTCTCTCTCTCTTTCAAAAATAAATGTAAACAACAACATCAACAAAAATTAAGAAGACCCTCAGGCTGGTGTTGCCCAGGGCTGTCGTTTAAAGAAAAGAGGCATAGGGAGTGAATTCCTGTATTCTCTTGGTTGCAACAGTGGATGGCCTAATCTGTAGGAGCTGAGGATTGGATTTACTCAGATTTCCAAAGCTGGTTTAACACTCACTTAATTTCACATGTTATATAACTTGGCTTTCACTCTTACTTAATTACACTTTCTTTCCCATAAAGCATTTGTGCTTATAATCACAGTATATCTCCTTACTCATGCAGTAAGTTCTATGAAACAACTTTTTCCTTAACTGAGTACTTTTATCATATTTTTTGGAAAGACTTCCTAAGGAAGTTGAATGTTTATGTCTTCTTGAAAATGCAAACTTGGGCTGACCCTGGAAGAGACGTTGTTCTTACCTGGGGTGGGATGTGATGCTGTGGAGACATTGTTCTGTTCAGGCGTGATATTGCTTATCCATTGCCTGCTGGCTCTGTCTCCAGTGAACTTGCATCACTTGTCAGTTTAAACCTCAAGAAAAGGCCATCTTTAGGTCTGGGAAAAGGCAGATTTTTAGTCACTGACAAAACTGTTCCTCCTTATTTTTACTTGATTTGTATGTTAAACTCTTTGGTCAACTTCTAAAGTTAATTCCGCTTTTGTTCGCGGTGCCACATAGCCTACGAAGCCAGCACAATCTCTGTCTTGTACTGTTCTAGTATCTTTTCATAAACTTGCCATGAAAATGGTTCTCCCGTATATCTATCCAGGGAGTGTTGCAAAGCAGGAATGCGTTCATCGAATCCCAACTGAATAATGGTTATTGGTAATAATAGTAATGACTGCAGTCATAAAATAATCAAGAGATACTTGGCGAGTACTTGTGCATAAGGCACTGTTCTAAGCACTTTATGTATATAATCTTATGTAATCTTCATTATAACCCTATCATCATCACTATTTTACAGATGAAGAAACTGGGGCATGGAGAAGTTAAGTAACACATCCAACTTTCTATATCTAGTAAATAGCAGCGCCAGGATGCAAATATAGAATAGTTTGCTTCCAGACTCCGTGTTCTCAATCCTGGCGGATAATACAGTAAATGAAAGGCTAATGACCCTTCCTTCAGAAAAGCGTGTAGCGTAGTGTTCTAGAAGGGTAATTTCTGATAGAAATATAATGCAAACCATAAATGTGAGCCACATAGCAATTTTAAATTTTCTAGTAGCCACACTAAAAAAGTAAGAAGAAACAGGTGAAAGTAATTTTTACAATTTATTTAACCCAGTTTTTCCAAAATACTATCATGTCCACATGTAACCTACAAAAAAATATCATTGATAAGACATTTTATAACCTCTTGCTTCATACCAAGTTTTTGACATCTGGTGAGTATATTATACTTACAGTCCATTTCAGTTCATCCCAGCCATCTTCCAAGTGTTAAGCAGCTGTCCGTTGCTAGTAACTTCCATATTGGAAAGTGCTGGTCTAGAAAGACCTCATGAATAAATGTATCATTCTCTTCTATTTCAAGAGACATTTCGAGTTACATTTGAAAAAGTTTGAGGAAGAAAGGGGGCATCGTTTAGTGAAACCAGGAGTTTATATTTTTCAAATGTTAAAGAGACTCCACTAAAGAAAAAATGGCCATGTGTCCCAAAGCGGGAAGTCCTTTGGCAACGATGGAGTCCATAACAATAACATAATTCCCTGGCTCCCCACCGGCCGGGTTGGGGAGCAACCAACAGTACTTCGAAATGTTCTTTGAGCCTTCTAAAGATTTCCTCAGAGATTTCTCTGGTACTCCTGAGAATACCGTGCCAGGGATGGAAAATTTATCATTTGACAGAAACAACATTGCTGTTGCTTCTCACATGATTAATCTGATGTTGTATCAGCACTTTCATCAGTGTTATTTACTTGGTTTTAGCTGCTAACACGTTGCAGTACCCTCACACGGTCATTTCAACATCTCTGCTAACTTCCTTTGCAAATGTTTGTCATCAGTTGGTGACTTGGGGACCCTTCTCACTTTCTGTAGTCCATGTTAGATTTGACGGTTGTTTTTACCATTTAAAACGTATCCCCCAAATGTTAACTCTATTATAACCTCAGCCCTTTCTTCTAGAAGCAAGACATTGGCCTTGGAGTTACTTAGGGAATGCTGTTTTACTTATCTGAGTCTTTGTGTCATTATTTCACAGGTCTGCCTATTTACCTACCTATGAGAAAGCCTGGACTTTAGGGGCTTTAGGTCTGGAGAGCATAGCCTAGAAGAGAATTAATTAAACTGCTCTCCCTTGGAACTCAAAGTTTACAGGCTGTTAGGGGTGGGGAGTAACCAACAGGGGCGAGGAGAAGAGGAGCATCCAGAATCTGGGCATCAGTCATGCTGGTGTGACATTCTTAGCAGCAGATGGCTGATGTACCTGCAAGAATAGAATCTTGCTGGCCGTGTTTCACTTGAAGTCATTTGGGGTGCTGTACCCCACACCTTCTGCAATGCTCTGTGGCACACATGGCCTTGGGTCTTGGCATTGGAGAAGACACAGCTCTGCTGTGAGGTGAGGTCTTCAAGAGAGGGAGGGCGCATCAGGACAACCAGGATTGGTCGCATGTTGTGAATTCAGCGTGTGTGGGAACTTGAAGCCTGGCTGCTCCTACTTGCTGCCCTTTGCCCTTAACAACCTCTTCCTAGGACTCGGGGGTTAAGCTGGGTCCCTCTCCTTTGACTCTCAAAAGACCAGGTGATCTCAGCTGACACTTCAGTTATAAGTTTATGTAGTCCCTGATCATGGTGTTCATGTTGTTGGCAACATTTCAAGATCTCTCCATGTCAATCACCGTAGATGTCACCATCATCTGAAGTGGGTTCCCGTCAAGGGACTGTACTACAACTCACATAATGATAGCGTTTCTAGGAATTTAGAAAATTTTAAACTTTTACCAAAAAATGTAAGACTGGACATTCTTGTATCTAATGTTTGCCTGTCTGATGATCTTCAGCCTAAACCTCTTGAGGTGGGAGAGCTGGTCCATGGCTTATGCACACAGAACATATCAGCGTGCCTTTTTAAGAAGAGCATGTCGATTTCCACTCCCATCAGCAGCATGTGTTAAGTGCACGTGTTAGTGAGACACGTTCACTGCAGGAAAGCATCTCCTCCTAACATTTGTGTCGGGTCCAAGCATAAGAGCGTTATGCTATGGGAAAACCAACCCAACTGTTGAAGAGTTCTGACCGAGTGGTGTGAGCCGGTTTTATGTTTCCACCTTCTTGGATAATGCAATATTCAGAAAGTGATCCTTTTATCTTGTAGATGATCCAGATGCCAACCTGATGGATCTAGTCATTGTATTGACAGAGCATACATAGCTCTGTCAATAGCATACATAGATCTGTCAATTGCTGTCAGCAGATTAATGTGTGCAGCTTCTGTATGGTCACTCAGATTTTACCTTTCATATTATGTCTTTCAAAATGGAAACCTTTGAACACAGTGCATGTGATGTTCCCCTGACTTAGCTTTGGGAGTAGTTTCATTTTAGCTACATTTTGTGTTTGGAGAGCTCAGGAATTATCGGTGACTGCCTTTGGAGTGCTTTCACGATACACACAGAAATGGCTTACGGAGAAATAGAAACGAAAATGTGATTTTTATTTTTAAAATAAGTTTTAAATTTTAATATCTACACTTGAGATAAAATTGTAATTATGCTAATTACAGGAAATTTAAGTAAAATTCTTTGTCTTTAGTGGGAAATTCAGGAACTCTGGAATCCACACTCTACCTTGGTCAAATTAAGGGACTGTCAAGCAATCTTTTATCCCCTCACTTAAAAAAAACTTTTTTAATCTTTATTTTTTATTTTTGAGAGGGAGACAGAGTGCAAGCAGGGGAGGAACAGAGATGGAGGGTGACACAGAATCCAAAGCAGGTTCCAGGCTCCAAGCAGTTAGCACAGAGCCCAACGTAGGGCTCGAACTCAAGAACCACGAGATCATGACCTGAGTTGAAGTCTGATGCTCAACTGACTGAGCCACCCAAGCACCCCTTTCCCTCACGTTTTAAAGTGGTGAAATATAACCCACACAGGAAAGGGTATAAAACCTAAGTGCAGTTTAAACAGAAAAAATTTACAGTGAGCACCTAGTCACACCCATGTCAAGAAATGTGTCTTAGTTTTCCTCTTTCCTTAAAATAATTTTCTCTTATTGAAAAAGCCATAGCGCTAGCTACCCATGCACATGAAGTAAGAAGGCTTCACCAGTCACAGACGTCCAGGCTAGCGGAGGTAGCACTGGGGAGGGCGGGCTGGGGAACAGGAGGGCGAGGAAGGGGGAGGGGTGAAGAGACCCAGGGAGCCCTCACATGCATTTTGGGTTCTGTTCCTCTGATTCTGCATACTCAGTTATTTCCACCTTAAAATAAATAATGGCTGAGATGAGGAACAGCGCCCCATTCTTCACCCAGAGAGGGAAAAAGAAAATGGGGCCATGTGTGTTCACATTTGAGGAAGGGGCAGGCAGCAGTGTTCTCGTTCTGCATTTGGAATACCCATTAGGAAGTTGGTTAGACAGCAGAGCAGTTTCTAAAGTAAGTTGAATTGAGAGGATCCATTCTAGCTCCTCTTCCACTGTTTTATATTATTTGTTGTACATTTAGTCTCTTGATAATATTTTGTGTCTTTGATTAAACAGATTGCTGAGCTGAGTGAGATAGAATACATTGAAAACCTACCTCTCCTTCGAGTTGTGAGCTTTCTAAGAAATCCAATTCAGGTGAGAGATCTTTATATTGGGGGGGGGAGGGGGGGCGGGGCAAGGACCTTCTTGGAACTCTTCTTCAAGAAGTACTTTGGATAAGGACCATCTGGAATATGAATACACTATGTTTACCTTCACTTTCTGTCTCTCATGAAACAATCAGGAGGGTTAGGCAAAGTCACACTGGCTGTCGGTCAGAGGGGAGCCTGGAGTTAGTTCCCTGCTTGGTGTGGTCACCATCCACCCGTGTGGTCACCCGTGTGACTCATCCAGGGTGGCAGTAAAAGATTACAGATGAGCTACTAAAATTGGAGCAATGTCCTTTTACATTATACATTTTTTAAAATGTTTATTTATTTTTGAGAGAGAGACAGAGCGTGTGCTGGAGAGGGGCAGAGAGAGAGGGAGACAAGAATCGGAGGCAGGCTCGAGACTCTGAGCTGTCAACACAGAGCCCAGTGTCAGGCTTGAACTCACAAACCATGAGATCATGACCTGAGCCAAAGTCAGACACTTAATGGACGGAGCCACCCAGGTACCCCTGTCCTTTTACATTATAGAATGTATGAAGCTGGAGACGTAGACACAGACTCTGGTTCCTGCTTTGTAACAGGGGCCAAAAAGTCTAAGATCAGATACCTAAAGTAATTTGTATATGGTCGTGAAATTGGTGGTGCTGTAAAAAGATTATAGAAAGAAATACTATAGTTCCTATGGATTTTCCCCTCTCTGCTATTCAAAGATCCACAGGTGTTTTTCAAGCCCCTCTCTTTCATTGATGGATCCTCTCTCCTGGCTTCCATCCATCCCTACTTGTCCATTTGTCTTTCCACCTGACTGCTATACTCTTCCCTTCCCAGAGACTGTTGAATTTATATGTATCCCCTCTATACCTTCCTTTTTGTGTGTATCATGATGAACGTGTCTGGACAGGCAAAATAATAAAAAGCAAAAGCAAAAATGAAAAATTAGATTAAAAAATAAATCCATTCTTTGGTACGGAAATAGCAGCAAGAAATCTAAAAGCATCTCTGGCTGAAACATGCAGGGCTTACAGAGTGGCCATCAAGCTCCAGTTTCAGAGCCATGAGGAATATTTGTCCATGTGCGTAAATAAACACCACAAACCCTTACACACACACAGCAGCAGCACCCCCACCCCCCAGCTCACACACTGAAGGACATAAAAGATACCTTTACAGATTCATTTCATGTGCATTTTTATCTATGAGCTGCGTGGCTCACAAATATCTTTCTCTTCAAAGATGTAGCTTCTTATTATGAAACTTTAATTATATTGTAAAAGCCAGATAATCCTAACACAGCAGGTGGTTGGGAGCAATAAGGAATTTGTTCTATAGATGAATGTTATTTATTATTGTAAGACAAGTTCATAATAAATGGTACAAATGAACTCAAAATAATACTAAATAAATGACAAAGTAATCCTAAGTAACGTTCATCATCTGCAATAACGAAGTTCTTTGGAGTTAGAAGATAGGGTTTGGATCCCTGGCCCTGGAAGCTGAGATGAAACACTTCACCACCCTGAGGCTTAGTTAGTTCCTCTCTAGGAATGAAGGTAATCATATCTGCCCTGCTTACGTCACAGGGAGATTAACAAGATCACAGGTTGTGAAGAGGTTTGTAAGCTCGAAGGCACAGTCTGCATTTTATAAGGGGGCTGGTAAGCATGAAGCTGTAGATAGCCTGAGGGAAGGGCGTGTGTGTGTGTGTGTGTGTGTAGGATATGACAGAAGCCCAAAGACCTACTCGCAGAGCGGCATGCTGGGGCTTGTTCATGTGATAAAGGAAGGCAACTGAGTATTCCTCTTGATATTTTAAATAGGAAAAGTCTGAGTATTGGTTCTTCGTGATTTTCATGCTCCTGCAATTGACAGAATTAGATCAGAAGAAAATTAAAGTGGAAGAAAAGGTATGTGATCATATCACTCCCCAAGTGTATGAGGCTCTGCTACCCTTGCAGGATCAATGTCAGCAATAAATGGCACACATAGCGATATGTGAATTGACTGTTGGTTTAGGGAGTGTTTCCTTACTTTGTCGTTTAGCTTCCTCCAAGGCTGTGAGCATCAGTGCAAATGCGGCCAGAGCCCTGCCATTGCGGGGAACAGACTGGCGGTGGGGACAGACACCGTGCTCCCAAGTGTGTGCATGGCCGCGTGATGGACATCTATTAATTTGGATAACTGTCGTCTCTGGAGGGTGTGTGATTCTCAGTTACTGTAAACATTTAATAATGACATTTACTCTATGCTGCGTATAATCAAAAGGTACTCCAGTGAATCACTGTCTGCTATTTTAAACCCTTAATTCTGCTCTTTAAAATCATGACCCCCCCTTGGACACACAGTTCCCGAGTAGCCAGACCTCAAATGCTATCCATCTGCCTCCCTGCCACTGTACCTGGGCTGGCACATTGTCATTCTTCAGTGACTGGTGACAGCTGAAATCCACACTAATGAGGGATTTTTTACACTAAGTACAAACTTGAGAAGAGAATGAAAACAGGTATAAATATGTAGAGGCCCAGATACTCCATTTCGTAAGTGCCTTTCTGAAATGGTGGTTAAAAATAGTTAGGGGGGGCGCCTGGGTGGCTTAGTCTAAGCGTCCGACTTTTGCTCAGGTCATGATCTCACTGTTCGTGGGTTTGAGCCCCGCGTCGGGTTCTGTGCTGACTGCCAACTCAGAGCCTGGAGCCTGTTTCAGAGTCTGTGACTCCCTCTCTCTCTGACCCTCCCCTGCTCATGCTGTCTCTCTCTCTCTCTCCTAGAAATAAATAAAACATTTAAAAAATTTAAAAAAAAAAAGGGATGCTAGTGTGTTATTATTCTCAAACTCACAGGCACTGACTAGATTGGTCTTTAACATTTTGCAGAGGGAATGTGGTTGAAGAGCATGCATTAAGTTAAGGTGTGGCACGTGAGGATCATGTATTTTGAGGGTGACAAGGACGAGACGTTAGAGACGTTTACGTTATATGGGGAAACACCCATATCTTTGACGAGAGGAAGCTTTCTGAAAGGCGAAGAGGTTTGGGTAGAAGATGAGATCATTGGATTGGTTCTTGGTGAGGTGGCATGAGAGACATATCCCTACAGTATCCACAACCTCCACAACCTGGAATCTAGAACTATGTATTTCATTCCTTCAACTCATACTAAAAGTGTAGTCTTGATTTTTTTTTTCCCCTCCCAAACCAGAGAGCATAAAGAAATAGGGAACTCGGAGATCCCAGGTCCCTATTATATTTTGTTATTTTTAAATGTTCATTTTTTCATATTTTGTGAGAAAGAGAGAAAGAGATGGAGGGAGAGAGGTCATACAAGCTGGGGAGGGGCAGAGAGAGAGGGTAAGAGAAAATCTCAAGCAGGTTCTGCGCTATCAGAGCAGAGCCCAGTGCGGGACTTGAACCCACAAACTGCGAGATCATACCCTGAGCTGAAACCAAGGGTCAGACACTCAACCGACTGAGCCACCAGGTGCCCCAGGTTCTATATTTTAAAATAAATGCAATTATTTAGGCTTTAGGAAAATTAGAGACGTGAAGACTGAGCACAAAGGTCTGTGAGCACACGTCATGTTCCATTAAAGAAAATCTGGGACTTGTCTTCTTTTTAGAAATGACATATGTTTTCCTCTTGCATTTCTAATTCGGGAAAAGGTTGCAGCAGTGAATAGATACAACCCTCCCCCAGAAGTGGTCGCCGCCCAAGATCACCTGACCCATGTCCTCAACAGCGTGATGCAGCCGCAGAGGATCTTTGACAGGTATTTGTTAGGGGTCCCCAGGGTAGAGCTCGAGGTGGAAAGCACAGGACAATGTCCTCATCTTCCCTAGCCCTCCGTTTTGCGACTCACCCCATTCTCATCTGCGCAGGCAGGGTCTTTGTTTGGCCATCTCAGAGTGATGGTCATCATACGCTTGAGTATGGGGTTCGCTCATCGGTGTTTTCCCAAGTGTGGAGAAGAGTACATCCATCTTCCCTTTCTCAGCTAGCCCCTTGAATGCTGGCTGGCCCATGACAGAGGACTGTGAAACAAAATGTTTCAAAATCTGTCACCTTTCCTCCCGTGGGACAGAACCACAGACCTGTGTGTCATAAAAAGAGAATTGTGATGCTTTCCATCCACTGTGAAGTTTTCCTTCACCATGAGTGCAGCTAGCTACCACTGTCAGAGAGCCGGCATGAACACAGATGATGAGGGAGTCCATGGAAGGGAGCCTGGCTGGCTGAGGGGAAACCCGAGATAGACTTTATACTGATGGCACTGTACTTGTGAGCCACCCGAGATCCTAGAACACGTGAACAGTCTCTCACCTCTAAGTTCAAAGGCACATGTGCCACAGTTTCCCTGTTTCTTTTTAAACAACCCATTGGAGCGGCGGGCCATTTATGCTACAAGTGTATTGCAGAAATTCTATCAATCCCCAAAGGCATTTTAAAAATACTTGGAAAACTCCCTTCATTATAAATGGCTTCTCTTCTTTATGTAGTGTTCGCTTCTGTACTTCACATGGCTGGTTTCCCACAGAGAGCACAGTGTTTTATTTTGCATCCAGGACATGATTTTTTTACATGTAACTTAATAATCTAGACATTGACAGTTTTATAGATTTACGGTAGCCCTCTAGGCGAAGTGATTCATCATTTATTTGCATATATCTGGAAAGGCACATTTGATTTAAAAGAAGGGCATTTATGTCCTCATTGTATTTCTTTCCTAGTTTATGAGATTGCTAGTTGTTTCATGCTTTAGGGTACATTTATATAAAAATATGTATCAAAGAAATTTACAACACTGTCTGAAAAACACGTACTTCTTCATCACTTCTGGCTTGCGAGTTGACAAGAGCAAACGGCCACGCATTTGTGTGTGTTCATGGTGACAAACTCAGGGAGACGGGCAGGCTTACTGTTACCTTTACCAGGCGGGGCCAGCAGGGAACCCCAATTCTTGACCATGGGACTTTCATGCTGTGTTATTGGGGCACCCGGTCCCTTCCCCTGGCGTGACTGGGGTGAGGATGCATTAGTAAAGTTACATGGCAGGATCTTGCCTCCGGCCTGGTGGTCACTCATAGTGACTTGCTCTCTGATACAAATTCTCCGAGCTCACCTTGTACAAGCCCTGTCCAAACTCAGCAATCAACCGCTTCTGCCAGAAGCCCTGGCTTGTTTCAGTGAGAAATGGTACTTCCCAGTCACGATCTGGGTGGTTACAGCTAGTCATCGCGACTGAGTTGCCTACTGTTGTTAGGGTTTTCAGCAGACAGATCTAGGAATGTATTTCTTCCTTCCATCTACCCATCTACCCATCCACCCACTGGTTTAGTCTATCTGTCCTCTTTATTTATATGTCTCTACCTAAATCTATCCAATCTGCTTATATCTAGTCTACATCGAACTAGATCGATCTGTATCTACTTACAGATAGACGATAAAATATCTCCTGAATTCATATTGATACAACACAATTTCAAGACGATTGTTGACTGAAATTTTTTAAAAAATTTTTAAATGTCTTAATTTATTTTTGAGAGAGAGAGAGAGAGAGAGAGACAGAGAGAGAGAGAGAGAGAGACAGAGAGAGACAGAACGTGAGCAGGGGAGGGGCAGAGAGAGAGGGAGACACAGAATTTGAAGCAGGCTTTAGACTCTACACTATCAGCACAGAGCCCGACGTGGGGCTCAAACTCACAAACCGCAAGATCATGACCTGAGCCGAAGTCAGACAGTTAACCGACTGAACCCCCCAGGCACCCCTGATGAAACTTTTACTTATCTTCCCTCCTCCTATCACATCTGTGTCCCCCTTTCCTCCACAGCCAAAGACACAGAGGGAGATGGATTGAGAATATCACATAATTACTTTTTTAAAATCCCATATTGCAGCACAACAGTATCAGTATTAATACTGCCACCAACGTGATTACTGAAATCCTACTTTACCGATGCTCTTCCCATCGCCCCCCACCCATTTCTTTATTGCAATAAAGTATATATAACAAAATTTGCCATTTTAACCATTTTAAAGTGTACAGTTGAGCGGCATGAATTATATTCAAACTGTTGTGCAGCCATTACCACCGCCTATTTCCAGAACTCTTTCATTCTCCCCACCCCAACAGAAGCTGTAACCACTAAGCAGTAGCTGCCCGCTGCCCCGGAGACTTCGTACCCATTTTCTAGCCCTATGAGGTTGCCTACTGTCTATATTTTACGTGTCAATCACCCGCTTTAAAAATAGTGTGCAGTGTTTATATTGTCACAGCTTCTATCCATCACACACCGTGCTTCCTCCTTTGCTGTCATTTGGCCTCAGTTCTGGGGGTAACTGCACATATATTGCTCACTGCCAGCCCTTATTTTGGGGTCTCCTCACTTGGTTGTGTGAAGCTTGTTCTCTAGTAAGCTCCTTAGGATGTCTCTGGGGACTGGTATCCCTTGAACTCTTGCGTGTCGATAATATTCTCTGCCCTTTATACTTGAAACTCATTTTCCCAATATTTAAAATCCACGGCTCACACTCTTTTCCGTGAATATATTAAAGATGTCACTCCTTTTTGGGGAATGCAAAATATCCATCAAAATCTGACACACGGTGTTCTTTCCCTTATAAGTCATGTTCTCTTTCTCTAGCTGAATGGGTTTTTTTTTTCTTTAAAGTTTGATCATTGTACTTGACTGTATCTTAATATTATTAGTTACTGGTCCTTTGGGGCTAATACTCCCAGGTATGCTGTGCGCTTTTTCAACGTGTAGTTTATTATTATTATTTTTTTTATCTCAGGAAAGTATTCTTGAATTACAGGCTTTAATCTTTGTTCCCTTCGTCTGCTTTGGTTTTCTCTTTCAGGAAAAAGATCTCCTTTACTTATATTCAGTATTTGTCACTTTTGATTTTTTTTCTCTTTGATCATTAACAAAAATTTTACTTTGAGGTTATTTTAGATTCGCATGCAGCTGTAAGAGATAATACAGAGAAATTCCGTATGTTTCCTCCAATGGTGATATCGTGCCTCACTATAGTAGAATATCACAACTAGGAAACTGACATCGATACAGTCCACTAGTCTGACCACATTTCATCAGCTTTGCATACACTCGTGTGTTCACTTAGTTTTATGCAATTTTATCACAGATGTAGCTCATTCGGGCATCACTAAGGAAGAGTTCTGTCACAAGGGTCCCTGTGCCTCCCTTTTAGAGCCTTGGCTACCTCCCTCCTCATCACCCCTAATCCCTGGTGACCAGTGGTCTGTTCTCCATCTCTACTCTGTTGTCATCTCAAGAATGTTATACAAATAGAATCACGTGGTATATAACCTTTTGAGCATTGTAGTTTTACTTAGCCTTATTTTCTGAAGATTTATCCAGGTTCTTGGATATATCAGTACTTCAGTCCTTTTTATTGCTCAGTTGTATTCCTTGAATGGATGTACCACAGTGAGATTAACCATTTATCTCTTGAAAGACATGTGGGATGATTCCATCCTGGGACTATTACAAATCCAGCTCTTATGACCATTGATGTACAGATTTTTTTCACGTACAGTTTCCGTCCTCTTGCTTTGCTGTGGATGCTCCTTGGCTCTTGGGGGTTCCCTTGTTCTCAGGGCTGTCATCTGCTGCCCTCTTGTTCCCCCTGCACAGATTCTGGCACTGTGCAAGGCTTGTGGGTTTGTGGTGCATGCAGATATACTTCCTCATTGGGTTTCGTTATACATGTCATTCATGGGTGTTTGCTCTTAGCTTTTTTCTGTTTCTCTGCAGATGTTCAGAATGACTGAAAAATTATGCCACCACCACTTCCATTCTTCTTCATAGAATCTACACCTCAGCCCTGTCTTTTTAAAATATATTTTATTCTGTATTGCCATAGTTGTGGCGTGAGTGAAGTTCACATACTTCAGCCCACCTTGTGGCAGGAGATTCTCATTCCTATTCCAGTCTTTCAGGCCCAGAAGCCATGTCTAGATTCCTGTGTTAGCTCTTACCTATTAGCTGTTAACTGTCAGCAAAGTAACCTCTCTGGACTTCCGTTTCTTCATATGTGCAGGGGGAATAATGATAGAAACATCTTCATTAGCATCCTGTAATCATTAAATGAGGTAATGTGTGTAGGACTCTTAGAATAGTACCTAGCACATAGTGATTGCTCAGGTAAATTTTAATTTTTACTATTTTCATTGCATATCTGTGTTCTAATTCAGTAGGTATGGATGTTAAAGCTTACCTCGCACAGAACTTTTGTTTTGAACTTCTTGGGGAAATATTTATATCAACCAAGAACTCATACATCTTACCATGTTTTTTCCTTTTAAAAATGTTGTTCAAAGAGTGCCTGGGTGGCTCAGTCAGTTAGGCATCCTACTTTGGCTCAGGTTACGATCTCACAGTTCGTGGGTTCGAGCCCCGCGTTGGGCTCTGTGCTGACAGCTCAGAGCCTGAAGCCTGCTTTGGAAGCTGTGCCTCCCTCTCTAGCCCTCCCCTGCTCGTGCTCTGTCTCTCTGTCTCTCAAAAATAAATATCATTGGGGTGCCTGGGTGGCTCAGTTGTTTAAGAGTCCATGACTTTGGCTCAGGTCATCATCTCACCGTCCGTGGGTTCGAGCCCTACATCAGGCTCTGCACTGATAGGGCATGCTTCACATTCTGTGTGTGTCTCTCTCTCTGCCCCTCCCCTACTTGTGCATTCACTCTCTCTCTCAAAAATAAACAAACATATAAAAGATAAATACTGTTAAAAAATATTCAAATAAATTTACATACATGTGGATTTTGCTTGTTATGGATGCTATGAATACTGTTGTGGGCACATTATTATCAACTTGCTCAGGAAAGTAGGACGTGCCTTTTCTATAGCGCCCTCATGGAGCAAGGGCTCAGTCATTGACTTAAGTGTGACTGTGGTGTAGACTGGGCGGGTATCTGTGGAGCAGGCCCACACCCACTGACTGCCTGTGTTCCAGCACTCTTCCTCGCCTGGATGCCCCTTACCCCATCCTGGTGCTGGTCGGTCCCGAAGCCTGTGGCAAACGAGAGCTTGCTCACCGCCTCTGCAGACAGCTCAGCACTTACTTCCGATACGGGTGAGTCCTCTGTTGGCTGGTAAGGCTGTGAAATGTTTTGGCTCATTTGGGCTATTAATTTTACGTGAGCTCAAAAAGGTCCATAGGAGGCTTCTCAGCTTCCTTGCTGTTGATGACACTGTCATACACCCTGCATCTTGTACTTTAATCCCCCAGACATTTAACTTCATTCATTGACAACTAAAATCACTCTCCAAGGTTTAAAAATGCAGGTATTTTTTTTTCAGGTAAATATTTAACAGTCTGATCTTAAAACTTATGCTTGAGAAAAATATTAACAATTTAAATTCTAAATGTATACACAGAGATGTTCTTAACTTTTGTGCTTCAGGTAAATATTTAATGTTTATAATTTTAAAATATTTTAAATTAGAAAAGAAAACCCTATTACAAATACTTAGAATATAGGTAAGCAAAAGTTAAAAAAAATCATCGATAATCTTCCCTGCAGGGAAAACTTAATAATGGCATTTTTCATTTGACAATTTTTTGTAGTGCGAATGAAGATTTTCTTTTATTTATTTTTTTTTTTTACAAATAGTTTATTGTCAAATTAGTTTCCACATAAGACTCAGTGCTCATCCCCACAAGTGCCCTCCTCCATGCCCATCCCCCCTCCCCCCCACATCCATCAGTCCTCAGTTTTTGTCAGAATTCAAGAGTCTCTCATGGTTTGCCTCTCTCCCTTTCCCCCACCATTTCTGCCCTTCTTCTCCCCCTTGGTCCTCCGTCAAGTTCCTCCTAATCCTCCTATACGTGCACACATATGATATTTGTCCTTCTCTGCCTGACTTATTTCGCTCAGCATAACACCCTCAAGGTCCATCCATGTTGCTACACATGGCCAGATTTCATTGTTTCTCATTGCCGTGTAGTATTCCATGGTATAGATAAACCACATCTTCTTGATCCATTCATCTGTTGATGGACACTTAGGCTCTTTCCATGTTTTGGCTATTGTTGAAAGTGCTGCTATGAACATTGGGGTACATGTGCCCCTATGCATCAGCACTCCTGTATCCCTTGGGTAAATTCCTAGCAGGAAAACGCATGTGTTTTTAGTGAAGGCTGGTGGTGGTGAAACACTGGCTTATCCTGTTACCATGTGACGTGACAGCACGGGTGGGCACTGCCAGGCGTGTGGGCCAGTGTGTGTACCCGCCCTCTGGAATTCCACTTGCTTCTCGCCACACAGGTCTTCCTCTTTTGAGGGCTGTTTCAGGAGGAAGGAAAGAGACATGGCACCATTTCCCCCTTCCATTCCCCTGGGCCAGTATTCAGTACCCTCCAGTTTTCCAGAGTAAATGTTTTGCTCTGTGATTCCCTAATGGCATGATTAAAATAGAGGGCATTACCAAAAAACAAAAAAATTAGGACCATGCAAAAAAGTCTTCAGCCGGCCTTACAGACTTCCTAAAGGCTTCTGGGAGTCAGATTTAGAATTAACCACTCCCTATGGTCCTTTAAACTGGTTTCCTCTTACTTTTCACATACGGCAAAGTACTTCTAGATTAGTAATGTTTGTTGGTGACCGGAGGAGGGGACTGCAAAGGTATTTAGGACAGCCAGCAAAATAAATACAAATTCTTTTCTAATGCCTTCCCTGCCCTTAAGCTATACATGTTCGAACAATGTAAATACTATTTTAAACAGGTCCATTCATTTAGATATCTCAAATTACATGCGTCATTTGGACAACCAGAGGATTCAAATATACAGAATGATTTATTCGTTAATATATTTTAAGCACCCTGAAGTAACAAAAATAAAATTAAAAAATAAAAAATAAATTAAAACCAAATAGTAGAATGAAAAAGCATCGAGTGCCATCCTGCCTGCATAGGGGTGCTGAACCTATTTTAAATCATAAGTGAAACACAGTGAACACAAGGTCAGACTAGGGCAGAAAGGTGTACCCTGACTCTTGTGCCAGTATGTAAGTCTGGAACCTTTTAGCAAACCCAAATGGCAGGAACGAAAGCTTTCTCCGATTAGAGTTCCTTTTAATTATGTCGTAAATGGTGGGAGCCAGGCCCTTCACATTGGTTTGTGATCCACGTTGCAGGGTCAGATGTGTTCTCAGAGGCGTTTGTTACCTCATCACCAAAATCATGATGCAGCCTGCCTGTGTTCTCATGTGCTCACCCAGATGGGCCTTCTCGTTATTCATTTTTTTTAAAATATATTTATTTCTAGGAGAGAGAGAGACAGCGTGAGCAGGGGAGGGTCAGAGAGAGAGGGAGTCACAGACTGAAACAGGCTCCAGGCTCTGAGCTGCCAGTCAGCACAGAGCCCGACGCGGGGCTCGAACCCACGAACCACGAGATCATGACCTGAGCGAAAGTCGAACGCTTAACCGACTAAGCCACCCAGGCGTCCCTTGTTATTCATTTTTATTAAATTTTATTAAATCCTGGTTTCCCACCTGCTAGAATGCTTATCCATCCTGCGTGTGGTTGATTGATTTCATGTTTGTTTTCCCTATGCCTCTGTAAGCCCAAGAAGGGTATGGATGAGTGTCAGCTTTGCCCACCGTTCAGTTCTCCGTGTTCAGTGGACTGGCAGGAACTTAATTCCTGCAGGAGAAACACTTGTTAACTGAATGATGGATTGAGTGAATAGACGAATGAAAGAATTAAGGGTATCGTATGCCACATTTCATGGGAAATTACTGTGATAAGAACCTAGGTGATTTTCCCCAAATGCCATTGACGGATATACAGAGAGGATGGATGGGTTCATCCATTTGTTCACCCTTTCTTTCAATATATATTTATTGAGTTCTTCCCATGTGCTTCGTCCTGTAGATACAGTAGAAACAAGATTGATAACATCCTTGCCTTAATGAAGTTTGTCATCCAATGGGGAACTCAGACCTTTAATTAGCATCCTGTACAGTTTGTATGGAGACACAAGGCAGCAAAACAAAATCTTACAAACTAGCTTGGTGCCTATGGTGTTGGTCTTGGCACTGCTCTCTTTCTCCTCTGGGTGGAATTAGTGACAGGTGTGGGAAGACGCTCCTAACTGCCTCGCTACCAAGCACACGCCCATTTACCCACCCGTTTACCCATTGTGCTGCCATTCACTGGCATCCTCACAGAGGCAGAGGTCAGGGCTCGCCCAATGGCACATCATCATAAGAATTCCATCAAGGCATGGATCAAAGATCATATCATTGGATTAAGAAGAAGAAAAAGCAGATAGCTGGAAATGTCATCTGTTGAAAAAGTAAGATAGTCCTACTTTATATACAGCAGCTTTCTAATTAAAACAAATGATCAAACCAAAGCATATCCTCAGAGGCAAGTCATTCCTCTTGTGTAGATCTTTTTATTCTTTACCCAACATAATTTTTATTGATTTTTAATTACATGGGAAAAAAAGGCATGGGTACATTTTCGTCATGAAACATGTAAGTATTCACAAAGGCACTCTCTCTGCCATTTGCTTGAATCTTTTCTTTCCCTTCTATTTCATTTGCTCTTGGTATTTTGTCTTCCTTTGTACATTACATTGGCCCACGACCGAGACCCCCAATGAAATTCTCATGCACCAAGTTGCACATCCAGACATATAAATGTGAGAAGGATAACAGCGTAGCATAATAAGTATTGGTGTGGCTGAGAGATTTTGTTCTTGTTTTAGGTTCTGATTTTTCCATTTGTTCTTGGTTTTAGAAATGGTTTGGATGTTCTTTCTTTACCTGTATTAGTTACACGTGACCTGAAGATATGAATTGCCTGCCTTCAAAATCTGTTTCCAACCTTAATGTTACCCCACATATCAGTGGCTCCCTGGAAGAGTAATGAATAACGAGAGAAAGGTAAAACAATGCCAGTATTACCTTGTGCACCTTCCAGATTTAAGCCCTGAAAGTGATCTAAATAGTCATGAAAGGAAAACGTGATTCTTCTTCCTTAGATCTCTAATTTACAGCAATCTCCATTTTTGTAATCTTTTTCGTGATGTTGACTACCAAGCTTATTTTACTTTTATTTAGTACTAGATCACAGTAAAAGGCCATAGCTGTTTAACTACGTGAGATCTGTGAGCTACAGTTACCTAAATGCCATCTAGTCTAATGTCTGTTTATTCAGATACGACAGACTAGTAGAATGGTTCATTCATTCCTCTGTCCAGTGTTTATTGAGCACAGGCCATGTGCCACGTTCTGGCAGTAAGCTGTAAAACAAACAGACGTGGCCTTGCCCTGGGACCTTACAGTCTAGCATGGGATCCCGACAGCTACATGCTGGCTAACGAGGTAGTTTGGTGGGTGCTATGACGAGGGAAGTAAAGAGCCTCTGGAATAGGAGAAGTAGAAGGTAAGTGGGATGTGGGACTTGAACACGTGCCTTCCACACAGAACGATGGGTGCATTCGCTGAACTGAAAGTCCACTCTGGAATACAGCAAGACTTGAAGTACAGAGGGAGACAGCAGAAGAGAAAACTAGAAAAGTAGACATGAGTCTGATCATAAAGGTTCTGTAAGCAAGGGATTTCATGACAACCAGTGCATTCCAGAAAGTATGCCCTGCAGGCACCTTGGCAGAGTGTGGGGCAGGGAATACTAGAGACATGGAGGCCAGCTGGGGTCTGGTAACAGCTGAGGATGGCTTGAGTTAGAAAGTAGCTCGTGGATATAGGCAAGTGGATGGGGCAGTGGCCTCCTGGGATTTGATACTCAGACAACGTGTGCTGGAATCATATGTGCGGATGACCTCTGTAAATGTCCAGCAGTTAATTGACATATATTTACACTGAGCATTAGGACCAGTTTAATTTTCCTGCCGGCTGTCTTAGGAAGACCTGGGCTTTTGTGGATAGCCTTTGAAAGAGTTCACTTACCAACAACATGGTGTGCCTGAATTTAGATGTGCTCACAGCCAAACCTCTGCCTAAATATTTGCAGTAACAAGAAGTTTGTTATGTCCTGAGGCCATCTGGTGCAAAACTGAGATTCTAAAACTGCATACTTCTGAATGAAACTGAAAACATGTCCATTTCCTCATCCACCTGCGAGCTCTTCTTAGACATCTTTTCTTCCTATTGCATTTCCCTGAATATTCTTCTACCGTTCCATTGTTTGATCTGACCTTGCAGGTCCCCTGCCCTCCTGAGTATCTCCTCCCCTCCACAGACCCAGTTTGTTAGGCTCCTTCACGACAGCTGGCCCATGAACGGGCCTTTTGAACGTCTAACATCACTCTGAACTCTCAGGACCAGTCTCTAACTCAGTTCTTTTCGTGTGGCTCCTTTTGCAAACCATGACCTAACTGTTCACCGTGACGTAGTCAATTGACATAGTCAATTCATGAGTAGGTAATAAACTCAAGGAAATCTAAATTACAAATAGAATTGTACTTAGGGGACGAGAAGGATACTAAAGGCGATGGCCCGAGCAAATTTCTTTGTCTAAAATTTGTCACCTTTTTTTTTTTTTTTTTTGCTGTGAGTTTAGCCAAACACTGCTTCCACTCTGCAGTAGATCCTTTTTTCAGATGCTTGCATTCGGGCAGCCTGCTTCACAGCGAGCATTTCTGCACGTGAAAATTGGATGACAGGACTCACAAACCCACAGGTCATCTTAGGTCCTTCTTAATAGAAGTTTCCACAGCGGATACAGGCTCTGTCATCCGCATACGCCACATCAGTGAAGCCTTCTCTTTATTTACCTGCCTAGAAGCTTCAAATTACTTTTTTGCTGTGTCTTCCTTTTAGAAATTCTGAAAAAAATGCCTGCCGCTCAATTCCTTTGTTGGAAAATGCAAATCCAGCACAGTGTGTAAAGGCTATGCTAAGGGTGTACCGCGTGGGATGGCAAGTCACTGATTTATCTTTCCTGATTGTCAAGGACACCAGTAGACAGAGGGGCTCAAGGCCCTGCCAAGGTGTGTGAAGACACGCCAGTGTATTCACACAACCAAGCAAATGTCGCGGTGTTTTGACGGTCTTTTCTTAGAAATTGCTCTCTTTCCCGGGTATATAATTTAAATAGAAGGTTAAGACCTTAAAACTTACTAGTCTAGTTAATTCTTGATTATAATGGAAGGGGAACAGTGGCACGAATTATCAAAATTTGGCTTTGGTTTTGTAACGGAGAGGCTTTTGAGGGTTGTGACTTTACCCGCTTAGCATGGTCGTAAAGGGAATTGACGGGGAGTCATCCTGGCATTGGTGCTTAGTCACATCACTTAATTCCTGTGCCTCAGTTTCACCATCTATAAAATGAAAACAATAACCCCCACCTTGTGGGGTTTTTTTGTGAGGAATAAATAAAATACCATATTCAACGTCTAGCTGTTTTCCTCTCTTGTAAAACCGCGGGATAATACAAAGATCAGTCTGCATTCCCAGAACATACCACTAGCACATTCAGAATGGGAAGGAATCGAGAGTCCTGGGCTAGTTGGGACCCTGTCGTCTAGTTCTGGGACTGACCCTGGCCTGCTCGGTGGCCTTAGACTGGCCATTTTTATTGTCCTCTGCAGAATAGAGTTTATCACGTCTGTTCTCCACTGCCCAGGTTTCACTTACTCATTCGTGCTATGGATACTTAGTGAATGTGTGCTATGGGCCAGGCGTGGGGAACGCAGGAGCAAGTAAGACGAACAAGAAAAAGTTCTGTTCTCATGAGTCACACAGGGAAAAACCAGACATATGGTTAAAAGAAGGGAGTCTTGGTGATAGAGGGTAAGGGGGAGCTGGGGACGGGAAGGGGCACTGTTGCAGTCAGTGATCAGAAAGGGCCTCTCTGCTGAGCCGAGAACTCCGTCCACAGGTCCCCATGGGAGGCTCATCCCTGGTGTCAAGTCCTGGCAGCGCCAAGGAGATGAGGTCCTGAACAAGGAGCTGGGTGGGATGCAGTCGGTGGCAGGCACTGAGGCCAACGGGCATATAAGGAAGAGGTGCGTAATCAACGATAGGGGGTCAGAAAGGCTCGAGGGTTGGTGGGGAGGAGCATGTAACTTGAGTCCTGGAAGACAAGTGGGCTAGCCAGGTGGAGGAATGAGGAGGGGCGCAGGAAAGTGCCCACAGAGCAGAGAGGACACTTGGGTGGAAAATATACGAGTAGTAAACACTGTTCTAGGGCCGAAAGTTGTGTGTGATATCAGAGGCAGGTGGTTCCAAGGTGATAAACAGCGAGTAAACTTTGGGTGTTTATAATCCCGAATTTGTGCAGTCCCTATAGAGTCGGAGCAGCCGACTGTAGTCTAGCACTTTGGAATCACAGCATTTTCACAGCCGTGTTGCTTCACAATTGATGATCCGTGGATCAATTTCAACTTTTGAAAACCTACTCGTACCAAAACCTTTTCCATTTCGAAACTCAAGCTGCAAGAAGTAGACCGGTTATCTCCTCTGTTTTCAGGGCCTGTCACACCACAAGACCACCTTACTTTGGAGAAGGGGATCGAGTCGATTATCATTTTATCTCTCAAGAAGTTTTTGATGAAATGGTAAACATGGTAAGAATGTTCCCCTTTGTATCACACAAGAAATACATTGTTCTCTGCTAGAAACATTAGAAACTGGCGATGAAAGGGAGAAAATTTTTGTGCCTGTTGTGAGAGAGGTGTCCTCCTTGGATTGTTTTTTTCCTAAGCCACTTCTATACCCTTGTGCACGTGCTGCTTTATTTTACGATCTTGGAGGGAATGTGGTAATTTTTCCATAAAGCTAAATGAGCAGACGTTTTAAGAACATAGAAGAGCTCTGCGAAAAGTTCTCGCGATCTGTGTTTATCGGGTGCTACCGTTATTGATCAGACTTCATGCAAGATAGGCAGTTCTCACAGACCTGAACTGATGTCCGAAACTTGTGAATTGAACATCCCTCAGCATTGGGAGTGTTCTGTCCAGGGACCAACCGCTCCTGTTTCCTAACACTGATCTTTTCTCATTGTTGTGACCCTAAGCACCATTTCATCATGGTGTGTCCCATTCAGTTGGCTGTACGCCCTGACCT
Source organism: Proteles cristata cristata (assembly GCA_017311185.1). Taxonomy (NCBI): domain Eukaryota; kingdom Metazoa; phylum Chordata; class Mammalia; order Carnivora; family Hyaenidae; genus Proteles; species Proteles cristata. The sequence goes on from JAESUZ010004246.1 coordinate 1,406,301, forward strand.
TCCATGTTATACTCTGTGCACAGAATTGTGGTACGTGTAATAATGGAATCTGCCGTTTCCACAAGTTTAGTTTTGAATGGCCAACTTCCCATAGAGTGCATATTTTCTCTTGCAGTCACAGGGAAACCCAAGTGGCAAAGGCCTATAGTCCTTCGGCCATTTCCCCTCTAACCTTGTCAAAAGAGCATCATAGAGATTCTTTATAATCTTCTCTCCTCGGGCTGTGTATTGGTAATTCAGTTTAATGTATCAAGAGTACTTTGGGATTTTCTATTTCTCAAAGGCTTAATAGAGGTAGGAAGCATTACTAGTAAGTGGCGTTAGGAAGAAGCAATCTTTTAGGACTTTTTGGATTGAAAGGCAGCTGGTTTCTGAAATTCACGTTTGTTTTTCATGTCAGGGTGTGAGGCATCTTCCCTTGGTTCAGGTTCATCTGTTTTCAGTACCGCATCTGTTTGCACCCTGATGTACCTTATCTTATCGGTAACAATGAAGTCTGGTTCAATTCTTAGTCGAAGGTATCGCTGTACTTGTGTGCCATATTTGCTCTTACAGTTTGACTCCCTCTGCAAAATCCTCATGTGTTTGAGAAGTGCTCAGTTTTACTGCGTCTGCAAAAATGTCACTTTAGTATAAGATCATTTTCTTCAGCTTGAATTTTCTTTCTGAGCTCCTTTTTTTTAATTTTTAAAAAATTGTTTAATGTTTATTCATTTTTGAGAGACAGAGACAGAGTGTGAGCAGGGGAAGGGGTAGAAAGAGAGGGAGACACAGAATCTGAAGCAGGCTCCAGGCTCCGAGCTGTCAGCGCAGAGCCCGACGCGGGGCTCAAACTAGCAAACTGGCAGATCATGACCTGAGCCGAAGTTGGATGCTTAACTGACTGAGCCACCCAGGCGCCCGAGCTCCCTTTCTTGAAAGTGTGCTTGAGACAGTTTCGTGAAGAGCCAAATGTACAAGCTATAAATTCGTGACGTGTTGTCAGCTTCGCCAGTCAGAGCGACACACTCAGCCTTCTGTACACATTACTCCCCTCCCCCAACACAGCCTGTCCTGGACACCTGCTGCGGACAGTCACAGCCACCACTCTGACCTGTAGCCCCGCACACCCTCTCCCATACATACTCCTCCACACACACCCCCATCATTGCCCCACCGTATGCCTACAGACACATGAGTCTTTTTTAAACACACAAATGCAGCCACTTCCCTGCAGATATACTACCTGTCTTGTGGAAATAGGATTATTGGAGCCTTCTGAAATAGGATTATTACCGTTTATGAAGAAATCCGCAAGCAGAAAGAAATGGCAGGAAGATCCCCAGCCAGAAACTGGAGGACCACTTCATCTCAGTTCTTTAAAGACAAGTTCGACAGGGCCTGTTTTTTTTTTTTTTAATATTTTTATTTATTTCTAGGAGAGAGAGAGAGACAGGGGAGGGTCAGAGAGAGTGGGAGTCACAGACTGAAACAGGCTCCAGGCTCCGAGCTGGCAGTCAGCACAGAGCCCGACGCGGGGCTCGAACCCACGAACGGCGAGATCATGACCTAAGCCAAAGTCGGACGCTTAACCGACTAAGCCACCCAGGCGCCCCTCGACAGGGCCTGTTTTATATATAAAAGTACAATGCCAGCTTCCTCCCAACTCAGCATTTTTCCAGAAAATACTTTTGGGATCCACAGAGGGAGGCTCTTGTACACAGGTAAACAAACTCATCGTGTATATCTGAAAAGTGACTCAAGAATACATTTTGAAAATGGCGTGACAGTAAACAAGATAAAGTGTATACCTGATGGGACATTCAGGTATCTGTCTATATAGATGACAGTATATATATTAGAAAATGACGTAGTAGTTGTTCCAAAGAACAAAGAAGGTATGATATTGAGGAAGTAAAATATCTAGGATATTTATTGTTGAGTTTTAAACATTTAGAATACATGATACAAATTACTTTGGATTATGGGATGTGTGGATTTTCCTCATCACCCCTCCCCCATCACCCTAGAGACCCTCCCCACCCCAAGAGGTATTCTGTGTTTCATGGACTCCCATCCCTCCGATCTCCAGAACCTCCGGGCCCAGACAGGTAGCATAAAGGACTCCTCACTGCTAATGTCCTTTTTTTTTTTTTTCCTTTTAAACATTTATTTACTTTGGAAGGAGAGAGAGACAGAGCGTGAGCAGGGCAAAGGCTGAGAGAGAGGGAGACACAGAATCCCAAGCAGGTTCCAGGCTCTGAGCTGTCAGCCCAGAGCCTGACTCTAGGCTCGAATTTGTGAACTGTGAGATCATGACCAGAGCTGAAGTCAGACGCTTAACGGACTGAGCCAGCCGGGCGCCCCTCACTGCTACTGTTCTTAATGATTGTGCTGTCGTTCAATGGGATTCGACTGGGATTCAGCCTTGCAGATTTTCATTTCATCATTTATATGAAAATCCTGTGCACAAGGAGCCACAGGTGCCAAGATCATTCATATTTTAATTTTTTGGTCATGAGCTTTCCAGTTCAGATTAGACCCAGTGGTTTAATAAATCTAGTATTGTCAGAGAAAAAAACAGTTTTGAGAGGCATGTTTTGTTGTTGTTTTTTTAACCTGGACTGTTCGGCAAGGGAGTCCAGCTTTGGGAAGAACCGGGCTTCCAAAATACAGATAGAAGGCAAATGTCTAGAGGGCACACAGCAATTCTGTTGAATAACATTTGGGGCAGTTGCAATAAAAAGCTGTGTTCTATAATGGAAACACAGAATGGGTCTGTTTTTCATGGCTTATCTCAGGATGCAAAGGTTTTCGGATGTCCCTGTAATTCATGGCCCTCAGGCTTATCTGGGAATGCAAGGCTCTGGAGGGGAGCTTTTTCTGGGGTACCTGGTATGCTGGCATCGCCAACGTGTCTGAGGCAAAGGGCAGGCTATCAGTTTTGCTTTCTCAGCAACGACGGCTCATGGTGCACCACTGGCAAGGAAGCAGGTAAGTTAGCAAAATGGTCTGTTCCACCATAAGCTCTGGTGAGAGCTTCACTCTCCCTGGATGTTTGGTCAACAGATGACCATATTTCCAAAAACTTAATTTTTTTTCCCTTGCCAGCTGAGAATTCTTGATAAATTTCTCTACCACACTTGAATGGGAAGTTTCATAAGCCCATTGTCAGCCTCCTATAATTGGTAATATTCGTAGGTTTTATGGAAGCATATAAAAGTAAGACATCAAATAATTTTATTTATATTAAGGTTGAATGTGGCAGCTGTTACATGAAAATCTTTGTACCTCTCAAATTTCAGGGGAAATTCATCCTAACATTTAATTATGGTAATCACAATTACGGATTAAGTAGGGACACCATAGAAGCCATCGCAAGAGATGGCTTAGCAAGCTGTGTTCACATGGAAATAGAGGTAAGTGTTTTTCTCACTCTGCATTTTTAGTGTGTGTGTGTGTGTGTGTGTGTGTGTGTTTATATATATACATTTGGGGTTGAGGAAGGGGCTACTGTATGCAGGGAGCACACTGCCAGGCACAGCGGGGAAGCTCCTCAGTGGTATGGGGGAGGCCAGACATGAACAATTAAATGGTAGGCATTATAATACAAGACATCGCATTCATATACTGTGGATAGAAGTGGTCCTCAGGATGTAATTCCTAATTTATTTCCTCACTAAGTTATCCCTTTTCTATTAGGGTGCCTTCTCAGTTTATCTAAAGTGCTGTTAGGTAAAGCTGCTTCTCACAGGCCGGGGCTGGTGTGCTGCGCGCCCTCCCCCCGTCCCCCCAAACCTGCCCAGAGGCTCTGTGCATTGGCTGTGTCATCTGACTCTCCCTGGGAGGCTTGTGGGCCATGCGGGCGGGGACTCCAGTTACTCACCGATCACAATTTTTCCAGGCTTTGAGCAATTTACACTTGCAGATTTCAGGATTCTGCCCCCATTCCCCATCTTCCCCAACCATCTTCTGTAATTAGAATATACAGAAATTTGTTTCCAATCCAGATCCCGGGTAAAACCATGACTACCTCATTTATTTGTTTTAAAAATATATACCTTTAAAACAGGGAGGGAGACAAAACCTAAGAAACTCTTAAATATAGAGCCAACAGAGGGTTGCTGGAGGGGTTGTGGGAGGGGGATGGGCTAAATGGGTGAGGGGCATTAAGGAATCTACTACTGAAATCATTCTTGTACTATATGCCCACTAACCTGGATGTAAATTTAAAAAAGCAAATTAGTTAATTAAAAAAAAAAGATACAGCTTTATTAAATATGTGAAATCTTTAAAGACCCTTGCTTGACTATTTAAGGTAACTTCACTGAGCGATCTAACAGTTTTGTAGTCAGTAAAAAAAAGCTACAAAAAACGATTCCCTTAGATCAAGCTAACAGACCACAAAATCCGGGCAGGCCTGAGTCCTTTATGATGGATGCTGAATCTTCTTTAAAATCGTTTCCTTTGTGACTTGGCCACTTGGCCGAGCAGGGGACTGTGATTGCTTCTTGGCTCCTTGTATTTGGTGTGTTGCCTCACTTCAGTGAGACCGGTGGTGTGTCTTCCAGCTCTTTCGTTTTTCTCGCTTCAAAATCCTGCAATTCTGACCTCTCCGCAATCGATTGCTTTTGCATCTTTAAGGAGGTTTTCTTTCTTTCAACGCTAATAAGGGGGGGAGGGGTAGGAGGAAGACCTCTTTTCCCCAAAAATACCTTCCCTCAGACAAGGCAGAAACTTCCCAGCTCTTTTTGTTTACCTTTGTCCTCCGGGCACTGGCTTCTGTTTCCCCTTCTTCTCCCTGCGAGCCTTCTCCTCCTCATTTCCAAGAGGTTGACTCTATAAACCAGGTCTTCCTTCCCTGATTCTCCCAAGGGAAAGTATTTTTTTCCAAACTGCGTTGTCATTGACACTTACAGAGATTGTTTTTTTAAAGAGCCTGTATTTCTTCCCCCACTGAATGCTTAAAACACAGATTTTGAACGGTGAGTTAAACTACTGATGATGGATCGAGGGGGAAGGAGGTTTTCAGAGTTCATTTGGACGGGCTCTTGGGTTTCACCTGAGGAAACTGGCGCTCAGGGAGTTTGCGGGATTTGCCAGCAGTCTGCTGGACCCGGAGAGCCGCAGTCACCACCCAGCCCCGCTTCTCTCTGTGAGCTCCAGGCTACGCCGTGGCACCCTTGCTTGGCCGTCCCTTGCTCTGGGTAGAAGCCGTGAGATGTAATAGGAACCAGTCACCCAGGTTGCTGGTTTAGCAATAGGAAGGGTCCCAAGGAGGCGGCCAAGAGATAACAGAGTAGCCTTTTTTCTCTGGTAAGATCTTTGTCTCCTGGAGCCGAAAAGGCACTCTGAAATGTATCCTTCAAATACTTTTCCCTGAGGCTCCTGGCTGGCCCAGTCTGTAGAGCATGTGACTGTAAACCTTGAGAGGGATAAGTCCAAGCCCCATGTTAGGTATAGAGGTGACTTCAAAATAAAATCTTAAAAAAAAAAATAAGGATGCAACATTGACGTGAATGTACCTGTTTGTCTCTAGCAATTTTCATTTTGAACCATCATGTATATTAGGGTGATTAGTTAGAGGATAACTGGGTAGAATGCATTCTTTTATTTCCAATAACTGTATTTGATGAACAAGGAAGAATAATCCAACTTTGAGACATTGACAAGAAAATAATAGCTAATTATACAAATAAATCCTTCAATGCAAGACTGCTTATTATACAGTTGTCTCCAAAATGACATCTAAATTGTGTATCTGTTTCTAATTTATTACCTTTTTCTTAAACAAACAGGGTGTAAGAAGTTTGAAATATTCCTACTTTGAGCCTCGGTATATCCTCGTGGTACCCATGAACAAGGAAAAATATGAGGGATACTTGCGGAGAAAAGGATTATTCAGTCGTTTAGAGATTGAATATGCCGTCTCCAGAGTGGACCTTTATATTGAAATCAATCAGCAGTTTCCAGGATATTTTGATGCAGTGATCAATGCAGGTTAGTAACTTTCAGAGAAGTTTTATTTTTGAAGTGTAAGGTCACTGGGGAAAGATCTGCTCCAGAATACGTTCTTACCGTTGGCTGCCTGCAGTTTCCTGTGGTCGTAGGGCTGGGGGCCTCCATCCTCGAGGCCGCGCCTGGGTCCTATGCACGAGGGCCCTGCCATCGTCAAGCCAGCGAGATGCCACATCACATTCTCCTCTGCCTTCCTCTTCTACTACAGGGAAACTGATTTCCTTTATGGAGCTTGTGTATTAAGAGTTGGCCTGGGGCGCCTGGGTGGCTCAATCAGTCAAGCATCCGACTTTGGCTCAGGTTATGATCTCATGGTTCATGAGTTCAAGCCCCACGTTGAGCTCTGTGCTGACAGCTCAGAGCCTGGAGCCTGCTTTGGATTCTGTGTCTCCCTCTCTCTCCGCCCCACCACTCCTTGTGCTCTGTCTCTGTCTTTCAAAAATGAATAACATTAAAAAAAAAAAAAAAGTAGGCTCACCTCTCTCTCTGTCTCAAAAATAAATAAAATCATTAAAAAAAAGAGTAGGCCCACCTTGGGTAGTGTTCCTTCTGACTAGCTCAAACTCAGCTGAGAAGTAACCTTCATCCCTCCTATTTGCAAAAATCCCTTTTGCCATTTAATGTGCCTTGACCCCAGGAATCACATCTCTTCATGTTCGCAGGTTCTGCCCATGCTCAAGGGAGGCAGTTATAAGAAGGTGAAGTGTCCTTAGGGGCTCAGAATCCTGCCTACCACAATAGTCATAAAATTAGAGATAGCTTAAAAACCATGGCCACCAACAGTTGCAAACTGACTGTATTTAGATAGGATTCTGTTGCTTTAAAAGTACCTTCTCTCATTTTCTGTAGACGATCTGGACGTTGCCTATCAAAAGCTGAGTCATCTCATCAGGGAGTACCTTGGATTGTCTGAGGAACCGTCCCAGAATTTGGCTCCAACTGCAGGTACTATCCTGTCCCTTCTGTGCAAGCACTTCTTGTTTTCATCGAAAGGAAAACAAATCTGTGAGTTGCTGTGTGACTTAGAGGTTCATGATAAATAAAGACCAGCCTCCCGCTTCAGAACTCAGCCTTCCAGAAGTTTGGCTCCCTTCAGGAGCTGAGGTGATATGCTCCTTGGCAGTTTGTACTTAGCATTGCTGCAATTCAGTAGATTTTTTTCCCCCTTTTCTTTGCATTGCCTCAGTTCTCGAAATGTAGTATCAGAAAGTGTAGTGGAAGCGTGGCCAGAGGAGGGGAGATAGGACATGCTCCCCCTCCGCCTCCTCCCTTGGGCAGCCTGGTTGGCTGTTCCGAGCTTCTCAGACTCTCTTGTTAGATGGAACAAACGCTCCCACCTGCCTCATAGAGCACATGCAGCAAACGATGTAGCTTAGAGGAGTGCATTTCCTTGGAATCCAGGAAATTCTAAAGCCCCAACTTAGAATTTTGATGCATGAGTGTTTTGAGATGCATTTGGAAGGTTCTCCCTAATCCACCTCACCCCCACCAAGATGGCTACTAGGAACAAAACGACGCAAAAATAAGTGGTGGCAAGGGTGTGGAGTAACTGGGAACGTAAATTGGTGCAGTGCGTATGGAAAACAACGTCATGGTTCCTCAACACATTGAAAATAGAATTGCCATATGATCTAGCCATTCCACTTCTGAGTCTGTACTCATTGTGGCTTATATGTGCAGTGGACTGTTATTCAGCCCTCAGAAAGAAGGATATTCTGACACATGGTACAACAGAGATGAACCTTGAGAACATTCTGATAAGTCAAATAACCCAGTCACCAAAAAACCCCACATATACTCTCTGATGCCCCTCTTATGAGGGACCTAGACTAGTCAAATCCATCAGGACAGAAAATGGAATGGTCACCAGGGGCTTGCAGAGGGCAAATGGAGTGTCATTGCTTAACGGCTACGGAGTTTCACAATCGCAAGACGAAAAGAATTACGGAGATTGGTGGCACAACAGTGTGAATAGACTGATTGCTGCCGAACTGCACAGTTAGAAATGGTTGAGAAGGCAAACTCTATTTTTTTGTGTTTTTACTACCATAATGATGATGATAATGATTTTAAAAAAGGTCCCCCAGTGGACTGACGTGCGTTCACAGAGCACGTATTGTAAATTGTTCACATGAGACCTGGCTTGCTGTGCAGATGTGCCAGAACTTTGTGTGTTCATGTGCTTTAGCCTTTGGGGCTCCTTGGCAGGCTGCGACTTTGCTGGCCACGTGGTAGCATGTTGGGCGGCCAGTGTGTTGCCCCAGCACTGCTCTGATCTCCGCATCAGGCGTCGGTCCTTTAGAAAGCTGTGCCGGGCAAGGTGCACGTTACCTCTCGTGAGGCTTTGGTAGCCGGATGGAAGTTTCTCCCAAAGAAATCAAGCTCTCAGTTTTAAATCCTTGCTAACCCAGCAACCATCTGATCTTTAATTTGGTCCCCCGGGTAGACCTGTCCCCGTGGGGGGCTGTCTCCTACGTTAGAAGCCCCCACCCCGATCCCAGAGCCAGGCCCATCTCCCACTGTAAATTAATAAGTTGGTGTTCTGGCTTTTAAATGAGCCCCTTGTGGGTTTAGATAAGCACGAGTCATTCCCCTGTTCTGAGTACCCGAGGGAGGCGTGTTTGTCCATCGGTGGCACAGAGGGCGCCTCTGAGCTGGGGAGCCCGAGCAGGACTCTGCGGCCGCGGGGCTCTAGCACTCCTTCCTCTGCAGCCGCCAGGACGCCGGCTACCGGGGACGGGTCATCTGCACATTGACAGCCCACATCATATGTGCATGGGAATACAGGCTCCTGTTTCAGAGGGGGTAATGACACTTCATTAAGTGGACCAATTAGGTTAGGCCTGTCTGATTTAATGAGAAGTTTGAATTTCAGAATCTGTTAAAACATTATCCCTCCCAGATACGTGTAATAACTGAAACTGGGTCACTCAGTTATCAACTAATAGAATCTCAGCTTTAAAGAGTCGATGGGGGGCACCTGGGTGCCTCAGTCGGTTAAGCGTCTGACTTTGGCTCACGTCATGATCTCACAGTTCGTGGGTTCGAGCCCCACATCAGGCTCTGTGCTAACAGCTCAGAGCCTGGAGCCTGTTTTAGATTCTATGTCCCCTCTCTCTCTCTGCCCCTCCCCTACTCATGCTCTCTCTCTCTCTCTGTCTCAAAAATAAATAAGCTATAAAAAAAAAATTAAAGAGTCGATGGGAGGGTTTATGATTAACATATCAATTCACTGGTCTCAGTAGACCCCCGTTTTTCTGGCAGGTTTAGTGTTTTAGAAAATAATGTGTTAAGAAGCCATACAGCTCATTTTATTTAAATAGTTAATCTGTGGAGGAACTTACGTTTTTCACTTGGTGGTTTAAGGATAAACTTGCACACAGGGCGCCGGGGTGACTCAATTAAGCGTCTGACTTCGGCTTAGGTCATGATCTCATGGTTCGTGAGTTCAAGCCCTGCATCGGGCTCTCTGGTGTCAGCGCAGGGCCTACTTCACATCCCACTTCCCTCACTCTTTCTCATCCCCTCCACTGGTAGCACTCTCCCTCGCTCCCAAAAATAAACATTTTCAAAAAAAAAAAAAAGAATAAACTTGCACATAAAGTGACTTTGTGAGGCCCAGACATTATTCAAGTGAGTATTTACAAATTCTAATGACGATGGTCCTTACGACTAACCTGTTAAAGGATCTCTAGTGGTTCAAGAGGAGAGCCGGTGGCCTCTTTGAGTTTCAGGCTCTGAAGTGTGTGCCGCGGAGCAGGGACCAGATGCTCACCGTTCGCTGCAGGGGAGCAGGGTGCACCCACAACCACCTGAAAATGAGCGTCAGGACCCCCCGAGAAGGACCAGAGCCGCAGCAGGGCCACCGCCACAGGCCTGGCTCCCTTTTTTCCCTTTGTTTCTGCTCGGAGCTGGGTCACTCTGATTTTAAGTTCTGTAGTTTAGGTATATTTACATAAAGGCTTACATGACTTACATGGATGTAAATGAGACCCCCTAGAAGAAAAGATGGATAATTTTAGTAGAGTGAAATATTTTTTCACATATAATTGAGCTGTCAAAGGTAAGATATTAGAATAAAAAGAACTCTTTGAAAGACAGTCCAAGCAATTAGAAAATTGCACCAGAAATGGGAAGCCTTAGTTTTGTATTCTAAATTTCACCAGTAATCATGAATTTGATTAGAGAAATCACTCTGAACTCCCATTTCTTTCTTTTTTTTTCCCCCTACATTTTATTTTGAGAGAGAGCGCGGGCAAGCAGAGGGAGGGGCAGAGAGAGAGGGAGAGAGAGAATCCCAAGCAGGCTCCAGGCGGTCAGTGCACCCAGCCAGACAAGGGATTCATTCTCACAAACCATGAGCCAAAATCAAGAGTCAGATGCTCAACCGACTGAGCCAGCCAGGCACCCCGAATTCCCATTTCTAATAAACAAAGCCAGCTACATAAAATATTATGGAACATTTTAGAATTTGCTGAGGTTTCTCCCAGTTAGATTAGATGGTCTACGTGTTAGACTTCAGTACGAATAGAAATCTGGTGGCCGATGACATTTTTTTCAAGGAAGCAAGAATCCTGTATTGAAGCCAATTGACAAATATTTTTAAATACCTGAAATAATACATTGCTTTATCTCTAGTAATTTTATGTGGCTAAGTTGTCACTGAGAATGTAATTTTAACTTCTACTCTTAATGATGAAAATGGAACAGACTCATCAGTGTAAGCCTGGAGTCTGTCAGTTCTGAATATCGCGACCCCATCAGCCTGGATCCAGAAATGCAAACCTTTAGCAGAGAAGACGCTAACTGAGTTTCCATTAGATGCACTTGCAAAATAGTAACTTCAGGTACAGAGTGATTATGAAACCTCAAGAAACTGAGATGCTCCATTAATTAAAAACATTTATCAACCGAGGTGCAGATTATCTTACTTTTCCCCCTATTGCAACTCAGGCAATATTCGTTTCTAAAGCATGAAGACTAAAAGAATCCTGAGCCAACAATACAGTTTTTATAAAATGAGAAAAAGCTCACTCTATTCACAGTTCAGTATAAGGGATGTCTTTCCCCTCCATTTGTCTTTATACAGCCTATTTCTGGAATATTTATTTGGTGCTTCCACTAAAGCTCTTAAAAAGCCACCCTGAGTTCTTGCTGTAGAGATCATAAAATAAAATTATATTTGCAAATCATCATTCAGAATTCCGACTAATGATAGAGGAAAATGACGATGGTGATGATGAGTCAAATGGGCAAATGATGAGTCAAAATGAGCAATTTACTAGTCTATAAGTGGTGCCTTTATCTCTAATAAAGGGCAGGGTATCATTTGCCAAATGATATGAGTTGTTAAATTGTAAAAATGGGGAAAAAATCCTTGTATGTCTGATCCTAGGAAACCAGGAGGGCTTACGAATGGAAAGAGCCTTCAGCATTGGGTTTCGCTGTTCTTATACCTGTTTTTTTTTTAATTACATTTTTGTGGTCAAAAAAAATAACAAAAAATTAGCCATTTTAGCCATTTTAAGTGTACGACTTAATGGCCTTAACCACATTCGCGGCGTTTCATAACCATCATCACTACCTCTTTCCAAAAGTTTTCATCCTCCCCAAACAGAAAGTCTGTTCCCATTAAGCAACGACTCTCCTCCAGCCCCTGGTAACCTCTAATCTATTTTCTGTCTATGTGACTTTGCCAATTTTAGATATTTTCACCGTTTTCTTTTTTTTTTTTTAACCTTGTTTCTTGACTAAATTTGTGTTTAATTTGTAACCGTCGTAAACTAGAGCGGTAGGGATGACGAGCAGGGCGTCCCCTCAGAAACCCCACCAAGAAGCAAGCTTTCCCATGTCCCCACTGTTCCTCGGCCCCTCCCCAGAGACAATCTGGTTCTCCTGGAGGTGCAGGGTGCACGCCCAGACTAGGAGGTTCAGTGAGGACCCAGAGTAGTCCAGGCTCTCACCCTGCTTCGTGGGGGAGAGGGGGCCAGTGGCCAGGAGCCGGGTTCGCTTCTGGGGCTGGACCACCTGGGGTGGCCTTGGAGGTGTGACTTGGATTGCAGCCTCTGAGTATCAGGTCTTCACCCCCCAAAGTGAGTGGAGACTAGTTTCCTCAAAGCTGCTCCACGCTGGTGTGCCACCTGTGACCACCAGCCTTTTGGAGCCAGGTCCTTAGGACTGAGTTAAACGTCACAGGGGCCACCAGAATACGTCAGAGCTTCTGTCGTAAGTAAGTGCCGCCGAGCTTCCGGTGCCTTGCCAGCTAGTGGTAAACTGACATTATTCCTCCTGGAGCTCGGTTTCCTGAAGGGGACTGCCGTTAAACAAGGACACAGGCGGGACTTCACCTGGCTTAGGTGTCCCCCTTTCTAGTTTCTACCACCACAAGCAGCGGTGGCATCTCAGGTGGTGAAAATTTTAAATCCCCTTCGCTTAAAGGTTGTTCTTGCTCCTCTCAGACCCGGATGTGAGTTTTGGTTCTGTGAATAAGCCTCTTTGTGTTTATTTATTGAAGCTCACGGTTTCAGCTGACTAAAAGGGTTCCAAGTTCTAAGCAAGAGGAGTCCGGGCACTGAGCATTCCCAAGGGCAAGGCATGGTGACAGCTCTCCTGGATGGCTCCTTTCATTCTTTTCAAGGCCTATGCGCATCAAAGAAGGGAAAGTTGTGGGGGTTTTTGTTATTTCTAAAGGTGCACAGTTACTTAGTGCGTGTCAAGATGCTAACTTCTTTTTATATTAAAGCAGGAGCTCTCTCTAGCAAGAAGACCCCCTCTGGGGTGCCAGCACACCTGGTCCCGTCCCCACGGCGCCTGGCAAAACTGCAAGCAGGTGGCCAGTTAGCCGAGCATCACTCTGGAATGCAGACTCACGCGCAGGTCCCTGAGCACCAGATCCCAGCTCCCTCCCAGAGCCAAGCGCTGACTCAGGAGGGAGCACCGCATCAAGAAGAGCACCCTCCTGGCAGCCACATCGGTGTCGTGCCTCCTCCACAGCCCAGCTCGTCAGCTCTTGGTTTTCCCCAGCAGGCCCGAGACTTATCCCCAGACCAGAGGGAAGGGGACGTCCAACAATCAGATCTTTCTTCCCAAATCATAACTACGAATCCCCGTGAAAACGAGTCCCAGACATCTGAGGGGAAAGCAGGGAAAATAGGGCAGGCTTCCGTTGCTCCTTCCCAAGGGCCTTCTCAGCACCCTGACCCACCTCCAGCCCAGGGCCCTCAGCCAGATCAGGATGAGGAATCAGGGGAGGCCAAGGTGACCCTCGCTCACCCTACCCTGCCTGAGGCTCTGCAGGAATCTGGCCCAACATCCCTCAGCCCCCAGAGAACCCAGGATGAGGAAACTGAGTCAGCCAGTCGGCCACCCGACAGTGCCCATCATGAGCCTCCAGGAGACTCTTCCCACCCTAACGGGGCCAAAATACCAGGACCACCTCTGGAAGATTCTCAGCAACCTCTAGTGGAGGGATCCCCCAAAGCAGAATTGGTCCGGGTTAGCACTCCTTACCCAGAAGTGCCACGTCTTCAGGGCCCAACAAACATCAAGCAGACCCAGGACAGGGACAACCCAGTGACTTTGCTCCCGAGAAGCCGGCTGGCTCCCACCAGGCTGCCCCAGCCTCGGGTCCTCGCTCCGCTCCAGAGTCGGAGGCCCACACCCAAACTCCTCTCACCCAGCAGGGAGGAAGCTTTAGGCACAGCCTCAGACCAAACCGTGACCCCCTCCCCCAGGCCTCCACTCGCTCAAGAAGGGGACCCCAGTAAACTTCCTCCCATCAGCCCTCCCCGTTCCAAACCACCGCAAAATCTGAGCCCCCATCAGGTCCACGGTCCTCAGCAAGTCCAGGAGGAAAAGGTCAGGGAGGTGAAACTCCCTCTTATCAGTCCCCCCATCCAGGAGCATGAGCCACAGCCCGCCCCCGATCCACCCGAGGAAGAGGGGTCTCAGGTGGTCAGGCTCCCGCACATTCCCACTTCTTTCTCCGAACAGCAGCTGCCACCCAGCACAGGGGCTCACGGTGCTTCAGTGCCTGCAAAGGAAGGGCAAGCCCCCAAAGCAGGCCGCTCCTCCGGCAAGAAGATTTCAGATGTGCAGGCCTTACCCCCAAACCAAGAGCCGGTGCAGCAGACAGGAGCTAGAAAAAAAAAACTCCCTATCCAAAGAGAGACAATTAAAGGACCAGGGCATCTGAAAAAGGCACCGCCCAGAAGCCATCAGAGAGCCTTGCAGCTGGAATCCCAGAGTAAGCTGACTCCCCCAGAGGTACCCAACCACCCTCACCCCAGCCCTCCTCAGGGGACCCAGAGAAGAAAAGCCAATGCACCGGAAATTCCTGAGCCACCCCATGCTGAGCCATTGCCTAAGGATCCCCAATTACCGGAAGAGAAACGGGAAAAGGTGGAATATTCCAAAACAAAGACTCGTGCCAGCCTTCCCCCAGATGACCTGCTTCAGAAGGTAGCTGGGTCCAAAAAAGGACCATCCTTGATAAAGGAGAGTTCTGAAGGATTATCTCAAGAAAATGAAGCTACTCTGGGTGGTGGTCAACTGCACGGAGGACCTCTCCAGAGTGAAATGTCCTCTATAGAGTCAAGACCAGATGATTCCGCCCCCAGGGAGCATCCAGGGAGAAGGGAAGAGGTTCATACGAGGGGAAGATTTCAGAAGAGAGAGTCATCTTTGGGGTCCCCAGAGCAGGCCTCTACCCAGCGGCCTGTCAGAGACACACAAGCCCACCAAGGGACCAGTCAGGCCAGAGAGAGCGCTGTCCAAAGGGACGGTGCTTCTAGGCAGCAAGCCAAGGACAAACACAGCCAGAAACACGGGGGCGCACCTGGGGACCGAAGCTCTGCCGCACCCCAGAATCAGGTGTCTGCTGAGGAGCCAGGCAGCCGGAAAGGGAGACTGAGAGCTCAGGGCAGTCAGAGCAGCAAGGTGTAGCCATCCCCCGAGCCACTCAGTCTTTAACATCGGTCCCCCCCCCCCCCCGAGACTGTGCGGTCACAGGAAGGAAAGCTATGGCCAGGGCACTATGAGTCTGTACACCAGCTTCCCCCTGCAACCCCAAGTAAGTGTGGGCGGTGGGCACCAGCCCTGTCCCAGCCACTGGCTTCTTAGAAGGTGGCCTGGCTGTGCACCTCTGTGCCTTTCTCATGGCTTGTCATTGTAGCCTGGAAGGGCAGCCCCCAGAGGGGACACCCCGGGGAGTCGTGCCCCTATGCCAGCTGGAGAGCTGGTCCTGAAGCTTGGGGTCAGCAGGGAGCCCTTGTGTCTACACTTGTTTGAATCCCAATATGCATTCCGACTCTGGCTGCGGTGATGACGCGTGGCCATCATGTTTTGTTTTACTCATTAGGAAACTTCACTTCTAGATGAGAAAATTCTTGTGCGCCTCTTGCATCTTTGAGGGGTCCACAAGGAGAGCTCCCAGAAAAGTCTTCAGAGTTTCTGGGGCTTGGTCGCCCCCACCGTTTCCAAACCCACAGTTAACTTATGAGAATCTTGGGAAGGGCAGAGGGGCAAGTGCTTTACGTGCATGACATTGCGATTGATGAGTGCTTCTTCGGGGTTTTCGGGTTTTCGTTGGCTCGTGTTACCTGAAACTTACTTTTGCTTGGAATGTATTTCAAAGTGAATACCTCCCTTCTCTCCCTGAATAGGAACCTCATGTAAATCAGCCCCTGCCTTCATTATGCCAAACCACCTGGTTGAATCAGTTAAAAGGGTTACTGGGGAGAAGGTTCAGGGGAATTACTTTTTCTTTAGCGACTCATGCCATCAGGATTCTTTTGCCGGCAAGCGACAGGAGCCCAACCTAACCCAGCTTACGGGAATCTGCTGGAAGGGAATGGAATATTTCACACAGCCAGACTATGGGGAGGATGGAGGTGCTCCAGAGCCTTAGACTTGGGACAAGTTATTGAACATGACCTGGACTCTTGTCATCTCTGGTATTCTGTCACCGACTAGACTCTCATCACTTATCATCTCTGTTTCTTTCTCCATGTTGGCTTCATTCTCTTTGATACAAATGACTATGTATACACTTCTGCACGTGGCAGGGAGCATGGCCACCAATACCTCTCAAGTTTTACATCTGGTTTTACATCTGGCAGCTTCCACTACTAGAAAGGGATTAATTTACGTGTTCCTTAATCCTGAAGTTTAAAAAATTCAGGGGAAGATACTGATTGGCCTGGCTTGGATCAGGTGCTCATTCTTAAATTAATCTACCCTGGCCAGAGACAGGGTCACATGCGTGTAACCACTGGGCTCCCCCGCCCCCTGTCAAGCGTGTGAAGGCTACATTCCCAGAAGACAGTAATTGTGAGCAAAGCGGCCAATCCAAGATTGAGCTCCTAAAAAGTTACAAAGATATTTATTGAGTGCTTACTATGTATGTAGCAGGATCCTAAACTGTGTTTGGCATCCTGTATTTAGAAAATACAAAAACTTGAGGACTAAATGCCTGTAGAAATGGATCTTATCATATACACAAGGTACACATCCACACAATTGTATGTATGCCAGAGGTTATTTCAAGTTCAGAAGAGGAAATTAATTTTTTTAAAATCCAGGATGCAGAAATCCTCTTGGAAAAGCCTCTGTTACACCAGTAATTACCCTTTGATTTATCTGGTTTGTCAAAGATGACAGTACTAAGGTGAATATTTTTTTAACATGTCGTAACTTTTATTGAGTTGGTCCAGTGATCCAAAGCATTGATTGAGCACCTCCTATGTGTCAGACACGATGATAGTTGCTAGACATAGTGGGATAGTGAGGACTCTTTAAGGAGCTCTTTTATCAAGGGAGACATGCCAGGGTTTGTTACAGCACCAAGTGATCAGGACACCTGGAGGCCTCGCAGCGAGCTCGGCTAGGTGTCAGGTCCAATAGACAAACCCAATTATTAACTTTTACAGAATGTCCTAAGGATATCAAGAAAGGACACTGAATTCAGCCTGGGATGAGAATTGGATCAGAAAACACTTCCAAGGGGAGATCCTCCTTCAGCTAAGTCATCAAGGTTGCAAAATTAGACTGACAGGAGAGAGAGCGATGGTTTCTTAGAAGAGGGAATAGCAGGTGCCTCAGCATGGCGGTCGGAGTAGGCAGAGGGTTCCTTCTAGGGACCCGCATGTCGGGACAGCTGTAGGTATCTGTAGATCCAAAGGACATTTTGCGCTACGCTAACAAGCTTGGAAACTTGATCTCCCAATCATGGGTAGCCATCAAATCATTAAATTTTTATCTTAGAGGTGTGGGTCTCGACTTGGCATAGAGGATAAATTTAAGGCAGTCGATACAGAGGGTAGGAAGGATGGCTGGGAAGCTATTGCAGTAGTCTTGACAGGGCGGTGAGGGCCTGAAACAAGGCACTGTGGCAGGAATGGACAGATGCAGGAAGCATTTGGATTGGACACGCAGGGAGAACAGACTACAAAAGAAAGGGAGAAAATAAGGACAATTACCCCCTTTTTAAAGAGCTGTGCGTGGGGCATTTCAGAGACACCCCCTAATACCTCACTTAGGTGAGAACTTCAGAAAAGACTAGGTTTCCTCCTTGGGCAAGTGGTTCTGAGGCTCCTTAAGCATTTGGGGCTGCATTTTTATTAGTGTTCTAAAGGATGTAGGAAGCCAAGTTTCTCTTTGTTTGACTTAGAGGAAGCTCTGGCTCCCTCCCCTGGGGTTCATGGTGGTGTACACTTTGTGCTCGGATGGTGTATAAAAATGTCCCCAATTCAGGGCAACTGAAGGGACTCGTAAAGACCATCAACTTCTCCATGGTGAGTGGCTTATACTGCTTTTATTGATTTTCTTAGTGTAATGAAAACTTCTGAATTTGAGTCATCTAAGAATTGTCATGTTCCATCTATACTTACAGAGCTCATATCACTGCTCATATCACTTCCCTTTGCTATATTCCTCAGCAAAAGCAACTCTATCGGAAAACAAAAACATTACAAGCTTTAGTCACTCGATACAATTTAGTCACTAATACAATCTTTCACTTTTTTTTTTTTAAATATTTTATTTATTTCTAGGAGAGAGAGAGAGAGAGAGACAGCGTGAGCAGGGAGGGTCAGAGAGAGAGGGAGTCACAGACTCTGAAACAGACTCCAGGCTCTGAGCTGGCAGTCAGCACAGAGCCCGACGCGGGGCTCAAACCCACGAACCACGAGATCATGACCTAAGCGAAAGTCGGACACTTAACTGACTAAGCCACCCAGGCACCCCAATCTTTCACTTTTTAAAAGAAGTCTGACGCCTAGTATTCAGATCCACAGAGATAATAGTTCCACTGGGCATAAGAAACATCTGCAAATATTTAAAGAACTAAATTGGTTATTTTCAAGCCTCAAAAGAGAACTGGGCAAAGGGCATGATTGGGTAGTTCACAAAAGAGGAAAGAAAAATGGCCAAAATATGTGTCCAAAAGTGTTTAACTTTCACTACTTCTAGAAGTTAAAACAAAATTTTGGGGGGGGTACCAAACTGGCAAAGATGGAAAGTAAATTAATGCCTATTCTTGGTGAGTTAAGGGTAAACACACTTTCCGTTTCAATACTGAGAATAAATTGGGGCAACTCTTGGGGGGACAATTTTACCTTATGTCAGAGTCTTTAATTTTTTTTAATGGTTATTTATTTTTGAGAGAGAGGCAGAAAGTAACATGTGAATGGCGGAGGGGTAGAAAGAGGGAGACACAGAATCTGAAGCAGGCCCCAGGCTCCAAGCTGATGCGGGGCCCAGACTTGTGAACTACATGATCATGACCTGAGCCAACGTCAGGACACTTCACCAGTTGAGTCACCCAGGTGCCCCCCCAGAGCCTTTAAATTTTGATTGTCTTTAACTTCATAATTTTAATCTAAGATTTACCATAAGGAAGAAATTGATGTAGAAGCACGTTCATATTAATGTCTTTATAATGAGATCTGAAAATAATCTTTATAATAAAATCTGGAAATAGTCATTTGAGATTTGAAAACTAAGCTATGGGAAAAAAAAAATCCTGGTATAGCCTTATGCGAGGATGCTATTTGCTATTATAATCATGTTGTAGGAGAATATAGAGAAGAGTTAAATATTTGTTACGTATTTGAGGAGAAAGCAAGGTCAGGAGGTGTAGCCAGTGTGGCTCTGGGTTGTTGGATTATGGTTCTTATTTATTTTCTCATTTATGCTTTTTAGTGTTGTCTAAATTTTCTACTATGAACCTGTGTTTATTTGGAAAAGGTTGTATAGAATTAAATTCACATGTATGAAAATCTGTCTTGTGAAAGAGCAATCTTAGGGTCTAATTCAGTTTGGCATAATGAAGAGCTTTCTAAAAGTTAGGAGTCATGTACAAAGGAACAAATAGGCTTTCTCTAGAACTTACAGGCTCTGTGATGGGAATCATACAGGAAGCCTCCATATGTGGGTTGATTAGTCGAACTGGATAAAACTTAAGGTTCCCTTTATGATATGATCCATTTACTGGCTATGAAGAACCCAGCAGTCTGTTTTCTTGAATATAAGGCTTAGTACTAGGAAATCACATGCCGGTAGAACTCATTAGAACAGTGACTTTCAAACTTTCAGATCCAAAATTTATAACTAGGAATACATTTTACAATATCATGGCCTACACACGACACACGTAGGAGACAGAAGTATAAAAGTGATACACCCTGGCATTTTCTGTTCTACTCCGTCTTAGTTTTTGAAAATGCTGGTCTTACATAACCTACTAAATTGATTCCATAATTCAGTTTGCAACATGCACTTTGAAAAACCCTGCCATTCCGTCTCTGGAGCTTTGATCCGTTGCTGTTCCTCGAGGCTGTTGACCAGATGCTTCCCTGCTCAGTGGCTTGATATGGGATGGGTTGACGTGATTTATGCTGAACTCTTTTCTGGGACAATCGCAAGGATCCGGTGTATTGGCAGCTTTGCTCTCTGTCCGTAGGAGGCCCCAGAGAGAATATATCCAAAATTCATATGCATAAAAATAAATTCTTATGTGAAGTTAAAAGAAACTCCCCCCAAAAATCTTGATCAATAGTGTTTTCTGCACTAAGTACTTAGCTGACTCCCTTTCCTTTTGCTCCATGACAACCCTGAAATCATCTTGTTACCATAAAAGACCCTCCCAGTTCCACTTTAGACAATTGCACTATTTATATAGTACCTGGCACACTATGTTCATAAATGAATTTAATTAATAGCTTAGTTCAGTCGGAGAGACATAATCTGGAAATCACTTTTCTTTACTGACCAGACATTCAGAAAAGAGAAGAGCCTAACAGTTTCCTTGTGTTGATGATAAATGACGTCAGACCACCAAATCTTTCATCCTAAAGGTGATGATGAGAATGCAGGCATGATAAGCAAAAGCTGGAGGTCTTTTTTTTTTTTTAATGTTTTAATTATTTCTGAGAGAGAGAGAGAAGGCATGAGCAGGGGAGGGGCAGAGAGAGAGGGGGACACAGAATCTGAAATAAGCTCCAGGCTCTGAGCTGTCAGCACAGTGCCTGACATGGGGCTCGAAGCCATGAACTGTGAGATCATGACCTGAGCCGAAGTCAGGCGCTTAACTGACTAAGCCACTCAGGTGCCCCTGGAGGTCTTTTATTTTTTTATTTTTTTTATTAAAAAAAATTTTTTTTAATGTTTTTATTTATTTCTAGGAGAGAGAGAGAGAGACAGCACCAGCAGGGGAGGGTCAGAGAGAGAGGGAGTCACAGACTGAAACAGGCTCCAGGCTCTGAGCTGGCAGTCAGCACAGAGCCCGACGCGGGGCTCGAACCCACGAACCGTGAGTTCATGACCCAAGCGAAAGTCGGGACGCTTAACCGACTAAGCCACCCAGGTGCCCCTGGAGGTCTTTAAAAAAAAAAGTTTGTAACCTTAGGAATTCATAATTTCCGATGACACTAGCAGTCACTTGTTGGAAATTCCAGCACTAGTCCAATCTAGTGCTATGACCTGGGCAAGTTACAAAGTTCTCCTGTAGGGATAACAGTACCTACCTCGAGATTATTGTGAAGATGAATGAGTTCATATATTGAAAACCAATGTCTGGCACATAGTGTGCATTTGAGTGTAAACTGGAAAAAAAAATTTAAATAGCATCTTCTCATGAGCTGGATTTAACAACACTGTTCAAAATAGGTAGAAATATTTGGCAAAAAAGATGGCCTTCTCTGAAAATCCTTTAAAAAACACTTTAAACAACCTTAATTGAATTAAGGAGCTTAAACAGAATTAGGATAATATTGGGAAGAAGTAGTTCAGCAAAGTGTAACTGAGAGCAAGAGATTCATGAGCTTTCACCTACAGCTTGGAGAAGTGAGTTGGGGAAACATCAGTTCTGAGGTTACTACGAAATTTACTTGTGATACACACGTGAAAGGCTTGTCATAGCACCTGGCCCATAATACATGCTCAGTAAATGTTATCTGTTATTTTTACTATTGTTATTTCTTTATCGACAAAATCAAAGTTTCAGATTGGTTAGACAGTAAATGCTATCACATTATTTGACTCAGAAATAAACTACCGGATAGTGGGCATTTTGTTTGCCTTTCGTAGTGGGTCGAGACAAAGACTGACTTCTACAAGCTACTCAACCTAAAGACCTTCAGTTTCCATGGACTGAAAAAAGTGAGGAAAAGAACAAACAAAGAAGTGTCTTTTCTAGAGGAATTGGCCCATGAAGTAACGTCTTTGAAAGAGCCGTTCTTCAAGGATGAGCCTCAGGAAGTACCTCGCACTTACCAGGGGTGGGAGTGCAGAGTTGGGTGGAAGTCACACCACCAGCCTCTTTATCAAACATCATACTTAAAGGAGAAGAACAAGGCTTTTGTGTGCATTCACGCTCCCTGAAGGTTTCTTTCCCATTTCCTGCTTCTCCTTTCTCTTGCCCAAATACTATACACATGCAGATCTTCTGTATATAGTTTCCACTCTTGAAATTTACCTGTTGTGTATCTTTCCATCAAAGCAACAATTAACTACTTCACAATAAACTCATCCATTTAAAATTCAGGGTGCTATTGTTATATGTTTTATTTTAAGTTTATTACTTACTCTTAAGTAATAAAGAGTACCCAACGTGGGGCTCGAAACCTTGAGTGAGATCAAGAGTTACATGCTCTTCAACTGAGCCAGCCAGGCACCCCGGTTTTATGTTCTAATTAGGACATTCTAAATACAGGATGCAAATACTGAGCCCATTAGTTCAGCTGTACTAAGGAGGTTTCAAAGTGTGAAGTACAGTGGAAGGAAACATTTTATTTTGTACCTCATTCTCTCCTGATGAGAATACACACTCACATACTTTCCTTTGTCCTGATGTAGAATCTGTTCTTTAAGTAGCTGATTATTCCTTTGATTGGAAACCCAAGAAAAGAGCACTTTACTGTTAGAATAGCTTAATAAGTATATTCATTTTACATCACGAACGTTAATACTCTATTTCCTTAGATTGGGATGGTAGCTTTCTACTATAAAAGCTTATTTCGCTGTGGAAAATTATTATGGGTACTGTGTAAAATGGTTTTCTTTTAGATGCTTTTATCCCTTTATTGGAAGCACAGATAGATAAGACTTTTAAGACTTAATTCTGTCCTAGAAAAATAGCTTTTTTCAGAACGTTGAGTTTTGTGATAATACTTTCTAATGAACTGAGCTTTTCCTTTAATTTTCCACCACAAATTATGTAACTGTCTCATTAAAAATGAATAAATACTGTATCACAGATGATTGTGCTTTAATTTGGTTTGGGCCTTTTTTATGGTTACATCTTTCAGTATTGAGGCTCTTGTACAGTGATTTTACAAATATTTATATTTTGTGTATGTATATGTATTTAATCATGGTAGGGATAAATGACTCTTGTTAAAAAATATTCTCACTGTTACTAAATAAACATTTTTTTTAAAACCCATTTGAGTGGGGGAGGGGGGGAGATGAATGATACCGAAACCATCTGGCTGAGAACTTTTGTTTGAAAATTAAAGCCTATTTCCAAGACATGCATTTCTAATTGTTTTCAAAGAGAGACCGATTCTAGTGTTGATTCATTTTTCCCCCAAGGTTTTGTTTAAATGTTAAAAAAAATTTATAATTTAAAGTGTTTAGTCTCATATTCTTGAACAGGAAAATGACTTAGTTGTTTTGCTATGGGAGTAATCTGATTAATGTAGAAAAATTGGATATTAAAATAGGGATTTTTGTTTCTCAAAATATTCTCCATCTGATTCCCCAATTCTGATTTTATGACTCGTGACGTGGCTGTGGCCAGTACTGTCAGATCATCAACATTTCTAATTGTCTCTTTTGTGCAGTAGAAGGACTTGTTTAGTTTATGTGATGATATGATACTAAATATATACTCAAAATGTTTTATTCTGAGGTACGTGGCTTCCATTGCATTTGTTACTTAGGTTGGATTCTATGCTTATTTTAAAATGCTTTATGCAAATTATTTTAAACCACTCGACTGCAAAGGGATAGAAGTCTAGATACAAGGTCTAAGCCACTTAGAATTAATTTGAGATGTACCTCCAGTTCCAGATAATTCATTTATATTTTCCTGCATTTAATAATGGTGCTAATCCATAAAATAACTTTAAAATCTGCCATGCATCATTAAATTCAGTTGTGCTTCACTGTAGGTGTTTTAAATTAACTAGACTTTATACTGATGAACTTGGTTGCTTTTGTGGACTGTATATATAGATTTAATGTTGCCTGGAAGTTGTCTTCAATTTAGATACTTTGGGTAAGATTATGTTCAGTTGTTGTAAGGTGTTATAACATTGGTGATTATATATATGTGTGTATATATATGTATTTAATTGAAAAGCAGAATCTCTTGTCCATTGATGTATTAAGACGTTAGAAACTCCTTTAAGAACTATATGAAAGTCTTCATTATAGTAGTTCCAAGTCATTAAAGTGGTGGCATTGCTATGTAGTTTATTTTTTTTTAATTTTTTTTTAATGTTTTATTTATTTCTAGGAGAGAGAGAGCGTGAGCAGGGGAGGGTCAGAGAGAGAGGGAGTCACAGACTGAAACAGGCTCCAGGCTCTGAGCTGGCAGTCAGCACAGAGCCCGACGCAGGGCTCGAACCCACGAACCGTGAGATCATGACCTGAGTGAAAGTCAGACGCTTAACCGACTAAGCCACCCGGGAGCCCCATTGCTATGTAGTTTAATAGTAATATAACAACATTATCGTTACCCAAAATGTTTTATCATTGAGAAACCATAAAGCCATTATGTTGTTGGAATTGTAGCTACATTGTATCATTGGACTGAACTTGTTCACACACCATAATACAAATTGTTTATGTCTCAGAAAGGTCGAAAAAGGAGCCCTGACACTAATACTGTATTTTGAGCAAGTGTGTGTGTGTGTACACTCTCACACGTATATACACACATACATATATATGATAATTTTGTGGAAATTATCTCAATGAATATAGCTTCTATTTCTTTGAAAATTAAGGAAATTAACATAAAATTATCTTAACTTTTCTCAAATTCATCTGGTCTTTTCCACAATGCTCTCTGTTCTTATAATCCCATCAGGAGAACAAGCTCTCTCTCTATTTCTCTCTCTCTCTTTCTGTCTTTCTCTGACTCTGTCTCTCTTTCTCTTTCTTTTAAATGAGCATGGGATCCATCCTCTCCATCCCATTTTCTCCCCCTTGCTACAGCCATGTTTGTTTGTTTTTTTAATAATTCAATTATGTTAAACATGCTCTTGGGTCCTTATACAAAGCACTTCTCTCTGTGTGATGTGGTTTTGCCTCAGTTACTTGAAATCTTCTCTTGTGATTTTAGAGCCCTGTCCAGATGTCTCTCCTTTAGAAAGGACTTCTCTGACCATCATGCCATCTCTCACTCTGTCCCCTTCTCTGGCTTCCCATTGCTTCATTGCACCTCTTACTACCTGGCATCTGATGTGTTATTTGTGTCCAAAATTAGAATGTAATTCCCACCGATCAGGACTTTTTATCCACTGTTATATCCCCAATGTCCAGAGCACTGTCTGGCACATGGGAGGTGCTCAACCAATATAGATGGAATGGCTTGTCCATCTTGAAGATTTAACAAAGAAGACTGAAATTCCTCGGGCGTGGACTTGCTCATTTGTCTCATCTTCTGAGTCTCTCTCTCACTCAAGACAGGTGCTGGGTTGTGGAGCTTCGGCGTTCCCACGTGATTACATGCATTCATCGACAACAGCCTTTTCCTTATTTTATTGGCACGCAGTAGCCACACAATTTGGCAGGAGATTGAGTTCAGGTTCCATACCAGCACACAACAAAGGATCAGAGGCCTGATTTCCCCCAGG
The DNA here is from genome assembly GCA_017311185.1 of Proteles cristata cristata. Lineage (NCBI taxonomy): Eukaryota > Metazoa > Chordata > Mammalia > Carnivora > Hyaenidae > Proteles > Proteles cristata. The sequence continues at coordinate 1,431,662 of JAESUZ010004246.1, forward strand.
TGTTTGCACCCTCAGTCCAGGTGAGACACTGTGTGCGGGCGGGCACAGTCCCTAAGGTCTATGGGCTGAAACTTCGAGATGCCCCCTTTTCAGCCCCCACCCCCCTTATCAAAGAGCCCAGTTCTTCTGCATCAATAACACAGGGACTGGCCTCTCTCAGTCTCCAAAACACTCTGACTTTTTGGCATCAATTTCCCCTCTTCTGACTTGGGACCTTGACTTCCAGCACAAGGAAATTTTTCTTTCCTGGCTTCTCAACTTCGCTATGTATACGAAACAAATTTCTAGCAGATAGTGGACATGTGGAAAAAATTTACTTTAGGATTTTAAAAAATTAATGCTTTTTCTTTTTTAAAGTTTATTTATTTTCAAAGAGAGCAAGTGTGAGCTAGCATGAGTAGGGGAGGGGCAGAGAGAAAGGGAGAGAGAGAGAGAGAGAGAGAGAGAATCCCAAGCAGGCTCTGAGCCATCAGCATGGAGCCCAATGCGAGGCTCGATCTCACAGGGCCCAATCTCACGAACCGTAGGATCATGACCTGAGCAGAAATGAAGTGTTGGATGTTTAACCAACTGAGCCAACCCGGTGCCCCTATTTTCACATTTCTAAGGCAATATTCCTGAAAATGTTGATGTTTGTACATCTCCAAAGGCACTTAAGCCAGGGCTCTCTGTAGATGAACAGTAATAAACTTTTAGATTCTTTATATTCTAGATCTCTGGACATTCTAATGTTTTAAAGGAAACTTTCAGCATTATTTATAAATAAATTCTGTTAAACAGTTGATATCCACTGCATTCTTTTTTTAACATTTCTTCTTAGCATTGCATGTTTTATTTTCTTTCTAGCCTTTTAGGAGAATTTTGTCAAATGGAAAGTAATTATCAGTGTGACTGCTCAGTTACGGATATGGAAGGTATTGTATGAACCATGGTTTGAGTTACCTTTATAAGCCTGCACTGATGAGCACTAAGTATACATTCGGGACATGTCTACTCAGCGCTGTGGCCTGACTCTATTATAATTGATAATAACTATTACCTTGTTTTCTAATAGTTGTGATTATCTTAGTTTTCAAGTTGAAAGGCACAGACTTTCAGTATTCATTTATGCTGTGTTTTGGACCATCCAGAGATAAAGCATTTCCTTTCCTTCAGAAAGTTCCCTCATCCCATATCATGCCTTTTATTTTTAAACTTTGGTTTCTTCCCTATCAGATGTTGAGATGCCTCAGCCAGAATCTAAAGAGTCTTCTAGCAAGTTCACTCCTTCGAGTGTATGTGATTTCCTGGATGCTACAGACAGAAACTACTTTGTGAAGTTGTGGGCCAAACTTTCAGCCAAAAAATCTTCAGTGGTAAGAAGGGGTGGAGGGGGGTGGGGCCGCCACTGAGCCATACACGGGTCAGGCCAGGAGGAGATTTGGCATTTTGAGACTAAGTTTTGCCAAAGCTCTTCTCTGACTGGTATCAGCCAAAGACAAGTTTTTCGTCTCTTTCTACATTTGTGAGAATAGACATGGGCTCTACAAAGAGCAGCCAGTGTAGCTTTTGTGAGTACCTTTCCCCAGCTTCCCAGGCAAAACTCAGCTCTCCTTTTTGGCAAGAATAGAAGAGAATTATGATAGAATAAACATGGTAAAATACGTATTACGAGGGAAAACTTGCTTCCTTGGGGTAGATTTTTGAGCGTTGTCGTGCTGAGCCTTCAGAGTGAGCCCACTCAGAGGCCATGGTTTATAACTTCGCACCACATGAGTCCATCCTGTAACTCTGCTCCAGTTCATTTCTTTGACGACCCAGATAGGTGTGTGCGGGAGTATCGAGTGCATTGTTGTCTTTGCAGAAAGATTAGGTTGTGCTCATTTTCTACCTAGTAGTTTTATAGGATGATCTGAGAATACGAAGAGGCCTAAATCATGGCCAGTGCCATCACCACAGGTTCGACAGGACTTGCCTTTTGGTTGTCAGCTCCTACTTTGTTTTTCCTTAAGGCTAAACTGTTCTCTTTTTTTACGTTTATGTATTTAGTTTTGAGAGAGAGAGGGAGAGAGAGAATCCCAAGCAGACTCCAGCGCAGAGCCCAACTTGGGGCTCGATCTCATAAACCGCGAGATCATAACCTGAGCCAAAATAGGTTTTGGTTGTTTACTTAGAACAGCCACCCCAGAGCCCCAAGGCTAGGCTGTTCTAAGTAAAGAGTCACATCGTGTTCTAAAGTCAGTGCCATGGGCTGCGGTCAAGAGAATCAGGCTACTGAAGACGAAAAGTCTCAGGCTGCCATGTATACAGGCATAGCCATGCAGTCTACTTGGATTAAGTCATAAGATGACACTGTTAAGGGTGCAAGACACAGTCCCTTCAAGTCGGCTTTGGTAAGAGGCAATTCCATATAAAAATCACGAACGAGTGGATTCACAGTGCATCACGATCATGGATGAAGTACAGACCTTACAGACACTGACCAGCACTGGGATTAGAGAGTCAGGTGCTGGGGTTTCTCTGCCTTCCAGAGGCATCGAGTTCCTTCATCCCTGCTCCTACTTCTCATGTGCTCTGTTGTCTTCTCTCTCCGGGCCAGCCTCCTCCACTCAGGCCACACACACACACACACACACACACACACACACACACACACACGAACTCATTCTTACGCACACCTGCCCCGACTCTCCATGGCCTCTTGGCTCTGTGCTCACAATCCCTGGCCGGGCCAGCCTCCTCCACTCAGGGGACACACACACACACACACACACACACACACACACACACACACACTCTCATTCTCACGCACACCTGCCCCGACTCTCCATGGCCTCTTGGCTCTGTGCTCACAATCCCTGGCCACTTCTCTGTCTCTTGAGTTCATATTGTTGAAGCCTAGAGAATCTAACTGCCCCAGCTGGACTTGCACACCATTCCATGGAGATCGTATGAGACAGCCTGTCCAGTCACCTGGGGTAGAGCAAAAGGCACAGATACAGATGAGGGCTTCTTGCAAGAAACAGAGTGGGTCCAAACATTTCTAAATAATAGGAATTCGTGCCACGATACTTAAGGGCAGGAAACATCCTATTTTTCCAAAATAATTTCAATCTGGAATTGTTCCCACTCACCAGGATCTGTGGGAAGTCAAATATCAGTCGTTAGGAGCTGGGATCATTCCCATTCTTTGGATCACGTTCCAGAATCTTGAAGTTTACACCATCCTGGAAAACTGGGGAAGGACCCCTGGCCTCCAGACCACCCTGGTCACCATGGAGACGCCTCTAGTCCAAGAGCCCGAGTTCTACTCTGAGCTAATGGTGCAGTAACTTTGCCTAGTACCGACCCCTGAGGTCTTGCCATGCTGTAGGGGGTGCTCTCTCCACGAGGAGCCTATCAGCCTCGACCCTTCCATTCTGGGGAATCCAGCTCTTTTCACGTCCGTCTACTCCTTTCTCTCTGCCCTTGTTATCCTGGCCTTGGGTCATATGACTTTATGCTTGTTGGGGCTTAGATTTTCTCTCTCTCTCTCTCTCTCTTTTTTTTAATGTTTTTGTTTTTTTTAATTTTTTTAATGTTTTATTTATTTCTAGGAGAGAGAGAGAGACAGCGTGAGCAGGGGGTCAGAGAGAGAGGGAGTCACAGACTGAAACAGGCTCCAGGCTCTGAGCTGGCAGTCAGCACAGAGCCCGACGCGGGGCTCGAACCCACGAACCGCGAGATCATGACCTAAGCGAAAGTCGGACGCTTAACCGGCTAAGCCACCCAGGCGCCCCTTTAATGTTTATTTTTGAGAGAGAGAGAGAGCGCGCAAGCAGGGGAGGGGCAGAGAGAGAAGGAGACACAGAATCTGAAGCAGGCTTCAGTCTCCGAGCTGTCAGCCCGGAGCCCGACGCGGGGCTCGACCCCACGAACCGCGAGATCATGACCTGAGCTGAAGTTGGATGCCCAACTGACTGAAACACCCAGGCACCCCTGGGGCTTAGATTTTCAAATGTAAGTTCTCCCGTAGATCCCCAGGACATGGCATGTCCGTAGCGTAAGCTCCAGAACACAAACCCTTGGCCACACTTACTCCTTCATGATGAGTCCGTGTCCTGACAACCGTAACCGCCTCGCATCCCAGGTGTGCTGTCCTGCCGCACAGCCTCACACACCCCAAGGAGAGACTCTCACTGCGCAGCCTCACACACCCCAAGGAGAGACTCACGCCGCACATGCCACGCCCGTCTGCCAGTTGTGGGTATTCATGATTTATTCAAACATGACCAGTCTGAATTTTACTTGTTAGAAAACTTTCAGGCTTCATTAAAGACAGCTTTTGTCTGGTGAAGGGGCGCTCAGGTATTTGAGTGAGAAGAGAGGATAAGAAGAACAGAGAAGAGGGGGGCGGGGAACACCCCCCACACACACTGTATGTTCTTAGCTATAAGAATTCATGGCCAACATGTCAGTATAAAATTAATGAACAGTATGGAGAAACTGGAGAGGGAAGGATATGATAAAAACGCAATGTGATGGTAGAAGGGGGCACCGTGGTGGTACATGGGGAAGGGGGCAGGTGTCACAGACCACTGTGGTCCGAAGGATTCCCGTGAACCTTTACCCAAGTCGTTCCTTACCTGTAGTCATCTCTCCGAGAAACCATGCAGCCCTGTAAGCTGGAGCATCCACAGTCTGGTCAGGAACATCTTTCTTGTTAGAGGGTTGGCAGTGACTGACCCATGATGGTAACAACGCTCAAACCCCCTGCAGTCTGGAGGTTCTGGTATCTTTACTTGTCAAAGGTACAATGTAAGAGTAGTTTCACAGAGAAGCAAATCACACCCTCCCCCCCGCCCTCCACCAACCAACAGCTACATTCTTCAGAAATACGTGCAAAATACTAAATTACCACTGTCATATATAAGGGGTCAATGTGCCTAAGGCTATTTTCAGTGCCTTATTTTCTTTTAAAGATTATGAATTCAATGCTATTTTTAAATTTTAAGCATTTATCAGATTTTAGGTTATTAACCTTTTGCACAGCTGTTAACAATGCAAAGTGAGCAGCATGACAGCAGAGGCTTATAGAGACATTACCATGTTATGTTAGAGAACATAAATAGCCTTTACAACATTTGTAATTTGGAAAGGGCTTTCATGTAAATGATCTCCCATACCTTTCATTGCAACCTTTTGGAGAAGATGTTATTTTCCTCATTTTACTTTCCCAACATAAATTTCCATGTATTTTTGAAGCCTTTTTAGTGGATTGAAGAAAGTAATTGCGACTTCCTCTGTCAAAAACCTGTGTCTTAAATTGTTCCCTCCCCCAAAAAGTAGAAATTTTTGTGCTTTTTTGGTGTCTTAACCATAGACTTAATATGTTCATGTTTATCTTTAGAAACTGTCGAGGGAGGGGCACCTGGGTGGCTTAGTCGGTTAAGCGTCCGACTTTCGCTTAGGTCATGATATCGCAGTTCGTGGGTTCGAGCCCCACGCTGGGCTCTGTGCTGACTGCCAGCTCAGAGCCTGGAGCCTGTTTCAGAGTCTGTGACTCCCTCTCTCTCTGACCCTCCCCTGCTCACGCTGTCTCTCTCTCTCTCTCCTAGAAATAAATAAAAAATATTTTTTAAAAAAAAACTATCAAGGGAGCCATTTGACAGTAATGGATAGGTGGAAATTTCCTTTTTGGGTTCTGTTTCTCTGAAGCTCCTTCCCACTCATGTTGAAGACGATGTTCTTCCTCTCTGCTCATATCCACCCCAAACCCTCTGTGCACGAGGTCTTTCAGTGTCATGCCTGTATTCAAATATTCCACCTTTTCTTGTGCACAGCTTCTAAGTGCATGTTGTCACATTGTGATTACAAAATTTAAGGTGGATTGTCTATATAAATGTGAAAGACAAAGCAGTAATACTTATAGAAGATAAAGTAAGGAGATTTTTATGACTTTGAGGCAGGTATAGATTCCTTAAATATAATACTAATTACAAAGGAGAAGTTTAAAAGTTTAAAACATTGAGGACCATTGAAATTAGAAACTTAATTTATAAACCAGTTTTTAATGTTTGCTTATTTTCCAGAGAGAGAGACACACACACACAGAGTCAGAATGTGAGCGAGAGAGGGGCACAGAGAGAGGGAGACACAGAATCCAAAGCAGGCTCAGGCTCCAAGTTGTCAGCACAGATCCGGATGCAGGGCTCAAACTCATGGACTACTAGGTCATGACCTGAGCCAAAGTCAGACGCTTAACTGACTGAGCCATCCAGGTGCCCAAAACTTATGTTAATTTAAAAAGAAAAACCGTATTAAAGAGAAAAAAAAAAGACAAACCACAGAGGGGGATGATATTTGCAGTAACTATAACTGACAAAAGGCTTTTATTTAGAATATATAAAGAACTTTTCTAAATTATTAAGAAAAAAATAACTCATGGAAAAATCTCTTCACAAAGGATAATATCTAGATGGCCAATAATCACGTGAAGAGATAGCCTCATTATCGGGAAATGCAAATTATAGCCGCAGTGAGATACCACTATGCATAAACTAGAAGTGCTAAAATTATAAGCTGACTGTTAAGATGTGGAGCAGTGGAAATTCTTATAAGACAACTGATAGGAGGTTCACTTTGTATGCTTTGGAGAATAGGTGAGCATTGTCTACTGAAGTTGAACATACATGTACCCCATGCCTCATAAGTGGTATTCCAATAGAAATGTGCGGCTGTGTGCACCAAAAGATGTGTACAAGAATGTTTATGGTATCCTTGTGCATAGCAGTCCCAAACTGGAAACTTAAGCGTCCATTAGCAGTAGATAGGCCAAATAAAATTTTGAATATTCATATAGTGAAATAAGTACAGTAATGAAAGCAAACAGACTTCACTCCATGGATATATCTCTCAAACATGGTGTTGAGCCAAAAAATTCTCGACTCTAAAGAATACATACTGTATCGGGGCGCCTGGGTGGCTTAGTCGGTTAAGTGTCCGACTTTCGCTTAGGTCATGATCTCGCGGTTCGTGGGTTTGAACCCCGCGCCGGGCTCTGTGCTGACTGCCAGCTCAGAGCCTGGAGCCTGTTTCAGTCTGTGTCTCCCTCTCTCTCTGACCCTCCCCTGCTCACGCTGTCTCTCTCTCTCTCTCTCTCTCTCTCTCTCCTAGAAATAAATAAAAATATTAAAAAAAAAAAAAAAGAATACATACTGTATGGTTCTGTTAATATATAATTTAAAAACTGGCAAGACTAGGGGTGCCTGGGTGGCTCAGTTGGTCAAGTGTTGGATTTGGCTCAGGTCGTGATCTTACAGCCCGTGAGTTTAAGTCCTGCGTCGGGCTCTGTGCTGACACCTCGGAGCCTGGAGCCTGCTTCGGATTCTGTGTCTCCCTCTCTCTCTGCTCCTCCCCTGCTCATGCTCCATCTCTCTCTCTCAAAAATAAATAAGCATTGAAAAGATTTTTTTGAAAAAAAAAATTGGCAATACTAAACCATAATACTTAGAGATACATGGTTAGGTGATACAAGTATAACAAAGAAGTAGATACCATAAGGTCAGGAGAGTGCTTATCCAGGGAGGGGGAAGAAGGTGGTAAAGGTTGGAAAGGTTATGAGGGATGCTGGCACTTGTGGGGTTTAGGAGGGCACCTGGTGCCGTAGAATGAGTGTCATTGGTTCGCTCATTAGCTGGACAAGCCTCAGTGAGTTACTTAACCTCTCTGGGGTTGAGTGGGATTTCCTGCAGCCCTTGAAAAATCAAGGGCAGGGGTGCCTGGGTGGCTCAGTCAGTTAAGCATCCGACTTCAGCTCAGGTCATGATCTCATGTTTCATGGGTTCGAGCCCCACATCGGGCTCTGTGCTGACACCCAGCTCAGAGCCTGGAGCCTGTTTCAGATTCTGTGTCTCCCTCTCTCTCTGACCCTCCCCTGCTCATGCTGTCTCTGTCTCTGTCTCTCAGAAAGAAGTAAAAACATTAAAAAAATTGAAAAATCAAGGGCAGTGTACAAGGTGGGAGTCCGAGGGTGATGCTGAAGTCAGAACCAGACAAAGGTCCGGCTCCACGACTGGGCTACAGAGTTTGAAGACAGTGAGGAATCCAGACTACAGTAATAGACCACATTGGGGTGGGAGCAGTTAAGACCTGAGGCTTACTTTCCTGTCCCACTGGATGTAGGTCTGGGAAAAGGGGAAAAATGAGCTGAGGGAATTATGGCCATGTGTGAAAGTAGTGTCCATAGTCTGTGCGATCGTTGTTGGAGGCTGAGTTCATTCTGTCATCGCTAATTTAGCAAGCCTAGGAAGAGTGTTTGCTGTCCTAATCATCCAGTCCATTCACATTTGCAGAAGATTCCCTTCTCCTCCCCTTTCTTTCCCTAATATGTTCCCTTCCCCTTCCTTCCTTCTCACTCATTCGTCTTCCTTTCTTCTCACACATCTTCAACTTGTTGAATTCCTACTAGATGTATAGGATCAGGATGTGCTTTTCAGTACATATCAGGCATTTGCTTCCTGGCTCTGTTCTAGACACTAGAACAAAGTAGAGTTCATCCCTGCACTTATTGAACACATAGTCTAGCAGAGACACCTCTCATCTTTTCTCGTCAGTGTATTTCTAGCCCTTCTTCTCCTCTCTTCTTTCTCTGAGTAGAAAATGGGCCAATAGAGGATGGAGATAGGCTCAGTTTTACTGCCACCTAATATATTGACAGCTGTTTTTTGTCCCTCATCTCTGGGATCACTGGGACCCCAATGGCTTGTCTTTGTTAGGAAAGAAATGTCCAAGAGTATCATTCTTTGTTCTCCAAGTCTGAAAAACATCTGTTAACATCATTTTTCTTGCTTGTGACTCTATATAGTTTATCAATATAAAATGTTTTCAATGAATATGAGCATAATTTCCTAGGAGCTTAAATGGCAATAAAGTATTCAGTTTATTTCTTCACTCCTTGCTTATACAATCCTTGTTGTTTTATTTCTTCTTTTTTCTCAGCTTAAATCGTACTTACTTTTCTGAGTGACTCCAGAGCATATTCATTTGAACTTCTCTGAAAGATTCCTGGAGAACTGTAAATATAATTTTGATCAGCCTTACTTCTTAAATACAATTTTCTTTTAAGGTTTGAGTACCAAGAAACAAAAAAACAAAAAAGGGCACAGCTCTTTTCTTACTGACTCAAAAAGTACATAACAAACACTGTGCAGTGAGAGGTTTTTGTTTATACAAGACTCACATTATTACTATTGATTACAGAAGTCAGAGTTCTTGTGTTTTGTCAGATAACACTATACCTCATTTTCCCTTGCTGACGGCAACCCCCTTTTGCATGGCTGGCTCCCTAGAAGGCGTACATGAAGGTAGGATGGCTTAGTGAACATTTTCTTTTCTCTTTTTTTTTTTTTTAATATTTTTATTTATTTCTGGGAGAGAGAGAGAGAGACAGCGTGAGCAGGGGAGGGTCAGAGAGAGAGGGAGACACAGACTGAAACAGGCTTCAGGCTCTGAGCTGGCAGTCAGCACAGAGCCCAACGCGGGGCTCGAACCCACGAACCGCGAGATCATGACCTGAGCGAAAGTCGGATGCTTAACCGACTAAGCCATCCAGGCGCCCCTTAGTGAACATTTTCTACTCTGGAACTGCGACTAGAAATTTGCCTTCCAGAAAGAAGCGGCTTGATTTTCAGCCTTCACTTGTATCTGTTTCTTCAGCCAGGTCTTCTGACTTTCTTAGGGAATACCATCACTCATGTGGCAGGCCAGCTTACTGAGAGCCAATTCCCCAGGAAAGAAGTTGCTGAATGATTGATTTCTTCAAAGCCAATTTTGCAAATGTACATGTGGGGCAGACGAGGCCAATCCTACAAAGTACCTGACTGTATGAAGGCCAGTGACAAGATGGATCTGTGATGACAAAATATGGGGCACCTACATCCACTAAACACGACCTGCTTTCGATACAAGGAGGAAGCTCAACTCAGGGAGCTTGTCGAAGATCACACTGCGTAGCAGTGTCTGTTTAGACTCCAAAAGTAAAGTGCTTTCTGCACTCACCAGATTTATTCGTTGCAATAACAATGAAGAGATGCTCTGTCTCCTCTACCACCTGGTCACCAGGTAGCACAGACCAGAGAGGATCAGCAATCTAAGAGCTTTTATCAAGATGATGGTTTCCTCCTAGTCTCTGAAGGTGACCAATTAATTTTTAAAAATCAGTCATGATCGTTATGTTCTTGATTTGTGCATATCGAACGGTATCTACCCACTACATTTTATAACCTTATTGAAACTCAAATTATCCTGCCTTTGGCCAGTGAGAGCCTCTTCACGTTGGCTCCTGTGTCCTTTAACATGACCTACGTTGACTTTGGTAGCCGTCTTGCTCTCTGTTAGGACAAGATATTCTGTGCTCTTGTTCATTACCAACTCCGACTTGCAATCCACCTGTTCTCCAGGAAGCTCTGGTTTCTTTAAGTGGAAGATGTTAATGCAAGTCGCTAGGCATGGAGTGCTCATTGCTCTTGGGGTGGTCGTTGTTTCTAGGCCTTTTCTGTGAATAGAGCAAATATATCATGAGTTCAAGGTTTCCAGTTCAGATTCAAGACTTGAGGATTTTTACTCATCTTCTCTATGACATGTCTTTCTTCTACACTGAGAATCCGGATTCTGAAAGACATGGGAGCTGATAGAACTACAATGTCATAAACTTCTCCCTAATTTTTTTTCTAGATCACTATAGAAGAGTCTCAGGATGACAATGCCAGTACTACTAGCACCCTGTATAAAAATGGAAAATGGGTTAAAAATATTTTGTTTGCTAATGTTCTCCACCCACCCCTCCAGCCCGGTTTGCTTAAGGCTGTGTTACAGCTACACTCTCAGTGCACAGTCATATGCTTGCTCCCTTTTAACTCTCGTTTTGTCTTAGTTCTTAAGTATGTACACACTTAACACCATTAGGCCTCAGGCCAGTGTCTCTAATTAGTTTTGTTGTCGAGGCTCATTCTCTGCTAGGTCCAGAAAGGACTGGGGCAGCATTGCCTGCCAATGACCATCTGTCATACTTTAGACTTGAATTGTAGTTTTTACAACCTATCTGGTTTCCTTGTTTTGGTTTCTTTATCAAGGGCTCTTATTGTTTGCATGTTGGATCTTCTTTGCCTAACTTAGGTATTTTTCATCTTCTCTTGAATCTTTTTACCTCTTTCTTCATTTCTTTTTGAGTTTAAAAAATTTCCTTTGTCCACTTTCTATTCCTCTGAAGACATGTGCAGTTTTTATTCACTCTTACATTCCTTCTGTTTTAGTTTTCATTTCTGAAGTGACTTTTTTCCCTTATATTTCTAATTCTTTCCTGAGTTTTATCAGCTTACTTAGACATTTAAAAAATTGTAGGGGTGCGTGGCTGACTCAGTCGGTTAAATGTCTGACTCTTGATCAGCTCAGGTCATTATCTTATGGTTCATGAGATTGAGCCTCCTGTAAGGCTCTGCTCTCGCTCTTTCCCTCAAAATAAACATTTTTAAAATCTGTAATTCATTTGTTCCTTAATGTTTGTGTCATTTCCATAATGTATTTTAGTTAATTTCAAAATAGTAGATTACAGATTTTATCTGTTTCATGAGCATTGTATGTAGAGGTGTTAGTCTCCATTTTCTCTTTTTTCAAATAATAGCTTTGGGATTTTAGTAGAAAGTTTCTCTTTATTTTTAAAAATTTTTAATGTTTCTTTTGAGAGAGACAGACAGAGCTAGAGCAGAAGAGGGGCAGAGAGAGAGGGAGACACAGAATCTGAAGCAGGCTCCAGGCTCTGAGCTATCAGCATAGAGCCCAACACGGGGCTCAAACCCACCAACCATGAGATGATGACCTGAGCCAAAGTCAGGTGCTTAACTGACTGAGCCACCCAGGTACCCCAAAAGTTTCTCATTTTTATGTGAAATTAGTTCTCTTGAACTTTTCTCAGGAAGCCTGGTTCTTTGAGGTTGTGTTAAACTATACAGCAGTTTTCTTTCAGGGGTTTGCTGGCTCTGTTCCCCTCTACTACTTTGGTCTAGACTTTCTCTTTACTTTGTCTCTGTTTCTCTGTCCTAATTTTTATTCTTCTCCCATCAGCTTTTCTTTAATATGGGGCCCTGTCTTAGGAAAAAATGACAGTGGGTCATTGTCAAGAAGTCACAGTTGAAGGGCGCCTCTGTGGTTCAGTTGGTTAAGCATCTGACTTTGGCTCAGGTCATGATCTCCAGTTTGTGAGTTCGAGCCCTGCATGCGGCTCTGTGCTGACAGCTCAGAGCATGGAGCCTGCTTCGGATTCTGTGTCTCCCTCCCTCTCTCTCTCTCTCTCTCTGCCTCTCCTCCCCATCTCACACTCTGTCTCTCTCAAAAATAAACATTAAAAAAAATTTTTTTAAGTCACAGTTGATGCAGCTCCTCCAGGACTCACTGTGGACCCCTTCTTCTTACCCACTGCTGGAGTGGGAACAGGCCTCCCTGCATTCCAGCCGTGGCAGCCCAGCAGTGCTGCTGTTCTCTCCAGTGAAGACTTTTGACCATTTTGAAGTTCTATTCTCATGTCTTTTAGTCCCCCTGTTCCTTTCTGTGGCTTCCTCTCACATTGACACTGGTACCAGGTGGTGGTGTGGCTTTATCACCTATACTGGGGGGCTGGGGGGCTATCTTGTCACCTAATTGTCTTGTAAATATTTTGATATTTTTTTTTGTTTGCTATCTGCTTGTTGTAACTAGTTTTCATGTGGGAATTCTGCAAGTGCTGTCATCTTCCCAATCATGATATCATTTAAACCAAGGATTAATACAGAAAAAAAAAAAGGGGGGCGCCTGGGTGGCTCAGTCAGTTAAGTGTCCGACTTCGGCTCAGGTCATGATCTCATGGTTCGTGGGTTCGAGCCCCGTGTTGGGCTCTGTGCTGACAGCTCAGAGCCTGGAGCCTGCTTCAGATTCTGTGTCTCCCTCTCTCTCTGACCCTCCCCCTCCCACTCACGCTGTCTGTCTCTCTCTCAGAAATAAAATATTTTTAAAAAGTAAAAAAATAATGATGGTATAAAGTAAAACCACAATAGAAAATATTTGTGCCACTATAGAGTAATTTGAGGAAAAATAACAACAAAATAACCTGAGAGTGATTAGCGCAGCAAAGTTGGTCAATATATAGTAATTTTATAGTCATATGAAACAATGTAGGTGTATTTATGGAGTTATTTAAACAGTTTTAAATGGTGAAATTTAGTGTTCCTTCCTTCCTTCTTTGTCCCATGACAGACCCGATCCCTACAGCCTAACCGATATTTTCTCATCCTGCTCAGACAGAACCACAGTGGTAATGGTTAGGGAAACAGTAAAATGGCCTTCGTGACCAAATATACACCTAAGAGCCTGTGTTCAGTGGGTTTACATGTTTGCTTTCATGTGTCATGGTGTCTAAGGAACAATTTCAAAAGCTTGACTCAGAATTTCTCAAGCAATGCTTGACAGCAGATTCTATTCCCAGTCCTAAAGAATGACAGACATTATTCACACTTTATATTATCTCCCCAGACTTAGGCTGTTGTACATTAAAGACATACACTGAGCTCCTACTTCTCACTAAGGTGCGCACGCCGTGTCCATGGGAACCCAGGAGTGGCCAAAGGGTCCCCTGGTCTCCGGGGAATGACTCGTTTCCCAGAGGTGCCCACTGTGCCAACCTTGGCATCACCCCAGAGCAGGACCACGCATGTAGATGAGTTTCTGTCATGCAAAAAGTGGTTTTAGAATCCCATCAACTTAACCCTTAAAAGTCGAGTCTTGAGAAATTCCCACAAGCCCGTGCAACCGCCTGAAACGCTGCTGATCCCCAAGACTAAAATAGGTGTTAGCCTGGAATTGTGAGCTCACAACCATGCCATTGGTGTGTATTCTTCGTGGGCATACTTGTTTCTTGTCATTTCCTATGTGATTGTAATTAAATATCAATGTAGAGAGGAGGCCAGGAGTGACATTAAAATCGAAGCAGGTTTATTTCAGATTAAGTTTCTGTAAGCAAAGATTGCTGTTTAAATAAATGTTATGATAAACCCCTTTACACATGAGTCTTTTATGTAAAACAAATGAGCACTTGCTAATTTGTCTTTCTCTAAATTAGGAATTTTATATGTCAGTTTTGCTTGAAGTGAGTAAATCCAGTAAACGGACAGTTGCTAAAAAGATCACACTCTGTCAGAAGATCTGTGCGTAGATACACGTTGTATTGTTTATAAAACAGCACGTGCTACCTTTTTTCTCCATCTTTTAATTTTATTTCATTTTTTCATTTTTTATTTTTAATAAAGTTTATTGAGAGAGAGAGAGAAAGTGAGCATGAGTAGGGGAGGGGCAGAGAGAGAAGGAGAGGGAGAATCCCAAGCAGGCTCCACACTGTCAGCGCAGAGCCCCATGCATGGCTTGAACTCACAAACCATGAAATCATGACCTGAGCCAAAATCCAAAGAGTCAGACACTTAACCACCTGAGCCACCCAGGCGCCCCTTTTCTCCATCTTTTCAAATCTCCTTTTGCCACCAAAGTATAAACCTTTTGAATGCAGAGACTGTGCCTTTCATATTTTTGCATTCCCACCAAATGGTTAAGTATATAATGAGGGTGACATGATGGTGAAACACGGGAGTAAGACCTCTCGCTTTGTCCTATTTCAGGGTTGTATTTAGTCCATCCATTAACTGCTCTGTGTGCTAAGATCAGGGAAGACTAAAGAGACAATAATAATATATGTCCTTGAGATAATCTCATTGGAAAGATAAATCTATAAACATTCATAAGGAATTGCCACACTATTATTTAAATATCAAAGTTGATATATTAAACTGTGGTCTTTATAAAGCTATATTTTATTTATAAAGTTTGTTTTCTTTCCACTGAACCAACACCAATTGTTTCTTAGGTCTTCTTTCCCTTTTTCTTTCCACATATTTGACAATCTCTAGTAAGAAGACAGTGATTATGGGTACTTTTACCATCTGACATACTTTTAACAGCAGCGTATTTTTTTTTCTCGTCATATTTCTTGCCTAGGAAAGAGATTCTATACAGAGACAGTATGAGACAGCCCGAGAGGCCCTGATGGGAAAGATACCTCCTCATCACACAATCTTGTTTCAAAGGTAGTGATTTATCCCATTTATTTGCACCTGAACATCTTTAGATTGATTCTCTAGTATCCAGATACACTCCATGAATCCTAAATCGTCCACCTAAACAAGGGCCTCTGTACTAAAGTAGAGCCAGTGATAGAGTAGAAAACCTCATTCTATCAGTTGTATTTTCCTTTTGTTTATATATTTTTAAAAAAGACATAATATGTTCATAGCTACTAGAAAATGATGGCTTTTTAAACAATGGTATTTCTGGTGGAAGTTGAATATGTATTATCAGCCTTTACCAAGCTGTTCATCACTGAAGGTTAATTATAACCTGCTGAGTGTCTTGTTCATGTCCATCATGACTCTCAAACAATAGTGATTATTTGTGAAGTCATTTGTTTAACGCATCCTCTCCATATTAAACTGTAAATTCCATGAGGGTGGGAATTATTGTATCTTTATTAATCAGTGAATTATCAGTTCTTAATATGAAAGATTTTATTTAGTTCATTCTGCATAGTAAAGTCTTTGTGATGTTAATGGCTATAATAATTACCGTACTATTAATTGTTGTATATTAAGAGGCACATTTAGGCTTTAATATTTACTCAAAATGAATAAGTAGGTCATAGGATGGCTATAAAATGTTTGCAGTTTTCTCATTAGTATTACAGGTTTTTTTTTTTTTAAGTAATGGCAGTCTCATTTTAAAAATTTCTTTAATATTTATTTATTTATGAGACAGAGAGAGAAAGAAAGAGCAAGAGCAGGAGAGGGTTAGAGAGAGAGAGAGACATAGAATCCAAAGCAGGCTCCAGGCTCCAAGGTGTCAGAATGGCTCCAAACTCACAAGCTGTGAGATCATGGCCTGAGCTGAAGTCAGACACTTAACCTACTGAGCCACCCAGATGCCCCTCAATGTTACAGGCTTTGATATTCTGAATTCTCTTTTCTATGTCACATTTTAGAAAATTTGAGGAAGAAAGTATGAAGTTCCTGTTTTCAGAAAGTTAGAACACTGACAAGACCTTAATTATAGCATTTTAAAAAGCTTTTTAGAATGCAGTGATTCAAGAGAGCAGAATAAAGAAGCCATTTAAATTTTTTTTCAATTTCACTTCTTTCCATTGTCTATAATTTTAAGCTATCTGTTGAAAATCTTCAACCAATATAAATGAAACCAAGTTTTGTCTATTTGTTACATGTCCACAAAGTGTGATGAATCTTCTCCATATCAGTCGGCTCTCTTTGGATAATCTGATTCAAATAATAGGCTGTGTGGTATATACAGAGTTCTACTGAAGGGCCAGGAGGGTGATGGCCAGGAGGTAGGCAGTGTCTGCCGGAGCATCAGAGCTGGGATCTGTGTGACCTCTGACCAGCAGTGGGGTCATGCTTGTTAAAACACTTGGGACAGAGAAACTAAGCAGTTTTAAATATGACCTCCAAATAGGTCATACTAGAATAGATAGATGCTTCGAATTTGCATGCAGTTGGACTACTGTGCACACGGCAACTCTATTTTGCAAGTCTGAGGTGAATAGCAACAGGATTTTTTCACTAAAAATGGTTAATGATTCTTTCCAGTCACTCTGGGGAAACAGGCTAGTAGAGATGAAAAAATATCTTACCCTAGAGTTCAGTTGAGATGATAACATTAGAATTTTTAGAGATACTTTATTCTGGTATCACTTCAAAGCATTGTATTATAAACAAAATTCAGAAGTATCAATTTCAATTTTAATAGCAGTTGATACGTTGCTGGACCTCACATCACAGATGGACTAGGGTTTATAATAGAATACATAGAATACATACTAATCAGTAGGAGGATAATTTGCCTACATTAGCAACTTGATGGATAAGGAAGATTCAAAACAATACAAATTTGCTTAATCTACAAATTAGAATGTAATAATGCTAGTGTTTTAAGACAAGCTCTGGAGTATACGTTGGAGTTGGTATATTACATTGCTCCAGAGAGATTTTATTAGCATTTGCATTTATGTGGATAACATTGGTCAGTACTTAGGTATTACATGTATATATGGTCGGTATCATTTCAGAATTCTTGCAATTTTTCTTTTTCTGATTTCAGGGGTCTGGTACCAGCACCTGTTATCAATGGTCTACATTATTTTACAGCTTTAGAACTTCAGAAAAGTGTTGACCTTTCTGAAGCTTCTTTTAAAACTCCCTTTGGATCATATTCTTCTGAAAAGAGGTGAGTCGGGTTTTGTTGGATATAATTGATTCTTTTCTGATGATCAGTTAAAATCATGGCACTCATCCCTAAGCTTCAGAGAAATCCTAAAACTGGGAAGCAGGGCCTCACCTTCCACTGTGGAATTTGAGAGGAGTAGATCCTGGTTCTCTAGGGAGGACACAGGCATATAAGCTGAGTCATGGTTGAAAGCTTCTCCCTGGGATTTTGAATCTTGAGGGAGTGATGGAAAGATGCAACGGCAGTTAGAGATCATTCAAGACACCAGTAGTGGAAGATCAAGTATCCATTGTGGAGTGCAGGCCATGATGATCTGCCAGTCTCTTCCGATATTGAGACTTGGCTATGAACTTGTCACCTAGGTTACCTTCCTGCCCAAGTTTTAGGTCTGATTTCTGTTTTCCATTAAGTCCATAAACTATGCAATAGCTTCTCAATAACTCTCTTTTAAATATTAAAATTATCCAGAGTTGATGTTTGTGATCCGCAGTCAACATCTCTGCTTAATATAGTGCCGTGTTTCTAAATGTTTACCAGCTGATGTCTAACATTGAAAAAAGGCCGGGGGGGGTTGATTTCAGGGTTCCAGTACTTAATACATCAAAGTGTGGTTCAAAAGCTGAGTATATGTTAAGTTGAAGACGCATATAGACCACAGCAGACACTCCCCCACTGAATCTAATGCTTGGCCTTAGCAAGCATTCTGTTACATTCTGTTGCTGCTTCAGCTGTGTCTACTTCTACAATTGGCCATCTCTCCATCAGTCTTAAGTCCAAACTTTCCAAGCAAAGTTTGGGTCAAAGGTTGGGTCAATGACCACCTGGTAGGAGTGTCACTCTTGAATAGAGATCTGTAGAAAACAAGCTGATCTACAGAGGTCTGAAGGAAGCAAGCTGATCTACAGATTGCTTGCACCTATATCGAGCACCCATCCCTTATCTGATTATCTGTGGCCAGCCCAGAAGAACCAAGGACAGAGAACTAAGCAGAGAACTCTTCAGACAGGGTGGGTGGATTTGGCAGTCGCTCTGGAGTGTCTGAATACATGGCAATGTAATAGATAAGAAATGTGATGGGAAAGAAGTGCATTAAAATATTAACAGTGGATATTTCTCTAGGGTTAGCAGTAATTTTTATTTTCGTCTTTATCCTTTTTCTATAACTTCTAAATTGTGTGCACAGGATATATATTTTATTTTTATAACCTAAAAAGACTATTAAGAATCCATGATGATTTGATGAAATATTTCATAAATGGAAAAAATTGGCCCATTAGATACAATTAAGTTTCTCACATTACATGTTAAAACAAATGTTAGTTAAGCTCTAAGGAGTTAAATACAAATCAATGCCTATAATATAATAAGGTTGAATTTGAGATGCATATGTATATCCAACATAATTAGGCTTAAAAATATTCATGTGTATGTATAGGGGAAAAAATACTGAAAATACATCCAAATAGTATCTTCTGGTGATGAGAGATTATGACTGATTTTTATTTTCTGTTCTTCTCCCATATTTTCAATGGTGAACATTTAATCAATTTTGAAGTATTAATATAACTTTGAAAAGTTGTTTTAAAAACCTGGCACACCAAAGGATATTTTATAAGGGCACGTGTCATGATAAGCATTGACAGTTTAGGGGCGCCTGGGTGGCTTAGTCGGTTAAGCGTCCGACTTTTGCTTGGGTCATGATCTCGCGGTTCGTGGGTTCGAGCCCCGCGTCGGGCTCTGTGCTGACTGCCAGCTCAGAGCCTGGAGCCTGTTTCAGTCTGTGACTCCCTCCCTCTCTGGCCCTCCCCTGCTCACGCTGTCTCTCTCTCTCTCCTAGAAATAAATAAAACATTAAAAAAAATTAAAAAAAAAAAAGAATTGACAGTTTAAAGAATGAGTGATGCTTTCCTTCATTTCTGACTTCTATTGTTGTAACATTTGGATATCCTTTCATAAGCTTGATGATGAAAAATAACCATCCCTTCTAAATGGTTCCTCCAAGCCTATACATTTCACTGGATACTAGGAACCTAGTATTATGATTAGAAAATTAACTTTCTTTGACAGTGTCGAAACTGTGGATCTTTGAAGATTTATTCAAGCTCTGAATTTTTAGTACACTAGGTTGATGAGAATCCAGTGAGAAAGAGAAGGTCTTAGTTCAGGCTGCTATCACAAATTACTGTAGACTGGGTAGCTTGAACAACAATTATTTCTCACAGTTCTGGGTGCTAAGCAGTGTGAGATCGGGGTCCAGCATGGTCACGTTCTGGTGAGTGTCCTTTTCCTGGTTCATAGATGGCCACCATCTTGCCTCATGTTTACACGGTGGAGAGCAGAGCGAGGAAGCAAGAGCTCTTGTGTCTCTTCTTAAACGGGCTCTGACCCTATTCCTCATAAGCTCCCACAGGTCCCACCCCCAATATCATCATATTCACATTAGGATTTCAATATATGAATTGAAGGGAGGGGATGGACACATTCAGACCATGACACAGAGAGAAAAAGAATGCTTAACAAGCAGCACTGGGCTTATACACCATCCGTCTCCACGGTAAAAAGTGTGGGTCAAGCCTACTTTTGAGTCTGAACCTTCACTTGTGGTAATGGACATGTCTTTTAACTCCACCTCTTCTTTTACATCTGTCCTTCGAAACATTTTCATTTAATACTTTCTTTGCTACAAAGGAAAGGTAATTGTTGAGAGACAGAACTTGCTCTGTAATCCTCCCTTTCTTGGTGTGTGTGTGTGTGTGTGTGTGTGTGTGTGTGTGTGTGTGTGTGTGTGTGTCTGTACGTGTGTCTGTACGTGTGCACGCACGTGCTTAAGTCGGCTTCATGCCCAACATGGAGCCCAGTGTGGAGTCCAATGTGGGGCTTGAACTCTCAACCCTGAGGTCAAGACCAGAGCTGAGATCAAGAGTCAGACGCTTAACCGACTGAGCCACCCAGGTGCCCCTGGTGTGTGTTTTAAATGCACACATACTCTTTTTCAAAAGTAAGAGACCAAAACGTGTTATCAGTCGAATCATGCCCTGTCTCTCACCAAAGTCACCTGTTGGAGTCCTAACTCCCTCAGAATGTGACCTTATTTGGAAATATGATTATTGAAGATGTAATTAGTAAAGATCATACTGGAGTAAGGTAGACCCCTAATGCGATATATCCACATAAAAAGGAGAAGTTTGGATACAGAAACATACATAGGAAGAGTGTTTGGGGTGATGTAGAAGCCCAGGAATACCAGATTGCCAGGAAACCACCAGAAGCTAAAAGAAAGGCCTAAAGCAGATTCTCCGTCACAGCCCTCAGAAGGAACCAGCCCTGCTGACACCTTGATCTCAGACTTTTAGACTCCAGGACTGTGAGACCATACATTTCAGCCACTCAGGTCATGGTGCTTTGTTACACTAGCCCTAACAAACTAATATGTATTAAAAATCCATGTGACCGGTTTCTTGCTATTTTCTTTCCATGCTTCCTTCAACATACTACATTTGTGTTACTTTAGAGATTTGACCATAAGATCTAAGAATTATTGTGGTTTTTTTTCCTAAAAGAAGGAAGAATACCTCTATGCTTCTATAGTTTGGAAGAGAAGATCTAGCCTATAAAACATAAATGCATCTAACATTGTATTTAACGGAACAGTACTCAGTCTAGTATGCTTCTAGAGAGAAGCTCCCAAATAGGGTTAGTAATGGCATTTGCCCACTGCAAGAAGAAAGAGCTGTTCAGTCACTGGGAAATCCAAAAGTTGCCAGTATTGGCCTCAATTCTTTAGGGAGTATGTCTTAGATAAGCTCAGTTACCTTACGTGGGAACAAGAGATTGGAAAACAAAGTCTTATAGGAGCATGGGTGTTCTGCCCAAAGTGGGGCTAGTATTCTGTGAAGGGATTCCAAAAACTGTTGTCTAACAAAAAAAGACAAACCCAAGAACTCAGTCCAAGCTGATAAGAAGGCACTCCCCATCCCCTTGAACAAGGAGTTCAACTTTTCTATCTGTTGATAACAAGTACTCAACCCTTCTAAGCAGAACCCTAGCTGCGGGTATATTGCTCCATCCTGGACTGACTATGCCTGGGGATGTTGGGGCCATCTAGCCCTAGCTGCAAGTGACAGGTAGAGCAGAAGGCACGTGCCCATGCCCAGGGTGGGAGCTGATTTTAGATTCCAGCCATGGACTGCCACCCAAGTACTACAGCCTCTGCTTGCCATTCAAACATAACACAGACAGCATGAGTGTCCTCATATTGGACGTGTCCCTCAGTATGCCTTACATCACCCACTACGTTTCCTCCTGGGTCAAGGACAGCCCCAGACGGCTAATTGGACTGCGCTTCCTGGTAATAGGGCCTTGAACCCCTGGAGACACTTCATTAAAACTTGCTTCTACCCTTTTCATCTCTGCTACCATCATAATCTCATCCTGGTAGACAGAGATACCCTCATTAAATGACAAGCTTTGTCCTGAATAGACCCAATTTGCATCAGCCTTTGCTACTGCCAGATGTGAACTTAAGTTAAATGTGAAGTATGAACAAGTGGAGGTCAACCTGAATTTGACATTTGATCCTAGAAATGTACTTCTGTGCTAAGAGAGTAGTTATCACATTGGAACTGGAGAAAAGGAAGCATAATCATGGCCAACTACTACCAGGCCCTGCAGTAAATAATTACCTATTAGTTTTCAACATTTTACATTATTTATTTTTTAGTTTTTTAAAAGTTTATTTATTTTATTTTGAGAGAGAGAGAGAGAGAGTGAGCAGGGGAGAGGCAGAGGGAGAGAGAGAGAATCCCAAGCAGGCTCCATACTTTCAGCATGAAGATCGACACAAAGCTCAGACCCACATGGACTCATGACCTGGGCTGAAATCAAGAGTCTGAAGCTTAACCAACTGAGCCACCCGGGCACCCCTCAACATTTTAAGTTGTTCTTTGGCTAAATCATAAAAAGACAAAATTATGAATACAAAACTTAATCTCATTAACATTGGCAGTGAAATGTAGAGTTCAAATGACCATTGAGGAGGTAAGGATGGAAAGTCAGTATGCATCATCTGTTGTTGTTGGAATGAGAAATGGAGATTTTAAATTCAATACATGGAGATCTAGTTCTGACAGATGGAGGAATGAAAATAGTGGTAGAGCTATTTGAGGGGGAAAATAGGGGAAGTGTTATTAAGTGAGTTGAATCCTTTCTGATCATAGCAGAAATCCATATCTGCTAAAGATAAGTTTGAAACTGTTAAGTCAATAAAGGTCAGTAATATACTGTTTAGTCATAAGATTACTGTCAGCATATCTAAAAACAGACATGGTTAGAAATGGTTGACTCTCAGAAGAGTAAAAGTGGTATTGGGAGAGGTAGGGCTTGGATTGTTAAACATAAATGTTAAACTGTTATTGAAAGAGAAAGAGAGCGTGAACAGGGGAGAGGCAGAGACAGAGGGAGACACAGAACTTGAAGCAGGCTCCAGGCTCTGACCTGTCAGCACAGAGCCTACTGAACTCGAATTCACAGACCTGTGAGATCATGATCTGAACCAGAGTCAGACGCTTAACTGACTGAGCCACCCAGGAGCTCCATGATTTTCTTAATAACCTTTACTCTATGTTCCTTTACTGGAAGAGTAAGAATGCAGTTTATAATACATATAACAAATAAAATATGTGTTCATCAACTGTTTGTGTTATCAGTAAGGTTTCCAGTCAACAGTAAGCTGTGAGTATTTAAGTTTTTGTGGAGTTAAAAGTTATACGTGGATTTTTGACTACACCGAGGGTCAGCACCTTTAACCCTCATGTTGTTCAAGGGTCAGCTGTAATAAGTTGCTTAAAACGTCAATGAAATGTTTTTGGATAAATCAGAGAAAAAGTGACCGAGGAAAAGATGAGTACGTTTTGACTGTCTGAACATTTCAAGTTTCTCTAGGACCAAAACAAATGTGAAAGGAAAACAGCAAACTCTTTAAAATATAACCAAAGAGTTAACATTCAATCAATAAAGAATTCATGCAAATTGATATGGCAGATAGGAAGATAGATCCTCCAAAGATCGATGAGGAAAAGACGGTTTACAAATGACAGGAGACAAGCTCATTAATAAATGAATAAATTAAAAAATTCAGGTAGACTGTTTAATCTTGGTGGGAACACAGCAGCAAAGCCCAGCTATGTCCCAGTGCTCTGCCTCCTCCCGTCCGTGGACCTGTCTCCCCTGGGAGGAAGCCAAGAACACATGAACCCCAAAGGGGGGGTAACCTGGTGGCAGGACGTGCACTGGCCCAAATACAGGAACATCGGACACCCCAATCCCACCCCAACTTTATCCTGGAAAGGGCACCAAAATCACAGCCCCCCAAAACTAGCATTGGGGGTGCCCATTGTGTGACCCAGATCAGGCCCCCTAATATACTTTCATTTCCTCTATCCTTGAAAGAGCAGGAACTGTCATATAACAAATTGCACTTGATTCCAAAGTCCTAGGAATTAGTATCTGTGCCTTACTCTTCTGTACACGCCAGCACCCATCACGATGCCTTGCTCTTAATAGGTGTTCAGTTATGTTTTGTAAGCTGTAGGAGAGGTTTATGCTAATACAGTATTTCATAGGTCCGCTGCTATCTGGCTCTTGCTGCAGATACTGCAGAAAACTTGAGCTCAACAGAGATGTGCACCAACAACTGAAATGACTCGATAAAGGTAACCCAGTGAAGTCATAGGCATAGATTGTGTGGCCCTTAGTAGTTTTGCATCTCAAAGGTATCGTTCGCTTTTCATTTTTCAGTGGCAAGGGATCCCACATTATCAAGACCTATTATTCTACGCTATTTCATGCCTATCGATGGTCCGAAGAAATATCCTTTCAGCCTCCAGAGGGCAGCATTTATTCACACGTAGGATCAGGAATAAGTGAAAGTGAGGTAGCTCGGACCCTAAAAGGTAGGAGTCATTTTACATATGGTTCTCATATAAGTGTTAATGTTATGATTGTATCTATTTCCCACTATTTGCTGATTTTTTAAATTTAATGAGTGTTTTAAGTCAGAATCTCTCCTCTGAGGTGGGGTGGGGTTTTTTGCCTCCCATTGGTAGAGATGAGAAACAAAGTTCAGAAAGGTCGGGAATATGCCCAAGGTCACTTACTTAGGTGACTTAGAATGGGCTTAGAATACACTGCCCACAAGGACCTTCTGGGGGCAAGGGGCCCATGCTCTCTGCAGCAGGTCTTTGATGACTTAGGCCTCCTTCAGTGAAGGTGGAGGAAAAGGTTTCAAGTTGCTGGCCCATCCCCTGCTCTGGGAGCCTGGCAGAATCCTGATGGTTTTATATTTAAAGGCTCGGGGGGCCTACCCATGTCACCCCCTCTATGCCCCTGTTCTCCAGGCACCAACAAGATGGGGTTCTTATCTGTGGGCATAGCAGCAGTGTTCATGTATAACTGGAGTAAAGACCTTGAACAGTGTGGGGAGACCGAAGGGCTAGAGGTGATGTGAAAAAGGGAGAGAGTGACCAGTGTTGGGATAGAAGCAGGGGCTCTGTGAGCAGCGGATAGAGCGGTGAATATTTCCGGGGATTCTGGAGGTCCTGCGAGCTGGCAAGGAGCCCCCTGTGCAGCCTGGGGTAGGTGGCGAAGGTCCGCCTGAGCCCAGAAGAGAGCCCTCTGACTGTGATGTGAGAAAGAAGTAAAGCACCAGGTTCCAGGTATTATGATTATGACTTTGGATGCACATAGGCAGAAGATTGTGGTCATTTTCTACAGGGAT
Source organism: Proteles cristata cristata (assembly GCA_017311185.1). NCBI lineage: Eukaryota > Metazoa > Chordata > Mammalia > Carnivora > Hyaenidae > Proteles > Proteles cristata. The sequence goes on from JAESUZ010004246.1 coordinate 1,456,758, forward strand.
GGTTTCTGGAGATTTCTTTTGTTCCTTTGAAAGGGCCATGCTTTCCTCTTTATGTGCCACATGATTTGTTGTTGAAAAGTGGGCATTTGAAAACACAGCCTTCTCTCCAGGTCTGCAGATAGTTCTCGGGCAGGAGAAGACCTTCACTAACTAGCGGGGCATGTTCTGGGCCCACGGTCTTTCCAGTCCTTTTCTGGGCATGTATTTTTCCTGGACCACTGTGTGTGCTTTTTTCCAGTTCTCCAATGTACACAGGTACTGTTTAAAGTCTTAATTTCCCTAATAGTCTCACCCCAACTTCTTCTTGGGGCCTTATGTTCTATTATATTCTTCAGTTAGTAATTTCTTGGCCCAGCTGCATGTGGATCTGTCTCCCCCGCCCCCTTCCACCTTGTGCGTCTTCACTAGCCACGCCCACCGCTTCCTGCAGTGTCACCTGTGTGAGATCCCAGCTGTGCCACTTTTGGCCATCTGAAACCTGAGTTTGGTGACCCAGATAGGCCAGAACATTGATCTCCTCTCTCTCCTCTCTCTGGTTTACGGGAGGAGGGTGGGACAAAGGTGAATTGAAGATGTGGTTTATCTATACCATGGAATACTACATGGCAATGAGAAACAATGAAATCTGGCCATGTGTAGCAACATGGATGGACCTTGAGGGTGTTATGCTGAGCGAAATAAGTCAGGCAGAGAAGGACAAATATCATATGTGTGCACGTATAGGAGGATTAGGAGGAACTTGATGGAGGACCAAGGGGGAGAAGAAGGGCAGAAATGGTGGGGAAAGGGAGAGAGGCAAACCATGAGAGACTCTTGAATGCTGACAAAAACTGAGGACTGATGGATGTGGGGGGGAGGAGGGGTATGGGCATGGAGGAGGACACTTGTGGGGATGAGCACTGGGTGTTATGTGGAAACTAATTTGACAATAAACTATTTGTAAAAAAAAAAAACAAAACAAAGTAACAAACTTGAAAAAAAAATAAAATGCCACTTTATGTTTCAGCAAAACAAACAAACAAACAAACAAACATGGGGGCCTGGGTGGCTCAGTAGGTTGAGCATCCAACTTTGGCTCAGGTCATGATCCTACGGTTCTTGAGTTTGGGTCCCACGTTGGGCTCTGTGTGGACAGCTCAGAGCCTGGAGCCTGCTTCCAGTTCTCCCTCTGCCCCTACCTTGCTTGCACTCTGCCTCTCTCTCTCTCTCAAAAATAAATAAACATTTAAAAAAATTAGAAACAAAAACCTTGAAATTTACTACTGGTGTGTTGGCTTCCGGGGTAGGTAGGGGATGGCAAAGAGAAAGAGAGAGAGAAAGAGTCCCAAGCAGGCTCTGTGGTATTAACATGGAACGCAGCTCTGGGCAGAATCTCACAAAACTTGAGATCATGACCTGAGCTGAAAGCAAGAGTCAGACACTTAACTGGATAAGCCACCTAAGTGCCCCTTTCTGCTTTTAATGTGGCCTTTTCTTTATTGGGCATTCACTTGCTTACTATGTATGGCTCTTCCATTGATTTCCAGAGCTCCTACCAAGTTGTTTTAGTGCATCTGGTTGGTTAGTGTTCGTGTCGAGGGGAACAAGGGCCTGGAGCTCCCCAGTCTGCCATCTTGCCATTGTCTCTGGGGTGGTTTTCTTAGCAATACATCACACGACTGGTTCTGAGTCACTTAGGCTCTTCTATCTTTCCCATGCAAACTGCCACACTAGGTTTCCATCGTATAATATATACACACTTCATTTTTTTCTTACATGGATGCAACTTTTATTTTCATCTTTTTTATAATTTTGGTCTCAGCCCCACATTTTTGTCTAATTCGATCATTTTAGGTATTGATTCATCTTGCATATTTATTACTTTATGGGTTTCTCTAAAACCAGCAAGCGTACTATCTACACCTTTGTCATTGTCACTGGCAACAATAGGATCCAGGACTTGGCCAAGGGCAGTGGCCTGTGACAAGTCTCTGGAGACTCAATTCCAGGGAGAGTCGACTTGGCATGTGACTCCTACTCACATCTCTCTAGTGCGTCTATGCGAGAAACTCCGATATATGCCTTGCAGAAATTAAGACAGACTATCTCAGTGGTGTTGTCTCACTCAGAGGTCGGCAAGTTTTCTGTAAAGGGTCAGACCCTTCTGCAAATACTCAACCCTCCTGTTGTGGTGTGAGAGCAGCCATAGATAGTATGTAAACCGATGGTCATGGGCTGGGTTCCAATAACTTTATTTACTAAAACACACTGCAGACCAGATTTGGCCTATGGGCTATAAATTTCTTCACCCCTCCCCAAATAAAAGGGAAATTAAGTTAATTTGAAATAATATTTCTTTCCAAATCCCTTCTTTTTAAAATTTTTTTTTAATGTTTATTCATTTTTGAGAGACAGAGTACAAGCAGAGGTGGAGCAGAGAGAGAGGGAGACACAGAATCGGAAGCAGGCTCCAGGCTATCAACACAGAGCCTGATGCGGGGCTCAAACTCACAAACTGTGAGATCATGACCTGAGCCGAAGTCGGCCACTCAACCGACTGAGCCACCCAGGTGCCCCTTGCCAGATCCCTTCTAACACTTACCACTCACTCCGGTATTTTCCAAATGCACCAACCATTTCTTTCATAAACTTGAATTTGCTTGAGGTGTAAAGTCAAGTGTACTGGTTTTTAAATCCTTGTTCCCATTTAAAAAATGGCAATATTATTTATCTCCAGTACACTCCTCACTGTCTGTGCACTTTCTAAGGCCAAACACTCCAAAAGCACTTATGGGACCAAAAGTTGCACCGAGGGATACAACTTACCTGCGTGTGGAAATGTGAACTGATTTAGAAAGAAGGCTTCCACTGTCTTCTTTCTTCTTCAGGGCCTTTCTTCTCTTAAGATGTTTTTGTTACCCTTCCCAACTTTAAAAAAAAATCTCCATGTTAGGTGGAGAGCGGAGAGTGCATGGGGAAGAAGAAGAAGCAGCAAACAAGAGGGGAGTTTCCTTTTTTTTCTGGTCCTCTGCCAACATAATGTGATCTCAGAGGCATGCCGTTCTTGCTCTGAACATACCTTTAAAAGGCCCGTTTCCCTTGAATGATTCGGATTGCTTCCATATGCCCAAGAGATAGTCTTCCTGATCTTTTGATACAGATCAAGCCATTTCCCTCACTCTGTAGAATGCTCTGCCTCACTTTGTCAATCCCCACTCTGCTGCTTCTCCCCAGTGACAATTCAACTTTCTCTGGCCACCATGCTCTACCTTCCGTCTCTATCTTCCAAACTCCTCTTGCTTCCCACAGTCTCCAGTAGAACCTAGCTCCGTGGTGCATCCATGGTGTCTTTTTCCTTGGTGAACAGACTGACCTTAAAGCACAGTAGATGAAGGTTTTACGGGGAAGGACTGTGTTTCTGTGCTACGTCGGGTTAGGTGTGACTGTAAAAGAATATGATGCCAGGTACTGTTACAGAGGGTATGAGCGGGAGAGAAGAGTAGCACAGGAATTACTTGCTTTTGCACCCTTCTGATCATCGGGCAAGTCTACACAGCCAAAGGCTCGTCCAGCCATGCACAGGCAATATGTTAGAACCCATCTCTTATTTTTATTATTTGGATATCATTTGTTCCCTAGGGTTTGTTATGAATTAATTCTAAACAGTATTCTGGTGCTTATAACATTGCAATGTTGATTTTCCTTTGTCTGATGTGCCAAGAGGTTAACTATATGTACTGTCTTTTTTTTCCTTAATGTTTTACAGGTCTACATAAAGAGTCATTTCCATATGAAAAAGTATCTGCCCAACACAGAAGACACACGATCTCAGGTGTCAGTCAACCAGGTCTCAACACCAAAGTCATCCTCCCTCCAATCCCTCAGGGCCGCAAGTGGACCAGTGGTTGACATTTGATCTTAACATATAAAACTTGTTCTGATCATATCCAGTCCCTGTGTCTTACCTGGCCATGGATCCTGTTTCCTACTCAACCAACTACCTACGAAAGAATGTTCTTAATTCTCTCAGTCAATTTCTTTTGTGATTCTCTGAATAGTGTCTTTTTGTTAATGTAAATTATTTATTCCTAGCTTTTAGAAATGTAATTTCAGTTTTTTTCTCATAGCTATTAATGATTTCTCCAGCTGCTTCCTGCTCTGAAATATCAGATGGCAAAATCTCCCAAGATCTCTGCATTGCTGTGTACCTAGTGATTTTTGGATATATCCAACTGGGATTCTGCTTTTGAAATTTCAATGTGTCCATTTAGAACACATTGTATACTCTAGGGGATTGAAATATTTTGTTCTTCTGATTATGAAAGGGTTGTAGAGTTCCATTTAACTTCCATTTAACTTGTGTCCAACAGGATATTGACTGCATCTCTCAAAGGGAATTAATTAATGTTTTTTTCATGGTTCATGGTTCTTAACTTGCTTTAGCAATGTGAAAGAATAAGAACTATCATATATGTCTTTTAGTTCACCCTTTTCTGACTCTGATTATGTTCTTCTTGTCTTTAGACATACTTCTAAACAATTTTCATCATCTGTATAGTTTTACTACCTACTGGTTACAGGAAAAAAAAAAAAAACACTGGGTGCTTGTAGATAAGGCTGATATTCAGCTGATACATTCGAGTAAGATTATCCTGGTTCTTAAAACACTGAAACACATCTCTGGATTGATATATCATCTCTTCTCTGAATTCTCTGTGCATGAGGATTCATAGAAAACAGAAAAATCTCCAACATCTGGGACTAAACAAACTCCTTTATAGCCCATGCATCTATGAGACTTTTCAAGGAAATTTAAAAGTCCATCAAGCTAAATGAAAATACACCATATCACAATGCGCAGGATGGAGCTAAGAAAGTGCTGAAAGGGAAATTGATGATGATGAATGCATCTGTTAGAAAAGAGGAAGAATTATAATTCCAAAAAGATCCTACCTCAAGAATCTAGAAAAAGAGCAAAATAAACCCAAAGTAAGCAGGGGAAATAAGAGCAGAAATCACCGAGAATGAAAACAGAAAAACAATAGAGAAAAATTAGTAAAATAAAAAGGTGGTTCTTTGAAAAGATTAATAAAATTGACTGCCCCACTCTTGTCAAGCTGACAAAAATAAATTACCAATATTGGAAGTAACATAGGATGAAACCACAGACTTTGCAGACATCAGAAGGATAATAAGAGAATACTGCAAACAACTCCACGAACATAAATTTGACAAATGAAACAGACCGATTCCTCCAACTATAGCTCACGCACTAGGGGATAGATTATTTGAATAACCCTATAAGCACATTAAATAATTGAAGAATTAATCTGAATTGAGGAATTATAATTAAACTTTGAAAAAGAAATCTCTAGGCCCAGATGGTTTCATTGGAGAATTCCACCAAATATCTATAGAAGAATTCAGACCAATTCTATGCAGTCTCTTCCAGAAAAGGGAAGAGAAAGGAAGCGTTCCAACTAATGAGGCTGATATTACCCTGATACCAAATTAGACAGGCAGTATGACGAAAGGAAACTACAGACTAATATTCATGAATATAGATGCAAAAATCCTTAACACAATATTAGCAAATAAAATTCTGAATTCATAAAAAGAATTATATACCATGACCCAGTGGGGCTTATCCCAAGAATGCAAGCTTGGTTTAGCAGTTGAAAGCCACCAATGGAATCCACTGTAAGAAGAAGCTAAATGAGAAAAATCGCATTTCATGAAGTCCAGCACCTTCTCATAAAACTCTAGAAATAGAGGAGGCCTTCCTCAACTCAATGAAAACTTTTTACATATGTATCTATCCTGAAAACTATATACTTCTGTTGACCAAGATTTTACACTTCATATTATACTGTTCTATTCAACAATTAACTTTACTCAACATTATATATGTGGAATTAATCCATGTAGATTGTGTTGTTTTAGTTTTTTTTTTTTTACTGTTATGTAATATCCCACTGTAAGACTATACCAGCTTATCCATTTCCCTATTGATGCTAAATTTGCTTCCTTTACTTTTTTTTGTTTCCCCATAACAAAGGATGCAGCTAAAAACATTCTTGTCTAGGAGTTGAGTTCCTTTGTGATGGCATGAATATCTTTACCAGATATTCCCATGTTGGTTACTCTAATATACCTTCACCAACATCTAAGAGAGTTCCTATTTTCCTGCATCCGCCCTAGTAAGTGGAATTTACAGCCTTTTTATTGCTAATCCAATGGCTGATGATAGAAGTTCATTTTGCATTTAATTTGAATTCCTCCAATTACTAATGAAGTTGAACATTTTTTGTAAGTTTAGTGGCCCCTTATAGCTTCTCTTCTGTGAATTGCCTATTTATATTTTGTCTGTTTTAAATTGGATTACTACATTTTTCTTATCAGTTGGCAAGATTTGTTTATTTCAGAATTCTGGTTATTCATTCTTTGTTAACTGTGTGTATAACAGGTGCCTTTTCCAAGTCTGTGTCTTCTCTCTTTTTAAAATACTGTCTTAATGAATAAAAGTTTCTTTAATATGGCTGAATTTGTCAGTGTTTTTCTTTATGGCATGCACTTTTAATTTTTATGTCTTATGGATTCCCTCCCAATCCCATAGTCATAACTATAATCTCCTAGATATTCTAAATTCTTTTTGTTTTAATTTTGCATTTCCAATTTAGGTCTATACTTTCCATGGAATGGATTTTTGTGTATGATATGAGGTAGGATTGAATCTTTCCCCTCAGGTGTCCCATCCCTTTTTCTCTTTAATCTGTTAAGCCATTTCTTTCATATATTGTTTTCATAAGTGCTGGGGTCTCTTTCTGGGCTCTCTGCTCTAACTTACTCTTATATTTACTATATATTTGTAATAAGGCTTACAGCATGGTAGAACAATAAGAATACTTCCATATTCTTAAAAATTATCTTGGTGTTCTTTGCATTTTGCTTTTCCAAGTAATTTTAGAATTTGGTTTTCAAACTCCGCAAATGCCCTGGCTTGGAGTTGATTAGAATTACATTTAATTCATAACTTTGAGGAGGCTTGTCTTCTCTGTGATATTGGATATCTCTAACTATAAATATCCATTTGTGTAGGTTTTTAATTTCTTTAAGTTGTATCATTTTCTGTGTAAAGGACACATTTATCTTTAGTGAGGTTGAGATTTATTCCTAGGTACCCTCTTTTTTCCTGGTTTTTGTAATATCCTTTGATTATATTTTCTGTGACTGGTACATAGAAATCATGGGTATTTAGTCTAACAGTACACTTGTAGATATTTCAGGATTTCCATCCAGATATCATCATCAAGAATGACATTTCTTTCCTTTTCTTTCTATTCCTATTATTCTCTTTTTATTGTTTTTCTTTTTTTCTTCTCAAAAACTGCACTGGAGAGGATCTCCAATACAATGTTGAATAGAAGAAATTGATGATGAGCATTCTAATCTTATTTCTGATTTTAAAAAATATATATTTCTAAAGTTTCACTCTTAACTATGAGATTTGCTATAGATTTTTGGCAGACAAACTTCTTTGGGGAAAAAATGTCTCATTTAATTCTCAATTTATTATGCATTTTACCATGAAGGAGTATAGGAAAGAAAGTTTTCTTTGTAGGGCACAAAAAATGAGCTGTATTAATTTAATGATACCAATTATACTATTCAAACCATTTATTTTCCTTTTAGTTTTTCTACTCCTACTGAGATGCTAAAAATAAAAACCTACAGTGATAAGGTTTTGTCCCCTCCTTTCACTCCTCCTTCCCTTTCTGCATCTCCTGCTGACTATAAAAAAATTAGTGGTACATAAAAGAAATGTTTATAGAAGCATCAAAAGTAACATCCCACAAATTAAAAAAAACAAGCAGAATATATAATATTATAATCAAAGTAAGAAGCCAGGATAAAAATCATTAAATGATACATAAAACACTTTTTACATTAAACCAGGTGCATCCCATTACTAAGATATAACAGTCATGAGCCCTTATGAACTGGATCATATAACATCAAAATATATAAAGCAAAAAGTGTTAGAAATGTAAATTATTTTCTATCTGAATCAAAGCATTATCATCTATAAAACCAGGATTAAAGCAGGAGCGCCTGTTGGGGATTCTTGTGATGAGTAAACTAGATAATGAATGTGTAGTGACTAAGAAAATCTCAGAACATAAACTCTTCACTTTAAACTCAAATCCAAGGTGAAAGAAGCTTTATTTTAATTCTCCGTCAGATCAGGACAATGTCAATCACTCCCATTTCTCCTCTCTTGCTTTTTTTTTTTTTTAACCTGGGCCTGCATCCCACTTCCGGAGGTTACAGGATTTCAAGACATGGGAGGAGGCATCTGTTTCCTGCATTAATATGAAAGCCTTGGGTGTTGGCTGCTCTTCAGGGCCCATGCCTGTAGCTGCTGCAGCGTCCCTTCGTTCTGGCTATTCCAGGTATGTCAGTCTTCTTTTTTTTTTTTTTAATATAACTTTGTTGTTTTCATGAAAGCACGTAATAAAACAGCTTCTCCTTTGTGTCATTCTGGGGCCAGAGGACTGTCTCAGCCCCCTCTGCCTTGACATTCACACAGTCTTCTTTCCCTGATGAGCTCCCACCACGTGGGTATATTAGGGACTCCATGGACAGGCTCCCTGGTGCAGCTCATAACAGGAAGCCAAACAGTGGGCATAAGTGGCTCACATTCAGGTGAGGTTTTTATTATATCCAAGATCCAAGACCCTGAAGTTATATCTCTAGACTAATGGTTCTCAACACAGTCTACACCATGGTCTGCTTACTCTCCATAGCTTGAAGAACTCTCATGCCCAGGCTCCATCTCAAGTCAGTTAAATAAGAATTTATGGGCATGAAAACTTAGGCATTGTATTTTTTTAAGTCCTCAGAGTGGTTCCAAGGTAGAGCCAGATTTCAGACCCATTGCTCCTAGAGTGAGGTTTTCTAGAGTGATTGATGGGGGAGGGGGGGGGGAAGGCTTCTGGAATGATTTTGTTAGAAATTTTTGTTTGCTTTCATCCGTTTATGAGTTTTACCACACTCTAATTAGCATAAAGTGTGTTATAATTTTATCACTACTAATTGGATAATTGCCAAATGATTTGTTATTTGGATTACGTTTAATATTTTTCATATGCTTATTTCGGTTAGTAATTTCTTCTTGTGAATTATTAGTTCGTGCTTTTGTTACATTTTTAGCCTGAGATGTTAGCATTTTATATTCTTGTGAGAGCTATGTCTGTTAAATATTAACTATTTGGTCCCCATTAATTATCATAAATTCTGTTTCCTAAAAGCTTTTCTATGATGATGAAAGGCACAGAAATATCTACATTGTCCAATATGGCAGCCACTAGCTCCATGTGGCTATGGAGTGACTAAGATATGGTTAAAGACTAATATGTGGCTAGTGTGATTAAGGAGCTGAATTTTTAATTTTACTTTTAGTTAATTTAGATGTAAATAACCACATGTGACTAGTGGTTCTCATATGGAACAGTGCAGTTCTAAAGGGTTTATCATCACATTTTGGGGCTTTTATTGGCTTGACAGTTATTTGGAGAGGTTTTTTTTTTTTCTTAGAAGTTCTAGTTTCAGTGAATTATAATGAAATACAAATATGCTTTATGTTATTATATTTTATAAACTTTATTCACGTTCATTATGCCCTGGCATGTACTCAATTTTCAAAAATCATCAATGAGCTGGGGGGTGGAAGAATAAGATGGCAGAGCAGCATAGAAGTTCTCTGCTTCTCTCATCCCTGAAATGCAGCTAGATCAGCATCAAACCATATTGCGCTCATAGAAAATTGATCTGAGGATTAACACAACAATCTGCATAACCTGAGCCACAGAACGTGGCAGGTATGCAGTGCAGAAAGGTGAACTGGGGGAGAGAGAAGCCACAGAGGGTAGGGAGTGGTATTTGCAGAAGGAGGACAGAGAAGGGGGGAGAGTACAGGAAAAGCACTCCCCCGCAAATGTAGCTGGAGAGAAAGAGTAGAAGCACCCACAAATGCCTGAACAAAAGGGAGAAAGGAGAAAGGAGAGAGTTTCAATATCGTTAGGACTCTGTAAACAGGGCAGAGCATCAGAAAATCCACAGCCCAATACCTGGCAGGTATCTGGTGGAAAAGGCAAATCCCCAGGAGTTAGCAGTGAGGTCCAAGGGGCCCATGGGCCCTATGGCCTCCCCACTGGCAAAGATCCCAGCAAACCCTGGAGAACACAATTGTTGGTATTAGAACAAAAACGCCAGCGTGCAGTGAAACTTGACACGAGTTGTGTGTTGTGATTTACCATAATCCCTGAAATGCTGCCACTACACAATCACAAGAACTTATTCTGGGGCAAGCCCACATCCAGCCACAAACTCTGAGCCTCTACAGCAGCGTTATTGCAGGAATGTTCCTGGGGGCAAGCCAGCATCCCGCCTTGCTCAGCAAGACCCTCCCCAAGAGGGCTGGGACAGGCCCAAGCCACTAAACAAGACCTGCAAGAAATTTTAAGGGGGACTCTCTGAGAGGAGAAAAGACAAAACAAAACAGAAAAGACCAAAAGTAACAAGGACTAGAAAGGACCAGAGAACACCACCAGAAACTCCAACTTTACAGGCAACACAATGACAATAAATTCATATCTTTCAGTACTCACTGTAAATGTCATTGGTCTAAATGCTCCAATCAAAAGACATAGGGTAACAGAATGGATAATAAAACAAGATCTGTCTATATGCTATTTAAAAGAGACCCATTTTAGACCTAAAGTCACCTTCAGATTGAAAGGAAAGGGTGGAGAACTGTCTATCATGCTAATGGTCACCAAAAGAAAGCTGGAGTAGCCATACTTATATCAGACAATCTAGATTTTAAAATAAAGACTAACAAGAGATGAAGAAGGGCATTATGTCATAATTGAGGGGTGTATCCACCAAGAAGATCCAATTATAAATATTTATTCCCTCAATGTGGAAGCATCCAAATATATAACTCAATCACAAACATAAGGAAACTCATTGATAATACTACCACAATAGTAGGGGACTTCAACACCCCACTTACAGCAATGGACAGATCATCTAAACAGAAAATCAACAAGGAAACAATGGTTTTGAATGACACACTGGACCAAATGAACTTTAACAGATATTTTCAGAATATTTCATCCTACAGCAGCAAAATACACATCCTTCTCAAGTGCACATGGAACATTCTCCAGAATAGATCAGATACTGGGTCATCAATCTGACTTCAACAAATTAAAAAATCTAGATCATATGGTATTTTCAGACCACAACACTATGAAACTCAAAAACAACCACAAGAAAAAATTTGGAGATAGTGAATATTTGAAGCTTAAAGAACACCCTACTAAAGATGAATGGGTTAACCAAGAAATTAAAGAGGAAATTAAAGTATACACGGAAGCCTATGAAGATGATAACACAATAGCCCAAAACCTCGGGATGCAGCAAAGGTGGTCATAAGAGGGGAGTATACAGCAATACAGGCCTTCCTTAAGAAGGAAGAAAGGTCTCAGACACACAACCCAACTTTACGCTTAAAGAGCTGGAAAAAGAACAGCAAATAAAACCCAAAACCAGCAAAAGCTGGGAAATAAAGATTAGAGCAGAAATCAATGCTATTGGGGGAAAAAACACAGTAGAACAAATCAATGAAGCCAGGAACTGGTTCTTTGAAAGAATTAACAAAATCGATGAACCCTTAGCCAGTTTGATCAAAAAGAAAAAGTTAAGGACCCAAATAAATAAAATCAAGAATGAAAGAGGAAAGATCACAACCACCACTGCAGAAATACAAAATTAACAAGAGAATATTATGAACAACTATATGCCATTAGGGAAATCTGAAAGAAATGGACAAATTCCTAGAAACATATAAACTACCAAAACTGAAACGGGGAGAAATAGAATTTGAACAGACCCATATCCAGTAAAGAAATTGAATTAATAATCAAAACCCTCTCAAAAAACAAGAGGCTGGGGCCAGATGGTTTTCCAGGGGAATTCTACCAAACATTTAAAGAAGAATTGGGGTGCCTCGGTGGCTCAGTCTGTTAAGCGTCCGACTTCAGCTCAGGTCATGAGCTCACAGTTGGTGGGTCTAAGCCCCGCATCAGGCTCTGTGTTGACATCTAGCTCATAGCCTGGAGCCTGTTTCAGATTCTGTATCTCCCTCTCTCTCTGACCCTCCCTTGCACATGCTGTCTCTCTCTCTCTCTCAGAAATAAATAAAACATTAAAAAAAAGTTTTAAAGCAGTAAAAAAAAAAAAAGAGTTAACACCTAATCTCTTAAAGCTGTTTCAAAAAATAGAAATGGAAGGAAAACTTTCAAACTCATACTACGAGGCCAGCATTACCTTGATTCCAAAACCAAAGACCCCACTAAAAAGGAGAACTATAGACCAATTTCCCTGATGAACACGGATGAAAAATTCTCAACAAGATATTAGCCTCCCAGATCCAATAATGCATTAAGGGAATTATTCACTATGATCAAGTGGGATTTATACCTGGGATGCAGGGCTGATTAAATATCCACAAAGCAATCAGTGTGATACATGACATTAATAAAAGAAAGGACAAGAGCCACCTGATCCCCTCAGTAGACACAGAGAAAGCATTTGACAAAATACAGATCCTTGATAAAATCCTCAAGAAAGTAGGGATAGAAAGATCATACCTCAAGATCATAAAAGCTGTATGCCAAAGACCCATCGCTAATATTATCCTCAATGGGGAAAAACTGAGAGCTTTCTCCCTACTACGGTCCAGAACATGGCAGGGATGTCCACTCTTACCACTGTTATTCAATATAGTATTGGAAGTCCTAGCCTCAGCAATCAGAAAACACAAAGAAATAAAAGGCATCCAAATTGGCAAGGAGGAGGTCAAATTTTAACTCTTTTCAGACAACATGATACTCTATATGGAAAACCCAAACGATTCCACCAAAAAACTGCTAGAACTGATCCATGAATTCAGCAAAGTCACAGAATATAAAGTCAATGCACAAAATCAGTTGCATTTCTGTACACCAATAATGAAGCAGCAGAAAGAGAAATCAAGGAGTTGATCCCATTAACATTGCACCAAAAACCATAAAATACCTAGGAATAAACCTAACCAAAGAGGTAAAAAATATATACACTGAAAAGCATAGAAAGCTTATGAAAGAAGTTGAAGAAGACAGCAAAAAATGGAGAAATATTCCATGCTCATGGATTGGAAGAACAAATATTATCAAAATGTCAATACTACCCAGAGCAATCTACTTAGTCAACACAATCCCCATAAAATAACACCAAAATTCTTCACAGAACTAGAACAAACAATCCTAAAATTTGTATGGAAACAGAAAAACCCCAAATATCCACAGCAATCCTGAAAAATAAAATCAAAGATGGAACCATCACAGTTCCAGACCTCAAGATATACTACAAAGCTGTAATCATCAAGACAGTATGGTACTTGCACAAAAACTTACACTTAGATCAATGCAACAGAATAGAGAACCCAGAAATGGACGCACAGACATATGGCCAACTAATCTTTTTTTTAAAATATTTTTTAATGTTTGTTATTGAGATACAGAGACAGAGCATGAGCATGGGTGGGGCAGAGAGAGGGTACACAGAATCTGAAGCAGGCTCCAGGCTCTGAGCTGTCAGCACAGAGCTCGACGCGGGATTGAAATCATGAACCATGAGATCATGACCTGAGCTGAAGTCGGACACTTAACCAACCGAGCCACCCAGGTGCCCCCAACTAATCTTTGACAAAGTAGGAAAAAATATCCAATGGAATAGACAGTCTCTTCAGGAAATGGTGTTGGGGAAACTGCACAGCGACATGCAGAAACATGAACCTGGATCACTTTCTTACACCACACATAAAAATAAACTCAAAATGGATGAAAGACCAAAATGTAAGGCAGGATGCCATCAAATTCTGAAGGAGAAAGCAGGCAAAAACCTCTTTGACCTTGGAGGCAGCAACTTCTTACTCAACACGTCTCCATCACTTAGAGGCAAGGGAAACAAAAGCAAAAATGAACTATTGGGACCTCATCAAGATAAAAACCTTCTGCACAGTGAAGGAAACAATCAGCAAAACTAAAAGGCAGCCAGTGGAATAGAAGATATTTGCAAATGACATATCAGATAAAGGGCTAGTACCCAAACTGTAAAGAACTTACTATCAAACTCAACACCTGAAAAACAAATAATCCAGTGAAGAAATGGGCAAAAGACACAACTAGACACTTTTCAAAAGAAGACATCCAGATGGCTAACAAACACATGAAAAAATGCTCAACATCACTCATCATCAGGAAATACAAGTCAAAACAACAATGAAATACTACCTCACACCGGTCAGAGTGGCTAAAATTAAACTCAGGTAACGACAGGTGCTGGCGAGGATGCTAAGAAAGAGGCACCCTTTTATATTGCTGGTGGGAATGCAAACTGGTACAGCCACTCTCGAAAACAGTATGGAGGTTTCTCAAAAAATTAAAGCTAGAACTACCCTATGACCCAGCAATTGCACTACCAGGTATTTATCCAAAGGATACAGGTGTGCTGTTTCAGAGGGGCACATGCACCCCAATGCTTATAGCATCACTATTGACAATAGCCAAAGTAAGAAAGAGCCCAAATGCCCCTCAACAGATGAATGGATAAAGAAGATGTGGCATATATTTATATGTATGTTTATATAAATATATAATGGAGTATTACTTGGTAATCAAAAAGAATGAAATCTTGGCATTTGCAACAACATAGATGGAACTAGAGTGTATTATACCAAGTGAAATTAGAGAAAGACAAATATTATATGACTGCACTCATATATGGAATTTAGGATAAAAAAAAAACATGAACAGAAGGGAAGGGAAAATAATATAAAAACACAGAAGAGGGACAAAACAGAAGAGGTTTCTAAATACAGAGAACAAACTGAAGGTTGCTGGAGGAGTTGTGGGTGGGGGGATGGGCTAAATGGCAAGGGACATTAAGGAAGACACTTGTTGGATAGAGCAGTGGGTGTTATATGTAGGGGATGAGTCACTGGATTCTACTTCTGAAATCATTAATACACTATACGCTAACTAACTTGGATGTAATTAATTAAAAATCATCAGTGGAATCAAATAGGAAATCCATGGTATAAAATTTTGCCATTTAAAAATTCAATTTTACCAATTACATTATTTATACTACTTAGGTATACATTCTTTGTTAACTTTCTCTGTCAGATGATACTGATATTTTAGTATGTGATTGTAGTTGTATTTCTGTCTCTTCTTACTTAGCAAATAGTTTTTTGCTATATAAATTTTGGGGTTATGTTAATCACCTCATAAATGCTCAGGACTATGATGTAATTATGGATTTCAGCTTGTTACAATATAAAGGGATCCTTTTTTGTTTCACTGAATCCTTTTTGCTTTGAACTTTCCTTTGGCAATATTGGTGCCACCTCTTATTTTTGTTTGCCTGATACATCTTATTCTCTATTTTAATTTTTGCCAATGTAATTTGATTTTTGGTCTCACTGTTGTAAGAAACATACAGTTGGATATTCTTTAACTCATTCAGAGTCTCTGACTCCTCAGCTATGAAGCAAAACAATATTTATTTATTTTTAATGTAGATGAGTTCAGTCCTATTTCTGTCACTTCATTTTATATGTTTTATGGTGAGTCTGAGACTATGTTTTTGCTGTTTCACTTATTGGTTTATGCCTTTTGCTGCTTATTTTGCTCTTTGCATTTATAGTGGTTTGAAGGGTATATTTTCCCCTACTGTAATGTGATGCATGGAATTTAAAATGTTTTTATTCCCCTCACCCCATCCTTTCCCATCTCCACAATTATAAATTTAATTAGGACTCAGTTTATGGTTCATGACCCCTCTTTTTGCCAAATAAATCTTCAAGAGGTGTTTTGGCCTTATATTTGGTATTAATGTTTTTTTATTTCTCTCTGGATTTTTCAGTAGTTTCAGTATTTACTACCAGTTGTTGTATATGATGATTTTCTCATTGTCGACTTCTTAATCTATAGTCCCAAAGGGAAGGTGAGGGAAGGGGAATATTTCAGAAAACAGTTCTTAGTAATGGAAGGATCTGCTTGATTTCTGTATTCCAGTAGAAGAAATGAGAGTGACAGGTGACTGCACTTGTTAACATTTTTCTAACAGTTTTTCTATTTCCCAAGTCTATTTTCTGTTCTCTTTTCCTTCTGCTCTCCCTAGGATGCTGCATGTGACGGATAAGAACAGGACTAGGGCATATGGGCTTACCTTTAGATTTTACTCGTAGTGCTAGTTACTTTTGTTATTGTTGTTTTGTTTAGATTTTATAAGGGGGTTGTCTTTCAGAATTCACTGAATGGGAAGTTAGAATAGGTAGCTTCTTATGTGCCACCATATTAATCTGGACACCTGCATCTCCATTTCTAGAAAGGTTACATTTTTAAAGAGCTCATGACAATGCATGTTAGTAATGTATACCACCGCATTCCAAAAAATTTGAGGACATGAAAATTGTGGTACATGCAATTCAATCAACAGAACATGGAAAAGTAAGGATATTAAGGCAAAGAGAAAAAGAGACAGTGTTTAATGTATCAAGTGCAAACCTTCATTATTAGAGGTAGGTCACAAAAGCTTCCCAGTAGTCACTGTAAAAAAGGAAGGATGATCAGTTCCATAGTGTCAGGATTGGCAGTGACCTTAAGATGAAGTCAGATGGCTGCCTGGGGGAGCACAGCTTTTCTGTACAGTGAGACTTCAGAGGCTCTTCTCCCCCACTTCTCCCAAAGGGGGCACTGTGTAAACATGGGCCATGTCCTCAAGGCTTCCAGGCATTAAATGGTCTTGAATTGAATGCAGCTATTTCTTGTAATGTCCTCCTGTGTAGACTCTGTAACACAGAATCATAATGCCTGCGTGCCACCCTCCCCTTTGAACAAAAACATTTTTAGAGGCGTTATCTAAATATGTAGGGAAGCACTATGAACACAGTGATGTGAGACTGCAGTCCGAATTCCTGAGCTCCAATTCTGAGTCAGCATTTTGCTGGCTTCTGACCTTAGGCAATATTTTTATTACAATTAACATACAGCGTTATATTAGTTTCAGGTGTACAATATAATCATTCAACGATTCTATACATTTCTCAGTGCTCATCATGATAATTGTACTCTTAATCTTCTTTATCTATTTTACCCATTCCCTCACCTAGCTCCCCTTAGGCAACCACCAATTTGTTCTCTCTATTCGTGTGTGTATGTGTGTGTGTATATATATATGTATATATATACACACACATACACATATATACACACGTGTGTGTGTGTGTGTGTATTACCACAGTTTCTTTATCCATTCATCTATCAATGGACACTTGTGCTGCTTTCATATCTTGGCTGTTGTGATTAATGCTGCAATAAACATATGGTACCTGTATCTTTTTGATTTCTTGTTTTCATTTTTTTTTTTTTTGATAAATACCCAATAGAGAAATTACTAGATCATATGATTATTCTATTTTTAACCTTTTGAGGAATCTCTATATTGTTTTCCAAGTGGCTACACTAGTTTGCATTCCTACCAACAGTGCGTTCCTTTTTCTCCATATCCTTATCAATAGTTGTTTTTTAGTATTTTTTTTATTTTTTATTTTTTTATTCTGGCCATTCTGGCAGGTGTAAAGTGGCATCTCATTGTGATTTTGATTTGCATTTCCCTAATGATTAGTGATGTCAAGTGTCTTTTCATGTGTCTGCTGGTCATCTGTATGTCATCTTTGGAAAAATACCTATTCAGGTCCTTTGCCCATTTCTTAATCAGATTGCCCTTTTTGGTGTAGTGTTGTATAAATTCTTTACATTTTGTGGATATTAACCCCTGTCAGATATATTATTTGCAAATATCCTCTCTTATTCAGTAGGCGCCTTTTTGAATTGTTGATGGTTTCCTTCACTGCACAAAAGCATTTTATTTTGGTGTTGTCTCAGTAGTTTAATTTTCCTTTTGTTTCCCTTGCCTAAGGAGATGTATGTAGGAAAATGTTTCTATGGCTGATGTCAAAGAGATCACTGCCTATGTTTTCTTCTAGGAGTTTTATGGTTCCAGGTCTCATGCTTAGATATTTAATCCATTATGAATTTATTTTTGTGTATGATGTAAGAAAGTGGCCCATTTTCATTCTTCTGCATGTAACTGTCCACTTTTCCCAACACCATTTGTTGAAGAGACTGTCTTTTTCCCTATGGCATGTTCTTGCCTCCATTGTCATAGATTAATTGACCATAGAAGCATTGGTTTATTTGTAGATTTTCTATTATGCTCCATTGATCTATGTGTCTGTTTTTGTGCCAGTACCATACTACTTCGATTGTTATAGCTTTGTAGGGTATATTGAGATTTGGGATTATGATATCTCCAGTCTTTTCTCCTTTATTGCTTTGGCTATCTATTTGGTGTCTTCTATGGTTCCATACAAATTTTACAATTATTTGGTCTAGCTCTGTGAAAAATGTTATTGGTATTTTGATCGGGATTGTATTAAACCTGTATATTCCTTTGCATAGTCTGGACATTTTACCAATATCGAGTCTTATAATTAAGATGGAAAAGCCATTTGTGTCATCTTCCATTTCTTTCATCAGTGCTTTCTAGTTTTTGGAGTACAGGTATTTCATTTCCTTGGTTAAGAAGTATCCCACTACTTCACTGTATTCATTTATTACTTCTAGTAGTTTTTTGGTAACATTCTTAGGGTTTTTTATATACAGTATCATGTCATCTGCAAAGAGTGAAAGTTTTATGTCTTCCTTACCAGCTTGGATGACTTCTATATTTCTTTTTGTAGAAAAGGGATGTAGATATGAATAGAGATATGTTTCCCCTAAACCTACTTTGTCGAGAGTTTTTGTCATGAATGAATGTTGTAACTTGTCAAGTGTTTTGTCTGCCTCTATTAAGATGATCATATGGTTTTTATCCTTTTTCTTGTAATGTGCTATATTGCAGTGATTGATTTTGCAAATATTGACCCGCCATTGCAACCCTGGAATAAATCCCACTAGACTGTGGTGAATGATTTTTTTAATGTCTTGTATTCAGTTTGCTAATAATTTGTTGAGGGTTTTTGCATCTATATTCAGAGATACTGCCCTGCGGTTGTCTTTTTTTCTTTTTCTTTTTTTTTCTTTTTTTCTTTTTTTCTTTTTTTTTTTATATCTTTGTCTGGTTTCAGTATCAGGGTACAGCCGGTCTTGCAGAATGAATTTGGAAGGCTTCCTTTCTATTTTTTGGAATAATTTGAGAAGAAAAGGTATTAACTCTTCTTTTCATTTGTGAAGCCATCTTGATCTTAGGCAATTTACTTAACTCTGTTTCTTCAACTGCTAGGCTCAATCATGGAGGGACTGAGGGAAATGTCACTTCACAGAACTGGGAGTGGCATAGGGCCAGGGTGAAGGGATGTAATGAGTCTGTTGTACAAAAACTCTGCAGGTTTCCAGCCTCAAGTCCCCAATCCCCTGTGGTGGGTCGTAGAAGAAAATTAATAATCAGGTGGTGGAAAATTGAAGGGAAAAAAAAGTATTGATTCTAGGAGGCACATTTTTTGCATTTTAATATCTTTAAAATAAGGCACATTTTAAAATTGATGGCATGCCACTGTTGAATTGGCAGCATTATTTTTCTTTCTTGGTGGAATAGAAAATGATGTTATATATTATAATTTATAACATCTTAGATACAATAAAATATGGGAGTGATAGTTCTTGTAAGAGACCAGCTTTTCCTCAGAGGCAGCCAAGGTCTGTTTGGGGAGGGAGAATGGATCCCTCTACCCTTCCGGCAATCTAAGAGGGCTGCAGCTGTCCTGTTAGGATGCTGTCAGAGAAGGTGTTCAGAAACATAGCTCTCCTATCTTACGAAGAAGCTCTACTAGCTAATTCATGTGTTGTCGATCTTTTCCAAGTCTCTCATCATGAAGGGAAGGAATTGCATGTACTAGGAAACTCCTTTTGTCAACAAGGGAAAGAGTCAAGCCACAAACAAATATAAGAATATGTGATTAGAGGAAGGTAAAGAGCAAGTGGACAGCCTGTTTGGGTCCCCTCCAGTGCCGCTTCCCTGTGGTTATGTATATGTGTACATATAGATATATGTATCTATACATACAGATAGACTAATGAGAAATCATTGTCAGTAGACTTTTCCTCTAACTTTTCCCTCTTATGTGGTAACACATTGTTGGCAAGGCTGGCCCCAAATCTAACAGGAAGAATATCAGAGACTACTGTGTTGGAGCACACAAAACCCCACATTGCATAGGAAGGGCAGACCAAATAGTTATACCATCTCAGTTTGGAAAGAGGCTATATCCACCTTCAGGGGAAGTTTATATCCTGTTCCCTCCAGAATTGTCTACGTAAAATGTCTATCTAATGATAAATGCTCCATAAACATAGCGATTTTTGCTTCTATAAGTGCTTTTGGCAAGACAGTTTGGAAGATAGGATCTATTATGACAAACCAGAAACACTATTCTGTTTCATGGTGCCAGGGAATGCGGGGGTGGGGGAAGACCTAAACATTCCCTCATGGGTTGAGTGATCAAGCATCTCAGTTAGCTTGGGGCTGTCTCACTTTATGCCTACTGTCCGAGCAAAATTATAAATGGAGCGCACTTTCGCTCTCAAAAGCATCCTAGCGTAAATACTACTTTAAATGATCACTCTACATGTGGGTTATGTGGGGTCAGTTTTTCCATTTCCATTCATACTATGTGGGAAATTAAATAATTTAAATGTAGAAGGATAAAAATTGAATTAGCGAGAGACTTAAAAATTTAGAACAAGGATTTCATAACCAGGAAATTAGGAATAAGAAACACAAATTGAAAAGAAAGGAATAAATGAGAAATACCATAGTAGACAAATGTTCACATTGGACTTGTTAAATGAAAAGTATTTGGGACACTAAAAGAAAAAATTTTTAATAAAATTTCAAAGTAAGTGTTTTTGAAGTGTTACATTAGGACATGTCACGATAAATATTAAAAGACAAACACTTGTGGGGATGAGCACTGGGTGTTATGTGGAAACTAATTTGACAATAAACTATTTGTAAAAAAAAAAAAAAAAGAAAACAAAAAAAAAATATTAAAAGACAAAGTACCCAAGGATTAAATAAGTTGTAAAACAGGATAAGAGTATAAATAGAAAACAAAACCGTAAAAATAGATCCAAAAAAAAGCCACCAAAATAATACATATCTTGATGCATAATATACACACATGTATTTATATTTATAACATAAATATATATACATCGTATTTTCTCCTTAGTAGAATAGGCCAAAAACTAAAAGAGAATGGGGAAAAAATAAAAACCAGGGCATTACTGGAAGTCAGCAAATAGCAACAACTCTGTAGTCAGGGGCCTGTCTCCCAGTGTAGGGGCCAAGCAGAGCCCCTGGTTGGGGAGAAGTAGCATGAGGGAACCCAGAGAATGACCTGGCTCCTATAGGGGCCAAGGGAAGGCTGTCTCAAGATGGGCCACTTTGGCTTGAAGATTATTTTTGAGTTAAAAACAATCAAAACCCAGCAGATTCAGCAAAAGCTCTTTACCTCTCCCTCAACCGCCTAAAACTAACTTAGATAACCTGCTCTGGGGCGCCTGGGTGGCTCAGTCGGTTAAGTGTCAACTTCAGCTCAGGTCATGATGTCATGGTTCATGGGTTCCAGCCCTGCATGGCGCTCTGCACTGACAGCTCAGAGCCTGGAGCCTACTTTGGATTCTGTGTCTCCTCCCTCTGTCTCTGCCCCTCCCCTGCTCCCTCTCGTCTCTAAGATAACCATTAAAAAAAAAAAAAAAAAAAAGGACCTGTTTGAGGAAGAAAGCCATTACCATAGATAACTACATTATGATATAAAACTAGGTCTAGGAGACAGGGAGGGACCTAGCAAGGCCTGTTTGGTCAAAGACTTCTATGTCCCAGCAAACACATGTTTACCATTTATTCTTTCTCATCTTCCTGTGTATGTATTATATTCCTTCCCTTTAAAGTCCCAGACCTCTGCCTCTTTCTCCTTAGTTCAGAATGACACATACATCTCATTCTGTCTGACTGCCTTCGGAATCTCATGTCTGTGTGGATTCCCTGTACTTAGGAAATTAAATTTGATTTTCTCCTGTTAATCTGGCTCATGCCAATCTGATGCCTAGTCCAGCTGGAAGGACCTTGAAGGGCAGAGGAAATTCTTCCTCCTCAACGCTGGCATAGTCGGCAGGATAAAATTCCCTGGCTGGACATGAATCAAATGGTCTACACACTCTTCTACCCAATCCCATTAAACATCTCATAACTGTGTTGGTGAGACACTGTATATTTGAATATATGTTGCTTATGCATAGGCATTGTATGGTTTTGTTTTCAGACTCTTTTGAAAAGTGGTCATGTGTAAAAACTTAAAGTGTCTGATTAATGAAAGCACTCCAATCCTAAACTATGTTGATAATGAAGTTGTTTACAAAGATGGTGAAATTGACACATAAAGAACAATCCCTCAGTATAATAATTAGCCTCACACCAGACAGAATCTATGGTGTATCACTGCTTTTTAAAAAAGCATACACAGCAAGTTTTGTCGAACAAGAACTATGAAAAATGAGAGCAATTTGATCCACTAATTAGAATGCCTCCATCAAATCACAGTGCCTCAGCTAAGGTCACGTACCACTTGCTTGCATTTAAGGAGGAGAAAGGTCTCCCATTTTGTGCTTTCTCTTATTTATTAACATGTGAAAAGTTCCTGGTTTTTTATTAACCCTAGCAGTTGTTGGCATAAGAGATTAGTTTAGCAATTTGATGAGCTGAATTCCACAGCATGTTAAATTAGAATCCGAGACACTAAAGGCCCAAATCTAATTTCACCCTAGTTTATAGGGTTCTCTTAAAAATTCTGTTATCCTAATGCATACCTCTAATTCTATAACTCTTATAAGAAATAGTAATTCCTACCAAATGCAAAGTCAGAGAGATCCTCAACTGACGCAGTGGAATATGTAAGTTCTTTATTTACTGGATCATTGACATTAGGCGCAGATATCCAATCTAATATTTCCTGAAATTGCAGTCCTTGTAAATTGTGGCAAAATTTTTGATCCGTGAGTTTTGCTAAATAAAGTTTTTTTTCAGTTGGGCCATTAATTTAACCTAAATAAGAACTCTGTTTGCTTGTAACTGTGGAAGGTTCTTAAAAACCCAATCAGTATATGATTCAGAAGGCCAGATAAAAGAAAAACAGTAAAGGCAGAGAAATGTATTTTGTTTCTTTATAGGTATGGCCAGGAGTGACTTCTGGTCCCAGTATAGACACATTTTCAGCTTTAAAAGAGAATGCCAAATTATCTTCCAAGTCAGCTGTACCAGTTTGCAGTCCAAGTTAATATACTCCTTGTATACACTGGCTATTTTCTGACTTTTCAATGTCAGTCTGATGAATGCAACATGATATATCATTCTGCTTTTAGGATGCATTACCCTAATTAGGAATGAGACTGAGCACCCTTTCATATCTAGGGGCCATTGGGTGGTTTTTATTCTGTGAAATACTGTTCATGTCATCTATTCTTCTATTCAGTTGTTTGTATTTTCCTTACTGATTTCATGAGTTCTTTATTTTTTTTTTAATGTTTTATTCATTTATAGGAGAGAGAGAGAGAGAGAGAGACAGTGTGAGCAGGGGAGAGTCAGAGAGAGAGGCAGACACAGACTCTGAAACAGGCTCCAGGCTCTGAATTGGCAGTCAGAACAGAGCCCGATGCGGGGCTCGAACCCACGAACCATGAGATCATGACCTAAGCGAAAGTCGGACGCTCAACCGACTAAGCCACCCAGGTGCCCCAAGAGTTCTTTATTAATGCTGGGTATTAATCCATTATCAGCTATATATAACAAACATATTCTTCTCATTTCTACCCTACTTTTTCTCCTTTTCTCTTTCCTGCCCCCCTCCCTTCCCTGTTACTGTTCCCCAAAATATCTATGGGTTTGGAACAAGAGGGGGAACAATCCATGTCAGCTCACCCCATCACATTCTACAGAAATTCCCTGTAGATGCTGCCTCTTAAATTTCCACATTCCTATAGCATTTTTGGCAGTTTTTCCTAGGTAACTTTTTGGAAAACTAGACAATTTTTTTTGACATGTGAGTTATTCATTTTCATTTTTAAATTTTTTTAAATGTTTTGTTTATTTCTAGGAGAGAGAGAGAAACAGCGTGAGCAGGGGAGGGTCAAAGAGAGAGGGAGTCACAGAATCTGAAACAGGTTCCAGGCTCTGAGCTGGCAGTCAGCACAGAGCCCAACACGGGGCTCGAACCCACGAACCGCGAGATTATGACCCAAGCGAAAGTCGGACGCTTAACCGACTAAGCCACCCAGGCGCCCCTATTTTCATTTTTAAATTGTGGAAGTAAAATAATTTTTTTATTTCTCCTGCTGAGTGCCATTTGTAATTAAACCAATTTCTAATACTCCTCTAAAACCTTAACTAACTGAACACATAATTTTTGAGTAATTGCATAATTTATGGGCAATTTGATAGCTTTACAATGCTTAGCAAATTTTAATAACATTTGTTAGAACCATTTGCATAAGTGGTATTCTAAGAGTCAAGGTTTTCATCTTGTTCTTATTTTTCCTTTCGCCAAGCTCTTAATTCTGCATGAAATTTAACGTGACATCTACAAAGATTCTTGTTTTCAATTCTAAGGTTAGATCTATGCTCTTTCAGTGAATTATAAATTCTCCAACGAGAGAGACCCTGTTGATTTTGTTCCCTAATGTATTCCTGTGCTGCAGTATCATAGCTGGCACATAATAGCTCATTTATAAAATACTTGCCTAATCAAGTCTGTGAAGTCTAGATCCACAAAAATTTGGCCATTTATCTCTAAGAATCTAAAAGTGTTCATAGGCTCTGAACCAATACATCTGCTTCAAGGCATGTATTCTAAGAAAGAACTCTGATTAATGCAGGCAGATTTATATACAAGGATGTTTATACATTCCCTATTGATAAGTTTGGGAACATAAATGTGAAATGTTCCACAATAATGAGTTTTTTCAAATAGTTATGGGACATTCACATAATAAAATGTCATGATGTCACTAAAACTCATGTTTTTGAAAAATATATAAGAAATGCATACAAAACAGTGTTCAGAAATAACACAGAACACAGAACTGCATATGTAGTATGATCCTAATTTTGGTAGATGATATGCAGGCATAGAGAAAACTGGAAAGAAATACACCAATATTTTTCAGTAGTTGTCTTGGGTGGTGAGACTCACCAATAAGCATGATTACCACATTAGACTGTAAACACCTTAAACTTAGCACCGAGTTGTTAACAGCTTGTTATTGCTTTAGTTTAGCACTGCACTTGTGAATTATGGTACTCAACAATTAGAATAATGCACTTAAAAACAGTAAGAATCCTTAATCCATCATTGATCATGTATTCTTAAACTTCATTTTGCATCATATAGTTCTGCTTGCAGACAGGCAGTTGGTGGGCCATGCCAGCCACATCTACCCAGGCATTCCAGATCGTGGAAAAGGCAGAGGCCCAGGGGCACATTACATACCTTTCACCAGCCTTTAAGTGCCTGCAGGCTGTCATGACAAAGTGTATTTGTGGAATTTATGCCTTAGTCGTGTGAGATGAACTCAACATGCAGTGCATGTGCATCTTTGATCGGAAATAGATACATTTCCATTCATTTCTGGTGGGAGATTGTCAAACACGAGGCAATAAGCATGTGAGCTCTGCAATGTCTTCCATAAATTATCGATGGTGATTGCATCTTGGCTACTTAAGGATGATTTGGAGATTGGGGACATATGTTTTCATTAAGAAATATTCTGATTGTGTCATATTACCCACGGACTGCTGTTGAAAGGCAGCAGGACTGGAAGGCAAACTACATTTGGGTCTATTTGGGTCCCAAGAATTGCAGTTTGGAAGACACAGGTGAGCGGGAATTGAAAATCTGTTCCAAAGCAGAGAGCAAAGAGGCAGGCTTAAAAAGGCAAAGAGGAGACATTCAGTAAAGCCACGTAAAACTGTTTGTCAAGCATTCTGATGGGTGTTGACAAGCTGAAGCTATTCTCATCTATACATGATTGGTTGCTAAGGGCTATCACTAAGCAAAAAGTCTGTTTCTAGGTAGAAGAAAAAAGTTCATTTCTTGACAAGGCAGCATTGCCGCCGGTACCCAAGGATGTTTGTGGTTTGGCAGTGACCTATATTTTAAAGTTTATCTTTTCTTTCAGGTGGGGATGTGCATAAACTCTGCTTCTTTAATGGCCCTTGCTGACTCCATTTTAAATAGCTGTCTTAGCAGTACTGGCTCCATTTTGAAGTTTCTCTCACACTGCTAAGATCTGATCCTATGAGGAAAGTGTGTGATTCCCACTGGTGGCTTGTTGTGGGGTCTGCTTCTTCATGCCTTCCTGGGCTTCTCAGTTACAGGTCACAAGTCCTTCTGGGCAGAAATGATGAAGAGGACTTTGGGAAAGTAAGAATTGTATTCTAGTGTCCCTAAGAGGGGGTCCTAAAAGAGTGTGACGGCTCTCAGGAAAGATCTTCTAAAATTCCTATAGCTACTTAGGAAGGAGAACTGCTCCTTCAGGGTCATTCTACAGTCAAGTATGGATGCAGCAGCAGAAGCCGAGGGGCCCCCAGATCACACTGGGCACTAGCTGCACCCTGCTGTGACTGAGGTGATGGTGAGGGCAAGGGTTCTCTTGGAAGCTAGAATACCGGGCAGACAAACAGAAGGCTCTAAACCAAGCCCTCTTCTTCTCCCAAGGTGGGAGGAACAAGATCTGCACTTGCACAGTGTTCCACAGAGCATTCTTCACTCTGCCTTCATTACCACCCTAGGCCCCGTGCTCCCCCCGCCTGCGGTTAATCCAAGCATTTGGACCTGGGGAAATACGAAGAGTAACTAACATAGCCAAGAGGAAAGAAGACAGTGTTTCCAGGGCAGGCACTGAAACTGCAGGGTCACTGGGCTTTGGGAACCCCAATACCCAAGGATGCACAGAAATCAGAACCCCTCATTCATTCTCTAGACATCACATATACCTCCTGGGTCTTTGTTCAATCCCAAGGAGATGGAGGAGCCATAACTAAGATGGAGAATGAGACACCCACCAGCCCGACAGGAATGGGACTGGAAATCAGTTCTTTAAGTCAATTTCTTTGTATGAGTTCTATGTGACATTGCTTTCACAATGCAGTCTGTGGTCTAAAATTCATACCCTTTATGCTCACAACCACTGGGGTGGTAGGGAGTATAGTCTTTGAGTACTTGATAACCAATATGTCAGGGAAAAAAAAAAAAAACCCAAGTCATGTCAACAAATATTTAATCCCAACAAGTCGAGAAGCCTTTTGTCTTCCAGCACATGACAGCAAAGTGCTAATCTTATCACTGGCAAAATACCTTCTGTCATTGTCAGATGCCTCAGTTTTCTGTTGCCCCTAAATGTCACCCGTGGTTATATATTCTCCCAAGTAGGCTCCTCTTTACATAATTAACAACCTTCTGCAGTGGTTAATGGATGAGGAAAAAGCTCTCTAAGGAGCTGATCTTAATTCATCCCGTGTCTCCTACAGGAAGACACGTGCTTCTGTGCCAAAAGTAGACATGACATGACGGGGAATTTATACACGGCCTTTATGGGGTAATTTACTGGCAAACTTGGGTGTATATTATTGTAAACTGCTGCAGCCCGTGTGATGACAAGACGAAGAAGAAAGGGTGAATAGCTAATCTTGTCGGTCCAACTGTTTTCTTCCTTGATAGCATTTGTGTTATTACACTGGGTGATGAAAGATTGTAATTGGCTGTTGACACTGATTGAAGGAAGAAGACGTTTTTTGTTTTGTTTTTTTAAAAGGAGAATTAATTAGCTTGGTGAGGGAGGTAACGCAATTCAAATCTGCAGCTCTCCACGCAGCTGCAAAACAGAAGTGAACTGTCAAAGAGTGTTTTCATCTCTTTCTTCCCCACCTGTTCCTCTCCCTTTGATGACATCTTTCCCTGGATTTAACACATGTAAAATGGGCCCACCAAAGAGACAGAGTGGGGGCGGGGGATGGGGAGCCTTCAAAAGAAAAAGAGAATACGTAGTTTTTAGGATTCACACCAGAAACACTACAAATGTGTGTGTTCATTTGCATGTGTTTAAGCTGTGTTTGATGAAAATGCCAGAGACAGACAGACTGAGCCAGGCCAACTCTCTGTCACTCACGCAGGCCTAAACCAGTAACAAACAAGTGAGACTGGCTGCTTGCATGGCAGTCAGAAGAAACGGATCTAGGGAAGTTGACACATCTTGGTTTGCCTGGTTCAGTCCCCAGGTACTGAAGGGGCATGTAAGCCTATTGTCCTGCAAGATGCACTATCTGCTTGTACCAATAACCAACATACGGTCCCTTTTCGCCCATAGAGAGAACATAGGACCAAAAATTGGGATTGATGTGATGTGGACTCACACAATTACCTCCCTCACAAAACTTGTGAAATGTTTGTTTCTTGTTTCCACAGCTTTAAGGACTGCGGGTCTAGAAGTTTGAGATTTCAAGGGAAGAATGCTTTTCCCAAAGGATGCAACAGAGGTTCAGTTGGGGAGAAAGTGGAGAAGGCCACCTGGTCGCTTTTGGCTTCTTAGGTCACTGGGGCCAGTGGGCAAAAGGACTGCGATCACTGTTTGGGGGAATTTGGATCCTGATTATGAAGGGGAAACAAGGGTCCTGCCATCCCACAAGGGTAAGAAATGTTTGCAACTCAGGGCGCTCCCTGGAAAACTTTCTTGGTACTTACGTGTCCAGAGAAGTTCAAGTTAATGAAGACAACACTACTGGTCCAGGCAGGAACAGGCTCCAAGCACTGCAGGAGGGAGGCCTGGGTCATCCCCATAAAGTAGAGACCCTTGAGAAGCTGAGGAACAGGCAGACAGAACATAGTGCAGGAAGCGGAATAAGAAAGTTGTAAACCTAAACCATGGCCTTGAGAACAGTTTCTAAAATGAAGACTGTCACAAGCCTGCCTATTTTGCCCTTTGCATTGTTGCAAATATATTCATGATTCAAATATATTGCATGAATATATTAGTGCATTATTAGCAAATTAATTTTACCACCAGTGACAAATTCCTCCCCCTTTTCATTTTTTATACAAGACGGGGTGGTTAGCTTAATCTTTGGTTTCAGGTTAGGGGATAGCAAAGGGAGTTGCAACTGAACTGGGGATGGTGCCTTTGGATGGGAGATGGCCCAACACATCTGGCAGGAGTGGGCTGCTTCACCCGATCGTTTGTCTGGAAGTTAGATATTACTGTTTTATAGACTGGCCATGGGGTGGATCGCCCGAGAGCCATCAAGCCATCCCCCCCTCTAATTCTGATCTCTCCCTGTCCCAGAGGGTGGAGGGTCTTAGAATACACATTCCCCAGAACATTCGCCAGCAGTGCTGTGGGATGGATTCCTCTAACGACATGTATTTGTGTGATGTGGGAGGCAGAAGTGAGACCGAGGCATAGAATCGATCCTGTGGCAAGAGTGGGCAGACAGGCGGGATTGTGCAAATGTGCCATTTCATAGCAGCTGCCCCTCACTTGCTTTGAGTGGTTTAAGCTGCCCCAGTCTGCCTACCTCCTGTGAAAAAGAAGCCATCAGGTTAAGTTAGGGTGATTTGGGTCTCTGTCACATGCAGCTACACCTAATCCTGATAAAATTTGTGTAAAAAGGATGGCAGTTTCCATTTTTTGCTAAAATTACATGTGCAAACACATCTGCAGAGACCAGTGTTTTCTAGAATTAGTGAGCAGTCCTGAAATACTGATTGTTGTTTCAAAGGGGCATATTAGACAATCCCGCGGATAATGAATGGCGCGTTACTCCATTTGTGCCAAAGATAGTCAATCACCAGAAACGAAAGCTTCTGTAATGATCCTTGCATAATGGTTGCAGGTGTATTATCAAAGTATAATTCAGGGATGGCATGTATCCAGGTAGATGAGATAACATAATTTAAGTGCTTTCTGGTATAGAACTTGATTAACGCACACATGAAACATTCTATAAAGTATAGCTACTTAAGTAAATTGTTGATAAAGGCCTTGTGACTTAATGACCTAAGTTTCCATCCTGCATATTTGATATTATTGATTAACCTGAAGGTCCTGTGGTTCAGATACCAGGAATAATAGGGACATTCTGATGTGAACATTTAAGAACCACGACTGTTTCAGAGTCCTGTTTTGCCACTAACTTTCTGGTTTTTATTTTCTTGCTCACATTACAGAACGGATCATAAGCTCTCAGAGGAAAGGTAGAGAACAAGATGTGAATTCAAAGATACATGTCAAAATTATCGGCGGCAAAACTGATTCAAGACTAATTGCTGACGTTTAGCATGTAGAGATTCATGCCAGTCTCTTACTAAGATTTTGGAGCTGGTATAGTGCTGTGATTAAGAATGTAGATTCTGGAATCCTTCTTCATGGGTTCAAAGCCCAGCTCCAACCACACATAGATTAACTGAGGCATTGGCTCTTCTGTGCCCCAGTTTCCTTATGTGCATCTAGGATAATTTTCTAACTCCAGTGATTTGTCATGAGGATTAGGTTGAGCAAAGTGACTCACATGGTAAATACATGTTTACTGTTAGTAATATGTCACTCTGTTTAATTGTCGGAATGAAATACATTATTGTAACAATGTTAAAGACCCTGGGAAATTGATACAGATGTGTGGCCTTCATGAACAGAATATGTTCATGCAGTAAACTTCATTTGAAGCTATTATAGGAAATAATAAAACTCCAATAATTATCATCATAAGTTCCCTTAGCTTCAGAATGCATCTGTGCACCAGAGTCACATGCAATAATGAAGCCAGATGCTGAATTCTTGAAGTGCTGATTAAGAAACAATCAGACATGAACATAACAGTTTTAATGATGGGATGATTTTTATTAAGTTAATCTGCAGATAAAGAACATCACTGAAAAGCTTTGGGTATTAGCCAGATGTGCTCCCTTTTTCTTTTATGAAGTTTTGACATTAGTACACACTCAGTTCATTGATCTCTGCTCATTTATGATGGTGGCTGGAACACCGAATGTCAGACAGGGACAAACAAATGGGATCTTTTCGGACAT
Organism: Proteles cristata cristata; assembly: GCA_017311185.1. Lineage (NCBI taxonomy): Eukaryota > Metazoa > Chordata > Mammalia > Carnivora > Hyaenidae > Proteles > Proteles cristata. The sequence goes on from JAESUZ010004246.1 coordinate 1,488,046, forward strand.
TCCTATGTGCTTGAGCCCTTATGAAATGAGAGAAGTCTGCAGGCTGAGCTACTGCTGTGTTCGTTACAATTACTCTCTGCTGGGCCGCTGGGGTCACAAGCCCCCCTGTAGAAGACTGCGCCACCGGTGAGACACACAGCATGCTGAGTTGACTTGACCATGATTTCATCTCCCAAAGGGTTTTTTTTTTTTTTTTAATTTTCTGGAGGCTTGCGGTTCAACACATTTTGGAGTTCACCCTCCTCTATGTCTGTATGACTTGAGCGTCCTTTTGTTAAAGTTGTGCTGTGGTTTTTAAAGAGATGAATTCTTTTCTATGTTTATTTTTGAGAGAGGCAGACAGACAAAGATGAGGAGGCGCAGAGAGAGAGGGAGACACAGAATCTGAAGCAGGCTCTGAGCTGTCAGCACAGAGCCCGATGCAGGGCTCAAACCTACGAACCTCATCATGACCTGAGGCGAGGTCAGATCTTTAACGGATTGAGCCTAGGCATCCCTTAACAGGCTGGATTTTAATCACGCTACACATTTAGTGCAAAATCTCCCATTTGTTTTTTCTTTCTGTGTTCTGGATCTAGGAGATACTAAATGACATCAAAAATAGATTAGGTGTGGCCAACTGCTTGGAAAGTTGCTTTCATGTTAAGATTTACTTAAAAGTAACAGATTGGAGATAAAGAGAACTGGCCATTGCAGCATTACCAAAATCAGAGTGTTTCTATTAAAGCAGAGAGTTGAAGAGATTTGCTACAGCACCTTACTGCCACGAGCCTCTAAAAGCCCCACACGTAGGCTGATCTTCCTCACTTGTAAAGTAGAAGCAGACCTGCAGCCTGAGAAATGGTTGATGATCGGTCCAGCTGCTGAGTATTAGGAAGACAGCTTGCTTACAATCATTTGTAGTAAAATGTACATGCACACACCATCCAAGGCCAAAATTGGAGAGATTTTTGAAACAGCGCACAGCACTTGAAAGGTAATGGTGATGGGAAACACCTGCAAGAAATGTATCACTTTTATTAAGAAACGACGTACAATTCAAGATAAAAACCAGGTGTCTGAGAAGTTGTTTCAGAAGGTAGAAAATTGCTCTTTAGAAGAAATCATGGTAAAAAAGACCCATTCAGTTTGTTTGGCCAAACATTTTATTCTACAAAATTTCACTCTCCTCAACTCTCTGCACAGATAACTCATAAGGCTGGAAGCCTGCGTTTGAGATTTACAAGCTCAAAATCTGAATATGGACTAACGTCTTTTACGCCTTCTACATACCCTCCTGGTATGCAGCCTCTTCTCCCCCAGTCTCTGTGCTGAAAGCAGGATACTGAACGAAGAGCAAAGAAGCTGGATAAATGCAGTCCCCTCTGTCCCTTCCCATCCCTCCTCCACTGAATTTGTTCAGAAATCTCACTTCAGAATCATCCCTTTTTTTGGAGGAGGATGCCATTCTCTGGATGAGAGTAACTAGCACAGAAATGACCTGTGACTGCAAGTGGCCACAGACATTTTCACTGTGCTGGGGAAAACCGTTCCTTCTCTCCTTGGTTCACAGGCATCTGCCTGCATCTCAAAAGATATAAATAATTCAACAGGCCAACGAATTATTACAACTTTTTTTTCCTGAAAAGGTATGGGTCTTATTTCTTTTAAATGTAGACCAAGCTTCCCCCCCTCACCATCTGTGGTTCCCTTGTAGTCTGCCTCACTTGGTTCAAATTGGGGATATTTTGTAGAATGGTTAGCAATTTAAGTAGGTAAAGCTCAGGGGAGGTGTCTCAGAATGGTACTGAGCATAGACAAATAGACACTGAGCTCCAGGCATCAACCAATACCGGTTCTGAAGATGAAAGGTTCCCTCCAGGCAGCCTACTTCAAAAACTTGAGAATCTCTAATGCCACCCTGAGAGGCATCTCCTTGCACTGAGCATCAAATGATGCAAGGTGCTAAATTCAGATGCTCTTCCCCACCCTAACACCACCAGGCAGTCAACTCTCCCTTGGGTATGTCCTCCATTCCTTCTTAGAAATGTTAGAAATCTTATAAATGAATCTTAGCAAGGTTTCCTCTTATTTGCTTTCTCGCCAACCAGCTAATGAAGAGTGGGATCATATATCAGGAACCAACGGATGGTTTCTCAGAAATCTGACTGAATAAGAAATCTTGGCAAGCATTAATTTATTCTCTGAATGCAAGTCAGACACTGGGCTGGGGCTGGCACCACAGAAATGGAAAAGATGTGATCCCCGGTTCCTCCCTCTTCTGTAGTATCTATTAGCAGGAAGCTTCTAGAAAGGCACACTACAAAGACTCCACCCTAGCTTGGTACGTACTGAATATCTTCCAATGCTTATGATTAATTTTTACTTACAAATATTGTTTATAATCATTTTGTCTTAAAGATCTATCTTTAAAAAATGTTTTTAATGTCTATTTTTTGAAAGAGAGAGCAAGTGAGCAGGAGAGGGGTAGAGAGAGAGGGAGACATAGGATCCAAAGCAGGCTCCAGGCTCTGAGCTGTCAGCACAGAGCTCGATGCAGGGTTCGAACTCAAAAACCATGAGATCATGACCTGAGCAGAAGGTGGTGCTTAACTGAGCTACCCAGGCACTCAGGGTTTTTTGTTTTTTTTTTTAAATTTTTAAGTAATCTCTACAACCAACATTGGGCTCAAACCCATGACCCCGAGATCAAGAGTCACATGCTTCTCTGGACCAGCTAGGCACCCCTTGTTTATACTCATTTTAAAATGTCACTTCAATCATAATAATATCCCAATAGATTTTATCTACATTTACAGTTGTTTCAACCTAAGAATCTACTGTCACCAATAAGATCTCCTATTTTCCAGAATAAAGCTATTGAGACCAAAACGCTTTGTTTATCTAAGGGCAGAAAGTCATAAGTCTATTTACTGCAGGCCAAAAAGAAACAAACTACAACATAGGACCTTTACGATTGGGATCTTCTCAATGTGTATTTATGCATCTGCTCAGGTCTTTGTCATGTTCCCCTGCAGGGGCCAACGGCAGCCCACCCATAATGTACCAACCACAATGATATACTAATCACCTTGAATTGAAGCTACTTGGTAAACTTTGCAAGGATACTCCGACCCTCCTTGGTCCCTCTGAAAGCAGAAAATAAATCTCCCATATGAGAGGTACCCTCCCTGCATGAAGAATGTTTTTTTAAAGACATCGTTATCACCAGAGATAGGCACTTCGTAGCAAAGAAAGCTGTAAATAAACCTTTCTACTTTTTGACTAATCTTCAGCCCAAATTCCACTTAGAATTCCATACTAAAACTCCCAAATATCTGTTTTCTTAAACCTGTCAATTTCTCACAGATTTATCCTTTGTCTGAAATGTATAAAAACGGCCTGCCTTGCTCATTTCTTTAGGTCTCCCTTTCTTTAGTGGGTCTCTGCACAAAAGAAAAGGTGGTGATTTTCTCCTTTTAATCTGTGTCATATGACTTTAATTCTTGGTCCAACTAGAAGAATCTTGGACAGAAGAAAATGTCTTCCTCCTCTTCAGTTGGCATAGTTGGTGGGATGAACCGTCCCTGAGTACTTGCTGTGAAGATTCTGTAGCTTTGAGATCTTGGGACATCTGGCAGAAGGTAAGACTTCTTACCACATTGGTCTCCCAGAATCTGTCTGCAGCGAATGATGGAGCGAGAATGGTGAGGATCTTTATTTCTCTTTCTAAATTTAGATTAGCAGGAGAAAATATTGTGGACCTGGTTCCTTGGGCTTAGCTACTCCTGCTCGGGTGCCCTTGGTTTTACTGATCCATTTCCTCTAAGAGACTGTCACTCTTTTCCTCTGTGTCTTTTGTGTCATCATGAAAAGGAATCACCAAACGCGAGGAAGCTCCATTCTGTTTCCGCAGTGGCTGCACCACTTTGCATTCCCAACAGTGTACAAGGGCTCCGTTTTCTCCACATCCTAACCAACACTTGTTATTTCTTGTCTTTTTGATTCTAGCTATTCTGGCAGGTGTGAGATGGTATCTCCTTGTAGTTTTGATTTGCATTTCCCTGATGAGTGATGTTCAGCATCTTTTCATGTGTCTGTTGGCCATCTGGATGTCTTCTTAAAAAAAAAAATGTCTATTTGAGTTCTCTGCCCATTTCTTAATCAGATTATTTGGGGGGGGGGAGGATGTAAAGTTGTATAATAAGCTCTTTACATATTTAGTATATTAATCCTGAATCAGGTATATCAGTTGCAAATATCTTTTCCCATTCAATGGGTTGCTTTTTTATGTTGATGTTTATAATGGTTTCCTTGACTATACAAAAGCTTTTTATGTTGGTGTAGTCCGATAGTTTAATTTTGCTTTGGTTTCCCTTGCCTGAAGAAATAACCTAGGAAAATGTTGCTAAGGCCAATATCCAAGAGATTAATGCCTATGGTTTAAGGAGTTTTACTCTTCCTGGTCTCACATTTAGGTCTTCAAACCATTTTGAGTTTATTTTTGTGTATAGTGTAAGAAAGTGGTTCAGTTTCATTCTTTTGCATGTAGCTGTCCAGTTTTCCCAACACCATTTATTGAATGGACTGTCATTTTCACATTGTACACCCTTGCCTCCTCTGTGGTAAGTGAACTTACCATATCAGCATGGGTTTATTTCTGGGCTCTTTATTGTGTTCCAGAGATCTACATGTTTATTTTTGTGTCAGTATCATACTGCTTTGATTACTACAGCTTTGTAGTATATCTTAAAATCTGGGATTGAGATACCACTAACTTTGTTGTTCTTTCTCAAGATTGCTTTGGCCATTCAGGGTTTTATGTGGATCCAAACAAATTTTACTATTATTTGTTCTAGTTTTGTGAAAGATGCTATTGGTATTTTGATAAAGATTATCTTAAGTCAGCATATTGCTTTGGGCAGTATGGACATTTTAACAATACTGGTTCTTCCATTTCATCAGCATGGAATATCTTTCCATTTGTTTATAGCAGCTTTAATATTTTCATCAATATTTTATAGTGTTCAGTTACCAAGCTTTCACCTCCTTGGTTAAGTTTATTCCTAGGTATTTTACTCCTCCTGATACAATTGTAAATGGGGTTGTTTTAATTTCTCTTTCTATTTCACTATTAGTGTACAGAAATGAAAGATTTCTGTATATTAATTTTATATACTGAGACATTACTGAATCTTTGATGGAGTCTTTTTTTAAAAGTTTATTTATTTTGAGAGGGGGAGAGAGGGAGAGAGCTAGCACAAGCAGGGGAGGGGTAGAGAGAGGGAGAGAGAGAATTCCTAGCAGGCTCCACACTGTCAGTACAGAGCCCGATGCAGGGCTCAGTCTCACAAACCAAGAGATAATGACCTGAGCCAAAATCAAGAGTCAAATGCTTAACTGACTGAGCCACCCAGGTGCCCTAGGGTTTCCTATATATAGTATTGTGTCATCTACAAATAGTTTAAGTTTTACTTCTTCCTTACCAATTTGGATGTCTTTTCTATTTGGATGTCTTGTCCGATTGCTATGGCTAGGACCTTTAGTACTATATTGAGTAAAAGTGATTAGAGTAGATAGCCACCCTTGTCTTGCTCCTGACCTTAAAGGAAAAGCTGTTAGCTGAAAGTTTTTTCTCATTATTTTTCAATGTTAGTTTATTTTTTAGAGAAGGGGTAGGGGTGTCAAAGGATCCAAAGCAGGCTCTGTGCTGACAGCAGACAGCCCAATGCAGGACTTGAACTCATGAACTGAGTGACCATGACCTGAGCTGAAGTCAGATGCTTAACTAACTGAGCCAGCCAGGTGCCCCAACGCTGAGTATAATGTTATGTGTTTGTCATAATGGCTTTTGTTATACTAAGATAGGTTTCCTCTAAACCCGCTCTGTTAAATCTCATCAAACAAATACTTTTTCCCCCATCTCTTGAGATGGTCACATGGTTTTTATTCTTCATTTTGTTGATGTCATGTATCACATTGACTGATTTGCAGATATTGAACCATACTTGCATCCTGGAATAAATTCCAGTTGATCATGAACAATTCTCTTAATGTATTGTTGAGTTTGGTTAATATTCTGTTGAGGCTTTTTTGTATGCTTTTTAGAGAGTGAGAGCATGCAAGCTGGGGAGAGGGGCAGAGAAAATCTTGATGTGTGACTCAATCCCATGACCCTGGGATCATGATGTGAGCTGAAATCAAGAGTTGGACACTCAACTGACTGAGCCATCAGGTGCCCCTTTTGTTGAGAATTAATGAATCTATGTTTATCAAGGATATTTGCCTACAGTTTTCTTGTAGCGTCTGTGTCTGCTGGCATCAGGGTAAAGTAAATTTGGAAGCTTTCTTTCCTCTTCTTTTTTTTTGATTAGCTTGAAGAGAACTGGTATTAACTCTTCTTTAAATGTTTGCTAGAATTTACCTGTGAAGCTATCAGTTCCTGGATTTTTGAGAACTTTTTGGTTACCCATTCAGTTTCATGACTAGAAATTGGTCTGTTCAGATTTTCTATTTCTTCTAATGGACTTTTGGAAGACTATACTTCTAGGAATTTATCCATTTCTTTTAGGTTGTCCAACTTATTGGCATAGATTTCTTGTAGCCTCTTATAATCCTTTGTAATTTTGTGATGTCATTTGTTACTTCATTTCCTATTTTATTCAGTTCTTTTTGATGAATGTGGCTAATGGTTTATCAATTATGAGTTTCTCCTCAAAGAACCATCTCTTGGTTTCCTTAATCTTTTTTTATCTATTTAGTCTCAATTTCACTTATTTCCACTATGACCTTTATTATTTTCTTCATTCTACTAACTTTGGGCTTTGTTAATGTTCTTTTTGTAGTTCTTCAGGTGTTAGATTATTAATTTGAAATTTTTCTTGTTTCTTGAGGTAAGCTTCTAATGCTAAACCTCCCTTTTAGAAGTGTTTTCACTGTATCCTAAAGATTTTGGACTGTTGTGCTTTCATTTTCTCCATTTTTTAAATTTCAATTTTGATTTCTTCACTGACCCACTGGTTAGTTAGTAACATGTTTAGGCTTCGTGTGCTTATGTTTTTTGACATTCTTGTAATTTCTAGTTTCATACTGTTTCAGTCAGGAGTTGCTTGATATGATTTCAGTCTTCTTAAATGTACTGAGACGTTTGGTGGTGTAGTGTGATCTATTCTGGAGAATGTTCTATGTGTACTTAAAAAGTATATTGTTTTTGGATGGACTGTTCTGTACCTATGTGTAAAATCCATCTGGTCTAATGAGTCATTCAAAGCCACTTTTCCTGATTGATTTTCTGTCTGGATGATCTACTGAAGTAATTGGGATATTGTTCCCTACTCTTATTATTGTCAATTTCTTCCCTCTATGTCTGTTAATATTCATTTTATTTAATTAGGTGCTCCCATGGTGTGTGAATAGTTATAAATGCCATACCCTCTTATTGGAGTGATCCTTTTATCATTATATAATGCCGGTCTCTTGTCCAGTCTTTTTTTAAAGTTTATTTTGTCTAAATATTGCTATCCGCTCCCCCCACCCCCCCATTTCATTTGCATGGAATATCCTTTTCCATCCCTTCACTTTCAGTCTGTAAGTGGTCTGAATTAAGTCTCTTGTAGGCAGCACTAGATGGGTCTGGTTGTTTTATCCATTCTGTCATCCTGTGTCTTTTGGTTGGAGCATTTATATTTAAGATAATTATTAACAGGTATGCACTTATTGCCATTTTGTTCATTGTTTTCTGGGTGTAGTTCTTTGTCCTTGTGATTGATGACTTTCTTTAGTGTTATGCTTGGCTTCCTTTTTATTTTGTGTATCTATTATAGATTTTGGTTTATGGTCACCATGAGGCTCATAAATAACATCCTAAGTATCTAAGTCATAATAACATCCTAAGTATTAAGTTGATGGTTGCTTAGGTTCAGACATATTCTAAAAGAACTTGTTTTATACCCCCTCCATGTTTTATGTATATATTGTCATATTTTACATCTTTTTCTAAGTCCCTATTTAGACATCACTTAACTATTAGATATAATTGATTTTATGTATATATTGTCCTATTTTACATCTTTTTTAAAATTTGAGTCCCTATTTAGATTTAACTATTAGATATGATTGATTTTACTACTTTTGTCTTTTAATTTTACTCGCTTTATAAGTGATTATATACTGTTACTGTATATTTGCTTTTACTTGTGTTTTCCCTTTCATAATTTTCTTCTAATTATGGTCTTTTCTTTTACACTTGAAGAATTCCCTTTAACATTTCTTGTAAGGCCAATTTAGTGGTGAAAATCTCCTTTACCTTTTGTCTGGGAATTTTTTTCTTTCCTCTCTTTCAATTTTGGGTGACAGTCTTGCCAACTGGAATACTCTTGGTTGTAGATTTTTTCTTTTCAGCACTTTGAATGTAAATTTTCTGCTGAAAAAAATCAGCCTTATGGGGGTTCTCTTGTACAGAACTCGTTGCTTCTCTTTGGCTCCTTTTAAGATTCTCTATCTGTAATCTTTGACATTTTAGTTATGTGTCTTGTTGTATACTTCCTCAGGCTCATCTTGTTTGGGGTTCTGTGCCCCTTGGATCTGGATGTCTGTTCTCTTCTCCAGGTTAGGTAAGTTTTCTGACCCTTTCTGAGGGCCCCAATAATTAGCATGTTAGTATGCTTCATGTTGTTCCACATACCCTTTATCTAACCTCAATTTTTTTTTTTTTTTTTTTTTTGCTGTTCAAGTTGGGTGACTTCCATTAGCCTGTCTTCTAGATCACTGATCCATTCTCCTACATTCTCTAACTTGCTGCTGATTCCTTCTAGTATATTTTTCATTTGTTATTGTATTCTTCCACTCTGATTGGTTCTTTATATTTTCTCTTTGTTGAACTTCTCACCGAGTTCATCCACTCTTCTGTCTAGTCCACTGAACATTTCTTTGAATTCCTTACCAAGTAGATTGTTTATCTCCAATTTCATTTAGCTCTTTTTCTGATGCTGTATGCTTTCATTTAGAGCACGTTCCTCATTTTATTTCTATGAATTAGGTAGAAGAGCTACTTCTTTTCTAAACTTGAAGAAATTGCCTCACATAGGGATATCCAGTATAGACTATGTGTCTGGCCATTCTGGTTGGCTGGAGCCACACCGTAGGTGTGGATGAGGGCTCTGCAGGACGCAGTGCAAAGTCCCACAGCAGTACCTGCAAGGGGTGCCCCAGGAGTCATCTTGTTCTCCCAGGATGTCCTGCCCCTGTGTTACCTTGAACTGTAGTCAGTGCTGTCTGGGTCTACCCAGTGTGTGCTGAGGGCCAGGGCCCACTAGAGCCAGGATCCTAGCCCTGTCTGCACTATCAAAATGGAGGAGTGTAAACAGTGGCAGGCCCCCTACTGCTTGGTGGAGACCTAGTTTCCCTATATTGTAGTTGCCCTTTTAAACCACTGCTTTTTATCTACATCCCAGATAAATCTGCTCACAGCCCCTCAATTTTATCTGTTGACAGTTAGGGATGGGGGTTCCCAGCTGTTATCGTGTCTCTCTCTCTCTGTTCTGTGTGTTCCCTCCAACCTCTGTTGTGCAGATGCTGTCTAGTCAGCCCTCAGTTCTCCAGGAGGAACTGCTCTATATGTAGATACAGATTCACTGTGTCCTGGCAGAAGGTGAGATCAAGGTTTGCCTATTTCACAAACTTCACTATTTAGTTAACACTTTAGTGCTAAGTGAAAATCCAAACAATTCTGTGTACAAGGAAATTGTTTGTTTTCAGTAAGGAAATGGTATGAGGACTGGAAATACATGTTTGCTGAAGGACAAAACCTTAATGTACAAAAGATGGTTGTAGGTTTTTAGAAAAGAATAAAAATTTTGTTTATTACAGGTACCTTAGTTAAACATGTGACTTTGGCTCAGGTCGTGATTTCATGGTTTGTGAGTTTGAGCCTCATGTTGGGTTCTGTGCTAACAGCTGGGAGCCTGCTTCAGATTCTGTGTCTCCCTCTTGCTCTCAAAAATAAACACTATCAACATTAAAAACAAGTTTTGTTTATAATTTTTTATGAAAAGCAAACCAATAATTAGAAAAATGGTCTTCAATGTCAAGAGAGAAGTTTTGCTCACAATTATGTAACCTTCTGTATTTGCCTATAAAATCTTTCATTGTCACTTTGGTTAAACATTTCATAGTAATCTGTGATCCTATTTAATAAAATGTACAAACTTCCCCAAACCAAATTCTAAAAAGTCTTTTCATCACAGTCGTCTAACCAAAATATACCAGATAGCCCATGGCATATCTCAAAACATTTAGTTACTAAACCCTCTCAGATCACATTTATGAAACTCCTAGAAACCAGGTTATGTCCTATTATGTTATGATCTTGAAATGCTGTTTCACAGAAATAACCAAATTTGTCAACTGCATTGTAATGAACTCTAATCAGATCTTTAGCCATGAGCATTTTTAAGTCTTTTGTCATTTACAATACCTATAACTTAGATGTGGTTATAAAGTCTCCTGCAAATGTGTTTCATCTGCACTGATACTCCTGGAAAGCAGTCTGAATACAGGTTTCTGATAAGATCACACAAATGAACTGGGTAAGAATTTCCAGAACTAATGAAAAGACTAGATTTAAGCAAAACAAGAGTAACATGGGACTGAATGAACTGAAGATTATAATTTTTAAGACTTCTGCTGAAACATTTTTTTTTAAAAAAAATGGTTTTTCCAGATTAAAATATTTTTTCTCTTAACTTACAGTAATTTGATAAAATATACCTTTGTGAAACAAAACATTTATCTTTTTCTCCCTACTGATCCCTTCAAAAGTCAAAAATACTCTGTATTCTTTTATTTTCTTAATACAGTAAAACCTTGGATTGTGAGTGACTTGTTCTGTGAGTGTTCCGCAAGGCAGGCAAACATTTCCTATAAATTTTAACTTGAAAAATGAGTGACGTCTTACAATACAAGGAGTACATGACACCTAACGTCACATGATCACAACCCAGCCGACGGTTCTTGGAATTCGCTTTAACATACAAGTGCTTTGGATTACAAGCATGTTTCTGGAATGAATTATGCTCGCAAACCAAGGTTTTACTGTACATTCACCTGCATAAGTTGAAGAAGAATACCAGGACACAATTAGAAACACTGGTTATATGACCAAGGCTTTGACTGGAATGTCATATTTGAAGGAGACCTGCCTAAATCAGATATAAGCAGATAGGGTCACCAACCATGATTGGCTATATGGACCAATAAAGCCCCTTGGAAAAACAGCCTGATACCTTGCTTACAGGGTTCTCATCAGACTTACCAGGTGAACAGAGAAGGTCACTTCTGGGCAGGTTCAAGGACCTGCACCTTGAGAAATTAACCCAAATCTACATGTGCTCCAGGCAAAGGCTGTGGCAGTGACCTTGAGAGGCTGTTAAAGTTCAGTCTACAAAGAGTGTTTAGGATTAATTGCTATTCTTGAGGCACTTATGTAAATAATCAGACCAAGTTTTTAAGAACTATACTTATTTGGCAAACAACTAAATTTTAATTGAGCTACCTTTGGTAAAAAAGAATGTGATTATAAAGAGAAAAATAGTTTTAACATACCTTTGTGAATATTATATTCTAATACTTTTCATTATAAACTGGACGAGGTCCTGATTTCTTCTGGTTTTCTCCAATGCCTGGCTACTACTCTCCAAACCAACATTTTTGGTTTTTTCCCCCTCATCTTTTTACTTGGAATAATTTGATACCTAAAACTGCCCTTTCTCTGGAAGCCCAGCAAACTGAATATAAACAAATTCATGTAAACTTCAGAAAATCACAACAGCTCATATGTAGACATTCTCCATGCCTGGTGCTCTGTGGGCTACTCAAAAAAAAAAAAAAAATCATCACAGACACTGAAGTAAAAACCAAGAATATATGTCAGTCTGCCACTGCCTGCCATCCAGAAGTCCACTTGACTGGCTACCCTCAGAAACTGGTTTATGATCTGATCTAATCATTAACCATTGCTTTGGTTCCAGAGAAATGGCTTTTATTCATTACCTGATTTGAACCACGAGACTACCTTTGAGAATACATCACCACCTCCTGAAATGAATTTGAGTTCTTGACAATAGGTCAGTTTAGTTAAAGACTGAACAGCCTACCAGCTCAACTTTTATTTTGAGAGAGAAAGAGAAAATCTTAAGCAGGCTCCATGTCCAGCACAGAGCTTGATCTCATGACCATGAATGAGATCATGACCTGAGCTGAAGTCAAGACCTGGACGTCAACTGAGCCACCCAGGTGCCCCGCCTCCCCAATTCAACTTTTAATGTGTGAAACTTCCCAGGAAGTTTCAGGAGGGAAATGTAGGGGCCAAGAACAGGCCACCTTAATGTCCCCCAATGGCATACTGGTCATTGTGAATTGAAGCTACGTGGGAAACAGCCAGGGCAAGGACACTCAGACCCTCCTCTGCCCTTTTGAAAGAAATTTCTCACATGGAAGATACCCTTGCTGCTCTAAGAACGAAAATGACATCTTTATTTAAAGTTTATTTATTTACTTTGAGAGACAGAGGGGTGAGAGAATCCCAAGCAGACTCCACACTGTCAGCACAGAGCCCACTGCAGGGCTCAAACTCATGAACTGTGAGGCCATGACTTGAGCCAAAATCAAGAGTCAAATGCTTAACCAACAAGCCACCCAGGCACCTCAAAAGACAAGCCAAGATGGGTGCCTGGGTGATTCAGTCAGTTGAGCATTCAACTTTGGCCTAGGTCATGATCTTGCAGTTCGTGGGTTCAAGCACTGTGTCGGGCTCTGTGCTGACAGCTAAGAGCCTGCTTCGGATTCTGTGTCTCCCTCTCTACCTCTCCCTGCTCGTACTCTTTCTCTCTCAAAAATAATAAAAATTAAGGGAAAAAAAAAGCTGTAGAAACAAACCTTGTTATATTTTTACTAATCTACAACTGCATCCTCAAACCTTCCTAATGCTCCCAAACATTCATTCTCTTTTCCTATAGATTCCTGACAGTTACTGTCTAAAATGTATATATTTTTAAATGCCTGCTTTGGCCTTTTGTTCTTATTGGTACTGTGCGCACAAAATAAGACTGATTTTTCTCCTGTTAATCTGTCTCGTAAATTTAATTTCTAGTCCAGCTGGAAGAACCTTGGACAGAGGAAAATTTCTTCCTCCCCTTCACTCTAACATACCAACTGGTCCACCCATGGGCAGGCCCACCACACTAACTCAAGGGCTTTGAATAACTCCTGAGGTGTCCTACCTCCCCCTCCCCACAGGCATTTGGCACTGCTGAATAACGTCAGCTCAAGGTGGGGTGAAAAGAGCAGGCAAAGTTATTTTCCAAACGTAGAAGGGAATGATAGTTAAGATTCTCAGTCCCAGTTCGAGGTAATAAAATACAGAAACATTTTTACATTAACCCTTATGTTCAGACTTAACTATTCATGTACTCACATAGGGGCCAGATATTTTCACACTCCAAGTATCAATGCTGCTAACAATGTTTAACAAAATACATGTTACACAGATATAAACACCTTGTAAAAATCCACAAAAACATCTGAGAGGCCCCAAAGAATAGAGGCATAAACAGATACAAGTATTGCTCAGGAGAAAATTACACAAGTGAACAGAGGCTGGAAAAATAGGGCAGAAAAAGTGCTCAAGAAATGACCCCAAGATATAAGAATCCTTTAAAAATGTCAGTTAATCTTCCCAGAAGAATACAGCACTGTAGCATTTCATTTGGGATAACCGGTCAGGAAGAAAGGGGGAGAAAATGAGATTATGTTCCAATACTTTAAAACTTGATAGAAACTTACCAAGTACATTAATGGTTGTTTTTGTTGGATGAAAAGGTAAATAAAGGATCAAAAATAAAAAATGAAAAAGACCGCACTTACAATGTGACAACAGAATTGTGGTAAAGGTTACACAGACACTACATTAATCTAATTCAGATATCTACCATTTCCTTTTACTTTATATACCAGTCAAGGTGTTAAATGGGTACCTAGGTAGGTATGTGCACGCGCGCATGCGTACGTACACACACACACACACACACACACACTACACTTTCTCACTAGTGTCATCCTGTTTGATCTTTGCTCTAACAGAGATTTCGATGTTTCCAACACCAATCTCTCTTGTAAACAAACTATCTGTGGGGTACAAAGTTACACAGTCTTAACTCAGAGAAAGAAGCATTTAAATAGACACTTCTCCAGTCACATTGGTCTGGTTGCCCCTTTAATACAAGTTGAAATTAATTTCAACCTGGATTGAAAAGCCAGTTATCTAATGGAAATAAATGGTCAAAAAGGAAGTTTCTAATGAAAGTATTAACTAGTGTCCATTAGACCTATTTTTTACACTCCGGCCACAAGACAAAAAAATCAACTCACAGGGCATTTCAGACATTCTGTTCTTATGTGTTCTGTTTTACTGCGTGAGTGCCCTAATCTGTCCATTTATAACCCCTTGTTAATAAAACCAGCAGAGGTGTTCAGGCTGAGAGGAACATATACTTTCTAAAACCAGAATCTAAAACGTAACAGACCCAGTTTTAAATGCTCTCTGGGTCCACCAATACATTTCAATTACTAAAAATCTCCATCAACATAGAAAGGATGAACTAAGGTTCCAGCCTGTTAGGAATCCAGATACAATACAAGCAGTCCATCGCCCCAGGGGCAGGTTCTTCTATTAAGTGATTTTTTTTTTTAATTTTAGTTTTTTTTTTTTTAAAGTAGCTTTTATTTTTGTTTTTAAGAGGATATTTAACACATGCTATTTATAGCACCGCCAGTCTGAGGAACTCTACGTATTTCAAAGAAAATGCCTTTTGATTCTATGAATAGGTTCATACCAAATTCACCATCTTTTAGAATAAACTATTATCAGCACTGGAAAGCTGTCCATGTCCAGAGCAACAAATCAGTCTGAAAACCCTGTGACTCGGATGGAGGAACAATATCCCATTTTATGGAACGAATGAGGCAGCTTAAGTTACTTCCCCAGAGCAACCCGGAGGTTCTAAAATACTCCTCTCAGGCCCCTCAGAGAACAGCTGCACAAAGAGAAGGAAAGACGCCACACCTTGGAGTGGGCCCAGGGGTCCCGGAGAGCCACATCGCAATCTACGAACACAATCTGCGTCCAGAAAAAAATGGAAGGCCTTTGTGTGCACAAAAGAGAGGAGCATGTGCTCGCGTGATGTTAATGAAGGTCTGGGGCTGAGGGAAGAACAAGGAAATAAAAGCACACTTTCATGCTCTTCTCCTACATTATCACACAAACTACAGGAATGCGCACACAGCCCCACACATGCTACATTCACATCGTTCCTCTTCCTCAAAATTATCCCAAGGAGGAAAACGACACCTCTGACGTGATCAGCTGAAGGGGAGGCACATTTCTACACAGTAGAACATGTTACCTCCCAAGCCTCCGCAAATGCCCATCAAGAACATTAAGGTACCTCATAGGAAAACAAAAAAAATTCACTTCAGTTGTGATTTGACCTGATTTATCCACCACACCCACCACACAGTAGTCTACGGACCAGGCCTCTCTCTGACTGACCGGCAGAGCTGAGACTCTGTGGGGTAGAAGCCTTTCCCTGAAGGCCCCCGGCTCTGCCCGGAGGGGGCGGTGGCTCTGCGGGAGCTGAGCAGGGCCGGCTGCTCCCCACCGGCCCGGCGCCGCCATCACCTCTCTAACGGGCTTCACACAGAAGGGCGATGGAGAATGTCTCTCCCTAGTCATACACCTCTCCTTCTTATTAACTTTGTGCCACAGAGATATGCTGCAGGTCTGTCTTACGCACAGAAAATAAGACGTTTGCGTAGGGGGGGAAAATAAAAAGCTGTGGAAAAGGATTCCCCTCAGTCCCGCCCCGGTGTTGGCAGGGCTCCGCTCACCGGGACAACTGCTTCCTTCCCAGGCCAAAGTCGCTGCTATCTCCATTCACGGGGCCACTCCGTTGTTCCTGACGATGATCCCTGGAGCGTCTGACCGGCTTTACGTGCTGCTGGGGGTGGGAGCGGGGGAGGGGAAGCGTGACAGGAAAAACAGGGAGGAGGCCACAGGATCATAATGACTATGCGGCAGAGAATCATCGGAATAGCGACAGGACAAAATCTCGCCTGAGACCACGGATATAAAACTAGTAGCTCTGGGGACTCGGAAGTCAATAAAGAAGTAGCAATACTAAATATTCTGGTAAACAAATAACAAACCAGCTGGCTGTTCAATAGCGGAGAACTGTTCTGATTTCTATTCCAGGGTGGTGGGGTCTCCATTCGGAGTCCACAAACGGTCGGTAGAGCCGTAAGAAATCGGAGAAGTCCCTCGTTCTGGGGATTCTCTGGTACATGGTTGGTTCAATACTTCAGCATGAATGCAAGCGAAGTGCTGGCCAGACCTTCACCAGACCCTGGCGCATCCTGACCCCGGTCTCTCTGTTCCAGGCGGACCTCAGTTCTTCTTGTCCTTCTGAAGCTGGCTTTTGGTGGTCCCTATGTTGTTCCACACCTCTGTGTACATCAGGGTCCCAATGAAGACAAACAGGGTACCCAGCCAGTGCCACAGAGTGAAAGGGTTCTGGAAGTACAAGATGGAAAAGATGAGACTGACAAACTTGCGGAGGGTCACAACCAAGGTGACGGTGAGGGAGGCGCACTCTGTGGTGAGAATGAAGACACCCCGGATGCACACATACCTGGAGTGGTGGGTTAAGGCAGTTTTTTGTAGACTATCGAGAGAACAGCAGAGAGAACCTTCTGGCATGGTTTACATGTTCATATTCTAAGAACCAGAAAACATGGGGAGGGTTATGGCTGCTCTGAGGCTCTTCCTTAGACAAACAGCCTGCAGAATGAATGTCCTACCATCCGTTTGTGGATCCTAACTTCCAACTGCCTGAAGGCCTGAATCCTGGTTCTGAATTCTTCACACAGTTTAGTGAGGGTCCCCTCCCACGTAGTGACAGAAGGAAACACTTTCAGGAAAGGCCAACAAACCTACTTTAGAGGACCTGGCCCCCGGCCCTCTACCCGCTCATCCAAAAAGGAACGCTGCGGGCACATCTCTGAGGTGACCTCAGAGGAATGAGCTCCCTCTTTTCACGGTTTCAAAGACTTAACGATTTTTATAACGTACTTAAGGTCATTCAAGAGAGCTGTTTAAAAAATGAGGCTTTAATTAGTTTGAAATTTCATGCAGAACTGTGTGGCAGCTTGTGAAATATCCTAGGCTGCTGAAACCCCCGGGAGAAATGAGAGCGTCCGTGTCACACACCAACACGTCACTCCCCATTCACTTCTGTGCTCCAGCCAGAGCAATTCCTGCCCGGCCGGTGCCCAGTGGCTGGCTGACCTCCCGCGGCACTCCCTCTCTTTGGCCTTCCCCAGGGGCACAGACTGGAGGGGCGTCTCTGTCTCCTGCAGTACAGGACAGATCCGGGCGGAAATGAAATGCATGTCACCGCACCCTGAGGGGAACAAGCCTTCTTGTGGCAAACTAACACCGAGAAGAGCGTGCGGCAGAGCGGGGCAAAGGATACTGAGTGACGACATTCATGAGGAGGTAGAACCACATGATGGGCACTGTCACACCAACGAATGGAACTTGGTACAATTCTGCAAAGATTAAAAGGGGACACAGTCATATTTTTGACAGCTTAAGTCTTCATCTTTTTGGACAAAGTAATATAAGACGGAATATAATGGAGACAGCGACATTATTTCCTTGCAGACAGACTGGAACCATACACCATTTTACTTGCCTTGATACCAGGCTACACCAGTCTCAGGGGTCATTACGTTGGTTTCTTAAATTATAATTTGTTTTTTATTTGAGAGCAAGCAAGCATGCAGGTGAAGGGAGAGGAGGAGGGGGAGAGAGAGAATCTTAGGCATTAAATTATAATTATTTTAATTGTAAAATAAACTTTTTTTTTTTTAAATGTTTTATTTATTTCTAGCAGAGAGAGAGAGAGACAGCGTGAGCAGGGGAGGGTCAGAGAGAGAGGGAGTCACAGACTCTGAAACAGGCTCCAGGCTCTGAGCTGGCAGTCAGCGCAGAGCCCGACGCGGGGCTCGAACCCACGAACCGCGAGATCATGACCTAAGCGAAAGTCGGACGCTTAACCGACTAAGCCACCCAGGCGCCCCTGTAAAATAAACTCTTTACCATTCACCCGAATAGGACCCCGCTTTACAAAGAAAGACTGAAGTACGGAGAAGTTAACAATGATGTGGTCTCAACCGACCATCAACACAAGAATAAAGACAGCCAGTCTTTATTCAGATACCATTTGGAAATATATTCAATCCTAGTAGTGATCAGAGAATTCAAAATTAAATAAGGCTCTACCATTTTATATTAAAACAGTGATTAAGAATTTATAAAATCCTGGGAGGCCTGGATGGCTTGGTCGGCTAAGCATCCGACTCTTGATTTTGGCTCAGGTCATGGTTTTGGGGTTGTGAGATCAAGCCCTGTGCCAGGTTCTGCACGGAGTGTGGAGCCCACCTGGGATTCATTCTCAGTCTCATTCTCGTTTTCTTTCTCTTTCTCTCTCTCTCTCTCTCTCCCCTTGTCTGTGCCTGTTTGCATGTGTGAACACCCTCTCTCTCTCTCTCTCAAACCACCATTAAAAAAAAGTGATAAATCCTCATCTGGAGAAGTGGCAGTGGAACTAGCAGCCACTCGGCTGGTAGCAGTAGCAATTGGTGCATTTTTTTAAAAAAAAATCAATTTCATACTAATTCTTAAGGGACAATAAAAGTATTTATATGTATTCTTAGGAATTAATCCCCCTTAATTAAAAAGACGAAAAAAAGTTCTCCATTGAGTACAGTACTATTTATAATAAGGAAACATTGAATCAATCTAAATGGCCAATCATAGAGCACGGGCTATGTATGTCCGAGGAGCTTTAACTAAATAAAGCATTATGCATTCGATTAAAAAAAATCATGATTATATACAGTCATATAAAAAAGAAGGCAAGTGAAAAAGTATAAAATTATATCCACACAAGGATGACAACTACGTAAGAACATACATAAACAATACCAGGAAGGAGACTGGGAAAACGAAATTAGCTGATGTGTCAGGCAGTGGAATGGTAACTCTTCTTCCCTTAAATACATTCTTATGTTAGTTTTATGTATTGAGGTTTGCACAGTAAACATTTGGGAGGAAAAAAATAATCAAGATCAAAGAGTGTCTTTTTAAACTTCCAATTTCGTAGTTTAACACTTTTTAATGTTTTTACTTACTTTGAGAGAGACAGCAAGCAGGGGAGAGGCAGAGAAAGAGAGAGAGAGAATCCCAAGCAGGCTCTGTGCTGTCAGCATGGAGCCTGATGTGGGACTTGAACTCACAAACCTGAGCCAAAATCAGGAGCCGGACGCTTAACCAACTGAGTCACCCAGGTGCCCCTTCATCGCTTTTCTGAAACTGCTAAATTGTTTGCAGGGTTTCAGTTATACAGAATAGCTTTGGAAATTTGAACAGCGATGTTGAGATCTGGTTAGTAAATGAACCTCTTCTTCCACAAAAAAAAAAATAAAAAGCTGTATGTGTAAAGATAATTTGTTATAACTGGATGTCTGGACTAGCGGGAAATCCCCGTAATCTGGTATTCTACTGCCTTTGAAACACTTAGTATGTACTGAAATGAAAAGAAAGTTAATAAGTATTATTACTGTTTAATAACTTCAGAGATTTGCTATATCAATTTGCTGGGAAAAGAGTCCATCAGTAGGACTTAAAATATTTAGGTGGATTTTTGGTTCTTAGCAAATCCAAGGATAACAGGCTCATCTGAGAAAACCTCAAAGCAGGTAAGAGGTAAAAGCATATACTTAACTCAGGTATGACTCTGAAGAAGCTGAAGGCAGACTCTAAAAATCCTTTCATATAAATACCCATCCCTGTGACTTCTAGAAGAGCGCTCCAAGAACTAAATCAAATCAAACCCAAGGAATTTAATAATATGTTTATTTTGATAGCTTTTTGCTGTGTGGGGACTCTCAAGAGACCTTAAAAATCATTGTGACAAAAATGGCTACATGTCAATTAGTATCTTCAAAAAAAAAAAGAAAAGTCAGAAGTGATTAATTCAGAGCCTTAAAAACTTTGACACGTTGCCTTCATTACACACTTCTGTGGGCACAAGGGGCAGCCGAAAGGGCAAACAAACAGAAAGCAGTCACAGTCACAACTTCACGACGCACGTTCAGACTTCAGACCGCCAACGAGCTTACGAGGCGCACACTGCCACTCTACAAAATGTCCTTACCGCTTCAGGTAGGAGCCATGTAAAGCCTTGACTTTACAACTGTGTATCTGTTCCCGTGTGTTCATTTGTCTGTATAACGCCCTGTCTTTTAGTATTTACATCAGATAAGTAATTTCTTTCAAGTTAGTTGGCAATTTATAGCTAGTTTATTAAATAGCCACTTTAACAAGGAATAGCTAACTTACCCTGCAGACATTTGAACTAATTTTGCTTATTCCTGCTGCCTACCTTCCTTGTACCTTGGGAAAATGCCCCCTCATGGCTTTTGTTTCCCCTGGCTCCCAGGTGGCTAGGCTAGGGCCGGGTCTGCGAGCAGGTCCGCCTTCACCAGCAGAGAAAGGTGTGCAGGAACGGAGAGCTGGACTGTTGCCCGGTGCCTCATGGTCCCACCCCCCACAGTGTGTTATTGCTACGTCTCTGTGTCCTCAAAACATCAAACATGCCATGCGCAAATGCAAACACACAAATTCCAAAGCAAAGCAGGAAGTTTGAAGATATTCTCTTACATCGTTTGCAAATAACGGAGAAGCACCTGTAAAAGCTTTTGCTGCTGCAACTGCTCATGAACAGCACTATATTCCTGGAAGGCGGAACGGGGATGGTTTCGAACAGGGTGGGGATTTGGAGAGAGGATCGTGAAAGGCAGCAGTGGTCAAGTCAACAGGAAAACTGAGAGCTGGTCCCAGAAACGGTCAAGCAATTCTCCTGGAGACCCCCTCACTCACCAGACTTATTGAACAGAACCGCATGGTCATAAATGTCGGAAGCCAGGAAGACGAAACCCGGGAGCGGAAGGGCGTGCTATGGGAAGGAAGATCTCGTGTAAATTGAAAAGCAAACACATCTCAGAACATTTAGAGCGGCTTTACAGTGACTTGAAGTTTTACAAGGTATTTGACAAGCAGTATCAAGAAAAGCAACTTGGGCTCACTGAATTAAAATATTTGTACCCAGTGCCTCTGCCCATGTGACACTGAATGGCATGCTGTCAACCCCAAACTGCAGCTCTTGCCCTTATGGGAAGGAGTCAGATGATCATCAAGCACCAAACAAAAAACTGGAGCTGGCATCCTTCCCTCAACAAAAGGGAAATTTTAACTCACAGTCATCTTGTCCCTAGGATTTGCTACGTTTTGCTACTTTTGAAAATGGCTGAGCAAATACAAGGATTTAAGGGTTATAAAGAAAGCACAGGCAGATTTCAGGGAGTTTTGAGATTTGAGGACAATACAAGGCCAGGGGAAAATAAAATGAAGATAAGAATAGAAAGGGGTTGAATGGGACCCAACAGGTCAGCACAGCTGAACGTGCTTGACGAGAAGCCACCACAGTAAGGAATCATGGCTAACATTACAGGCACTTACTCTGAGCTGGGCACTATTCTGAGACAGAGATGTGAACTGGAGAGAATGTTCCTTATGTTTTAAATTCCCAGACGCATACTCCAGCTCCAGTTACATATCTCAAACTGACTGTCTGCAACTTTAGTACGGAAAGCTGGCAGTGAAGAAGGAATCTCTCAATACTGGCCCCGAAGGCGTCCCTACCAGCTGGAACCATGAGGGGCTGCGCTTTGGATGCCATCTCCACAGGAGAGACAGTGGAGGAAGAGTACAGTCAGAGGGGGCGCCAGCTCAGCAGTTCCCCTCCACCCCACCAACAAAAAAAGCGGAAGCACAGAGAATTTGCTAATGAAACTCTGCATCAAGTAAAGAGAGCGTGGGGAGGGACACCCCCCTGCCCCCCACTGCAAACATCCCCCCTGGCATGTTGTTTTGGGGACTCATTTTCCTGTTCCAAGTTTCCTTATTGCTTTTAATTTGATTTCACCCACATGAACGGCGGGGGGGTCGGGGGGGGGGGTTCCTGGCTGGCACACAGACTAGGTTCACACCAACTGACCGTGATCACCTCATGTAAAGAGCCGTGGCTCAGAACACCAGTGAGTAGCCTATTAAAAGTTCTTGGTCCTTCAACTACCATCAGAAAGATGTGTATTTCATTTGAAATGACATATTACGACTCAGTACTTTTTAACCTTCCCCAGGTTCAAGAAATTGCTTACATTATAAAACAAAGCCTCCTTGGAGTGCTTCCCAAATTGTTTGTACAGGGTCTCCTGGAAAATACCCATCCTTGCTGACATTAGAAGAGCAAACGTCAGCGCCCCAATACCTGAAAAACAAAAAGTGGGTTATAAGAGATTGGATTTGCTCATTTCCAGACATTTTCCTAAGGAACACAGATTGTTTAGAGTTCTCCATATATTACAAACTAGTTTTAGAACACATACAAAATTTTTAAAAGAAATAAAAATCAACCACAATATCACCACCCAGTCCTTAACAGCTTGCTCTATCTTCCTATATCCATTTATGTATTTTATGCAAAAGCAGGATCATAATGAGTATTACAATTTTGTATCTTGCTTTCTTCATGATCTTTTTCTTGGATTTTCCTTCAAGTCATTTATTAAAAATTTTTCAAAGGTAGGAGTTAATGGCTCCACATTATTGTATCACATGAATGGGCCATACTTGAATGTATTCTAACATGAGAATCATGAGCTTACTTCCAATTACTTTACCACTAAAATCAATGTCCATCTTTCTACATAAATCTTTTAACAAAATATTGATTATTTCCTTAGGATAAACTTTCCAAAATGGAATTACAGGCTCAAAAGTTGTAGAGAGTTTAAAAACTCAACACACATTTTTCTCGAAAGGCCGTGTCAGCTTCTACCATTAACAGGTTATACAAAAATGGTGGCCTTACCGCACCCTCAGCAGCAATGAGAATAATCATTTACTTATCCTGCCAATTCAATAGACCAAAAATTAAAAAAGGACTGCATTTCGGTTACAATCAATTTGCATTTCTTTGATTCCAAGATTACTGAGGCCGAACAGACAAGGACCAGACACTAATTTTCTCCCAGTGAATTGTGTGTTCATATCCTTTGCAAATTTTTTCCTGTCGGATAGTGTTTTTCTAATAGGTCATAAAGATCTATGTTCAGAGCAACAACCTAAAGGGGTAGTGTTTCAAAGCTGAAGCAGGGAGAACAGAGTCCTTCCATTGCTGTTTCTCTTCCACTTGGTCTCAGTCCGGTACTGTGCCACGTGGCTAGGCAGGGAAGAGTTTCACTTCCGTGTCCTCCAACGTGAGGTCAGAGCTCTGCAGGGGTTGGCTCATCACTTCCACAAAGTGTATTACTTGTATTTCTAATTCCCCGGGAGACTCTGCTCATCAGTCAGGTTTGGGAACGCTCATTAGGGAGCAGCTAACTTATGAAGAGCATGAATCTGAAATTCAGAAATGAGTCCCTTGGAAATTTGAAGAGTCAACTGCTGTAACATGCCCTTCGTCTGTGGAAGTTTCTGTTCGGCAGACAGATCATGAAGTAATGGAGGACACTGTAGGCAGTGGTCCCCGAGGGTGTGACAGGCAGCCAGAAACCATTCTGGTGGCAGCCATGGAAACACAGATCCATGTCATAGAACACGCTACCCTGAACATGGACGTGGTCTTTTTTTCATGGTCTGAACACCAAAGTTTAGAGATAGATGACCTCTCTCCTCTGTGGCATAATCTGTTTAGCCACAGCTTCTTGCCACGAAACCTGTCCCTTAGGAGAAAACTCAGCAAACAAAGCTGCAGAGATAATTAGCTTTATTGTAATTACTGTACTTGCCTAGTAACCATCTTAGAAATGCCTGGAATCCATCGTTCTCACTGGAGCTGGACTGGGAGGTCTAGGAAATAAGAAAAATACGTGGTACAGAGACGAGAACTACATGCAAGGTGCCCTGGCACAAAGGAAGTATCTGTGTTACCTCTTACCTCCACTCTGGCCTTGCAGACCCGGATCCTTCTATTGCATAAGCATTTAAATTTATTGCATCAATGATAAGTACCTGCGACCCCACGGCAAGCAGTGAGTGTAAATGATTTGTGAAGTGATTCTTACCACCTGCTTTGCTGACATGAAAGTGCAAATGAATATCCCCACAGACACCAGGGCAATGGAGGTATATTTGAATATGCTGTACCTGTGGAAACAAGAACCAGAACACCTTAGGAAGAGAGCACAGAGCTGAATTTCCACACGATGTTCACAGTCAGGTGGGGCCTAAGAGTACAAATCACCAAAATAGGGCCGAGGGGATCCCTTCCCCGCAGACTTCCCATGTAAGTTAAGTCTATGTGTGAAAGAATCAGGATGGTGGCTGGTGTCTAAACAATACCCTATCAGTGCTGCTTAAAACAGTTTCCATTGGTTAGTGGACTGATAGATTGTTTCCTCAGAAAACAGAAACAAAGACACAGACCAGACAGAACATTCCATTCTGCTCCAGAGTTCAAATGAAAGCCCAACTGAGATCTTAACTGTCACCTGTTTCTCCTGTCTCCTGGGGGGCCCAGACCTGAGTGTCAAGAGACACACTACGTAAGAGGAAAAATGGATTATCAGGGCCAAGTAAGGGAGAGAGGGGAGGGTGATGGAGGGAGAGGGAGAGAGGAGAGGAAGGTGGGGGGGGGCGAGAGGCGAAGAGGGGGGAGGGACGAGGGGCGTGGGGCGAAGAGGGGGGAAGGGGAGGGGCGAGGAGTGGGGGAGAGGAGGGGGCGAGGAGGGGGCGAATCTTAAGCAGCTAAGTATGGAGCCTGACTCAGGGCTCAATTCCACAAGCCTGGGATCATGATCTGAGCCGAAATCAATATTTGGACACCCAACCTACTAAGTCACCCAGGTGCCCCTCAAATGTTTTTAAACACTGGCACAGCTGGATATAGGGAGGACTGTGACGCTAACAGCACTACCGGCATAAGAACAGTGGCATTTCATATTAACTGGAACAACATCGTTAATATCCGTCTCGGGCTCTTAGTGATAAAGCAAAAGGATTTGGGCAAGAATGAAAAGAAATTAAACTTACAGGAGGAACCATCAGAGGTTTTCTAGTCAAATACTTTGTACAGTTCTGGTCACATGACCCATAAATGGCCAAAGGTACTGGCTAAGAAGCAGCTCGAGGGGCCAAGGGCAGCATGCTAGAGGGGAGGGCGGGGTGAGGAAACGGGTCCTGGAGGAGGCAGAAGTAAAATTAAGGGAGCTCTTCAGTCTGGAAAGATCAAGATAGGGAAAGGTTTGGAACTGTGGCCTAAAAATTCATGAAAATTAATAAGTATAGGCTTGGTCTTCAACTCCTAGAAAGAGGAACACACTATGAACTTAAGAGGCTCTACTCAAGATAAACAAGAGGTGATACTAACTTACTAAGTCATGATATTAGATAGTTGCCTTGGGGAAATTCCTGCTGTCTGGGGAACACACACCAAGGAGTGCCAAAGAGGCTTACTTCGATAGATTCACGATGATAGACCCAGAATAAAGTCTTAAGGGAAACCGAGATGTAGGAGAAAGGCCCCTGACATTTCGGAGCACTGTCAGAATACATTCCTTTTATAACATGGCTTTTGTACCCTGTTAAGAGCAAAATCAAAGATTGAAAGGACAGCAGGTCTGTCCCAACGTGAATTCTACATTGTCAGGAAGTATGGCAGTCGCTTCAATGTAACGAACCCGACCAGTATACATGAATGTCTACTGGGAGAGAACAGAGAAATCAGTCACGATAATACCTTATCTGGGGGCATAGAAGCCTCAGAAGATAAAGGTTCGCGATATAGAGCCTATCACGACAGGACGACTATCCTCGTGACACAGCCCTAATTACTTAAAAACTCCAGATTCCCACAGAGAGTTCTAATACTGGGGTCTTGGACAGAAAGGCTGGCATGAGCTCGTACAGTTGTGGTCTTAACAGCAAGGGTGAACTTTCCCTGAGAAATGTTCCAGACTGAATGTGCCGACTCACCCCAGTGCCCCTCCTCCTTGGGGGTTAAGGGGTAAGGCTCAGAACAAAAGTGGAAGACAAATACTTTAAGAAAGCATCCCAGGGCCTTCCGATACTTCCCAACCACATCCCAGAGAGAGCCGCTGGCAACAGCCACCTGGAACAGTCCTGAAACTTGCCATTCTAGCTTCTTGGCCATTTGGGCCTTTGTTAGGAATTTTCTTTTTTTTTTTTAAATGGTGATTTAGGGGCGCCTGGGTGGCTTGGTCGGTTAAGCGTCCGACTTTCGCTTGGGTCATGATCTCGCGGTTCGTGGGTTCGAGCCCCGCGGGCTCTGTGCTGACTGCCAGCTCGGAGCCTGGAGCCTGTTTCAGTCTGTGACTCCCTCTCTCTCTGGCCCTCCCCTGCTCACGCGGTCTCTCTCTCTCTCTCTCTCCTAGAAATAAATAAAACCATTAAAAAATAATAATAATAAATGGTGATTTAATTTTGAGAGACAGAGACAGACAGACACAGAGCAGGGGTAGGGGAAGGGCAGAGAGCAGGAGAGAGACAGAATCTGAAACAGGCTCCAGGCTCTGAGCTGTCAGCACAGAGCCCAACACGGGGCTTGAACCCACAAACTGTAAGATCTGACCTGAGCTGAAGTCGACGCTCAACAACTGAGCCACCCAGGCGCCCCAGGAATTTTCTTCCCAATACGGATGATCACGCTGTACTTATAAACACCTTCTATGACACCAGTGTCCCATCACTTCTGGGAAGCTGAAAATGTTCTGTACTTGGGTTCTCCACCATGGTCACCACTGGCCACGCGGGGCAATAGGCACTTAAAATGTAACTACCGGGACCAAGACACTGAGTATTTCATTAAACATAAATGCAAAGAGACCCACGTAGCTAGCAGAGACCACGCAGGAGTGAAGTTCTAGATCAACAGTCTTTGTAGGTTACTCTGATACTAAAGACTCAATGACGACAAGAGTTCTACACAGAGAAAGTGCTGCTCCAAACCGACAGGTGGGGGCCCTTACCTGGTCCACGGCCTCAAGACGCAGGTCACTGTCAGAGAGACAGAGCTGAGAGACAGAGAAGATGATCAAGAGCTAACTTGTCATCGCTATGAGAAAAGGAATCCAGCTGATGGACGGGGCTCAGGACACACCCTTCCTACACATAGAATACGAAAGTGTATTGTTTACCTTTTCTTCAAAATGATAATTCCTAGGATCATGTTGGCAATTAGAGAGCCCTGTAAAAGAAGACAACAGAGTTTTAGTGCCCTGGGAAAGAAAATATTTCCAGATAAATATAAACATGGACACGCAAGCAAAAGAGCCAAGGAGGAAGAGATCAGGATGAACAGTTAATAAGGCTCACTTGTTCTTATAATAGCAAAGAGTACAAGCCACACAAATCTGTTATGTAAAATAATAAAACGTTTCAAAGATAACAACAAGAAAAATGATCAATTCTCTAAATATCGGTCAGAGTGGAAACTAAGGCTTAGCAGAAATCAATTATATTGTAGACTTACTTTTGTGAAATTTTCCATCTAAATTATGACAGTTTTAATAAGCTCTCCTCACCCTCAGTTTTAAATAATGAAAGAAGTCATGCAGGGATCTCTTTCTCTTCTTTGGAAAGAAGGCGATCAATCAGCAAGTTTTTACTAAAAGTCTATTACATGCCCAATGCTTTGAAGGTCACCTACATAATTATACTTAGTGCTGAAAAGTCCCTTTGGGGACAGCACCTTCGATCTCACAAAAATCTCAGACTACACAGACATGTTAGAATTCCAATGATCACACATCTTGCATTTTTCTATAGTTCTTTTAATTATTTTTTGGTGTTTTATTTACTTCTGAGAGAGAGAGAGAGAGAGAGAGAGCGAGCAGAGGAGGGTCAGACAGGGAGGGAGATACAGAATCTGAAGCAGGCTCCAGGCTCTGAGGTAGCTGTCAGCACAGAGCCCGACGCAGGGCTTGAACCCACAAACCGTGAGATCATGACCTGACTAAACCACCCAGGCGCCTTGCATTTTTCTACAGTTCTAACTACACTCTCTTTGAAGTCTCTCCCGTTCTTCAGGGAGCATTCTTGTCTTATTTATATACGAACTACATGCAGATCTCCCGCCAAACAGGAGAAGAAGAAAACATCTGCTGCTTTGGGAGAAACCCTACCTTCATCAAGAATTTTCCTTTATTTAGTTGTCTCAAATCTCTTGTTTAAAAAATATAAATATATATACTTAAAATATTATTTAAATATTAAAAAAATATTTAATATTTAAAAAAATATATATCAGAAAAGGGAGGTATCTCTTTTATGTACTAAGAGTCAATGTAATTTTATGAAAGATACCAAAATTGATGAAAAATAAGTAACATTCATAGCAGGTCTGAATATAAAATCAACCAGATGAAAGAAATTAAACATAAAATCTGTGTCGCAGGGACATTTTAGCTCCTTTTATTGATCATTCTTAGGACTTCAGAGGGTAAGAACCAATTGTCCGCCTTTTACCTTACTTCGCAGATGAAAGCCAGCCTTTGCTCACCTATCCAGGACACCTATAGTTGTAACCTAGACTTTTCTTACTACAAGACCTTTATAGTTCTGCCAAGTGTTTGGTCTCCCCTCTTGGCTTCATCTTCTGGAGGAGCATACGCGGGGAGCCGGCAGCACTTACGGATCTAAATATCATGTGCAGAGGCATGGCGATGTTGAGATTCAGGGCATAGTTGTTCACCACGCTGACCGTGAAGAACATGGTGACCATCACGGCGTAGTACCTGAAATGTGGAGATCACAGCACATCACACCAAATCTATTTCAAGGAGATCGAGTGGAGAAGGAAATAAATCTTTTTGGGTAGAAAGGTTTTGTTTTAGTTCCTCTTTGTTAAAAGACTGTATCACTACTACAATGTGAAGTTAATACTAAGTGCATATAAAAATACATCACCAAGCCAGACTAACACAGAAAAAGTGTGCATTACAGAGTATGTGTCAAGGGATACTGTTTTCATCTTTTTCAAGGACACTAAGTAGTTTTCAAGCAATTTAAAACTAGGGTTCAAAAAATTTTTATCTGATGGGGTGCCTGGGTCGCTTAGTTGGCTAGGCATCTGGCTGCTGATTTTGGCTCAGGTCTTGATCTCACAATTCATGAGTTCGAGCCCCGTGTCAGGCTCTGGGCTGACAGCACGGAGCCTGCTTGGGATCCTCTCTTCCTTTCTCTCTGCCATTCCTCTGCTTGAGTACACACACACTCAAAATAAGCATTTTAGAAAATGTTATCTGATAGACATCAATAGATTTTTTTAAGTGAATGCATAATCATGATCAGTTCCTTGTATGTAATGGTCAATTTTCTCAACTGTTCCCTCTACACACTTGTTTCTACTATTAATTTTCACTACTCTTTTCTGAAGTAAAGATTTGTTAAATTAAGGATGACTGTTAAGATTATCTCACATTCCGAACCATTAATCCTCCAGATTAATGAGGATATTATTTAACTGGCATAGATCTGTATTTAAAATCGGGGTCTCTGTTTTTGACAGTTTATGGGTCTTTAAATAATAATAAAAGCAAAAGCTAAAAAATAAAAGAAAAAAGTTCAATAACCCTAATCATGTAGAAAGATAAAGGGATAAATACAAACGAATGAAAATGAATGAATAAGTGAATTGAATTCAATGAAGAACTTTGCTCTTGTATGCCCTATTTTTATCTAGAAAATACTTCAAATGCCGTTCATCCACATCAGGTTAAGCCATATAAAACTGCCATTTTTTTGGTAGGTCAAAAGGGTTGAAAAGCAACAATTTCATATGATTCAACCTAATACATTCAAAAAGAACATATTTAAAATAAATGACTACAGAATGCATGGCAAAGGAAAATAAGTGGTTCCCTATCTTCAGGGAATGTTGAAAGTCTGAGCATAGATCCCGCCCTTCTCATCCTTGCACGTGTGCGTTAAGAACCACGGCACAGGAGCCTCCAGGTATCTTGGACGCGAGTCTACTTGCTACAGGTTAGACACAGAGCTGTATGCCCTACAAGCAGCCGTGCCAGGGCTAAGTTAGCACAGTCTGGAGAGTTTTAGTTTCATGATGAATGCAGGACACAGTGTTGCGCACCCACAGTTACTGGGGATCAAAAGATAACCACGGGCCCCCAATGGCGCCACATAGGATAAGGGCCCAAGTCAGTAAACCAAGACTTAATTCCTAACCCAACGGCAGTTTTGATCCCCCAAGAATGTAACCTTTAACCAGTCAATGTGGAATTCCCTGGGATTCTACTCCCCTTCTACTCCCCTTAGGAGGCAACCTTGCCTAAACAGCACACATCTTGCTAATAAAGTCCTTTCTTTTTAAATTTTTATTTCTTTTTTAAAGTTCATTTTGAGAGAGCAAGAGTGCATAAGCGCGGGAAGGGCAGAGAAAGGTAGAGAGAGAATATCTCAAGTAGTCTCCACACTGTCAGCACAGAGCCCTACACGGGGCTTGGATTCATGAGCTGGGAGATCATGACCTAAGTCGAAACGAAGAGTCGGATGCTTAACTGACTGAGGCACCCAAGCATCCCTTCTTTCTTTTTTTAAAATGCCCTCTCTCTGAGGGCACCTGGATGGCTCAATCAGTTAAGCATCTGACTCTTGATCTGGGCTCAGGTCACGATCTTGTGGTTCATGGGACTGAGTCCCCTATTGGGCTCTGTAGTGACAGCTAGGCCTCCTCCACTCTCTGTCAAAATAAATAAATAAACTTTTTTTTTTTTTTTTAAAGAATGCCTTCTCTCTGTGTTTAAAAACCATTCTCTTGTTTACTTGGTGGAGCTCCCCTCTATCTGCTAGATAGAATGCCCATTCATGAAGAGTCTAAGAAAGCCTATTAAATCTTCAAATTTACTTGGTTAAATTCTTATTCTAAACACATTTGGTAGCAGCATCAGGAACCAAAGGGAACTTCTGATGGTGTTCAGGGACAGGCAGAAACACAGGCATGGGGCCCTGAGAGCCCTTTTGAGTTTGCTCTTTCTCGCCATTTCCAGGGGCCATTGGTAAGTCCCTCTTGGTTTCAGCTCTGCTCTTTCTGCATTTGAGCTGCCAATCTAAGTAGCTTTCCAGTCCAGAGTTCACAGGTCTACACTGACGGAGGATTTAACAGCACACTGGTCCTTAGCGCTTGGTTCCATCTGCAATTCCACATTGCATTCCCTTCTCCGGTTCCAGTCCACACCCCCCATTTACCAGGGTTTGGGGGGTTCATCCTTTACTCATGTCCAGTCCACAGTCTCCCTGACTGGAGTCTGCTGGTTTGGTCCACGATGGGCATTGCTGGTAAGAGTAACATCTTTTGCTGACTCCTGGTGTGTTAAGGTACACGTCTTTGTCGTTTTGTATAAATAAGAGCTTACCCTGAGGTTCCTTAAATTCAACAGCCCACCACCTTCTGGCACACCTGCCTATATGAGGTCTAAAAACTATGGTGCTGGAAGCTGTGAAAAGCTACAGAAATGGCGATACTTAAGAATGGCCATGATGGAGAATGTTCCAATTAGATAAGGCCATTTAAGAAGCGCACTTCAAAGAAAGGATTCCCAAGTTAAACATAATGGGATATCTATTCTAAATGGCAAGCAGAAGCCTCCAAAAGGTTTCAAAATTCCAAACGTATCATTAAAAAGATTCAGTGTAAAAAGCTAGTGAAAGTGAGAAAAGGCACTTAAAACAAGGCTGTAAGACCAGTGTAACCCTACTATTCTCCTCTATCCTTTGAGTATTCATCCTGGTCAGCCTCTCTATGAATTGCCTTTCACTCTAAAGAGACTATTAAGCAGTCACTTGTAGAATAAGACCAATTGAGGCTACCAGTGATACTTTCCAGGTATCTTTCACTCTGTGATCAAAGGCCAAACTGGGGACCCTGGGTGGCTCAGTCGGTTAAGCGTCCGACTTCGGCTCAGGTCATGATCTCACTGGTTTATGGCTTTGAGTCCTGTGTCGGGCTCTGTGCTGACTGCCAGCTCAGAGCCTGGAGCCTGTTTCAGATTCTGTGTCTCCCTCTCTCTCTGGCCCTCCCCTGCTCACGCAGTCTCTCTCTTGCTCTCGAAAATAAATTTAAAAAATTTTTTAAAAGGCCAAATTAAAGGCTATACTTGAATATTTTTTTAATGTTTATTTTTGAGAGAGAGACAAAAAGCGGGGGAGGGGCAAAGAGAGAGACAGAGACAGAATCTGAAGCAGGTTCCAGGCTCTGAGATGTCAGCACAGAGCCTGATGCAGAGCTTGAACTCATCAACTGCAAGATCGTGACCTGTGCCAAAGTCAGATGCTTAACCAACTGAGCCACCCAGGTGACCCTTTACTTGAATAATTTCTTATTCTGGGTAGGATCCTCAAGAGCTTTTGTAAGTTTATTACTTTCTGAGCCCAGGTGGGAGAGGAAAATAAAAATCTGATTGTTTCTTCCTTTCCAAATTCAGTTCCATTGGTTACCAATCCTTTCTCCTGGATCCTTTCTCCAGTAGAAACAGCTACTTTTCCCTACTGGTCTCCTTTTACATCCTAAGAACTTGACCTGGCTTTCTATCTGCAGGGGGCCTGCAGGCAGTTAGTTGATTCTTTCTTTGGCTGTTGTTGAGAGTGACTCTAGATCCTTTGAAGACCGTATCTTTCACACCCTTTCTGAGGACCCCTCTTGGGCCCATGAGGTTGTTTAGTACTCCCAGAATTATTTTACTGCTTGCCTTGACAAAATATTTGAGAAGATTTAGTAACTTTATAATCAAGAATTGGTTGCTGAGGGGCGCCTGGGTGGCTCAGTCAGTTAAGCATCTGACTTTCGCTTAGGTCATGATCTCACGGTTCGTGGGTTCGAGCCCCGCACCGGGCTCTGTGCTGACCGCCAGCTCAGAGCCTGAAGCCTGTTTCAGTCTGTGACTCCCTCTCTCTCTGACCCTCCCCTGCTCACGCTGTCTCTCTCTCTCTCTCCTAGAAATAAATAAAACATTAAAAAAAAAAAAAGAATTGGTTGCTGATATTCAGAGCCCGACAGCAATCTTTTTGCCAAGGCCTTCTCCCCCAGGCTATTAGGAACCCAGAGAGAAAAAAAGACATTTTTTTTCTTTTTCTTTTTTTTTTTTTTAAGACATTTAAAAAATAATCTCTGTACCCAGGAGCTGGAACTCACAACCTGTGATCAAGGGTCACACACTACCAACTGAGCAAGTCAGGCACCCTAAAAGAAGACATTCTTTTTTTTTTTTTTTTTAAAGTTTGTTTATTTATTTATTTTGAGAGAGATGGAGAGAGTGAGCAGGGGAGGGGCAGAAAGACAGGAAGATAAAGAATCCCAAGCAGGCTCTGCACTGTCAGCACAGAGCCCTAGATAGGGCTCGAAGTAACAGACCATGACATCAAAAACCAAGAGTCTGATGTTTAACCAACTAAGCCACCCAACCACCTAGAGAAGATATTCTTATAAGTAGATGGGTGTGTCAGTCCTTTGATATCATTTGACAATCCAATTCTTTGTGGAATTAATAGCTGTTCTTGTTTTATAAAGCCAGTCCTTCACAAGACTAGAGCTGTGGTTCCAAAACTATTCAAGGACTACCAATCATTTTTACCAATCCCCAAGCCTCCCCTCGCTCAAAAGCCTTATGAGTATAAAAATTCTGGCTTTAAGGGAACAAAAATCCTAGTAGAAGCTTTCAGTCCTTCTCTGTGCCTTTAAGATGTAAATGTCCAGTGTTCTAGTGGTCTTCTCTAGGAAATTCTATCCGGTCCATCACTTTAAAATGCAAATTTCAAGTGGGATGCCTGGCTGGCTCAACAGTTAAGCTTCTGACTTCAGCTCAGCTCATGATCTAGCAGTGAATTCGAGCCCGGTGGTCGGGTTCTGTGCTGACAAGCCAGCTCAGAGCCTGGAGCCTGTTTTGGATTCTGTGTCTCCTTCTCTCTGACCCTCCCCTGCTCACGCTGTCTCTCTCTCTCTCTCTCAGAAATCAAACAAACAAAAAAAAGTAATAGCTTAGGATAATGGCTGACTTTGTCTAATGTTTAATACAGCTTTTATAGGTAATCAAAACATAGTTATCGGGGCACCTTGCTCCTTCAGTTGGTAGAGCAAGAGATTGATCCCAGGGTCAAGTTCAAACCCCACATTGGGTTTAGAGCTTAAAAAAAAAACATAGTTATTAAGGACAAGTAAATTAAACAAAGTAAACAAGATAAAAATTGTAAAACTTTTTTAAGTTTATAAATGGGCTTTTCTCTGATATTTATGTCTACATATTGTTTTCCCAATTTTGCGGGGGGGGGTAACCTAAAACGTTACAGTTTTGCCAAGTTCGGTTAAATGATGAGTTAAGTTAAAATCATTAGGAATCTAGATCATTTCCGGAAGGAGGAAGTGATGAGGGGGCAAAAGGTAAGCGGACACTGAGCAAACCACACACCCCCATTCCTAGGTGTGATGTGTGTGACATTCCTTGGGTACTCCTGCCTGCCCAAGAACAAAGGAAAGGACAGAAAACACACGGTTACACTGACAGAGTCTCCATCAGTTTACAAATATCTTGGCAAATTACCAGAAAAAAGCAATTTTATCAATAGCCTGATCTCTAGGAACTCCCTACTGCCATAAGGAGACAGATGCTTTCCTGTAGGGAAAAACCACTTTAGTTTGACAACGGCTGGGCCTCCAATAATTATCTTTAGCATATGGAAAATCCCTTTACAAAGCTTCCTCTTGACTTCACCCCTCCTAACTCCATTGCATGTAACCGCTCTTCACAAGCCCAGTTGTTGCAACTCTTTCTGCCCGCCGGCTCTGTCCCTGCTTTATTTAATAAAATCACCTTTGTGCACAGAAGACGTCTTCAAGAATTCTTTCTTGACCGTCAGCTCTGAACCCCACCATCACTCCGAAACCCCACCGGGAGGATCTAGGCTCACCTCTTACTAGGTAATTATCAAATTGCCCCAGATACCCCAAAATCGACCTGAAGACTAACAGAACAAACTCCACAACTAAAGGCAGAGAAGAGGCCACATCAGAGAAGGTAGGAAGTGCGGATATAAGGTTTGGGAGAGACATGAATCCAGGCCACTATGGGGGGGGGGGGGAGCTGTGGTCACAGAGAAGGACAAGAGACACACTAACTCGTGGGAGAGCATGAGGAAGACAAATCCCCACAGCAATTGGCTTGGAAAGTGAGAGGGGCTGAGGGGCTGAATTCCGTGAGTTCTTGCAACCAGTGGGGCTTAATTAAAGCCTGGAGTTCTAAAGGCCAGCAGGCTTGGCTCCCATAGAGCCTGAGGCACTGGGGCTGCTCTTAGACACAAGGCAGGGCCAGCGGCCTGAGGACGTACAATAAGTTCACTGTGATTTGAAGAGCGCCTGGGGCGCACAGTGCTGAGGTTAGTGCCCCAGAGAGGCAGTAACAGAGAGACCGCTCCTGGGGTACAAAGGTACAAAGGAACTGGCAGGAGCTTCCCCCCCTGCCCCTCACCGTAAGCACAGAACCACGTCCAAGAACCAGCCCAGCACCCACACTCGCTACCTAACCTGCTGATGAGGCTGGAACCGCCGGTCTCGGTTACGCTTGCCTCAGACCCAGCAAGGCGGGTCCCCAGAAGGTCAGCCAAAACCCCGGTCCGCAGCACTTAGTTGCCCTGGAAGTCTGGCGGGGGCCTTGGTTCCAGCAGCAGAGGCGACGGTGATCATTTCACAAGCAGACCAGCGCACAACTAGTTAAAACACACGACATTCACGCCAGAGACAAAACACTGCCCACGACAGGCAAAGAGAGGCTCTGCGGAGGTCTGAGGGATGGAGCAGCCAGGACACAACAGCAGAGCACGTGCGCACACATGGGAGACACTCCCTGAAGCGGCAGGCCCCTGGCACAGGGGACCCCAGGCTGCAGGGCACTGTAAGACCTCTGCTTCGGAAGGCCATCACCCTCAAGAACAAGAGACACAGCTGACCTCCCTAACCCAGAGAAACAGGTACAGAGGCTTAGACAAAATGAGAAGACAGAGGAAGCTGTCCCAAATGACAGGACAAGGTCATGGACAGAGATCTAAATGAAACAGATGTAAGTAATATGACTGATAAAGTAAAATGATCATAAAATCAGTCTTCAAGATCTAGACTTGAAGACAGAGTAACGGAAAGTAATCATAGTGAACAACAAAATTATGCAAAATGAGAACAGACTTAGGGAACTTAGTGACTCCATTAAACATGAATGCATTTACATCCTAGGATTCCCACAAGAAGAAGGAGAGAGAAAAGAGGGTAGAAAATTTATTTGCAGAGATAACTGAAAAGTTCCCTAATCTGAGGACGGAAACAGAAAACCAGATCCAGGAGGCACAGAAAACCCCTAACAAAACCAACAAAGGGAGAGCCACACCAACACATATTATATTAAAACAGCAAAACATTAACCAAGAAAAAAAATTTTAAAGCAGAAAGATATCAAATCAAATCAGCAAGACAAAAGAAGACAGTTACACATAAGGGAAACCCCAAAGGCTACTGGGATTTTTCAGCAGAAACTTTCCAAGCCAGAAAGGGATGGCATGATATATTCAAAGTGCTAAATGGGAAAAATATGCAGCCAAGAATACTCTATCCAGTAAGGCTGTCACTCAAAATAAAGAGTTTCTCAAACAACACTAAAGGAATTTGTGAGCACTAAACCAGCCCTGCAAGAAATAATGGGACTCTGAGTGGAAAGACCAAAAGTGACAGGATGAAGACAGGAAAAACAAAATCATTAAAAATGAGTATTTTTGGGGGGGAGAGGGGTAAAGATTCAGCCAAGGAACTCACAGAATAAAAAGATGCAAAATATGACACCACGTACCTAAAATGTGGGGAGGAGAGGAGTAAAGAATTGGTTCAAACTTAAACTATCAACTTAATATGGACTGCTATATGCAGAAAAGGTTATATACAAACCTAATGGTAATCACAAATCAAAACCCACTAATAAATATGCAAAGAATATAGAAAAAGAAATCCAAATATATCACTAAAGAAAATCAGCAAACCGAGAAAGACAAGAAAGGACCGTAGAAAATCTTCAGAAACAAGAAGACAGATAATAAAATGGCAATAAATACAGATCTATCATAATTACTTTGAATGTAAATGGACTAAATGCTTCAATCAAAAGACACAGGGTGACAAAATGAATTAAAAAATAAGACCCATCTATGTGCTACCTACTCACTTTAGGCCTAAAGACATCCACACATCAAAAGTGAGGGCGTGGAGAAACATTTGTCATGAACATAAATGTCAAAAGAAAGCTGGAATAGTAACACTTATGTCGGACAACCTAAACTTTAAAACAAAGACTAAAAAACAAAAACTATAATAAATTGAGACAAAGAAGAACACTAAGTAATAACAATAATAATAATGACAACCCAACAAGAAGATCTAACAATTGTAAATATTTATGCACCCAACATGGCAGCACCCAAATGCATAAAACTGTTAATAACAAACACAAAGGAACTGATAGTAATACAATAATAGTCGGTGCCTTTAACACCCCCCCCTTATATGAATAGATCATCTAAACAGAAAACTGGGAAGGAAACAATCGCTTTCAATGACACACTGGAACAGATGGATTTAGCAGACATATCCCAAACATTCCATCCTAAAATAGCAAAATACATTCTTCCCAAGTACACATGGAACATTCTCCAGAACAGATCACATATTAAGCCACAAAATAAGGCTCAACAAATTCAAAAAGACTGGCATCATACCATGCATCTTTTCTGACCACAAGGCTATGAAACTGTAAGTTAACCACATGAAAAAATCTGGAAAGATCACAAATAGGAGGCTTATTTAAATAACATGCTACTAAACAATGAGTGGGTCAATTAGGAAATAAAAGAGGAAATTTAAAAAGTACACAAAAACAAGGGAAAACGAAAACACGATGGTTTAAAATCTTTGGGATGGGGCCCCTGAGTGGCTCATTCAGGGTAAGCAACTGACTTCAGCTCAGGTCGTGATCTTGCAATTCGTAAATTTGAGCCCCACATCAGGCTCTTCTGCACTGACAGCTCAGAGCCTGGAATCTGCTTCAGATGCTGTGTTACCTTCTCTCTCTGCCCCTCTCCTGCTCTCTTTCTCTCTCAAAAACAAATATTAAAAGAAAATTTAGAAATAAGTAAATAAATAAAACCTTTGGGATGCAGCAAAGCAGTTCCAAGGACGAAGTTTTTTTGTTTTTGTTTTTTAAGTTTATTTTTGGGACAGAGAATGAGTGAGCAAGCTCAGGGGAGTGGTAGAGAGAGAGGAAGACAGAGAATTCCAAGCAGGCTCTGTGCTGACCCACACAGGGCTCAATCTCAACAAACCAGATTATCACAACCTGAGCTGAAATCAGGAGTCAGACGCTTAACCAACTGAACCAGGTGCCCTAAGAAGAAAGTTTATTGCAGTACAGGCCTACCTCAAGAAGAAAAATCTCAAATAATCCACCCTTATACCTAAAGGAGCTAGAAAAAGAACAAATGAAGCCTAAAGCCAGCAGGAAGAATGAAACAATATGTATTAGAGCAGAAATAAGGAATATAGAAACTAATTTAAATACATATATATACATATACATATATATATACACATACATATACATATATATATGTATATATACACTTTATGTATATGTATATATTTAAGTCCATGAAACCGGGAGCTGGTTCTTTGAAACAATAAAATTAACAAAACCTCTAGCTAGACTTAAAAAGAGAAAGGAACCAAATAAAAATCACAAATGAGAGAGAAAAAATAACAGCCAACGTGACAGAAATACAAACAATTATAAGAGAATATTATGAAAAATTATATGCAAACGGATTGGACAACCTAGAAAAAAATGAATTAATTCCTAAAAACCTGTAAGTTACCAAAAGTGAAAAAGGAAGAAATAGAAAACTTGAACAGCCTGATACAAGAAATTGAATCAGTAATAAAATATCACCCAATAAACAAAAATCCAGGACCAGATGGCTTCACAGGCGAATTCTACCAAACACTTAAAACAAGAGTTAATACCTATTCTCAAGCTATTAAAAAAAAAAAAAAAAAAAAAAAACAAAGAAAAAAGAAAGGAAGGAAAAGTCCAAATTCATTCTATGAAGCAAGCATTACCCTGATACCAGAACTAGATAAAGACACTCCCCCGCCCCTCGCCAAGAGAGAGAGAATGAACAAACACACTACAGGCCAATAACTCTAATGAAAAATGCCAATATCTCAGAGGCAAAAAGCTTCAATAAAATCCTAGTGAACCAAATCCAACAATCCAACAATCCATTAAAAAAAAAAAAGTCACTCACCAGGATCAAGTAAGATTCATTCCTGGGTTGCAAGGATAGTTCAAGATACACAAATCAACCAACATGGCACATCACATCAATAAGAGAAAGGATGAGAACTATATGGTCATTTCAACAGATGCAGAAAAAGCACTGGACAAAGTACAACATCCATTCATGATAAAAAAAAAAACCCCTCAAGTAGGTGTAGAGGGATCACACCTCAACATAATAAAGGTCATATAGGTCATATATGAAAAGCCCACAGCTAAACTCATCCTTTTTTTTTTTTAATATTTTATTTATTTCTAGGAGAGAGAGAGAGACAGCGTGAGCAGGGGAGGGTCAGAGAGAGAGGGAGTCACAGACTGAAACAGGCTCCAGGCTCTGAGCTGGCAGTCAGCACGGAGCCCCACGCGGGGCTCGAACCCACGAACTGCGAGATCATGACCTAAGCAAAAGTCGGATGCTTAACCGACTAAGCCACCCAGGTGCCCCTAAACTCATCCTTAGCTAGGAAAAACTGAGAACTTTTCCCCTAAGGTCAGGGGAAGGATATCCATCCCACCCTTTTTATTCAACACAGTACTGGAAATCCCAGCCACAGCAATTAGACAACAAAAAGAAAAAAGCATCCAAATAGATAAGGAAGAAGTAAAACGTCATCACTATTTGCAGATGACAAGATACTCTATACAGAAAACCCTAAAAGACTCCATCAAAACACTGTTAGAACGGATACATGAATTCAGTAAAGTATCAGGATACAAAAATCAATCTACAAAAATCTACCGCATTTCTATACATCAATAATGAAAGAGCAGAAAGAAAAATTAAGAAAACAATCCCATACACAATTGCAGCAATAGAAATAAGATACCTAGGAATAAACCTAACTAAAGAAGTGAAAGACCTGTATCCTAAAAACTATAAAGAAGAAAGAAATTGGAAGATGACACAAAAAGACATTCCATGCTCGTGGACTGGAAGACAAATATTGTTAAGATGTCCCTATTACCCAAACCAATCTACACATTCAATGCAATCCCTGTCAAAATATGAAGAATATTTTTCACAAAACTAGAACTAACAATCCTGAAATTTGTATGGAACCACAAAAGACCCCTAATAGCCAAAATAATCTTGAAAAAGAAAAGACTGGAAGCATCACAATTCCAGACTTCAAGTTATATTACAAAGCTGTAGTGACCAAAACAGTATGATACTGGCACAAAAACAAAAACATAGATCAATGGCAATGGAACAGAATAGAAAATCCAGAAATGGACCCACAATTATCTGGTCAACTAATCTTTGACAAGGCTGGAAAGACTATCCAATGGGAAAAAGACAGTCTTTTCAACAAATGGTTTTGGGAAAACTGGACAGCAACATGCAAACGAATGAAACTAGATCACTTTTCTTACACCATACGCAAAAATAAATTCAAAATGGACTAAGGACCTAAATGTGAGATCAGAAACCACAAAAATCCCAGAAGAGAGCACAGGCAGTAACTTCTTTGACACTGGCTGCAGCAACTTTTCCCTAGACAGGCTCCCCAAGGCAAGGGAAACAAAAGCAAAAATAAACTATGGGTACTACATCAAAGTAAAAAGCTTCCGCACAGCAAAGGAATCAAACAACAAAACTAAAAGGCAATCTATGGGATGAGAGAAGATATTTGCGAATGACATCTGATACAGGGTTAGTATCCAAAATATATAAAGAACACATTAAACTCAACACTCCAAAAAACCCAAATAATCCAATTAAAAAATAGGCAGAAAACATGAACATTTTTCCAAAGAAGACATACAGATGGGCAATAGACAATGAAGACACTCAACGTCACAGATCATCAGGGAAATGCAAATAAAACTATAATGAGATATCACCTCACACTTGTTAGAATGGCTAAAGTCAACAATGCAAGAAACAAAGGTGTTGGTGAGGATGTGGAAAAAAAGAAACTCTTACACAGTTGGTGGGAATGCAAACTGGTGCAGCCACTGTGGAAGACAGTAGGGAGGTTCCTCAAAAAGTTAAAAACAGAGTTATTCTGTGATCCAGTAATTAAACTACTGAGTATTTACCCAAAGAATACAAAAACACTAACTCAAAGGGATACACGCACCCGGATGTTCACAGTAGCATTATTTATAATATGGAAGCAGCCCAAGTGTCCATCAATTAATTAACAGATAAAGAAGTCATGTATACACACAATGGATTATTACTTAGCCATAAAAAAGAATGGAATTTTGCCATCTGTAACAACATGGGTGGAATTAGGTGGTATGATGCAAAGTGAAGTAAGTCAGAGAAAGACCAATACCGTATGATTTCACTCATATGTGGAATTTAAGAAACAAAATAAATGAGCAAACAGGGGAGGGAGGGAGAGGGAGAGGGGGAGAGAGGGAGGGGGGAGGAAGGGGGGAGGGAGGGAGAGGGAGAGAGAGAGAAAGAAACAGACTCTTAACTACACAGAACTGAGGGTTATCAGAGGGGAAGGGGGTGGAGGATGGGTGAACTAGGTGATGGGGATTAGGAGTGCACTGCTCATGAGGAGTACTGGGTAATCTACAGAATTGCGGAATCACTATATCGTACATGAAAAACATAACACTGTATGTTAACTGGAATTAAAATAAAAACTTTAAAAAAATCTAGATCATTTCCAAATAAGACAAAATAGTAGAACATTAATTACTAAACAGAAGTTTACCTAATTTTGGCTTCTTATTGCAGAGAAACTAAAAGACCTATGGATGTTAAGAGTCCATCGGAAAATTTTAAAAGGCACATGCTTTTAAAATTTTGAAATGTATTCGTAAATTTACAAATTCAAAAAAAATGCGGGTAAAACTGACAATTTCACAATTACTTACCTCTTAGCTTTTACTAGAAATTAAGGTTTCTAAGGGTTAAGAACTCTAATTCACATGTGTAATTAAGGCTACTAAAAATAATAAGGAAAACATCTCTGTATGACAGGAAAGCAGGATGTGTTTTCAGGAGAAAAAGGTGTGAGAAATGGAAATGGTGTGGCTGGGGCTCAGGTGCCCACAAGCATCCGCCTGCCGGGGTCCCACACAGACCAGGTTGGGTCACTCGCCATTGAGGGAATCCAAAGGCAGAGAGGCGAGGGGTGGTGGCACAAGGAATTTATTTCAGCGAGGCCAACACCAGGAAGACAGGGTACTAGCATCTGAGAGACTATACCTCCCAAGCGCTGAAAATACTCCCAGGTTTATATAAAGAAAAAGTGGGGCAAAGTGGGTGAGTGGGTGCAGTTGGGAGTCACACTGGGCCACTCTAGCCTGGAGTCAATCATGGACGGGGTCTGGCTGGCTCAGGTCAGTCCTTCTTGCTTGAGGGGGTAGTTTCGGTTCCTTTCAACACTTTGCCTGCTGACTCTTCGGCCCGAGCCAAGAGACAAGCTAGAAAGAATCCAGCTAGAATCTGAGGTCAAAATGGAGGCAGCAGAAGTCCTCTTTCAATACAGTTTTTGTTAAGGGGAAAAGAAATAATTTTGTCCTAAAAGGAGGCTGGTTGTTTATAGAGGGGAAAAAAAAAAACCACACACACAAAACATAGGACAAAATTGGAATATAGGGGGAAAAACGTTGTAGAAGGTTTGTGGAAAAAGAATCTTTAAACAGGAATTTTCATGTGTGGTCAAGATGGTTAAGATTAAAATGAAGGTATTTTAAAAAATGAGTTTTATGGGTGTCTCTGGGGCCGTGGGTTAAGTGTTCGACTCTTGATTTACACTTAGGTCATGATCTCAAGGTTTGTGCAATCAAGCCCTATATATAGAGCATGGAGCCGGCTGGAGATTCTCACTCTTCCTCTCTCTCTCTGCCTCTCCTCTGCTCTCTCTCAAAATAGACAAACATTTTAAAAAGGGAGTTATAAGCTGGTACTAAATAAGAATTTGATTTTCTCTCTGTTAAAAGGACAAAGTTTTCTTGGACTTTTGATCTGATTTAGGTAAGACTGTAAAAATTTCTTTTACCTTTTAAGTATTAGGTTTTGTAATAATTTCTGATCTTATTTAAGGAAGTGATTTAAACCCTTTTTAAAATATCTTTGTCTAACTTTCTACATGAAGTCCTTTTAGCTTAAAATATACCAAAGTGCTTGCTAAATGAATTAGGCTTACTTGAGATGTATATTACATGGAAAGCATGGTCAGAAGTAACCCTAAGCCTTTATATCATATTTGTAAGACTGTGGCTCGTGTGGATAAAGTCCATTCTGCTTCCGGAAAATGGCCCCTCACCACCAGACTTTTGCCATCCTCATTTCCTGGTAACATGGCAACCTCTGAAATTTAAACCACCTTTTATTTCAGGATAGAAAAACAATCTCACTGTGCACCTAACTTTTCACAAACAAAATAAGACATCTCACGTGTCAATTCCCCGAAATTTACACTGTTGAGTTAAAGAGTGCCTACCAGAAGATATTCATGATTCAGAATTCACTCCTTTTGACAAGCCTCTATTTCCTGGATTAGGGATGGATACAGGAGGCTATGATCAAGAACTGCTCCTTCATTCTTAAAATTACTGCAAAACCTGTTTAAGCAATAGCTGCTCAACAAATACCCTTAAACTCTCTGGCCAAAGCTCTCCCTGATAATGAAATAACTCATCATTACCTACTGGCTGACCAAGGAGGTGTCCATGCTGTGGCGAACACCACCAGCTATATCTGGACTGACACTTCTGGGGACAGTGAAACTCAATTATGTAAGATCCAGAACAAGTTGCTTGCTTAAGAAGGTGACTTGTTCCACAGGGTCTTTTTTTGATTTATGTGATTTTGATTGACTGGGGTCTTGGGCACCCATGACTCTAAAGTACGCTTCTGGGGTGCCTGGGTGGCTCAGTTGGTTGGGCATTCGACGTCGGCTCAGGTCATGATCTCATAGTTCATGGGTTCGAGCCCTGCGTCAGGTGCTGTGCTGAAAGCTCAGAGCCTGGAGCCTGCTGCGGGTTCTGTGTCTTCTCCTCTTTCTCTGCCCCTCCCTTGCTTGTGCTCTCATTCTCTCTCTCAAAAGTGAATAAACATCAAAAAAAAATTTTTAAAGTAAAGTGCACTCCATATACTGGGATTTATCCTGCTTATAGTAATGATAATAATCTCTCTGCTGTGTTGGATCTTTCAAAAGCTTTAAATCCATGTAGGCGTTAACCACCAAGCAAACGATCTCCCTACAACG
The DNA here is from genome assembly GCA_017311185.1 of Proteles cristata cristata. Lineage (NCBI taxonomy): Eukaryota > Metazoa > Chordata > Mammalia > Carnivora > Hyaenidae > Proteles > Proteles cristata. The sequence continues at coordinate 1,532,841 of JAESUZ010004246.1, forward strand.
GAAACATCTAAGTAACAAAGAAAATAACCGACTTAAGGAGTGTGAAGCTCTGACTTGTGAATATCATGGAGGTTAAGGTCTTAACCTTAACCTATGGATGCCACATAAAGGAAGAATAAAAACTTCAAGATCTTCAGAGTGGTCTAAGGCCTTCAATTTTTATTACATATCTCATCTGAGAGTCTGATCAAAAAGGCATAATTTGTTAAAAAGAAAATGGCAGGCCCGAAATGGTGCCACTTATGGACCTGAGTCAGTGGACTGAGGATTCCTAACCCAACGGCAATTTCAACCCTCCACCCCTCTCCACCCCCCGGAATGTAACCCTTTATCGGTCTACACAGAATTTCCTGGCCAATACTAGGGGGTTTTCTGATGGACCCCTTCTGCTCCCCTGAAGAGACAACCTTGCCTAAACAATTCATATCTTGCTAATAATCTCCTTTCTTTTTCTTTAATGTCCTCTGACTTTAAAAGCTTTTCTCAGTGGATTTACTTAGTTGGATTTTTCAAATTTACTTAGTTGAATTTTTTTTTTAACACTGGGAACAGCTATTTCAAGTTTCTAAATAATATACTATTGATGACTTCACAAGGTTTCTTGCCAAATTTTCTTAGTCCTATCTTGAAAAGATATCATTTGGAGATAAAGAGTTCATCAAGGTCTTTTAGAGAGTGAATTCCAAGTATTCCACATTCCCATCTATATAGCACAGCCTAGAAACTGCACCTGGCAATGAAGGATGCACCCATGAGGTCAATATTTTGATTGTAGCTTCTCAGAAAATTAAACAGCCAGTACAATGGACACACGTGGAAGTATGACTGTTAGGGCAAGGTCCTGGAGGGCCTCAAAGGGCAGGTTAGGCAGATGGGCTCCCCTCTGAACCTACTGGTGACCCCTGAGTGTTGGGGGGTGGGGGGGCAGAGTCATAATACAAGGTAGGAAATCAAAACACAGGGATGGAGGGGCGGGAGACAGGGCCAGCCAGCGAGGACACCATTTATAAAAGTTAACGATGAGGGCGAATGTGTTCCTGACCTGTGCTAGCGGCAGCCAGAGTGAAAAGAGATAGTGGGGGAAAGGGGGAAAGAGTCAGAGGAATCAAAAATGCTGGGGCCCCTACGGTGATAATAAATGTTGGTCTTGGGAGCAGAAAGTTTCCTGTAGCTATTGAAGCCAATGGAAAACAACATGTTCAGAGTACTTAGCATTACACTGGGAAACTTAAAGTACAGTGTCAGTAAGAAAATTCAGCCAGATTCTCTGTAGCCCGCTACTCAGGAATGCTGCAAAGAACACTGACAAGAACCAGTCCTCCCATACATCCACACCGGAAAACCCCTGTCAGGGGAGTTAAGTGACAGGATACTACTACAGATTTACAATCGGATGCATTACACCTCTCAGCAAGGGTGTTGAATTTTCAATACACTGTTTATTAGAAGAACTGTCCTGTTTTCTATTGGCCCCCGTGAGCACAGGTATGCAAATCTGGACTAAGGGGCAGAGGTCTGGAATCAACAATGCTGCCTTAGTTTACTGTTCATGTTCTTGTAATTGAGGGGAAGTTCATGAAACATAAAATCAACCATTCTAAAGTGAACAATTCAGCGGCATTCAGTATTCACGAGGCTGTGTAACCACCACTTCTGTTTATTTCCCTAAGTATCTGACAACTTTACCAACATGAGGACAGCATACACAACTATTAAAAAAAAAATTTGTGATCACACTAAACCTTTAACCAACCATATACTACACACACACACACACACACACACACAGTATTGTTTCCACCATAATTATTTTCTGTCACAGCAGGAATTTTATTCTTAAATTTTTTTTTTTTAACATTTATTTATTTTTGAGAGACAGAGCATGAGCAGCAGAGCGGTAGAGAGAGAGAGACACAGAATCGGTAGCAGGCTCCAGGCTGTCAGCACAGAGCCCGATGCGGGGCTCAAACCCACGAACCATGAGATCATGACCTTAGCTGAAGCTGGACGCTCAACCGACTGAGCCACCCAGTCTTCCCAGAGAATTTTATTCTAAAAATAGTCTCCCTGGAGTTTCATAACATAGTAAATTCAGAAAATGAGTTACCATTATTATTCTACCAATATCTTTGACACAGATCTTCTACAAGGATGCCTCATACTCCTTTGATCTAGGTACCAGGAAAGTTCTGAACTTCTTTAAAAAAACAAAAAAAAAACAAAAAACAAAAAAACCGAAGGTGGAAAGAGACTGCAAAATGCCGTACCTTATTGGGATGGCTGGCCGCTTCCTTCCCAAATCAGCTTCAAAGAGGAAGCCTTCCACGGCAATAAATAAAAACTGCGCAAATGTCACAATGTTCCCACATCCTGGATGTTTCCTGTGTAGTAAACAACAAAAAGGTAAATAAGGTACAAAAAGCTGCAATAAAGGGCATCAAGCCTTGCTATACTGATAGTTCAGAATAACAGGGAGGACTGATTTCTATCACCCACTGTCCTTCATCTCCAGTTTCACATCCTGTGGGTCGCACACGGCCATCGACAGAGCTCACAGAGAGGGTCAAGGTTATTTAGCTTTTCCCTGGTTGCACCAGGCCATGAGTAAGAGTCCGTCTGATACATTTGTTCTTAGAACTATGATACAACTTTCCTAGCAAGCTGTAGGAAGCTGGTCATCCATGGGGTCCTCGGTGAACCACGAGGACTTTAGGCAGGACCCCAATCAGCTTCAGCAGCAAAGTCCAAGCCCAGAAATAAGCTGAGGCCTTCCGGAGTGTTGACACAGCTCCCCAACTGGGAGCCACCAAGACCGCCGGTAATGGAAGACGTGCACCTGCGACCGGTGACTGGGCCATCGCCTGAGACAAGGTCCCTATGGGACAACTGGTTCTTGGGGCGGGGAGATTCATACTCTTTTTCAAAGTTATCAGGCACAGATATGCATACAGCATATGAACCGGTATACAACACACCTGTGGAGGAGTGACTAGGAAAAAAACGGTCTACAAAGTGTCTTTGGCAAGAGTTAGGAGAGATAAGGGACGGTTATGAAGAAGACTGAAGAACACTGCTATCATCTCCTGTTCTCCACAACCCTGAACACAAATATATCAGGTACTCGACAAATGGTAGAACTGAATCGAATCTCTTCAGTGATCCATGGAAGGGTGAAGGAATCTTCTACAGTGACTGTTAGGAACAGATTTAGAAGACAGAAAAAGAAAATTCTTCTGGCTTCCCTCTTGAAACACTGCGAAATATGGTGACTTAAAAGGTTTGTGGTTTTGAGTCTGTCCTCTCAGGTTCTGCTCCGTCACTGGGAGAAGTACGAACCGAACATTTCTCTGTTTCCCTGAAGCTTCCAGATGTCTCCTATGACCAGGATTTTTCAGACTTCATATTCCGTGTTCTCATCTTGACCAAGAACGTTTATTTACCAGAGGCTACTGATTAGAGGGATTCTTGTACTGCACGTGTACTCTTACAGTGAACATAATGCTACTTATGAAAAACCACCCCCATTCTCTCTTGGTGGTTTTAAGATTAAACAGCAAGGCCAAGTAGACAAGTTCTTAAATATGCCCAACAGGCGTAAAACAGACAATCCCTGACACGAATGAGCCACTCTTGTGCAGAGCTCTGCTTTACCGTCTGACACAGAACCACTGTGCCTCTTCAGTCTCTACTGTCTATGGGTGTCCCCAAGAACTCTTGCTGATGTTCCATGATTTCCTTTAGCATTTATGTTTGAGGGACAGGGCTAAACATGCACAAAACCGGAAATAATCACATAAGACCTTGACCTCACTTGAAGAGCTCATTAGAACCATGAGCCGAAATAGGGGTGACAGGAGAAGGTACTTCAGCTCTAGATAGTTCCTGGCACAGTGCTTTTCAACTCTAGGCTGCTCTTTAAAGTCCCACATGCCTGAGGAGCCTCACTCCCCACCCCCAGTTCTGCTTAGATCGCTCTGGGGTGGGGCCCTGGAACATGGACTTTCCAAAGCTTTCCACTTGATTCCAGTGTGCAGCCAGAGTTGAGAACCACTAGTGTAGGGGACAGGGAGGAAGATGTGGGGGGAGGCGTGTGTGTGTGTGTGTGTGTGTGTGTGTGTGTGTGTGTGTGTGTGTGTATGCGCGTGTGCACCTATGTAAGATGTGCAGGTAACTCTCACGGGCTCTCACCGAGTTGAGAACCACTGTACTCCACGGTGGCGAAAAGAACACAATGACTGGGGCGCCTGGGGGGCTCGGTTGGCAAAGTGTCCGACTTTGGCTCATGTCAGGATCTCACAGTTTGTGAGTTCGAGCCCCGCGTCTGGCTCTGTGCTGACAGCTCAGAGCCTGCAGCCTGCTTTGGATTCTCCGTCTCCCTCACCCTCTGCCCCTCCTCCACTCATGCTCTGTCTGTCTCTCTCTCAAATTAAAAAACACACACATGAGAAAAAGTACACAGGACATGCAGGAACCAGGTCTCTACCACTTACTGCGTGAGACTGGAAGGTTGTTCCCCTACGTCTTGTTTCCTTATCTTTAAAATGGGAACAGTGTTCGTTCCTATCTCACTGGTTTATACACAAGCCAGTCCCTGAAACGCACTTAACAGTATGCCACAGAGGGAAAAAGGCCCTAGGATCTCGCGCACCGAAGGCCTTCAATCAAAGTATAGTTTACTCTTTTAAAAAGGCATTTATCTTGACCAATTTTTCCACTTATAAAAATGCAAGTGACAGGGGCGTCTGGGTGGCTTAGTCGGTTAAGCGTCCGACTTTCGCTTAGGTCATGATCTCGCGGTTCGTGGTTCGAGCCCCACATCGGGCTCTGTGCTGACTGCCAGCTCAGAGCCTGGAGCCTGTTTCAGTCTGTGACTCCCTCTCTCTCTGACCCTCCCCTGCTCACGCTGTCTCTCTCTTTCTCTCTCTCTCCTAGAAACAAATAAAACATTTAAAAATAAAAAATAAAAAAAAATGCAAGTGACATAGTTTGAATTTTGTAGTGAGGATTCAACGAGAGACTACACATCAAGGGCCAAACACAAGACCCAAAAGGGGCTCATCAAGCTTCCTTGCTTCCTCCTGTTTTCTCTTTACCGCTAGATTAGGCCATTCCGCCCTTCCTGGGCTGTAGCAGCCATTTCAATTACAGACCAGTTAGGGAGGGGCACCTGGGTGGCACTGCGGCTGGGCTCAGTTCACAGGCTCCTGGTCTGGCGGTTGGAGCCCCGCCTCGGGCTCTCTGCTGTCAGCACAAAGCCCACTTCTGATCTTGTCTCCCTCTCGGCCCTGCCCCCTTTCTCACTCTCTCTCAAAATAAACAAACATTTAAAAACAAAAGGACAATTATGGAGAACCTACCGTGTGTAAAATTCGGTGCTAGGGAGCTCCCAACGTGAAGGAGATCTGACCCCTGAGCCCTTAAGGACATGACAGTGTATATGGAATGTACAGGGCATATGAAACACTAACGGCCTGGTGTCACACAGGGGCAGGTCAGAGGACGGACGGTGTCCAATTCACCTTGGCGCCTGCACTCTCGGGGTGCAGCATCTGGCCTTCGCTCAAGGAGCTGAATGAATGGGAGGGTGCCTCACTTTTAAGCAAATAGGACCTAAAATATTAGTACTGTATGAAAGATAAAAAGAAACCATTTATTTCAAAAAATGATTTTGCACGTGAATTCCTCACCGGCCTTTGGAGAGAGCATCACGATTTTGAATTTTATCTGTATTTTACAGAGGTAGTTATTATTGGGCCCATTTCATTGCTGATGACACTGAGGGCTTCATGGCACCGAGTCTCCCAGGGCCACATGGCAAATAAATGGTGTGTGCAGACTCCCTTAAAGTATTGTTCACAATTCAGTAGTTTTTAGTATATTTAAAATCGTGCAGCCATTACCATTTTAGGGCACTTCCAAAAGAAAGCCCATAGCCATTAGGAGTCACTCCCCACTGCCCGCTCCCCCTAACCCTTGACAACCCTATTCTACTTTGCTATTTCCACAGGATTTTTAAATCTCCCTAATGTATTCACATAATTAAAGAAAAAAATCAACTTAGCATTTTGGGGAACACACAGCTACCAATGGAACTATTTGTTTTAACTTGAATAATTCTTTTTTTTTCCATTTTAAAACTTCAGCATTAAAAACTTGGATCCTTTTCCCCAAATCACTTGTTCTCTTGGACTTTATTCCTTAGAAATTATAATCACCAAATGCAGTTTCTCTGACTTTGAGTTCTCTTTGGCAAGAATTCAAAGTTTGACTTCGAAGACGAGCAACTCTGAAGAGAACAAAATCTATGCCTTTTGTATTTCTTATTCTAGATTTGGGAAACGTCCTTAAGTCAATACTGCGCACTTGACTGTAAATTAAAATGGAAAAAAGAAAATGTGTCAGACTTTTCCTGACCTAAGGCACGCAATACCTTGCCTAGCTAGTAGTTAGCTGAGATGTGCACATCCTATTTCCAAGCTCTTTCAGCAGGGAGATGAAGGCATCCATCCATTCATTCATTCCTTCATATTTGTTCTGTACACCGCGTGATGCTTTCTACTTTATTATAGGTCCCAATTATAGATATAAAAATCAGAAAGAAAAACCTAAATTTATTTTCTAATTTGGGGAAGATGGATAAAATGCTTGCTTTTTCCTAGCTTTCCATTTGTAGTGTTCTACTAGCCTCTTGATTAGGGCACATAATGGTTCCAAGGAAGCCGTAGAAGAAGGAGAGTTCCCGCTGTATAAAAATTTATGAGCTTTCCACTGTGATGTCCCAAGATAAAGCCAAAAATTATGAGGACGCCAAACCAACAAAGAACCTTAAAGACCATCTGGTTCACTCAGCTTTTACTGTATTGATCTCTGGCATGGTAAGCTGTGAGTTGCCCAAGCTGAAATCAGGAAAAAGCTGCTATGAGGTCTGATGTACGCCACCCGCTAAATTAATAAATATACCCCTCACCGCTTTATGAAAACCCGTTACTCTATGCAAAGAGCCAGATTTACAAAAAAGGTAAATAAGGAGGATTTATTTATAAATTATTCAGTGTGTTCTACATAGAAGCTCCTACAACTCACAGACACATTAGATTTATCCACCACTTTTCAGAAGTAGCTCGTAAAGCAAGTTTACCTGTACTGAAAAGTTAGAAAGGGGAAGTCAGAGTGCTTCAAGTACTTTGCACGTGCATCTCATTTAATCCTTCAAATCCCTGTGGGGCTGGGAGAGCCACCACCAGCCTCTTAAAGTTCGAAGACTAGACTCAGGAGGTGAAGTAATTTCGCCACGAGCTCTCACTTAATAATGAGGACCTTAAGTTGCTACAGATTCTGACGTCATACAGCCTTTGGTAGAATTTTAATTCAATGGCATATTCGACATAACTATTACACTGTTATTCTCTGGCCTTCATTTCCATGGCTGGCCTGATTTTATCATCTTCATATTTTTAAGTCAATTTCCAAAGTGACCTTACTTTGAAGTATGTAAGATTGACAACTAGATACATTTTTGTTTCCATTTTTAAACCTCTCTCCACCTACTCCCCAAAGAAGTGACAGATCTTTATCAACACTTTCTGCATAAGATTTCAAGCTCTTCAACAGCAAAAATTAACCCACACTGTAAGTAAACTGATTGCTTCAGAATGACAAATCGATGGGATCGTGAAAATAAAGTACATTTCCAGGAGCCTCCACATGAGAAACTGATCAAAATTCTGTGGGCTGCTCAAATTAAAAAATAACAGGGAGGCTGCAAAAGGTACTGGACTAGCGTTTAAGTATCCTGAATTCTAGTTCTGGCTCTGCCACTTAAAAGTTACAGTAGGGGCACCTAGGTGGCTCAGCCAGCTGAGCTTCTGACTGTGGCTCAGGTCTTGATCTCACATTTGTAAGTTCGAGTCCCACGTCAGGCTCTGTGCTGACAGCTCATAGCCTGGAACCTGCTTCGGATTCTGTCTCCCTCGCTCTGTGCCCCTCCCCAATTCGCACTCTGCATCTCTCTCTCTCTCTCAAAAATAAATAAACATTAAAAAAAAAAAAGTTAAAGTAAAAGACCACCTAACTTCTTGGCACCTGTCTCACCTTCAGTAAAAGAAATAATTCCTGTCCTATTTGGTACACAAGAATATTTGGATGATCAGTAGAGATGTATGGGTTCAGAAATAGGACCACAGATATTTTATTTTACAGAAATAGGGAGAGATTTTGCAGAAAAGGGAGACCCCCAGAACCAAGACTTGAGATTTTCAGTGCTGAGCCTTTTCTAGTCTACCTGTCGTTGTCTTTTCTGTAACAACAGTTTCTATCCACTGACCTTTGCCCATTACTAAACATTATTTGAGTGCCACCTCAATAAAGCTAACCTAGTTTCCTTTTGGGAACGTGTCATAATCATTCTTAAAGTTCCGCCTCCAAATGCATGCTTCTCAATGTAAAGACTGTAACGTCTTAAAGCTGGAATTACTCCCTCTGGTCAAGTGGACGGACTCTCTGAATAAGAATCCACTCTCCTACATCACTGGGAGGTATGCCTGGGTCCGGGACTCATAACCACCTCTAAAGCCAATAAAACAAACGTTCTGGGGGGCACATTAAAGAAACTTTCTTTGCAGTGAGTACAGAATCGGACTGCTTTAGAAGTCAAAAAGCTTTGCCCAAGTCAAACGCGTGGCGTTCACAGGAGCGAGAAGAGGTGGAGGAACCCTGGCTTCCACGGTTCTGCCACGAGCTTCCCGCCGACCTTGGCCCCGTCACGAGAGAAACTGCAGGTTTGGGGGTGAGGGCAGCACCCCGAGCGCTCCCCTCCCAGGGATGCTGTGAAACTGGCTGGCGGGAGGGCGGGCGGCGCACGGGACCACAGAGCGATCATCCCCCCGCCCCCGAGCGCAGCCACCGGCGACGCGGCCCGCGAAGGTCACTTACCGGGCCAGGAGCTCCAAGAAGATCACGTTACTGCAGCAGCCTGCGAACACCAGGCCCACCGCGAAAGCCGGGCGCATGGCCGGTGCCGGAGAAGGAGAGCGAGCGAGCCCGCTTAAACCCGCAGCCTAAAAAGCCGGGCTGCTGCGTCCGCCGCGGCACAGAACATCCCCACCGGCCCACAGCGCGGCTCTCCTCCCGGGGCCGCCACCGACGCTGCCGGCTGAGGAGCTGTAGTTCGCAGTCAACTCCAGCCCCATTCAAACGAGGGGGCGTCCCGGTCCGGGCCAGACTACACATCCCAGGATGCTACGCGCCCTTACGTCCGGCTGACGTTCCCGCCTCAAGGTTCTTCCGCCTGAGAAGAGGGTGGGATATGATGCCCGTCAAGCCTCGCGCGATAGGAGGCCGCGGGGCTTTCTGGGAAGTGAAGTTCCGATGCTGTCAACGTGGTTTCTTGCGAGGCCGCCCAGGGTTCGGGAAGAGATTCGAGCAACGCTGTAACAACAAACCCAAAGCTGACGCCACTATAGCTACAGACCTGTGATTGATTGATTGTCAGAGGTGTTGCCATCTGAAACAATTCTCCTGAATTGAGTGAAAGTAGAAACCTCTGTGAACTTGGTTGTCTATGGGATAGAATCTTGGCTGAGCCCCTAATCTGCTCCACTCTCTCAGGCAACTTCTTTGAGCCTGCGTCTCATCCTAGATAAAGATGGGAACAGTAATGCCTGTCTTACCTGGTTGTTGTGAGGTGCCACAATCACAATCACCCGTGGATCTTAAGTGCAGACTATGATTCACTAGAACTGTGATGTGTCCTGAGATTCTGCATTTCTAGCATGTTCTCAGTTCATGCTGACGCTACTGGTCTGTGGACCGCACTTTGAAGAACAGGCGCCCATAAATCAGATGACTGGAGACCTTTCTATCTCACCCCTTCCAATGGTTCAGGGACTTCCTGCCAGCCAACCTGTCTTTAGTCTCCTTCCACATAGCTTATGGCTGTTCTCAAACTTATTTTTGTTTTTCATCTTGCCACCAAATATCTTAAAGAATAATCTAAATTCAGAGTTTCTACTTTTTACTCTGATCAAAGCCAGATTATTGAAGGTAGTCTCATTCAGACCCCTCGAATGACCTCTTAATTATCAAAACCACCCACCACAGTCTTCCGTCTTCCTTTACTCGATCTTGAAGTGGCTTTTGACAATGTCCATCCTCTTGATAGTCTCTTCTCCATCTGCTTATAAGACATGAGTCTCTTGTTTCTACTTCTCTGACTTATGTCTTTCGGTTTTGTTTGCAAGCACTTCCTCCTCTGCCCCAAGTCTTCCAAAATTCCATTATGTGTCCCTCTTCTAGTTGTGCTAAACACTTTCTACTGCTGATGTCATCTCTTTTTTTTTTTTTATTTCTAGGAGAGAGAGAGAGAGAGAGAGAGAGAGAGCGTGAGCAGGGGAGGGTCAGAGAGAGGGAGACACAGACTCTGAAATAGGCTCCAGGCTCTGAGCTGGCAGTCGGCACAGAGCCCAACGCGGGGCTCGAACCCACGAACCGCGAGATCATGACCTAAGCAAAAGTCGGACGCTTAACCGACTAAGCCACCCAGGCGCCCCTGGTGATGTCATCTCTAATCTCAACCATCATTGTATGTAACTGTGAGTCTCTGTGTGTATATGTGGACATGTACAGCCCCAATTTCCTGTATGCCTTAAATAAAACTGCTTATTTGACTTCTTCGCCAACATATCTTTGTAAGCTCTTCAGCTGAAGCATGTGCATAGTTCATTATCTATGTCCCATAAAGCCCCTTATTTCTATTAGGGACATTATCCACACCTATTCTCTTTGGGCAAAAACCTGAAAATTTTTCAGTCTTCCTCTCCCTCCCACCACACATTTATTTGACCTCTACTTCCTGTCAATTCTGCCTCACAAGTATCTCCAGATTCCAGCCTCTGCATCCACTCATCCTCCTGTGAAAGCCTCCAAACACATCTTGGTACCTTCAGCCTCTGCCTTCTTCAACCCATCCTCCATGCCGTCCCCAGACTGTGTTTCAAAACCAAACTCAAACTCTGTGTCACACTGCTATTCCAAGCCGTCTCTTCCAGTTGCCTAGTACTGTGTAATAAACCACCCTGAAATGTAGCGATTCATGATGTACTATAAGAGCTGAAAAATTCTTTCTTACAGTTCTGTATGTTGATTACGTGCAACACATTCTCCATTGGGATTTCTGATGCAGTTGTGGTCAGATGTCAGCTAAAGTTGGAATCACCTGAAAGCTTGACTGTGCTGAGGAACACTGCTTCCCACATGGTGTCTCTTAGGCTGTGCTTCCTCACCATAGTGTGGACTCAGGATAGCCGGGTTTATTATAGGATGACTGGGACCCCCTTGAATCAAGTTTTCCAAGAAATCAAGGCAGAAGCCACAGTGGCCTCAGAAGTCACACAGTGTCACTTATACCAGATTCTCTTGGTTTCATTGGCCAACCCGGATTCACTTCAAGGCCTAACAAAGGCTTCAAGTATGGCGGGGGGGCGGCGGGGGGGGACAGGGGCAGTGGACAGAAGGGCATCTCTGAAGACTAGCTATATATAGCACTTGTAGGCTCCTTGTGTAAAACTCACACTTGTAGAAGGTATACAAACATGTCACAGTCAAGCCTCAGTCACCTCTGTGGTTTCATCTCTTGCCATGCTTTCCAGTGCTGTCTGGAATCCTACCACATTAAACACTCTCTATTCTCTACGTTTACAGTGACTTTCAAAATTCACATCTCTGCACATGCTGTTCTGTCTGCTCGGAATACCCTTACCCTTTTCTCTTTGGCCACCTCCTACTCATTCTTTTATGGAGGACACTGGAGCGAGTAGATACTTCTACACTGTGCAGAGGGAAGGTCCCCTTTCAGATACCACTTTTCTTTTTTAAAAAAAATTTTTTAATGTTTATTTTTGAGAGAGAGAGAGACAGAGCATGAACAGGGGAGAGCCAGAGAAAGAGGGAGACACAGAATCCAAAGTAGCTCCAGGCTCTGAGCCCAGTGTGGGCCTCGAACCCACAAACCATGAGATCATAAGCTGAGCTGACGCTTAACCGACTGAGCCACCCAGGTGCCCACAAAACACCACTTTTCTGTGTGTAGCTTTTTCCATTCTTGGCTCCCTCCTCTATTTGCTGCACTCCATCCATACCTAAACTAATCCATGAATCACATTGTATTATAGTTGTCATTTTCATATCTGTCTCCTCTGTAGAACATGCCCTTTGTGGACAGAGACAGGAACAACTAATTTATTTCTAGAGCCTTAGCACTATATACAGTGGTTGGTATATAATATGTTCATAAATTTTCATTGAATGAGTGAGCCTGACTTTATTATTTGAGTCAAATAATTTATCCCTCATAAATTCAATAAATATGTATGTGTTTATTACATATTTTTATTAAATAGATAATACTTTTCAGCATGACTAATTTTCAAACATCAAAAATGCACTGCTCAATTAATTTGCATCAACAATGATACGGATAACTGATACTCTGGCCAAGAAATTGAACATTACCCACATCCCAGAAGCTCCTTGTTCCCCTCCAGGAATAACCACTTTTCTTGCTCTCTAGCATCAGAATTCGTTTTACCTGTGTTTAAACTTCACAGAAACGGAATCACATACATGTTTTCTTTTGTTTCTGCTTCTTTCACTCAACATTATATTTCTATTTGTTTGTGTTGTCGCATGTTTTTGTAGTTTTTTTATTCTCATTGCTCCATAGCATTCCTTTCCATGAATATACCACAAATTAGTTATCTCTTCTCCTTACTGGACACTTGGGCTATCATGTATAGTGCTACCATAGAATTTCTCATGCATAGCTTGTGATGAACTATTAAGCACACATTTCTGTTTGATAGGAGTATATTAATCAAGGTCTAGTCAAGAGACAGGAATCATCACACAGTAATGAACAGGGAAAGTTTAATGTAAAGAATTAATAACCAGTAACAGAATTCGTACTATAAGGAATTAAGAAACTCCTAAGATTATACAAATAGCAGCTATTACCTAGAACTGAGGCAGACAACCCAAGGAAGGAACAATTTGGAAGAGGGCTTTATTTTTTTTTTTTCCTTGACATGGATATTTTATTTCTTTTCTTTTTTTTTTTTTTACAAATAGTTTATTGTCAAATTAGTTTCCACATAACACCCAGTGCTCATCCCCACAAGTGCCCTCCTCCATGCCCACCTCCCCTCCCCCCACATCCACCAGTCCTCAGTTTTTGTCAGCATTCAAGAGTCTCTCATGGTTTGCCTCTCCCCCTTTACCCAACATTTCCGCCCTTCTTCTTCCCCTTGGTCCTCTGTTAAGTTCCTCCTAATCCTCCTATATGTGCACACATATGATATTTGTCTTTCTCTGCCTGACTTATTTCGCTCAGCATAACACCCTCAAGGTCCATCCATGTGGCTACACATGGCCAGATTTCATTGTTTCTCATTGCCATGTAGTATTCCAGGGTATAGATAAACCACATGGAAGGGGGCTTTATGAGAGCCAAATTGAGATTCAGGCCTTATTGAAGAGGGTGTGGTTATGGCCAGAGGGGATAACCACACCCTCTTCAATATGCTCATTACACCCCACCCTCTGGGGTCCAGTTGGATCACGGGCCAGCTCCTCAGGAAGCAGCCATTGGGGGCATTGTCCTTTCTAGGAAGCTGGCTGGGGATCTGGCAGAACTCTCTAGTAACTGCCACCTGTAAGGGAACTGCGTAATTGACTGAGATGAGCGCCACAGGATGTCCCCACTGCTGCAGGAACAGGAAGAGAGAGGAAAATGCCAGAACCAGGAAGACAAACCACCTTCTCCCTCACCGCTCCTGCAGCTCCCCTGTGACAAAGGTCCACATAGGGCCACCTGGCAGAGGACAAATGTCCCCAGGATCCAACTCCAGCACCACGTGCAAAGCGATGAAGAGAGAACTTGGAGCTGAGAGGCTGTAAATGACCAGCCGGGACACCCCAGGGCTTTTTTAGGGGCCATTTCAATGTCAATGTTTTAATCGTTTCCTCGCAAAACCAAAGCTGTACAGTATCAGCAAGGCTTCATCTCCCAGACTTTTTCTTCTTTTTTCCCTGAGTTCAAAATTCCAGCATCCTAGAATGAACAGAGTTTCTCAGACAGCAGCTGGGCTCAACGTGTTAAACCTTCACACAACCCTCTTCCCTTGTGAAGAAGGACCTGTCGCTTTGGGAACGTTCATCATCTCTGCCCCCTTGTCTGTCAGCAGGAAACGCTGTCAAGGTTGTTTTAAAAACCATTTTTTCCTTCTAGTTCCAGCCACTCAGACATATTTTGAATCATTTATACAATCCACTTAACCAAGTTGTTGACAAAAAAATTAAGTAAGATGACTCCCGTGGGGATACTGCTTGACAAGGGTCCTCAAGTTGATAATCCTACGAAGATTTGTCACTTGATTTTTTGAAACCCGCTTTCCATATGTATCACACGAGGATGATTTCCTCCTCTCTATATCGCATAAATCTTCAGATGCTTGGAGCTGTGTCCTAGAAAGACACACTATAAATATACTTAAGGTGTTATTTATAAAGTCAAAATATTTCTGTTGCCTGTTTCAGAGGCCCGATTCAAGCAATGCCCCAATGTGTTGATAAACGTGTGCAGTCTAGCATCTTCAAGGACACTATTCAAGGACAGAGTTCTTTTTCAGAGCACCACATTTAGACACATGGAGTTTTGGAGTTTGGGCCAGGAAAGCAGCCTTCCCGACCAGAATGGTAGCGGCAAAGGTCGAGGACTGTTTAATTAGGTAGTATCTTCTACATCCAGATATGTTCGGCTCATTACTAAATAGTTGGCTGGTAGGAAGGAAGGAAGGTAAGGGGAAAGGAAGGAAGGAAAGCGGGGCTGGAGGGACAGACAGAGGGACAAATGGAGGGTAGGTGGAAGAAAGGAGCTTCAGTAAAACCAGCTCCTTTTTAGAGAACTCTTATTTTTTTTACAATTTTTTTTTGTTTTATTTATTTTTGAGAGCAAGAGAAACAGAGCACGAGCAGGGGAAGGGCAGAGAGAGAGGGAGACACAGAATCCGAAACAGGCTCCAGGCTCTGAGCTAGCTGTCAGCACAGAGCCCGACGTGGGGCTCGAACTCCCAGACCGTGAGATCATGACCTGAGCGGAAGTCGGACGCCCAACTGACTGAGCCACGCAGGCGCCTCAGGGAACTCATACACAAACAAGAGAGCGGGTGCAAGTGCGACCTGCCGTGGGAGAAACAACTAAGTGAAATCATCACCCAAAGTGCCTTAGTGCCGCTGAGCGCCAGTGCGTAGTGTCTGGGGCCTTGGGCGAGCTCCCGAATGGCAGGGATCTTGTCTACTTCCTCCACGTGCCTCGCAGTTTCCTCCTCCATCTCTCTTTACATTGATATTTGTGAAACTGTCTCCTTGAACCAAGGTAGAGATTCTAACAAGGAGGACAGGGTGCTGTGAGACCACAGCGCTTTCTACCTGGTGCAACAGGTCTCAGGGTTACGCACTGTGCCTTCCTCCCCCCGCTCCAGCTGGCATGACGGATAATATTTTATTTTATTTTATTTTTTTATTTCTTTTACAAATAGTTTATTGTCAACTTGGTTTCCATATAACACCCAGTGCTCATCCCCACAAGTGCCCTCCTCCATGCCCATCTCCCCCCTCCCCCCCACATCCATCAGTCCTCAGTTTGTTTCTCAGCATTCAAGAGTCTCTCATGGTTTGCCTCTCTCCCTTTCCCCCACCATTTCCGCCCTTCTTCTCCCCCATGGTCCTCTGTTAAGTTCCTCCTAATCCTCCTATACGTGCACACATATGATATTTGTCCTTCTCTGCCTGACTTATTTCGCTCAGCATAACGCCCTCAAGGTCCATCCATGTTGCTACACATGGCCAGATTTCATTGTTTCTCATTGCCATGTAGTGTTCCATGGTATAGATAAACCACATCTTCTTGATCCATTCATCTGTGGATGGACACTTAGGCTCTTTCCATGTTTTGGCTATTGTGATGGATAATATTTTAAGGGGAAAAAAACAAACCTGTGGGCTCACTTAGCTTCTGTTTCCTTACACGGTTCTGTCACCTTTTGCCCCCCTGAGGCATTAAGCGCCTGTGAAGCCGTCACTCACCCATGTGTGGAGACGTGCCTTGATCTGTTCCAGGAGGTGAACGCAGTACATCACAGTGTCTGACGGGTTTTTTTAAGTATATATTGTGAAATCCTTTTGCAATGTCTTTTTTAATTAAAAAAAATTTTTTTTTTTAAATTTTTGAGAAACAGGGAGGAGCTGGAGGGGCAGGGAGAGAAGGAGATGGAGGATCCGAAGCAGGCTCTGTGCTGACAGCAGAGAATCTGACGCGGGGCTCGAACCCACGAACCGTGAGATCATGCCTGAGCCGAAGTCAGACATTTTAAGCGGCTGAGTCACCCAGGTGCCAGCTATTTCAGCTTATACACACTTGCTTGCACACATAACTCATCTGTCCCTCTGTCAACTATGTAAGGTAGATAGGGATTATTATTCCTAGGAGAAAATTTGAGGGTCAAAAGGGTTAAAAATAGTTTCTAAGGCTCACCCTGCTATCCAGATGGTTCCCTGGACTGTCTCCCCTCACCATGCCATGAGGGCAAGGATAATGTTCTTGGTATTTTTGTGTATCCGGGTCCCAAAAACAGTGCCTAGGCTACAAGAGTCACTCATAAGTATTTGTTCGGTGAACGAATTATTGAATAAATAAACAAAGGGGTGAGTGAATAGATTCCTGTATTCCTTTTTTGAATTCTCCTCTCTGTTTTCTGCACTTTTACTTTTGTCTTCTTTTGCAGTGTTGCTCTCTTTACATTCAGCGCATTGGCTTTTAGCCACTGTCCCTCCCAACCCTCAAACCTGAGAAACCTGACTGCCTGAGCATGTGATTGGGTTTAAAAGCGTGTAAGGAATGAAGAGCTCTTTGTGATTCAGGTTCATAGCTTTAGAGCATAATCTTTCTGACAGGGGTTTTGTGAATTCAAAGACATATTTTATTCTCTTTCTGGTTCTTGGGATCTGCATGGAGTTATCAGTCAGCTGACTTCTAGGTCAGAAAGTTATTGCTGTCTTGTAAGTCTATAAAAATTAATTAAGAGTCGAGTTATGTGCTCAACACACACATGGGAAGTATGGGGGTTATACATCCACAAAGCCTGCAAAGGTAAGAGCTTAATACGTATTTGTTGATTGATAAGGGAAACGGGCACAGCATAGTTCTGCTGCCCTTAATAATAATAGTTAACATATGGAGCACTTAATGCTGGGAACTTTACTAAAATTATCTCATTTAATCTTCATAAAACTCCAGTGAGATAGGCACCATTATTATGTCCATTTTATAGAGGAGGAAATTGGGCTTAGAGAGATTAAGAGCCCTTTTCCATGTGATATAAAGTTGTGAGCTTGGCCAACACCCAGATGTATCTGATACTAGTCACTGCTCTGCTCCACTGACCCAGGATATTTTCAGTTTCATCAGAGAGACAGGATAAACACACATGAAGCTACCAACACTTCTCAAAATAGTCGAGTTCATGACCCAGCCCCTGGGACTTCTCTCCCACTCACCCACCCCTCTTTCCTGTGGAGCCACACTGCTCTCCAGCCACACTGAGTTCCATGCTGTCCCTGCAGTATACTGAGAACATACCTGCCCCAGGGCCTTTGCACCTGCCATTCCTTCGACAATCACCCTCATTCCATTAAGTTCTGTGCTTAGATGTTACTTCCTCAGAGAGACATTTCCTTACCTCTGCATGTGAAGTAACATCCTCTGACAGATTTTCTGGCCTTATCCTGCTTTATTTTCTTTATTTTACCATTACCTAACATGATATTAGCTTTTTTTATATATAGATTTATTTTATTTCTGCGTCTTCCACTAGAGAGTAGACTCCAGAAATCCAGGGGCTTTGTATGTGCCTCCAGCAACTAGAACCATGCCTGGCACAGAGCCGCACTCAATATACACCTGCCAAATGGACAAATTACTTTATTATATGGCAATTATCTTTAAGATGGTTTATAAATATTGACCAGCAGTTCCATGTCGGGC
Source organism: Proteles cristata cristata (assembly GCA_017311185.1). Lineage (NCBI taxonomy): Eukaryota > Metazoa > Chordata > Mammalia > Carnivora > Hyaenidae > Proteles > Proteles cristata. Next base: position 1,550,935 of record JAESUZ010004246.1, read on the forward strand.
ATTTTGCCAGATGCTTTACATAATACTATCTCATATGTTCCTTTGCCACGCCCTGATGAGAGAAGCATTTTCTTCTCATTTTACAGACACAGGTAAGAAAACGGAAATTCAGGGAAGTCGAGCAATGTGCTCCTGGGCCCACTGGCTGATCTGGGATCTGGATGAGCTCTTTCTTGCGACGGATTACGTCCTGAGAGTTCATTTCTTATGGCTCAGCTTTCTTGCAGACGCTATAGTCTATTATCTGCAAAGCTTTTAGCAGACAGTAGTTTCTCTTTCGTTTTGCACCGATGGTATTTCAACAAGTCCTGACAGGACAGGGAAGAAGAATGGATCCCGGGCTTTTCAAGCTCTGGCCTAACCTCTAAAGCACAGCCTCACAAGGGTCAGGTCATGGGGCAGCTCTTCATCCAGGACCATATTACCTCTGGGCTGCTTTAGATCCCCCAGCTTTCTTTCAGCCATGACAGACGGCTTAGAAAGGACAAATAACTGGGGCACCTGGGTGGCTCAGTCGGTTGAATCCCCAACACTTGATTTTGGCTCAGGTCACGATCCCGGAGGTTGCAGGATCCAGCCCCACATCCAGCTCCGTGCTGAGAGTGGAGCCTGCTTAAGATCTTTCTCTGTGCCCCTCTCCTCCACTTCTGCTCTCTCTCTAAAATAAAAAAGGAATTTTTTTTAAGGCAAACGTTTAAAAATGAAACAGAACAAATAACCCAGAGCAACTCCACAGCAGAGAAGACTTTGTGTCGCTGCTCACCTCTCTGACCCAAGGAAAGCCTATTCCTACACAGAATGTTTTCCAAAGTTTTCAATGACGTGGCAACAGATTCCCTGTCCCTGCCCCCAAGTCGTCATTTGTGCAGCCAGCCTTACTGGCCGTCACAGCTCTGATGGCTGGCCGTTGCGTCATGCCCTCTGAAAGCGGAGGGTCCGTCCCTGATCTCCTGTTGGAGAATAATCATACTCTGAACGGGTTCCCGGGAGATTCCCTCTGTAACAAGCCTACCCCATTCACTTCAGCTTGTTCTTAGGGAAAGGGGTGAGGGAAGGCGGGTCTTTCAGGCAAAACCAAAACCACTCGGAATTAATACCAACTGTTAATACCCACGGCGGCTTGGGGTTTTGTTACAAATAGAACTTTTGACATTTCTTTATTAACAAACTATGGAACAACATGGCTGCTTTTTGTCATTGTTCCAGAGTCAGCATTGGCTCCCCCCACTCCGGGTCCCCAATACCCATAATTGTGTGAAGCAGCATGGAGATGTTACAGAGGAGGGGATGGATTTGAGGAAAGGAAGTTCCAGATTGCTCAGCGTCAAGACTGTGGGGGTGGCAGCTGAGAAAGGGAAGCTGCGACACATCCCGAGATGGCAAGTGCAGACGGGGTAGCCCTGGCTAAGGTGTGCGCACATGTGCGGCTCCTCCGGCCACAGGACGGCTGCGCAGCCCTCACGCAGGTACGCAAGGGGAGCCTCATTATCAGCACTGAGCAGTTGCCAAAACACACAGAAGTTCAGAGAGGTTGATAGTAAACTCAGGGTCACACTTCAGTTCTGCTTCTCTGTTTATAAGCCTTCATTAAGCTCCTACGTCTTTACAGGAAAACCCAAAACTTCCTTCTAGGGCCTTCCACACTGTGTCTTCCCAGCCCTATTTCACGCCTGCTGCCATTTGCACCAGAACCTGGGTTATGAGAACCGCCTGGGCCTCCCTGAGTGTGAACATGACAACCTTCTTCACTTTGCATCTGCTGAGGTCTCCGGTGCCTTTAGGACTACCTGGCAAAGGTCTGCTCACAGCTTCAGTTCTACTCAGGTGTGGACTCCTCTCCTAAGGTTCTACCCCCACCCTCCTCCTGAGTTGGGGCTGCATCTTCAAAGCTTCTATAGCACGCTGTGTTTCATCCACCACACGCTGCAATTCGCAGTGAACACAACTCTGGTCGTTTCCAGACTGGCACTCTTCAGTGGCTTCCCATTGACCATAGAATATGATGCAGAGCCTAGCATCTGATTGACTGCCCTCTTGCTGTGAACCACTACCCCAACCTCTTCTTCTGGAACACCATTGCCCAGTTTGGTAGCTACCAGCCCCATGTGGCTATGAATTCAAATTTAAATAGAAGGAAGTATTCTTCACTTTCTATCTAGAACCATAATCCCTGATAGAGGCTCCTTTCCCATGAATATAGCTCAGGCCATGTTTCAATAATAATAATGTTCTTCCCTTTGTCTCTTCAGGCCTACCTAGGGTAGGTAATTGCTGGTCCCTGTAAGTTTGACTATCCTTCATCGGTTCTCTTATCTCTGCACATTTCAGCAGGAAGTCCTCCCTTAATACTCTGTTTAGTTAACTCGTTGAGTGTGTCATCTGTTTCCCTCTGAAATCCTGAAAAAGATAGCATCAAATTATGCTCCATCTTTGGGATCTGCCTGTCCCCCAACTTAATGCAGCCATTGGCTTTGTTGGCAAGATACCATAGACCAAGAGTTGGCAGATTCCAGATGGGAGAGACAATGTAGATCCATCCACTGCCTGTTTTTGTCAGTAAAATTTTATTGGGCCTCAGCCATGCTACAGTGGCAACATTGAGTAGTTGTGACAAAGGGTAAAATAAAACTGTATGGCCCTTTACAGAATGTTACATACCTCCTCTAGACTTATCTCATACTGGAATTACTCTTTGTATCCACAAGCTTATGAAAGGCACCCAGCCTTGGCACATGATGAGCCTGTTCCTGTCTCCAGTGCTGTTCGGCAAACATTTCACTGAGTACACAAGAGTGTGTAGCTCAGACCACAGGGAATGGCAACAGACAGACCTCGAATCAAGTCTCAGCTCTGACATCTACTGAGTGACCGTGGACAGATTTTTAGAATTCTCTAAACTGACCTTAATTTCTTAATCTATAAAAAGGGAATCATAATACTATCTTTTTCTCTCCTAGACTTGTGACGAGAAATGAATAAGACGATATGATGTAAAATGCTTAACCCAGGACCTGGTGCATCGTGAATGCTTCAAAACTGTTAGCCACTGTGCACCAGGTTCTGTGCTAGGAAAGGTGGGAAGATAAAGACATTAAAGATATAGTCTTGTGGGGCGCCTGGGTGGCTCAGTTGGTGAAGCGTCTGACTTCGGCTCCGGTCATGATCTCACGGTTTGTGGGTTTGAGCTCCGCGTCAGGCTCTGTGCTGACTGCCAGCTCAGAGCCTGGAGCCTGCTTCAGATTCTGTATCTCCCACTCTCTCTGATCCTCCCCTGCTCACCCTATGTCTCTCTCTCTCTCCTAGAAATAAACAAAGCATTAAAAATTTTTTTTAATTTTTTAAAAAAATTTAATTTTTAATTTTTTTTTAATGCTTTATTTATTTCTAGGAGAGAGAGAGAGAGAGAGAGAGACAGCCTTAGCAGTCCCAGGCCTGCCCTTTCTAGTACCAGCTGGGCAAACTGTAGAATCCCATGCTTGGGAGAATGGCCTTCATTAATGTCACTGGCCTGTTCTCATCCTATCAGGTGGTAGAGGGTCCCTGCTCCATTAAAGGTGATTTGTGCCCTATTTGGAAGTTATTATTTCAAGACCACCAACATCCATTGGTTCGAGTAGAAAGACACAGCTCCTCTGGAATGTTTCTTACCTTCTGTTGACCTGGGACCCTGTGATTCATCTGCTGCAGCAGCTTTCAGACCAGCATATCATCAAAAAAGATCTCTGCATACTTATTGGCATTCCATAGGAATCTTAGTGACAATACGGAGCTGATGGAAGGGTCTTATGCATCATGAATATGAATATCATCATTCAAATTGCTCTGGTGGATGTCGAAGATAAAAGGAAATGTTTTATTTTGTGTTCATTAAGCACTAGAGGGTATGTTTCCCCTGGATGCCAACTCATTATATCTGTAATGGTTAATGGGAGTTAAGTTCCAACATCACATCAAGGGGGGAAAACGATCCCTCAAGTATTTGGAAACTCCTTCTTCCAAATTACAGATCAAAGCTAGGTTATGAACTTCTAGGCTGTTTTACTAATGGATTTGACTAACTGTATTCTTTGCAGCTTTCTCCCCTTCAAACACTAACTTTCCCTAAGTAGAGATGATTATGAAATTTTGTAAGCATGAGATATTATGAGGTCTATCAGAGTCAGGTCCCCCTGAGAGGCCTCCCCCCACCCAGGGGAGAAAAACTAAGATTGAATAAATGAGCTAAGTATCAGGGACTTCGCTTATGCGCCTCTCACTTCCATTTCACAAAGCCCCAATGAGATGCTTCTGTTTCATATATGAGGAAACTGAGGCCCGTGAGGTGATGTAACCTACCCAAAGCGCCTGGCTTACAGAAGAATGGGGCCACATGCCCTGTGATATCCAGTTTAAAAATACATTCTAGAGGGGTGCCTGCGTGGCTCAGTTGGTTAAGCCCAGGACTTCGGCTCAGGTCGTGATTTCGCGGTTCCTGAGTTCGAGCCCCGCATCCGGCTCTGTGCTGACAGCTCAGAGCCTGGAGCCTGCTTTGGATTATGTCTCCCTCTCTCTCTGCCCCTCCCCTACTCACACTCTTTCTGTCTCTCAAGAATAAATAAATGTTAAAAAAATTTTTTAAGGGGCGCCTGGGTGGCTTAGTCGGTTAAGCGTCCGACTTTCGCTTAGGTCATGATCTCGCGGTTCGTGGGTTCGAGCCCCGCGTCGGGCTCTGTGCTGACTGCCAGCTCAGAGCCTGGAGCCTGTTTCAGTCTGTGACTCCCTCTCTCTCTGACCCTCCCCTGCTCACGCTGTCTCTCTCTCTCCTAAAAATAAATAAAACATTAAAAAAAAAAATTAAAAAAAAAAAAGAACATCCTTAAAAAAAAAAAATTTTTTTAAAAATACATTCTAGGGGAACCTGGGTGGCTCAGTCACAGATAAGCATTCAACTCTTGGTTTTTGCCCAGGTCATGATCTCACAGTTTCGTGAGTTCGAGTCTGATGTCAGGCTCCACGCTGGCCACGCAGAGCCTGCTTAGGATTCTGTCTCTTCACTCTCTGCCTCTCCTCCACTCGCACTGCCTCTCTGTCTCTCTAAAATAAATAAAAAAAATAAATAAACTGAAAATAAAATTAAGAAAATACAAAATAAAAGCATTCTAATCTCCTTTGTGGGGCCATCTCCCCAGTCCCTGGCACGTTCCTACTCCACAAGCGTTATCCAAGGTTGACATGGGCAAATCACGTGAGAAACGCGAGCTAACAAAATTGCCAGAGAGGTGTGACCGACCCGTAGGAACGCGTGCAAGCTGTCTGCGCATGCGTTTTCTCTCCTTCGCTAAACCTGCCAGTGAGAAATGCGTTTAGTCCCAGGTCACGGCGGTGAGCGGCTAGGAAGGCGCCGTCTGTGTGACTGGGGAGAGGAAAGAGCATGCGCAGAAAGGACAGGGTGTGGCGAAGACGAGACTAACTGCTGAGTCTTGCCCTCCGCAGGCTCCTGGGACCGGACGTTCCTCCATGTGTCCCGTCTCACTCAAGAGGAACCTTCCAGTGACTTCTAGAAGGAGAGAAACCCCAGAAAGCTCAGGCCCCAGGCAGGTTTTCATACCGGTGAAGACAAAGTGTCTCTGCTGTGAGGTGAAACCTGCTCTCTTGTTACTGAAGATAAAGGAGAAAATGAATCCCTTCCCTTTTTATCCCATCTTCCTGTGACTGCTTCCGGGCTCGAAATAGAACGGGGCCCAGCTTTGTAATCTTCCTCCCAGGACCCATTTTCCGGGCCAGGGTAGTATTGGTGGTGTTTTCCTTTGTGTTCCCTTTGTATGATCCTGTCAGGGGTGAAATGTGGGACCCAGGAGGACAGGGAAATGGATCTGCTAACCAACACTTGGAGTTACGGCCGACCCTGCTGAGACCCCACCTGGAAAGCTGTGCTCATCTCTAAGCCTCTAATGACCAGCCAGGTACAGACAAATGCGGTGAACGTTGGGGGAAAAGCGACCAGAGTGATGGAAGGGGAGAACTGGATTTATGAAGAAAGATTAAAAGAGCTGAATAGGTAGAGCTCAGTAAATGATGTTCTGGGGGAACTTGGGGACCATCTACTTACACCCGAAGGTTGTAAACAGTCAGCAGAGCAAGAATTATTTTGGTTAGATCTAAGAAATATAACAGAGAGTAATGAAAAGAAATATATAATAAAAATGGACTGTAATTTTATACCCATTCCCATCCCAAGAAACCTCAAACCATTTTACAGCGTAGGGTAATATACGCACCACGGTGGGGTATATTCAGACTGTAAAGAGGCTTGTAATTTTGCTAAAGCCCTGGCAAAAATAATATTTAGTGAGAGGGTAATGGGCACTTTGTGTATTAAGAGCGCGGCCCTGGCTTGACTTTGCCAGTAGTGTAGATGGAGAGCAGGACTGCTTTCTAGAAGTTAGGCCACTTACGAAGCTCCCTGTGGCCGTGCTCCCTGTGGCACACACAATTCGACTCCCATTAAAAAAAAAAAAAAAAAGTAGAAGGATCTTCACGGTCAGAGAAATATGGGTCTCGGAAAACCGTAGAAGGCTGCTACAGCTCACTTCTTACCGAGTCTCAGGTTGTCAGCTACCTGATGGAGTCACACGGCAGCAGACTTTGTCCATCGTCACCTGCCCCTGTCCAGACTGGGAAAGCCTGAGGAGTGGGGTGTGATCTCCGTGTCTGTCTGGACCTCACCTTCTCAGTCCCTCTTTTAGGGGACAATCTTTGTCTCTTTTCTGACTGGGATACTAAGCAATGGTGAGCTTTTGTATTTTGCGGTTCTCTCTGCTTAGGATGCCACTTTCTCAAATGCCCACGTGGCTGGCATGGCTCACTTCCTCATTCATTCAGGTGTCTGCTCAAATGCCAAGTTCTTAGACGGCGTCTGGCTGCCCTAAAATAGCAGCACCCTCCCCCATTTATCAACCTCCAGTCTCTAATACCTGAGCTATTGTTATATTATATATTATATTATATTATATTATTATATTTTCTGTCACCTCTGACTAGAAGGTAAACTGCTTATTTATTTTTATGTAAGGTGCTTAAAAACAGGGACTTAGCTGCTCTGTTTACTCCCAGCAACTGGGTCACTTCCTGGCCACCCACAGCATCTGCTCAGTAAATTTTACCAAAGTGAGGTTGGTGCCTTGGTCATCTCAGAATAAGGGAACGCGTAGTTTATGTCTGCAGCATGTTTTTAATCTCTTAAAATTCTTATCCTTTCAATAGTTCTATGAGATTTAATAGCGGTCTTCTCCTCAATTTACAGGTAGGAAAACTGAGGCACAAAATTACAACCTGAGAAAACTTTACATTGCAGGAGCTCCGTGTAAACCCAGAGCTCCTGAATTTTCAGACCATTCTTGGGGCCCTTGAGTACCTCCTGCCAGAGTCCAGTTTTACATCTATAAACTCCTTGCCTCCTATATTGCATAAACTTTCAGAAAGTTGTCAAGGGATTGCAAAGAAGCTCTTCACGTAGAATTGGAGAAGTATAGAAAGCAATGGTCTTATTCTAGGGAAATCTGTAAACCCAGGCCAACTTCCCTCTACTGCTAATTACAGGTTCCTGAAGTCTCTGGTACAGGTTATTTGTACACTATGTAATTCAACTGGTTGTGCGCTTTGCTACTGCAAGTAGCTGAGAGAGCCGAAGAGGTGCTTTGCTGCTTTGCATCTGGTTAGGATTCTTAATGGCTGCACACATGGCTCGTAATGTGTTCTCCGACCCAGGTTTTCTTTTTTCTTTCTTTTAAAAAAATTTTTTTAAAAAAATTTATGTCTGAGAGAGAGAGAGAGCACGTGAGCAAGGGAGGGTCAGAGTGAGAGGGAGTCACAGACTGAAACAGGCTCCAGGCTCTGAGCTAGCTGTCAGCACAGAGCCCGACGCGGGGCTCGAACCCACGAACTGTGAGATCATGACCTGAGCCAAAGTCGGATGCTTAACCGACTGAGCCACCCAGGTGCCCCCCGACCCACATTTTCAAAGATTGTCCTCAACTTGCAATTGCTGGTTCATCAGGAGCATTTGGAGCTTTCTTCCCTTGAGTCCTGTGTCAGCGTGTGTCGGCATCATTTTGGTTTTGTCATGAATACCAGGTCACTAACATGGCGGGGGGCCATCTGGGGGCCCGAAGGAGACAGGCCCAGTCCTTGGCGGAGCCTCACAAGAGACTTTCATTGGAGCTTTGACACGTGACAACTGTTGGTGCCTTGGGGAATGGGGCTGTCACATGCTACTCACTGTGTGGGAAGCCTCTGAAACCCTTTTTTCCCTTCGCAAGGATTTTGGGGGTGATCGCCTGGCCAAGGGCCATCCAGGGTGGACTGGCTGTGGACACAAGACTTCCATATTGTGAGGCTTCATGACAGAGAGGATATTTGGACCTGGCTTTTCCTCTCCCGTCTCCTGAATGGTGCCTTGTGTAGCCAGAGTGTTGATGCCTGGCTTTGTTTTTGTGGGCTTCCCTCTGCCCAGCTGCTCAGCAAGTAAGCTCACACCTCTTGGCTCTCCTTATGAGGGGCAGAGGAAGGGTAAAAGAACAAAGATCCTAGGGCCCACTGACTTCCCTTAATTCTTCTCTCTGAGACACGACACCCCGTCTCCTGATAGACCCAGATGTCCTTTGGGAAGGTCAAATTAGATACGCTGTAAGAACACATAAAGCCAGGTCCCAGTGAAGAAGTACCTTTTTTTTTGAAAGAAAGTGTTAATAGAGCCACTCCAGATGCTCTGCAGACTTTCCAGACTAGGTGGGTAATGATTAAGCGATTCCTCTTCTTTTTTTTAATCAAAGATTTTCCCCCCTTCTTTTTAGTCTGTCATCTTGCAGTGAGAAGAGTTCATTAACTGGGTGAACAAAGGGAGCCCATTTAGGCAATGTGCTTTTAGAAAGGAAGGAATTAGGTTCATTTGCTCTTTGAGTCTATGTTTTGTAGGGGGGAAAATTACACACATTTATTTTGGCCCCCAAAATGGTGAATGGCAGCGTTGAATGCACAGTTGTTCAGTGTGATGTGGGTACTCCAACTGACCACTCAGGGCCGGTATTGACCTAGACCCACATCGGGCTCTGCTTGCTGAGCAGCTGGGCTCTCTCGTACATTAACAGAGCCTCCTTCACTAACCTTGACTCTGCCCTTAATCAGATGCGCTTCAAGGTGGATGAAAGGTAAAGAGAGACTGAAGTTCAATGAGTGCAATCTATGTGCCAGGAGCTTAACATATGTGACTCTGCTGAATTCTTGTTACAATAGCGAGGTGCTGGGGCGCCTGGGTGGCTTAGTTAAGCGTCCGACTTTCGCTTAGGTCATGATCTCATGGTTGTGGGTTCCAGCCCCGTGTCGGGCTCTGTGCTGACTGCCAACTCAGAGCCTGGAGCCTATTTCAGAGTCTGTGTCTCCCTCTCTCTCTGACCCTCCCCTGCTCACGCTGTCTCTCTCTCTCTCTCTCTCTCTCCTAGAAATAAATAAAAATATTTAAAAAAAATAGTGAGGTGCTATTATTCCCTTTTATAGATGAAGAAACTGAAGCTTCAGGGTTTTAAACAACTTGCGTGAGGTCACAACACCTAATAAGCAGCAGATTTAAAGCCAGGTACGTCTGATTCCAAACATCTACCTCGCCTGTAACTCCACAGTTTCCCTTTCTGCAGTGTTTAACCTTAAAGTTAAAGCCTGTTAACCCTTTAGACCAACTTACACATTCATAAATTAAGGCTTGATGAAGAGACCCTTAAGAGAATCACTTCCACAGAAACAAATCACACACGAGGAGCTCAATTAAAATCATCAAAAAACACCATACGTACCCTGTCATTTCCATCCCTGGATGTATTTATGTCCCAGGTGTGTTCAGAATGGAAGAATGAGCGTGATCTCTGACATGCGAGTCAGATAGGATTTCTCTGCAAAAGGAGGAGGGAATTCTTATATTGAGGACATACAAAATGTTGTATTTTTCTTTGTTTTTTAAATGCAGCCCTGCTGAGACATGCCTTCAACCAAACAGCCCAGCTAAATTCAGGGGCCGGAGTCGGAGTCGTCATTACGTATTCAATGGGCCCTTCACACCAGTTACACTGGCTGAACATTTCACATCCATTTGCTCGCCTAACCTTTGCCACAATCTTACATTTAGCCCCATTTCACAGAGTAAGAAACCAAGGCTTAGCAGGATTTAAAACAAAATTAAACAACAAATATTTCTTTCTCATAGTTCTACAGGCTGGGGTGACCAAGATCAAGGTAACAGCAAATTCAGCGAAGTCACACAGCTGGGAAGTGGTTGGTTAGAAGCTTGGGTGGGTTGGGCTCCAGAGTCCAGGCTCTCCCCCTCTTCCCTGCTCTCTCCCTTCTCTGTCATAGGATGTGCTATGATTTTGGAAGGCAGCCCTGCTCACCAAAAACGCTGTGCTGTGTCTTTGGACATCTCCCTAGCACTGGGCGCAGCACAGAGTGGGTGCTCAGGGACGTTTGTGGAGCAAGTGAATTGTTGGTGTAGCATCTACCCAGTTAATTCATGCAGTGCACCTGGGTGGAGCGAGATGGCAAGAATCAATCTTCTTTGGCTTTTAAATTCTGAAGGCTTCATAGGAATACATGTCTGGGTTCATAGTTACCCTCTCGAGTGAAGAATTCCACTGTTGAACTATTTCTTGGGAGACCTTCAGTGGCTCAGGGAAATGCCCATGCACTCAACACTTGGTAAGACGAACGCGGACAAAGAAAATCATCAGATCAGCAAATCCAAGACACGGCCAAGTGTGGGTAGAGATGCCTGATTGTTATTCGGGGTCAGAAATGAAAGGACATCAGGTTCCTAGATTGAATATGTGGCCCAGAGCAGGCTTCAGATATATTTTTGATGGATTTACAAGAAGGTATCTCACTTCATCAACAAAGTAGGGGCAACAGAAACCACAGGTGGGGAAAACTTCACTCAGCCTTCTGAAGTCAGAGGGCAGAGTCTGGGAGAGACAAATGGAAACTCGGCACTGGAAGGAATTTTGAAGAGTCATCTAATCTGTACCCCTAAATCATCTGAAGCAGGTTCATTTTATTTTGAAAGACCCCCAGGGAAAGACACTCAAAAACCTCTTTTTGGTGGAGCCATTACTGTGTTAACGGCTCTCACTCGCTGGAAATTTAATCCCCCTAATTTATCACCTGCCACAGCAAATGCAAGCTGATGGAGTCTATCTATTTTTCTAAGGATTTACATCCCTCCCTGCTTTTCAAATGGGTGTGAGGCAACCTGCTGACGGAGTGGGCTCAGAGTTTTGGGAAAAGAGAATGTAAAAGAGCTGAGTGCTATGTGATATGCAGCCCTAACGAAAGACCAAGGTGGGCTTCCGCAGGTGAAAATCCCGGCTGGACTCGGCCTCATTGGAACGAGCCAAGTGGCAGTGAGCAGAAAGAGAGACCAAGGGGCACAGTGAGAGAATCATTTACAAGTTCCTTGAAACAGTCTAGAGAAAGAAAAAAGTGGCATAAAGTCAATGCTGACACAGTTGAAGGTTTGAGGATAGGCCAGTAGCGCCTTAGTGTGTACAAGCTGGGTCACAGAGGGTCCTCCGTGGCGTATGTGACTATGTGGGGAAGCTCACGTGAAATCCACCGCTCTTCTGGAGCTGATGGAGACATGACCTACAAAGACGCAAGTTCCAGTGGTGGCGGGCAGACCCACTGAGAGAGGAAAGACTTGTGTTTCTAGTGGTGGCGGAAGTTAGGAGGACCCTGGCCACCGGAAGGATGTTGGCTAAGCCAGGAGGGGCCTCTGCTATGAGGAGGGAACGAGGCAGCACAACAGAAAACAGTGTCACTGTCCTTATGAAGGTACAACGCTGCCTTTAAGGCATCACTGCGTGAGGGTTTTTCAGGCTGACAGGCTGAAAGAAAATGCAAATGTTGAAAGAAACTGAGCAAACGGAGGGAAAGTGGGCTCAGACGCGTTAGAAGCAATCTAGACTCTGAAAACACAGTGAGGGAAACTTGGAAGCTGAAATATTCCTTCTCTTCATTAAAAGGAAGATTTCTCTGATCACAGGGTTACTATTAATGCTATTATTACTACTACTAACTCAATATAATTAAACTGAGATCCGAGGCGCTTTTCCAAGACCGACTACCAGAATGGATATCATTATACGTACATGCAGCAAATCCTGTACAATTCCTTCAGCGCCAGAAAACAAAAACTGGCAGAGAAGGAAAAGGAACCGTGAAAGGAAAGAGGACTGAGGGCTCCTCCTTGTGGACTTTTATGTGCCCTGCAGCTAAGTGGGAAGTTGGATTTGGATGGATGGATGGGTGGGTGGGTGGATGGATGGATGAACAGATGGATAGGTGGGTGGGTGGGTGGATGGATGGATGGGTGGATGGATGGATGAACAGGTGGATGGATGGATAGGTGGATGGGTGGGTGGATGGATGGATGGATGGATGGATGGATGGATGGATGGATGGATAGGTAGATGGATGATTAGGTAAAGGGATAGGTGGATAAGTGGATGAATGAATTGATAGATGAATGGATAGGTAGATGGATAGATGGATAGGTGGAGGGATGGATGGGTGGATGATGGATGAGTAGGTGAGCAGATGGATGACTGGATGCATACAATTTAGAGTTAGAGTTTAGAGTAAAAAGGTGACTTGGAATAGGTGTAAAACAGGAAGGGGGCTGAAGGAAAATGGGGATAGGGTCATCATTAGCTATGTATAATATCTAATAAACACCTTCTGGGGTACTGACCAGAAGTGGGGGACAACCCACTCTTTCCTTGCTCTGTGACAGCCAGCTTGTCCAGTTTTCCACATTCCTTTCTAGCCATTTCCTCTCAGCCTTCCCAGTTGATTTCCTCTCCCTAAGTTCCTGATGTTGGAGTTGTCCAGACTCAGTGTTAGGCCCTGCTCTCATTTCGCTCTGCACTTTCTTCTTGGGTGGCCTTATCCACTCCCATGATTTACAAACCCTCTTGATCCTGGTGGCTCTCAGATGTGTCATTCTTGGCCAGATCTCTCTTGTGATTCGTACATACAGCGATATACACATACCCAATTCACCACACTTCAGCTGTACTTTGAGGTCCCAGAGGCAGTTTCCTCGCCTGCCCTATCTGTTCCTCCAGAGCTCTGGTCTCAATACTGGCATCTGCATTCACCCAGCAGCTCAGATGGAAGTCTGGGGGAGCCTTCTGAGTTCTACCCTTTACCCCAGATGCCTACCCCCCAAGAAAGTACATCCCCCACTGCCTGTCATTTCTAATTTATCCTAAATCCTTTTCTTCTATCTCTATTGTCATAAGCAAGTACAGTTTCTCCTCTGGACCCTGCAAATAGGCTCCTAACTGATTTCCCTGCTCCACGACTACTTTCCAGTTATCAGTTCATGCTGTCACCAGAAAGATCTTAAAAGAAATAGGAAAGTGATGCCTCTGCTTAAAATTCTTTCATTGCTTCCCACTGCACTTCCTATCAAATATCTCTCTTTTTAAAAAAAAAAATGTTTATTTTTGAGAGAGAGAAAGCATACAGACTGGGGGGGGGGCGGTGCACAGAGAGAGAGGGAGACACAGAATCCAAAGCAGGTTCCAGGCTCTGAGCTGTCAGCACAGAGCCCAATGTGGGGCTTGAACTCAGGCTTGAACTCATGCTGTGAGATCATGACCTGAGCTGAAATCAGATGCTTAACCAACTGAGCCACCCCCATGCCCCCCATAAAATCTCTTAATGTGGCTACAAGCCCTAGCACGGTGTAGATGTAGCTCCTGAGATCTCTGTAGCTCATCCCAATTTACCCTCTGTCTCATTCGCCTCTGGCCACACTAGCATTTAATTTTCTCAAACAAGTTCGGCTCTTCCCTATCCTGGGGTTTTGTTTATGTGGTTCCCTGACCTGTAATGTTCTTCTTTCCCTTCCCTTTGAATGGCTAACTCCTACTTCTTTTTCAGGGTTCACCTTCAATGTCACTCCCTCAGGACGGCACTTCCTGGCACCCCCAATCTATATAATCCTCTGTGACAATACCATGGAATGGGTGGCTTATAAACAACAGACATTTATTTTTCACAGTTCTGGAGGCTGGAAGTCCAGGTTCAAGGTGCTGGCAGATCCTGTGTCAGGTGAGCACTCACTTTCTAGCTCATAGATGGATGCCTTCTTGCTGTGTCGTCACATGGTGGAAGGGGCGAGGGAGCTCTCTGGGGTCTCTTTTATTGGAGCATTAATCCCATTCACGAGGACTTCGCCCTCATGACCTAAGTACCTACCAAAGGTGCCACCTCCAAATACCATCACACTGGGGACTAGGTTTCGACACGTGAAGTTTAGGAAACACAAACATTCAGCGTCTAGCGTCCCCAGCCATTTTCTCTACCATGGCAGTCTGTACTATGACATACCGTTTCCTCTCACTTAGGAACTTAGAAATGTCTATAACGTTATAGTTCCATAAAAACAAGGGGTATGTTCACTTGGCTCACAAATTTCTATTTTCTAGGAATCTGGAATGGAGAATCAGAACGTGTGTCAGTCCTTGCTAGTTGCCTGCATTGGGAACAAGTCCTCTGGGGGCTGTGGGAAAGACCTTCCTACCAAGGAGGACAATGAGGAGAAAACGAGAGGAAAGATCCTCGCAGGAGGAGAGACTTAGATACAGTAACAGAGAGGCAGAGGGACAGAGACACACAGAGATCCAGAGAGAGGCAGATATGCCCCTGCCCACACTGGATTTGTTGCTGTTTTTCCTTAGGAGATAGATCTTTGAATCCTCACATCAATCCCCTTTGTGCTTTGGACTGGGCTGATTAAATTTCCATAACCTGAGACCAACATGAGCTGGTTGGAGATGAAGATAGAAGAGTTGGAAGAAAGGTCTCTTAGCCATGTAGGCAAAGAACACGCATCTGTGTCAATCATTGCAAGTGACCTAGTGACAAATTTCAGGAACTGGGGTATGAGCTCTCCATATACCTGTTCATTTGACTTGTTACTTGTCTCTGGCTTTCGAAGGCGCTTCCCTGGTCTATAATCTCTGGAACTGTCTTCACGCTGGAGTATGTCCATAGGCTAGAGCAAAGCCAAGGCTCTGACTACCCAAGACACCTGTCACCTCAGAGTCAGGTGGGAGCCCTGGAGCCCATTTTCTCTCTTTGCAGTGTGGCAGAAGATGTCCAGGGCAATGATGGATTTTTCCTTTCTTCCTTTGAAGGACAAGGCTGGGCTAATGCAACACATCTTTCCTGAAAATGATGCATTTCTAGGTCTCTGTGCTTAAGGGTATGTGATTTCTGAAGGGTAAACATGGCCTTAAAGGGGGAAAAATTGTTCTGCTTAACTATGCAGAGAATTCCCAGAAGCTCCTTTAATTTGGTTTTCTTGAATAGGGCACATTTGCATTCACTGACTTGGGGCTTTTTAGAATAGCAAATGCATCTCTCTCTTCCCTGTGTTTCATTAAATGACTAGGCGGTCTCCAGGCTGCACTAACATTAGCCAGTCCCCCTGAGATTTGGAGGCACGTCGATCTAGCTAGCTTGTTTCTTTTCCTCTACCCTCCCTCCCCAGCTTTTCTCATTTTAAATCCTCCTTATCATGTGAGGACTGGACCTCAGAAATGAGTGTGTATGTATGTGTGTGTGCAGTACACTCATCCAGTAGCGTGGGGGTAGGAGAGGAGAGAAGGAAAAGCATATGAAATTTTGATTAGGATAAAAAAGATTGCCTTGGTCTACAGCCGAAGTTAGGAAAGACGGTGGATGTTTTTATAATTTAATTTTTTTATTAGCACATCACCCTGTGGCACTTAATATTTGGTATTAGTGACATGTGCCATCAACTGGCTACTCCTGGGTGGGCAAGGGGAGGCTGAGGCCAGAAGGGCATGGAAGCTCAGCTTCCAAAGTGTCACAGGTAAGTGAACAGAAAAGAGAGAGAATTCTAGAATTCTCCAAATTCTGGCAGAGAAGCCAACACACTTAGGTTGATCTCACGTATCCTGTGTGGTCGGACATTTTGTTTGTCCTAGTATTTTGCAAGTACAAATGAGGTAGACCTGAATCACTAATTGGGAATGAATGATAAGTAAAGAATAAAAGGATTGAACCCTCCCCCAAAGAGCTCTGAAAATTTGACAGAATTCCCTCAACATGCAGTAAACGTTACAAAACAACCCTACAATACACTGAAATTGCTAATACGCAGGACAATAACTTTTAGTCAAATTTGGTTTGTGTCTACAGTGTCCTTTTGATCCATTTAAGTATGTTTTTTTAGGGTCAGATGACCTAAAGCCATGACAGAGTGGGGAGAACTAGTTCTGAAGTTGAAATCCTGGTTTTAAGACACGTTTTTTCCTGCCCAGCTTGGGCAAGGTGCAACATTCTGAGCCTCCCTTTTCTGAAAGTAGTATCCACTTTACCTGGCTGTTGGAAGGGATCTGATGAGCTACTGTACATGACAGTGTTTTGTAAACTGTGAACCATGAAGATATTATTTCTCCTCTAGGCTACCGGCAACAGTTTTCAGCAATGGCCGATCAAGATATAAAAATAAGAATGGAGTGTGCACAAGAACTTATAGGTACATGATATTCACTATTTATGTGCTAGGGGCTATAGTTGCTATAGCTTCTGATTCACCTTGAAACCAGAATCCATCAACTTATTCTAAGGTATGCCAGGACTAGAACCTTCTAGGGCTGTACGTACTCTGGGAGTAACTTACATTTCCGGAAATGCCAGAAATGCCAGTGAAATTCCAATGACTTCATTTCTTCCACCAATCTGAATCTCTTTTGATCTCCTTCAAAATCCCTCTGAGATGGAGGGCTATTAGTTCAGGGGCACTGCATCCGTAATATTTCCCATACGTATCCATGCTCTAACACCACAAGACATTCTCTTAAGGAGTCCACTCTGTGGGGGATTCTATAACATGCTGACTTTAAACCCACCCACAAGTTAATGAATCATATATTGCACAGCTGTTTGGTGTAAGGCACATTGCTAGGTCCTATAGAATGTTGGCCACATGCAATTACCCTCTTCCAAGGTAATAACTGACCCCAGATACAGGTAAATATTCACACAAAGTGAACTGAGGCTTATTTATAAAAAGAATCTTGCATTTTTGCCTGTAACGTGCCCAGCGTGGTTTGGAAAGTGGCACAATAATGCTGCTAAACATTACAGTGTCACATTATCACAGAAATAAAAGCAGTACAGGGTCCAGAAAGATTGCTTTCGTGGACATTGCTTCTTGATTTTCCATAAAGCAGTTGGGTCTGAGCATTTCCTTTCTTGAGTGTTGGAAGCTTAACGCAAAGGAAATCTGGCTGATGATGAGTCCTTAGTTTCAACCACACTCTCAGGACAAGACAGGATGTCAGGAGGGCACACTGGCCAACTTGCTGTAAAGCCATTGGCCCAGGAAAGATCAGCGAAGTGATGGTTTTGGTTTGTGGCTTTTGTCAGGGTGCTGAGGCAGTTATTATCTTGATAAATTCTGCTTCATAGAAGGATGTTAATTTTGACAGTTTTCCTTGTCATTGATTGCATGGTATTTACTCTTGAAAGTGACGTTACTACATGGATCTGTTGTTTAATGTTAAGATGATAGAGACAGCTGATTAAATTCGATATAAACTTCCCCTAAATAACAGATTTGGTGAAGCAGACCGAGGTCTTCTGATCCAAGTTTGACAAAGCCTGTTCTGGGGTGACATTTGCATACTGTTTCCCGAGGACCATTCAGACTGTATGCAATTGATGGGTACCAGCTAAATAAGCATCATACACAGCTGGGAATAGATACAATCACTTAAAAATGGATCCAGTGGTAGCTATGTCTCCCCATGGTCAACTGTATAGTGATACTTTCAGAGATTCATTAAAATATACTGTTTAGATTGTTGAAACTTTTTTAAATTTTATTTTTGACAGAGAGAGACAGACAGACAGACAGAGTATGAGCTGGGGGAGGGGCAGAGGGAAAGGGAGACACAAATCCAAAGCCGGTTCCAGACTCAGCTGGTTCCAGACTCTGAGATGTCGGCACAGAGCCTGACATGGGGCTCGAACCCACCCACCTCGAGGTGATGACCTGAACTGAAGTCAGATGCTTAACAGACTTGCCACCCAGGCGCACAGATGGCTGAAACTTTTTAAAAAGCTACTTCGTGTACAGTTGCAAGGTTTCCTAGAGCTTACAGAGCTCTGAATACCTTTACTTGCCAAAGAGTTATACTTAAAAATAGACAAGGAAAGTTCTTTTGGCAGTGAGAATGCTGCTAATTTGATATATACTCATACATTTTGGAAAGTGGGATATATTTTTAATCTGTTCAGGTGCTAGGGATACTCCAAAGTTTGTCACACTTGGAGTGGGGAGGGTCTCTCTAGGTACATGTCCTCATTCGCTTTTCTACTTTCCTCAGAGGATGTCATTCCCACACTTAGCTGGGACATGGTTTGACACTTAGTCATGACATAAAATACCTGTTCTCCAATGGTTATCAGGGAGTGTAAACTGACTCTATAGCTCTCACTAGCTTAGCTGAGAGAAATTCTATTGATGGAAATTTTCCATTAGGGTGTAGTGCATGCATTGGAGATATTCTATTAAATACTCTAATTTACCCCTGACTTGCGGCAGACTAAAAAAAGCCTCACACTTTGGCCACATTATTTTGGGTTCTTCTCAGTGTTATGGTTTTTCTGAACTATACTTAGTGTTGCACCACTGGTCTGTGAGACACTGTGGAGTGTTAGAACAAACAGCCCCAGAAGACTCTGCTTTGTTCTAGAGAAGATTTCACTTTACCCACACGGAAGTCTGGCCTTTGTCCCAGCTTCTGGGAGGTAGTTGCTAAACCTGTGGAGTTTCTTGAGTGACAGGAATGTCCTGTGATTCGTGGTGAGCCCCTTGGGTCACACCTGATAGTGTCTGCTGACGAGGAGAACTGGTGTGAGGCTAGTCATGCCAGAAAGGCCAAGCATGTGATTAGGAAACTGGGGCTCTGGGCAGCCACAGGGTAACAGATTTAGCCAATCATGCTTACATGATAGAAACCATGGACACGGAAGCCTGGATGAGCTTCCTGGTAATACCCCGTATTGTCACACGTCAATGACAGGAAGGTAATGTGTCCCTGAAGACACAAGAGCTTCACATTTGGGAATCTCCCAGACTTTGCCCCATGTATCTTTCTATGATCCATTCCGATTTGTTGCTCGTTGCTATGAAAACACTCTAAACATAAATATAGCACTTTCCTGAGTTCTGTGAGTCACTCTAGTGAATTATCAAAACTGAGGATGGTTTTGGGAAAACCCCAAGCTTGCAGCTGGTACCAGAAACCTTGGGCAGACTTACCTGGCATCTTCGAGCACTGTGCCCATAATCTGAGCTTTGCTAATTCTGGGCAAGATGTTTTAGAGGATGTTGTCCTTCACATCACATCGTGGGGAGTGGGTGCCAGAAAGGCACATCTGGACACACTTTTACCGACGAGAGACGCCTCAGCTCAGCTGCTGCGTGGGGTTGGGGAAGCCTGTTTCCGGAGGATTGAGCTGATTTCTCCCACTGCTTCCTATGGAGGGGGCCTGGCTCATATTTTTCTATGGAAGACAGTGAAAATATGGGACCATCTTTTGAGGTTCTCTGAAAGACAGCCAACACCGTTAGACTCCCAAATCAGACCCAGTCCTGGGGCGGGAGGGTGGGGACGTAGCATTTCATGGTACATTCTCCCATGTGTCTGAGAGAGGAGGAAGAAGATGGTCCCCACTGGGCTCTGTCTGTCCTCAAGTAAGACTGGGGCAGACCGGCTTTAGCAGGACAGCAGAGCTTCCTCAAGCAGAGATGGGATGCAGGAGGCCTGCTCTCCTAGCAGTGGTGCTTGTGAGGCCACAGCTCTGGCCACAGGGAAGAGTGGGAGGGACAGTCACAGAATCTTTATACCAAAGAGCGGAGCTTGGTGGCTTTGATCCTCCAGCAAGGACAGTGCTCTGGCTATAGGGGGTGCCGTACAGATCCAGTGAGGCATCGCAGCTTGGGTGCACAGGTTAGTGGTTCTGACGGAGTCTTGTCTTCAATCACCAAGAGTCTAGAGAACAGAGAACAGACATCTCTCCAACACAGCCCTCCTGGGCAGGGGGGTGTCACTAAACAAAGGGACATGTGGAGATGAAGTCTTCAGACCAACTGGCTACAGGAGACTCACAGCTCTTGTCTCCTTCTCAGTGTGATGGACTTCAGCCAAGGGATTCTCAGTGTTCCCAACAAATTTCCAAGTTTAGATGAGCATATGTTGCCTGCTAAGGAGGCCAGAGTAGATGGTGGGGGAGTTCTGGAGCCCACACAACATCTACCTTTTGTATCAGACGTAAAGCAGATCAAGTCATATTTCGTTTACAAGTATCCTCCCTTACAGCTCTATTAGTAATGTTTCCTGGCAATGTTGACATCTGGTTGAGGGTGGTTTGGTGAAGCTTTAGTCATGGGGAAAAAAAAGGGCAACAATTTGGATAGCAAGCGTCACAACAGGAAGATGCTAAGCACATTGAGAATAGAGCAGACTTCTTTGGCCGAAGGGGAATTGACCTATGACTCCATCCATCCTCCACACAGCATAAAACTGTGAAGGTGCCTGGTTGGCTCAGTTGGTAGAGCATGTGACTCTTGATCTCAGGGTCGTGAGTTCAAGCCCCACCCAGGGCATAAAGTTAAAAAAAAAAAAGTTTGTGAAGACAGGTGAGGGGTGGGATGGGGCAAAATGCAGGGGTGCTGGAGAATGGACTGGCTTCCATGAGCACTGTGGAATGGTGGGTGGGTGCTAGGGTTTCCTGGGAAGGGCAATGGGGCCAGAGTGTGCCTGGGCTTGACCCAAGCTTAGGATTTTGTATTTTACTTATTTGTTTTTTTAATATTTATTTTGACAGAGAGAGAGAGAGAGAGAGAAAGCAAGGGAGAGGCAGAGACAGGGAGAGAGAATCCTGAGCAGGCTCTGAGCTGAGCCCGAGCCCCATGAACCATGAGATCATGACCTGAGCGGCAATCAAGAGTCAGACGCTCAAGGACTCAGCTACCGAGTCTCCTGCATTTTGCATTTTAATGTGCAGACAAAGAGGAGTCACTGGCAAGATTAGGGCTTGAATTACTACACAGCTGAGATCTAGTGGCTCACGAACCTCTTCCAAACGGTGCGG
Organism: Proteles cristata cristata; assembly: GCA_017311185.1. Classification (NCBI taxonomy): domain Eukaryota; kingdom Metazoa; phylum Chordata; class Mammalia; order Carnivora; family Hyaenidae; genus Proteles; species Proteles cristata. Next base: position 1,572,160 of record JAESUZ010004246.1, read on the forward strand.
TATTGAATTCATTTAGCATAACTGAATATTTTAGATAACAAACTTGCTCAAGAAATATGGCGAAGTCTTTCTCTCTCCCAAGATACAGCTTGCGGCCACAGCCTCTGGAGGAAGCTACCATCCGGTTGACGCGAGTGGGGTCCCTCCTGTCACCACTGACACCCATGGGGTGGTGACAGGGCTGAGATCGGCAGCAGCCATGGAACAGAAGAGCTGTCACTCCCTCAGCAAAGAACAAGGATCCCTGACACGGACCCCAGCGGGGACAGTCTGCACACTTGGACTTGGTGGGGTTCCCAGCTGTTTTAAGCACCTGGTGGTCTGTGACAACGGTGTCCCGCAGGCTACTGGCCCAGGGCTTTCAGACGTCAAACGCCGGAGAAGTCCCCAATGTAAATGTTGGGGGCTAACATAGGGTTGTCATTTTTAAATCTCGACAAGTAGGGCTTAAATTAAAAAAAAAAAAAGTGTTAATCTACCATCCACAATCGGCATCATTTCATAAAGAAAAGATATTTTAGTGCCAAAAAAGGCAGGAAGGAAATCATTACAGAATACAGGACAGTCTTTTAGAATGAAAAATTCAGTTTCTTAAAAAACTCCCCAGATTGATCTTATTTTGTATCACTTGTCCCCAGTCTGTTAAAAATAAAAGGGGGGGGGGAATGGGGTGCGAGTGATATTTGGAATTAAAGGACCTGGATTCAAGTTCCAGCTCCCTCATCGTGTCCATGGCTTAGAGTGAGCCACTTCCGGTCTCTCGCCTTGGGTTTCTCCACCACTCTCACCACTGGTAAGACTCAGGTGAGGCTCCACGTAGGGAAGGGCTTAGTGAATCAGGAGACAGGCAGAGGTCAGCCACACCCAGACTCTGGATGGCTTCCAAGGCTCATGAGAGCAATGGGTGCCCAAGGGAAGTTGGGAAGCCTGGTGTGTTTTCAGGTCACCCTTTGGGCTTGGACCTGGGCCTGACAGAATGGACCCCTACCATACAGTCTCAGCCCCTCTTCCTCTTTAAGATGATATCTGGCAGACCCCAAGCCCCCCAACACCTTCCAGAGCTAAAATTTAGTAAGCACACACCCCCTTCTGAAACTCATGCCAGTCAAGCCCTTAAAATGCGTTAAACCCTTTCTGCAAGTCCCATGTAGCCTGGAATACGGAGGAGGTTCAGAACATGGAAACTGAAAATCTAGTTTCTGAGGTGGGCGTGGTGGCTAGACAGAAACAGGTAAGGCCTTGACTGTACAGCAAACTGTGCGGTACGTATAGTTAGAGGTAAGGCAGCATATAGTAAGGAGGTTCTTCAGGAGACTGCCCTGAGATCACAACTTAGTGTAATTACTGTGGGCTTTTAAGGCAGGCAGACCTGGGTTCAAAACTCCAGCTTAGTTCTGATGAATGGTGGGATCTTGGGCTGGTTATTTAGCCTCTCAGAATTTTAGTCTCCTCATCTGTAAAAGGGGGAATGGTAATACCTCGGCTTATTGTAGGATAAAGTGAGTGCCTGATACACGGTAGGTTCCAGGAACTGTTAATTCCCAGGGGGGACCCGGAATAGCAAAGTGCGGCATGCTACCGCCATCTGGTGGCGGATTTTGGAGTTGCAAATAATAGGCTCCAGAAGAAAACAGTTCAGGATGATGGTTTGCTTTCTCTTAATTCGGCTTAAATAACAGGATGTACAAAGATGGTTAAAACCTAGGAGAAATCTAATAACTGGGTGAGAGTGGGAAGGCATCCTGTTCAGAGAGAATAACATGAAAAAAAACAGGGATTACATTGAATTTTGGATGGAGAGGTATAGTAAAGAGATTCAAGAGATTTGTTGTTTCTCATATTGCCACAAGCTTTCCACAAGTAGGCAGTGGACAGGGACATGCTTGACCCCAGGGCGTGGCCTGATATGACATTACCGCTGTCATCCCGGCTTTAGATGATCATGGCTTTTATGACCCTATACTCAGTCCTGCGGTGAAGAGGTTTCCTGTGGTTGCCTGAGGACCTCTCCACCAGGGGAGTGGCCTGAGGGCCTGTGGGTTCTGCAGGAGCTGGATGTGTGGACATCTCCAGTCCTGACCGATGAGGAACCACATTTGCCCAGCCACCACGCTCATTGGCTACTGATACGTCTCAATAGGGACCCCAAGGGGGTTCTTAGGAGAAGGTTGGGGTATACACAGCCTATAACTTCAAAAAGAGAATCATGAAATCATGCTGTTTGATAGGAGTGAAGGTATTCTTGGGTCTGTAGCATCCTCTGGGTGAAAAGCAGCAGGTACCACGTGCCATTTACAGATATCCTTCAGCACTGCTCAATGCTCTACAAAGGCTTCTGTTTCCTGGAGGGCTTGGGTATGATTGGGCATAGATGGCTTGTCCAGAGTCCCTCCTATTCCTTTACTGATATCCCCATGCCAGCTGGCCAGCTACGATCAGGGACCCAAAGCAGTTTTCGCCATGTAATGCTGACTGATTTGTACTTGGAGTTGAACCTGCAACCTTGGCCTCATCCTTCCTGTGTTCTAAAGGCTGAGATTGCGAACTCAGAAGAAAATGTTAAATAAACCACTGATGTGTACATGCATGCACACACACAAATAGTGAGATGCCAACGTGAAACGGACTCAGATAAGTAAAGTAGCTTTGTCTTGAGCAGAGCTGACCCCTCACGGGTGCAGCAGTGTATCAGGGACACAGCCAGAAGGACTTGGCACTGTCCTCGATCCTCCTACGAATTCCAGCCCCTTTCTCTTATCTTCTTTCCCACAGAAACACAGTCCTGCCAAATCAACAACTGAAGCCAAAAGGGCGTCCGGGAAGCTTCCTTGTGCAGTCCATTTCAGACTTTTAAGTGACACCCTCCTGGTGACTGAAGCGGGGGCTGCATGGCTGCCAGCTGCCCCTGGTCCCAGGAAATCCAATCTGAGCCCCGGGCGATGAAAGCCATGTGCAGCAAATCCTCAGCTAATATGTCACTTCCTGGCATAAGTCCTGGTCAACACACGCTTGGGCCTTTGTGGGTCAGCCCGAGGGTCTTGGCAAGCTGGGGACCCTGCTGACCTTGGCTGCTGTTTGAGCTAAAAGAGCTGTGAGCCCCAAGTTTAGGGGCTATTATTATGATAAAATATGCATAACATAAAAAGTACCATTTTAACCATTTTCAACTATATGCTTGGTGGCATGAAGTACGTTCACAGCGGTGTGTGAGCATTGACCCTACCCATTTCAAGAATTGTTTCAGGCCTTTCTCTTTCCGCCATCTTTGAACCTGTGGAGGCCTGCTGGGAACAGGACTCCTGAAACGACAAATATGTCTGGAAGGTTGTGGTCCAAAGCCATTTTTGCTGGCTATAAACGGGGTCTCAGGAACCAGAGGGAGCACACAGCTCTTCTTAAAATTGAAGGTGTTTATGCCCGAGATGAAACTGAGTTCTATCTAGGCAAGAGATGTGCTTATGTGTACAAAGCAAAGAACAACACAGTGACTCCTGGTGGCAAACCGAATAAAACCAGAGTAATCTGGGGAAAAGTAACTCGTGCTCATGGAAACAGTGGCATGGTTCGTGCAAAATTCCGAAGCAACCTTCCTGCTAAAGCCATTGGCCACAGAATCCGTGTGATGCTGTACCCCTCAAGGATTTAAACTAACTGAAAAGTAAATAAATAAAGGTGTAGATTTGTTCTCTTGTAAAAAAAAAAAAAAAAAAGAATTGTTTCAGCTTCCCAAACAGCAGTCTGCACCCATTAAACAATAACTCCCTATCCCTCTATCTCCTAGCCCCTGGAACTTTCTGCGTTTATGAATTTGCCCATTCTGGTACCTCATATACGTGGATTCACACAATATTTGCCCTTTTGCGTACAGCTTAGTTCACTTACTGTTTTTAAATTTCATCTGTTCTAGCATATGTCAGAATTTTGGGACTTCTCTAAAGCTGAATAATGTTTCATTGGATGCATACATCACATTTTGTTTATCCATTCTTCTGTAGATAGACATTAGGGCTGCACCCATCTTTGGGCTATCGTGGGTAATACTTTCACAAACACTGGGGTGCAAGTATCTGTTTGAATCCCTGGTTTCATCTCCTTTGGATGTATACTGCTTCCTGGATCATATTCTGTGATTCTGTGATTAACTTTCTGGGGAATCACCACATAGTTTTCTACAACAGCTGTGCCATTTTATGTTTCCACCAGCACTCTCCCCAGTGCTTGTCATTTTCCTTTTTCTTTCTTCTTCTTTTTTTAATGTTAGCCATCCTACCTTCCTAAAAGGTGTGAAGTTTGTGGGCTGTTTTTGTTTTTAAGTTTATTTTGAGAGAGCAAGTTTGTGTGCACGTGCAAGCAGGGGAGGAGCAGAGAGAGAGTGAGAGAGAGGATTCTAAGCAGTCTCCTTTCTGTCAGCACAGACCGCTTAGCCAGGGTACTCGGTCTCACCAACCATGAGATCATGACCTGAGCAGAGAGCAACAGTCCACCTTTAATGGAGTGAGCCACCCAGGCACCCCAGATGCACTTTCTTTCTTGTTCTGTGCACTGTAGGGTGTTTAAGCAGTATCCTTGGCCTCTCCCCACTAGATGTCAGTAGCACCTCCTCCTGAATAGTGACACTCAAAGGTCACTGCCAAAAAGTGCCTGGCGAGGCAGGACATGAAGTCAGGACTAGCTAAAGTCAGCCTGGCACGTCAGGAGGAGAGCTGGGGCCGCCCCAGTTACTGTGGGCCAAGTATTAGGACTTCTCGTTCCAACTTGCTCACTGTCTCAGTTTAGATTTGTGGTCTTTCCATCTAAAAGTGGAGTTCAAAAGGAGCTAATTTGGTGCTATGCTACAGAAGGCACGGTGGTTTTTTTTTTTTTTGCCATACCGCTAGGGGGCCCTGTTGATCAAGAAAGGCTCAGGATGGTGGCTGGGCTCTGTGGCTGGCGAAGGGAGCAGGGGGCTTGAGAGGAGACTTTTAATAAGATGGTGCTCAAAAAAAGCTCAGGTTCATATTCCTAAAAGCACATCCCTGCTTCTAGGAGCCCTCACCCTTTGACACCCCTGCTGACTCCATGGGAAGGCTAGTTGCCTTTCCCTGCCACATACTCCATGTTGCAGATTCTTTCTTTGACATTGCTTCCCTCCAAGGCTGAACTTGAAAGCCCTCATCAAATTTCATCGATTGGAATACAAGTACTCCATCTATAATATTACAGAAGTATCCAGCTCACCGAGCCTGCTGACATTCCGAGGTATCTAGCCACGATACCTTGGTATCTGAATCATGTCTTACTTAGTTCCTGAGTCATGGCAGCACATAGATGCCCTGCATCTGTCTGCACGCTTAGAGTCATGCACTGCTCATGCTCTGCTGGCACTTAGAATCCATTCCCACCCCCACTCTATGCTCCCTTCAATATTGCAAGGGAGGAGAAGCCAAACACTGCCTTCCCATTCTTTCCTAGAGCTGGGGCGCTGGGTGCAATTCAGGTTGTGGCACTGAAGTGAAACTGCGAGAATAGTGGAGAAGCAAGCATAGGTCATTTGCTAGCTTGGCAGCTGTTGGAAGGTCAGTCAGAGGTGAACTTATGTGGTGTTTCACTCCACACCCAGGGTCTGGCCAGTGCGTGAGAAGTGTGAGCCAATTGTGTGGTGTCATTAGCAGTAACAGCTTCCTGTCCTGTGAATACAGCTAGAGTAATTTAATCTCGAAACCAGTAGCCTAAGGTTGGCCCCCTTCTGCCCACCTAATAATTATGAGAGTGCCTGATTCCCAATGTTCAATCCCTTTCAGCTATCTATAGCGGTTCTGTTTCTTGCATTGAACTCTGCCCGACACATGTATGTTTACTCACACGCACACATTCCTGACTGCCTTCCCATGATGCTTCTTTAAGTTTAGGTACTATTTATTGCTCACTTGTTGAGTGGTAGACTGTGCCAAGTGCTCTTGGAGGTTGTCATCAAAAGGAATCTCCTACTGATCTTACAAAAATAGACTCTGGAACTTAGAACAATACAAACAAATAGTCTCTAAGTTCTGTGTTATTGAACACCACCGAGGTCTCTTGGCAATCAGAAGGAATGGGACCAGTGGAGTTACTTTACTCAAATAGGTTTGAGTGAGACCTGAAGGACCGGTCAACCCTGGGTAGGTGCAGAGAAGAGGGGCAGTAGGATGTGAGAAAAGACAGGCAGGGAGTGACATCTCAAAGGGTCAAAACTTGGATTGATGTTCTCACTTTGCCACCTCTTCTAATTGGGTCAAGGATTGGATCTCTGAGAGCCAAACTTTACCTGGTTTGCAAGACAAGAAAACTCTAGAGGGTTGTTGTGAGGACTAGATGAGATTATAAAATAGATCTCTACCTATATATCTATACCTCTGGATATCATAATGTACTACACAGATGTAGGCTCGGCGTTCTCTATTTAGCCCTGAAGACCCAGCACCTCACGCTCCACACCCTGTTCTGATGCTGGCTTGAATAGCCAGCATCCAGGGGTCTCTTGCTCTCTCAGTGGATCTCACATTGGGTTCACCCAACAGAAGGCTTTCACAGGAGACTAGAAGGTGAGAGGAAAGAGGGGCCAGAGCCCTTTCACCAACTCCTTCCCTTACAGACACACTGTGATTCTATACCAAAAGCTGCAGCTTCTGGAAGCCTGCTGTCTGTCTCCCAGAGTTAGAACTTGATCAAGTTGTAGTGGTGGCTCCAGGTCACCTGAATTCTCCTTTGCTGGTTTCCCTACTTCACCCACACCACCGAACATTGTCTCTTTGATAAGCTTTCTTCAAACACCTTTTTGGAAGGTGCTATTTATTTCCTGCCATGATTCCAGCAGATGCAAAATGTAAGCTGTTGTATTCAAATATTCCCCTTGACTACGAACCTGTGATAATTCCCTGCTGTTTAATAAGGTCAAGCCCAAAGTCATTTTAACAGCATGTGAAAAATGCAATTAAGAAAGTGAATCCACAAGGCATGATTTACAGATTATCCTGCTACTTCTCCTGGCAACCATGTGCACAAAGGAGACTTGAAGCCTCATGTTGAACACGGGGCCAGTTGGAGTGGCAAAGGGATGGTCTTCCACTTCTTTCATTTCAGTCCCCTACTTCTAAGCCAGATAAACAATTCCAGAATATTCTTCCTGTCCTTTTCTTTCCCTGTTTCTCCTTGCCTCCATTTCTACATGCTTCCCCTTTTCTTTTCCCTTTTATTTTTTTTTATTTAAATTTTTTTTTAAGGTTTTTATTTATTTCTAGGAGAGAGAGAGAGACAGCGTGAGCAGGGGAGGGTCAGAGAGAGAGGGAGTCACAGACTGAAACAGGCTCCAGGCTCTGAGCTGGCAGTCAGCACAGAGCCCGACGCGGAGCCCGAACCCACGAACCGCGAGATCATGACCTAAGCGAAAGTCGGACGCTTAACCGACTAAGCCACCCAGGCGCCCCCTCTTTTCCCTTTTAAAATCCAAAGGTGAGCACTGGAGGGGAAGCATGACCTTAGGTGAAAGGTGGACATGGTGAACCATTGGAAAATTTCTTAGGTTTTAAAGCCCCATGGTTCATTGGGCAGCTAACCTACCAGACGAGGCAACTAGTAGATGGCTCTTTGGATAACAGGAGATCCAGATGGGGAGAGAGGTGGAAGAGGTACAAATCACAGAAGGGCTATGCAGTCTAATCCTACTCAGTGCCTGTCTGGCATTTTTTCTCCATCCCTCTTTCATCCAAGGTGAAGTGTCAGAGGTCAAGACTCCATTTTCATGGACTAACGACAACACCTTTCAGAGATGTAGACATGCTATACCTATGCTGACCTAAAACAATTTTTAAAAATATTAATAGTGGTGTCACAGAGGCTTAGCCTCTGATAAGGAATTACAGCCAAGTATGGTGGTAAAGCAGAGGTTGGACATGAACACACCCTATCTTATTGCATCCCACAAACTTTACTGAGCACCTACTCTCTTTGGGATCCTCTAGGACTCTGATAAAGGATAAATTTTATTATGTAAGTGTTATCCTTTGGCTGTGGCTTATGGCAGGGGCTATTTCTTGCCAGGGACCTTTGCTAACTGGCTTACTTCAAGGACAGGCTCAAATTTTGTCTTCCTGAAGCCTTTCCTTTATCTCCAACAATGTGATAATAAGCCTTTATTTGGCATTTACACAAATGGAAGAATGTGTGAACCCCTCCAGGTTGTCTTTTCCCCCACACACATTTGCCTAGGGACTGAAATCATGTTGTATATTTAAATGATTCCCAACAATGCCAAGCACAGGGTTGCATAGGAGTCAAATGAGAAAAATCTTGTGAGTTAGAAGATACTCTCAGGAGGGGCCTATCTCCGAACACCTCCATTTCCAGGTGAGGAAACAGACACATAGATACAATCAATTTACTTACAAAGCTTGGACCAGAATTCAGATCACTGGATGTCCAATTCTGTATTCTTCCACTGCACTATGCAGCTTTCTGATAGCTTGGAAGCTGGCCAGCTCTGAGGTATTTGTACTGACACATCAGGTCAAGGGTGAGAAGAGCATGGCAGATCACAGAGGAATGAGTCACCATGAGCCTGTCTGCTCTGAAGATTCTAGAAAGTGCTGGAATCTGGTAGCTCATTCTGGTAGCTGATTCGTAAGTGTTGGACGCATACAAGAAGACACTTCTCTTTTGTATCTGGAAAAGAGGTATGGTAGGTATGAGAGGCCAGCTCCCTGGACACGCTCCCCAGGCCATGATGGGATGGTGACCTCCATATTGTGGGCTTTTAAAAGTATGAATTATCCATGTATTCCTGCACTGCTAATCCATGAGGATGGGAATTTCCTACTTAAAGTTAGCATTTAGATCTACCATCTAAACTTACCGTATAATGACAGATGGATGCACTTTCTCTGTCTCTCCATACTTTTTCACTGACCAGAGGAGCCTTACACATTTCTGCGGAGATTCATCACTTTCTAATTAGAAAAAAAAATCCTTCAAGAAAATGGTACCTCCTCAAAATCTACAACTGCTCAGCTCTTGGGTATTTTCTCTGATTCATTCAATCACAACAGCAAACCAATACTCTAAACACAGATTGTATTCTGTTCATTCAACCAATATCTATTCCCTGCTTACCATTGGTCAGACCCACAAAAGGCACTGAGGATAAAACAGCCAGCATGACACAGTCCCTGTTCTCAAGGAGCTTAGTATTTGGTGGGGAAGATAGTCAATTACACTACAGAGTGATGAATGATAGGATGGACATGACCCAGTGCAATGGGACAGGTGGCCCAGTCTTGGGATGGGGTACAATGTGGTGGTTGGGCTTCTTTACTAAAGAAAATAACATCAAACATAAATTGGAGAGATTAGCAGGAGCTAAGGAGATATAATTGGGGGTTGGTGGTGGAAAAAGTAGCCTAGACAGGAAAACTGCATATACAAGTTCTTGGAGACCTTCCTGTATATCCAGGAAGTGGCAAGTTGAATAATGTTACCAGAACATGAAGTTCAAGGGTGAAATAGCAAGAGATGACACAGAGAGGGCAAGACAAGTTTAGCTCAAGCATGGCCTTGTAAACCACATGAAGAGGATTGAATTTTATCTTAACAGCAGTGGGGAAGCCAGTGAGGGGGAGAGAGTCAGCAGGGATGTGACACAATGTGATCAGGTCCCAGGTGAGAGATCACATAAAGCCAATAACTATAATAATGATGATAACTATTAGTATTGGCATAGCTGTATTCAGTGGAAGGGCAATTTTCTCCATTGAGGAGGTGAGTTGAGATAACATCCAGTTTGTAAGAGTCTAGGTTTGTAATATTAGGTGGTTCAGTGATCATCTTTGCCAGTAATTTTTTTAAGAATTTTCCTAAGGACATACACTAGAAGGTAAACAGATATTTATCAGGCACAAAGATATTTATCAACACATTATTTACATAAGTGAAAACTTTGAAATCTTCAAAATTTACAATAAGGGGATTAAATCAATTATCTCTAAAATGAAATAGTAAGCAGCTATCAGTATAAAGTCACCAGAGATTCTTTCACTGACGTGGAAATATATTTATAAGTAAAAAAGGCAAGGCCTAGGGCAGGAGTACATGTGTGAATTACATGAAATTTTTATATTTTCCTTTATACTTTTAAATACAATTTTATACAATCTACATTTATCATCAAAAATATTATTTGGAATAAAATATTTTGATGACAATGACCATCCATGCACTTTTCTGAGTCTCATTTATGGACTAATTTGGAGGGGCAGATATGCAACAGACATGCACCCATACGGTTGTACACATTAATTTCTGACTTCCTTCCAATTGGTCAATGCCCTGGCATCTGCTTCGCTAAATACATATTTTTTAATGTTTATTTATTTTTGAGAGCCTGAGAGAAACAGAGTACAAGCAGGGATGGGGCAGAGAGAGAGGGAGACACAGAATCTGAAGCAGGCTCCAGGCTCTGAGCTGTCAGCACAGAGCCGAACGTGGGGCTTGAACCCATGGACTGTGAAATCATAACCTGAGCCAAAGTTGGATGCTTAACCGACTGAGCCACCCAGGTGCCCCTAAATATTTTTAATATCAACCCTGGAGGAGAATTTATATCACCCAAAGATTAATTTCTGCACAGACATCTTCCTCAGAACATGTATATAGTTTCAGCGGAAAAGTCATAGGTTTTAATGCTGGCCCTGATTCTTAGTAACTGGATGACCTTAGGCAGATTGTTTTAATCTTCTGAGACTCATTTACAAAGTGGAAGTAAGAAATACCTACCCCAGAACCTACGCAGGGTGATTGTGAGACTAAACAAAGGTGAGTAAAGCCTCTGGCCCCAACGAGACATAGTTGGCCTCATCTTTGTCTACACAAAGGATATTTGAGTTGCCATATTGCCTGTTGGCTAGGCTTGTAGTCATGGGATCCCCAGGTAGACCTTGGCCTGACAGTGAATTTGTAAAGTATCTCTTATGTCTGCAAAGCCTTTTTTGACTACCAAAAAGCTGGTGAATTTTTTCAGGAATTTCTGGTTTCATTGCTGTTTTCCAACAATGGCTGAGCCATTACCGATATGGAGCATTCTTTAGGTGACTTCATTCAACTGCGGAAACTTTCCACCAATATTCACTACCAGCACAGAGTCCTCAGAATGCATCTGATTGGGCATGCACAACGCTTAACATATCCATGAAAATAGACCTTTCCTGGGATTTTCCATCAAAGTGGATGGAAAATCTACTTCAGAGGAAGGTTTGTTGGTAGGGGACATGTGTATGACGGGTTGTGATGACCAAGTCCATTCAAATTGAAAAGCCTGCTGTCTACTAACGATCTAACTCAAATTTCCCAAGATCTCGTATTACAAACACAGTTGTTCAGTTAGATGGAGCTCTTTATTTGTGTGCAATGGCAGGTTGTCTATACAACAAATAGGATTCATTTGTAGACAAGAAAGAGATAGCAAACATCTTAATGCATGTTGCTGTTGTTATTGTCTTCCATCAGAAGTAAATTTTAACACTACTCGATCACCTCGTGTAGGACACAGGTTGGCCAGTTTCCGTGGTAGATCCAGGATGGCTGCCTGTCTTTGCCTGCAAGGGGTGAGGGTTTCAGGCCACAGGACAAAGCAAAGTTAATAGAGGGGGCGCTGAGGAAGGTCATCCTGTGTGGGCAAATCTGATGGTGATCACAAGTGTTTCTGAATTCTGAAGAAGTGAGATGTCTTCTAATTTTCCAGGTCTGGAAACCTGGGAGTAGAATTGCATGAGTCACAGCTGTGCACGGAAGGTTTTCACGGTGGGTTTAGGGCATCAGTGATTCATTTCTCTGCATCATTTAACACTGACCAGGCAGTGCTCAGACTTGCCCAAGACCCTGTGTACACAGGGATGTCGGCCTTTTGCAACTGACAGTTCCAGCCTGAGAATAGGCAGGGAATGCTCTATGAGCACTGGACATGTCCATTTATATGAACATACAGCACTGCTAAACAAAGGGCAGATGCGTGGAGCCCTCTCCCCTCCAAGCCAAATCCCACCTGGGAGGTTGGATTCCTAAACTGTAGCAGATTGTAATCTGGGAGCTGGGAAGGGGCTTGGAGTGTGGAAGGGGGAGGCACTTGAGGTGGGTGCCATGGGGTGGGAGAGCTGGCTAATGGCTAATGATGCTGAGGAAGAGGGCAGAAAACGGAAACTTAGGGTAGACCCATAATAGTGCATGGTGCACTTGCTGACATTCAGTTCTGTCAGCATCTCTCTCTTCAAGAAGACAGAGGATTTTATAATACATTTCAGAAAAGTGTCAACATTCTCATCAATAATGAGAAAACTTTATTTTTCTATTTTTAGATGCCTGGCAATTATCAGATCCTAGGAGAGGTACAAGGCAAGATGCCTGCCTGGGGAAGCTGGGCTTTTGTGGGTAGAAGAAGGAATTAAAAATGCAAGGTGGCTTCAGCTAAGTGCCAAATAAATGATTTAAGCAGTAATTGCCTTGCAATTGAAAGAAAGGAAAATAATCAGGGCTCCCTGAACTACCCTGTCCTACACCATATGACCAGCTTCCTAGGGAGGAAAGAGGTATTTGTTGAAAGCATGATGGAACTGTCAATAATCCAAGCAATCAATTACATAAATTTTGAAGCATAAGTCACAATTCTATTTGCTCTGCAAAAGTGTAAAATTTACAATTTTTCATTAAGATAGAAACTAAGAACCCACTACTGCTTTCTCTAAGAGAGTTACGCACACCCCTTGCATGATCCCCTGGTTTTAATCATGCTTATCTGTGCGGGTGTCTTTGTTACCAGCGTTTGTCATTTGAGGTGATAGAGGGGCCATTGGTCATCAGGTTAACTCAAGGGTGGATTTCTTTCTTGCACTTTCTGATAGGATCATTGGCGCAGACTTGTACCTAATGAGGCAATTAAACAGAGAAATAGTCACGAGGAAAAGTAGATGATATGAACCCACCAGGAGTTTACAATGTTGGCAAAGCACCTTGTCAGAAACATCAAGGACTGGCGTCAAGAGACTTGAAGAACTTAGGCAGGGAGAGAGGCCAGGAACGGTTCTTCCAGCGAGGCCAAGACTATGACGAAAGATGTGGACGTAGGTCTGGATGGGCATCAGGGGACAGCAGAGAAAGGGCGTGTCTGACACAGATGTTTCTCTGCAGGGACTTGTAAGCATGTGAGTGGCATGGGGTGAATGAGAAGACATGCTGTTGTGGTCTGAGTTCTCTAAAGCACACTCTGAGTGAGGAATTGGGTACAAATAGTTTATTCAGGAAGTGATCTCATGAAGCATGGTGAGCAAATGGGAAAATGAGATGGGTGGAGGGAAAGCCAAGGCAGGCGTGTTTTCACTTGGACCCACGGGGTCTGCAGAGAGACTTGAGGAACACCAAAGTGTTCTTTTTTCTTGGAATCGATCATTTATCACAAAATGAACAATTTCAGTTTTTAAACATATAATCACTTTTTCTTCATGCTTAACTGGGAATGAGTAAGTGGAATTTTATTCAAACTTCACAAATACCCTCCCATTTAGCCTGAGATGCAAGTTCAACCCTTGCCAAACAGGTGAGCATCTGAAAATAGAGCTGGGAACAAACATGCATTTATCAAACAATGAAAGCACTCCAATGAAGGTGACAATGAATAGCGATGTAGCCATGAGTAAGACTTTTGGCATTAGGAAGCTGAAGTTTTGATTCATCCAATTCCATCTTACTGGCTTGAAGTTTGCTCCTGGACTCTAATTCCGGGGCACTTGTGGCTTCCCCTGGAATAAGTTTTGCGTGCTCCTAGTGTCCCAGAGAAAACCTTCAGAAGAGACAGATGCCTGGCTGGCTTAGCCATCACCCTGTATGGGAACATCCACTGAGCTGCAGGTGACTTTAGGTGTGCCGAGGAGAGACATGTGGGTGTCATCAGCTTCTGCCATTGTTCTTCCTGCCTTCAAGGAAACTCTTAGAAAGGGACCTTGGTTCCTGTATCCCCAGCTTCCTCCTTCTCCCTCTTCCTGTGCTTCATGTGGTCTCCCTTCCCACTCCACCTCCCCGGAGCCCCTGCCCTTTGTATCCTTTCCAGGTAACTCAGTGGGGGCAGAAGCTCAGAGGTAGCATTTGTCTCTCAGTAGGTGTCCAAGGAAGGAATTTCTAATTATGGAAATTTCATAATATTGAGAAATATGTTTTGGGAGAAGATAGAGATCTACCCAGAGCCTTGACATAAGTTATCTTCTAGGCTTCTGCCTGATGTCAGTTAACTCATAGCCTTTGGGAAACTGTTATGTTTTGTTCCTGAATGCATATCCTCATTTTATTTTCTGCCAGACTGAGAACCAGGGGCCAGTCTTCTGTTGACATTTGGAACTGCCACAACTGTAAAGTGACAGTGATATTAGCTGGGCACCAATCTGTGAGTTGAGAGTAAGAAAAGAAATAAGTTTTTAAAACATTAATCAGAAGAATTCTTTCCAACAGGCAATCTTTCCTGCTCTTACAAGGGCAGCTGAGGAGCTGAAATGATCACAGAAACTATCAGCCAAGGATGTAGCAAGTCATCCTGCACCTGAAATTATGAAATTCTCTGTTCTTGACACATGTAGTCATCTCCACAGCAACTGACTGTCATGTCACAGAGCAGACAAGAATATGAACAGAAAGAGAAATAGCACCAGTGAATGAGCTGAACCATGATTCCACTTCCATGCAAATAGTCTAAGTCAGAAAAATAAAAGGAACAAAATCTCTTAACATGAAGGTAAAATTCTCCATGAATTGATTTTTTTTCCTGAGATAGGTTTTCTTTTCACACAGAGTGTTTTTTTTTTTTTAGTTGATATTTTGGGGGAGGGGTGTGGGGAGATGGCAAGCCCGTTAGGAACTACAATAATAAGAATCATAAATCTGGAAGGAGTTCAAGGGTTCACCTTGCTCAGCTTCTGGTTTCTAAGCAGAAATGATCACGTTCTGAAGGCCTGCTGGAATGACAATTCTACATCTTTCTCAATGTCCCAGCTTGCATGTTTTAACCTCTCCGCTAGATTGACCCTTCTTATATCAATTGTGTGTCTCAGTACTGAATTTTAAGTCTATATTTTATGTTCTGTTCTCACTGGCACATTGAAAACAGCTGGTTGCTGTGAATGCCACATCCTGCCTTGATGCTAATGTACCTGCCCCTGATACTCTGGCTTCCTTCTATTCCTAGACCAATAGTGTTGACCCTTGGTGTGGAATTACCAAGGAGAAGGGAATGGGGAAGAATTGGCTGTGGTGGGTGTGGAGACAGCAATTTGTCCCCCCAGATTTGCAATCGTTGCTTAAAGGAAAATTACTTTTCCTAAATTTCTGCCAGCAGCCAGTTGGGTGGGGTGGCCCAGCTTTGGTTATTCAGACCCAGTGCCCTACCAGATAGTGGACTACAAGTAGGGAGGAAGTGGATGGGACTGATCTGCCTCTCTGGGCAGGACTCCCTACTCTGGACTTAGCAGTCACAAAGAAACACACTCCTTCACAATTAAGTCCACTGCACATTGGTTTTCTTGTTGGAGAAGCCTCCACTGTACCCTAACACAGGGGATTAGCCATTGGTACTGAGACAAGCCAAATGGGAAAGATTCATATTCAGTGCTCTACTAGGCAGACTCAGATTTTAAAGAAACTCTCCAGATTGGAAGTCAAGTAGAGCCCCATGCTAACCCCAGATGACAGAAACCAGCTGGCTGCTCATTTTGGATTGAGACCAGGGCAAGCTGGACTCATACACTTCCAGGTCTTCAGGCTGAGGACCACCCAGCTCTCCTTCACTTAGGAAGTTATCAGGTTGGGGAAGAAGAGAGGAGTTCTCCCAGGGTTCACCTCAACTCCACACTCGAACATTAAAAACTGTGGATCATTCACAAACCTGTGTGTGTCAAGGTGCCATCATGGTTATGCCCATTTCCTCAGCAGGTTCCACTGGTGTGGAACTCGAGGAAATCTCTAAGAGAACAAGAAGGTGTTAAGGGGCAGGGGAAGTGGAGCTTGTAGGCGATGAAGCATGGCTCTCCACTGATTCTTCATTTTTGTCCCACAGTAATATTTGCACCATATACCAACTCCATAGTGCCTTGTCTCATCTGATTGTCATGGCTAGTTTTGTTTTATCTCTTAGAGAAAGAGAAGGAAGTAGGATCCCAAGTCGCTGAGGGCACCACTGTTCTTGGGGGCTCTCTACCCATAGATCTGCTTGCTTTCATTATTATTATTTTTTAAGATAGTCTTTTTTTTTTAATGTTTATATTTTAGAGAGAGTGGATGAGCAGGGGAGGGGCAGAGAGAGACAGAGACAGAATCTGAAGCAGGCTCCAGGCTCTGAGGTGTTAGCACAGAGCCTGACATGGGGCTCAAACTTGTGAACCATGAGATCACAACCTGAGCCAAAGTCAGATGCTTAACCGACTGAGCAGCTCAGGTCCCCCAAAGATAGTCTTTAATTTTTTTTTAAGTTTATTTATTTACTTTGAGAGACAGTGAGAAAGCAGGGGAGGGGAGAATAGGGAGGGAAAGAGAGAGAATTCCAAGCAGGCTCGACACTGTCAGCATGGAGCCCAACTTGGGGCTCAAACCCACAGACCGTGAGATCATGACCTCAGTCAAAACCAAGAGTAGGTTGCTTAACTGACTGAGCCACCCAGGTGCCCCTGCTTGCTTTCATTATTTATCTTCATTTACTCTTTGTTAAATGGCTTTAAACATGCTTGTTTCACCCTTTTAGACATTATTGCTGGGAGGAGAAAATGGTAGAATTCATGTAAAGACCAAGTTGGCAATATCTATCAAAATGATAAATATATTTACTTTGGGGCTAGCAAAACCACTTCTGAGAATTTATTCTCCTGATTCTCTCCACACACAAAATATGTAAGTATGAAATTACTTATTGCACTATTGTTGATAATAAAAAGAGATTGGAAACAACATAAGTGCTTTCAATAGGGTATTGATTAATTAAACCATGGTATATGTGCACAATGGAATCCCATGCAGCTTTTACAGAAAGAAAGAAAGAAAGAAAGAAAGAAAGAAAGAAAGAAAGAAAGAAAGAAAGAAAGAGAAAGAAAGAAAGAAGAATATCTAGAAATTCTGTATGTTTTAATATGGAAGAGCCTTCGGATGCATTGTTAGGTGATAAAAGCAAGATTTAGAGCACTTTATAAAGCATGCTACCTTTTGTATATGGAAAGGAACACACCAAATTTATAAGAAAATAATAAAAATAAATACCAGAAAGGGCTCGAAGCTCAGGAAGGGGGTGAGTGAGGACAGGGAAAGAGTGAGCCTGTTCAATGTATGGCATTTTATTCATTTTGATATTTAACTCCATATACTGCCTACCGAAAAATAATAAATAAAAATGAAAATAAAAACAAGACTAGTTCTCTTCCTGGGATTCTTTTGTCTAATAAAAACTGGAAAATACAGCTCAGAGATGGAAACTGACTCAGTTTACCAGATGGCCAATGACAGAACTGAAGTTCCAGATGCAAAGGGACTGGAGAAAACTCACAGCTACTAATATGACAGTAGTGCTCCGCAGTTATTAGGAGCTCTGAAATGACTTACCAAAAAAATGCTTCAGTCAAATCTATTCATTATGGAAAGAGGAGGGAGAGAGAGCATTTAACGTTTATTATCATAGGATAATTACTATGGTTATCAGGAGTTTTATACACTTTATCTCACTTGGACCTCTCGACAATACTACAGAGTACTCTCATAATTTCCATTTGATAGATGAGAAAACTAATCTCAGAGAGGCTCAATAATTTGCCCTAGACGATAAAGCAAGTAGGAGAGTGACTGGGATTCAGACAGTCTATTTTAATTATGAAAGAAAAACAATTATTAGACACAAATCCAATTAACCTACTCAGTTATTTGTTCAAAAATGTTTAGTGAGCATCTATTAAGTGGTAGGCACTACTTTAGATCCTTGCAACTTATTCATCAGATTAGCTTTCCCTAAATACAGAAGAGACGTCGTCTCTTGGAGTTTTTGTTTGTTTCAGGAGTTTTTGATCGACTTCCTATTCTGCAGATGCTAGCTGCTTGCACTGGGAGAACGGATCATACTCAGCCTCTTTTTTGGCCCATTTTTCACTTTTCTGATGGTTGGCTACACCCCCAAGAATCAGGAAAGAAAGTGGAGTCCAGGTTACTGACTTTAGATGCAGATATCCTAATCTCTGCCCATATGCATTCAGTGAATGTCCTATTCTCTGATCAATCAATCCTTGGGGAGGAGAAGCTAATACGAAGAGCAGAAAGAGATCAGAAGTGGAAATGTAGTGAGGGTGTGGGCAGAGAAATCCCCCCTCTTCTCCCATCTTGCCCATTCACATACTCCTATCTGAGCAACATTTCCCTTGGACTCTGGGGGGAGTGTAAAAAGTGAAATCTCCCAAATTTCAGAACTGCTATTATTCTCTATTTGTATTAACAACGTAAAAGAAAGATTACCAGGGAAACGCAAAGATTTGGGTTAAATGTGATGTTGATAAGTATCAAGTAGTAATGACGTTTGTGAGGGCTGTTATCTTGAGATTTTGGTTAGAGAAGCTCTCCTGCTACTGTTAAGCCCATTGGACTGGAAGCTGACTTTTCCTGAACAGCTCCTTTGTTCCAATTACTGAGCAATTTGGGGGAAATCTACCGCATTACACTATGACCACTCACAAAGCAACTGACCATGTTTCACACTTTGTTAATAGGAGAATCTGGAGCAGTGCCTGCCTAGATTTCGCATGTCATACAGCTTTTTTTTTTTTTTAAGTTTATTTTTAGATAAACAGAGAGAGAGAGAGAGAGCAAGTGCACACAAGCAGCGGAGAGACAGAGAGATAGGGAAAGAGAGAATCCCAAGCAATCTCTGCACTGTCAGTGCAGAGACTGACATGGGCTCTATCTCACAAACTGTGAGATTATGACCTGAGCCAAAATTAAGAGTCCGATGCTTAACCAACTGAGCTACACAGGCGCCCCATACAGCGTTTTGAAGCCCGATATCTGATGTCCTTAAGTATTTATTCCCAATATCTTCTCCACTCATACTTGATCTAGTTCCATCTTAACTTTTTGGTTTCCCTGATTTTATTTTCCTTACAAGGTAGTGAGCTCAAGGAACTTTAGGAGCCACAGGAAGGACAATTGTCAAGGTGGACAATTGTTCAAGCTAGGGGACTTAATAACTACACGGCGGTTCCACCAAGAACCACCTCACTGGAGTTGTTTTGATCTCCAATTCATGTTTATTTAAGGACCATTTAAGGTCTTGCACTTCTCATCAGACTCACCAGCAGGACGGGGTAATTTCCTTCAGAACTTAAAATGTGTTAGTATGTGTGACAGAGACTCTGGTGTTCACTCATACCTACAGGCACATAGGTGGGCTGCAATTCCCTGTACCCTTGCAGGTAGGCTGATCCTGTGACAAGTGATGGCCAATGGGCTGCAAGTGGGGCGCCCTTCAGGGCTGAACATCTACTTGCTGTGGTGAGAACCTCCAGCCTTCTCTTCTGCCATGGTGATCATGGAAGTCTCTGTTGAGAGGCTCATAAGAGTGAGGTACCTGGTACCATTGAGCCACCACATGAAGAACAGCTGCCTGGAGAGTTTTCCAGATCCAAAGTGAACCTGAGATATTTGGATTGTTCCTACAGCATCATCTAGCTTATCCTAACTGGTACACTGTGTGCTGTTAATTAGCTATAGCTTTGGTCATCCTCAAAACAAACTGGAATCACGCAGTGAACTAGAAGTTAAACTCCTAGCCACCATCCCAGAGCATGCTGAAGGAATAACCATAACTATTGCCATCACTAATAACTGTTCACACAAGGCAAGGGAGAAGACACAAATCCCTATAGGAGTTAGTGGCACCTCTATTGATGGAAATGGAAAGAAAATACCAATTCTGGCAACTCTGGAAAACAAAGAATTTCAGTTTGTTGTGCCACAATTAAATTCTTTTGTTTTGGTTAGCAACAGACTCATGAAATAAGACTTAAAGACAAGTCTTCACTTAAACCATGTTGTAAGTTTTGAATTACTGCTCACTCCCCTTCTTTCTTCCCTTACCTTTTCACTGTAGAATGCATTACAGAGGTTTTCTACTGAGAAGATACAACTGTAGATCAGTTCGGATGTTTTTGGCTACAAATAGCAAAAGCCCCCAATCCAAACTAGTTGAAATGATAAGGATGTGAATTATCTCACATTATCAAAAGTCTGGAGGGTGTGTGGGTTAGCTCCTTCAGCAGCTCGCTTATGTTATCAAAGATTCAGATTATTTTCCAAAGCTGATAGCGAGGCAGTGTATCAGTTGCAGACATCACACCCACACAGGACAACGTTCAAAGGGAGAAGATAGATCATCTTATCCTGTGTTTCTCACTTAAGAGAGGAAATATTTTCCACCAGCCTCTTCCCATTTGCCAGAAGTGGTCACATGCCCAATCCTGAAGCCATCACTGGTGAGGAGGACAAAATGGTCAGCACTGACTTCGAACCATGATAGCAGGTGTAAGATGATGAGTGTTTGGGTGGAATGGATGTTGGACAGTCTATCACAGACATGATCTCTATTTCTACTATGCAAAAGTAGACATTCCAGAGCATTTTCTTCCCTTTGGTTCTCCTGAGTTAATTCCTTTTGTCTTGATTCTTCTATCACTACAACAGGTTATGGTGTTACAGATGCTACAGATGCTCACACTTTTATTTGTAGATTTTGCAATAACTTCTCATCTGCCTCCTCCAGCTCATCTTGGTTTTCTTCAGTCCACTCTGCATGCTCCTGCTTGAGGAAGTTTCTTAAAATCCTCTTCTCGTGCGAGACGTCTTTATGCAGTTCTGTTTAATCTCTCTCTCATGTCATTGTTCTTTGGTTCAGATGTCTCTGGGTGGTTTTTTTCTGAGCTGTTTTGTTATACCAATCCCATCCACTACTGCTAGGCAGCCCTCTCTCTTTATTTATGTTTAATTTTTAAAATATATTGTCAAATTGGCTAACATACAGTGCGGACAGTGTGCTCTTGATTTTGGGGGTAGATGTCCATGACTCATTGCTTACATGCAACATCCATTGCTCATCCCAACAAGTGCCCTCCTCAATGCCCATCACCCATTTTCCCCTCTTCCCCATCAACCTTCAGTTTGGTCTCTGTTTTTAAGAGTCTCTTATGGTTTGCCTCCCTCCCTCTCTGTAACTATCTTTTTTCCCTTCCCTCTGTCATGGTCTTCTGTTAAGTTTCTCAAGTTCCACATATGGGTTATAACATATGATAGATACTATGTTAAAATTAGATAAGTAAGGCATCCCCTCTCTTTAAGTCACTCCCCTCTCTGGATCAACATATCGACTCCTCCTTCCATAGTTTTGTGTCTTTTCTCCCATCTTGAATATCTTACTCCCTCTTCTCTGCCTGTCCAAATCCCTTGAACATTTGTCTCAAACTACACCATCTTCACAAAGGCTTTCTTGGCTAACTCCAGCCCATGCTGGTCTCTCCTCACTGAATTCTTATTTCATGTATAATTGACATCATAACTGTGATTCTTAGTATGTGTTAAGCTGTTCTCCACCAAATAAATGAAGTAGGTCTTGAGAGTGGAGATCATTGTTTTGCTTCATTTTTGTCTGATACCATCTCTACTTCATTGATCTTTCAGTCAATCAGCAAGCAATAACAGAGACCCACTCCCTATGGTTACACTGTGACATTAGCCCAGAGGGGGACCAGGAAAAATTTGTACTAATTGAGCACGTTTTGACTCATGACATGGAGAGGTCCCTCCATGAGACCTCCGTGGGAGTTGAATTTTATGTCTGGAAGTTTTGAGCTCACTTCTAATAACTTAAATTTTGGTACCTGTTTACAATGTCATGCTTTTGGAATTGCATTCCAGAGTCAGTACAGAGGGTTGAGAAGAACTTGGTTTAGCCTGTTTTTTTTTTTTTAATATATATTTTTAAATTTATTTCTAGGAGAGAAAGAGAGACAGCGTGAGCAGGGGAGGGTCAGAGAGAGAGGGAGACACAGACTCTAAAATAGGCTCCAGGCTCTGAGCTGGCAGTCAGCACAGAGCCCGATGCGGGGCTCGAACCCACGAACCGCGAGATCATGACCTAAGCGAAAGTCGGACGCTTAACTGACTAAGCCACGCAGGCGTCCCTGGTTTAGCCTCTTAAACAAGAGCTCCACTCTTGGAGTACACATACTTGTACTTTTGTAGATACTATCCTTTCTGTATGAAAAAAGACTTGCGCCTCAGTTCTTTTTTGGTTTTATAAATGGGGAGATGTTCACAGAGACATTGCCTCTTTCCCCTTGTGATCAGCGATAGGCATTTGCTGGCCAGTCAGTCTGAACAATGCATACAGACAAGCACCACTAAACAGAGGGAAGAAAAGCGTTCCTTGGAGGAATTAGATTGCTCCTCTACCCTGTGCTTTGTGCACCAGACCTGTAAAGCCCTCTGGACCCTGAGCTGCTTATGTCGTATGTGACTGTGAGATGGGAATTAACACATAATTCTGTGTCCCAGCTTTATTGCTGAGGTCCATAATGAGTCAGTATAATTAAGCACCATTTGCCTGGTTAGTTAGCTCAGGTGTCTAAATCTGTCACAATAAAGTATGTGATGTTAAACATGTTTGGATTAGAACCTTCTGGAGCCAATGGCAATGCAGACAGCTATATTAATCACATGGGAGGTTATCTTATTTGAGATTTTCTATGCACCTCTGAGTTACAGTGTTTCATCCATCAAGGGCTTGCTGAAGACATCTGTAAACTTTGATTTATTGCACTGTTCCTGGTATAGAATTAAATAGCATTATACTCAAATATATTGGCTTAATTGACAGGTAGAGATTTAATCCTGTTAATTATCTAGCTTGCCTGAAAGCTTTCATTAACCCCTTGCTGAATTGGCAGGATTCAGAAGGTATCTCAGTACCTATTTCAGACTCAGGTAAATTCATCATTACCTTCCCTCTTCACAAAGTTGATTCCTGCCAGCCCCAGTTTGTGAGTAAACATGCATACCCATCAGACAAGTATGCATCTGGGGTCATCTCCTCTGGCTCTTGACAGTCCATTCCCTTAGATAAATGACATCGGAAGGCTTGTAGTCAGGGTCTCTCCTGCCTTTGGGTTTTGTAGATGAGCATTTAATGAGATAACATATATGGAAGTTATCCACTTATGTATCTAACATGCTTTAATTGAGCACTTACTATGTTGAGGAACTCTCTTGGGATGGAAAAAGCAAAAAAAAAAATATGTGTAAAGACAGTTCAAATCCTCAAGGAACTGACATCACTTATAAATCAAGGTGCTCTACAAATGTATAAGACATTTATTAATAATTCTTTATATCTGTGCCATTATAATAATGCGCACTAATAGGTTCTCTATGCCAGAAAACATACGTGCAGTTAAACTTCATCCTTCTAGAACTAAGACTTCAACAAAGGACACTAAGGTGGAAAATTTTAGAGGGGGTAACAAAGGAGTCTGGGAGGCCTCTGAAGGTGGTGGACATTTGGAGCTTTTCAGCTCATCCTTACAAAAGCAATTCTGTTGTCTTTCTGCAAACACAGCAAGATCCCACCTATAGAGCCATTTCCTAGTCCCTCTACCCCTCAGGTCAACTAGCGTCCTCCCTGCTCCTGGTCACGGCACTGGATCTAGAGGACAGAGAGAGAGGACAGACCTCTGCCTTCCTGCAGCTCACAGTTTGGCAGAGACGCAGACAGCAGTAAGAGGACAATGAGGAAAAGCCCCACAGGGGGACTCTCAAAGCCCTAAGAACATTGACAAATTCAAAGGAGTGAAAATTATTGTGAGGGTTGAAAACACAGTGCAGAAACTCTGGGGTCATATTCTGGCTTATTAGGTTCCTTAATTTGTAAAAATGTGAATATTAAGGCGTGCCTGAGTGGCTCAGTCAGTTCAGCTCTGACACTTGGTTTTGGCTCAGGTCATGATCCCCCGGTTCATGAGCTCGAGCCCCGCATCAGGCTCCTCACTGACAGTGGAGAGCCTGCTTGGGATTCTCTCTCTCTCTTTGTCCCTCCTTGCCTCTCTCGCTCACTCTCAAAAAAATAAATAAACTTTAAAAATGTGAATATTAATAATAGGTAATTTTTGTGGGTATTGTGAGGAGTAAATGAGTTTTTACAGAGTGTTTTATAGTGTCTGGGACATCACAAGCACTTGGTACAGGTTAGCTACCTATATTATTTTCAGTGTTATTTTTGGGTCACATCTTCTATTTCCCCAAATAATAAAAGTTTGAAGACATCAACCTAAACTCCCAATTAGTTAAGATAAAATAAAACATTCTTAAACTACTGTTGAATCAAACAGAATATTAAAACTATAATTACAAAACAAGGGGAAAACAATTATATAATTCACTTCTAATGTCTAATAGAAGGCAGCCAAAGCTCTACTAACAGGTCAACTCATAGATGCAGACAATTTTCCTATTTGGAGTGGAAAAAAAAAGAGAATAGTAAGAATAAAACAAATCTTAAGAAAATAGAAGGAATTAGGGACACGTTGGTGGCTCAGTCAGTTGAGCATCTGACTTCAGCTTAGGTCATGATCTCTCATTCCATGGGTTCAAGCCCTGCATCAGGCTCTGTGCTGCAGCTTGGAGCCTGGAGACTACTTCAGATTCTGTGTTCCCCTCTCTCTGCCCCTTCCCCACTCATGCTCTGTCTCTCAAAAATGAATAGATGTTTAAAAAAAAAAAAAGAAAATAGAAGGAATTAAATCGCAGCAATAAAAGCAGAAATCATTTTTTAAAAAGCAGAACTTAAAATGTGAGAGAAGTAAAAGAACAAAATATACTCAGCACTTAAAAATTTAAGTTTTGAAAAGATGGGGACACACCCATGCTTCTGGAAAACAAGACTGAATACTGTAACAATGTTAATTTTCCCCAATTTGGTATATCCATTTATTAAAAACCCAATCAACATTCTGATGGGACTATTTTTTAGAAATCAGCAATATAATGATGAGGTTCATCTGGAGAACAAATGAGGCTAGCTAAGAACATTTGAAAACATTCTAATAATATTAAATTCATCTGACTAGTCTAGATTAGAAGAAAAGTTATTTTGAGAGCAGGCAGACATCAATATAAAAAGAACCTGATACCTTATTGAAATACTAATTGCCATCAATTAGTATTCATTGGAATTCATATCTACTCAGTCCCAGCTCTAGATACTTTTGCCTCTTTGATGCACAGCCTTCTAACTCAATTAATAGAAAGACAGGTTGAGAATAAATTGCTCATGTCCTTCAATACAAGCCCAGGAAAATAGTGAAACTCTAAAACAAAAATACCTTAGGATCTTATTCAGATGGGATCATGTGTATTTAGTGACTTTTGTTATTCATTTAAAAAATATCTATTTTAATCACAAAAGGAAATTGGCATGCATGAGCCACTATAAATCCTTTTGATTATTTTCAGTCCACGTTTTTCTCATTTTCAGGCCGGGAAGTTTGGGAAGGTCATGTTCAAATGTTAACTTTGTTGGTCAAGGGTAAACACTACCACTTATAAACATTTTCTAAAGTGACCGCTGGAATGATTCTAAGTTATATCCCTAGGGTCTAGAAATACAGGAAGATGCTTCATCTGACATATGAATGAAAGGAGAGGAGATTTGATGATAGGAGCATGACCTGGGGAGACTGGTAGGTGGGTTGAGGCTCAGGACACTTGGAGCTGCAAGTTGGGACAGAATGCACAAGTATCCGCCCATCCTCCCAAACATACAGGTATTATATGAAATATGGGAAGTCTGAAAATATAGGGGTCGTAGCACAGCAATCCGATATTAGTGTCAGTACTGATTTCAAATACTCAGCACCATAACCAGGTCATGGGTTAAGAAAACATGTTCTAGAGTCAAAGAGACCCTGATTTAGGTCCTGGCTCAACCACTCACTAACAGTCTAATGTTAGATGGGTTTCTCAAACACTCTGGCTCCTAAGTTCCTCATTTCTAGTTCAGGGATTACACAGATCTCAACAAATAGTAGCCAATTTTACTTGGTATAAGAGATTGGCCATTGTAAGTCTAAGGTTCTCATCAAAGGCAATAGAAAATGGGGGGGGGGGGAGAGTACAGAACTGTGTAAATAAAAGGAACTCCAGGAGATGAAGTATTGGGTATAGACATTCTGTGTGTGTGTGTGTGTGTGTGAGAGAGAGAGAGAGAGAGAAAAGGAAAATTAAAGATATTGGGGCTGGTTAAAAAAAACTAATAAACTTACAGGACAGAAAATCCACAGAAGTTTGATGTAAAGAAGAGGAGGGTAGAGTGGATTGTTCAGAGAAATGCTTGAAATTCAGCTTTGGGAGATAGAAAGGATACTGATGTCCAAACATCTGGCCTTTGAAAAGCCAACTGGAACCCCATTCCCGTGTGCAAAGGAGGAAGCAGCAGTTCTGAGGAGAAGGAAGATGGCATGAGGTCAGAGGACCCTGCTGGAGGCAGTGCTACATCAGCAGATGCTTAAATGACCCTGGGCACCAGTAGAGAACCAGGCATAGACAAAAAGGATGTCCTCGGAAGCTTCCGGTACCCAGGAACTCAAATACAAGACTTATAACCATGAGGGCAAACTTTCTTGTACTCATTATGCTTCTTCCCATGCAGGTCATTAGATGAAACAAATTAGTATTGGCACCAAGTAAAGCTTACAACAGCACTGGAGTCGCAGTGTATTTCTTGTCTTTCCCAATTTGAGGCTCATCTATTTACAACTTAAAGAGATGAGAAGGATATTGATGACAACACCAGAGGTGTGCAGCAGATGGGAGACAAGGCTCTAGCTCAACTCTGTAAAAGGATTCTATGATCCAGCAGGCTCTAAGGCCACTAGCTTGATCTGGATTTATAGAAACAGGATGTGTAGCCTAACAGAAAAGTAGCTTCAGCCTCAGGTATCCGTAGGTGCCAGGATCTTAGCTCACATGTATCCGTGGAGCCTGGAAGATCTGAGAAAGAAGAAGGGATGAGGAGGTTGTTGTGGAAATCCAAAGATTCTAATCTTCTATTAGAGTTGGAACCATCTGCCCTTTCCTGAATCAGCAAAAAGAACCACTGTCTCCATACCTATGCCCCTGAGAGAGGAAGGAGAGAGAGAGAGAGATGGGAGAAGAGTAGGGGAAGAGAAGAGAGGGTGTCTTACATGAATTCTGTGCAGTAGTTACATAGGGGCACCCACAGATTCCCTTTTCCTGTTCGTTGGCTGACACCAGATTGGCCAACTCCAAAAAGAACACGTAGGCATGGATTCTCCACCCAGGTCACCACCTCTGCAGCCACAAGTGGATATGTGATGTGAAAGGCTAGAGATCTGAGCAAGGGAGTGGTCCCTCTGACACTTGCGAAGCCCCTGGCGCTCTATCTCCCACCAGTTCAGAGCTGCAGGGACCAATATGGCGGTGTCTTGTGTTCTCAGAGTCCTGTGGAGATAATGATGAAAGAGCTCTCTGAGATGTGATTTGCTCTTTTATTGCAAAACTCAGCCATGAGCGTCTGACATCCAGGCCAGGAGAGGGGCTGTGTGACAGAGGCCTATGGTATATACTCAGCTACAGTTCCTAGGCACAAGGAGATGGGGGGAAATGTTATCCACTTAAGAGCTAGTACAAGAATTTATCATAGGAAGAGGCTTGCCTTTTTGAGAAAAATGCCTTGATAAGCTCACTCGTGTAGTCAGTTCCTTTGAAGCATGGCTATTCTCTGATGCCAAGTTTTCAGTGAAAGAGCCAAAGTTATTCTGCCTAAGAAAATTATTTATGTATGTTTTTTATTTTGTCCTGGAGAAGGAAAGGAGGAGAATAGAACAGAGGAAGAATAAGGTAGAGTGGTGGAGACTGTGTGTGGCACAGCGGGGTTCATCTTTACCAATATTATTAAAACCCATTAAATACTTGGTTTGATTGGATTTCTTATGGAAACCAGTGAATAGGGCTGATGCTGTCTACGCCAACTATGGGCAAAACAGAGGCCGCAGACACAGATAAAAGAAGGGGAGACAGACCAGCTGTCATCTGTACAGCGAGGCCAGTTTTCTTGTCTTTGAAATCAAACCTGTGCAGCCTACCTGGTCCTTGGTGATGCAAACTGAACCCAAGCAGCTGTGATGGGGCTGAAGATGAGCTGCACTAGGTATGTTGACCAGGTGGATTCAGCTCAGGAGCCACTGAAAATGGAAGCAACATTGGCCCCGCCTCTGTCTTTGTAGAATCATTTCCTTCCTTCTTCCAGGAAGAGCTTCTACAGGCTCAAAAGGCCCTCAGCACCTTGAGAGATGCTGGTAACCAAATCTGTGCAGTTCCCAGGAGGACCTCCATCTCTGTCTCAGCTTCCTTTTCCACGCCATTCCATGCCACGCCACTCATCCCACACATGTTCCCTGAGCGTGGACTCTGTGCACACAGAGACAAACCACACGCGGTCTATGGGAAGAGAATGCTTTCTTCTCTGCATCATTGGTGGCCTGGGCTCCAGAGAACTGACCCCTTATTTCTCCTCGCTTTCTGAGCACACTGCTGGCATGCAGAGCTTTTCCTTGTCTCTGAGGTCAGTCCTTCAGAGAGATTAGTCTCAACTCTAGCATTTCTCAGTATTTTTACGTGTTCTTTTTTAAAAAATTTTTATAGTTTATTTTTGAGACAGAGACAGAACACGAGTGGGGGAGGGGCAGAGAGCGAGGGAGACACAGAATCTGAAACAGGCTCCAGGCTCTGAGCTGCCAGCACAGAACCCGATGCAGGGCTCGAACCCACAAACCGTGAGATCATGACCTGAGCCAAAGTCGGATGCTTAACGGACTGAGCCACCCAGGCGCCCCTCACGTGTTCTTATATACAGTTGCTCTCTGTACATTTTTTATTGTTGTTGAAACAAACTACTGCTAAGTTCGTGGCTTGCAGCAATATAAATTTCTACTCTTACAGTTCTGGAGGTCAGGAGTTGAAAATGAGCCAGCAGGGCTGTGTTCCTTCCAGAGGCTCTGTGGGAGAATCCATTTGTTTGCCTTCTCCAGCTTCTAGAGGCTGCCAATATTTTTTGGCTTGTTTCTGCAACTCTCCAATCTCTGCTTCTGTCATAACATAACCCCCTCTCCGACGCTGACCCACCTGCCTCCCTCTTATAAGGACGCTTGTGATTATATTGGATCCACCTGGCTAAGTCAATCTACTCTCCGCACCTCAAGAGCCTTAATTTAATCACACCTGCAGAATCCCTTCTATCATGTAAAGCAACATATTCCAGGTTCTGGGGATTGGGATGTGGGCATCTTTAGGGGATTGTCATTCACCTCACTGTATTCCCCAAGATAGAAAAACGTGCACGTGTTTCTCTTCTGGAGCTGTGTTTCGTCTGGCAATGTCAGGTTCACAATGGTCTATGGCTGGAAGCCCAGTCTCCTCAAGATACTGTGGGTTATTTTGGACGTGAGGTGCAACTAAAAACTAAAAATCATGAGACTCCACTCTTCTGAAGATAAATTCCTTCATTTGTTTAGCAAACATTTATTAAGAGCCTACCTTGTATAGATGTGGTTCTGAGGCATGGGGGGAAATAACAATGAATGACACAGAGGAGTCGCTGATACTGTAGCGCTGATCAACTAGGAGTCACAATATAAAGGCAGGTTCGACATCATAGGGAATTGCAAATGAAAACGACAAGATTCCACACATATCCGTTAAAGTTCTAAAGTCCAAAACACTGACAACACCAAATGCTGGTGAGGATGTGGAATGATGGGAATTCTCACCCATTTGCTGATGCAAAATGATACAGCAACTTTAGAGATTGCTGGGGATTGGGATGTGGGCAGTTTCTTACAAAGCTAACCATATTCTTTTTTTTTTTTTTTTAATAGACTTTATTTCCTTAGAGCAGTTTCAGGTTCACAGAAAAATTGAATGGAAGGTACAGAGAGTTCCCATGTACATGCTTACCACCCACGCTCCCTCCACAGCCTCTCCCATTATCAACATCCCTCACCAGAGTGGTACGTTTGTTACAACTGATGAATCTACATTGACACATCATGATTCCCCAAAGCTCATAGTTTATGTTAGGATTAGCTCTTGGTCTTGTACATTCATTGGTTTTGAACAAATGTATAATGACATGGATTCATTATTATAGTAAGACAGAGAATAGTTTCACTGCCCTAAGAATTTTCCACACTCCACATATTCATCCCTTCCTTCCCCTATAATCTCTGACAAGCACTGCTCCTTTTACTGCTCTATAGTTTCGTCTTTTCCAGAATGTCATATAGTTGGAATCATACAGTATGTAGCCTTTTCAGATTGGCTTCTTTCATTTAGTAATATGCATGTAAGATTCCTTCATGTCTTCTCATGGCTTGGTAGCTCATTTCTTGTTAGCACTGAATAATCTTCCACTGTATGGACGTACCACACTTTATCTGCTCACCCACTGAAAGATGTGTTTGTTGCTTCTAGGTTTGGGCAATTATGAATGAAACTGCTATAAACATGTGTGCAGGCTGCTAGGAATTTACCCAAGGGATACAGAAATGCTGATGCAGAGGAGCACATGTACCCCAATGTTCATAGCAGCACTCTCAACAAGAGCCAAAACATGGAAAGTGCCTAAGTGTCCACCAACAGACGAATGGATCAAGAAGATGTGGTTTATCTATGCCATGGAACACTACATGGCAATGAGAAAGAATGAAATCTGGCCATGTGTAGCAACATGGATGGACCTTGAGGGTGTTATGCTGAGCGAAATAAGTCAGGCAGAGAAGGACAAATACCATATGTTTGCACGTATAGGAGAATTAGGAGGAACTCAACGGAGGACCATGGGTGAGAAGAAGGGGAAAAATAGTGGGGGAGAGAGAGAGAGGCAAACCATGAAAGACTCTTGAATACTGAGAACAGACTGAGGACGGATGAGTGTGGGGGTGGAGGGGGGTGATGGGTATGGAGGAGGGCACTTGTGGGGATGAACACTGGGTGTTATATGGAAGCCAATTTGACAATAAACTATTTGTAAAAATTAATTAATTAATTACAAAAAACCATGTGTGCAGGTTTTTGTGTGGACATAAGCTTTTAGTTCCTTGGGTAGATGTCAAGGAATGTGATTGCTGGATCACATGGTAAAGACATGTTCAGTTTTGTAAAAGCTGCCAGGCTGATCTCCAAAATGGCTCCACACTTAAGCATTTCTACCAGCAATGGATGAGAGATTCCGTTACTGCATGTCTTTGCCAGCATTTGATGTCAATGCTCTGGATCTTGGCCATTCTAATAGGTGTGGAGTGGTATCTCATTGTTGTTTTAATTTATATTTCCCAGATGACATATGATGTGAAGTATTTTTCCCCGTGTTTATTTTCTGTGTATCTTCTGTGTTAAAGGGATACATCGAATCAGTGTATATCTTTTAATCAAGTGGTTGTTTTTCTTCTTGTTGAGTTTTAAGCAACCACAGACTTTTACCCTGTGTCTTTGGGGGCAACTCCTTACATGAAGTAATATGGACTTAGCATGTTAATGGCATTCAGATCCTTAAAAGGAGGGGGAAGATTTAAAATAAAACCGATTTTTTTTGCAAGATCTGGTTTACTTCAGTCCAAAATTCTTACCATATGATCCAGTAATCATGCTTCTTGGCATTTACTCAAATGAGTTGAAAGCTGACATCCACATACAAATCTGCACATGAATGTTTATAACAGCTTTGTTAATAATCGCCAAAAATTGGAAGCACCATTATGTCCTTTAATAGGTAAGTGGGTCAACAAACTGATAT
This sequence comes from Proteles cristata cristata, assembly GCA_017311185.1. Classification (NCBI taxonomy): domain Eukaryota; kingdom Metazoa; phylum Chordata; class Mammalia; order Carnivora; family Hyaenidae; genus Proteles; species Proteles cristata. The sequence goes on from JAESUZ010004246.1 coordinate 1,604,075, forward strand.
ATTCATACAATGGAATATTATTCAGTGATAAAAAAAAAAGAAATGAGCTATTAAGCCACAAAAGACATGGGAAGGGGAAGTTAAATGCATATTGGCAAGTTATAAAAGACAGTCTGAAAAGGCTAATTACTGTAGAATTCCAACTAGATGACTTTCTGAAAAAAGGCAAAACTAGGGCGACTGTAAAAAGATCTGTGGTTGCCAGGGGCTTGGGGGGAGGGAGGAGAGAAGAAGGAGTGGAACGCAAGGTTTTTTGGGGAGTGAAATGATTCTGTGTGATACTGTAATGGTAGATACATGACATTATGCATTTGTCAAAATCCATAGAATCTCACAACACGGAGAGTGAACCTAATATAAACTGTGGACTTCAGTGAATAATGTATCAATATTGGTTCATCAATCGAAACCGATGTACCATGTTAATGCAAGATGTTCATGATAGGGAAACTGGGTGGGGCAGGGTATATGGAAACATTCTGGACTTTCTGCCCTAAAATAAAGTCTGTTAATTTAAAAATGCATAGCATGTTGGATGACGATGTGTACTGTGAAGAAAAATAAAGCAGCACACAGGTAATAGAAGTAACGGTGTGGCGGTGGTGGTGTGTATGCATGTGTGCATATTATTTTATTTTTTAGGTGGTTAGGGATGGCCTCACTGATGAGGTGATGTTTGAAAACTCCCCAAAGAAGTGACAGAGCAAGTCACTTAGACTGCTAGGAAAAAAAAAAAAAGTTTTCAGATTGAGGGAAGCAAATGCAAAGGCCCTGTGGCTGGCCTATGCTTAGTGAGTTTGATGTCAATGTGGCTAGAGTAGATGAGCTTGAAGAGACAGCAGGGGTGGGGTGAGAGAAGGGATATGTCATGGAGCACCTTTTTGGTCACTATGAAGAATTGGGATTTTACCCTAAATGACACGGGAGATTGTGAGCAGAGAAGTGACATTGACTGATCTATTATAAAGAAAATTTCTCTCGCTATTCCAAGAACAATAGACTGTAGTGGGAGGAAGAATGGAACCAGAAGACCTAATTTAAAACCTGCAGGGTTGGTGGGAGGAAGGATCATAGCTAAACCCAGAAACAGGATCACGTCCTCACACGAGCTTCTGATCCGTTTAAAAGAAGAAATTGGCTCCCAGAGCAGCTGGGAGAAAGGAAACGTGGGGGGAAGAGTTTAATTCTTGTGAGAGTTGTTGGAAGCCTAGTATTTTGGTGAAGTTGTTCTCACTGTCCCTCAAGGTTCCCAGGCTAGGGTTTCGCTTTGGTGATTGTCACGATGTCTGCATACAGAATGAGACTTCACTACTGGTTTCTGAGAAAAATGTGAATTCCATGCTCCTAGAATGATTTGGGCAGATAGCATGGAATCTTCTGTGTGATTGAAGACCTGATATATTGCAAGTTCTACCTGAAGTTCCTTTACGTTCACTGTCGTAATCTTCTCCTATTATCAGGACTTATTATTGTCCTGATAATAGGAGATTATCCTGATAATTGTCCTGATAATCAAGGAACTGCAGACCCAGAGAGGTCAAATATCATCCCACAATCATACAGCAATAAATAGTAACCAGGTCTACCTGACCCTGAAGCCTACTTCCTTCCCAAGATGTGTGAAGACAGACTAATAAGAAAGTACTGAACATCTCAATGGACACTCTCCCCTACAACCTTGCTGTTTAATTCCAGAGAAATATGAAAGACCAACCTTTCCATGTAAAACATCTTTCCTTCGTTTGTCTGTTTGACACCTGTCAGAGTGGGTTTGGGGAGAAAACAGTGGAGTGAGTGAAGGAAGGAAAGGTTTAGAGAGCAGGGTAGTGAAGTGTGTCAGAAGAGGCAAATTTGGGCAGATCTCTACTCCTCAACTACTGTTTCTAAGTGTTTCCCATGGTATGGAGGCTAGCGGCTAACAAGGGAGAAGAAAAGCCACGTTCCTCAGAGAGGCTGTAGATTGTGTGGGTTTTCTGCTTGTTGCCAATTCTTCTGGCTGAGCAGTGAGGCCAGGGTGGGGTCGGGCTGGCCTGGGTGCCCAGATCTCTGCTGTGGCAGTCCTGACTCCCAGAGACTCTCAGCTTTCTCCCAGACTACATCTCCTCAGTATTGGGTAGAAAATCCTTCCCTGGGGGCGTCTGGGTGGCTTAGTCAGTTAAGCGTCTGACTTTCGCTCAGGTCATGATCTCGCGGTTCGTGGGTTCGAGCCCCGCGTCGGGCTCTGTGCTGACTGCCAGCTCGGAGCCTGGAGCCTGTTTCAGATTCTGTGTTTCCCTCTCTCTCTGATCCTCTCCTGCACGCGCTGTCTCTCTCTCTCTCTCTCTCTCTCTCTCTCCTAGAAATAAATAAAACATTAAAAAAAATTTAAAAAAAATCCTTCCCTGGCCACCTAAGCCGGGTGGATTTGCTTAAGGAAGGTTCCCCATTTCTGTACCATGGCCTAAGGGAGGTTTGGGTGGGGAAGGTTGTCAAAGAGGTCCCAGCTAACTGATGACTCTGGGGTGGGTAATATTCATGTCCACAGGCCATTAACCAGCTGAGTTATAAACTCCAAAAGCTGAAACGCTAGCTGACTACACACCGTAGGTTCGTGACAGAGAGGGTGGTTGGCAGGGAGATGGTGTTTACTTTACCCCTTTCCCCCGGAATCCTGAAGGCCGTTTTAATTAGCTTTCAAACAGCTCTTGTACTTTTTGGTCTTTGAGTTTGTTCTTATGACTACACACAGCCACCCATACATAATCCTGTTTTAATAGAATGAGGGGAAGCCTCAGAATGGTTATACCGTATCAACGCCTCGTTAAAATGGACATCTCTTGCTATTGCAGGGGAGAAGGGCTGCTTTGTAGTTTATCAGTGTTTTTAATTATTTAACGCAACATTTCCACACACAGTTGCATTGATGAATAGAGGTCAAGTTTTATTTTTATTTTTATTTCTTTTTTAAAAAAGTATAAACAAGAAAGGTTGTTTTCCTGCTTTCAGAGTAAGATGCCAAGGAAGGACAGGCTGTGACTGGCTTTGAATATAATATTGGATTCCTGGTAACATTGGACATGTTTTTTAAAACATACTGCTAATATTTAGAGTGCACATAAGTGTTTATGGGGGCAAGGAGTGGGGAGCCCCCGGCGGGAACTCATGGAAGAAATGAAAAAATACCCAATTAGCTCTGGGTGGAAATGAGCTGTGTATTGCTGCAGAAAGGGCTGCTGGTGAATCAACCACTTCTAAAAGAAAAGTGACAATAGTAATTTCAATAACCAAGGTATTTTGTGTGTGTATGTGTGTGAGAGGTGAGTCCACGCAGATCATTAGGGCAGATGGGGGAACCATTGGCCTTGATTGAGCTGGCTTCAAAGGCTGTGGATTAGCGGTTCCCAGAGAGAGCAAGGCCCAGAGGACAGGAAAGAGGTACGGATGTTGTGGAAGGAAGATGAGGTGATAATATGGGAAAGGGGAGGCACTGGTTTCCCCCTGTCAAAATGCCATCAAAGGTCAAGGGCAGACTTGAGGGGCCAGTGAGTGAGAGGGGAGAGGATGGAAGACGTGAAGGAGGCCTGCCTTAGCTGCATCTGTCAGAGATCTGGAGAGCTTGGAACATGACGGTTTGGGAACTCAGGGAAAGTGATACTGAGGAGAACTTGAAGGTGTCCTAATGGAATTCTTAGTGAAATGCTTAATCCACATACCTCGCATGGAGTCTCTGTTAAATTGCTTTCTCTGGCATCTGTACCACTTGGGGTCCCAGAAGGAAACAGATGGGGCGCTCACACTGGGTAACTGAGGAGTGTTCAATAAAGAGACTGCAAAGGTGTGGGCAGTGTGAAGAAATCCCAAGGGACAGAGCTCAGGGCCGGGAACAATGTGAGGAGGACATTGCCACCACGTCTTCTGGAGGGGATGGGAGGAAGCAGTATTGAACCTGGGCAGTGGGGACAAGGCCACCTTGGTAGAGATGAACAGCAAATACAGGAGAGAGCCATGGAAGTAAATACCCCCTCTCTCTTCCACCCTCCAATCACCTGATGCTGAGTCCCATGGGTTTATCCCAATTCGAAGCCACTGTGGCATGCATGTATGTCACGGGACATGCATGACTGTGTGGCTGGCACATCCAGAATCCATAGGCAATTGGCAGGCTGGAAATCTGAGTAAGAGTTGATGCTGCAGTCTCGAGTCCAAAGGCAGAAAACTCGGGTAGAGTTTCCGCGTTACAACCTGGAGGCAGAATGTTTTCTTCTTCAGGAAATGTCAATTTTTGCTCTGAAGACTTCCAACTGATTGGAGACGGTGCTCATTCAGATTACGGAGGGCAATCTGCTTTAGTCAAAGCCAACTGACTGTGACTGTTAATCACATCCAAAAAATGCCTTTGCAGCAACACAGAGACTAGTGTTTGGCCAAATACCTGGACACTAGAGTCTTGCCATGTTGAGATATAGAATGAGCCATAGCGCTCCTTGTGGTGTAGTGAGATGAAGGCAGAGTTAGGCTGAGGTTCGTTCAGGAACTTTACAGTTGAAAAAATACCCTTATATGTGTTGAATTCTCTAATCAAAACTGTATAGTAAAACAGGCATTATCATGCAGAAGTTGCAACTGAGGCTCCGAGATGTTATTGTCCAAGAACAGCTGGCAAGTTGTAGGGGCAAGGTTCAAACTCAGGTCCCTTGATTTCAATCCTAGACAGTTTCTAAGTGAGTAAATACAATATTTTAAAGTCCTATTATGAAATTACGTATTCGGAGTTTACTGAAAATAATAAAATGGGCGAGTGAGTGAGAAGATGGCTGAAATGTGATTGGTCACATATTGATAATTTTGGGGGCTGGGTGATGGGTAAATTAGGTTCATTGTATTTTTCTCTGTATTTTGGGTGTTTGAGAATTTTCACAATAAAATTTCACACCTTTGTGAGCTTAAAAAGTAGAGTTATTCACTCAAGTCTTATCATTCGTAGTCGTATGAATTCAAACCTTTTGGATTGAACTCTGCTTTTCCCCTATTTTGCTTTTTTTTTTTTTAATTTCTAGGAGAGAGAGAGAGACAGCGCGAGCAGGGGAGGGTCAGAGAGAGAGGGAGTCACAGACTGAAACAGGCTCCAGGCTCTGAGCTGGCAGTCAGCACAGAGCCCGACGCGGGGCTCGAACCCACGAACCGCGAGATCATGACCTAAGCGAAAGTCGGACACTTAACCAACTAAGCCACCCAGGCGCCCCCCTATTTTGCTTTTGAAGGGCATTATTTGCCAAGGAGTGAGGGAGGTTATAGCAGATGTCTTTGCTATCAGGTTACACTGAGCATCTTCTGATGACATTGACCCTTTCATCATGTGGGCTGACATGCAGGTCATGCCATGGGGTAATGGTCACATGCACAGACTCTGCAACCAGACTGTCTGGGTTTGATTCCTGTCTCTGCCACTTACCAGCTGTATACCCTTGACAGGCCCCTTAACCTTTCTGTACCTCAGCCCCGTTATCCCCAAATTAGGACAGTGATAGTATCATCTGTCTAGATTTATTACAAGGACTCAATGTGTTTATATCACTAAAAGACTTAGACTATATCTGCACACAGTTGGTGTTATGTAAGCGTATGTTGAATAAAATCTATAAAATTCTCTTTTCATGAGAGAATCAGCTTTTCGCTGCATGCAGTTTTCTGGTTCCTTTGTCGCCCAGTGCTGAAGAGAAAGCAATAGGTACATTATTGATTCATTTAATAATTATTGAAGCCCTGTCTCATATCTATCATGATGATGACTATAAAGATGAGAGTCTTTGCCAACAAGGAACACAACTCAGCTGGGAAAGGCAGACCATTAACTAAATCAATAGTTCTTAACATTTACTAAGATATAACCTTTAGAGAATTGTATGAAGATTATGAATCATCTCCACAAAATACTCACACACATACATAACTGAGTTTAATTTAACCCTGTATATCATGTTAGGAACTCCTAAAATAAACAGTTATTAATAGTATGATAAATACTATGAAAGAGATATGTTCCCTGTTAACATCTCCAAACCAATTTCTCAACACTCTCCTCTCTTTCTTCCATATCATATTGACTTTCTTTGGTTCTTTAATGAAATAGTTTCCAAAGTCACAGTTTGCATACCACTATAGATAAATCTGCGGTTGAACACAATGACAGGTAAATAGGCAAAAATCTTCTAGGATCACACACACACACACACACACACACACACACACACACCAAGATATGTATATTTATTTACAAATTGTATACATGTGTTATCACCGTTAACTAATATATCAGGACAAGAAGAACTACAAATAGGCTAAGATTCAACACTAACAACAAAGGATGTAAATCCGTATTTCAAAAGCCTTGGTGATAATTTCATATTCTTTTAGCAGGCTTCTTGTCAGTTTTGATTAAATAATTGTTTTTGTCTCATAATGTGGCTGAGAAAGAATTTGTTTGAGGCAGTGTCAGGTCAGAAGCAAATTCTTTTTTTAAAAAAATTTAATTGAAGTATAATTGACAGGTAGACTTTATTGGTACCAGGTGTACAACATAATGATCTGATGTATGTATACATTGCGAAATGATCACTATGGTAAGTCTAGTTACCATCCACCATCATACAAAGTTAGCTTTTAGGATTTACTCTCTCGGTAACTTCCAAGTATGCTCAAGAATATTATTGGCTATAATCACCATGCTGTACATTACATCTCCATCACTGATTTATTTTATAACTGGCAGTTTGTACCTTCATCTATTTTACCCACTTTCCAACATGACTCTCCTCTGGCAACCACCATTCTGTTCTTTGTACCTATGATTTTATTTTAGATTCCACATATAAGTGAAACCATATGGCATTTGTCTTTGACTTATTTCACTTAGGAAAATTCCTTCAAAATCCATCCATGTTGTCACACATGGCAAGATTCCATTCTTTTTTTATGGCTGAGTAGTATTCTATTGTATATAAATACCACATCTTCTGTATCCATTCATCCATTGATGGACATTTAGGTTGCTTCCATATTTTGGCTATTGTAGGGAATGTTGCAATGAATATAGGGGTAAGTGTATCTTTGTAAATTAGTGTTTTTGTTTTCTTTGAATAAATACCCAGAAGAGGAGGTGCTAGATCATGTGATTCTCTATATTTAATATTTTGAGGCACCTCCATACTGTTTTCCATAAGTGGTTGCAACAATTTACATTCCCACTAGCAGTGTACAAGGATCCAGCTTTTCCACATCCTCACCAAACGCTTGTTTCTTGGGTTGTTTGTTTGTTTGTTTGTTTGTTTTTTGGTTGTTGTTAATAACAACCATTCTAACAGATGTAACTCATTGTGGCTTTAATTTTCATTTCACAGATGATTAGCGATTTTGAGTATCTTTTCATGTGCCTGCTGGCCTTCTGTATATCTTCTTTGAAACAATGTCTATTCAGGTCCTCTGTCCATTTATTAACTGGATTGGTTTTTTGCTGTCATGTTTTATAAGCTTTTGTATATTTTGGGTATTGAATATATCATCAAAGTATCATTATTTTTTCCACTCAGTAGGTTGCCTTTTCATTTCATTGATGGCTTCCTTTGCCATGCAGAAGCTTTTTAGTTTGACCTACCCCAACCTGTTTATTTTTGCTTTTGAAATCAGATCCAGAAATTCATTGCCAAGACCAATGTCAAATAGCTTACCACTCAAGTTCTCTTCTAGGAGATTTATGCCGTTGGGTCTTACATTCAAGTCTTTAATCTATTTTGAGTTAATTGTTGTGTATGACATACCACAGTGGTCAGAAGAAAATTCTTGTTCATTTCTACTCACATATCATTGATCTGTGGCTTCTTTGCAGAAACCTCTTTAAATCGCACTTCATTTTGTGTAGGTGTAGACTAAGCAACATCACCCACGAGCTCATGTAGTAGACACATATAAGCTGCACATTAGGGCGTGGCATTCTGCTTCCAGAATACATCACGTCTTCCCCTGGTATGTGACCCTCTGACACTAAGTCACTTACTGGGTTCTGCCTCTTTATTAGAAAACAATAGAGCTTAATTTCCCATTCTGTTAAAAATTCTGTGTAAGTAGGTGACTATTCCTTCTTCCTGCTTCCCCATGGATTATTTTATGTACCCCTTGGGGAATTAGCACCCTACTTTGAAAACCAGGGCTCACAAACACCATGCTGTCTAGCTACAGTCTTCCCAAAGCTGTGTTCGCTGCCTGGGACACTTTTGCTTCCCACTTGCTCAGGGCCTAATTTCTATACTCCCTTCAAGGTCTCCGATTTATCACATCTTCCGAGCAGCTTTGTCAGTCTGGTTGGGTACTTCTACTATTTATTTCCCCAGCATTTCATCATACAGCTAATACCTGTTGAGTTTCTGTTATTCCAGGTTTATCTAGGTGGGCAGAATGTACATGGCCCTGCACTTATGAAGCTTACAGTCTAGAGGAGTTAGTAATCATGAATCAAATAATGATACAAATAGATATGATATTAAAATTGCGTTAAATGCTTTGATAGAGAAGTACAAAATGTGATAAAAGCATAAAGGAGGGGGATTTGATTTCACCTGGGGAATGAATTGAGTCTAAATCTGAAGGGATACTAGACAAAGGAGGGAGAGAATTCTGCGGGGATAGGATATGCAAAGGCCCTGTGGCAGAAGGAGGCGTTTATTTTAACACTTACTATATATTGTATAGCTCCTTATAAAATTGTGTGTGTCCCTCTTTAGATGTTGAGCTCTATGAGGACAGAGTCTGTGTCTGTCTCGTTCACTATGTATCACCCTTGCCTAACATAACACCTGCCCCATAGTAGCTGCTCAAGAAATACTTGTTGAATGAATGAGCACATAGGGGAAGCAATAAATCCAGGCTGAGAGTTCAGAAAAATTTTCTCAGAGGAGACAGCACTTGAGATGAGACATAAAGGGCAAGCAGGATTCCGCTACAGGAAGAAGCTGGAAGAAGGGAGGGAAAGACAGAGTGGGAGGTAATGGGAGTGACAGCAATAGCTATCAAGCACCTGCAGGGCCCCCCATCTGGCTCTAGCTCTGCAGAGGCAGGACACAAGGTGGCGCAAAGGATGAGGCTGGAGGGGAAAGCGGGAGGGGACCTGAGGTGTTGTAATACAGGTGCAGCATGAGGGCCCAAGCTAAGGCAGGTGTGGTGGGGGTGGAAAGAAGTGGCACTTCCGGTGGGGGGGTTGCTGCCAGCAACCAAGAGCAGGACACAAGGAGAGCAGGTGTGTGACAGGGGTGAGGGGTGAGGGGGCGAATGACAGCTGCTGGGCGGCCAGGCTGAATTGGAGATGCTCGTGCGCTATCCCCAGGCGTCCACGGTAGTGGTGAAGGGTCCTGGGTCTGAAGTCACCTGTGTTCTCCGGCTTAGGGGCAGGGAATCCTAGTGAGAGTACTGTATAGGCTAGGACAGAGGCTGAGACACTGTCCCTGCCCTGGGGGGCATTCCAGGCTGTTGAGGAGGGGGCTACACACGTGTAATTACACACAAGGTAGGAAGTGTTGAGTGAGAGAGGAACAAGTTGGGAATTCAGAAGGGGCAGGCTGGGAGGTCACTTCTGTTTTTAGAAAAAAAATGTTTATTTTGCAAGGGAGAGCATGCAAGCAGCGGGAGAGGTAAAGAGAGAGAGAGAGAGAGAGAGAGAGAATCCCAAGCAGGCTTCACGCTGTCAGTGCAGAGCAACACAGGGCTCGATCCCAGGAACCCAGAGATCATGACCTGAGCAGAACTCAAGAGGAAGTTGCTTAACCCCCCAAGCCATCCAGCACCCCTCGCCCCCAGGTCACTTCTTGAGGGGCAAGAGGAGGTGAGGCTCTGCTTAGACATCACTACACGGGGTGAAAGCCACGTGTCATCCATGCTCTGTGGCGGTGGCAGGAAAACGTGGCTGTCTTTGCAGGCATTCACCTCATAAAGCTAGTCCTTTAAAGCCCAGAGCGCACAGTGACTTTTAAAAATAGCTGTTAGTGACGACGAGCCTTTTGGAAAGCCCAAATAAATTACATTCATTGGTTTCCCCTTGTCCGCACATTAATCTTCTCAAAGCCTGCCGCGCGTTAATCAGGACTGCCTTCTCCTTCTGGAATTGCCTTTCCTGGGGAAGTTCTGGGTATCAGTGCATTGCATCGATTCCCCGGGTCTGCGGGTGCAGTGCTGGAAGGAGGGAGCTCCCCTCCCAGTTCTCAGAAGCCCCTGTGGAGTCTTCCCCTTGCTCTGGGATGGGTTAGCACAAGTGTTTTCTGCCCCCAAGATGTCAGGTCTGGCTGTGCGGACGTGTGACACATCGGCCGTGAGTTGCACAATGTCACTGCCCCTCTCCCAGCCCCTGGGAAAGTCCTGGGTGAGCCCCACCCCTACCCAGGGATTTATCTTGTTACACAACTAAGTAATTAGTCACTATTTGGTTAGCTACCTTGAAACTACCTGCTTCCATAAATAAATAATCTAGAAGTGACCAAAGCAAAAACATCAGCCAAAGCATCTGAATGTTAGTACTTCCATGCCTTTCTTCCTCTGCGCATCCATTAGCAAGTATGCCCTTGACTTTCCCGAGCTTGGATGAAGTTAAGGAGCTTTCTATTAGAAGCTTTGGGGCTCCTAGCAGAGCACCTTTTGAATTATTTGTGTCCCTGTTGATTCCCTCTTGAGCAGAATCTGTCACACTTTGTGGGCTTCCCAGATTTAGTTGATTGGCTTTCCCCACCTCTACAAAAATAACCACACTCACACCCCCAGCTTCCCCATAATGCGTTTGGCCATCTGGGCTGCCAGGGTGTCGTATCCGCTAGCTGGTCTGTAGGTGTGCAATTTCAGACAAACGCGGCTCAGGACTGGGTCAAGGACCAGTGTTCAACTACACGACTGGATAGGGCTGGACCTGCAAGGAATAGTCTAGCAGAGCAGTTGCTTTGCAAAGAAGGTTCAAAGCTCTGGGTAGAGATGGGAGTGTGTTTCCATGGCCTGTCCATAGCTCCTTAGCTGGCCATCCGTCCAGGAAGGATCTTCCTTATTTTAAAGGACCATCCAGAGCAGTTCAGATCCACAGGCTCCGAGATCAGCAACTAACCGAAAAACCGAAACCGCTAAGGTTGGTGCCCCTTGTTTAGGTGAAAACCTTGTCGACAATCTTTAAGATGGCCTCATCTTTAAACCGAGTTAGGAGGCAGCCCAGGTGTCCACACCCAGCCTCAGAGAGAACGAGCGGGCCATGGCTGAGAGTCAGAAGTACGTGGGGGTGCTTCGTCCTTATTATGTGTCACCTCTTTGCTGTATGAACTTGGCTCTGTGTCTGACAGTCATGGCCAGGCTTCCTCCACCCACTAGCCAGTTTTAAAAACAATCTGAAAAATAGCATCCCTAGACCTTCAAGGCAACCTGAGCCCTTAGCACTAAAGGGACATTTTCTTAAAATGTTTGATAAGTTGCTCTAACTCAGCCTGATAAGGGGAGAGCTTTGAATCTGAGGAATGTGTGAATGCTCCCCTGACTTTATTGTCAGGCAAAGCGTGTTGGAATTGTTGGACTAGATGATGTTTGAAGTTCCGTCCGGCCATGAATGCCATGTTCTCATAGGTGGTCTGACAAGTGAAGCCCAGAGTAGAAAAGCCACCAACCTTGACCGGGAAAGAGTGAGGGTTCCAGCAAACCCGCGTTTCAGGTAGAAGGATCTGGTTGGAACAAGGACAGACCAGGGTGCACTCTCATCAGGTAGAAGGCAGTGTCTATCTTTAAGAATAGGTTCAGATCTCGCGGTTCGTGGGTTCAAGCCCCACGTCAGGCTCTGTGCTGACTGCCAGCTCAGAGCCTGGAGCCTGTTTCGGAGTCTGTGTCTCCCTCTCTCTCTGACCCTCCCCTGCTCACGCTGTCTCTCTCTCTCCTAGAAATAAATAAAACGTTAAAAAAATTAAAAAAAAAAAGAATAGGTTCAAAATAGGACATCAAGCCTTGGGTGATGCAGAGTAAGGTGCTATCCTGTTCTTGGGTGGGCTGAAGTCCTTGGAGCCAAGGCAAGGGTTTGGTTGGAAGTAGGACTCAGGACAAAGGCCTGACCAGGAGGAACAAAGACCGGGGGGATTACTGGAATCAAGAGACCAAAATCAGTTAGGGACTAATAGCCAAAGTGGCTTATGCTCTTGAATTTCTCCTTCTAGGATACAGGACGTAAAGAGTTGAACCTCAAGTCCTGGCTTGGTGGTCTCAGTTGAATAGGCAAGTTTTAGTCAGTTATTCATGTTAATTTTGTGGAATGAGCCTTAAAAACACAGAGAGAGTGATGGGATCTCTGGATAATATCTGCACAGACAGCAAAGCCGGCAGCGTGGTATTCACCACGGGCTTTTCTATCTGTGTCTGGAATCATCCTCTGAGAACCTTCAGATGTGACCCTTCACATGGATAGCACAATGAAGAAAGTGCTTAGCTGGCCTCACCTGGGATCGTTATCAGAAATTAATGCAAAGGACAAAGATGTGTCACCAACTAAATAGGAATGGGGGCCTCGGATCACAGCTAAGCAATTCGGCAACTGAAGATATTCTCAACGAGGGGTGTTTCCGTGCCCCTCATTTTGGAGGACACGGAGTGTTTAAGCAGGCAAGGTAAAGCGCAGAGCGAGGCCTCCTGGGAATGGGGAGGCGACACAGGCAGGCTGCCCTATAAGCATCTCTAGATTCCTTTCCTTTCCTGCTCTCAGCCCTATTGCCCCAGGCCTAACCTCCCCATGCATCTCCTGCCCCAGCCTGACCCTCGCTCCACCTCTGCTGTCCACGGGGAGCTGTAGGGATGGTCGAAGAAGGCTTTGGATCCCCACCGGACATCTGTGACTCAGCCACTTGCGAGTAGCATTTCTGATCACGCTGCTGTTCTCCTCGCAAACAAATATCATCTCCGGCATTTCTGCTCGAGTAATGTCATCTTAGCCTTCCTATCTGGTTAGAGCACTGCTTCTCGAAACGTGCTTTGGAGGAAGTGTGAGTGTATGTGTATGCCCAGGTGCAAATTTGCACACTCTAGTGTGCAGGGGGTTGAAATAAGAGCCAAATTATCCTTTTTTTCCCCCTCTTCTTCCTGACACATTTACGTGTAAGTCATAAAACGGAAGTGTCATGGAGGACGGCTGGGTGGCTCAGTTGGCGAAGCATCTGACTCTTGGTTTTGTTTGGCTCAGGTCATGATCTTATGATTCATGGGTTCGAGCTCCACATCAGGCTCCCTGCTGCAGAGACTGCTTGGGATTCTCCCTATGTCTCTCTGCCCAGCCCCCCTCAAAATAAATAAATAAACTTAATTTAAAAAGAAATGAAAATGTCGTGCTGTAGAGACCGTATGAGTTGGGTTGGGATTGTCTTGGAGAAACTACTGGGAATGACACCCGAAGTGCCTCACCCACGCCCGGACCTGACTTAGATGACAAGGTTCTGTATCATATGTTGACGCTGGAATGGGGTGAGGCTTCTGCAGATGGGGGAGAAGACTCAGTATATTGTGCACACGGGAAGGATGTGCACCGTGGGCACCCGAGGGTGGATGACAGCAAGCAGCCCCTAGGAAAGTCCCTAATGATCCCTGCCTCCTGGCATTAATTTATATCCCTGTATAGCTCCCTCCACTTTTATACCAAATTTGGGCTGTGCTACCAAGAGAATACATCAAAGTGACCCCTTTCCCCTTAATTCTTTTTTTTTTTAATGTTTTATTTATTTCTAGGAGAGAGAGAGAAAGAGACAGCGTGAGCAGGGGAGGGTCAGAGAGAGAGGGAGTCACAGACTGAAACAGGCTCCAGGCCCTGAGCTGGCAGTCAGCACAGAGCCCGATGCGGGGCTCGAACCCACGAACCGCGAGATCATGACCTAAGCGAAAGTTGGACGATTAACCGACTAAGCCACCCAGGCGCCCCCCCTTTCCCCTTAACTTCTGACCCATGCAAACCATGAGGCAATACATGTTCATCCAAAGCCTCCAAGTTTGGGGGTAATTTTTTATGCAGCTATAGATGATGAATTCATGCAACACATGGGCTTGGTCCCCCCTCCTCTTTCTGTTCCAGGCAGGACGACCGCGGAGGCAGGGAGATGCCTTGATTAGGGGAGCGACGAATATCTGCTCCTCTCCATTGAGCAAGAACAAAGTGCATGGCTCTCCCTGGCTGCAGAGCAGAGTGGGAAATGTGTTTTTGTTCTGTTTTGTTTTTCAGCTGAGAAAATCACTGCCTGGAATTAAAATTAGGGTTCCGTAAGTAAGGAAGAGTGGGAATGGATATTGGAAAGGCAACTATACTGTGTTAAAATAGATTAATTTCTGAGTGGACCTCACATCACATTAGTGCTTCCCAACTTTACTTATCATGGGACCTAGAAAATAATGTTTGTGGCAACCCAGAGGATATGGAAAACGCCGGTGATGGCCAAAGCAACTCACCTGGGGCACACAGATGGACGTAGGACTGATCCGGCTTTTCTAAGGGCTGAGAGGATCAATATCCTTGCAGAGAGGTGCCATGGGTAAAGTTTTTCAGAGATTGGGATGCAGGAGCTTTATCCAATAGTGCTTTCAAGAACAACACCTGTGAGGGGGGAGGGACTCATAATTGGGCAAAGGGAGAAGTTGAGAGGCTTCAAATCAGAGACCTCAGAGGATCCGATGGGGAGCTCTGGAGCTGGGGTGGTCCTTCAGAATTGTCCACTTGGAGTAAAGGGAGCCAGGCTAAGCCATCCATCCCCCTCCATCACTGACGAGTCACTGGATATGGGAGGGGACTGGCTTTGGACAAGGGCTCTCTCATGAGGGCTGAGGGCAATGCCCTGATTGTGACTCAGCTGAGAGCCATCAGCTGCCATGACTCCCATCAGGTGGGAGAATGGGTGCCTCAGTCCGAAAGGTGTAGGAGGGTCTGGGCAGAGCTCCCAGAATTCACTTCCAGAGGCTCTGCGTTCAACGATCACAGGGCACAGCCACACTCTCCTGCAAAATGACCCGTGGTGGCATGGTGAGAGCAGGAAATTGAAACGCATGAAATAAAAGTCTCACCCAGAACAGGCATCTGCAGTCTTATGCAAATCGGCATCTCAGCCAGCGGGGGAGTCCCAGAGGCCTGAAGGAGAATTCTGCCAGTCCTCAGCAGCGCTAGAGGGTTGACATATGTATTCCACATTGCTGTTTATTTGAATTGAGCCAGATTCTTCTGCAGCATTTAATTGTCATGGACCTCATGTAGCAAGAGGCAGCTGAGAGCCTGAAATGAGCTCCCAATTTGTCTTTGGAAATTTTTCTCCATTATGAGACTAGAAAGATTAAAGGGATAGTAACACCTTACACCCATAGCCTGCTTTCCTACTAGCAAAGAACTTTTACATGCACATTATCTTATTTGAGCCTCATGATAGTCCTGCGAGGTGGCTACAAGAGGAATTATTATCTTATAGGAAAAAAAATGGTTAGTTAGGGAAGTTATGCCTCTGCCTTATATTCCAAAAATGGGTTGCACTTCCTGATGAAGGCAAGAGAGGAAGAATTTCCCTTCTCTTATGCATTTCTAGTTTATAGCATCTTCTTCCCAACTCCGAAGCTACCATACAAGAGCTAGGAAGCAGAAACCCAAAATATGGCAACTGTCAACCTTTGTGACTGTATCGTTTATTCATTGTGCTCCTACTGTGCTGTGGGAGCTCCTACTATGTGGTTTATAAAACATAAATAAAAAATCATAGTTCTGGTGGAGCAAACCACGTAATAAGGGACTTACAATAGGCAGAGAAGTACCACATTAGGGAAAAGAAGAGGATCCCAATTTACCAGGAGTTTAGAGCAGGTGCTGGAATGTCCTCACAGAAGAGGCAGCCCAAGAGCTGATCCCTAATGGGGATCCTTGACAGAAGGTAACAGGTCAGTGTATACCCCGTGAGCTAGCAACGGTCCAAGCTTACCGAGTGCCGGGCCGGGGCTAACATGAGGGTGAGCTCATTCATGTGGCTGATGCCATCAGGTCAGTATTTAGCCCATTGCACGCATGACCACCAGCCACCCAACCAAACAGCCCATGCCTGCTTGCCTTCCCAACTGGGCTCCTTTTTTTTTTTTTTAATTAAACCATGTTTTATTTTCAATGTTTCTTTTCCCCCAACACTTCTGGTAGCATTTGATAGGGCTATAACCAGAATTAAAAAAAAAAAATTGGCTGCAGTTTTCCTTGAAAAATAGACTCTAGGCTGGGGCCTCCTGGAGTCTTTCGGGGGGCATTCAGAAGACACTTTGAGCAGCAGATGTTGTCATATCGGCACCAAGTCAGACGTCCATTTTGCACACAGGTGATGTATAAGCCTGTGCCCAAGAGAAACAGCAGGCCTTTGAATGGAGTGGGTTTTTTTTTTCACAGTTGCTTCTTTGTCTTGCTTTGTTTATTCCACCTTTATTCTTCTCCCAGAGGGAACATTCCTAATAGGATTAATAAATGAAAAATGTAAATAATGCCACTACTGAAATATAGATTTTCCAGGGGTGCAATTTATTACTGGCTCTGTAGAAGCAAAGTCACGTGATACCATCTGTTAAATGGCCACTTCGCTGGCTGCCAGGAGGAGAGGGTTCCACAGGGAAGAGCCAGAGCCATCAGTTGCTGGTCTGGTCTGCCGTGTGTGGCTCCTGGGGGCAGCTGACCCTCGGCAGGGCAGGAGAGGAAGGTGCTGACTCCCAGAGCAGAAATAACCTCCAACCATAAACCAGTGTCACGTGGGCACAAGTCTTGGATCAGGAGGGTGAGGACTTTTACGCCTCAACTCGATGTAGTCATTTGGGTTGGAGTTGAAAAGAACGGGAGTGTGGAATGAGGAAGAGGCAAAGTGCATGATGACTAGGGGTGAAAGTGGCAGATCTTTGTGCAACAACCTCAGCTAATGGGATATCTTTTCAGCCATGAGCTTTGGGGGGAATTGCTTGCAAGGCTGGGCAAACCTACATGTCCTCTGGAAGCTAGACTTCCCAGTGAGGCCAACCTGCCTTTGCAGCATCTCGGTGGTCCACACTGGCCAGGTTATCTGGTTTCTAGAGTTGTTCGACCTTGTATGAACAAGTCCGTCTCAGCATCAAAAGCTTTATAAAACACTTGTTTGCTGGATTCATTCAATGTCACCTTTGACATCACTTGAGAGAGAAGGAAATGGAATCTGGGGTGACTTTGTCTACATCACCATCCATCCCCTCGAAAGGGGAAGGAACCTGGATACCAAACAGGGAACCTTAAGGGTAAAGGGAGGAGTGGAGTTACGCCCCTGCCCCAGGTAGAGTGACTCTACCTTCATTGCTTCATAGCTTCATTGCAACCGAAGGAAAGATTCTGAAAGGGACTGCCCACCCGCATATGACTTCTCCCTGGCTCCTCCTTCCCTCTCTTCCATCTTTTTCCAATCCCAGGCTCTTCCTCCTCATTATCAGAGATTTACATTTAGAATAAGACTGTCTAGGACAGAGGCATATTTTGGGAACTGGTCTTGACCTGAACCAAAGCAGGAAGCATGAAGGTGTCAAGCCGTGAGCAGGAGAGAGGAAAGCAGCTCACTTTGCCAGGGCGGTGGGAGGGGAAGACATGAGATCCAAAGGCGGGCTGGCATTCAAGACCAGGTTTCCCCTGTGGCTCTGACAGGTAGATTTTGCAAGGAGGTCCCAAGGAGAGAAATGTAACAATGAGCATGGATCTCCCACTGCAGCCCGAGAGCCCAAGAATGGCTAGAAAACTTCTCGGCAAAAAGGCTTCAATTTCTTCAGAACCCATTGTATTTCATGGGGAGAATGAGCTTTTGTTCCTCATTCATTCATTCATTCATTCATTCATTCAATAAGCTGTTACTGAGTCTGTAGGGTACCACATGCTGTGGGTCCCCATGGATTCTGTGGTGGGCAGGAGATTATATATAAAATCCCTTCCTTCAAGGAGCTTGTGTTCTAGTGGAAAGACAGGAACTCAAGACAGAATTAAAAAATTATAAAATAAGAGCAAGTGGAGGAAATGTGTGAGGTAGGCTTGGTTCAGCCAGGTGGCGAGAGAAGGCTGCTCTGAGGTGACATTTGAGCTGAGATCTAAATAGAGTGAGGGAGCAAGCCATGGGGATTTCTGGAGAGAAATCTGTCCCCAGGCTGTGGGAACACATTTGCAAGACTCCTAAGACAGGAGGCTGTCTCGTGTGTTGTAGGAATAGAAAGCATATGGTGTAGCTCCCATAGGTGAGAGAGAGGATGTAGGAGGAAGTGAGGTCCTGAAGGCAAGCAGACACCAGCCCCAGGGGCCTCTGAGGACCTCAGATTTCCTTCTAAATGTGATGAAGAGCATGATGGATTTTAAACTGTCGAAGCATCACCCTGGCTGATGTGTGGAGAATGGACTATACAGGAAGAAAAGCATCGGAGATGGAGACAGGTTTTTGGCCCAGCTGTTCACCGTATCCTGGGCACGAAGTGATGTTCTCTGAGTTTCCCACTTCATGGGATGTTAGCAGCCCAAGAAAGGAGCCCAAGGTCATCCTACAGGGGGGCTTAGCCAGAGTGCACGGCTGGGGGCTTTGAGATGCCAACATGAGTGCATGACTTGCAGAGGCTGAGACATGTGGTCTCAGAGCTTTGGTATCTTGAAAAAGATTACAGGTTAATTCCTCACTCTCCTGGTCTCCAGCACCCTCCTTGGCAGGCTGTAGCAGAAAAAAAAGACAGAGGTTGGCAAAGTCAAGGAGATCTGTGTTCAAATCTCAAGTCTACTATTGAGTATGCCACTTGGGCAAGTTACCTAACCTCCCCGAACCTCAGTTTCCTTGTGAGTGAACTCCCAACTGGAAGGGTGGATGTAAAGGCGCGAGGTAAGTCATTCATGGTTCTCTCACACGGTACGTGCTCAATAAGGGTGGCTGTTGTGCCAATTCTGATCCTGCCAGACCCGCACTGCCCCCATGATTCTGCCACCTTTTCCTGGCAGCGTCAAAATCAGTAGAGCATGGAAGGACTCTAGAAATCTTTCTCAAGTTGACTCAACCCTGAGAAGCCATGACATCGCCCATTTGCCATGATGCCCATTGCTCTGTTTTCCTCCTATGGAAACCAGTGCTGAGTCAACCCAGGAAAGTGTGCTCTTGGGGATAGTGTGCACGCCTCCTGGGGACAGATCCCACCCTCTCTAAACTAAGCACCTGGTCACGCTTGGTCACTCCACATTTCTTCACCTCCATCCTGCCTCTCATCACCTCTTGACTTTTGTTTGTTTGCTTGTTTGCTTATTCTTTGTCTCCCTTCACTAAAATATACTCCACAAGAGCAGAGGCTTCCTTAGGCCCACCGCTGTGACCTCCACTTCCAAGAAGGAGGCCAGGCACCACGTGGGTAGATTCGACGGCCATTTGCTGAGCAAGTATGTGAGCAAATGCACATGTCAGTGATGCCCAGCACACGCGGGTGGGGTCCACAGGATCCCAACACACCTAGATTTGGCCATCAATCAATCGATGAAGTAAACACCCAGCTGAAGAGGGGCTGTGGAGAGGCCAGACAGCACAACACCTTTCTAGTTGCAATTATACTTCAACACGGTTTTGTACTGAGCAAATCAGATCTGATAGCCCCTCAGCTACGGGTTGCCCCAACCAGTTGCTGGTTGGCTGGGCTTCCCCCCCTCTTACCTTGTTTCAGCAGATTTGTTATCTTGAGAGTGGAGGTGATCTCAGGAAAGATGCTGGGATTAGTTGGTCAGTTGGGTGTATGGGAGGCTTATGGAAGAGCAGACATGCAAAAGAGCCCAACCAGCGCTTGAGAAAAGAAAATAGGCTGTCCACCCAAATGGGGCCAAATGGGTGCTTTCTCCATTTCCTGCTTGGATTCAACAGTCTCTACATCTTACTTCTCATAGTTTTGTTCAGACATGGCTCCTTCCTGTCGGATCATACTTGCTTTTATTTGTTCCCCAATGACACTATGTAATTCCTAAATTTAGCTCTTTTATTTTAAGTTTATTTATTTATTTTGAGAAAGACAGAGACAGCTCAAGTGGGGAAGGGACAGAGAGAGAGAGAGAGACAGACAGACAGAGAATCCCAAGCAGGCTCTGTATTGTCAGCATGGAGCCCGATGCGGGGCTCAAACCCATGAAACCATGAGATCAGGACCTGAGCTGAGACCAAGAGTTGGGTAATTAACTGACTGAGCCACCAGGAACCCTGTAAATTTTGCTTTTTTAAAGTCCCATTTGTTCCTTAACTAACCTGGAACCCCTCCCTGCCTGTGCCCACATTATCTATATAGACAGGGCATCGTCTATTTATGGGACTCCAGCTGGACACCGCACCAGTGGCTTTTGGAGCCATAGCAGAGTCCACAGGTATGAGAGGGACAGGACACGTCCTTAGGAAACTAAAGGAGATAATGGGCTTCTGGGCCCAGACGGCCTTCATCCTGACTTACTCAAATGCACTCTATTGTTGCTTCATTGATTTTAGCTGCTGGTGGGACTGTTTGCTGATTCATTAGAAAGTACTTCATTTCCCTTCCTCTCATTTATTTTTTGACCTGCTCCACCCTTGGTGAAAGAAGGGAATCAGTCTGTGTCCACTGCTCGCCAGCTGGGGGCTCAGTATTTTCCTTCCCGAGCATGAGCGCCCATCAGT
The DNA here is from genome assembly GCA_017311185.1 of Proteles cristata cristata. Classification (NCBI taxonomy): domain Eukaryota; kingdom Metazoa; phylum Chordata; class Mammalia; order Carnivora; family Hyaenidae; genus Proteles; species Proteles cristata. The sequence continues at coordinate 1,624,747 of JAESUZ010004246.1, forward strand.
TTGTCCAAAATAGAATCGCTGGCAAATCTGTTTTATTATCAATGTTTGACCAGTGAATGAGCAGAGACCATGTTGTGTTCAGAAAACACACGGGATTTGGAGAGATCTCGGTCTCATTTTCCTCAGGTCTGCCCAGTTCTCTCCCGAGAGAGACGCAAAATACAGGATTAGTCCGAGGATTAAATGAAGCAACGTGTAAAGAGCTTGGCACACAGGAGGTTATCGACAAATACTAGGTGTTGACAGCAGATGTGAAATCTCTGCATTAGGGCCGAGGGGGAAAGGCAGAAAAATGACTCCCCGTGACTCCGAGCTATGGGTCACCCTCTCCCAATCTGATCGTCACCAGCCCCAATTTTTGTCCATGCTTTGGCACCATCTTCTCTAACTCAATCCAGAATGTATCCCCTAAACTCGTGGCAAGTGAGACAAAATGCAACCCCTTTCCAGGCCTGTCGATGCGTCACCGTGTATCTGAATCAGAGTTGTAACAAAGGATCATCAAATCAGAACATCAGAACATCAACAAATTCTAAACCGTTAGCAAAATACCGTAGGAACTCCCAGGACGCCAGAACGACCGAAAATGGAAAGTGGAGCGATGGCGCCACCAAGTGGTGAAACTTCAAATGACACTGCCTGCGGGTGTTTCATACACTTCACCGTCCTCAGCGATGCCTGGGAACCCGATCCAAGGCTTGGCTCATCAGAGCATAAGGTTGATGGAGCTGGCTCACAGGCACTGGCCACAGTTCAAACAACTGCAAGTAAGGGTGGCGAGCTAGAGAGTGGGAACAGAGCCAAAGAAATGAATTCTTTCTAGGGGGAAAAGCAATCAATAACTGTATTATTTACGGCTTGTCAGTGACACAGGGAAGTAATTTGCAAAATGCTATTCTTCTACAATCTGCCTCAAAATCACCTGGAGAGCCTGATGAAGGTGCAGATTCCTGGGCCAGGCCCAGAGCTACTGGGTCAGAACCCATCTGGGGCTGGAGACCTGGAGTTTGCATTTTTAACAGGTACCCTGGGCTGCCTGGGGAATGTCAAAATTTGGGACCAGAAAGTGAACAGAAGCCAATGAATGTGGAGCCATGAAGGTTTCCAAACTCATTCTATTAAAAAAAGACAAAGTGAAAACAATGAACAAGGAGACGGATCATATTTAAAAGAGACAGAGGGGCACCTGGGTGGCTCAGCTGGTTAAGCTTCCAACTTGGTTGGTTTTGGCTCAGGTCATGATCTCACAGTTTCTGAGTTCGAGCCCCGCTTTGGACACTGTGCTGAACCTGCATGGGATGCTCTCTCTCTCTCTCTCAAAATAAATAAATAAAAGAGAGAGAAACTTGAACAGAAAGGGAACCCTGGACACTAGATTGGCAACCCCCCTCCCCCAACACACACACACCTGCATGTGCAGTCGGGTAACTATGTGGATGGGGGTTTGTTTGCTACACTGAGGATTTTTACGATCCTTTCCTTTTTTGTTAAATCAGGTATGAGTTAAGTTGCTTAAGCTGAAGTACTTCCCACACATTTTAGTTCAGAGGAATCCAGTTACATCTGGGGACCCTTAGCCCTTATCTGAGATCTGCTTTCCCCACTCTTTGTCAGTTTTAAATTAGACAGACTCCTAGACCCAGATGGGCTGTATTTATTTCCAAGGAGAGAGGAAACAGTGCTTTCTCTGGCATTTGTTTTCTCCCAGGGGCCAGGAAGGTGACTGACAGATAGTGGGCATTCCAAATATTTGATGAATGGAATAAATAGGTAATTGGATGGAAGGAAGGAAGGAGGGAAGGAAGGGAGGGGTGGAGGAGGGGAAGAGGAGGAAGGAGGGAGGGGAGAAGGAAAGAGGGAGGAAAGAAAGGAAGGAAGGAGCTAAGCAGATGTGCGTGTGTCCTTCCCTTTCAACATTCCCTTCTTCCTTCGCCCCCGCAATCCATCCCCGTATCCTACCCCAGTAGCAACTGTCGTGTGAGACTGCTTGGTCCTTTTCCACAGTGGCAAATGGGAAGCAGCTACCCTATGCAAGTTCAGTAGTTACGTGCAAATGGTCTGCTAATCTGAGGATGTCGTGGACCTTTTGGTGGCTGATTAATGTAAAAATGAGACAAAACCTTCCATTGTAGCATTTGCCTATTTCTGTGGTGTAAACATTTCCACTGTGGTCTATTTCAAGCCACAGTGTGACATCGCTGAGCACAGAAGCGGTGCACAATCATGTGGTATTTTACTATGTAATAGAATCATAAGTAACATCAAGAGCAGAGACCATATGGGGCGCCTGGGTGGCTTAGTCGGTTAAGCGTCCGACTTTCGCTTAGGTCATGATCTCGCGGTTCGTGGGTTCGAGCCCCGCGTCGGGCTCTGTGCTGACTGCCAGCTCAGAGCCTGGAGCCTGCTTTCAGTCTGTGACTCCCTCTCTCTCTGACCCTCCCCTGCTCATGCTGCCTCTCTCTCTCTCTCAGAAATAAATAAAACATTTTTAAAAAAATTAAAAAAAAAAAGAGCAGAGACCATAGTAAAATGTAATAAAATAACAAAGAAGTGATGAGTTTTGAGTATTTATTTCCTTTGTGTCTAATATAACTTATTTAATTATAAGTTCTCATTTTTTAAAGATAAGTTGTGTTTTGGCAAAATTCCTGAAATGGTGACAGTCGGGTCTCATGAGCTGGTATGAGCTAGTTCTGACATATCAGCACTCTGCCCCAAGAAATGTTCTGTCATTACCATAAGGCCAGAGGTGGAGGGCTGGGGAGCCAAGCCTGGGGGCAGCTGCTGACAGGAGCTGATGACAGTAGCTGTCAGGAGAGGGCTTTCTGAGCAGCGATTGGGCTGTGCTGATGGGTTTTCTCTCCGGTCTTTCCTCTTGAGATTAGCCCTCCACTGGGCATGGAGTGGATGCTTCTCAAAGTCTTCCCTGGTCCACTGCCCAGAGCTGGAGGGAAGCGGTGTGGCCTGCTTATGCACATCCAGGCCAACTCTGTTTAGGAGTTGTCCCACAGGAGGGATTCAATGAACATTTACTGTTGAACGGATTAACTGGCACAGAAGGCACTGGCCCAGGGTCAGAAGAGCTGCGTTCCGGTCTTGGGTCTGCCATTGTTGGGTTGTTCAACTCTGCCATTTCTCGGTCTTGGTTACCTTATCTGTTGGAAGAAGGAGTTAAGCTGCATGATGCTGAGGGCTCTACTAGTATCCCTAAGACTCTCTTCTCCAGGATTATTGGTCCTGGAACTCTGTCATCAGCTCCAACCTGAGGTCCTGAACTTCTCATCTCACCCTCAGGGCTTGACTGCATCATCAGGTCAGGGTTATCCAACCCCTGATAGGTTGATCCTGGTGCCACTGATGTTAGAGGCTCTGATACATGGAAAACTCTGCTTAAGAACCTACCTGTTCCATTCATGGCAGGATTCCAGATCCAGGGACAGGATTTCCCCAGAAATCCTGGACAGGGGTGTGTCTGTATCACTAGGCTGGAACATACCTTTAGAGCTCAGCTGCCAGGGTTGCCTTGGTAATGTGTTCAGGGAAACTTCCAGCACCCATTCCCTCCCTCTCTGTCCTGGGGAAGATGTCAATGGGATAAGTCATCCCAGGGAATAGTGAATATACCCAAAGCCACTGAACGGTACACTTTACAATGGAGAATTCTATGTTGGGTGAATTGTCTCAATTTTAAAAAGCATGACATTACTTACCAAAGCAGAAGCAGAGGAGAAGGAGGAGGAGAAAGAAGTCAAGGAGTGACTCCTTATGGGTAAAGAGAAGTGAAAGAATATTCTAAGATTCTCTGGACCAATTCCTGGTATAGTTTTCCTTTTGGAGGAGGAATTCAAGCTGAGTACATGCATCCTTTTACTTGATTTAATATGTTGGGTAATTAGGTTTCTGATGGAACCTAAGAGTCCTAGAAAAAGAATAGGTCAGAGTGTGAGAACCCCACCCTGTCCGGGGTGAGAAGATGGCGGAAGAACAGAGCAAGGTGTTGCCTGGACCAGCCTCAGCTCCAGCCCTCCTGGGATGTCCCTTCCTATGGACCCCAGATCCTGGTTCTTTACAGCTTTCAGACAAGTGTCAGCTGGGGGCTCTGGGTCCCCCTAGCACTCACAACCTCTTATGGAAAAATCCCTTTTCTCTTTTATTCGGCTGAGACTGAGCTGGAATTTTCCAAAAGGAACCTTCTCTCAGATACTTAGGGAACCAAAAAAGCACAAAGGTATTAGAAAAAAAACAAACCACACAACCACCACCCATTCCACTAGAGGGTAGATTTCCACTGTGGTCAAAGTGTACAAAGTTGGAAGAAGACTTGGTGGGGTCTCTTCTCTTACCTCAAATCTGAACCGGAGCCCTGCTCACAAAGACCTATCTTTCAGGCCTTCAGTGTCTTTCCTTCCTGGTCTCCTCCATGGCCCTTCTGCCCCCTGGAACTTCCACGAAGCCATGTCTGAGGCTGGATATTGGAGATGGAGTCTTCAGAGGTCATATCTCCAAGGGTTTAGGCGGGAACATTTTTGGTGCTACTTTCCAAATGAATCCCAGAATTACAGAGTGAGAGACCTGGTAGAAACCGTATTTGCCAACCTGGTCCAACTCATCTTTCTGGTAGAAGTATTTTGCCCAGAAGGATCCACAGTGTCAGGCGGGAAGGTGCTTATATGTGGCCACAGAGCTGGCCACGTGGCATTGGGCACCTCAGAAGCCAGTCCAGGCTCTTCTGTGGCTTCAGAGAGGAGAGGGCCTCATCCATGCAGCCCTCCACCCCCACTCCCACAAGCAGAAGAACCTTGAAAGGTGGTGTAGGGGTGGTGGGAAGAGAGGAAAGTGGTGTCATGCCCAAATGGGTGGTAGGTGTTTTGCTGTAGGCAAGGCTGGACCAGATGGAGTAGGATGAAGGAGACTGAGGGCTGGCCACTGTCACGGTCAAAGATTCAGAGGGACAGTCACCTCAGGCTCCAGTCTTCCTCAGCCTGCAAATACAGACCAGTTTACGGTTATCTGACAATTCTGCATCCCTGAGCTGGGCTGCTCAGCTCCCAGGCCCCTGGTCCTCTTGCAGATCCGCTCACCCTCATATCTTAAGGTTTTGCTGAAAGTGCTCACGAATGTTTGTGAACCAGGCCCGGTTGGCCCCCTGCTACCTGTACTTCTCATGTTCCTGAAACTCCTAGGCCCATGGAGGAACTGGATCCACCCTGGCCTGTCCCTACTGACCTTGGACAACACCCTGCAGACTTGCCAGACAGTGAAGTCCGTCGAGGTGAGAGACTGCTTGTTCCCTCTTTGTCATCCTCCTTCAGGGGCATCTCACAACAAGGTAGGACAAGCCCGGGCCCCAGATACTGCAGTTCCGGGTGGTACAGCCTTTGCAGGTCTCACCATCCCCCCTCATGCTCACACACGCAACCACTTCTCTCAAGGTGGGTCCCAAGGTGACTTCAGCACTCCCATGTGCCCCTGGGGTATGCCAGGGTCTGGCTTCTTCTCTCAGAATGTGCCCTGTGGTCTCTTCCAGGGGCTTTTCAACTTGGCCTTGTCTGGGATCACCCAATGCTTAGGACATATTTTTTCATTCTAGAAGTACAATGGAACTTGGAATTTGGATCACTTTTTTGCCCAGAATTTTTTTGCAGCCAATGTGGATTCAGACAGATACACGGGACAGGAATTCAGGGGGAGTCCGGCAGCCTGCAAATCCCCACCTGGGCTGCCGAAGGAAGGTGCTGAATAACCCAGCAGAACCAGCTCCCCACCGTGTTTCAAGGGGTTGTCAGGGAGACTTTGGGGGAGGGAGGTCTATTCTCTCTCCAGCAGTATCTGACCCCCTTCCCATGTCCTCATGCTTTAAGAAAATAGCTCACTAGGGGCGCCTGGGTGGCTCAGTCAATTAAGCATTGGACTTTGGCTCAGGTCATGATCTCACACTTCTTGAGTTTGAACCCCGCATCAGGTGAGCTTGAGCCCCACTTTGAGTGAGGTCTGCTTCTTTCTCTCCTCTCTCTTTCTCTGCCCCTCTTGGGATTTTCTCTCTTCCTCTCTCTCTCTGCCCCTCACTGGCTTGTGTTCTCTCTAAAAAAATTAAAAAAAAATATATATATATATAAATTTCAAGTATATTAAAAAAAAGAATATAGTTCACTAGCCATTTTGCTCTAAATTCTTTGATTATTAAAGCTTTTGAGATTGGTCTTAAGCTCCTGGTGCAGGGATATTAGTGGTAAGAAAGGATTTGTAGCAGCATCTGTCCCCCAGAGGATCATGAGGTCACGTGAGTGTCTGTCTAAGGAATCTTTTTTAACTACAGGCCTGAATCAGGCTTGGTAGAGCCAACACAGCAGAGGTGGGAGTAGAAGGAAAAGATGGAAACCCGCAGGAGATGGTCCCTGGGAAGCCGCTCAACACTGAGTGCTTTGGGGGAAACCTACCATCTAGTGCTCATGGCTCTTCATGGCCATGAACCGCTGGTATTAGTGATGCTGTCCTGCTTTAAGTATTGACTCCATAGGACTGAGCAAGGTCTGCCTCTAGCATAGATCAGAATAGTTGGGCAGAAATGTGCTTCCTCTAGGTCAAAGGTCCCTCCTGGTTGAGGTCTGGCTCACAAATAGAACCATCTAGCTCTCCTCAGAGCTACCTTGAAGTTTGTCTCAGAACTTGGCTTGCAAGATATCTGAGTGTTAAGATTCACCAAATCCAGATCTTGCTCCATCCCCAGGGCTATCCTTGACTTCAGCCCTAGACCTGCTGGTACCCATGATCTTCGTATCTTTTTACATACAGTTGTGATGTGAGTAGTAATTAAGACTTGAGCAACCTGGGCCCAGAGGAAGGGGTTCCAGTGGGATGGCCAGAGAAGGTGGTCACAACTTGGTCAAACAGAGAGGAGGAAGGGACCAGGGTTCAGTAACCAAGATGGGGCATTCCAGTATGGTGAGGCCAATCTCTAAACTGCGTCTGCCATGACTATGTGCAGGAAGTCTCGGCCCTGGAGCGACCATGTGGCTGACAATATGCCCTTATCATGGAAGGGCATGAGGAAGGCAGAGAAGGGCCTGGGCCCATGCAACCGACTGTCTGTGCAGCAGCTAAGGAGTCAATATTCCAACTGATAACCATCTCCACCACCAAGGATACAGAGCATTTCATAGCAGCGACCACATGCCAGGCAGTGCCGCAGGCATATTTTCTCATCTACTCATCCTAACGATCCATTCACAGGTGTTGAAACTGGGGTATAGGAAGGCTACATAACTTGCCCGAGGATCTACCAGCAAATGGTAGAGCCGGATTTGACCTTGGAGCCTGGATCTAGGGTGCATGCCACTCCTAACCATGCAGCTACGCTTCCCTCAGGTCAGGACCTGGTTGTTGGGTCCTGGGGAAAATGCACAGTAGAAGGCAAAATATGGCTTTGCCCTTGGGATGCTGGAGTGGATGCTTTTCTACATGGATGTTTGATTCATTTCAGTGGTTGAGCCTGGAGACAGGCTGGGCAGCTGGGCCACTGGAGGGACCGGGGTGGGGGAGGAGGACACACTTACCAAAATCCAGTCCCTGCCTGGGTGCAGGCGGAGCAGGGCGGCTTACCACCCAGGGCCTTCTGAATGCAGAGCATAGGCAGGCACTGGATGGCCCAGGCAGGTCAGGGCAGGGAGTGTGCAGCTGGAGACAAGGCCCTAGGGACTAAGAAGCTCTGGCCTAGGGGAGAATTGGCAGGTTCCAGTTTGGCTGGAGGGAAGGATCTTTCCGGGAGAGTCAGGTGCTTCTGGAAATTTGGCTGCAGCTGTGAAGAGTCTGGGTCCGAGGAAATGGCAGCTGCTCTGGGCCTTTTTTTTTTCCTTAATATTTTATTTATCTCTGAGAGAGAGATAGAGACAGCATGAGCAGGGGAGGGTCAGAGAGAGAGGGAGACACAGAATCTGAAGCAGGCTCCAGGCTCTGAGATGGCTGTCACCACAGAGCCCGATGCGGGGCTCGAACCCACGAACCGGGAGATCATGACCTGAGCTGAAGTCGGACGCTTAACCAACTGAGCCACCCAGGTGCCCCTCCTATCAGCCTTTAAGTGGATGCTTTGTGATCTCATTTTATAAGAGCCCTCAGGAACCAGTGCAGCGGGTGGATAGGATTGGGCATATCCTAGCTGGGAGACCCATGGATGGGTGCGACCCTGCAGTCATCCAACTAAAGATGGCCCAGGTCTTAACCAGGCGGTGGGAGGAGGAATCCTGGGGAGGGCTCGGAGGCTAGACCTGATTGCCAAGGCAGGGGAGGGAGGGGCAGTGAGAAAGGCCAGAGTACCCCCATGCTTCTCAGCAGGGCAAACGGTGATGTCATTACGCAAGAGGCAAGATGGTAGGAGGAGCGGGGACTCCACGGAGGCGGTTGCTCCACCCCCTCTCCGGTTCGGTTCCCAGGTGACTGGGCTTACAGCCGGTCTTTAAGTTTCCTTCAGAATCAGAATCATCTGGCTTGTTTGGTAAAGGTAGAGATTCCCAAGCCATACTCAGAATCTCTGAGAATGAAAGGGTAGAGCCCTGGCCTTGGAAAAACACGTGGTCCTAGATATTTGTGATTCCTCCCCTCCATCCCCACTTGTTCTCCGTTGCCTTAAATTTCGAGGAAAAAGGAAGAAGAGCCAGTTTTAGAGGGAAGATAATGAGTTTGGCTTTAGAGGTGTTTGCAGGAGTCCAACATGCAGTTAGATATTGTTAAGTTCGAGCTCAGAAAAGCCACTGGGGCCGGGGTGGATGTAGAGATTCAAGAATGTAACTGGAGGAATAATTTGAAATTGTGTGATTTTTCTGTCTTTGTGAGTCTGTGACCTTTACACATAGTCTGCCTCAGGCAACCGTATGTCTGGGAAGAGATTAGAATGTGTTCTAGAAGGATTGCCTAGGAAAAAAACCAAACTGATACTCAACTTTTGACATTCAAAATAGGATTGTGGCAGGACCATAGTCTTCTAGCCAGGATGCTATCTTGAGGGAAGATTCACCAAATTCTTTTACTTCCCTCTTTCCCTATTGGTTCCTTAACAGCTTGGCCCTTGCCCGGAAATTTAGGCTCAGGTCGAAATCTAGAAGAGGGTGATATGACGTGAGGAAGTTAAAATAATAAAAAGCCGGCCTTCTTCTGAATGGGGAGATTTAAGGGAGAAGGAGAAAATGGCAGATGTAGGAGGGACAGGAAGCTAAGGAGTCTGCAGCCAGCAATCGGTAAGGCAGGGCCCTGTCATCCAACAATCTGACCGGGCCCCAGGTGAGCAGACCCCAAGGTAGACAGCAGCGGGTTCAAGGTCAGAGGCTGTAAGGGCACACAGGAGGCCGGCCACCCTCTGGCAGAGCCAGTGACCCCACTGGAGGACTGGCCAGCACACCCCGGGCCAGGCGCCTCTTCTAGCAGAAATAGGCCATGGCAGCTGACAGACTGTCTTATCTTAATCCAAGAAAGACTGAACAGCCATAAGGACTTGGTGGCTACCAATCCTTGGGTACCAATCAGGCTACCAGCCTGATTAAGCTTCATTAGTTGTAGCCCCCATTTGAAAATTGGGGTTGTAATCCTGTACATCCAAGATGCAATGTGAGTTAAACATTCAGCTCAGGGGAGGAGTCAGTAGGTGGTAGTAGAAGCTGGTGGAACCTGGGTGGCCGAGGAATGTGGCTGCAAGGAGAGCAGAGGCCTGGAGGAGTGGAAGGGGTGGGAAGACAGAGACTCGAGGAGAGGCTAGAGCGGGCGGTGCCAGAGGGCCTTGAAGCGACTGTTCAGGAAGCCCACAGCGAGCTGCCCATTTGGCAGATATTTAGTAATAGGAGAGAAGGTGCCGGGTAGATCCTGGTTGAGGGAGCGAGTGATGAAATGGAAGCAGCTGGGGTCCGCTCGCCCTCCGGAGGGTCTGTCCGCAGAGCAGACACTTGGTGCCACACCGGAAGAGAAGGCGAGGGTGCTGGGACCCGGCGAGGGGAGGGAGTGTGGTGGGCGAGAGGGAAGTCTTGGAGAGAACAGAAGGAATGACCAGGAGGAGCCCAGGTAGAGGGACTGACTCTGAAGGAGGAAGGGGCCTCTCCGTCCAAGGAGGAAGACGAGGGAGGGCACAGGTGTTCTCAGGTGGACATGAGGGTTTATTAATAAATGAGGCTCAAGACATGTCCCCCCCCTCCTTTTTTTTTGTTTGCTTATTTTTGAGAGAGAGAGAGAGAGCATGAGCGGGAGAGGGGCAGAGAGACACAGAATCGGAAGCAGGCTCAAAGCTGTCAGCACAGAGCCCGATGCAGGGCTCAAACTCATAAGACATTGAGTTGTGAGATCATGATCTGAGCCTAAGTCAACTGCTTAGTGACTGAGCCACCCGGGCACCCCCCCCCTCTTTTTTTTCCTTCAGGGACTGCAGAGTGAGGCCATCTGCCCCAGCAGGGTGACGTCAGGTGGCAGGGGACAGAGGAAGACAGGGCCGTGGGTGAGGCACATACACGCCGGGTGCTTGGCCTCTGCTCCAGGCCCACGTCTCGGGAATGGGAGGCACACTGCTGATGCAGTTGGTTAAGCACCAACTTAGTTAAGCACCAACTTAGTTAAGCACCAACTTGGAGTGGAAGTGGGAATGGCGGAGTTTTCTAAATGGAGGAGCCCAGAGAAGCGGGGGTTCCCGGGAACAATTCCCAAAGTGTTGTCACCTTTATTCCTTGTTAATATAATTGTACAAATAATTTTTACTTATTGCTCAAAGAACGTTGTCAGACTATAACAGAATTCTTTTTTTTTTTTTTTGCATCAAGCTCTTATTTGTTCATGTTTCTTCTAGATCCTAATCCTGATATAAACACTTGTGATTTTTATGTGGTTTTTAACCGGAGCGCAGACTTCGGCACACTGTATTTTCCGAAAAATAATTGGGGTGTCATTTTTAGTCCGGCACGCTGGGCCCCAAACTTGTCACTCTCTCATGAAAGGCAGAGTCTCCTTTCCTTCCCCTTTGAAACTGGATGGGACTTTGTGACTGTCTCAATTAATGGAGATGAAGTGACACATATTTTCTAAAACCAGGTCATATATAAAGTGCATTGACTTCTGCCTGGCTCTCTCTCTCTCCCTCTCTCTCTCTCTCTCTTTCTCTCTCTCTCTCTCTCTCTCTCTCTCTCTCTGGGAACTCTCAGCCTTGAAGCCCAGCCACCATGTTTCAACAAAACCCAAGCCACCCACATCTCAGCTGAAGCTTCAGGCTTGTGGCCCCAGAGAAGCCATACACTTGTGTCCTGTCTGAATTCCTGACCCATAAAAAAATGGTTGTTTTGTGTCACTAAGGTTTAGAGTAATTTTTATGCAGCCATGGTAACTGAAATGCACACGGAGTTTTGTTTTACGATTTTTGCATTTGTTAGCATGAGCATTTACTCATGTTGCCTCCTAGTCATAATTCTTTTATTGGCTGCAAATATTTTGAATTAATGTAGTATTGCTTAAGTATTGTGCTATTCTTGGCTATTTAGACTGCTTTTCATTTGTCACCATTTAAGTAATGATATTAAAAAGTTGTTGGGGCGCCTGGGTGGCTTAGTCGGTTAAGCGTCCGACTTGCGCTTAGGTCATGATCTCGCGGTTGGTGGGTTCGAGCCCCGCGTCGGGCTCTGTGCTGACTGCCAGCTCAGAGCCTGGAGCCTGTTTCAGTCTGTGACTCCCTCTCTCTCTGACCCTCCCTGCTCACGCTGTCTCTCTCTCTCTCTAGAAAAAAAAAAAAAAAAGAAAAAAGTTGTTCATGGCATTTTTTTTTTCCTTGAACTGCTTCACTGGGTCAAATTCCCAGAAGTGGAATTATTTTGGGTATGAACATTTTTATGACTCCACAGCTGTCAAACAATTGCTAGTCAAATAAAACTGCATCAATAGATTCTGCCATCTATTGTGTTTGGCAATTTTGGTGCATAAAGCACCTCAAATTTGTTTTGAATTGAAGTGGGGGAGATATAAATAAACAACCGCATTAAAAAGAAAAACCCTCTACTATAATGGCAGCAGCAGTAGACGCCATCATTGCTTTTAATTTTTGCTAATTTAATTGGTGACATTGTAGTTTATCCTTTTTATAATTTGTATCTGTTGGGTGAGTACCAAAGCTGAGATTCTGCTGTATTTTAAAAGTGGTTTTTCCAGGGGCACAGTCGGTTGAGTGTTGGACTTCAGCTCAGGTCATGATCTTGGGGTTTCTGAGTTCGAGCCCCACATCGGGCTCACCGCTATCAGCCCAGAGTCTGTTTCAGATCCTCTGTCCCCCTCTTTGCCCCTCCCCAACTTGCACTCTCCCAAAATCTAAATAAATATTTAAAAGCGGTTTTCCCATATTTTAAAAATTGTAAAAAATTGTCATACGTAGAAGTGTCTATGGTTAGTCTTTATCTAATAATGTATTTTAAGAGCTCTTGGAATCACTGTGTTTTTTTAACTGCAACTCACAGTTCATTACTAGATTATAAAATCAATTAAGTGGCTCATAGGGAGCATTAAAAAATTAGAATAGAATAAAATAAAAACAAGAAAATTATTCTCTGGTGATACTATCAGAATTAAATAAAAATGCAATGTCACGCACAGGGAGTTTTTTGTGTGTGAAACTTGTGTTTCCGTGTAAGTATGTTTTGGGTCATGATGCAAAATTTTAAAAGCCGGCCTTGTAGAAGCATATATATATTAAGCCCTTTCCATATTCACGTAAACATCCCCCAAGCTGTGTCTTATGTTTTTTTCTATTGAATTCTCCTTCTTTTGTACCATTTTAATTTTTCATGTGGCCGAGCCCCGGCAGTGCTTTGTAATTCATTATTGCAGCTGAAAACAGAAATTCATCTTGTTTCTACAAAGGTGATAAATGATCAATCCCAGTTTTTGTCAACTCAATTCTTACTGAAGCGTTCTCTGGACACCCCTGAACTTATAAAAATTCACGTCGGCTCAGCAAAATGCAAATGAGGAGCTCGGGTGCAAATGCTGTAATGGAGGAGGGCCGATGGAGAAATTGCTATAATCATAAGCACGCGGCCACCTGTATTCTCATGGAGTTGTCACAGCAAATGTTGCCTCAGCTGAGTTCGGGGACAGATGCTGCATAAGCAACGGTTACAAAAGTCACGCAAAGGTAGCTTCAGAACGGTGAAGGAACTTGAAGACAAAGCAAAGCTGAAAATTTCTGAACACGAAGAAATGCTCAGAATAATAGGGGAAGATGAATTTGGGGATCGGTCAGTTGAAGACTGATAAAATGATAATGATGATTAAGAATCATGACGATGTATTATTATTTTCCAGGCTCATTTACTCCTCACCATCACCTATAAGGTTTATCATGATTTGCATCTTGCAGGTGAGCAAATGTCCGTCCCACAAGGCTATGGGACACACCCAAGGTTAATTCAGCTAATAGGTTCCCCAGGAATTTGAACTTCAAGTCCATGCTTGTTACCACTGCCCCATGCTGCCTCTCAGAAGGGAGCCAGGGCTTGCAGTCAAAGGAAAAAGGCAATGCCTGAGGACATTTACTTACAGTTTAGGAACTGTAATAGAATACTTTGATTGCTCTATGGGAACCTTCTAGATTTCCCCTTTCACTCTGGGGGAATTTTTTCAAATAACTGGATCTAGTCACCTAGAATAAGAGCAGCTTCTAGCCCATACAGGGCTGGAGATACACAGACTCGTGTTTTGTATTTCATCTATTATTTTGCTGGACTCCAATCATAATGTGAAAATTCCTCATGTTACGAGGTTTCAAAGAGGCAGTGGAGACCATGGCTCAGGGCACAGATAGGCAGCTGGCGTCCATGGGTTTATGAGTCAGCTCAGCCTGCTGGCTGTGCGTTTTCTCACTTATAAGATAGGAATAATAATAGTACACACCTGTTATAGCAGACAGCGCCTGGCCCACAGTAAGTGGTGCATTAATTATATTATTACCATACAACGGGGGTATTTCATTGAAGCCAGTACACAGGCATCCCCTGCTTTTCAAAAGTCTTTGGTTCACCTTCACTTTTACAAAAGGCCCGTGTCAGTACCTGTTTTCACTAACCAAAAGAAATTCAGAGAGGATTTTCGCTTTTATAAAAAAAAAAAAGTCCAAGAGCGAGAACAGCGTTCAGCACCTGATTTGCAGCGAGCCCTTAGGCAGCGAGCACCTGCACGGGGCGGCCCCACTCGGCCCCTCCCATCTCAGCATCAGGAGTGTGTGTGAGCTTCTGTGCTTTATCTCTATTTATTTTGTGCAACCATTAGGGGGATGTGTTTTCAGGTAAGGGAAAAGCTTGAGAGAGGTTATTTTTTGGGTCTGGGAATGCTCAGACATTTTCTACACAAATTAATGGTAATCGTTTCTTCAGTTCACATCATTTCGGCTTAGGAAAGTTTTCATAGGAGCACTCTACTTTTGGGTAGCGGGGGAAACCTGTACTTTACATTGGTTATTCTTTGTTTTCTCTGGATTTTAGGAAATAATCTAGTTTTATCAGAAGCATATTTACAGAATTTTTATGTTGATGTTTGTAAGTTCTACTTAATCACCTGGCATTTCCTGATCTAATTCTTCAGTTTCCAGGGTACATGCTCTCTGGGTGGGGTGACCATATGTCCCCGCTAACACTTTTATCCCAGTGTAATTATTTTTAAAACATTTATTTATTTTGAGAGAGAAAGAGAGAGAGGGAGAGAGAGAAAGGGAGGGAGGGAGAGAAGGAGAGCATGAGTGAGGCAGGAGGGAAGGGCAGAGAGACAGGGAGACACAGAATCCGAAGCAGGCTTCAGGTTCTGAGCTGTCAGCACAGAGCCCGATGCAGGACTTGAACTCATGAACTTCAAGATCATAACCAGAGCCAAAGTCAGATGCTGAACCGACTGAGCCACCCAGGAGCCCCACAGCATAATTATTAATAGTGCCCCCTTTCAATTCGGAAACATTCTGGTATGGAAGATGAACCATATGATCATTTTGGGGGGAGTGGATAGGGATGATCAATGTTCCCGTCTGGTCACTGCTACATTATATGATCTGGGTCAGGAGGCCCAAAACCTGGCATAGAATCAAGGCCAGTGGTTCTTGTCTTTCATGCCAGGACCCTTTTGGCTGGCCTCTGAACCCCTTCTAGCCATAATTCTTATTACATAAAAAATGTACAGGATTACAGCAGAATTCCATAATTTTCAGAGAATGCTATCAAACTATTGAAAAAGAATGAATTTGTGCTGTAGTAATACACATACGTTTTATCAATAATGAAGTCACAGATCTGGTTGATAGCTACTATAAATTCAAAGCAGTGTTGAGCATAAATGATATTTGGAGGTATCTGTAACAATGGCAACATAATACAGAAACACCTGTCATTTCTATTAGTGACAAAGCCACAGCTGTCTGCTTGTTTTCTGTATTCTGCAGAGAATATAATTCTTTCCCTGTCCAAGTTCACAGACCTCTTGATTCTAGACAGACCCCTTGCGAGTGCCACTTTAAAAATCCCTACACTAGAGCTAATGCTTGCCACACGAGGAGGGAGGCAAATTGCATGAAAGATGAAAAGAAAAAAAAAAGACTGTAATGGTCGTAGATTTGGTGATGGGCAGGGGCGCCTGAGTGGCTCACTTAGTTAAGCGTCTGACTTCGGCTCAGGTCATGCTCTCACAGCTTGTGAGTTCGAGCCCCGTGTCAGGCTCTGGGCTGACAGCTCAGAGCCTAGAGCCTGCTTCAGACTCTGTGTCTCCATCTCTCTGCCCCTCCCCAACTCATGCTCTGTCTCTCTCTCTCTTACAAAAATAAATAACATTAAAAAAAAAAAGCTTGGTGATGGACATAGGAAGTGGAGGAGGAAAAAAATGTGAGAATGTGGGAGGGTGCCTGGGTGTGGACAGATGGAATAAAAAGGCATGGTGGGTCTGTTACTATCTCTGTTGAGTATAGCCCAGCCAGGGTACGGCCAGCCAGGAACATGAATTTGCACAGTGGCTCCAGATGTGGGCTCTGATGTCTCACACACTTGTGTCTCAACCCTAGCCCTGCCATTTACCAGCATGTACTTAGTGCAATCATAGAACTGCTCTCTGACTCAGTTTCTCCTGAGTAGTGGGAGTAATACTCCCACTTAGTGCAATGTCTTATGTGGCTTTTTAAAAACTGTTTAAATGTTTTTTATTTATTTCTGAGAGAGAGAGAAAGCGTGAGCAGGGGAGGGTCAAAGAGAGAGGGTTACGCAGAGTCTGAAACAGGCTCCAGGTTCTGAGCTAGCTGTCGGCACAGAGCCCGACGCAGGGCTCGAACCCGTGGATTGTGAGAGTGTGACCTGAGCCGAAGTCGGATGCTTAACGGACTGAGCCACCCAGGCGCCCCTGTCTTATGTGTTTTTATAAGCCCTCCGCCAACAGTTCTAGCAATAGTATTGTGGTTATTGTCACTGCGAAGACCCACTTCCGAGTAGTAAACAAGAGCCCAGTACAAGTCACCAAGCAGCACTAAAACGTTGGTGTTGACTCACACGTGGCCAGCAAGAGGCAGCAAACGCCAGAGTATAGGCTTAGGAAGACAGGAAAAGGCAGTGGTGTGTGTGGAGAGAAACTTCCTTCTCCCGCAGAATGATTTCGATGACCTAGGTTGCTTCTGCCCCCTTTGCTTGGCCCCCAGTATCCAGAAGGCTGCCCAGTCCCTGTTCTAGACCAGTGAGGCGCTGTCAGGAATGTTCTGGTGAGGCTGGCCAGGGACCAGGCCAGAGACCAGCTGTTTATATATACCCCATCCTAGCCAAGCAGTGTTTTTAACCATATAACTGGAGAGAACCGTATAACTGGGTTCAGAATTCTCAGGAAGAATTCTGTGTACGAGACGGGCCACTCAGTCTGCTCTTATTTACTCCTCCTATAAACTTTTCTTGTAATCTACCTTTGCACCTTCCCTCCAGGCAGACCCAGGAGCCAACCGTGTTTACACAGGTTGTGCCCAAATGAGGAACATCCAACCTAGGACGAGCTGTTCTGTCCTCTCTCTTCCCACTATGAGGGGAATAATTGCCGATGAGATATTGGACAGAATAATCTGGAAATCTTTTGAACGAGAGCTATCTGTGCAGACGTAGAAAGCCATCATTCCTATTTTATAGTGGCAGAAAGTTAGCGAGTTGCTGGTGCCAAGATCATATTGTCCTTTGCAGCCCTTCTCCAGGACCTCCGAGAAATGAGATCCTATTCAGTCGGATGGTAGGAACACTACGAAACAGACAAGCTGAAGCAAGTATTCATAAAACGGTTTCTAAGGGAAAGTGCTTCCCTCCTCCAAGTGACTAACCTAGGAATGGATCTGTACTTTTTTTTTAATTTTTAATTTTTTTTACAAATAGTTTATTGTCAAGTTGGTTTCCATATAACACCCAGTGCTCTGTACTTTGAGGACAGAGTGGTCTCCCTTTCTATGCCTCTTACCCACGGAGCTGAATGTGGCGCTAGATCTCCAAGAATACTTACTGAAAGGTCCTAACACTTGGGAAAAGAACAGAGAGAGCCCCGAGAGATCCAATTTGATTCCCCATTGAATGACTTTAATTGTTTAAAAACATTTATTTATTTATTTTTGAGGGACAGAGCGTGAACGGGGGAGGGGCAGAGAGAGAGGGAGACACAGACTCCAAAGCAGGCTCCAGGCTCCGAGCTGTCAGCACAGAGTTCGTTGCAGGGCTGGAACTCATGAACCTTGAGATCATGACCTGAGCCAAAGTCGGACGCTTAACCGACTGAGCCACCCAGGGGCCCCTGAATGATTTTCATGTTTGTGCAACTCTTTTTTTTTTCACGAATGAAATCTTACATACAATTCCAGCAAACAAAGGGAATAAAAAGGAATTTGCTCTAGTAGGAGGCAGGGAGGGGAGAGAGGGACCCTCAGCCCTGACCAAGGAATCCAGGCTGCCTCAGAAGGGCAGTTTGAAGCCCTGGGCTTCCCAGTAGATGATCAAATAGTCTAATCTCTAGAGCAGACGAGGCCACAATTGAGTGGTTTAGGGTTTCCAAAATGGTGTTCCCAGAGCAACATGACAGTAGTGTAGGTGACCTAGAGTAAAAGAAACACTGGATAAACATCCAAAGACATAAGTTCTGATCCAGGCTGTTCCACCACCTGGCTGGCTGGTCTTGACGGAGTCGGTTGGCCCCTCATGCAAATGAAAGCTGAGACCACATGACCTCGGAGAGCCCCGCCACTCTCACTCTTCCGGGCTCACATCTCATCATGTACCTTACTTCTCATTAGTGAGTATCTTATCTGCACAGTGTAGCAAATCAAGAACAGTAGGAGAGAACATAGATTCATTATAATTATTACTTTAGAGAGACAGACAGGGTGCACGAAGCGGGGGATAAGAGCTGTTTAGCACGGAGCCCGACAGGGGTCTCGATCCCACAACCCTGGGATCATGACCTGAGCCCAAACCAAAAGTGACAACTGACTGAGCCACCCAGGTGACCCGAGAACATAGATTTTTAAAAGAAAATTCGATTTTTAAACAAACCTGTCTTTTATTTTGCTCAATAACATGCAGTTGGCTACTCCCAGTTTTCTGTGTCTAGAGTTAAGACAGCAGCAGAAATAGTGATAAAAATCAGTTTCAGTGTGATTCAGTAGAAAGGTCACAGAATAAGAAAATGGAGCCGCTGACTAGCTGGGAGATATTTGGCATATAAATGAACTACTCTTGATTTAGGTTCATTCTCTGTGAAGAATCATGATACAGGAGTCTCACCAGATTGTTCTAAGGATCAAACGGGATCATTCATTGCTTTCAACTTTTATGTTTTCTTATGAAATAAATATAAACAAAAAAGTGTATAAAATCTCTGTATCTCACTTGAAGGCCTAAAATAAAACATGGAGTACTGGGCTGGCTTAGTTGGTTAATCATCCAAGTCTTGCTTTCGGCTCAGATCATGATCTCACGGTTCGTGGGTTCAAGCCCCATGTTGGGGTCTGTGCTGACAGTGTGGAGCCTGCTTGGAATTCTCTCTCTGCCTCTCTCTTTCATGCTCAATCTCTCAAAATAAATAAAAATAAAATAAAACAAAACACGCATATTCCCAGAACCCAGGTTAAGAGACAAGTGGTAACATAGAAGTCCCTTCATGTCCCTTCCTGATATCAAACCTCACCCAACCTCCACTTCTGTGTGTATGTGTGTGTTGGTGTGTGTGTGTGTGTGTGTGTGTGTGTGTGGTAATTTCAGTCAGCATTTTCCCAGGTCTGTTTTTGTTTTCTAGCTTACTGAGATGTCATCGACACACAGCATTTTGTGTTTAAGGTGTATAATGTGATGATTTGATACACATATATATTGGGAAATGTTTACCACAATAAGATTAGTTAACTCATAGTTACCTTTCTGTTGTTGTTATGGTGAGAACATTCAAGCTCTATTCTCACAGAAACTTCCAGGAACACAATACAGTATTGTTTACAGTCACCCATACACTATGCATGGGATGCCCGGAACTCATTCATCTTTTAACTGGAAGTTTGGATCCTGAGACCAAATCTCCCCATCGCACCCACACCCTAGCCCCTGGCAGCCACCACCTTCATCTCTGATTCTATGAGTTCCATGTTTTCACGTGCCACATATAGGTGAGGTTATATACTTTTTGTCTTCTTCTGACTTATCTTACTTAGCATAATGACTCAAGTCAATCCAAGTTGTTGCAAATGGCAGGATTTTCTTCTTTCTCATGGCTAAATACTATTCCATTATATGCACACCACATCTTCTTTATCCGCTTATGCATTAATGAACACCCGACTTGTTCTGTGTCTTGGCCCTTGTGGATAATGCTGCGATGAACATGGGGATGCACACATCTCTTTGAGATACTGATTCCACCTCCTTTTGATACGTACCCAGAAGTAAGATTACTAGATCATATGGTAATTCTATTTTTTAATTCTTTGAGGAAACTTTATATTGTTTTCCATAATGGCTGCACTGATTTACATCCTCACCAACAGCACACAAGGGGTCCCTTGTCTCCACACTCTAACCAACACCTGCTACTTTTTGTATATTTTTTTTTTATAGGGACTATTCCAGTAGGTATGAGGTGATACCTCATTGTGATTTTGATGTGCGTCTATCTTCCTAATGATTAGTGATGTTGAGCCTTGTTGACCATTTGTATGTCTTTGGGAAAACGTCTGTTCAAGTCCTCTTCCCACATTTTAGACGGATTTTTTTTTTTTTTTGCAATTGCCAACTCCTGCTTTTGAATGATGAATAAATTATTCCTTGCCCTTCGTTATAATTTTATGACCTGTGATTATATCTTTACAAAAGTGTACTGTTTAGTTTTGCCTATTTTTGAACTTTGTATCAGTAGAATCTTATTCATATCTTCTCTGTGACTAACTTTTCTTGCTCGGTGCTCTGTCGTTGAGACCTGTTCACGTGGTGGCATACAGTGTACACCATGAGAATGTGCCATGGTAGGTATATAATAAGATGGCTGTGGAGATGCTCTTTACCAAGTTAAAGAGGTTTTCTTCTGGGGCGCCTCAGTGGCTCAGTTGGTTAAGCATCTGACTTCAGCTCAGGTCACGATCTCACAGTTTGTGAGTTCGAGCTCCATGTCATGCTCTGTGCCGACAGCTTGGAGCCTGCTTCGGATTCTGTGTCTCATTGTCTCTGCCCGCTTCCCCACTTGTGCTCTGTCTTTCTCTGTCTTTCAAAAATAAATAAATGTAAACAAAGTCTTCTTAAAAGAGATTTTCTTTCATTCTGAGTCTGCCAAAAGATTTTCTCATAAAATGATTTTAATTTATCAAATATTCTTTTATTTGAATATATACATAAACCTTTACTTTAGTAATGGGTGAATTATGTTGATGATTTCTAATATAAAATCAACATTGCATTCTTGTGATTAAAATTGCATTGATCATTTATACATTATTGGAAGTGACTAAGTATATTCTGTTTAGGATTTTTACATATATGTTTTTCAGTGGGATGAGTCTGTAATTTTTCTCTCTTGAACCGTCCTAGTATTCGGAGTATCAAATTTATGCTGGCTGCATAAAATGATTTTGAAAATGTTTCCTCTTGTTCTGCTCTCTGGAATAGCTTGTGTAGGATTGGCATTGCCTGTACCTAGAATGTTATGTTACATAACAACACTTCTATAAAGCCATCTTTATCTGGTATTTTCTTTGTGGCAATTATTTTTAACTGGTTATTCTTATTCAGTGCTTACAAGGCTCCATGAATTCTAAGACTCCTAAGGATTGCTTTAGCTGCATCCCCAGATTTTGATATGTCTTATTTTTACCATTCCACATGTGTTTTCTACTTTATATCGGGAAGCAGTCTAACAGACCCAGAATACGGACTCTGGAACTGGACTGCCTACATGACGACCTGGCACCACCATTTTTGAGCTGTATGTCCTTGACCACGTTCACCCTCTATGTGTCTTTGGCTTCTTCCTCTGAAAATGGGATGATAATAGAACGAAACTCGAAGGGTTGTTTTGAGGATTAAAAATGTATAAAACTCAAAAAACGTTACATGGGACATAATTAATTAGCAAACACCATATAGGGTGCTGGCCATTAGTTTTTTCCTTTAACCCTTGAGTTGGTTGAGTTGGTTGTGGGTGGGTGTGTTTTAACATTTTTGAATGTGAATGGGGGGAGGTGGCAGTTCCTAGTTAATCTTTCCTTTTTTGCTAATGTTTTATATGTTTTTAAAAATTGTGATGAGACAATATGATCTATATGATATCAATTTGTTGAAATTTGTTGAGGCCAGCACTTTCGTCTAGCTTATCACTGATTTTCGAAGTGTGCCACATGTGCTTGGAAATAGTGTTCTCCAAGAACAGGGTTGGTAATCAGGCCGTTCAAGTCTATACCTTTGCTGGTCGTTTTGTTTGCTTGATTGAGGAAAGACATGAGCATTTTCAAAGCAAGTGAGTAATCTAGGCTTTGTTTAGAAAAGCAGCTCTTTGGGACATCTGGGTGGCTCAGTCAGTTGAGTGTCCGACTTTGGCTCAGATCATGATCTCACAGTCCATGGGTTTGAGTCCCGCTTCGGGCTCTGTGGTGACAGCTCAGAGCCTGGAGCCTGCTTCAGATTCTGTGTCTCCTCTCTCTGTGCCTCCCCTGCTCGCTCTCTGTCTCTGTCTCTCAAAATAAAATAAAGACATAAAAAAATAAAAAGAAAAGAAAAGCAGCTCTTTATGAGTGTTCCATAAAGTTTTTTCTTAATGAATATTTTATTTTTGAATAGTTTTAAATTTACAGAAAAATTTCGAAGACGATACAGACTTCCTGGATACTTGGCACCTAGTTTCCCATTATTAACATGTTACATTAGTATGATACATTTGGCATCATTAGTGAACCAATATTAAAAAAATATTATTAGTTGAAGTACAGACTTTATTCTGATTTCCTTGGTTTTTACCTAAATGTCCTTTATCCTGTACCAGGATCTCACACAGTTTGTTATCATGTCACCTTAGACTCCTCTTGGTTGTGACAGATTCTCAGACTTTTCATGTTTCTGATGACCTTGACAATTTTGAAGAGCATTGGTATTGGTCAGATATTTTGTAAAATATCCCTCAAATACAACTTGTCTCCTATTTTCTCCTAATCAGACTGGGATTATGGGTTTGGAGGAGGAAGATCATGGAAGTAAAGGGCTTTTCTCATCACATCATGTCAAGAGCACATATTATCAACATGGCCTATCACTGTTGATATTAACTTTGATTCCCCTGGTAATAAGGTTGTGCACATGTGCAAGTTACTGTAACTTTTATTATAATGGAATGTTATTGTAATAATATCATGATGTAATGTAATAGACTAGAGTCCAGACACCTGGATTCTAGGTCCATTTCTGTCACTAAACTGCTCTGTGAGTTTTGGCTGGTCACTGGACCTCTCTGAGCCTCTGGATTTTCTTGTCGTTGTAAAACCAATGCGTTGCTTGGATGGGCATGACAATCAGAACATCTACTCTTTTGAAATATTATTTGCATGCTTTTCGTGACTTCTGAAATGTTTTCTAAACAATAAACAGTTCTAGGTTTGCAAACTGTGGTTGTCAGCCTCCAAGCTGTACTCAGTGGATGGGGCTGATCTTTTGTGGAAATGGTGGTGTGTGACTTCTGAGGTTAGATAATGAAAGACATTATATTATGGCTTCTACTTTGTGATCTCTTTGCATCACTCATCAGGGAGAGTCAGACACAATGTCCTGAACACTCCAGCAGCCTTATGGAAAGGTACATGAGGTAAGGAACTGAGGCCTCCTGCCCATAGCGAGTATTGGCTTGCTGGTGACTGAGGGCACCATCTTGGAATCAGATTCACCAGCCCCAGTCGTGCCTTCACATGATGCAGTCCCAGCTGCCATGTTTGCTGCCCTATCTTGAGAGACTCCCTTCCAGAACCACCCAGCTAAGCCACTCTGGAATAAGCCACTCCTGAATTCCAACAACTCTGTGAAAGAGATCTTTATAATTCTTAAAAACGAACAACAAAGGGTTGGATCCTAAGGCTTTGAAACTGTGGTTAGGCTCTCATGGTTAGGGGGCTGTGTGTGAGGGTGCTCTCTTGGTTCCCTGGCTCCTTCCCCACTTAAACCACAGCAGCTCTGTCTTCATCTGGTTCATATATTGAGAATCTATGTAGGACTTTCAAAGTCTGCAGCCAAAAATAAGTTGGAAAACACTGGATGAGATGATCTCTAATACTCAAAAATTTCGTCTATCAGTAAAAAAAAAAATATTTCTTACAAACAAATTGGCAGCGTTTTCATCAAGGCTTGCTTTTCTTGATAGGAAGCACTGTCCTTGAGGTTGGAAACAAAAGTCCACAGTGTGCTAAATGTATTAGAAGCTGCCCTTCCTTTGTGTGAGGTGGACAGAGTCAAGGATAGGGAGAAAGTGCTGCTCTCTGGGAGAACTCTATCCCCTGGGCACCATCTGCAAGCTACGAAGGAAAGAATGGGTTTGCTTCTCTTGCCAAAATTTAGTTATAATAACAGTGATGCTCTTAACAATATCAATAAGGGCACCTGGGTGGCTTGGTTGAGCGTCCAACTCTTGTTTTGTTTCAGGTCATGATCTCAGGGTTTGTGAGTTCAAGCCCTGTGTTAGGCTCTGTGCTAACAGTGCAGAGCCTGCTTGGGAGTCTCTCCCTCTCTCTCTACCCCACCCACATTTGCTCTCTCTCTCTCTCTCTCTCAAAATAAATAAAACAGTATCAACAATAATGGCAAGTACATACTGAGGGCTCTGGGCAAGGCCCAGGAGAGGGGTCATCTCATTGAATCACTGTGAATACTAGGAGGCAGGCATTTTATAGATTGGGGAAATACAGGCCAGAAGGTTACATGATTTGCCAGAGTCATGTTTTAGGAAGAGGAGAGCTGCACTGAAGACCCCATCTGTCTGCATCTGGAGAACTCTTCGCCTTGTTCATGTATTTCAGGCCACAATTCAAAACTAAGCAGCCCCTCTTTGAGTCCGAAATGCACTGATTTCACCCTTGGAGGTTTTCATAATGAGTTGTTAAAAGAAAAGCTCTTCATTCTTTTGATCCCTTGTTCTTGCAAATGGCACCCACTCTGTGCCCAGGCGCTGTTCTAGGACCTGAGGACAGAAGGAAAGGAAAACAGAGACTGGAGTTCCCTCAGGCCAAGCTGGGCTTTGAGCTGGAAGAGGACCTGAGAAGCCATCAGTGGCTTCCACTGCTTGTAGTCAAACTCCGGTGAGGGAAGGGGAGACAGAAGGGGAGGTTCCTTCAGGATCCTGAGGACCCAGGTCTTCCTTGGATCACAGCTAGGAAATGCCTTCAAGGGACAGAAAGACTGGGTGTGCCCTGGAGCTGGATCCCAGAGAGCCACGAACCCCCAAAGATAGTCCCTGTTGTTTCTCCAGGAACCCTTCTGGGGCTGGACCCGACACTGCGCTCTCTAGGCCACGGGTATGTCAACCAGCACCAGAGACGTTGCACGAAGGCAGCTCGTTCAGCAATTCTATCAACATGAAGCAGGACAGAGTGTTGAGAAACTGTGCTCTGTGAAATTGGCCCTTGAGAAACTGTGCAGTTTGAAATTAAGTCTGCCTTGTTCAGAGAGATTTTCAAATATGGGTCTTAATCGTCTATGTGATCAACTAAATTTAGTTCCGTCTTTCGGTGGGTCTCATTATCTTATTAACAATTCTACTCTTTGGCTGGAACTTTGTTTTGGGAAAAGTCCAACTATTTGGTGAATGTATTTGGAGGCCCTCGCAAAGGTCCTGGAAGAGGGGACCAGCACTGGTGTTCTAGAACTCCCACAGCCTTGGCCCCTGGGAGAGTCACTTCACTCATGACAAGATGTCCACCTGAGTGTGGAGGTTGGGTTGGAACCCACCCAGGAAGGGGCAAAGGTGTGGAGGTTCAGTTCCGCAGAGGGAAGGGAGAAAGGGGGCTCTGCCCCGGGAAGGCAGCACCAGTCTACACAGACACTGGTGAGGACTCTGTTAGCTACAGAATGAAGCTGGCCCCCCAAGGCTGTCCCCACCCGCTGCCCCCTCATGCCACATTCCAGCACCAGGGCCGCTGATCCCAACACTCCCCTTTGTTATCTTCAAAATGCAGAACAAGTTCTTTAATCAAGAAGCTTAAGTTCTCCTCCCCTCTCGCACACCAAGCAAGGCTCCTTCTCAGGGAACATGTTCTTAGCTATAATCTGAGTCTCTGCTACAAAGTAGGGACACTGGCTAGCGCAGGGCCTTTCACCTTTTTGTTTCTTGCGGACTCTGTAATGGTCTTATTTTGATACTGGTCTCAAAGCAGCGATCGAGCACACTGGCATCTGATGCGAACCCTTCCTAGTGATTACCTCAGCGTTTTCCCAAAGCGTGTTAAAGCCAACAACTCCGGGTTAACTGGAGAAATAGGGTGCGGACTAGGTCAGAGATTATTTGATTTGATTCAGTTTACAATGAAATGAATGATGTGCTCTTGATCTTGATGATTTAGAGGGTGACTGGGGAGGTTTGCAGCTTAACTTGGGATCAGGTGGGACTTGCCTACATGGCAAGGGAAAGAGGACCACTGGGAGAAGGTGTCAGAAAGTGGGGTCCAGGCCAGCTCCCAGCGCTGCAGGCTGTGGGCGGCAGTGCGTCGGGGGGGGCGGGGGGGGGGAGCTGGGTCTCTCATCTGGCCCAAACCCTGCTACTCTGCGGGGCTCTGGCGCGTTCCTGCATCCCTGGGTGAGGCCCAGCAACCACTGCTGCCCAATTATCTTAAGCCTTGGGGGTGTATTTTTTTTTCCTTTTTATTTATTGTCCAGTTGGTGTCCATGTAACACCCAGTGCTCATCCCAACAAGTGCTCTCCTCCGTGCCCATCACCTCCCTTCCCCTCTCCCCCACCCCCATCAACTCTCAGTTTGTTCTCAGTATTTAAGTCTCTTATGGTTTGCCTCCCTCCCTCTCCTTAACTATTTTTCCCCCTCCCCCATGGTCTTAAGTTTCTCCTGTGCCACATATGAGTGAAAACATATGGTATCTGTCCTTCTCTGCCTGACTTATTTCATTCAGCAGAACACCCTCGAGTTCCATCCACATTGCTACAAATGGCCAGCATTCTTTCTCATTGCCATGTAGTATTCCCTTGTATAGATGAACCACATCTTCTTGATCCATCAGTCAGTTGATGGACATTTAGGCTCTTTCTATGATTTGGCTACTGTTGAGAGTGCTGCTGTGAACATTGGGGTACATGTGCCCCTATGCATCGGCACTCCTGTATCCCTTGGGTAAATTCCTAGCAGTGCTATTGCTGGGTCATAGGGGAGTTCGACTGTTAATTTTTTGAGGAACCTTCACTGTTTTGGGGGGTGTATTTTCTACGTGAATCGTCTATGAAGCAGTCAGTGTCCCCTAAGGATGGGCCTACGGTTATCCAATACGGAGAGTCAGCAACAAAGCCATTATCTTCATGAAACCCAAGGCTGACTCTTACCTAGCCCATCCCTTTCCCAGCCTTTGTCAATTTAATTCTGGAAAAGAAAATGTTACTAACAAAAATAAGCAACAGCATTTGTAAAAGCTAAACAGAAGCAGACCTTTCCTTGTGTGATCATATCAAAAGCATTCCTCTCTGTCACATGAGGACACAGTGAGAAGTGGAGCGCTACAGCCCGGGGAAAGGTTCTCACAAGGAGACTCAGGCAGCCCCCATCCCCCCCACCCCCCATCCCCCGGCCGCGGGTCTCAGACTTCCAGCCTCCAGAATGGGTGAGAAATACACTTCTGTTTATACCACTGGGCCTACAATGTGCGGTTTTGACAGCCGGGGCTAATACAGACGCCGCATACTGATGCTCCAATCCCTCTGGTCTAGACGGTGAGCTTTGTGAAAGCAGTTCTTTGTGAGCCGGGCTGCTTAGTAAACCTGACTTCGGTCTTCACACGCAGAAGGAACAACAGACCTTGTGAAATTACAGACGGGTCTATGACCCGCCTCAGCCCTAAAGCGGCGGCTCTCAGCCCTGGCTGCACGTCGGGAGCAGCAGGGAGCCTGCAAATTTTCGTGGCCTGACCCCACCCTGGGCCAATCAGATGGGTCTCCAGGACAGAGGTCCAGACATCACTAGCATTCAAGGCTCCCCAGGGGACTCCCATGTGCACCCAGAGGAGACCAACCACCCTAAAGCCAAATCAGAGAAGTACTGGGGTGAGGGGCCCCTGACTAGAGGGAAAGATGTTAGGTACTCGCTCCTGTTGGCCAGTTGAGGGGCCTGCTTTAAGGGGCACAGATGGCACAAAGGCCGAGTGAGACGCAGGGCGGTGTAGCAGTTCAATCAATCACAATAAAACAAACAGCATCAAGTTCACAAAAGTACTTTTTATTTGAGGCATGAAGTCTGGCTGAAAGGGTTACATTTCCCAGCAGCCAACATCCGGTTGTTAGTGGCGCTATTTCGACTTTGTAGATTCAAGTTAGCCAGAAAAGGGTACTAAGGTCCTACTTTCCCCTGCCGGAGAAGAAGAGAAGGAGAACGGGAAGGCTTCTAATCTACGCTTCTGCTCTTGGACCCGACACCACGTGGGCCAAGCCGTCGCTGGCCCGTCTGCAGGTCGCTGACCCACCGCTGACAGGCACAGGCCACACTACACTACATCCGGGGAAGGTGACATGGGGGACAAAGTGGCAGGTCACCTGGGAGAGGACAGGCACCGACGGCTTCAAAACTCCTCAGTGAAGGGATAGTCCTTGTGGGAGGCACAGCTGTTGGGAGACGGAGAGGAACACGTAAGCTTCAGGGAGACTGACCAGAGCAAACTGCAGAAAGAAACGGTGAGCGTCCCATTATGGGTGAACACAGAGGCCCCAGAGAGGGCCGGCCGGTTCCAGCACTGCGGGTGACGCGTCTGCACCTGTGGGCAAGGCCCCCTCCGGACTCCTGGGCCACAGGCCCTCGTCGGCTGGCGGAGGCGTGAGGGACACCCTGTCCCTGGCGCCCAGCACCGCACCCGAGGCCTGGCTCCCCCGGGATTCAGTCTAACCGGCGGGACCGGACAGCAGGCCGTTGTCTGAAAAAGCAGGCGGGGGCAGATAAGCCAGCAGCCCGTACGCACGAGGGAGCACGGGCACCTCCACGAGCGGCCTGCCGTCAGCGGGGAGCCCCGGAGAGGGGCTGGGGGTCGGACACGGGAAATGTGGGCGGGAAGCGGGCCAGGCAGCCACCTGGCCGAGCTGCAGGCAGCGGGGAGCAGGTTCGCCACCCCCCACTCCCCTCCCCGGGCGGGCCGCTGGCCTGTGCCGGGCGCGTGACGGCACCACTGCTGCGAACACAGGCCAGGCACAGCGTGAAAGGCCCGGGGGAACCCCGATGGGGGCGCGGAACCTTCACTCCTTCAAAGCTCCCCCTGCGCTGCCATTTATTTGGGCACCTCCCCCTCCCCCCACCAACCTGAGGACTATAACCCTGCCATTAGCAACAGGGGCTCAGTGCGGCATGAATTTCCAGAAGAGGCAATGGATGTGTAGGCCTAGCAAGATGGCTGCCTGGGTGACCCTGGAATGTTGGAACCTGCCTCTCCCTTCCCGCTCCAGCCCCAACCCATCCCCACTGAGCATCAGCAACCCGCAGAATAATCTGACAGCTCTTTCTGGAACGGCACCAGAGTGGCGGGAGCGGAAGAGTAAAGGGACCAGCTGGAAAACCACTGTGGTGTGTGAGCCCTGAGAGCTTAGCTTCGCTTTGCGATGTCGGCCGTGGGAAGGGCAACGGGAACTGAAAGAACGATACAGAGACTCTCCAAGGAGAACAGAAGTCACCCGGCCAAAGATTCACTTCTCTCGCCCTCGCCTACCCGTTCCCAACAATGACTGTAATGCCGACAAGGTTAAGTACCATTAACACAAACAGGGACGTCAGAAAGGGTCCGGTGCAGGGCTGCCAGTGATAAACTGCTAGTGGCCTGTTTGGAATGGAGGCCACTGGTGTGATGGCCACACGCTCACCAGGCACTGTCCTGCCTGAAGCACAGCAGAGCATTCTCAGTGCAGAGGCAGACCCGGCGGACACCTGCCGGGGGGCTGTAGCGGCCACACCGGCGGTGCAAACCCAACTGCGGAGGGAGCGGAGGCTGCAGAGGGAAGGCCGGCACCTGCCCCATCCCAGAGGGAGTCCAGATCTCGCTTAGAAGAGAATGTAACCACGAGGAGATAGAGGGGACACAGAGACAATAAAAACCCTGAGAAAGGAAGCTTAGTCTCCACTGTAAAACGGCAGTTTCTCCCTGAAAGCAGAGAATGACTTTTAAACTTGACTTAGTTACTATACTGTAGGAAAAGTCATCTCCCTCAGCTTCTTAAGTGCCAACTGCCGGAAATACAAGGACCCAGCGAATGCGTAGCGGGAGGGGCCCTGGGTGACGGTCAGTGTGGTTTTCTCAGTCATGTGGCTTCGCAGGGTCAGGGCCCCACCAGTCTTCCTATGGAACCCCTTTTATTGAGTCCATATAAGATCGGGTCGCATGCAAAGTCTGCCGGGGGAGGGGGTTGGGGGGGTTGGACGGGACAGAAGCCACACGGGATCCCCTGGTTTCCAACGAGCTCCTGAGGTGAAAGTTAATGCTCAGATACGTGCTTGCGGAGGGCTAGGCCGACAAGGTCCTGAGGCTAAGCGGGGAACAGATCCAGGCCAGATCTGGCATTTTCCGCACGGCCCCGTGCACTGACGGGAAGGCAAGGCCATGCACACAGGGCGGAGCCGCCGCGCTCATGGGACGCAGGAAGCACAGCCTGCAAGGGCTGCTCTCGTTCTGGAGCAGCAGGCCCCCTCCCTGGACCCTCACCTCACTAAGGCACAGACTCTCCAGTTCCGGTTGTAGCTGAGTAAGGTGGTCATGTCCACGCTGCTCAGTTCAAAGTCAAAGACCTAAAAAAGAAAAAAAAATCCGGCAAGTTCTGCAAATGAAGGTCAAACACAGAACACCCAAGTATGTGAAGAGCTCTGTGCGGGGCCGCTGACGGGCCGCTGCCCTGGGTGGGAAGGGGCGAAGGCAGACAGCTCTGGAGAAGCTTAACTGCAGGGCTCCGCGGGGAATGCGGCGTTCTGCCTGGACACACACACGCTGGGAAAACGGTCCCTCCCTTCCAGAACCTCTCAGCACAGTGGTACTTTTTGGTCCATTTAGTTGATGTCAAAAGCATTGCTGAGCACTTCTGTGACAAGGGCCAGTGGGGAAGGAAGTGATGGGAAGTCTCTGCCTCAGTTTCCAGTGAAGAGAAGGGAAGAGGTAATTCCGCAGCTTCAACACAAGGAATAATCAACCGCACACTCTACGTGAGACGCTACACGCCGCACGGAGAGGCTCCAGAGGAACTGGGAATGAATTCCAGCCGGGGAGCCGAAGGACGTGGTCAAAGAAGATGGTATCTGAGCTGGGCAGAAGCCTCCAAGTAACATCCAGAGAGGACAAGAAAGGCCCGTTGGGCCAGGACCCATCTGCCTGAAGAGCACAGCCGGCCTGGGAAGACTTCAGCCCTCCCGGTGGCCAGGAGGCAGGCCCAAAGCAGCCCTGGGTGAGACCGGGGTGGGGGGCCTTCCTGTGTGTCCCTGCTGACCAGCCAGGATCTTACCTGGAAGTTCTCGGCGATGCGCTCAGGTGTCACAGACTTGGGGATCACGACCAGATTCCTCTGCACGGGGAACCGGATCAGAATCTGCGGGCAGAGTGTATGTACACCATCACCCACATGGTTACGTCATGTCTATACAGCCGTTCCCCACAGAGAGACATTCCAGAACTCCAGAGGCCCAGAGGTGTCAGGGTCACCTCCAGCCAGCCACGCGCTTCCGTCTCCCAGGGTTACTGGTCACAAGGAGGAAGCCGTTCCACCATCCAGGACACAAGAGAACATTTCCCAGAGTAGCTGATCACAGTGCTCTTCCTGGAGCACAGTGATGAGCTTCCCACTGATGTCAGCAAACGCTGGCCCTTGGGGTGGCCTGGAGAGGCAGGGGGGCAGATACCACCGTCCCCATCACACAGCAGTCGTCTAACTTCCCAGTCTGTGCCCTTTCTACCACCCACTCCAGGACCCCAAGCTGCACTTCCAGGGAGGGCTTGGCTGGGCTCGGGAACTACCACCTAAGCAGGGGGTTCTCGGAACAGCCACGGGCGCCTGGAGATGACAGTACCTGGGCTGTAGTTTTATTGTGCTTGGCTGCGATCGCTTTGATCCGGGGATCCTCCAACAGGGAAGGGTCCTCGGGCTTGGCCCTGGAGACAAAAGAGGGCTGGGGTGAGCAACCATCATGGCGGCTGCTTAAGGCAGTGAGCAACCCTAGCAACCGTAGCTCCTGTCAACCTTAGAGGCCAGTCGGCCGTCTCCTCCTGATTTGAATCTTAGGTACAAACTCTCAGCCCTCTGGAGGAAAAGCAGCCACCTTGCTACTAGAAGCTACTGGAACCCCAACAAGACCCTCTGAGGCAGGCCTGCAAATCAGCACCAGAAGCAATTTCCTTGATGCTGAAGTTTTCTTTGTAGCCAAATCTAACCTTCACCAGGGGACAAGGGAACACTATCTGGTGGGAAGCTCACCAGGGCCTGTCCGGGGAGCCGAGGGGGCTGTAGGCGGTCACCACAATGCCTTTGGACTGGCAGTACTG
Organism: Proteles cristata cristata; assembly: GCA_017311185.1. NCBI lineage: Eukaryota > Metazoa > Chordata > Mammalia > Carnivora > Hyaenidae > Proteles > Proteles cristata. Next base: position 1,656,954 of record JAESUZ010004246.1, read on the forward strand.
GATTAACTTCTCCTGAGTGAGGTATGGGTGGCATTCGATCTGCAAACACAAAGAGGGTGCTGATGTTGACGCGTGGGCATGGGTGCAGGGACACACAGTAAGTAACCCCCCTCCCCAGACCAAACATTATGTATAACCCATGTCTCCTCATCTCCCAGATAAGCTGCGACAACTGTTTACATTTCCCAGCTAGCGTCCTCAGCGTGAAGAACAATAACCTTGTTACTGATGTACCACGGTCATGGGCCCTGAGGGTTTGTTCTGGCTTTGGCCATTCATCAACCGTGATGCGTCTAAGGATTTCAACGTCTGGACGCGGCCCATCTGGGAGGCCCGGAGTCATCACAAGCCAGGCTCACACCCTGTCTCTCCCGCAAGTTCAGCTCCCAGATGCCTCACTATCATTCTCAATCACCAATCAGGGCCTGCCTCCTGGCTGCTGCCTAGGTGACACGGGTTCAGACAGCAACAAACAGCATCCCAGGCACAGGCTGCCCTGCGGGAGGCTTACCTGGTTAACAGCCGGCTTATACTTCAAGCCAGGTTTGTTTAAGAGCTTCTCGACTTGGAGATGGTTGAAGTTGGAGACTCCGATAGCTTTCACCAGCCCTGCGTCCACCAGCTCTTCCATGGCCTAACGACAAAATAGAGTCTCTGCTTGCTGCTGATGTGTCAAGGGTGGGAAAAGCGGCCTTGGCCCCAGCCAGGTTAACAGGTCCTGCCCTTACTAATAGATGCCAGCGAATCAGACCTTTGAGGAGCCAAGATATCTTGGCCAAGACAAAAGTCAGGCTGGCTGCAATGAGACGGGAAGAGTAAAAATGGTGACAGAGTGACAAAATGCCGTGGAAGACGAGGCAGAGCGGACCACTCACAGGAGAAGGGGAAACCAGGCGGGAAGGAGAAAGCCAAATCAGGGGCTGCCTCACCTCCCACGTGTCCAGAAAATTGGTGTCACTGGGAATCACGTTGCCTTCGGCGTCCAGTGGGAAATACTCCTTCCCGGGCTGTTGGTACAATAACAGTCAATCAGTGACGGCTCTTCAGTCCCACATCTTTAGAAGCAAAGTTCTAAAAAGAACTCATTCTTAACCACAGTTAAGTTTGTTTGGTTTTTTTAAATTTTTTAATGTTCATCTTACCCTTAGAGAGAGAGAGAGTGCAAGCAAGTTAGGGAGAGGCAGAGAAAGGGAGACACAGAATCCGCAGCAGGCTCCGGGCTCCGAACTGTCAGCACAGAGCCCGACGTGAGGCTCGAACTCACGAACCAAAAGATCATGACCTGAGCCGAAGTCGGATGCTCAACTGACTGAGCCACCCAGGCGCCCCTACCATAACTAAGTTTTTAGAAGATAGTCAAGGGCAAATCCATGGACCGATGTGAAAAAACAACAGGCAGACAACTCCTGAGGCTCCCAGACACTTTTTCTTTCAAGTGGGTTGCAGCTGACTGTTAGATGGAAACGGTGAGGGTTCCATGGGCTGGGCTGTGGACGGGGACATGTGTGGACGGGGGCCACGGGGCCATGGCACCCTGCTGAGTCTCTCTGGCTTATCGTGAAAACGAAGGATGGAAGTCAGGCCTGATGCACACAGCGCAATTACAACCGGGCCACGGGATCGAAACCACCACGTGCCTTCAATCTGCTGACAGACCCTGCGACTACAATGCAGGCAGAGGGTGTGATAACTCGTGTCTGTTTTGCACAGAGACTCAGGCTGTCAAGAAGTATTTATCGGGCTTCCACCGCACGGGGCCTGCGTGCAGAACGTACACACGCATACACGGAGGCAGAGGGTGACGGCCGGTGAGGTGTTGGCTGTGCGCAGATCGCGGGGGCTGTGTTGGCGGTTGCCGTTTTCAACTGCGCGGTCAGCCAATGACAAAGCGCAGGGCTCCTCAAACTCTGTACTGTGCAACCGAGCCGCCTATGGTTCCCCAGGGTCCCCACCCGCACCCGGACACAGCACGGGGACAGGAGCGACAGGGGCCCGGCCGGAGCCCTGCACCGCCTACCTTGAAGCCCGTGGGCCAGTGAATCAGGTAGAGGTCCAGGTAGTCCAGCTTCAGGTCGCTGAGCGTCTTCTGGCAGGCTCCCTTCACCATGCTCTTCTCATGGTACGTGCACCACAGCTGAAGCCGGCGAGAGAGCACGTCTTACACCGCGCACAGGACGCTGCTTCCCGGCCGGGAGCCCACCCCCCGCTCACTGGGATGCTCTAACGGGCAGTGAGGGGGTCCCCACCGCACACTGTGGGCCTTCTCCAAAGGAAGGCAGGAGAAGTAGGTCAGGGACGCCGCTCAGAGGGGCCGAACTGAAGGCAGAGTACAGAATGGACAGGTCATAAGGCCCAGGCCCTAAGCAGGAGCTCTCGGGGCCATCTTCCTAGTGGGCTGGTCTCCGCAGAGCCAGCCTCACCTGCCTGCCCAGTGTCCCTCTGGACACCAACAGCCTCCAGGTCAAAGGCAGTGGCCAGCAGAGGAGATCCGGTCTCCAGATGGAAACCAAGTTCTGTGCTCACGGGTAACTCTCTGGAAAGGGAGCACCAACCCACAACCTAAGCCTCATCAACAAGGGGCTCTATCCAATGGGTCTACACTGAACGACCCTCCAATGGATAAGGGTCAGGTGAGCTGTGGGGCCCTCCACGGCCTGCAGCCAATACACCGCCCAAGAAGAGTGGCCGCTCAAGGAGTAACTCGAGCGTACTAGGTGACCGGAGGATGGCCCTGACTCCTACGTCGGCACTGCCACCGGACCAACGCGACAGAACCCTCCCCCTGCCCCAGGCTCCCCTGCAGAACAGGACCTTGCTGACGATGAAGAGGTCCTCACGCTTCACCACTTGCTCCTTGAGCTTCTCCTGGATGGCCAACCCCACCTCGTTCTCGTTCTGGTACACGTGAGCGCAGTCGATGTGGCGGTACCCAAGGTCAATCGCAATCTTCACAGCCTCTGTCACTTTGCCTGGAGGGGACTGAAGGGCAAAGGAAAGGAAGGCATGGAGTTTAAATAACAAATGAAGCAAAATGCAGGGTTTGCCTACAGCACAGGCATCAGGGCAGGGTGACCCTCCTGCTCACTGAGGATGTGCCTGGGTCTACCCCTTAAGGATGGGCACTGGAAAGGGGGCTTTTTCACCAGCAGCTTCCCAAATGGTCTGCTGGGGTGGTGGGGGAGGGGAGACAGACCAAGGTGGAACGCCACATGGCTTCATTTTAGGATACTCTGACAACTTAACGGCAGCACAGACCACCTTAAAATGATGTGCCAAAGCTGTCTGCTCACCTCTTTACACCTGCCGATTGACAAACCATCTGAATGTGATAGCTTCCCAAGATAATACGGGACACCATTTCCTTCGAACAGCTCAGAAGATTCTAATAATTGCTGGCAGTATTTACCCAACTCCCTTTTGGTTTCTGAGCGGTCACGAAACACCCATGCTTTACCTTCTCCTTTTGGATGTGACGCTCTGACAATCACTCATTTGTAAGCAGTCCTGGGAGATTACCATAAAGTCAAGAATGTCACGGATACAGATTCCAAGGTGGCGGGGCTTTATCTGTGGCCGCGTTAAGAATCTGCTGTAAGAGGCAGAGGTGGGAGGCGACCCCTGCGAGGTACCAGCAGACAGGTTTGAGTGGAAAGGAGAGGGGAGACGGGGATTGTGAAGATCATCACACAATTTGTGGGCGGAGCTGTAAAGAGACTGAACTGCTGCCTGGGCCGAGCGATCTGACCATCTCCGTGACCAGGACGGGAAACCGCCTGGCCGGCGAGAAGGAAGAGGCCTTTGGAGCCCTCAAGCTCCAGCAGCACCCAGACTGACTACGTGGACACTTTTTCCGTCCCCTCACTGATCCTACTCAGACCAGAGAGGTGAAAAATAAACACATGTGCAACAGACTGTTGAACGAATACAGTGCATTCCTCCTGAGAGCTGGGCGAGAAGAGAATGGAAAGGAAAACTGCCCCCAGGCCATGAGCAGCTGCAGGCATTTGCTGTTTTGACAGCAGCTGCTGTGAACGGGAGGGGGTCGGAGAGGGGGGTGGGAGTATGGGCCAGTGGGAACAGATGTGTGGCCAAAGCCCGATGGCACACAGAGCTCGCTCGCCCCCAAGGAGGGAGCAGGGGTGCGGGGTGCCAGCCTCAGGTGTAAGACATGGGCACCTTCAGATGAGCTGACAATATCCTTTTTCCCCGGAGGACAGAAGCAGCTGCCGGCGCAGCCTTCCCCACCATTCGAGACGCAAGGCACGGGGCAGAGAGAAGCCCAGCCCCGGACAGGCCACACACTGCATCTGCCACGACAGCTGGCGCGGTGACCAGGCACGACCCGAGCCAGGCCCGCGAGGCTCAGTCTCCGGAACTACCAGACAAGCTGACATTCTGCTGGGGTCACCGTGCCGGGACACTGCGAGAAAGAGACTGCTCCTAGTGACGTCAGGGACAGCCCTGAATCCGGTGCACCTGAGGGCGTCCTGGAGGTCCATGAATCCCCACCTCAAACACCCTTCTTTTCCCCATTCGGATTAAGCTGGTTAATCAATTCCTTGGAACAAAAGAGCTGAAGTGCAATTTGCAGAAGTGTGGCCGTTTGTGACAAGGCTGCTGAGAAGCTGGGTGCCAGCCTCCCCTTTCGGGGGACACCTTCACAGAGACGGCGAAGGCTGCGTGGGGCCACGTGCTCTGCTACGGGGGCACTGATGGCTGTCCTCTGGGGCTGGCCCTGGAGTGGGCGTCCCCATTACCAGAAGGCTGATGCCAGGGCAGATCACGTCACCGAACAGAACCTGGCCAGTGGGGCATGTAGCCAAACTGGCTCAAACTGAGAAGGGCAGCAACTCCCATTTGCTATGAACTACTTTTTATCAGTTTTAAATACACGAATACACTGAGTCTTTATCACAGCCCAGCACACACCTTTATCTCTACAGATACGGGAAGTAAGGCACAGAGACGCCACGCCGCTGGCCACGACCCTGCAGTCAGCAAGTGGACGTCAGGACTCACAGCCTGGCACAGGACCTTAGAGCCACGTTCTGCCCACAGCTCTGTGCTCTGCTGTGGACCCGAAGAGGCACAGAGACTCCGGAGCCTACAAACTACGTTCAGTTTGAATCATCTCAATAGAACTCTTCCCAGAACGAGATTGAGTAAACTTCTCTTAGCGCTAATAATCAACCAATTTAAGATCTAGCGAAGAACCACACAGTCAACTTGGGAATGCTGAGACACGACGACACCATCTCTCCACTTCACGTCCACATTTAAACATGCAAACAGGGGCGCCTGGGTGGCTCAGTCCATTAAGTGTCCAACTTCGGCTCAGGTCATGATCTCACAGTTCATGGGTTCGAGCCCCGCATTAGGCTCTGTGCTGACAGCTCAGAGTCTGGAGCCTGCTTCGGATTCTGTCTCCCTCTCTCTCTGAGCCTCCCTGCTCATGCTGTCTCTCTCTCTCTCTCTCTCTCTCAGAAATAAGTAAAACATTAAAAAAAAATTAAACATGCTAACAGAAGGGAGTGGCTCCAACTGAAAAGAAAGTAAATCATGAAAGTAGATTTCTATACATCAAAGAGCAAATCTGCAGACAAACAGTATAGGAAACACTCCAAAGACATATGACCAAATTGTACAAATCCTAGACTACATCGTGTTTTAACCCAGTTCTGCCACTAATCTGCCCTGGGACTGGGGCAAATCCATCCATGCCCCATCCTCTCGGACCGTCCAGTTCCAGAGGTCCAGCTCAGGCAGCAACCAGACAATGGCCTGGGCTGTTGGCACCAACTGATGGCAGTGAGAATGCTCTGCCCGCGGGGTCCCCATCATCTCCACAAGACAAGCCTCCTGATCTCACTTTGTAACACCTGCAGCCGGCTAAGTACATCTTTCTGATGTACTTTAAACAAATTTCCTCTAGTTAGCAGGTATTACTTTTGCTATGAAAGGGAGTGGATGTGGAACAAAGGAAGCTTTACTATGAGGGGGGGGGAAGGAAGGAAGGAAGGAAGGGAGGGAGGGAGGGAGGAAGAAAGAAAAAACCTGGGTGAGATGTAGGAGAACAGTGAGCCAATGATAATCCTGGAAAAAGGAACAGGAAACCACAACTTTAAGATTTAATAAAGAAAAAGGACCATCAACCTCAAAAGTCTGGAAAAATACCATATCACAGAAAAGCACCATATCACAGAAAAGCTGTGCCCAAAAACATTGTTTAACTTCTTCCCACTACACCAACTTTTCTTCAGAGAAATTCAATCTGCATCTAAGAGAAACTTACTATTTTTATTGGTTTTGTTTAAATACTAGTGGTCTTCAAAAATAGTTTTTTATCATAAGTGTAAGTGTGCATCGTAAGTGTAAGTCATTTCAAGCGGATGCAAGTTTAGCAGGCATTTGTGACTTTTCTAAATGTATTCCAAGTTCCGGGGGCACCTGGGTGGCTCAGCTGGCTAAGCATCTGACTCTAAATTTCAGCTCAGGTCCCTCTCTCTCTCTGTCCCCTCCCCCCCAACCTCTGTGTGTGCGTGCACACTCTGTCTCAAAATGAGTAAAACTTAAAAAATATATATTTCAAGTTCCAATTAAGTCACTTAGAATTTTCTGGAACAGGAGTTGGCAAGCTTTTTCTGTAAGATGCCAGACAAAATATTTTAGGCTCTGTGGACCAAATAGTCTGTTGCAACCGCTCTACTCTACCACTCCAGCACATAAGCAGTCATAAATCACACTGGAAGGAATAAGAATAAGGAATAAGTGTTCTAATAAAACTTTATTTACAAAAACAGGTTTGTGGGTTACAGATTATCAACCCCTTTCTATGGCAGAAGCAACATACAAAGAAATGGTGGATTAGGCAACAGACCCAGCCTTGATTTTTTCCTAATTCCTATTCACAAATAAAATTTCTGGGATCCAATTAAGCATCATGATAACAGAAGTTAGGTATTCTGATACTGAACATGGGGATTTGGGGGACAAAAAGGGTTTAACCTCTGATCTAGTTTAGCCTATTGACTAAACAGTCTCAATCAACTCCAGAGAAATCTGAGCATGCTGGGCCTGCTCCTTTCCTGAGAACACAAAATGCTCCCACTCTGCATGGATGGGAGCCTGGTGACCTGGAAGGTTTGTATACACAAGGCTTAAAATCTGCCACGCTCAGAAGACTCCCACAGGCCAAGCATGCGGGAGAATCTACAGAATTAACTACACCATGCTACGCTTCACATCTAATCCACGGTCAGGAGGAAATGCGCTTTTCAGTGTCTGGTGCAGATAAGCCAACCTCGCCAGCCTCACGCGCAGTATGCCCACAGTCATTCTACAGTCTCACAATGTAAACTGCGATTTCAAATGATAAATAGCTGACCATACTTTTCAGTTGCCTTATCACATGAGAACAGTCAATTTGGACTACTATTCTGCATCAAAGCTCATCATCACTCTGGGCAAAAAACACAAACCAACTAGTGAAACGGAAATTCACTTCCTCCCACTCAATCTCTGCCGAATTCAAAGACACTGATATCTCCACCTGATTGAGATGGGGACAGACCAGGGCCGCCCCACTTGGGGAAGACTTATTTAAGTATCTCTGATCTTGAAGAGTGTCCACTTGAGGCCTCCAGGGAGATGAGGGAAGCGAACAGTAAAACCAAGCTACCGGTTCAGCCGCAATGCCAGCACCACCACCCTCTCCTCCAACCCCAGGATCCTGGGGCCATCACAAGCTTGCCCCACTCTGGGAACGCGACAGGAAGTCTTTCTCAGCATGTTTTCTTCTACCTGATGTGTTGTTAAATGGGGCGATATAGCCCCCAAAGAGGCAAAAAAAAAAAACCAACAAAAAAAACCAACTCAGCTTATGCAATGGTTTGTTGCCCTCTGAAGGGCCACAGGACATCAAAAGACGTAGTTTATCTGTGATGTTAAAATTGTGTAGGGGGCAATTATGGAAAAATGTCTCAAAGCCTCCTGGGTGGGGCAGAAGTGGAGATAACAGAAAAGAGGTGGAGTTTTACCCCCACCCTAGCTTTGGAGGACGTGGGTGCATTATAGTGACCTAACTACCAACAATTTTTTGGTTACGTCAAAGCATCTGCCAGCAACAGGACACCAGCTAGCATCAGAAGTAACCTCTGTTTGGGGCGCCTGGGTGGCTTAGTCGGTTAAGTGTCCGACTTTCGCTTAGGTCATGATCTCCTGGTTCGTGGGTTCGAGCCCTGCGTCGGGCTCTGTGCTGACTGCCAGCTCAGAGCCTGGAGCCTGTTTCAGAGTCTGTGACTCCCTCTCTCTCTGACCCTCCCCTGCTCACACTGTCTCTCTCTCTCTCTCTCTCCTAGAAATAAATAAAACATTAAAAAAAAAAATGTAAAGAAGTAATCTCTGTTTGAACGGATTCCTGGCAATACAGTGCGGGTGGGTTTACTTCCTGTCTAACAAGGAAGCAAGCTTGCTGGGAGAAAGGCTCGCTAGGCCACGCAGGGTCTGAGGCTGTGATGCTCTCCCCTCTGCCTGAAAGCCTCGCCTCCAAAGACAGAAGGGCGCACTTGATGACCTTTGCCCTGTGAAGGGTCTGGATGGGACACAGCCACCATGATACCCAAGATCCGGGACAACAAGGAGCTGTGCCCACTTGCAGAATCACCCCACCCCCACCCAAGTTTCTCCAACGTAAGCAAATGATATTTAGGTCACCCTACCTTTTGTCCAGCATCTGTGAAGAAATATGTACACACATATGGGCGAAAAGGGAATAAGCCACTACCTGCAGAACTTAAAAATAAAGGAATCCATTCTAAGCCCATATCTAACGCTATTTATTTCACTGTTAACTTCCTCCATTACACCTCAACACAGTTCTATACAGACCTCATCTCCTTACCTCCCCCGCCGTCCAAAGTTCTCTTACTTCTCTTAATTCAACACATACCTACATATCTTTTGGGTCCCTACTATTTACCAGGCATTGTGAGAAGTGCTGGGAGTGCTCGTGAACAAGGCAGATCCTACCCTCGCTCTCCAAGAACTTAGTCTGCCGGAACAAATGATCTAGGTGCAGATTTCATCATGTTATTTTTAAATAAACATACAGCTTTTCAGGGCACTAAGTGCTCAGGTACCATGATTTAAAACCTTCTTTTAACATCTTTTATTCCCTGTTTACCCCCGAGCAGTAATTTTCAAATGATAGGTCAAGGTCAGGGACATAACTTCTGAAAACACAAAACGGAATAAAAATATTGGGATTCATCCCACCTGGTACAGTACAGTATTGTGTCATGCCTACTGTGTTCAAGTTACATGCGTAGGTGTGGCAACCTTACACACGCTGTAATTTACTATTGCCAAGAAAGTGTCTTTTCACATCCATTCCGAGAGAATAACCTTCCACGGATGAAAATGAACTTGGTATCAAGGTCCCGATTTAATTCCACCCTTAGAGCCACCACTGGACTTTGTGAAGTTAACACCAATTACATATACTCTGATTACTTCCGCCAAAAACACTTTCTGTGTGAAGCAACTCTATGCTCCCTTTCTTACTTACCTTATATTTACTAATTTGCAACTGCAGGTCTTAGGGGACAGATAAACCCTACCCTCTGTTCTATATACCCCAACATTTCAGGATACAATCCTTTCTGGCTCTTGTGTTGTCGTCAGTGTGGCCCATATTCAAAGTTCCTGGGAAAACCTGGGTCACAGCTGTAGAATGTAATATATAATATCCCAAGGCTAATTTATAAGCGGCTTAAAAATACAGGGTTTTGTCCCAGCGCACATAATACTACCCTTCTGAGCCCCCTAATTTTCAGATAATCGGGCTCGCCTTTTGATTCCTATTCATCTCTTAGGGACGCTGTGGAAACATTTCAGGGGTGGGAAGGTTTCCGGAGACCATTTTAATACTGACGCCAGCTTATAGTTTTTCTCTGGGCGGAAATCACCCTTGCCCAGATTCTCTGCAAAGGTCCGCCTCGCATACCACACCCGGGGAGGCGAGCCCGGCTACCGGGGGTCAGCGTCGCGTGTTTGGGGACACGGAGATACATGGATCCTGGGCAAACTCGTGGCAGCTAATTTAATTACCTGCAGTCGCCAGGCTTACCTTGAGTGCTTATTATTCCTGGGAGAGCGAAAAAGGAAACAATTAAGGACAAACTACTGAGTGGAGAGACAAAGGCGCAGATGCACAGGTGCGGTGCAGACGCGAACGCCGGGCTCGGCGCCGTCTCCCCGCGACTCCCACCGCGGGGGCAGAGCGGCAGGGCTCCGGAAGACCCCCTCAGTGGTTTTCCAGCTGCGAGCGGATTCCAAGTGCGGCCTGGAGGTCCCAGCCACCAAGCGTCCACAGGAAAAGCCCCTCACGAAAGCCCCCGGCCCGGGATGGCATGCCAGCGCCCCGGTCCCCGCGAGGTCCGCTCGGACCCGCGCGGGCCGAGCAAGCCGAAGTATGGCGTCGGCGGCAGTGGCCGCTCATGGTCACTGCAGGTCCCGGCCGCCCCCCCTCCTCCCGCTCAGGGTACCTACCTTCCAGGTGCCCAGCCCTACGACGGGCATCTTGGCGCCGTTGTAGAGCACGAGGTGGCTGGCCATGACCGCTGAGCTCCGCAAACTCCCAACCAACACCACGCCACGCTGGCCTCGGCGCAGACCTTTAAATAGACGGTAGAGTCGGCAGAAAGGGCGGGTACGATTGGCGCGCCGCTGCGCAAAGGAGGCTTCTGATTGGCCGGCCTGCGCCGAGGTTCGGGGCGGAGCATCCCGCACTGACGCTACTCGGGGAAGCTTCTTCCGCGAGGTCCTAGAGCGACCGGATTCCTTCCTCTCCGCTGGTTCGTCTACGCCCCCACGCGGCGGTAGAGATCTCACCAAACATTGGGGCACGTGGTAACAGGAATGCTTCAGCGAAAGTAACAGACCTTCTATAAATAAGTAGACTGGGAAGCGGATCGGGTTTCATTTTTTTTTTTATTTTAAAGAGCCCAGAAGGATACAGTTGTCTATGGTCCAAGCCTGATCATGCTCTTTAAGAACTGGACACATGTCCTATCCTTAATCTTAATCCGTACGAATTGTACTGACTACAGGTACAGTTTAGCGCACTTTGCTTTTAGAAAGGTGAGTATCAGAGAAATGGCTTGCAATCTTGCTGCAGAGCGCCTTCTGGAGATTTGAGTTTACCGCCTGTTTGTAGCTGCCTAGGGCTCTCTTGGCATTCCTTCCTAGCTGCGTGTTTTGTCTATACCACTAGAGTGTGATTCAGCAAGCCTTCCAACAAAACCCAGCGTCTCTTAAGGTTAGGAATCCCTGATCAGCTTGATCCAGAATACATTGAAGACATTCAGTCTTCCCCAAAGAAGATTCTTACCAACTGTAAGTTTCAATAAGGTTAACTTGGCAGAACTCTAGAAGAGTGAGTAGACAGAAACTCACAAAAGAAATGTTAACTTTAGTACTGTAGCTTCAAGTTTTTCAAATTAGGAGGTACTAAATAATAAATCGAGCGGCCTTAATTGGCAGGTAAGAAAACATTCTTTTCTAAGATAACAAAAGGAAAGTTGCTGGGAGAGCTTTGAAGACAAGTTTGCTTTCCTTTCAACAACCTCTCTCTGCCATTCTCTAGCCTACCCCAAACCTGCTCTTTCTGCTCCATCACCCTCCAGTCTTTCCTAATTATGCAAGATTGAGAACTGCATCTGCCGGCAATGACTCAGGAACCAGGCCTCACTAAACTCCATTCTGGTGATTTTCCACTTAGTGACTTCTGAAAAGTGCCCCCTAGGAAAAATTTATGTGCAACAGACTAGCCCAGATACTTTTCCATTTGACTTTTATTTCAAAAAAAACAACAACAACAACAACAAAACTTGGTAGTTGGCAAATTCGGATGCTGTGTGTCCCCAAAATGATAGAATTTTCATTAGAACCTTAAGCTGGGAACTTGGTTTGTGGTGAGACAGCAGTAAACTAACACTCTTCATTCATAAGATTTCTGTTGACATAGACATTACTTCCGAAGGTTGCTGTCCAAAAGGTAGTACCTTGGAAAAATAATAGACCTTAAATAACCAGGCTGGCACAACACAGAGGGGTCGTCTGTTAGGGACATGGACTCCATACGAAAGGCTCATTGCTGTTTCTCTGGAGACTGAGTACGGAAGCTGACTGCATGAAGGTATAGCTTAAGTTCTGAGTAGTCTGTGTTGGTTACGCAAATGTGAAAGGTCAGGCGCGGGGACCTCGTATAGCAACAAGGATGCTGTGATTGTAACATATCGTGATAATCTCCTAACTTCCCCGTTGCCTGTGTAAACTGTGTAAAATGCCACTGTGCACGTATCAAAATTAGGCTTTGAGAAACCCTCTATGGAATCCTTCCAAGAAATATTCCAGTACTTCATATCAAGAACAGTAAGAATCTTAATGTTCTGAACCACCAATCTCATCCCGAGGAAATCATTTAAAGGAAGCATGCACACACACACGCACACACACACACACACACGCACACGCACAGAATATAGGCCTGGGACTAGGGTGAGGAAAGTGAGATCTCATTCAGATGTAGCCTAGATGTGCATACCTCCTTGAGCTATATACCTTGGCCACTTCACTTGCCTCCTGTGTGTGTGTGTGTGTGTGTGTGTGTGTGTGTGTGTGTGTGAAAAACAGTTCTAACCACATAAAATAAAACTGTAAGTGTTCAACTATGGCAATAGACATGATGTAGTCTTTGAAAACGAAGACAATATGTAGAGAAGAGTATATGTAAAATAATACAAAGGTGACGGTAGAGTTCAAAATTGTAAATATGGCCTCATTATAAGCATGGGGAAAAAACATGTAATGTACAAGAAGCCAAAGGAAATGCAAATACAGTTTTCCAGACTATCATTAAGTAAATGCCTTTTGCAACTAAAAGACATTTTCCTATTAACTCTCCAATCCCCATAGGATACAGCTTAAACTCCTTCGCCTGGCATTCAAGGTCCTGTGCAATCTGGTAGAACCATGAATACAGGAAAAACCATCAAATCATATACTTTCATAGGGTGATAATTCCAGTGTATGAATTACATCTTAATAAAGCTGTTATAAACAAACATGCAAAGGTTACATGCTATCTCTCCAATGCAGGCTGGTGAGGTGAGAGGCGGCAGTTGGCTCTGCTTCACACAGTCCCTCGAAGACCCATCCAAGTCTTTAGGCTATGTGTCAGGAGAGCATAAGAGCCCTGGGGAGTCTCAAATGAACTCTTAACTGCTCAGACCAGGAAGTGGCACACCTCAGTCCTATCTGCAGTTTCTTGGTCAGACCTCCCCACGGGGTCCTGCCTATCTTCACTGGGATGGGGAATGTCATCTTCCTGTGTGCCAGGAAGCAGAGGAGAACAGAATGTAGTAGCATATAGTGAGCACCAGAAGTCCCTGCCACAAAGGCAAACAACTATTGAGCCTTTATTATATTTCAGGTAGCACTGTCTTAGGCACTTTACATACATTATATGAAGGTGCTGCTGCTAATTAATGGTAATAATATAATAGCTAATGTCTGTGGAACTTGCTATGTGATGGGCACTATTCTATTAGCATCATTTGCATCAAAGCACTTAATTTTCATTGCCACCCATTGCAATGGGTGCAGTACCCGTTGCAGTGGGTACTATTATTAATGCATTCTACATATGAGGAAAGTGAGGCACAGAGAAGAGAGGCAAGTTGCTATGGTCTTATAGCAACTAAGTGACATGGTCAAGATTTAAACCCAGGGAGTTGGACTCTAGCACCCACACTCTTAACCACTCCACTGGTGGCTTTCAAATAATCTTACTGTGACTCACAGGAAGAAATACGTTACACGTGACACAGTACACACATATGTGGATAGAATAGAAACAAACGATTGACAAAGCAATTCCCGTCCTTATCATGTGTGGCATACTCTGATATTGCAGATTCTGGATGATTTTAGCACTGATTTCCATCATGACTCACTCATGGCTCCATGATCAATGATTTCACGGTCCACCGGCGGTTGGTGGCTTGTGGTTGGAAAACCTCTGCCCTCCAACCACTCTGTGGGCTTGCCACTACTCCTCATCTTAGGAAACAGGAAAATTATGACAACCGCATTCAGAGGACATGATGACAGTTACAGGAGAAATCCACAGGCCGAGCATTTCTACCCTCCTTGAAACTGACTTTCTCCCTGCCCCTGCCCATTCTGTCCTTCCGAACCCTCGGCCAAGCAATCTCAACTGTACAATGAATACCGAGCCGGTCCTTTGACAGCTGGAAGGAGGGGGAGGCAACGAGGCAAAGGAGAAAGAGCAAGAAAGCCATAGGCACAGGACAGAGGCCCCATCCAGCCCCTGCTGCGGACCGGAGGTGGTCTTCAAACCTCGGGGACTGGTGGTGGATCGAGGACCTGTCTCCAGGTGTTAATATTTGTTCATATTTGTTTGTGAGATGAAGTTTAGATGGCAAACATCATTGAGAGAACTGTCATTATTTAAATTCCTCATAGATACTGGAGAATGACCAAAAAAAAAAAAAAAAAAAAGGAGGAGGGAGAAGAGGAGGAAGAAGATGAGGGAAGGGAAGGAAGAAAAACAGTTTGTCACTTTTAGCCCAGCTGTTCAAGACATTCTTGTGAATAATAACATCCACTGTCTTCTGGGTGCCTTCTATGGGTTAGACACTTCAGATACATTACTTGACTTTATCCTTACAAACACTGACCCCATTCCTTTCCCATTTTTCAGAGTGAAGAAACTGAGGTTTGGTAATATTAATCTGCCCAAAACCAAGATGTTAGTAAGTAGCCATACTTTAAAAGTTTGATATTTTGGGGGGCATCTGGGTGGCTCAGTCGGTTAAGCGTCCGGCTTCGGCTCAGGTCATGATCTCACTGTTCATGGATTTGAGCCCCGCGTTGAGCTCTGTGCTGACAGCTCAGAGCCTGGAGCCTTATTTCGGATTCTGTGTCTCCCTCTCTCTCTGACCCTCCCCTGCTCGCTCTCTCTCTTTCTGTCTCTCTCAGAAATAAATAAAACATTAAAAAAAAATAAAAGTTTGATATTTTCTTCATCGTGGATTCTTCTTGCATTAATTTAGATTTTTAAAATACTGTATTAAAATGTAATGTGATTACTGAGATTTTAGGTGCCCTCCCTCCCTTAAATTCTGCATTGAGGCAAATTCCTCATTTGCTTCACAGCACCTCAGAGCAATTTAAAAAATGGGGGACAACCACAGAGCTGGCTTTGTTCACACAGAGTGGTCATTTTTCCACATTGCAGTGATTCGTGACTGCCAAGAGGACATGTGTGAGCATCTATATGCTTCTGCACGATTCCTGTCCCTTGCAGAAGTCACTTGACCCCCCTTTTCTCCCAGTGCCTGAGAATCCCTGTACCTGTGGCTTCTCCTTTCTGATGAGAGGACTTAGGATGCTTGGTGGCAAGATGGGAGATGTACTTACCTCGACATTATTGCAGGGCAGTGCGCCTTGCAATGCAAATAAATAAGTCTCCTGCACTCCAGTCTAGGGGTAGGTTACTGGTGGGATTGAGGGGCCTCCTTGTTTATCTGGGGTGCCGGTTTTGGTGGCAGTGGGGTGAATGGAGGGCAGGGAAGCTACGGAACCGCTAATACAGGCTCAGGTATTGTTAAGCAGTGTGGGGAGGAGCTGGTCATTCCCATCAGCAATGACCTGCAGGAGGTGATAGATAACTTCTTGGATGCCAGCGCCGTCTTCCATGTTTTATTCTTAGTGGCCAGATCCATACCTTTGCTGGGAAAATCTGCTGGCAGAAAAGATCTCTGTGCGAAGCAAAGCACATGTGGTATTAGCAAGTTTGGCACTTGTATTCATCCAACACATCCATTCATTTATCTAATAAAATATTTACTGCGTATTTAATACCACCGGGTACCGTTTTAAGTCCTGAGATTCCAGAGATAAAGAGAACAAAGTCTCTGACCTCATGAAGCTTCCTTTCTAGAGGGAGAGATAGCTACTAAACATATCTAAAAACAAGCCAGTGTAATTTCTGGCCAGATAGTGATAAGAGACACAAAGAAAAGAAAGGAGATAAGGGCAAAAAGGAGGACAGCGTTGGCTGTGTTGACGAGGAGGTTGGAGAGGGAGTGTGAGCCGGGTGCACATCCAGAGAGGCATGTTCAGGTAGACAAGAAGCATTGCACGTGGACCTTGAGGGAGGAATGAGCTGGGCAGTGCATGTATGGGACCTGGGGGTGAGGGGTGGGGTGCATGCAGGGGGGCTGGTGATTGAATAAGGAAGCCTGTGTAGGTAAAGCAGAGAGAGTGAGCTGGCGGTAATGAAAAATGGCGCTAAAATACGAGAGGTAACACAGGTCAGATCATATAGAGCTTTAAAGGGCCATCATGTAACAATTTGGTTTTAGTCCGAATGTGATGAGAAGCCATTGGAATCATGAACAGGGGAATGTCATGATCTGATGTACACTTTAGAAGGCATGTGACCCCCTCCCTCCACCTGAAATAGGCAGGAGTCAGAGCTTACGATTTAATGGGACGCTTGCTGTGGCTGCTGGCAAAAGTGACTTCATCATGGTAGCTGCAAGATGCAATAATTTGTCCATTTCTTTACTTGGTGGGACTATCCCAGAATGCCCCAACCACCAGACCCCCCAAATTTTACTGGTGTGGTATGGTAGGGTTATGCCCACCCTCTGGGATGCATGTTTCTTTCCAAAGTCTCCAATGCGTTACTCCTTTCTGGCTCAGACAGTCCAATCAGCATGATATCATTGCTATAGTAGATCGATGTGGGATAGCCAGAAGGTCCAGATACTTTTGAGTTATGACAAAGGGCAGGACAGTTAACTTAGTCCTGGGGCCCAACTGTAAACACATACTATTGTCTGTTCTGTCTAAACCCGAACTGTCTTTGATCTTCTTCAGTGATGAGAAACAGAAAACATTTATTTGCCAGCTATCCGTAAATGCGAGGAGCAATTATTGGGGTAGATCATGGAATCTAAGCTGGATAAAGAGGGACTCAAGGATGAGAAAACGTTGACTGTCCAGGAAGGTGGTGACAGACAGGGAAATGAGACAACGTTAGTGAATTAGGGGTCTCAATGGTGTCAAAGACTTGATGATATAGGAGTGTTTGAGGATATAAGATGGGATAAGAGGTATCAGGCAGGATGCTTAACTTTGAGATTAAAAAAATAATGTTTATTTGTTTTAGAAAGAGAGAGAGACAGAGTGCAGAGTGTGAGCAGGGGAGGGGCAGAGAGAGAGGGAGACACAGAATCCCACGCAGGCTCCAAGCTGCCAGCAGAGAGCCCAACATGGGGCTCAAACTTGTGAACCACGAGATGGTCCTGAGCTGAAGTCGGACGCTCAACTGACTAAACCACGCAGGCGCCCCTTACGTTTGAGATTTAATGGTCGTGGATGTAGTGGTAATGGCAGTAAAGAGAAGAAAAGTTGCGAACAGTCGAGGCAGTCTATTAACTGAGACATCAGAGGCACCAAGAATTATGAGGATATTGAAAGTCTTAAGAATGACTCCAGAAGGGGTAGTGGAGAGGGGTAACATCTCTGACAACAGAGGGAAGGTGACCCTGAAGTCAGTGGAAGGGGTAGTGGGGACCGGAATGAGACACCACGCACTTCCAAGTGCGGGGAGGCTGACCAGGAAAGGGACAGAGAGCTGCAGTGACCAAGGAGGATAGTCACCTCACTCGCAGGCTCACTGCTTGCTATGAGGATTGACGGAGGTGAAAACAGCCGCCTCTGGAGAGAGCTGCCGGGGAAGGGCTGTCAGGGAGCACTGCTGTCACTTACAGAAAGTTCACGAAATGGACATTCAGAGACGGAGGCTTATAGTACAAGGATCTGGGCGGTGAGGTTGGCGGGCAGAGGTCTGTAAATAAACATGTAACATTTGTTTGTTTGTGGCAGGGGTAGAGGGGAAGTTCTTTTCTTTTTATGTTTATTTATGTATTTTGAGAGAGAGAAAGAGAAAGAATGAACACGGCAGGGGGGGAGAGAGAGAGAGACAGATAGAGAGAGAGAACCCCAAGCAGACTCCATACTGTCAGTCAGCACAGAGCCCCATGCAGGGCTCAAACTCACAAACCACAAAACCACAAGATCATGACCTTGACCTGAGCTGAAACTATGAGTCAGACACTTAACCGCTTAACAGACTGAACCTAAGCAATCCACCCAGGTGCCTCGAGGGGAAGTTCTGACTTGCAGCGATTTCTGGTTTCCGTGGAATAGCTCCTCCTCCTCCCTCCTCCTCCCCAAACTATTTTTTTAAAATAGTTTATTGTCAACTTGGTTTCCATACAACACCCAGTGCTCATCCCCACAAGTGCCCTCCTCCATGCCCATCTCTCCCCTTCCTCTCCCCCCTCCCCCCATCAGCCCTCAGTTTGTTCTTGCATTCAGGAGTCTCTCATGGTTTGCCTTCCCTCCCTCTCCCCCACTATTTTACCCCCTTCTTCTCCCAGCAAACTATTTTAAGCTGCCTGACCTCTGGCAGCCAAGATCTGAGTGAGTCAAGTGAAGCAATCCCCGTCAGGCTCAAAATTGAATGCTGCTGTAGCCAAAAAAACCCCCTCAGTTATCACGATAAATAAGACTTTAATGCAATATTTTAAAAAGGAACAAATTCCTTAAGTGAATGAATGCCTTGATTTCACACAGCGATAACAATTATGGAAAGAGTTAAACCAGGGTAACTGAGTGGGGAGGGTTTGGGGGTGGGGGAGGGGCTCCTTTGGTCTCTGAGGCTCCACATTTCATGATAGATTTCCAGTACTCTGCGAAAATCCTGAAAGAAGTCTTGTTTACTGCTGCACGCCTCATCAGTTTCATCAGAATCAGGGCTTTGAAGCACCATTGGAATCACAAGATTTTAGCAAGAAATGGGAGCACCCTCCAACTCACTGACTTTGCAGAGGCCCTTCTGGAAGCACATGATTAAACTTCAGGCAGTTTTTTCCTTTTGTGGAGAGGAAAGGAAAGCCCATTGTCAAAACAATTTGCCAAGCTTGAACATTTAGAATGAATGAGTCATTAATTACTGTACATAGTTTTAAATATTAGATCCATGAAGGAAATGCATTTTCAATGCAATAAAAATCCATTCACGCACAATCTGGAGGATGTTTTTATGTGCATTTTTCCAGGAAGGCGTTCAGAGCTTTCTTTTAGATCCTCGTAGGGGTTTCTGACCCCAAAGAGGTGAAGAGAGCAGCTTTCCATAAAATGTAAATATTAAAAATACACACTATAAACCTACAGACTGAAAACATTTAGGTGACCTTCCAAATTAAATGGTAAGACTGTCAGCAAATCTTTAATTTGGGGAAAACTGTTTTTTTGAAACTATGTGATTAATTTTGATAATTAATGCCAAAAAAATGCTTAGCAAGTTTTATAGGAAGTACAATTATAGTTGAAAAATGTTCTCATTCCATATTAACCAAGCAAAGGGGGTTGGGTTTTCTAAGAGAACATTTCTTGGTAAACCTACTTGCTAGTAAAGGGTTATACCAGCCCTTCTTTGTCCCTTCTTTCTTTCCACAGCCTAGAATGTGGATCTAATGGCTGGAGCTCAAGCAGCCAGTTGGAATCATGAGAAAGCCTGGGAAAAACAACAGAATAAAAAGAACTTGGATTCTTTAAATGGGGCAAGCTGCAGGATCAGACCTGGATTATCTTCTTCCAAACTTCTTTTTCATTATAGAAAAAGAACGAAAGACAATTACCATATTATTTATGCTACTGCTTGCGACAGACTGCACACATGATTTCCCTTATGCATCATAATCACCCAAAGAGGTACTTGCTGTTAAACCAGTTTTAGAGATGAGGAAACCAACACCCAAAGAGGCTGCGTAGATGGTAGGTTGAGTTAGACAGTCTGACTCCAGAACACAGAGTTATTTTATTACTCCATACTAGGCATTTTTCCAAACACTTAACAAGGATTGGCTTAAATAATCCCCACTGGAAACCTAGAAGACAGTTATGTTATCCCCCCCTCCCCCAACCTGAGGCAGGGAAATATTTAAAAGATTCTCACAGATCACAGTGAATAAGGAGGAGCCCCAGATATACGTGTAGTAGAAGACATGGCTCTGAGTCTGGGTAAGGTTCACTGGTCCTCTCAGAGGCAGAGATGAACTCCATGCACTTAAGGACGGTTATCTAAAGATTTATGAGCCTGCTTTTGTCCAACAAACAGATACCATCTGGGATGCCTGGGTGGCTAAGTCAGTGAAACGTTCAACTTCGGCTCAGGTCATGATCTCACAGTCCGAGGGTTTGAACCCTGCATCGGGCTCTGTGCTGACAGCTCAGAGCCTGGAGCTGCTTCTGATTCTGTGTCTCCCTCTCTCTCTGCTCCTCTCCTGCTTGCACTCTTTCTCTCTCTCAAAGATAAACAAACATTCAAAAAAAAAATATGCTGATCATTTGTGTAAACCTGGCTCAGGGCCTTGATTTAAACCTGGCATGGAAGAAGCATTAACTTTATAGCACTGCCCAAGTCAAGATTATCTACGGATGATGGCTTCTTGTCTTACGTTTTAGGTCTTTCATCCATTTTGAGTTTATTTTTGTGTGTGATGTAAGGAAGTGGTCCAGGTTCATTTTTCTGCATGTAGCTGTCCACTTTTCCCAATACCATTTGCTGAAGAGACTGTTTTTATTCCATTGGATATAAATGCTTTGTCAAATATTAGTTGACCATACATTTGTGGGTCCATTTCTGGGTTCTCTATTCTGTTCCATTGATCTAAGTGTCTGTTTCTGTGCCACTACCACACTGTCTTGATGATAACAGCTTTGTAATACATCTTAATGTCTGGGATTGTGATGCAGGTCTTTTTTTTTTTTTAACTAAAAATTTTTTTAAGTGTATTTATTTATTTTGAGAGAAAGAGAGAGAGAGAGAGAGAGAGAATGCAGGGGAGGGGCAGAGAGAGTGAATCCCAAGCAGGCTCCAGGCTGTCAGCACAGAACCCAATGTGGGGTTCAAACTCATGAACTGTGAGATCATGACCTGAGCAGGAAACAAGAGCTGGACGCTTCACCAACGGAGCCACCCAGGCGCCCCCAAATGCAGGTCTTTTGAATTGCACTGCCCCACTGAAATCTGAGACACATTCCTTCTCACCCACAGGAAGCCTTTTGATTTGACTCATGACTTCGCAGACAGAACAAAGCTGGCTGCTTAATGACAGATCAAGAGTTCGTGTGTTCAGACTTAAAAAGAGTCTAAATCTACAAAGTGATTACCAACATCACTATCTTTGAAAAATCCTTTAGGTACAATTATGAATGGCAGCTTCAGAGTGTATTATCAAAGGTAACTTGATTAACTTAATAGAACCTTTGCTATCCACTTTGAAAGGGATCTCCAGAGGGGCGCCTGGGTGGCTTAGTCGGTTAAGTGTCCGACTTTCGCTTAGGTCATGATCTCGCGGTTCGTGGGTTTGGGCCCCGCGTCGGGCTCTGTGCTGACTGCCAGCTCAGAGCCTGAAGCCTATTTCAGAGTCTGTATCTCCCTCTCTCTTTGACCCTCCCCTGCTCACGCTCTCTCTCTCTCTCTCTTTCTCTCCTAGATATAAATAAAAATATTAAAAAAAAAAAAAGGGATCTCCAGAGAATGGAACCAATACATACAATATATCAATATTGATATTGATATATATATAGATATACAATATATAGATTATAGATACATGATAATATAATGTAGATATTACAACCTTTCTCTCTTTCTTTATCTCGTGATTTATTATAAAGAATTGGCTCATGGGGCTATGGACTGCACAGATCTGTAGTCAGCAGTCAGCAAGATGGAGACCCAGGAGATCCGATAACGTAAGTTACGCTTAGAGAGCAGAAGAACACTGATGTCTCAGCTCTAGTAGTCAGGTAGGCAAATTTCTCTCTTGCTTAGCCTTTTTTTTTTCTTTAATTCAGGTCCTTAATTGATTGGATGAAACTCCTCCTCCCACCCTGTCCCAACACACACATCAAAAAGGGCAATCAGCTTTACTTCGTCTACCAAAACAAATGTAATCACCCTTATAAACAGAAAAAGATAATATTTGATTAAATGTCTCAGCACCCCACGGCCCAGACAAGTTAACACATTAAATTAACCCTCACAATCCCTTACAAATGACATGGATGTTCAGGAAGATCACCAGGACCTTCTGCCACATATACTTCATTGCTCTTACGAAAGGCAGGATAACTGGACAATTATTATATTTGTAGCATTTAGAAGTTTGCACCAGTTCTGTAACTTAACTATGTCTCCCACTCTCAGTATTTATTCTCTTCACATGTCT
Organism: Proteles cristata cristata; assembly: GCA_017311185.1. Classification (NCBI taxonomy): domain Eukaryota; kingdom Metazoa; phylum Chordata; class Mammalia; order Carnivora; family Hyaenidae; genus Proteles; species Proteles cristata. Next base: position 1,679,354 of record JAESUZ010004246.1, read on the forward strand.
CCTGTATTAAGCTGCTTCATAATCCCATGATCATCACCTGCCATCGAAAGATAAGTTTCACCAACAATGAAAGTTAACATGGTATGGAAGTGCAGAGGGCTGGGACCCAGAAGATTGGGGTTTGGATTCTGCTTTTGTGTCTTACTAGCTAGCATAATATTGAACCATAAAAGCTAAGTTATAAATATTCAGCTTTGAAAATACAAAAATGTCAGCTTCGTGTTATTTAACCTAGTAATGGTGGTCAGAGTGTGTCATACATGCTATCTCATGGAACTCTCACAAAGCCATTGTGAAATAGGTTTCTCATTACCTTTGTTTTACTAATGAAAAAATGGAGGTTCAGAGTTTGCCCAAGGCCACAAACTATTGGGTGACTAAACTGAGAATCTATAGGTCTGTCTGTTTCCAGAACCAATGGTCCTGTTTATGACATGGGTGAGTCACCCAGTGTCCTAGGCCTCAGACATCAATCATCTCTTCTATTTATCCTCTGCAAGGAGAAACTCAGGGTTTTCTTTTTTCCACCCATTATAATCAAAGGAGAAAAACCTTGAAAGCTGACAGAGTTCATGAGTAATAGAATAAATATTAAAGAAGGTCAAGCTGACAATTAAAAAGAAAAAAATAAAGGGTCAGATCTGGATACATGCAATAAGATTAGAATATTATTACTGGTGAAAGTAAAAATGATTAATATGAATGTGGGATACCAAAAAAATGTGTGATACCTTCTGTACTTAAGATTAAGTTCTATTTTGTTTCTTAGTGAAAAGAAGTGCTTCTTGATGAATTACTACTGTATATGAATTGTCATAGATAGCACAAATAATGGATTCCTTTCTAGATCATTGTTTAGCTACTTGCCTTATCCAATTGCAGGCTTTCCTATGCATATAGGAAATGTGGCCAAGCACAAATCTTCCCCCTCTCATTTCTCTGAAGAAAGAATTTTGGAAGGCACTGTGCATAACGTAAGATGGAGACCTTCAGCCTCAATGGAGGAGTCTTCCCTGGGATTTAAGGCTTACATGATCTCAATGAAGTCCCACCTGTGCATCAGTGGGTCTATCTATGGGTCCTTCTACGTCTCCCCATTGTCATGTCTGTCATAGCCAAGGCAAAACACCATACACAGTATAAGCCCTCCTCCTTTTCTTCCCCTACCCTCTTTCAGGGCTGTCCAACATGGCAGCTGCACTGGCTGATGAGAATTGATACACATTATCAGCTAAGGGACCTTGCCATAGGCTCTGGGTCTGGAGTTCTTTCTTGTCCAGCAAGAAAGCAGGATGTAGGATTAAAAACGCAAGAGAGGCTAATGTCCAGGAGAGGATAAGAGCTCCAAATAAGGGGTCTTGCTCCATAATTATTAGGATCAGAAGGCTTACAAACGTGGTGATGGGCATGCACAGAGACAATAAAATCATGAATGTTAACTCATGGGCATGAGGGAAAGGGCATGAAGACATGCAGTGTTAGGGGTTTGGGTTAATACAAAACAAAATCCTGGCACCGGGTGGAAGGTTGTTTACTGCAGATGTGAGGCCCCACCTCTGTTTACCTAAGCTGGTCTAGGGTACGAGAAAGACAGAGCATGCCACCTCAGGGTCAACAAGGCACCTTTCTTTTGCAAACTCGCTCAGCTCTGTGCAACTCTGCCCGGCAACAGTCTATAGCCCCGTCTACCTGTTTACCTATTTTGGTCCTTCCTTCCTGCGAAAGCAGCTTTCTGCTGTTGTACTAAATTGGGGGGCATTTCCACCCTGAATACCTAATCTTGTTTACCTCATCTTGGATGTTTTCATTCTGAGATTCCCTATTCCTATACCTTTGTCCTGTGCTGGGGGCCTTTGCCGTGCGCCACCCCACCCCCACCCCCGCCCCCGGCTTTACCTAGTGTATCTAGTTTATCTCATCTTGTTTACCCAAACTTGGGTGTGTACATCCTATGGCTTTCTAATCCTTTATGCCTTGTTAACCCATGGGTGCAAGCTCAGGGAATTCCTAAGCTTATTCCCCACAGGACCCGAGGGTTGTAGCTGTCATAAGTACTAAAGAGAAGGGCTCAGGAAGAGGGGGCGCCTGGGTGGTTCAGTTGGTTAAGCATCTGGCTCTTGATTTTGGCTCAGGTCATGATCTCACAGTTCGTGAGTTTGAGACCTGCACTGGGCTCTGTGCTGACAGGGCTGAGCCTGCTTGGGATTCTCTCTCTCCCTGTCTCTCTGTCTCTCCCCTGCTCTCTCTCTCTCTCTCTCTCTTTCTCTCAAAAAAAAAATTAAAAAAAGAAAAAAGAAATGAGCTCAGGTAGGCAGGCAGTGGTTCTCAAAGTTGATGGGGGAAATGAAAGACATGAGGAAAAAAACACATTTTTTTTTACAATAAGAAACATTATGATCAGCCTGCAAAGACTCCTTCTTACTTGACATGCCCTCTCAGCCCCAGTCAGCTATCTGAAAGGAAAGGTAAGAGAGCCATTCATGGGTCTCAGACCACATAAAATGGAATCTTTGCTCCTTCCTTGAATTAATTCCTAACATCCAAGATCAATTGTTTGTAGGCAGGGAGGTAGTTATACTTAGATGAAAAAAAAAGAGTAATATTTAAAAATATCTGTGTTTTGTTTTGAGATTTTTTGTTAATGGAAAAATATCTGTTTTTAAATAAGATTCTCTTTGTCTCCTCCCTGGAAACCAGAAGCAAGAGAAAAACAACTTTGATAGAGAGTAGGTTAAATTTTTTGAGTGTTCTTATTTTTCTTCCATTTTTCTTATGTGTCTACTCACCCTGTAATGCAATAAGGAAACCACCACAGGGGTTAAAGGTACAGGAAACCATAGTGCTGTGCAAAGTGGCTTAAATAAAGTTACATCAAATCAAAGCAAGTCATGGGGCGCCCGGGTGGCTTAGTCGGTTAAGCGTCCGACTTTCGCTTAGGTCATGATCTCGCGGTTCGTGGGTTCGAGCCCCGCGTCCGGCTCTGTGCTGACTGCCGGCTCGGAGCCTGGAGCCTGTTTCAGTCTGTGACTCCCTCTCACTCTGACCCTCCCCTGCTCACGCTGTCTCTCTCTCTCTCCTAGAAATAAATAAAACATTAAAAAAAGAAAATCAAAGCAAGTCAAATCAATAGAGTTCAACCAATGTGCCCTGCACCATGCACCAGCCAGCAAGGCCCCCAGAACCTCTCAAACTAGCATAGAGCAGACATCCAGCGCTAACTGTGAGACGGTGGCGCAGGCGCGATAGAAACGCAGAGGTGGGAGGGTGGGAAAGTGTTCACAGAGGGGGTCCTAGTTACACCTGGCCTTGAGACTGGGCAACATCATGCAGAGTGTTTGGGGGTGGGGGGGACATTCTAAGAAGTGGTTACAACAAGAAGCAAGTTACCTGGGGATGACAAAATATCCTGGGGTCAGAAAATGGCAAGCGTCTTGGCAGATGGTCAGGGAGGCACTGGGGAAAGAGAAGGGACAGAGACTGTGACTGGAAAGGTAGACTGATCCAGACTGCATCAGTCTTGAATGTCAAGCAAAGGAGCCGCTTCATCTTGTGGGCTATGATGGGAATGATCTCAGAAAATCCGAATGTGTCCATGGTTAAGCGGTGATTACAGTAGTATCAGCAATGTTGCCTTAAAGACACAACCATGGAATCTTTACTAAGCAAACGGATGGTTCTGTTTACTCAGCACGGATTGTTGTGAGTGGACATACCATTGGTTATTGTACGTGTCATTCTTCTGTTTGAGTGTTGAGGTTATTTCTTTGTTCACTTCTTTCAATGTTTTCTTAGTAGCTAGCAATAATTTCTAAAATTCTTACCTAACTTAGCTATGCCAGGGAATAGAAAAGAGGATATTTAAAAAAAAATTTTTTATGTTTTTATTTTTTTATTTTCTTTTTTTTTTTTTAATATTTTTATTTTCGAGAGAGAGAGAGCGTGAGCAGGGGAGGGTCAGAGAGAGAGAGACACACACACATAATTTGAAGACAGGCTCCAGGCCCTGAGCTGTCAGCACATAGCCCCACATGGGGCTCGAACCCACAAACCGCATTCAAACCGCGAGATTGTGACCCGAGCCAAAGTCTGACGCTCAACAGACTGAGCCACCCAGGCGCCCCAAAAAAGGATATTTTTGTTCCAACTTGGGTTGGAATTGTAAACTGTACTCAGGGATCTGGGATGGTTGTGACAAAGGCATAAAAATTATTAGAGCTCAGAGAGGAAGGAGGAACCTGGGAGACAGAATCAGGCCTCTTGGTCAGCTTCTCCTTCCTACCTGGACTTGTTTTCATGCATTCAACTCAATAGATATTTCTTTTTTTTCTTTTTTTAAAAATTTATTTCTAGGAGAGAGAGAGAGAGAGACAGCGTGAGCAGGGGAGGGTCAGAGAGAGAGGGAGACACAGACTCCGAAATAGGCTCCAGGCTCTGAGCTGGCAGTCAGCACAGAGCCCGACGCGGGGCTCGAACCCACAAACCACGAGATCATGGCTTAAGCGAAAATTGGAGGCTTAACCGACTAAGCCACTCAGGCGCCCCAGCTCAATAGATATTTCTAAGTATAATTTATTTTTAAAATTTATGTTGTTTATATCTGATACATGTTTGAAATAGTTTATTAAAATATTTATATATTAGGCATCTGTTTCTCCACAAAAATTGTATGGCTTTCTGTTTTTCTTTTAATGAGAGGCAAGTTGAGAACAGAAACCATATCACACAAGTTACGGTCTATGTTAATATGGGTTTACTTTCTTCATGAACATTCTTCTCCAGGGGATACTTGCCTGGGATGATAAAAATTGCAGACAACTGGGGCTCCTGGGTGGCTCAGTTGGTTGAGCCTCCGACTTCGGCTCAGGTCATGATCTCACATTCATGGATTGAAGTTCCGCATCAGGACTTGAGTTGTAGCGCTTAGTTCAAGAAGGGACTGGAGCGCCGCCACTCTTCTCCCCACAACCGCCAAGTCAGGACTCCTGCGGATGCATTGGATCAAACCACGCCCATCACTGCCAGAGAGCTGCCCTCCTACTTTTTTTTTTAACCGGAGCCAGAGCAAGACCAGCATGGATGCACTGCCCTGATTAATTCTGGTCACTGGCTTGCTTACACAGTCGCATTTAGTCCATTCTCTAGATATAAATTCTACACCTACCTTTTCATCTCTTTCTCTCTGGAGTAATCATAGTATATAGTTTCTTTGGATAACACCATCGTCATTTCTTTCTCCTCTTCTCCAACCATATTCCATTCTTTCACTCCTTGAAAAAAGCTTCTTATTCCTTCTGCCTGCTCATTTCATTTCCAATTTTGCCTCATCCCTGCCCTTTCATTTCTCTCTTTCTCTATGTTCTTCAACCAGCACTGCATCCACCCAGCTATTTATTTGTAGCTGGGAAATCTGGTCTAAACATGCTTTAGACTGTTCTTTGTCTATTGGGTTTCTTCTTTTTTCCTCTTCTTCTTTTTTTCTTTTTTATGTATTTTTTTATTATTCGCCTTCCCTCTTCCTTCTTTTCTCTTTTCTTTTTCATTTTCCCTTTTGGTTTCCATGTTTGTTGGATTTGTCTGTGTATTTGTGTGCCTTTGTTCCCTGTGTGTTTGTCTGTTTTCTTCTCCAGGGCTACCTCAAGAAACAAGCCAAAGTACACATGGTAAAGAGTCCCAAGTACCACTACGAGTAGGAAAATAAAATAACCAAGGTCTCAATGAGAGAGACTGAGAGATACCATTCAAAGAACACTTTCTGAATGGATAGGCCCTGGACAGTCAAAGAGCCTTCTTGGGTACAGCAGCACTCACAGGTACAGAGAGCATAACAAGCTTTTAAAACTAACAAGAGATAGAAAGCTAACAAAAATGGCAAAATGAAAGAGCTCTCCTCCAAAGAAATTCCAGGAAGAATTGACAGCTAAAGAACTGCTCAAAACAGATACAAGCAAAATAACTGAACAAGAATTTAGAACAATAATCATAAAATTAATTGCTGAGCTTGAAAAAAGCATGGAGGACATCAGAGAAACTATGGCTACAAACACTATGGAGCTTAAAAATAGTTATGATGAATTTTAAAATGTGATAAATGAGATACATAATAAACTGGAGACGTCCAATGCACAGATTGAAGAGGAAGAAAGGAGAATAAGTAATTTAGAAGGCACAATTATAGAAAAAGAAGAAATTGAGAAGAAAAGAGACAAACTGACTCAGGAACATGAAAGAAGAGTTCGAGAGCTCAGCGATACAATCAAACGGAACAATATCCATATCATAAGAATCCCAGAAGAGGAAGAGAGAGGGAAAGGTGCTGAAGGAGCCCTGGAACAAATTATAGCAGAGAACTTCCCCAAATTCGGGAGTGAAGTAGACGTTGAAATTCGAGAGGCACAAGAGAACTCCCCTAAGCCATAACTTGAATCAATCTTCTGCATGACATATCATAGTGAAAATGGCAAAATATAAGGACAAAGAGAGAATTTTGAAAGCAGCTAGGGAGAAAAGGGCCCTAACATACAAAAGGAAACCTATCAGAGTGGTGACAGACCTATCTACTGAAACTTGGCAGGCCAGAAAGGAATGGCAGGAAATCTTTAATGTGATGAACAGAAAAAATAGGCAGCCAAGAATCCTCTATCCAGCAAGCCTGTCATTCAGAATAGAAGGAGAGATAAAAGTCTTTCCAATAAACAAAAATTGAAAGAATTTGTCACCACTAAACCAGCTCTACAAGAAATCCTGAGGCAGTCTCTCTGAGGGAAATGTTGCCAAGGAATGCAAGATGCTAGAGACACATCACAAGCATGAGTCCCACAAATGACACAATGACTCTAAACCCATATATTTCAATAATAACACTGAATGTAAATGGACTAAATGCCCCAATCAAAAAACATAGGATAGCAGAATGGATAAAAAAACAAAATCCATCTATTTGCTGTCTACAAGAAACTCATTTTAGACAGGAGGACACCCTCAGACTGAAAGTAAGGGATGGAGAAATATCTATCATGCTACAGGAAGTCAAAAAAAAAGCTGGAGTAGCTATACTTATATCAGACAAACTGGACTTTAAAGTAAAGACAGTAACAAGGGATGAAGAAGGGCATTATATAATAATTACAGGGTCTATCCATCAGGAAGAGCTAACAATTATAAATGTCTATGCACCAAATATGGAAGCACCTAAATACATAAAATAATTAATCACAAACAGAAACAGTCTTATCAATAAGAACATGCTAATAACAGGGGACTTTAATACTCCACTTACAGCAATGGACAGATTAACTAGATAGAAAATCAGTAAAGACACAATGGACTTAAATGACACATTGGACCAGATGGATTTGACAGATATATTTAGAACTCTACGTCTTGAGGCTATAGAATTCACATTCTTCTCAAGTGTGCATGCCACATTCTCCAAGATAGATCACATACTGGGACATAAAGCAGCCCTCAATAAATATAAAAGAATTGAGATCATACCATGCACACTTTCAGATCACAATGCTATGACACTCGAAATCAATCACAGAAAGAAGTCTGGAAAACCCCCAAAAACATGAAGGCTAAAGAACACCCTACTAAAGAACGAATGGGCCAATCAGGCAATTAGAGAAGAAATTAAAAAATATATGGAAACAAATGGAAATGAGAAACAACAATCCAAACTCTAGGGGATACAGTGAAAACAATCCTAAGAGGAAAGTACATTGCACTCCAGGCCTATTTCAAGAAATTAGAAAAAGCGCAAGTGCAAAATCTGACAGCGCACCTAAAGCAACTAGAGGGAGAGAAACAAGAGCACCCCAAACCCAGTAGAAGAAGAGAAATAATAAAAATCAGGACAGAAATAAACAATATAGAAACCAAAGAAACAATTGAACAGATCAATGAAACCAAGAGTTGGTTTTTTGAAAAAATAAACAAAATGACAAACCTCTAGCCAGGCTTCTCAAAAAGAAAAGAGAGAGCACCCAAATAGACAAAATCATGAATGAAAATGGACTTATTACAACCAAGTAGACTTTTTAAAGCTAATGTCATAGATTTGTGTGGAAAGCTAGGTGCCTAGGTTTGTTCTGCCCCCTGATGGTCGTAGTCTGACATTCGCAGTCTGCCCCACGCAGGTGGTGGAATCTGGTGGATGGAGTTTTTGGTCCCTGAAACCACCTCCAACCCCCACGCATGAGCCATTCGACTCCAGGAAAGGCATTAGATTCGTTCCTTCAACCTTGGAGGTTCATTCCCTAATAAGCCCTCCGATATCCACATTCTCTGACTGGAACACAGGTTCTTACCGCACAGCTAGCCCTCCAGGTTTGGTGTCAGATCTGTTAGGGGCCATTCATGGTCCTGTAGTACTGGTGGTGGTGGGGGCGGGGTGTCAGACTGACTTTGGAGTTACTTTTTCAAGAAACAAGACAAGAGTTTTGTAAGCTGGAGAGGCGTTCCGGGCGATTCCGACAGGCAGCTCCCTCTCCAGAAGCATTTTTCATAGCTCAGCATGGAAAGCGCCAGACCACACTGATGGTGGCCCAGGTGGCATTGGGACCTAAGTCATGGCACATGGCTCTCACACAGAATTCCAAGGTCACAGCCTTGCACGAGAAGGTGGCCAGTCTCCCTTGAGGTTTGGATGGCTGACTGGTCTGGGCTTCACCACCTCCTGCCCTGTAGGTCAGTTTGGCAAAGATAGCTTCTTGCTCAGAAGGAGGGGAGAAGGAAGCAGGGCAGCTTGTAGTGATTACTTTTTTTTTAAGTTTGTTTGTTTGTTTAGAGAGAAAGCGTGAGTGGGGGAGGAGCAGCGAGAAAGGAGAGAGCAGGAAGCTCAAGCAGACTCCTCACTGTCAGCCTGGTGCCTGATGTGGGGTTCGAACTCACAAATCGTGAGATCATGACCTGAGCCAAAGTTGGACACTTAACCAACGACCCACCCAGGCATCCCTCTACTAATTATTATTTATGCAAATCCTCCTGGAATAACCCGACTGTTGCCGTCTTCAGGCTTCCTTTGTCAAGGACAATGCTTGTGAGGATCACTGAGAAACCCTGGAACCCACAACTGGGAATTTTAGCCCCAGGGCATTGCTTTAAAGATTGCTATAGGACATAGGAGTGGAAGGGATAATGAAAAAGCCCCTCTCCTTGTAAAAAATAAAAGCAATAATCCTCCAGTTCCTATCTTACGATGGAGAGCGACTTCAGCTGTGACCCTGTGGTTAACAGAGAGGTTCATCAGCCACTTCATCATCAGAGTACCAGCTGGGTGTGCAACAAAGGGTCAAAAAGAAAAGCCTAAGGCAGCGTAGTTACTAGAAGCCAAAGAGAAGAGGAGGGGGACAATTTGATGAGTGGGAAAACATCCAAGAGGCCAATTCAGCTGTCTGTCTTTTACTGTGTCCCCCGCTTTGAAACTACTTTACACCTTCCCCTTCCTCCTGAAGTCGCCAGCACCTTGCCTTCAAGTTGAGCTGATGATCCCTTTGCTTATTTAGAGGCAACGAGGCACAGAGAAAGTGGACAAGCCCCGCCTTGCTCCACCCATCCTCTGCTGTCCCGTGCCCACAGAAAGCGTCCCTCCTGTTATAAAGCGATGCATGACCGTGGTCCTAATGAGGACTTTTTTTTTTTTAAGATAAAATTATTTATTTATTTATTAAATTTTAAAAGGTTTATATTTTTTTCTCAAGTTAGTTGGCATACAGTGTCGTTCTGGCTTCAGGAGTAGAGCCCCGTGATTCATCACTTACGTATAACACCCAGTGCTCATCCCAACAGGTGCCCTCCTTAATGCCCATCACCCATTTAACCCCCCCACCTGCCAACCCCCAATTTGTTCTCTGTATTTAGGAGTCCCATACGTTTGCCTCGTCTCTGTTTTTATCTCATTTTTCTTTCCCTTCCTCCCTGTTCATCTGTTGCATTTCTGATAAGGACTTTCCAAGGGAAAAGAGAGCAAGAAGACTTTAAAGGAATCTGTCCCCAGGTCCTTATGGGGATGCCTCTAGTTGTCTCAGCTGGGGCCTCTTCTACACGATGAGTCATGTAGACATCCTTGCTATTACCCAGCCCCAGTGCCAGACTTTTCTGGGGACTTACCAATTCAACGGGCAAGTCACTCATAACATCATGGAAGTGCATTCCTCGTTTCAGTAGGTCAGTTCACGAGAATTCCAGGCCCACTGGAATGAACTCTGACAACTAATCCCCACGCCACCCCACGCACCCCCCAACACCCCAATCTATGGTCAAAGCCTTTTTTACAACAAAGCAATCACTCTTAGTTTGACAGCATTAGCTTGTCTCATAACATTGCGTCATCAGATGGACATCGAAATGTACATACAGATTCCAAACATTTTCAACAGCCAGGGAGGGGTTGGTTTAGACTTAAACAGATAGGCCAAGCATCCAGTAATTCTGCCACAAACTATCTTTGTGGTAACTTTACAAATCTTTTGCCTCCGGATCTATAGCTGTCTTCACTGTGTGCTATACATCTGTTGGGTAATTAAGAATCATGGTCGATCACTGAGTAAATCTAAATCTTCAGGCCAATTCTCTCCCATAGATATAACATCCGGAAGGGGTTTTAATTCAACCTCCCAACAACTTTGATCATCATCAGTATTATCATAAGTTTTATTAGCTTTATCAATATTAATTTTACCTATGCTTCCTAAATTATAGCAAGTAGACATGGTTCCAATGGAAATCAGACATATATACAGTATAGATATATAAACGCTGTTACAAAAATTCTCCATTTATCTTTTTTGTTTTAAGTAAAACTAAGTCAAGCTTAGCATTATCCTTTTTTTTTTTTTGCAGAGATTTGGATTTAAAACCATTTTTTAAATGTTTTTAAAACAATTTTTATGTTTTGAGAGGCAGAGAGAGACAGAGCACGAGCAGAGGAGGGGCAGAGAGAAAGGGCGACACCAAATCCGAAGCAGGCTCCTGGCTCTGAGCTGTCAGCACAGAGCCCTACACGGGGCTCAAACTTACAAACTGTGAGATCATGACCTGAGCCAAAGTTAGACGCTCAATGGACTGAGCCACCCGGGCGCCCCTCCATTTATCTTATTTGGTGATGCATTTCTAGTGAAATTTTACCAATGTTTCATGATTTTCAAAAATTTAAATTACATTTATATGTAAAAATCATTTTTGTATTAATGTAAATACTAATGATGACTTGATTTAGAAGAAAAATTTTCTAACCCTTAAAGCCTTATGGTCACAGGCAATAAAACATATTAAAAATTTTGATTTGTAGAAATTTTTGGTGCAGAGAAATATACTATAATGAACAACAAAAGTCCTTCAGTCATAAAAAGACACTACTTTAGGGTAAAATCCTATGAAAGTGGTAATCTGGAATTATAAATTAAAGGAGAAAAAGCCAAGAAGTAAAATTTCTAAATGCTAAAGAAACTCTTACATTTAGGAATTATATTATCGTCCAATGTCAACATTGGTAATGTGTACTAGAATTCTATTCTTCACAACTATTTCAGACATTATATATTTTGCAACATTTTTTCTCATAAAAATATTAGATTTCCACATAAAGTATGTAAGGAGGCATGCAATTTTTCCAAATCCTTTTCAGGTATAGGTGCAGACAATTTGAAGGCATTGCCCTAAAGAAATTTACCAAGGCATATTTGAAGAACTGTCAACATTTTTCACAGCCGCATATTCAAAATAGCAAAACAAGGAATGCCCGGCTGACTCAGTTGGTTAAGCATCTGACTGCTGGTTTTGGCTCAGGTCACGATCTTGCAGTTCATGAGTTCAAGCCCCGCACTGGGCTCTGTGCTGACAATGTGGAGCCCGCTTGGGATTCTGTCTCCCTCTCTCTCTGCTTTTTCCCTACTTATGCTTGATCTCTCTTGGAAATAAATAAACATGTAGAAAATTAGGAAAACTATCTATCTATCAGCTATATATCTATCTATTTTTGTGTTTGTGTAAATAGTCCATATGTGCCTTAAATAGGATTAACCCTTGGCATGAACAAATGTTACATAAAAGGAAAGGTGTACATAGGAGATCCAAAGGAATTGCTCATGATCCAGTTCAGGGTTGACCAACTATAGCCCAGGGCCCAAATTTAGCCTCTGCCACCTGTTTTGTAAACACCATGTTACATAGTGTTTATGTCCATTTCCACATCATTTAAAACTGCTTTCACGCCACAGCAACAGAGCCTGCACGGTCTGCAAAGAATAAAGCAACGCTTCACCCTCTTCTCACAAAAATAATTTGCTCCTTTGATAAGTTCTGGATTTTCATACAAAAAAATTCCTACTCCCTGGTTTGGTTCATCAGTTTGGTACAAAGGCATAATATTCTTTGTACCTCATGTGTACATTGTGTTTTTTTCTTTTGTAGGTATAAAATATGGTACAAATTTTAGAACTAATATAAAATATCAGAGAATGCTTTCTGTTTCCATATAAAAGATTCTGACTAAGAGCCCTAGAACATAGTTTTTGAGAAATAAGTCTTCGTTAGTATCGTTTCTCATCTCTGGTCACTCACTCGAGGACCCTGACTTGGGAGAATAGTGCAAAAAAAACTTAGATTCAGAGTGCACATGCTTAGTGTATTAAAGGCTCTGACAAGTCCTGCAGAAAAGAAGCTATTTAAATTCGTTTAACGCAGAACTTTCCAACTTTTTGGAATGCGTCCTTTTTTTTTTTTTTTCATTTTTCACCTAACAGCTATTCCATGGACCACACTTTCAGGATTCCTTTCAAATGATCTGATGGCAGTGGGTAAGAGGAAGAATGGGCCAAGGGGAAGCAAAAGTCCATAGCAATGGCCTCAGGTGATTCTCTATGGTTCTGAACTAAAGTAGAGTCTGTGGAAAAAAAGGAATGGATTGAACAGGAAACATTTTATTCTATGTTATTTTCTTTCTCTCTTTCTTTTTTTCTTTCTTTCTTTCTTTCTTTCTTTCTTTCTTTCTTTCTTTCTTTCTTTCTTTGTTTCATATTTATTTTTGAGAGAGAGTGAGCACACAAGCAAGGGAGGGGCAGAGAGAGAGGGAGACACAGAATCTGAAGCAGGCTCCAGGCTCTGAGCTGTCAGCACGGAGCCCGCCGCGGGGCTTGAATGCATGAATCCTGAGATCATGACCAGAGCCCAAGTCGGATGCCAAATAGACCGAGCCTCCCAGGCGCCCCGGGAAACATTTTAAAGGAAGTGTCAATAGTGCCAGAACTATGTTTGGATATGAGGCAGGAAACAGGGAGCTAGAGCAAGCTCACTGTGCACACATTCATACTGGAGTGACTGGGGTCAGCTAGGGTAGGGAAATTTGTGGAGAGAGTCTGGGCCAGCTTATCAATCGGGCCGCCCAAGTGCCTGTTTCCAGATCGGATGACATGGCCCGTACGTGTTCCTGCCATTCACGGAAAGGCAAGGAAGTGACCGGCCTGGAATTGTAGTAAATCGATGAGGGGTTATTGCAGAAGAAAGTGCTCTTCCTTCTCTTCTCACAGGACAGAAGGCAAAGCTCATTTGTTCTCTCGATAAGCTCCTCATGACATCTATCCCCAAGCATCTTCTGCTTTGATTCATGACATTTTATTGATTGATTATTGTTACATAATGGAGTGTACTTTTTTTTTAAGTTCATTTATTTATTTTGAGAGAGAGAGCATGGAGGAAGGGCAGAGAGCAAGAGAGCAAGAGAGCATGGGGGAGGGACTGAGAGGGAGAGAGAGAGAGCATGGGGGAGAGGGGAGCAGAGAGAGACAGAGAGAGAAAATCCCAAGCAGGCTCCACACTGTCATCACAGAGCCTGATAGGGGCTCAAATCCATGAACTGTGAGATCAAGACCTGAGTCAAAATTAAGAGTCAGATGCTTAATTGACTGAGCCACCCAGGGGTCCCGTCTCCCCTGCAAGGAACTCCTCTTAGACATCCTGTGTTTTACCGTGTGATCCAAGGTGAAGGTTGGTGGTTGTTCAAAATGTGTAACGCGCGGTTTGCGTTTTTAACCTTATTTTATAGGTTTTGTATCTTGGCTTTGAGCAGAATGTTGAAAGTAAAGGAACATTCTTTAACAGACTAGGACTCCAGTGTAGCCTTGATAATGTCAAGTGAGTCAGGTCCCCTGAGCAAGGTCAGGGGATAAGATAAGGAGAAAACTATGAGAGAAGAGAAAGTGAATCTGGCTGCTCTTTGGTCCCGGGAGGCGAGGACATCTGTGACGGTGGCCCTCAGAAATTTTGCAACATCATTTCCTTGGAGTCCAGGCCTCTCCTGCCCCCAGGTCTACTCTCCCCTAACCCGGTCCAATCTGTGTCCAAAACACAGCCTTCCCACTCGGTTTCTTCTGATCTTAGGAATATATTTCATGGACCCATTTCACAGATTACCTGCTTTTGAGATTCTTAACAAAAGGCATCTGAGGTGCGTGCGTTCTTTTGACAAACATATACACGTCTCCACCGGAACCCACATCACACAGTCTGCATCGCAAGGCCGTCCCAGCCCAGGGGTGCATGTGACACCTACATGACCCCCCCGCCCCCCCACCACCATGGCTCCCGTTCCCGGCTTCCTGGACCTGCTCTGCACACACAGCCTTCTTGTCCCGCTGGGGTGGGGCGCTCGGTGCCCATTCCTGTCACCACAGGTCTCCCGCTCACGGGCCCCCTTGATGTGCCAAAGCCGCACAGAGTCCAACCGCCCCTCCCCAACCTGACCCTGATATTTTGGAGGTATATTTCCCCCCAAACCCTGCCACCCCAATGGCGTTAACTCAAGAGCTGAGGCAACATGGCCAGAGGTCAGAGGGAGCCTCAGCAGCTATAGCATGAGGCGAAGGCCAGGATGGGACAGACGCCAGAGGCAGGGCAATAGGACATCACTATCCACTTTGCTCTGTCCCCTCGACATCAAGGAGTGTCAGTCTTGAAGCCACCCTGCTGATGGGGGTGGGGGGTGTCTCAGAAACGTGGTGGCCCCCAGCACTTTGGGTAATGACCAAACGTTTTCTTTGCCAAATATCTGTGTTCAATGAAGGAAAGTCTCATCTTAAATCGAATAACGGAGAGCCCTTCGCACAAAGACTCCTCTTTGAAGGGGTCAGTCCCCTTGACCCCTTTACAAATAACTCCCTCCCTGTGCTAACGTAGAACGACAGGTGTCTGGGCCATTGGGCTTTTCCATGACAATCACTGGCCTCCTTCCTGTGCCCGCCCCTCTCTCTCCCTGCCAGCCTTCAGATCGTCGGATTTCGTTATAAACTTCCATTTGATCTGACTTGCTGTCCGGACTGCAAAAGAAAAGGTGCTCAATCGTGACTGGTCACAATTTCTTTTTCTTTCTTTCTTTCTTTCTTTCTTTCTTTCTTTCTTTCTTTCTTTCTTTCTTCCTTCCTTCCTTCCTTCCTTCCTTCCTTCCTTCCTTCCTTCCTTCCTTCCTTCCTCTCTTTCTTTCTTTTCTTTTCTTCTCTTTCTTTCTTTCTTTCTTTCTTCTCTTCCTTCCTTCTTCTTCTTCTTCCTTCCTTCCTTCCTCTTTCTTTCTTTCTTTCTTCCTTCTCTTCTTTCTTCCTTCCTTCCTCCTTCCTTCCTTTTCCTTCCTTCTTTTCTTTCCTTCCTTCCTTCCTTCCTTCCTTCCTTCCTTCCTTCCTTCTTTCTTCCTTCCTTCCTTCTTCTTCCTTCTCTTCCTTCTCTTCCTTCCTTCCTTCCTTCCTTCCTCTTTCTTTCCTTCCTTCCTTCCTTCACTTCCTTCCTTCCTTCCTTCTTCCTTCCTTCCTTCCTTCCTTCCTTCCTTCCTTTCTAATGTTTTTTATTTCTGAGAGAGAGAGGAGTGTGTGTGTGTGTATGTGTGTGTGTGTGTGTGTGTGTGTGTGTGTAGGAGGGACAGAGAGAGAGGGAGACACAGAATCCAAAGCAGGCTCCAGGCTCTGAGCTGTCAGCACAGAGTCTGACACAAGGCTTGAATTTAGGAACTGTGAGATCATGACTTGAGCCAAAGTCGGATGCTTAACTGATTGAGCCACCCAGGCGCCCCAGAATGGGGTTCCTTTTGATCATAATGGTGTTAGATTTATTTTTATTTTATTTTCATGCAACATTTGGTTCATTGAACATATCCATATTGATGTGTACATCACTTCTTGATTTTTGGTATTATTGAAATAACTTTGGTGTTATTTAGTATTAAAACTTTTTTTTGTTCATTTATTTATTTTGAGAGAGAGGGAGTGAGTGCATAAAAACAGAGGAAGGGCAGAGAGACAGCAGGGGAGAGAATCCCAACTAGGCTCTGAGCTGTCAGCATGGAGCCCAATGTGGGGTTCAAACTCACAAACTATAGATTATGACCTGAGCCAAAACAAAGAGTCGGGACACTTAACCAACTGAGCCACCCAGGCATCGCAATGATATTAGATTTTATTTTTTTAATTTTTTATTTAAAAAAATTTTTAATGTTTATTCATTTTTGAGAGGCAGAGAGAAACACAGTGTGAGTGGGGGAGGGGCAGTGAGAGGGAGGCACAGAATCTGAAGCAGGCTCCAGGTTCTGAGCTCTTAGCACAGAGCCCGGCATAGGGCCCGAACGCACAATCCATGAGATCATGACCTGAGCCCAAGTCAGATGCTCAACCGACTGACTCCCCCCAGGCACCCCTGATGCTAGACTTTAAAATGGTGTTAGATTCTGTATTTTAATATCCTAAGATTGCTATACCAATATCCATTAGTGTGTTGGCTTATAAAGCTTTTTTCCCTTGCAGTTTTATTGAGATATAATTGACAGGTGTAAGTTTAAGTGTAAACTTAAGTTTAAGTTTAAGTTTAAGGTGTAATGCATAATGACTTGACATAGGTATTTATGTGAAATGATCACAACAGGAAGTTTAGTTAACATCCATAACCTCATATAGTTACAAAAACTTTTTTCCCTTGTGATCAGAGCTTTTAGGATCTACTGTCTTACTTTCAAATATCCATATAGCATTACTACCTATAGTCATGATGTTGTATAGCCCAGGACTTACTCATCTTACAACTGAAAATTTGTAGCTTTTGATCCACCTTCACCCAATACCCCCTGCATACCCCTTCTGGCCACCACATATCTGATCTCTTTTTCTATGAGTTTGGTTTTTCCAGATTCCACATATAAGTGAGATCATACAGGGTCTGTCTTTCTTCACTTAGCGTGATTGATACCTTCAAGGTCCATTCATGCATGTTACAGAGAATGTGTGGTTTGCTTTCAGTGCACTAGATTTGCGAAGGTTTGGTGATAGTGTCTTCATAAATTCTTGAGTGAAGCTATAAAGCTTGTCTTCTTTTGAAGGTTCTGGAAGAGTTAAACCATAGGGAAGTTATTCATTTGCTAAGGGTTTGAAGTGAATTCACCTAAAAACCCCTTCGGACCTGTAATTTTTTAGGGGGCAGGAGTGAAGGAGATACTGTTCTTTGACAAATTTCTCATTTTGTCCATAGCTGTTTATAGGGTTAGGTTTCCTAATTCCTTTTAAAGAACATTTTAGCAACCTATACATACGTATATGTCACAACTTTAAAAATGTATCTGTTTGGAGTTATGTAAAATAATTTCAAACCTATTAGAATTTTCCAGCATTTCTGGTTACTTATGCTTCTTTATTTCTAGGTGGGAGTATTTGTTACTTCTTTACTGTTTCTTCATTAATCTAGTGAAAGGCATTCTTCATTGTTACCCTTCTTTGTCTCTCGAACGCACGTACTATCAATTTAACTTTTTCACTCAATTTGCTAAGCCTTGATCATGCACTGAATTAATCCTATTTATTCAATAAATATTTATTGAGTGTCATCCTCATGGGATGCCAGAGGGTTGTTTTGCCAGATTTATTGTTTTGCAAACATTAACATGATTTCTGAAAGATTGTAAGTGTTATTCTGTGTAGTAGGAAATTGTGAATAAGACCAGGTTCTTGCCCATATAAAGATGGCAGTTTACTTTGACTTTTTTAAAAAGGTTTTTTTGTTTTTGTTTTTGTTTGTTTGGTTGATTTTTCTTTTGAGACAGAGGAGGCAGAGCATGAGCGGGCGAGGGGCAGAGAAGAGGGAGACACAGAATCTGAAGCAGGCTCCAGGCTCTGAGCTGTCAGCACAGAACCCAACCAGGGGCTCAAACCTATGAACCGCGAGATTGTGACCTGAGCCGAAGTCGGACGCTTAACCAACTGAGCCACCCAGGTGCCCCTACTTTGGCTTTTAATAGGTACATTCAAAATATTTATATCTATTATAATAAAGATACGTTTTATCAAATATCTGTTATCTAAACCTTATTTTCCTTTTTCTTGTGCTTCCCTGACTTTTCCAGATTGAAAACATTTCCTTTCTTCCTGATGGTTTCTCTTTCTATCTGACTGGATGCTCTACAATCCATTCATTCAATGAATATTTGCTTAAAGAGCGAAGGGAATCCAGGCACAGTCAGCATCCTTGGATATGTTTCACCTGCCTCTTATTTGACGAGAAAGTGAGGCTTTGCATGTTTGGGTAGCTATTTGGCTTAAGGCACGTTCTCAGACAGTCCTGTCTGAAAGGGAAGGTTGCCAACTACTGTGGCCTAATGGGATATCCTGACTTTTGCTTGGCTATTCCCTCCTTCACCTTTTACCCCACATTTCTCCTCCGGAAACTCTCCACCCTCAGCCACCCTGGGTAACGGCAGCTGTACACAAAGAAGAAACAGGAGACCAAGTTCCAGGGGGTAAGCAGTTTTCCCTGCTCCTGAGGCAGATGGCAAATAATAGATAGAAAGTGGGCAGCAAGACATCACCATTGGTTACTTAAAAAACTTGCACTAACTTAAACTTTTAGGTAATATTTCAGGCTACGGAGCCTACTCCCGTGAAGACTAAGACTTTCACTGACCTCATTCATGGTTCTCATGAAGATTAAAACTTTCACTAACCTCATTCATTCATTCACTCGTTCATTCATGAAGTACAAGCTGAACACCTCTTATGTATCAGATACTCTCTCAGGCAATGGGGTGGTGGCCGCAAATGAGATTCCTTCCACATGGATTTGATGTTTTGTGATGGGAGAAAGAAATCCCCGAGTAAACAAACACTAATTCAGATTATAATACCCTGATGTGAGAAATACCCTGAATGAGAGGTAGAGAGTCATGTGGGTGTCAGGCAAAGGGAAACTCAAGAGCAAATATCCTGGGGCAGGAATGAACTGGGAATCTTCGAGAAATAGCGAGCGAGCCTGACACACAATAAACAGAAGGAGAGGGGCCCAAGACGAAGTCAGAAAGGCAGTGAAGGGACGGAGAGCAGAGGCCTTGAAACCTCCATCTTGAAGGTTGTGTTTTGCTATAAAGTGCAGTGGGAACTCACTGATGGATTTAGAAGCAGGGGGACATGACCAGTCTAGAGAATGGTTTATAGCAGCAGTTCTCCATCTCTGGCATGTGTCAGAACCACCAAGACGCCTGTGAGGACAGACTACTGGGCCCCACAGCCAGCGGTTTTGAGTCGGCAGGTTGGGGTGGGGCCCCAGAGTGTGCCTCTCTAGCAAGCTCCTGGGTGCTACGGTCTCAACTGTATCCCTTCCATAAATTCCTATGTTGAAGCCGCAACCTCCAATGTGATGGCATTAGGACATGGGGCCTTTGAGGATTCATTACGTTTTGAAGAAGCCCTAAGGGTGGGGTCCTCATGGTATGATTAGTGCCCTCCTCAGAGGGGCCAGAGAGCTTGCTCTCTCTCATTTTTCTGCCAGGTAAGGACACAGTGAGACAGTTGTCTACACCTCAGGAAGTGAGTCTTACCAGCACCCAGCCGTGCTGGCACCCCCGATCTTGGACTCTCAGCCTCCATAACTGGGAGAAAGAATTTCTGTGGTTTAAGCCACCCAGTCTGTGGTGTTTTGTTATGGCAGCCCGGGCTAAGGCAGCAGGTGATGCTGGTGCCGAGCGGGAGCCCACGCTTTGAGAACCACTGCTCTGGAGGTACACACACAGGTCCACAGAGACCAGGAAGGAGCTGCCAGGAAGCGGGGTGAAACAGATATGTGACCCAGTGTCCATGGACAGGAGACAGAAAGAGAACCAGCCAGCTGATCTGTAAAGAGCATTTTTGTTCATATAAACAAGAAAAGTTCGTATACTTCCCAACTAAGTTTTATTCTAAAGTTTACAAAGAAATTCTCTCCACCTTGTCTAAACATGATTCTGTTTTTTTCTTTAAGTATTTAAAAGTCACAAATTAGGGGCACCTGGGTGGTTCAGTCGGTTAAATGTTTGACTTTGACTCAGGCCATGATCTTATGGTTTGTGAGCTCGAGGCCTGCGTAGGGCTCTGTGCTGACAGCAGAGAACCCGCTTTGGATTCTGTCTCCCTCTCTGCCCCTCCTCCACTAGCTACGCCCCCCTTCTCTCTCTCTCTCTCAAAAATGAATAAACATAAAAAAGATAAAAATAAAATAAAAGTCACAAATTAAAAGGTTCAGATAAAGGGGTGAAACAGAGAACTGAACGCCATCTCGGACATAGGTGACAATTCTGACCCCAACATCATGGCAGCACAGCACATCCCTGCTTTTGTCTTCTTTTTTGTGACAACTAATTAGGTATCTATCCCCAACCTCTGTGGGATTGTGGGGTCCAGCACTGTATCCCAGGGGACCCAAAAAGCCCAGCAACATATGCCGGGGAACCCGAGAGGTGTGTCGCCCACCCATGCATCTGGGAGCAGGTAGACAGACCTCAGTTCCAGCTGTTGGGCCATCAGGCCCGGCGAACCTGCCATCTCCCGGCTGCGGCCAAGGAGAAACCTGGAGGATGCTGACTTGGGCAAATACCCAAAGATGAAAGAGAATTTGTACAAGTCCCGCCTTCCTGAGGGAAGATTCCAGCACGCCACTGGAGCGAGAAAAGGAAAAAGAAAAGCATACACAGTGGAGACGGTAAGAGGCTCTTTGCCAGCACCACCTCTTCCCAAGGCAACACGGTGTGGGGCTGCGCTAGCCCCAGCTGTGCAGGAAGGTGCTGGAGACACCCATTTCTCGCGAGCAGCACCCAGAGTCCGGATGGAGTCCTCCATGCCTCAGGGGAAGCAGGCGATGGGGACGGGGCAGACAAGAAGGCCCAAGGGCTGACTGCAGTGAGGACAGCATGAAGCCTGCCCACAAGCTGCTGGGAGCATCCCACCTGAGGATCACCCCTTCGGCCCCAGCCACCCCCAGTGCCCCACACACTAAGCACACCCTCCACTCAGCAACTGTGCGTGCTCCCAAGTGCGGGGCAAGGGCGAGTCCGGTAAAAGGGGTGCTTTCAGAGAAACAGACCAAGATCCATGGGTAAGGACGAAACCATAAATTTGAGCTATAGTGCCACCTTCTGAAAAAGGAAGGTTTCCAGTGACCAACCAGCTGCTGAGTGTAAGAGCCAGAGAAGACATAAAAGCCTACAGGCTGCTGCCATGGGAGGGAGCAAGAGGTGTGAACAGGTAGACCCAGATGGACCAGTCTATACCCTGTCTGAAGGCAACTGGGAAAGATTTGAGGAGGCGTCTGCTACTTCAGATGTGAAAGCAGCAGCACAAAACTATAAGTGGCAGGAAACAGCAGGCAGCTGCTCAGTCCTCACCAAGAGATAATCATGATTCTGCAACACCCCAAGGCACAGAATCTTGCAATGTAGCTGACAAAAGACTAAAATGAGCTGTTTTGAGGAAATTCAACGAGCTACAAGAAAACACAGAAAGACAATGCAGTGGTAGTGGGGAAAAAATATGAACAAAAAGAGGAATTTAACTAAGAAATATAAATCTTGAGAAAAGAACCAAACAAATTCTGGAGCTGAAGAATTCAGAGAAGGAAATAAAAAATGCCTTAGAGGTAGCATCTGCTTCCAAAGATCAGATGGAAGACAGAAAAAGTTATCTAGAGGACAGGAATGTTGAAATAACTCAGTCAAAGGAGCACAAAGGAAAAGTAATGAAAAAGAGTGAAGAAAGCCTACAGGATGTAAGGGACCCAAATAGAATTGGGTTTCCAGAAGGAGATGAGAGGGAGAAGGGGCCAGGAGGTTTATTTAAAGAAATAATACCCGAGAAGTTCCCTGTTATACTCTAAGGCTTTGCAACTTTTTAAAAAGTTTTTGGTTTTGTTTTGGTCTTGTTTTGACACAGAGAGAGAGAGAACGCACACACAGGTCGGGGAGGGGCAGAGGGAAGGATAGAATCCCAAGCAGGCTCCGCGCCTTCAGCACAGTGCCCAATGCGGGCTTGAACTCATGAACTGTGAGAGCATGACCTGAGCCAAGATCGTGTTGGACACTTAACCGACTGAGCCACCCAGGTGCTCCTAGGGCTCTGTAACTTAACTCAGGTCTATTTGCAGAAACTTGGCTGAGCAGAAATGGGCCCTCTAAAGCTTACTTCACCCCTATTTTCATCAACGTAACATTGAAATAAAGCTCAAAACCAGGCACAACTGCTCAGTGCTGTTAGTAGTCAGGAGACTAGTTGTTCTTTAGGGTCTGGGGAGTGACTAGGAAAGGGCAGAGACTCCTCTGTCTGGAGTGTTCGCTTTCTCATTCTGGGTGTGGTTTTGTAGGAGAGTTCACTGAAATTCATCAACTGATCCCTAGGTCTGAGCACTTGTCTGGATGTATGTTATACTTCAACAAAATATCTGCTTAAGACTAAAAAAAGATAAAACAATAGTCAGCATTAGGACTGTAGCCCAGTCCAAATAAATCTGAATCTCTTGTGTGCACGTGAGTGTGGTAGGTGGGAGGTCCCGGCAAAAACCATCAGTAGTTCCCCACGTGATGCTGATATGCAGCTAAGTCTGGGAACCAAGACTCTAGAACCATGCCTCTCTGCTCTGTCACTGCTCTTTCCCGGATTGGTTACACAAATTTAGGATGATCAGCTGCCTCTGTTTGCCCAGGGCTGACCTAAGCAATTTATCTAACCTCCCTGAGCTTCCTCATCTATAGTTTAAGACTAATGATGATATCTACTGAGAAAACTTACTTTGGATATTAAAATGGGTAAATTGCACCAAAGCACTTAGCATGATGCCTGACATCATGCTTTTCATCCCTCCTTCGCAGTGTGTTTCCTCCTCTGCCTTGTCTCACAGATGGAACCTTGTGCTTCACACTCCCTCAGGGGACCCTCTACTCTTTGGATTGTCTTCCTCCTTGAGAAGAATGGGTGGCTTCATCTGTACCAAAATGGAGATTGCCCGCAGCATGTGCTGGTGAATGCAAAGCATGGAGCTCCAGGTGGAATATGGCTGCTAAAAGTTATATGCTACATATGTGTAACAGGACACTTTCCATCAGTTAAAAACACATGCACACTGGGGCGTCTGGGGGGCTCAGTCCATTGAGTGTCAGGCTTTGGCTCAGGTCATGATCTGCCACTGGTGAGTTTGAGCCCTGCATCAGGCTCTGCACTAACAGCTCAGAGCCTGGAGCCTGCTTCAGATTCTGTCTCTCTCTCTGTCCCTTCCCTGCTCATTCTCTGTCTCTCTCACTTTCAAAAGTAAATAAACACTAAAAAAAAAAAAAAAAAAAAACAACAACCAAAAACCACACATGCATACTTAATACCAATCAACATTATGGAAGAATGCGCTAAACATGTTAGGATGATGGCCTGAGTGTGAGGAGGATAATACAGCATAAATACATAAATCCATGCATCAGACAGAGACGGCTCCGTATGAGGGGATAATGTACATAGGCCATGAGTCAGTTCATGCATCTGACCCAAAATAAATGCATGAATAAATAAATATATAAATTGATATTTAGGTTTCTTCTTTCTTTCTTTCTTTCTTTCTTTCTTTCTTTCTTTCTTTCTTTCTTTCTTTCTTTCTTTCTTTCTTTCTCTCTTCCTTTTTGAGACAGAGAGAGAGCGAGCAAGCAGTACAAGCAGGGGTGGAGGGAGAGGGACAGAGAGAGGGGGAGAGAAAGAAACTCAAGCAGGCTGCACACTTAGTGCGGAGTTTGACTTACGGCTTGATCCCATGTAACTGCGATCATGACCTGAGCCAAAATCAGAGAGTCAGAGGCTCAACTGACTGAGCCACCCATGCACCCTGAGAAATGTCTATTTTGGAAGGAAACAAAGACAAAAGCTCAGGCATCTGATGTAAATTATTTCTCCCTCTACTTCTGGGACGTCATTCCTCAGGACCCTCTTTCCTGAGAACGTGGTTTTCTGGGCAGTGGAAATGAAGCTTTGGAGCCTTCTCCTGTGCTGGTCATCTTTCCCCCAAATGTCCTGTTCTCTTACATTCTAGATGACTCACTTTGCCTGAATTAGAAGTTTGAATATTTTATCAGTTTGGAGATTCAGATTTCTGGCCATAAACCATGGAAGGTCATCAATCCACAACTTTTTCAGTGAAAATGGAATAATCAATTTACGCCTTCTTGAGTGAGATGCATTTAAACCAGCAGAATGGTCAGATTAGAGGGTTCTGCCTAGGCATGTCTGGGATTAGTCCTGAGATTGGTCTGATCTATAGTACACATGTTTTTATTGAGATGGAATTCATATAAAATTCACCATTTAAAAGCATACAAATTAATGGCATTTGGTACACTCACCATGTTATGCAAGCAGCACCTGTAGCTGGTTGCAGACACTTTCACTACCCCAACAGGAAGTCCCCAAACCACTGGGTCACCGCTCCTCATTCCCTTTTTTCTCAGACCCTGGCAGCTACTAATCTACTCTGTCTCTGGAGATTTACCTGTTCTGGATATATGACGTAAATGGAATTGTACATAATTTTCCTTTTTTGACTGGCTTCTTTCACTTAACATAGTGTTTCCAACATATGTTGTATTATATATCAAAATTTTCTTCCTTTTGAAGGCTGGATAATATTCCATTGCATGCATATGTCACCTTTTGTCTATCCATTCACCCCTTGATGGACCTTGAAGTTGTTTCTACCTCTCCGCTATTGAGAGCTTGGGTGCACGATGCTATGGTTTTTATAAATTATATGGGAAAATGTCTACAAAAGACAAACCCCAAATTTCCTGATGGTGGCAAGGCTAACTGCTTTCAAGTAGTAAAATGTCAGCTGGTGTGGAGAACCCATGGAAAGATCTTGACCCCCTTTGTGACAGGGTTGCGTGGACCATTTCAAATGAACTCATTTAGAGAAAGTGGTTGTTGGGTGATGGTCACAAAACAATGCCCAACTGTGGATAGGATGTCTGGTGATTTGACAGGAGGCCAGCAAGTGCTCTCTCTGAACCACGTGGGGCACGTTCATCTTAGTGACAGTAAGAAGTATTTCCTTGACAATAAGTTCAAACGTTAAAAATAAATCAAGGGTGATCCCAAGGACTGTTGAGGAAAGCTGAAAGTATTTTGTTGAAAAGTTCAAAGATTCTGTCTTCTCTCTCTCACCACTCATTCTTCATCCTCTGCAAAAACAACAAAATCTCTATAATAAAATGACTGGAGTAAAACATTGAAGCAAGAGTGAAAGTCTTTTCCATGTGTCAGGAATAGTCTCTGGAAATAGGAACAAGACAGGATATTTCACAATAACGACAAGAGATACAAAGTACCTAGGAGTAAGCTTAACACACCCTATGTAGGAACTATATGAAGGAAAATGTTACTTGAGGATGTAGAACAATACCTCAGTAAATAAAAAGGCATATTCTACTTCTTGTTATGAAGACTAGATGCTAAAAATGTCAAACTACTAAAATTATAACACGATTCCATCTAAAATCTCAGTACATTCTGTCGAAACTTAACAAAAATGGTCTTAAACTTTATCCATAAGAACAAACATGAGAGAAGTTGTCTAAAAGTATTCTAAGGGAATGTGATTGGACTTTTTGCATATTAAAGCGTACTCTAACTAAATGCTCTAACCAAAACAGGGTCATTGAGGTACAAGAAAATAAAAGAATTAATGTGTAGAGAGTTCATAGTCACTGTGGTATATGTATGAACTTAATAAATAAGGTGCTGTTTTTTGCCTGCCAAAATGTTAAAAAAGAATTTTTAAAAATTTATTTAAATTCAGGTCAGTTAACATACACAATGGTTTTGAGAGTAGAACCCAGTGATTCATCACTTACATACAACACCCAGTGCTCATCCCAACAAGTGACCCCTCAAGGCCCATCATCCATTTAGCCCATCCCCCCTTCTCACCTTCCCTCCAGCAACCCTCCATTTGTTCTCTGTATTTAAGAATCTCTTACGGTTTGCCTCCGTCTCACTTTTTATCTTATTTTTCCTTCCCTTCCTCTACGTTCATCTGTTTTTGTTTTAAATTCCACATGAGTGAAATCACACGATATTTGTCTTTCTATGACTTATTTCACTTAGCATAATATGCTCTAGTTCCGTCCATGTTGTTGCAAATGGCAAAATTCCACCTTTTTTGATTGCCGAGTAATAGTCCGTGTGTGTGTGTATTACATCTTCTTTATCCATTCACCAGTCGATGGACGTTTGGACTCTTTCCATTATTGTTCATAGCACTGCTGTAAGCACTGGGGTGCATGTGCACCTTCAAATCAACACCTTTGTATCCTTTGGATAAATACCCAG
The DNA here is from genome assembly GCA_017311185.1 of Proteles cristata cristata. NCBI lineage: Eukaryota > Metazoa > Chordata > Mammalia > Carnivora > Hyaenidae > Proteles > Proteles cristata. Next base: position 1,705,972 of record JAESUZ010004246.1, read on the forward strand.
AGTGCAATTGTTGGACTGTAGAAGACTTGTTTGTACCCTTTTGCCACTTGACCTTGACCCTTTATTTCTCAGTTTTCTCCTCTGAAATTGGAATTAGTAATCATATCTGCCTTACAGCAGCACTGTGACAATTGAATTGGGAAGTGCCTATAGGCCATATAGCATGGTGTGTAACTATAAACAAAGAAACAAGTTCATGGCTCTGGTATCAAATCCAGCACCACCCTTCACCTTGAACAAATTTCTTACCATCTCTGTGTGTCAGTTCCTCATTTGTGAAGTGGAGATAATAATAGCACCGACCTTAAGAGGTTGTTTGAAGAGTAAATGAGAAAATATGTTAATTTTTAAAAAAGTTTTTAAGCTTATTTATTTATTTTGAGAGAAAGAGCAAAGGAAGGGCAGAGAGGGGGAGAGAGAGAATCCCAAGCAGGCTCCACACTGTCAGTGTAGAGCCTGACACAGGGCTCGATCCCAGGAACCCTGAGATCATGATCTGAACCAAGATCAAGAGTTGCACACTTAACTGACTGAGCCACCCAGGTGCCCCAGAAGATATGCTAATCTTTGTAATAGTATGTAGCACAGGGCCTGTTAATAATAATAATAATCAACCATACAGACAATGTGCTGGACTCGTTTGAAGGCCTTTTTTGTTTATTTTAAGCTAGTTAATTTTTGTCTGGATCATTCTTTCAATGAGATAAATTCTAAACCAGATATTCCTCAGCTGATCATGGAACTAGAATTTATTTTTGTAAATAATGTTAACTTTTGGTATTATAAAGAAAAATAATGGGCTGGGAACAACTGCTCTTGGCCGATGGTATCCTATTCTGAAAATGTTCTGTTACTCTCCCAGCTCACACTTGCTTTCTCCTTAATCTCACTTTGATTTCCATTTATTTCAGAATTAAAATCCGTTATGTTAGGATGTCTCATCTGGGGGTATCATCCGGGTTTGGGGGTTTAGGGGAGATGCGAGATGTCAAGGTCTGGGGTGGTGCCTGTGTGGGTCGCCCTCTGTACGTTGGCTTCCCCTGAGATGTGGCTCATACATCTGGTCCTCAGGTGTGGCCAACTGTCTATGCAGTCATCCAAGGTGCCCATATCCCCATAGAATCCCCAGGCACTCAATCCCTCTATAACCTCCCAGATCCAGCTGCCCTGAATATGATGTGCAGATTGAGAAGGTACACTTCACAACCTTCACACTCCCAGGTCAGGAATATTTTGAGACCTACCAGCACCTTCCTTTCAGGCACCTTTGCCAGTGGACACAAGAAACTGGGCTGTTCTCCCAGCACCGAGCTGGGACTCATGGACTCCTCGAGGCTGCCCTCGGACCCACTCAGCTGGACACCTGCCATCACTGTGACTCTACAGTTTGGGGACCTGGGAGCTTCCATCCTTGACTGCGTGTCTTCTTCCCAACCTCACCCTGGGAAACGGCACAGTTCTCTGCTTTGAGACTTCCCAACTCAACTGGGTATCCCCAGATGTTAATAATAATAATCCCCCACATGTGAACAATAACCATCTCGAAATGTGGGAATGTGGGTGGACTTTATTTTCTTACATAATCCTTCCTGTGCTCTCTACTGATTTTTCTGATGGTTATCAGAAGAGTTTTGTGTGGGGGTGGGCAAATAGGTGATGGGGATTAGGGAAGGCACTTATGATGAGCACCAGGTGATGTATGGAAGTGTCAAGTCACTATACTGTACACCTGAAACTAGTATTACACTGTATGTTGACTAACTGGAATTTAAATAAAAACTTAAAAAATAATAAATGCCATTGACTTGCTGATCCCCTGGTGATCTTGCATCCCTGGATCATATATCTGAACCAACTCTGCTATAAATGTTGGGTTCACTGGTTAGATCAGGACGTAAGTCAAAAATCAGGAAGAAGGAGTATGATGTGGCCCTTTCTTTCCCCAGGACTGATGCCTCACTCTTGGTTCCTTGCAGCTATGGTCCACTTTCTTTGTGAGACTCCTAGTGAAAAAAGGCTGTCAGAACACCCTTAGGGATCTGAAACTGGACTACCATGACATCTATTTTATTCACTGGCCACAAAGATTACAGATTGAAGCTACTCTCGATCCCGATCTCTAGTTCCCAAGCAGATACTAGAAAACAGCTGCGCCAGGGCTGGGGGCTGGGGTGGGCTGAAGCATGGCCTCCTGCTCTTCATGACTTGAACTGCAGGTTGTCAGGATGAGACAATGCAACAGAAAGGCACTGGCCCAGAAAGGAGGCTGCGTCCATGTGTAGCTGCTGAGATGACCATGTCCCTAGGTTCTCTTACAGTTTATGTCTAAGAGAATCATGATTTCTGGCAGCCCCGGCAAGCAACTGTCACATCACCTTTGTCCTCATTCTGTGCCAAGGGTTCCCCTCCAAAGGGAGCTCTTACATACTGCTATTTCAGGGTTCAACCCTGTGGCTAATCAAAGCACACCTTTGGGTACCATCTTGGAGAAACGCCCAAGCATGGTCATGCTGGAAGGTAGCCAGCCCTCACTGAAGAAACAGAATGCATTTTCTGCTTCTGAGAAGTGAGAGGGACCTGAATTCCTGGCTGTCTCACCTCATGCCCAGCTAGGATGATGACAGTGTGCCATCCTTAATGGCTGGCTTCTTTCTTTTTTTTTTTAATGTTTTTATTTATTTCTAGGAGAGAGAGACAGCGTGAGCAGGGGAGGGTCAGAGAGAGAGGGAGTCACAGACCGAAACAGGCTCCAGGCTCTGAGCTGGCAGTCAGCACAGAGCCCGAGACGCGGGGCCCGAACCCACGAACCGCGAGATCATGACCTCGCGAAAGTCGGACGCTCAACCGACTAAGCCACCCAGGCGCCCCATTAATGGCTGGCTTCTTGAGGCTGCTAGAATATAAGTTGGCCACTATCTTCCCCCAGGGAGCCACTCCCTTGGAAGCTAACCCTTGTCTGGTGATTTTGAAACTTAAGTTTGCCTCCAAGTATATATGGTGTCTGGTTATATGAAGTTAATGCCCCTGATGATAATGGTGGTTTTTGGAGTGAGCTAACCACAGATTTAAAATCAATCCAGCAGTTTCTAAAATATGAAAATTTATTTACTCCACTAGATTGGTTTAGAGGTTTCATTTCAAGTCGCAAAGTTCATAGTTTGTACAAACTACATGTTCTGATGTTTGGACTCAAGCGTTTCTGGAAAAAAAAATGGCATGCAGATGTGGATGTTGAGCACAGGGTAGGATCCTGAAAGAGCCAAGCGTTCAGATTCGCATTGCACTAAGCTTTTGTGCTGCAGTTACAGCCTGGGCAGATCCTTCTCCCCACAGATGACAAAAACACATCTATAAACAGTTAAGTAACATTCTTGAATGCTCCATCTTGTTCTAGGTGTGCGGGGAGCCAAAACTTGCCTGCGGCCATCCACAAGGGTCTACACTGGTGTGAAGGAGCCTATGTACTTGATGCTGTTTAATTCCATCATCATCATTCTCTAATCTAACTCTTTCAACTCCTTCTAATCACCTTTGGCTTTTGGGTCCATCTGATAGTATGCATGTTTTCAAAGGCTAAGAACTGGATCATCAAAGGAGATGGAAATATAATGTACCTCAATATAGAGGATACACATGCTCTTCTCAAACCAGGGAGAAGGATCTGGAACAGAGAGTTTGCCCTGGGGTTGCGTTCCTTGGCTGAGTAACCTGGTGTATGTTACCTGACTCCTCTAAACCTCAGTTTCTGCCTCTTTAAAAAAAAAAATCTTTATAAAAATATATCTTTTAGGCTGTGGTAATTTAAAGATTAAGACAGCCATACTGTTGAGGGCCAGAAACTTTAATCATGGAGCTTATTTAATTATCTAACCTTATGGGACAGGTACTATTATCCCCACTTACAAAAGAGGAAACCGAGACCCAGAGAGGTTGGTGACTTTTTCAGACCACGTTGCAACAGTGTGGCATAGCTGAGATCGGACCAGGTCTATCTATCTCCAAAGTCCAACCATTCGAAACCCTGCACATGGTGCGTGGCACACAATAAACACACATGTTTGCACACCAGGGACACAAGCGTTCGGGTTCTGAGATCAAATAATGACCTTTTCCATGGAATTCATATTCAAAATGCAATTAAGGAGGAAAAGTCTTTTTCTGCTATTTTTTTCCTGAAAACATTGTTTCCTACCTCAAATGCTAATAGAGAACAAAGGGAATGAAAAAACTGCGAATGAATAGTGACAACATCAAGAGTTAATTGCATTATCTTATCAGCTTGTGGTGTGGGGACACATGTCCTTATAAGTTTACACTGTGTTTTACTGCTTAAAAACAGATGAGGACGAACTTTTCTGAGAAGCTTAGAATTGGTATGATTAAATTAAATGTAACTTTTCTGTGGGTTGCTTCTTCAAAAGTATTTATCTGTAAGCACAGACATTCTTACCACTTTGAACTTTAACAACTAATAGTGAGAACATTTAACAGCAAAATTGATTTGATAAGGAAAGCGATATGAAGCAGAAAAGTGATCATCTCTTCACTTTACTGAAGTGTAACTCTTTCTGCCAGAGTCCAACTTTTACCAAACTTATCTGAAATCATACTGAGCCTGGCTCTCATACAGGCCAGGATCTAGGCAGTGTTGTATTGAGATCGGTATGTTCAGCCAGAAGCAGATTATCACAGGGAGATCGGGCCTAGGTAAACAAATTACAGGGTTTCCTCTCCCCCCTCCCCCCATCTGATCTGGGGAACTCGGCTAACACTGAGGATCCAAAGATAGAAAGAATAAAGAATTATAATAATAAGCAAGATGGATGGAGAGAGCGCTGTGTGCCAACAGCTATACAAAGTGCTTTTTGTATCTGTTAACTCATTGAAATTTACGACCACCACACTTTTACGGAAGAGCAAATGCAGGGATGGAGAGGCCACGGGACTTGCTCAAGGGCACCGTGTTGTGAGTTGCTGAACCAAGTGTCAAAGAGAAAAAGATTGGGAGAGCTCGCAGTGATTGGTCATCCTCTCCCTCTCAAGACTTTGGAACCTCCCCCTTTTGCCTTTCCTTCCTCTTTTCCTTCCTCATTCTCCTGCTCTGCCTTTAACATGCCCTTATGCCCAAGAGTCAACCCTGGTGATTGGCAGAGCCTGTAAGACCCATAAACTTGCCCCCCTTCTTTGAAGATGAGTCATGGCGAATCCTTGGGAGTGGGGTTGGAAAGGGAGGGGAGTCTAGACAAGAAGGTTCCCTATTCCATTAATCTAGAACATTTCTTTTCTTTTCTATAATAATTTCTTCTTCTGAAATATGCCAATTATACAGAAATGCAAGAGAATAACATAACGAGGATCTGGCCACCTACTCTAGACATTTAACAAATGCTGACATTTTGCCATATTGGCTTCAGACTTTTTAAAATATTATTAATGAAATAAATGGTAGCCAATACAGTTGAGGACCACTCTGTACCCTCTCCTCCCCATTCTCGTGACTGCCTTCCCAGGAGGAAGGCTCTGCCTGTCCACAGGTTGGTAAGGTGCCCGCCCTGTTTTCTGCCACTCACTTGCCGGCTTGCTCCCAGCCATTACCCTCCTCTATTCTGAATGGACCGGGAAGGGAGCCGGGGAAGGGAGTCCATGGACTACATTTCCCAGGATTCCCAGCCACTTCCGCGGGGTTTGGTGGATGCACAGTGCAGTCGGGTGATTGAAAGGCAGGAGGAAGAGAGAAGCCAGGTGTTTTTCCTTCTCTCACCCTTGGGTGGCATCTCCAAAAGCAGTTATATTTCCTCTGTGGTTCTAGTTCTTGGCAGGCAGCCTCCACGCTGATTCTCTCTCTCTCTCTCTCTCTCTCTCTCTCTCTCTCTCTCTCTCTCTCTCTCTCTCTCTCTCCAGAGAACATGGCTTCTGGGATTAGAAGCATCACTTCCTCCTAGGTGATCCAACCCTAAGACCCTCGTTCTTTCCTGCTGCTGTTGACCCCTGGGTCACCGCACTGGCTCTTCCTTTCCGAATCCCAGCTCTTCCATCATCGAGTAACAAAGTCTTTGAATTAAATATCCAATGTTCAACAATCTTAAGAGTGCATTCTGTTCTCCCAGCTGGACCCTGACTGAAACACTTCCCATCCACGTTTTTATATTTTTAGCATTTATGTACACATCCATAATCTATGGGAGTGGGTTTTTTTGTGCTTTTAAAACGTTAGAGATTTTTTTCCCTTCATGTGATTATGATTTCCTTGATTAAAAAGCTTAGGTTGTAAGATAAAAAGATTCCTATTAATAAATTATATGACATTTTTGTTTCACATAAATTTAACAAATCAGAGGTAAATATATAGGCTGATACAGATAAAGCTGTATTCTACAAAAAACAACTTCTTATGTATTGCTGATTTTATTTTATACATTTGCACCTCAAGGAATGAGATCTTTGCCAGCCTCAGGGTCCCTAATCTCACAGTTCTAGCAAATACAATTGTTAGGCCTCCCTTTCCAAAGGAGAATCATTGAGGACAAAGCCCAACAAAACACAAAAGGAGTTGGTTATTCAGGTTTATTCTCGTCTGGCCTGAAGGCCCCTCCAGAGCACCCGAAAAGTCCTCGGAAGAGCGCTCCGCTGAGCCATAGCTCAGAGTTTATATAGGGAGAGGGGTGAAACCGGTGTACAGAAGCGAGAATTTCGCCGTTAGAGGTGGTTGAAGTTGCTTAACAGTTGCTTGAAGAACATGTTTGGCCATTCAAATCACAATGTTCACTAAAGATTTATATCTCAGGGGCTTGCTGCAGCCAGGAGGAGCTGGGTTGCTCAACCCCTGACCTTTTACCCTAATAGAGTTTGAGATCAAACAATGGTTGGTATCCTCATTTGCAAGCCCCTCACCTTTTGGCCCAAGGGAGTTTTTACACAATGAATCCATCCTAAAATTTGTTTACTGTGTTTTGGAATAAAGCCACTCTAGGCATCAACTAAATCTGCATCCACTATCATGGAGAGTCTAAGATATACATTACAGAGGTGTGTTAAGTGAACACTTTCTACTCCATGAGTGTGTCAGGAACTTGCTCTATCTTAAGGAGAGAGAGAGAGGAAGGGGAGTCGGTGGGGAGGAAGGGATCCAAGGCAGGGTGTGGACATGAAGGGAGCTTATCATGGAAAGTAGTGGGCCCTCACGTCCCTAGTACATCTCTCCTGTACCCATTGTCCGGGATTGGTCTGGGAAACAGGGTACTAGCTAACCTGGAGATCCAGGCATCGCTGCTGCTGTCCTGCAGCTCCCAAAAAGTCTTGGGACTTGACCTCACCTGTCAGTGTACGTGAGGTCCAGCAGACACCTGCCAGCAGCTGTCAAAATATAACTGGACCCAGAGGGACTGGACGTGCTCAGCCAGATGCTCTAATGCCCAACTATCCAGGCCTGCTTTGGTCATTCATTAAACCTATAATAATCTCATTTCATGTAATTAAATTTTTGGACCCTACCTATTGCATTATTGTGGGATTTCATGTACATTTAGAGCAAAAGCAGTACCAGTTAGAGTCCCCTGTAGAAAATGATTTTCAGTAAAATTTGAAAAGGCTCTCTTCGTGAACATTGTTGGAAATAAATATTTTTTGGCTGTAATATTGAGTATGCATGACAATAAAAATGCAAATTTTGGACATAAAAACTATGCAAAGATAATGGGCAGTAAAGAGTCTTGGAAAAAAGAAAGCATTTACCATGAATGTGACAGAAATGGATTTGTGATTTTCTTCAGATTAAAAAGCTTTTTCAAATTGGTAAGAAAAGTTTAAGAGAAAGCAAAGTTGATACATGAAACCTGGCCAGTAAGCCATGTGAAAAGTTGTTCACACTAGTACCCAAAAATGCAAATTAAAACAAGCTATTTTCACTATCAAATCAACAAAGTTTAAAATAAAAGGAGACTCTATCAAGAGAGATAGAAATGTAAACAATTATTTTTCCTACGTAGTAACAAGTGAATTTTGGTCTTGTTATTTTATATAATTTTCAGTTTTTCTACAATGGAAAGTTCGTTTTTACAGTGAGAGAAGTATTTTTTTTAATGTTTTATTTATTTCTAGGAGAGAGAGAGAGAGAAAGCGTGAGCAGGGGAGGGTCAGAGAGAGAGGGAGTCACAGACTGAAACAGGCTCCAGGCTCTCTGAGCTGGCAGTCACCACAGAGCCCAACACAGGGCTCGAACCCAAGAACCGCGAGATCATGACCTAAGCGAAAGTCGGACGCTTAACCGACTAAGCCACCCAGGCGCCCCTACAGTCAGAGAAGTATTAAGCCTTTTAAAAAACAACAAATAAGGATCCAACTCAATTAAACATTTCATACGCCTACACTGTTACTTGAAATTATTTTCTTTCGATGGGCCTTTCAACTTTAGAAAACAAATATTCTGAAGGTACTATACGGTGGAATTTGATCACGTTTTATTTTAAATTCTACCCAGCTGGTTGCTCCTCATTTGTTGTCAGTTAAGATAAACGTTTTCCCAGAAATTTCAGGGAAATTTCAACTTGATAGTGCTACCTGCCAGCACTTTCATTGTTTCAAAAAGATCAGCCCTCAGGTAAGCTGGGGCTAACTGGTGGGGACCAAGAAGAAGAAAACCTTGACCATCATTAAAATATACCACAAGACAGGTAGTTTGGGGTTACCACTGTGTTTGTGCCCCAGGACCTTTGCTGTTGCTATTCTCGCTGCCTGGGATGTGCTACCCTCACATCTGGGAGTTGATTCTCTACCTGATATTCTTCTGGTCTTTGCTCACTAACCATCTTCTCAGGCCTCAGTGAGGTCTTCCTTCACTGCCCTATTTAAAATTAATCCATCTCCTGTGGTACTCTCTTTCCTTTCTCTGTTTTCTTTTCCACTATACTATTTATTTATCTAATGAATTATATATAACATTTATTGTTCGTTGGCTTGCTTGCTCTTTTTCTACCCAAAAGATTGTAAGCTCTATGAGAGCAGGACCTCTGGCCTGTTCTGTTTCTGGCTGTATTCTTTGCTCCTCAATCTTATATTTTGAATAAATGGATGGGTGGATGGGTAGGTGGGTGGTTAGGGGGATGCAAGGTATGTTTACTCCTATTTTACATACGAGAAAACTGGAACCAAGCCTCTTAGTTCTTACACTTCATGGCTCCTACCCTCATAATCTGAAATCATTCTACAAGTGACTCAACAACTAAGTATATATATTTTTTTATTTGAGAGAGACAGAGAGAGAGAGAGAGACAGAGAGAGAGAGCATGAGGTGTGCGAGTGGGGGAGGGGGCAGAGGGAGAGAGAAAGAATCATAAGCAGGCTCCATGCCCAGCACAGAGCCTGATGCAGGGCTTGATCCCATGAACACGAGATCATGACCAAGCCCAAATCAAGAGTTGGACGCTCAACCGACTGAGCCACGCAGGCACCCTACAACTAATTATAAATTTCAGGGATGGTATGACATTCTCAAACTGGAATTGAATTGATCCTTTTGGAGTCAGGGTGCTACATGGAGAATGTCAGTTAACTTACGATCAAATTTTTACTCCTGTCCTCACTTGGGTATAATAGTAAGGGCTAAAATAATCATTGAGAAATGATTAATATTATCTTCCTTCAGTTCTGTTGGTTTGACTCCATGCCAGAAACAAGTGCATTTCCCTTACTAGCAATTCCTTCCTAAGTGTGGTTTGAACAGGGCATGGTGATAGGCCATAGTCCCAGAATCTTCTACCAGGACACACTTTCAGAAGGCCAGGCCAGGGAGGCAGTGAGTGGAGGAGAATGGCCGTGGTACTATTCTCCGTGAGTCAAGAGATGCTAATGGCTCAGGCAAGCAGCAGGGCCCAATACAGCCTATTTGTCAGCCTGCCAGGGGTCTTAAGCTGTCATAATTGAAAAACCATATTCCGCTGCCTCAACCTTGAAAGAATCCTGGAAATTAAGGAAAGATAATGGCTGTGTCATATTGATTGGTAAGTGGAATTCATAACCTTTGCTGTCTTCTTATGAACAGAAATATTCTGAATTTTCCAGTTTTGATTTCTTCCTTACTTCATGTGTTAATTTCCCCAATGTGGCTGTAACAAATTACCACAAATCTGGTGCCTTAAAACAGCGTAAACTTATTGTCTCACAGTTCTGTAAGTCCAAAATCTAGGCCATACGCCCTCTGACAGCTCTAGGGAGAATCCTTCCCTGCCTGCCTCTTCTAGCTTCTGGTAGTGGCTAGCAATGCTTGGGGCCCCTTTGCTCATCGAAAAGGGGCCAGAATTCCAATGTCAGCCTCTGCTTCTAGAATCTTCTTATAAAGACACTAGTCATTGGATTAATGACCCACTGTAGTCCAGTATTACCTTATCTTAACTAATTATATCCGCAGAGACCTCATGGTCACATAAGGCCACATTCTGAGGCTCTGGGTAGACACAGACTTTTGAAGGACACTATTCAATGCAGTACAGCATCTGACACATTACCATGACTGTAGTTGAAGGCTCACTACTTGCAAGAATGTATGGACTTTCTTGAACAGAACTTACTTTTAGTATTAGTTACCCAAACAGCTAAAAGAACATCTTAACATCATCTGAATCATAGTTAGCCCCGTTTTTTTCTCAATAGCCTGTTTGCTCCTGTATGTATCCGTTCTCTTGGCTCTCTGCCTGTGTTACCTTATCCAAGGTGAAGAATGTTCAGCGGTGTTTGCAAATGTTGGCACCTTCCCTGGCACCGTGCTTTCACGTTTGCCGGTCTCTGTACTCTGACATGAAAATTGTGCCTCCAGAAGACAAATACCTGTTGTTTCTGCAGAAGAACCCAAACTGCCTGATATTATGGGAGAATTTGCTGAGTCTTTATGCATCTGGCCTATGGGTATTCTCCTCTTCAGAGGCAGGCCCAGAAGGGGCCAAGATGACACACTTAACATGATAACAAATGAACTTAACAATCTCCTTGGGGTCACTAGCCATTATCTATCTTCTGGTATGTGTAGAAGGCAGAATTAAGACAGCCTTCAATGACCCTCACTCTTGTATAATCTCCTTCTCTGGAGTGTGAAGCATATGCCTATGAGAAGATAGTACCCAAATATTGATGTGATAGTGTATGGTAAAGGGGATTTTACAGATGTAACTAAGGTTGCAAATCAGCTGACCTTATGACAGGGAGATCACTGGGGTGGGCCTGACCTAATCATGTGAGTCCTCACTTGTGTTACTTCCGCTTATTAGACAATCATTTGCACTGAAAATGACATAGAAGGAAGGAAACAAGGGGCGGACCATAGGTCCTTTTCTTTTAGTACATCCGCATTCATCTGTGAGCCAAATGTAGAGTCAAATGTGGGGGAAACGCATGCATAGCAAGAAATGAAGTAAAAACATTTAAGTTAGTTTTGTGCAATCTTTCTACTATTGTGGTGAGAATGACATGTATACATGTGTATGCGCTCCAAAATATAGTTGTGTAACATTGATGATTTTGCATATGAGTTAAATGCTCTCATATTTGCATTTGAAACTGATACTGCAGAATATAAAGATGAATAGTAAAATTCATGCTAATAATTTTCAATTTAAAATTTTCTTTACTTAAAATGACATTCAGTAGCAAATAAAATAACACTATGGTTGAGAGAGACACTATGGGAAAAAAATTAAAAGCTTTATATTTTAGTACCTTTAATAGCATTTTTTTCCCCCCTGCCAGGGGATAAGGTCTATGCATCTTCATTCTCCATTTCATTCTGCAAATTATATAGGCAGCCATGGAGTCAGATTTCTTGCTGTAAGAGGTTACAATGACGGAAAGACATAAAACTAGAATGATCTCTGTGGAACTGGCTTAGGATTAGTGTGAACTCATGGTTTTCCACATGGCTGCGGTGGCATTGAAGTAAAGATGTAAAGATCCATAGAGCTGTAGATATGTATGTGTCATTCTCCATTAAAAGAACCCAGGTTACTTGGAGAACTAGCTGACTCCAGGATTGAAGCAGGGGACAGATTTTTCCACCAGGAAGTGAAAGAGGGCTCAGTGAGTGATGGGATCCTGCCTAAAGGCACAGAGGCCAGCTCAATTAGAGCATAAAATTAATAATGACACTAATGGATTATGACCCATTGAGTAAAAGAGGAATTCATGGAACCACTCTGAAATGAACAAATAAGGACAGGAAACTCTTCCTCACCGTATATTGTTAACTAATATGCAGAAGAAATAATGGAATCAGATAATAATGGAACCATATTAATAACTAATCCATCAATTGATACTTAAACTAGTAAGTGGGTAAACATTTGATGAGGAATAAAATATTTGTCTAGTCTTAAAGTACCTCTTTACAAAATGCTTATTAATTGCTATTCTGGACTGAATGTGCCTCCCCAAAGTCATATGCTGAAATTCTAACCCCCCAAGGTGATGGTATCAGGAGGTGGGAACTTTGGGAGGTAATTAAATCATGAAGGTAGATGCTTTATGAATAGGCCCTCATAAGAAGGGCCTCATTAGAAGTATATTAACATATACTTGACAGCTTGAAACACACCCACTTATGATATCATAGTTTAAGTCAGATGCGCCAGTGGTAAATCAAGCTGTCAACCTGGGTAGACTCTCACCTCGATCTCTGGGGAAGAATCTACATTCTAAGCCCATTCAGGTTGGCAAGACTCTTTCTTTCTTTCTTTCTTTCTTTTTTATGTTTATTTATTTTTGAGAGAGAGAGAGACAGAGCACGAGCAGGGGAGGGACAGGATTCTGTTTCTTGAAGCTGTAAGACTGAGGTCCCCATTTCCTTGTTGGCTGTCAGCTAGGGTCCAGGAAAAGCCCCCTGAACCTACAGGCTGATCACAGTTATTTGCCCTGGGTCTTCTCCATCTCACTGAGGTAGATCTTCATAGAGTTGAATCCCTGTCACACTTCAAATTTCTCTGACTTCTTCTCTTACCAGTCTGTGAAAACTCTACTTTTAAAGTCCTGATATGATTGCATCCACCAGATAATCTCCCTTTTGCCATATAACAGAGCATGATCATAAGAGTAACACCACCAGCCAAAGTCACAGAGCCATCCTAAGTTTCTGCCTGTTACCCTACTTTAGGCAAATGATCATTTAATATTACCAGTAATAGGACAAATTGAAATTGTATACCAGCAGGATGCAATGAAAGGACCCAGCGTCACATCTGTGATATTCCTGCTGATATATACTTTAAATACAAACTTGAAAAACATCAAACAATCTCATCATAAAACACATTTGATAAAATCAGTGGTCTGTAATCTCCAAAACAAAGTCATGAAAGGCAGAAAAAGACTGGGGGAACTGATTGAGATCGAGAAACACGAAAATACACAGAAAACAAATGTGATGTGTGAGTCTAAACTGGATTCTTTTGGTATAAAGACATTATTGGGACAACTGGTAAGCCTTGGATGGGGTCTAACATTAAATGGCCTCAATGAATTACAGTTAACGTTCTCATTTAGATGGCTGTAATGTAATTACAGGGGTAAGTCCTTGTATGTAAGAATTGCACACTGAAGTCCATCAACAGATGAATGGATCAAGAAGATGTGGTTTATCTATACCATGGAATACTACATGGCAATGAGAAAGAATGAAATCTGGCCATGTGTAGCAACATGGATGGACCTTGAGGGTGTTATGCTGAGCTAAATAAGTCAGGCAGAGAAGGACAAATATCATATGTGTGCACGTATAGGAGGATTAGGAGGAACTTAACAGAGGACCAAGGGGGAGAAGAAGGGCGGAAATGGTGGGGGAAAGGGAGAGGCAAACCATGAGAGACTCTTGAATGCTGACAAAAACTGAGGACTGATGGATGTGGGGGAAGGGGGAATGGGCATGGAGGAGGACACTTGTGGGGATGAGCACTGAGTGTTATGTGGAAACTAATTTGACAATAAACTATTGGTAAAAAATAAATAAATAAATAAATAAATAAATAAATAAATAAATAAATAAATAAAAAAGAATTGCACACTGAAGTATTTGAGGGTGATGGAGCATCCTGTCAGAAAATCACCCAGAAAAAAGAGCTCTTTCTACTATTTCTGCAGTTATGACTTAAATCAGTTCAAAAGGAAAAAAAAAGAAATCATTACTTAGATTTAAATAAATTCTTTTTGGGGGCATCTGGGTGGTGGCTCAGTTAAGCATTCAACTACGGGTCAGGCCATGACCTCACAGTCGTGAGTTCGAGCTCCACTTCGAGCTCTGTGCTGACAGCTCAGAGCCTGGAGCCTGCTTCAGATTCTGTGTCTCCCTCGCTCTTTCCCACCCCTCCTCCACTTGTGCTCTGTCTCTTAAAAATAAATAAATGCTTAAAAATTTTTTGATAAAAAGCTTTTTTAAAAGTTAAAGTTTAAAAGTTTAATAAAAACGTTTATTAAAAAATTTTAAACATTTATTTATTTTTGAGAGAGAGAGATAGAACATGAGCTGGCGGGAGTGGGGTGGGGTGGTGGGCAGCAGAGAGAGGAAGAGACACAGAATCCAAAGCAGGCTCCAGGCTCTGAGCTGTCAGCACACAGGCCGACGCGGGGCTCAAACCCACAAACTCTGAGATCATGACCTGAGCTGAAGTCAGATGCTCAAACCAGTGGAGCCACCTAGGTACCCTTTATTTTGAGTATCCAAGAAATTAAATGAAAACCAAATAATAGGGTACGTTCCCTTGAGGATGTCAGTTTGTAAGAATGGAGAATTTGCAACCTGGAAGAAGGTGGAATTGAATCAGAGTGAGTTAGAAAACTAGTCTGAGTAGTTGTCAGACTAATTATGTATCAGAATGGAAAAGCTGAAGCTCAGAGGGACAGAAAAATAGAGTATTTGTTTCTCCAGTGTGTTGGGAAAGTAATCCACATTTCTAAAGTACAGTTGACTCCTGACCAAGCCAGGTTTGGACGGTGCTGGTGCACTTACACATGGGTTTTTTCCAGCACGGCCCTGTAAGTGTGTTTTCTCTTCCTTGTGGTTTTCCTAAGAACATTTTCTTTCCTCTGGCTTGCTTTGTTAGAACACGGTATATAATACACATAACATGTAAAATATGTGTTCATAGACTGCTTATGTTACCAGTAAGGCTTCCCATCAACAGTGGGTTATTAGTAGTTAAATTTTTGACAAGCCAAAGGCTGTATGTGGATATATAGAGGTGCAAGAGTTTTGTTGGGGTCCCAGGCCACTCCTTGGGGTTATGGAAAGACAATGGCTTTCCTTTACAAAGCAATAAAAAGCAGGGTTTATTTTTAAAACAATTAATATTGATTGATGATTGTTACACATTTCTCCTAGAATTCAGCATGTAACAGATACATAGGGACTACTCTTTGGCTCTGTAAAAGAGAGAAAAAAAAAAAAAAGAAAGAAGGAGAAGAAGAAAAAGAACGCTGCCTTTTTTTCTTTTTTATCTCTGTTGGTTTCTGCTCTTTGTACGACCACATCCAAATACAATCTTATCTTTTGTTAAGCTGTTGGCTGACTTCCCCAGCACCATGACTCTGCATATACATCTTCCTCACTCTGTGTTTAGATTTAGGGCTTTGGCCTTCGGTCAGCACAAGACGTAGGATTGTCGCTCTTTCTCCAACCAAGGCAAGAGCTGTGGAGTCTCAGAGCGGGCAGGCTTCTGAAGATCCAAAATACCCACAAGCCTTTGCTCATGCTTCCTCAGGACAACCTCTTTTCCTGCTGCTAGTTAGTTTGATAAAGCCACATATACGTGATCCATGCATACTCTTCAGTATAAATCAAATACCAAGTATTTTCTTTAAAGTCCAGAGATAGAAATAGGTTCGTAAAGTGGTGAAATTGGAACCCACAACTCTTGCTAAAGTTCACTTCACTTCGCTTCACCAAAGTGAAGTTCCCTTTACATTGCTTGCCTCAGATTATGTCGCTCCAGAAAAGGCCCCCACCTTTCTGGACCCCACACTCTCCGCTTCGTGGCAACAATGTGAATTTAGTTCTAAAGGCCCTAGCACTCCTGAATAAATTTCCTTAATTTTTGCTTGGGCTTTCGGGGGGTTGGTGTGGGCAATGATCTCAGGAAAATGAATCTCTCTACTCCTTTCTTCTTTGATTCCAGCATTTTAAGAGTGCAGTTTCTACCTTTCAGCTTTGATTGATTTATTTCTAAGCAAAACATGGAATATTCTAAAGTGGAGAATCCTGCTGTAATTGCGTTCTAATGGCTTATAATTGAATTCAGTTCGGCCTGTAAGCTAGAATCAAGAACCCAGGCCAGGATTCTAAACACTTGCTTCCTCATTAAGATCAACCTTGCAATATCATCCATTAGGAATCTATGAGACGCAAAGCAACACTCTCGCTACAAGCTCTGATAACCACGCAGGTGGGTGTCCCTAGAGCCACATCCTGCCTCCTTGTAGGGGCTGAGTGAGGGCCGGCAGAAACCGGGCCTTTGGTTTCCATACAGTTGTACATGACAGGCTGCAGCAGAAATGACCGAGCTGCTTTAGGAGATCACAGGCTGTCAGAGCTGCTGGAATCTTCGAGGCCCTGGAAGTCTTCCAGATCCTCAATGCCACAGGCTGGCAAATCCCCAACCCCTTCAGGGGACCCGGAATTCACTTTTCACAGGGAATATTTAGAGAAATCTTGTTGTTTAGAGAGGTGTTTGTTACGCCAAGCTAAAATGTACGTTCCCACATCTTCTACCCGTTGACCTTCACTCTGTATGCTCTGACCACACAGGACAGGTCTTAGCC
Source organism: Proteles cristata cristata (assembly GCA_017311185.1). Classification (NCBI taxonomy): domain Eukaryota; kingdom Metazoa; phylum Chordata; class Mammalia; order Carnivora; family Hyaenidae; genus Proteles; species Proteles cristata. Next base: position 1,722,757 of record JAESUZ010004246.1, read on the forward strand.
TATTCCTCAGGAAAACCTTCCGAATATTTGCCATAGCTGTTACATTCCTGTGTTACACCCAATTGTTTGTGGTAAATATTGCCAATCAAGTGATACTGTTTAAATTAAACTAATTACAGGCATCTTGAATAATTTAATTTGTGAATACATTTTTCATCCAATAAATGAATTTATTAATATTAAAGTTAATTGCATCAATGAATGTATTACTTCATTAACTCAATGAATGCAGTTTAAAATGGGCGTGTCTGTAAGTTAACAGTGGTAGCTTTAAGAGAAGGATCAGGCTGAACTTTAGAGGATGCCAGCTAGCAAATTAGTGAGATCATTCTGAGGTCAAGGTCACATCTACAGCATTGTAGATTTCAAAATTCATTCTTGTTAGTTCATTCAGGAGTGATCTGGGGGAAGCGGGTTGGATGATCTATAATAATCTATTTGATAACAAACTGATGAATATGATGAAATTCTCATTTACGTCACTGTTCTCAGAGATGTGTCCATCAAGAAGAGTAGAATATATGTGTATCTGCTGGTCACACATTATCTTCCCATTAGATAAAAAGCCTTTGAACACTAGAATATCAGGAGTGATTATAATAAAAAAGTTAAGCCTGAGGCACTTACTGTTTCTTCTGAGCTCACAGCTGAGCATGCTGGGATATGCCTGCTGGCCAGAGAGTGGATTCTCTTTCCATCGTGCTGGAGGGAGATGCTGACAAATTCTGGATGAATGATTCTTCTTTTAAAATATTCTTTATCTGCCGCAAAAGTGCTGCATCAGCACATATCTGTATTTGGCAGCATGTAGTGGTTAGGAGTCTCAGCTCAAGTCAGTAAGTATGTATTAACTGAATGGCTGACCAAATGAATCAGAAATCACTGAATAGGATAAGCTCAGTTGAAATTTGCCAAAATAGAATGTATTTTATGTCACTTTGTTACTTTTTAGGGACTAGTTTGAAATCATCGTCTTTGCAGATGAGGTTTGTAAAAGCTGCCACCTGGGGCTTCTTTCTGTAAATCAGGAACCATCCAGTCATCAACATTTGTAACTGGACTGAACTAAATGTTTGTGCACCCCCCAAATCCATATGCTGAGGCCCTACCCCCCAATGTGATGGCATTTGGAGGTGGGGTTTAGGTTAGTTCACAGAGTGAGGCCCTCCTGATGGGATAAGGGGACAAATGAGAAGAGGGAGGAAGAGAGAGATCGCTTTCTCTCTCTGTATACATACCCACTAAGGAAAGACCTTGTATGGATGTAATGAGCAAGCAGTCACATTGTTTGGTACCTCTATCTTGAACCCCCTCTGCTCCAGAACTGTGAGACATAAATGTAAATTGTTGAATGCTCTCAGGCTGCAGTGTTTTATTACAGCAGCCCGAGCTGACTCAGAGAGTAAAGTATCTTCTGGAGAAGTAAGTTGGTTCTGAGATGAGTTGCAGGATATTGCTTCATTACTTTGTGTTGAAGAGGGTGGCCTTCCTGACGTCTTCCCCAGCCAACTCTAGGAAGGTCCTGCGGAGGACTCTAGGTCCTGTGACCAGTCTACAGTGAAGAAGGGTTACAGGGGACGACTGGATGGATGGTCCCAGTCCTTCAGATAAAGGAGGATGTGAGGCTGGGGAGCTGAAATGTGGACAGAGATTTCAGGAAGTGGAGCAGGATTAGAATGGTATCTATGAGCAAATGCCCCAAGGAGTTAACTAAGGACAAAAAGAAAGGCGAACAGCCTTGAGGTCCCCACTGAGGTTACAAATTATGGATGGAGAGCTGAGTAATGTATAGACCCTTGCAACTTTCTGTAGGAGCACCTGCCTTCCCAGAAGGAGAGAGACAAGTAAGTTGACTACTTGGCGCTGGGGATCAGCAAGGCAGTTAAGAGCAAAGGATTCCAGGAGGCTTACTGGCATTAAGTCACTAACCCTTAAACAGAAAGTGTTTCAGAGAAGTTAGGCAGTGAGTGTTTCAAAGCAGAGGGAGACGACCCACACTGATAGGTATGAACTGGTTACAGTCAATGAACCTGGGAGTGTCCTCCTGCCTCCTCCCCCCCACCCCCCCCTCCACCCTCCAATGCTTAGGTCCAGCCACTTCTCTGGTTTACATTTGTGTGTGGGCTCAAGATCTCCTTGTCCCCAGCCAACATATCTCTCTGTGTTCTCTATCACTTGTTTAATTCCATTTCTTCCATGCCCCTTCAAACTTGAGGTTTCAGTGATTAATAACAATTGTCTTGGGGCCCAAGCTGGTGAACAGTTTAGTTGAGACTCTGCTGTCACCTAGTGGTCTTTGGCCACCTTACATGTCCCTGGCATTCAGGCTAGCTAGGAAAGAGGCAAGTGAAAGCAAGACAGCTATTTGGATATGATTATCCAAGGGGTCTGGAGTTCATGCTGAGAGTAAAGCGGGGAAAAAAAATTATAGGTATGACAATGACAAAAGTATAGGAGTTTGCGGTCTAAGAGAATTTCAGAGTTTGAAATCTTGACGACAAAAGAATATCGAGTAAGGATTAATTCCAAAGGAGTGGCTGGGGTTTTGTGAAGCTGAAAATGTCTTGAAGAGAGAGGTTTAAGTTGAAGGTCAAAGAATCCAGGGCCAGGTTGTTGCAAGGGTCATTTACATTCTCCATTTAGAGATGAATGCTCCTGTGTTAGGGTCCATGTTTCAATAATATTTTTCCTCTCCCACACTTCCTAACACATGGTTTGTAAAAGGTTGCTTGAATGGACTTGAATGTTGAAACATCATTAATAGTGATTATAGAGGATGGGATGAAGGTTACAATGTGGCCTGGTTGGCCTATACTTTTAAATATGATAGAGTTTCAAATATTTGGTTTTCTCAAGCCAAGCAGCTATTTTCTTTTTCTTTCTTTCTTTTTTTTTAAGTTTATTTTATTTATTTTGAAACAGAGCAAAGGTGGGGAGAGGCAAAGAGAGAGGGAGAGACAGAATCCCAAGCAGGCTCCGCACCATCGCCACAGAGCCCCATGCGGGGCTCAAATTCACCAACTGTGAGATCATGACCTAAGTAGAGAATCAAGAGTTGAGTACTTAACCAACTGAACCACCCAGGCACCCCAAGCAGCTATTTCTAACCTTCCAGTGACTGCCTTTACACATACCCGCTAGGCAGATGATGTCCACATATACCTGGTACTTTCCAGATGCACATGTATTTTCCTATGGCAGGAAAACATTCTAGATGTTGCTATGTACTCCTTGCCTGAAGTGGACACACCATATTCTGCAATTTCCCTCTTGCTTTCCCTGCTCTTTATTCTCCACTGTGAGCTTTCTAGAAGTAAGATTTTCATCGAGAGATTCTTAATCTGGGGCTCATGGATCCCAGGCTTTGGGGAAGTCCCTGAAATCAAATGCCAAAATTTATTTTGTGAACACTTGTTTATCTTCTCTCATTAAAAAAAAAAAAAATTAAATTCTTAAAGGAATGTGTGGCCCGGGAAAGAACAGCCCTTGCTTTGGGCAATTTGACTTCCTTTGATCTCAGGCGAGTTTCTGAACCACTGAACTCCATCACCTTTCCCTCTTTTCTGAGTTTGTAAAAGTTTTTGAAAGTTACTTACTCGAGTCTTCCAAACTTGTCCAAGGAAGTCTGGAAATACTGCATATCTACTTACTGGGCTCTCTAGACTTTGTCCACACTGTCCTCAGTCAGCTGGGTCTTTGGCTCAGCTAGAGGGTTTCCTTCCTGCACTCCTCCATGGGCAGAGGATTTCTAGACATTTTTTTCATTCCTTACCAAGTGGATTCTACATTTCTTCCAACTGAGAGCTCAACCAAATCATATGCTTGACTCATTCCTGCTGACCTTCTGATTCTCCCCTGAGGCTCATTAATTCTAGAGCTCAAGTTGGCAGGACGAGATAGATGTCCAGGACCTGAAGGACTGACTGCTGTCGGAGCACTTTGATGAGTACTTTGGTTACCTCGTGATTCTTTTTCAAAGTTTATTTATTTATTTTGAGAGTGAGAGAGAGAGAACAGGGGAAGGACACAGAGAGAATCCCCAGCAGGCTCCATGCTGTCAGTGCAGAGACCAGGGCTCAAATGCATGAACCATGAGATGATGACCTGAGCTGAAATCAAGAGTCGGATGCTTAACCAACTGAGCAACCCAGGTGGCTCTGGGTTTTCAGGCCAACTATCAATCATGTGGCTTCTTTGTCAGCTGTGATAACAGACATTATTTTTTTTCTAACTTCTTACTATGGAAAATTTCAAACATATACAAAATTAGAGAGAATAGTATATTGACTGTAATGTACGGTTTACTAAGCCTTCGTCATTTTATGACCCATATTATTTCATCTGTATCCCCTTGCTTTCCACTCCTCCCCTTGATTATTTCGAAGCAAATTCCAACATCATGCCCTCTCATCTATAAATATATCACTAGGTATCTCTAAAAGATAAGAATTCTTAATACTACATCACATCTAAAAATTAGCAAAACATCCCCAAAGTTCATTCATCATTAAATAGTGGTTGAAGGTAGCTCTTGTTCAGGAAGAAAATCTCAATTTCAGTCTTGAGAGAAAAAAAAGAATCACAATTAAACTTTACCACTACTAAGCCACCAAGTCAGGATATTTTGCTTCTGTTTCTTTTCTTTTTTTTAGTTTATTTATTTATTGAGAGAGAGAGCAAGTGCAAGTGGGGGAGGAGCAGAGAGAGAAAGAGGTAGAGAGAATCCCAAGCGAGCTCCACACTGCCCGTGCAGAGCCTAACATGGGGCTCAAACCTAAGAACCATGTGCCATGAGCCACAAGCCACGAGATCATGACCTGAGCTGAAGTCAGATGCTCAACCGACTGAGCCAGCCAGGCTCCTTGCTTTGATTTCTGACAAAAGTTCATAGAACTGAAGATGCTTAAGTCCATAAGAGTGAATAAAATTCAGTTTTTACACTATTGGTTCAATAACACAAAGGTTCAGATATTTTCGGCAAAGGATCTACTGATGAATAATACAATAAATAATCACAGGCATTAACATCTTATTGTTTCACAAGCTTTGTAAATTTGTCCCATTAAGCCTTTTCCTGTTCCACGGAAGTTTTTACCACCAGAGTTGTAATACCGCTCAGCAGATTACAACTCGGGCTGTACTCCATTATAGATTTTCTCAGCTTGTCACTGTTCACATTCCATTCGCAGGATCCAGTTCTTCAGCCACTTCAAACTTGGCATTGACATGTCAAGTGAACAGCAATAACCGAGCATTATCTGGGGCACCTGTCGACTCTTCAAGATGCTCAGAGCCATTGACCTTGGTTTTTTGTGTTTTGTTGGTTTCTTTGCTTTCACTACCTGTTAATTTTGTTCCCAATGTCTTCAACACTTGGACCAGCTGTTCTTACCAAAAGGCTGGTTGCCTTAGACAGGTTTCTTTTCCCTGGACATATTTTTTTCAGCATCTGCAGCCAAACACATTTTAATGAACTCACTGATGGTCAATGGCTATCCTTGTTTGCTACCAAATGAGCCACTTGAAAACTTTGGCTGTGGCCTCATTTACATGTTTAATTTTTGTGCAGAAATTCTATACTGAGATATTCCATTTTTAAATTTCTTAGTATTTCTGACTGTCAGTTTTCTGTGAGTTGGAAATATTGTGATGGCTGCTTCATCAGTGAGGTTGACATATACTGTGTTGTTTTAGCCCACGTATAGTGTCATTACATGATGAGCAGAATTCAGTAAAAGAGAAATCACATGCCAGTGATAAAAAAGTGCAACATTTGAAGTCCCCTGCTCTTGTTTTGATATGAAGGATATACATTGATAATATAAAATGTAATGAAATGAAACAAAATAAAATAAAATGTCATGGTAGCACAATATGCTTAGTACCCATAATACTGTGTTGAGTGAGTTATGCTCCCCTGAGAAGCAGTGTGAAGTGAAAAGAATTCCACATATGACCTCTTTTGCAACTTTTCAGCTCTGCTGCTGAAACTTGTATGTGGCCATACACAGGACATAAATGAATGAGCATGGCTGTGTGGCAGTAAAACGTCATTCATAGACACTAATCTTTAATTTCCAGTATTTTTCACAAGTCATAAAATACTGTTCTCCTTCTGATTTTCTCCCCAACCATGTAAAAATGCAAAACCCATGCTTAGTTTGCATATAATATAGGCAGCGGGCCAGGTTTGGCCCACAGGCCATAGGGTGTCTCTAAAAATTCCAGTTTTCCCGAATCCTCTCCTATTCTCTCTGTCAGACACATTGGGTTTGTTAGGGTGCTGGTGTCTCTCTTTTGAAGCATTCCTTTCTACTTTAGTGGCGAGTGTCCTCTGGGTTTTGTTGAGAACCACTGGCATCTGGTGGTTCTCTTGTGTTGCACAATAAGTCAGTTTTAACATGCCCACCTTTCTGAGCCTTTCACTCCTTCCTCAGCCAAGGAATTCCCAGCATCTCTACCTCATTTGCTATAATTATCGTTTTTACCAAGCCTTATTTAAGAGGCATCTGGCAGTATATCAGGAATGGCCCCAGGCATGCTTGCCAGGCAAGCTGGGGGAAGGGAAGTCACAAAGAAAGGGAAATGAAAGAAAAGGCCACATATCTTTATTCCCCGCTGGTAAGTCCTCAAACCAAAAATCAGTTCTGAGCTAAGGCAAGGGAAACACTTTGACATGGATGACACTTTGACGTTTTTAACTGGATAATATCTTCTAATACTTGAAAAGCCCAACTGTTTTAATACCCAAGAGTAAATGGAAAGTGAATGGAGCACCATTGGATCTGCTCTTGACATATCCAAAGGAGAGAGAGAGAAGGGAGAACCCGCAGAGTGTTGGAAGGCAGAGGAAGAAGAAAAACAGAGCTGTTTCCTCATTGTACCCTATCGATCATAGATGGTTTAAATACCCAGTTGCACAGTTGATGTACAAAATAGTGTTGCTGCCTTTTAGTTTTCCGAGTTGTTTTTCCCATTTAGGAAACGGGTTACAATGAGCTATTATGCAATGTGAAATCACTGGACGTTCCATTTTTATAAACACAGGGAACAAACTACATAAGATCTCCACATCATAATATGTCAACTGGTCCCAGAGACTGGGGAGTAGCAATGCAGGTCCCATACAAAAGCTTTGGCTACGTACTCTAGAGCTCAATGAAGGAAACATTTCATCTCTGGTGCCGTGGTGGCAGGGTCAAAAGGAGGTTGCATGACGGAGATGATATTTAAAAGGAATTTGAAGTATTGAGTATGATTTTGAAAGATATTGAGAAAGAAGTCCTTTTAAGTGCAGGAAACACCAGGGAGAGGCACAGCAGAGTGATACTAGGGATAAGAACTTCAATTTAGATGAAACCGAGAACTTAGATGAAACTCTACCTATCTAGAGATGTAATAGAACAAAGACTGAAAAACACATTTCATTTGAATATGGGGAGTCCTGGATACCAGAGAGCAGGATTTATATTTCATATGGAGGCATAGGAGTGATTGATTGTAATGCTAATGCTTTCCTTAGTATTTTTTAAATAATTTCTTGGACAGTGTCTTCAAGTTCTTGTTTGAAAAATAACACAAAGATAGAGTAAGTGGGAGTTAGACGCTGCTAAGGAGCCAGTGGGCAGGGACTTGCTGATGCAAAGCAGTGACTGGGGGTGGCTATACCACACTGCTGGATAGCAGTGACCCGGAGAACCGGCAGAGGGAGCGCTAGAGTTCTTGTCGGGTCTACCAGCCAGCCGTAGCTGAGGCGGAAGGAGGGAGGTGCCACTTCTGGATTTGACAGCTTACAGTAAATCTCTCTTTCCTTGAAGCCCATATACTGCCCTGCTTCAATCTGGTTCTGGTCTGAGTACAGGAAGTGGATGGTGTACAACTGTGATGGACCCTATAGCAAAGGACCCTTTCCCTCTGAAGTTGATTGCTTAGTCTTCAAGGTGAATACTGGAGCCCAGCACACTGTATTTATATGAACAAGCTTATGCTTACCCTCTCTGGATCTTCAAAGGGGAGAGAGTTACTAGAACACTCCTAAGGTGCTAGAAACACACCAGTGACTCTCTCAGAGAGTTCGTGTAGGGGTGTAGTGCAATGACACATGTAAAGTGGTTATCATTTCCTTGCACAGAGTTGACACAATATTAAGTTCTCTTCCTGTTGCTTTTCTTTATCAAGGAGCAGCACAGAGTAAGTCATCTCTTATCTCCTTGAACTCTTGCCCCTGTCCATGTAACTGAAGATATATAACATCCTTCATCAATTATATTCCCCATTCCTGCAGACATTTTTCGCAACAGCTAGTCTCAGAGCTGCACCTTCCCAGCCACTTCTCTGGACCTCGTGGTTTGATGTTGTCACAAAATACCCAGGAGACTACTCAGTTCTCCAGGTACAGGCTGACCAGTGAAGGAGAAACAAAAGTGTTCCCACACGTTGCCCTAGATACTAAAATTCTGTTTTTTCAGGTTACGATTTCTTTAGGGTTTTATTTTGTTTTGTCTTCTTAAGCAGCAACAACTTGCTGTTGACTCATATTTAGCTTCCAGCCAAAGGAAACTGGAGTCTTTTCTTTTTCCCCATGTGATGCCATTAAGCCATCTCAGCCCCACCCAGGCCTTGGACAGTTGTTTGTTTTTATAGACCTCAGTAAAGGACTTCTCATGTCTGTTAAATTCCATCTTGTTAGGTTAATTTTTTCCATCCAGCTTCTAGCACATTAGCTATCCTATCCGATCCCCACCCCATAAGAAGCAGATACCAATCTTCTTTAAATTAGATTTATTTTTAATGATATCCTTTATTGAAAATTATTAAAATTTTAAACAGAGCAGTGGCCCAAAAAAGGCAGCACAGAGCTCAGTGACCTGCCACAAGAGGCCTCTTAACAGAGTGAAAGGAAATTCAGTAAGTGCCCTTCTTTGAGTCTGGTCATTCACCTGGACATGAACTCACTTAGTTGATCTAGAATCCAGTTCCTATTATTACACATTTTCTGAAATAAATCACGACAGGACGTGCCCACGTAGACAATTTATGCTGTATTCACTCCATCGTCCAGTCTAGAAACTCTACCAAGAATGAAATGAATCTAGTATGAAGTGACTTCCTCTTTGTGAATACTACATTTATCACTATCTAGGGGTGCTCCCTCTCCATCCCTCTTCCCTGCACAACAGTGGTCTCTAAAACATACTCCCTTTTTCACAGAGGCAGTGTAGCACTGTGAGTAAGATCATGAAGAGCATGAATCTGGCCTTGAATCCTGACTCCTCCAATAACTTGCTGTGTGAACTTGGGCGATTGGTCTCACCAATCCATGCCTTAAGATTTTCATCAGTAAAATGGGGATAAGAATAGAGCCACATCATTGAGTCGGTAGGAGAACTGAATAACTCAATATTTGTGTAAAGTATGTAGAACCATTTCTGGCCAGTTTATAATCAATATAAAAATTCTTGTTGGGTGATGGGCATGGAGGAGGGCACTTGTTGGGATGAGCACTGGGTGTTATATGGAAACCAACTTAACAATAAACTATTTAAGAAAAAAAATTCTTGTTAAATAACTCAGTGAAAAAAAAAATAAACCCAGTGTACTGGTATACAGGTGTCAGAACAAGGTCCAAAACATCAAATCATGGACACCCCTCTAGCAGCCAAACAGAGCAACCAAAAACACCACAGCTAACATATAAACTCTAGTTTTCTTAAAAGTAAACCACAAGCCTTGTAACTGACCAGAGGTAGAGTCTCTGTTAACTTCTCAATAGTTTAGAGTCAAGAAATAAATTATTAGGGGAATACATTACATCTCCAGAGCTTATGATTTCTTGTTACTATCTAGTAGTCATACATGTATTTTGTATTAAGGAACATATGCTTTCCTCTTCCAAATCATTTTATTTTTTTTAAGTTTTTTTAAAACATTTATTTATTATTAAGAAACAGGGAGAGACAGAGCAAGAACAGGGGAGGGGCAGAGAGAGAGAGACACAGAATGTGAAGCAGGCTCCAGGCTCTGAGCTGTCAGCACAGAGCCCGACGCAGGGCTTGAACCCACAAACTGCAAGATCATGACCTGAACTGAAGTCTGATGCTTAACCGACTGAGCCACCCAGGTGCGCCTTCCAAATCATTTTAAATACTTTAATTGATACTAAAGAATAGAATAACAAACACTTCTTATTACTTTAACCAGAAAAAAAAAAAGTCTATGTAAAATAGGGATATGTCTAAAGTTCCTCTGCATTTTATACTCTACTTCAGCTTGAGGGGAAATTGACATAACATTAACATAATATTAAATCCACCTGCTGGGTTTCCTCAGCTTTGGCTCAGTTCATGATCGCACAGTCTGTGAGTTCGAGCCCTATGTCGGGCTCTGTGCTGACAGCTCGGAGCCTGGAACCTGCTTCAGATTCTGTGTCTTCCTCTCTCTCTGCCCCTCCCCTGCTCATGCTCTATCTCTGTCTCTCAAAAATAAGTAAACATTAAAAAATTTTTTTAAGTTCACCAAAAAATTCACTTAAAAATTGACTTAAAAAAATTTTAAGTTCACCATTATAAGGTGAACCGTTCAATGGCATTTAGTACATTCACAACTTTATACAACCATCACCTACCTCTACCTACATTTTCATTACCCCAGAAAGAAACCCTGGAACCATTAAACAGTTAATTAAACTCCCATTTCCCCTTCCTCTCAGCGCTGCCGTGACAATGACCCAATTTGCTTCTTGTTTCTATGGATCTGGACATTTCAAATAAATGGAATCATACAGTATGTAACCTCCTGGCTTCTTCCACTTAACATAATGTTTACGAGGTACATTCATGTTGTAGCATGTAGCACTCCATTCCTTCTTATGGCTGAATAATATTCCAGTATATGGATATACTGCCTTTGTTTATCCCTTCATTCACCAATGGATATTTGGATTATGTCTACCTTTTGGCTATTGTGAATAGTGATGCTATAAATATCTAGCACATGTATTTGTTTGAATATCGATTTTCCATTCTTTTAGTTATATATCTAAAAGTGGACTTTGCTGATGCCTATGGTAATTCTATGTTCAATTTCTTTTTTCTTTAAATATTTTTATTTATTTCTAGGACAGAGAGAGAGAGAGAGAGAGAGTGAGCAGGGGAGGGTCAGAGAGAGAGGGAGTCACAGACTGAAATAGGCTCCAGGCTCTGAGCTGGCAGTCAGCACAGAGCCCGACGTGGGGCTCGAACCCACGAACCGCGAGATCATGCCCTAAGCGAAAGTCGGACGCTCAACCGACTAAGCCACCCAGGCGCCCCTTTATGTTCAATTTCTTAAGGACCCAACAAACATTCTCCATAGTGGCTGCACCATTTTACATTGCCCCCAGTATTGTAGGGGGTTCCAATTTCTCCACACCCTTATGTGTTTAAAGTGCTCCCTCATCATCCTTTCTATTTCTGTAAAATCAGTAGTAACGTCTCCACTTGCATTTCTGATTTTAGTTATTTGTGTCTCCTCTCTTTTTTATTTGTCAGATAGGCTAAAGATTGGTCAGTTTTGTCGATCTTTTCAGAGAAACAACATTTGGTTTTGTTGGTCTTCTTTATTGATTTTATATCATCTATTTCATTTATTTCTGCTCTAATCTTTATTAGTCCCTTCCTTTTGCTAGCTTTGGGTTAAGTTTGCTTGTGTTTCTCCAAGGCATAAAGTTGGGTCAGTGGTTTGAGATCTTTCTTCCTTTTTATTTTATTTATTTATTTATTTATTTATTTATTTATTTATTTATTTATTTTTAATGTTTTATTTATTTCTGGGGGAGAGAGAGAGACAGCGTGAGCAGGGGAGGGCCAGAGAGAGAGGGAGTCACAGACTGAAACAGGCTCCAGGCTCTGAGCTGGCAGTCAGCACAGAGTCCGACGCGGGGCTCGAACCCACGAACCGCGAGATCATGCCCTAAGCGAAAGTCGGACGCTTAACCGACTGAGCCACCCAGGCGTCCCTCTTTCTTCCGTTTTAACATGTTCAGTGCTACAAACTTCCCTCTGAGCGTTGCTTTCACTGCTTTCCATAGGTTTTAGTATGTTACGTTTTCACTTTCATCTCGAAGTATTTACTAATTTCTGCTGCAATTTCTTTTTTTTTTTTTAAGTTTGTTTGTTTATTATTTTGAGAGAGAGAGAGAGAAAGAGAGAGAGGCAGGGAAAGAGGAAGAAAGAGAGAGAATCCCAAGCAGGCTCTGCACTGTTATTGAAGAGCCTGACGTGGGGCTTGAACTCATGAACCATGAGATTATGACCTCAGTCAAAACCTAGAGCTGCCCTCTTAGCCTATGGAGCCACCCAGGCACCCTTGTTGCAATTTCTCATTTGAGCCATTGGTTGTTTATGAGGGTGTTGTTTAATTTTCATATATTTGTGATGAGGTGCTAATTCAAATCACACTTCAGAATCTTGACCACAGTCAGTGTTAAATTCTTTATATTCTATACTTCGTACCTTATTTGAATCCTTACTAAACCTCATCTTCTTGTATTTATCATACCATTTAGACAAATTGTTTTTGGATTCTGATTTCATCATTCAATATATTTGGTCTTGAAGGTGTTTGTCAAATAAATGATAAAAATGTGGAATAGGATTGGTTAAGGACATACCTGTCTTCATAATTAGTACATAATTATACGTAAGTTAATTGTAGAAGTTCACTTTATTGTTTTTACCTTATGAAAAAGTAAAAGGTTAGGATTGAAGATCCCAGCCTACTTTCTTCACACTATAAATCCTTCATATAATTTTTATGCTACAAATATAATTAAATATACAATAATCTTGCTGTGATGGTTAATTTTTTGTATCAACTCAGTTGGGCCACGGTGCCCAAATATTTGGTCAAAGATTATTCTAGAGGTTTCTATGAAACTAGTTTTTGGATATGATTAACATTTAAATTGGTGGACTTTGAGTAAAGCATATTACCCTTTACAAAGTGGGTGGGCCTCATCCAACCAGTGAAGGCCTTATAAGGAAAAGACTGACCTCCCCCTTGCAAAGAGGACTCAAACTATACCACTTCCCTGAGTCTCCCACCTGATGGCCTACTCCATCAGAGTTTTGATTTGCCAAGCCTCCACAATCATGTAAGCCAATTCCTCAAAGGAAATCTCTCTTTATACACATATATCCTGTTGTTTTCTGTTTCTTTGGAAGAGTGACTAATAAACTTGTTACATAGTATGATTCTGAAACTAAATATTTCCTTTTAGTCCTCTGATTTATACTTTGTTTCCAGAGTAAAATTTTACTACATGTCCACAACTTAATTTCTCATGTTGGATTCTATCGTACATTCATTTGACAAACACTTACTGAACATCTACAATGCACCAGGCACTGAGCACACATAAGGAAATATATAGCATGTCAAATGGTGGCAGGTGTTGTGGAAAACAATAAAGGACAGAATGCAGGGGGTGTTTACGAGGATACGGGACTGTTACCATACAGGCTAGTATGTCAGGTACCTTCCGTCTTCTCTAGATCTGTTTCCCACCTTTCTCCACGCCATTATCTGTCATAAGAGGTTGATGTGTATAGACTACACAAGATACTCTTTGGTACTTTGGCTTCCAGTTTGGTTTGGCTAGTGTGTGCACTGTCAAGACATTAGAGGGAAAGAAAAGAGTCGACTTCGGATATTTCTTCTTCTGGCTTCTTTCCTACCACATTACCATGGCTTGGCTATATCTTTCTACTGAAGTTTTGTCTAGTTGGATGGCCATCTCACTACACCTGTCTCTCTTAGGGTTCTGGTAAGCTGCTCTTGCCTAGTGGTTTTCAACCTTGGGCAGTTCTTTCCCCTAAGGGACATTTAGCCATTATGGAGATGATTTTCATTGTCGCAACGGGGGGAATGCTACTGGAACCTAGTGGGCAGAGGACAAGGATGCTGTTACTCAGCCTTAAAATGTGCAGGACAGCCCTCCACCAACCACGTAGAACTATCTAGCTCAAAATGTTGATAGTGCTGAGGCTGACAATTCCTGCCTTGCCCCCTTGAGCCTGGGAGATGATGAGTAATGACTCCCAGCTGTTACTGGCCCAGAGTAATTGTACCATCCCTTGCTGTTTTTCCAAAATCAAACCTATGTAAACAGTTCTTTTTATTAAACTTTCCTCTAATTACAAGTTTCCTTCTCGGACTGAAACTGACACAAGTTGCCAGTCAGGATTGAATGAATATAACAGAAATAAGTCTGAAGAATAAAAAGAGAGGAATTTATTGGAAAGAATTGATTACATAGGTATTGAAATACCTGAGAGGCTAAAGAAAACTGGAAATCAACCTAGCATTCCTAGGCTGGAGGAACAAAATAAATATATGGTGTTATCAGATCCCAGAGGTTGGAGTTGCCTGTAAGAAGCAAGAGGCTAGTTCAAGAGAAACCAGAGCCATAGGGCAGATCCACTACTGCCTGGAGATGTAGCCTGAGATAGGACAAAATACCCCTTCCTCCCTCTCCATCTCCCCTGTCCCCAATCCTTTGTTGGCACTCCCACTCACTGATCCAACCAGAAGCCAGCTGACAAAGGAGTCTGAGGAAAGTAGCCTGTAGCAGAAAACAGAGTTGGATAAGGGAATGATAGGAGAACATGTAGGCTCATGCCTAACAAAGAACGTCCTTCTAATGTTTTTTGTTTTTGTTTTTGTTTTTGTTTTTTTTTATTTCTAGGAGGGAGAGAAGAGAGAGAGCGAGGGGGGGGTGTCAGAGAGAGAGTCACAGACTGAAACAGGCTCCAGGCTCCGAGCTGACAGTCAGCACAGAGCCCGACGCGGGGCTCAAACCCACGAACCGCGAGATCATGACCTAAGCGAAAGTCGGACGCTTAACCGACTGAGCCACCCAGGCGCCCCAAGAAAGTCCTTCTAAATAAGATCTCACTTCAGTAAGAACTTCAATGAATGAATAGGCAAACCATTTAGATATTTGGAATAAGAATTTTCTAGGTTTCAGGGAAAAGGGCAAAGTCCTAGGAAGTAGCATGCTTAGTGTATTAAGAGGAAGGTATTGCTAATGACCCTACAACAGAAAGAATGAATGGGAAAGTGGTGGGAGGCAAGATCAGAGTTAAGACAGGCAGCAGACAATATGGGGCTTTATGTGCTGTACTGTGGACTTTGGTTTTGGCTCTGAGATGAAGTCATTGACAAGTTTTGAGCAGAGGAGTAACATGATGTGATTATGGTTTAGAAGGACCCTTGTGGCTGCTGTGAGGAAAGTAGACTTTAATGGAGCAAGAGATGAAGAGAGAGAATAGCTGGGAAATTGTCTCAATAATCTAGGGAAGGTAGCTTGAGTGAGGGCCCAAGGGGTAGCTGAGAAGAGGTAGGTTTCTGTACATATGTTGAAGGTAAACTCAACAAATTTTGTTGGGTGATACATGAGTGTGAAAGAATGGAGTCAAAAATGACTTCAACTTGAGAAGTGCAGTTTGGACGGAAAATCAGGAGCTCATTTATGGACATATAAAGTTTGAAATGGAGACTAGATACCCATTCAGAGCTGTGGGGGAGGGCCTTGGTTATACGATTCCAAAATTTTGGGGATGTTTAGATGAGAGATATAAATATGGGAGTCATTGGCATAGAAGTAGTATTTGTCTTAGTCTGGGTTCCCCTAGAAGCAGACCCTGACCAGAATTTAAGCGCAAGCAGTTTGGGAGGAGGGTCTTGGAATTACCAGTAGAGAAGAGAAGTGAGACCAGAAGAGGAAGAGAGTCTGTAAAAGGTACATTATGAAGTAAGTTATTCCTGTTAGCAACTGAATTCTATTCCCATTGTGGAATTCTAGGAAAGAGTGTAGAATGGGCCTCAAAGGTATCCTGAGGGATCAGAGAGCTAGGCTTATTATCCACCAAATTGCCATCCATCTTTGGTTGATGGATTGCCCCTGGAGGCATTAACTCTCTAGGACTTCCAAGTTCTCCACAGGACAGTCCAGTACTGCCTGGGCCAATAAGAGCCCCTGGGACAGAACATCAGAAGTGAGGATCCCAGTCAACAGCCCTCTGTGTGTACAGGTCTTGAAGAATATAGGTGGGGGCTCCAATCATAAGATGGTCCAGCATCACCCCTAGAGTGAGGTTAGAGAGAGAAGATGTCTGGTCATCAAAGCTCTATAGCATCCCATCATTTAGAGATCAAGGAAACACGAAGGAACCAGCAAAGGAGACTGAGGAGAGGCCAGTGAAAAAGAGAGAATGGAGTCCTGGAAGCCAGTGCTCCTAACTTTTGGAAGAGATTAACTATCAAATACCACAGAAGGCTCAAGTAAGGTGGGAATTGAAGACTGACTATTGGATTTAGCAATTTGGAAGTCAATGGTGACCTGGAGAGGATCCATTTTGGAGCTGTGATTCAAGACAGGGAGTGAGTTCAACAGAAAAAAGAAATCAGAGACAGCCTGTATAGACAAGTTTTTGCAAATAATTTTGTTGCAGAGAAATTGTATGCTGGCTGGAAGGAGGTGTGGGGATCAAAAGAAGTGTGTGTGTGTGTGTGTGTGTGTGCATGCACACATGCACAAACACGTGTGTATGTTTAAGATGGGAAAGGTTGCAGCATGTGTGTGTGTTGATAAGAGTAATCTAGGCAAAAGAGAAAAACTGATAATGCAGGAAAGAGAGGATAAGTCACAGAAGTGATGTTCTTGGTACATGAGAGGGAACAGGGTCTGTGCACAGCTAGACAGACTGCCTTAGGAGCACAGATGTGTATCAGTAGGAACAGAGGGAAGCCAGAGGACACCTGTGGATAGGTGGTGGAGTGTGTGGAAATTCCCTTCTGAACTGCAGTATTTTTCATAGAAGCAAGGAAGTTGGCTAATATTTGAGGGTGGAGGAGGAGTTGTTGAAGGGTTGAGGAGAGAGAAGAGGTATGCGATAGTCATTCAGGACTGGGAATAGATGAGAGAAACAGAGAAGGATGGCCAAGAAGCAACTGGCCCTAGTGATCATGAATTTGAAGTGAGTGCAGTCAGGGTGATTGAGTCTGTCTCCAGCCATGTTCAGCTGCTTGGTTGTGGGCGTGGAGTAAGATTCATCCACACTGACTGCTCTCACTACAAATTAGACTTGACTAAAGGTTGGGTGTGCTTTGTTGACAATGCCCAACATTTCATTTCGCTCCAGAAATGAGAGTTTCTTGGGAAAACCACCCCAAATTCCCAGATTCTAGAGAATACGTTTAGAAGCAAAGGGAGAGACAAGAGATTTGTGGGAAAACTAAAGCAGCACTGGCTTTACTGAACACATTTTGAAAACGTTACTCTGCCCAAACTGATCTGGGACTAAGCAGGAAACAATACGTTAACCCCGTCACCCCTGATAAATGTTGTGAGCTGCCTTCCTGTCTGAGTTTCTTGACTCTGGTGAGCTCTATAGTCACTGATTAAGGAATCAGACCCCAACCTGCCACTTAACTGTTAGAGTTGAAAATACTTTGTTCCAGGTTACAAGAGGCTGAGTGTATTACAACCACAATGGTTGTGAAAAGCCAAAAAGGTGTTTTTGAAGTAGCCCCGCCTTCCTCGAGTAAAAATGTCTTACTACTTTTGCAGGTAGAGCTCACATCTTTGATGAGCCTCTGGTCAAAGATTCCAGCAAGACAACTCTTGAGACAGGAAACTGGGTATTTTGGACTTTCGTTTTACCTCTGGCCAAAGAGAGTTAAGAGGCTGTGTCTTTCTGTCCTGGTAGCAAACAGCCCATATATGAGTGCTCAGAAGACATCTGTAAGCATGAAGCCACCAAGTAAAGGCAATGAAAGGGCAGGCACAGTGGCTGAATATTGTGTCCCCCAAAGATATGCCCAAGTCCTAACTCTTGGAAACTGTGGCTGTGACCTTGTTTGGAAACAGGATCTTTGCAGATAGAATTAAGTTAAAGATCTCGGGATGAAATCATTCTGGATTTAGGGTGGGCCCCAGATCTAATGCCTGGCATCCTTACAAGAGAGCGGAGAGGAAGATTTGAGGAGACACAAAGAGACACAGAGACGGGCAACATGAACATGGAGACAGAGAGTGGCGCGTGGTGTCTGTGAGAAGCAAGGAAGAGGAGAGAGAGGCACAGAGCAGCCTCCCTCCACGTCTCCCGAAGATACCAGCCCTGCTGACTCCTTGATTTCAGACTTCTGGCCCTACTGAACTGGGCAGGGACATATTTCTGTTGTTCAGGTTTGTGGTGACTTGTTATGGTGACTGTACAAAACTGGTACAGGGAATGAACTCACATTAAAAAAAATTTTTTTAATGTTTTCATTTATTTTTCAGAGAGAGAGAGAGAGAAGGAGGGAGAGAGAGAGAGAGAGGGAGTATGAGTGGGAGAGGGGCAGAGAAAGAATCCAAAGCAGGCTCTAAGTTGTCAGCACAGAGCCCAATGCGAGGTTTGCACTTACGGATTGCGAGATCATGACTTGAGCTGAAGCTGGACACTTAACCGACTGAGCCACCCAGGCGCCCCTGAACTCACATTTAAATAAAGTGAAAAGCGCACAGTCAGGAAAACGGTACTGAAAGATTCTTGGGATTAGGGAAGGAGGCTTGGGACCACTTGTATTTCCTAAAACCTTGGTGGTGTTTCCCTTAGCTTCCCTCCAGCAGAATAGAGCCAGCTAGCTCCTCCTCCTGAAATCAAGTCTCCTGACAGTCTGGAAAGCCTGCAGTTGAGTCCATTGCCTCATTTCTATGAAAAGGTTTGCAAGTATCTTGCCCCCCAGCAAGTCCACCCTCATGACTTCATCAGCCTGATTCTGCAGTCCTGAAATTTCTGCTTGTAACAGGTCTGAGCTGAGACCTCTGTGCTGGAGAAGAACAGACTCCCCAGACACCTGTGTCTCGCTGGATTCCTGTCTCCTTTGGAGTGGAAGGAAGTAAGGGCAAGTACCGCACTTTGATGGATCAGTGCTTTTCTTTTCATTCTGATTTCTACCTTAATGCTCACACTTCACTTAGGGAACTCCTGCCTTCAAGACTTGCCCAAATGCCTTCTGCTCTGTGAAGGCCTCCCTGGAACCCCAGAATTAATTATGTTTCTTCTCCTTTCCCACAGAACTTATGCACCTCTTAAAGGACTTAATTAAGATTTTTAATTTTTTAGGGGCGCCTGGGTGGCTTAGTCGGTTAAGCGTCCGACTTTCGCTTGGGTCATGATCTCGCGGTTCGTGGGTTCGAGCCCCGCGTCGGGCTCTGTGCTGACTGCCAGCTCAGAGCCTGGAGCCTGTTTCAGTCTGTGACTCCCTCTCTCTCTGACCCTCCCCGGCTCACGCTGTCTCTCTCTCTCTCTAGAAATAAATAAAAACCTTAAAAATAAAATAAAATAAAAAAAAGATTTTTAATTTTTTAAATATGTTTTATTTATTTCTGAGAGAGAGAGAGGCAGTGTGAGCAGGGGAAGGTCAGAGAGAGAGGGAGACACAGAATCTGAAACAGACTCCAGGGTCTAAGCTAGCTGTCAGCACAGAGCCCGACGCGGGGCTCGAACCCACAAACTGAGAGATCATGACCTGAGCGGAAGTCAGACACTTAACCGACTGAGTCACCCAGGCGCCCCAAAGACTTAATTAAGTTTTATTACAGCTTATTTTTTTACCTGTCTTACCTGAAACACTCCAGAGGAAGTATTATTCACGTCTGAATCACCAGCACTTGGTCTAGAGCAATAAATACTTTTTGTATAAATTAAGGAAAGCAGTGTCTTAGAAAAAATCCGCAGTAACCAAATTCAAAGTTTCTCAAAAATATACAACTGCTATTAATTAACTTGATTTATTTTGGATTTCAAGCCAATAGCCCTCGGCAAAGAAACAAAGCAACACAGAAATTAGTATGTACTATATGAGTAAAGAGTTCAGTGCAGAATTTTGGAGTTAAGTGTTGGCTGCTTTGCCGTTATCAGAGGGAAACTTCTTTCCTAGAGATAAAAAGGGCAATGTTATCCCCAAACTGGCAACTTTCTTCAACACATGGGTGAGAAGTGCTTCCTATTTTGGATGATAGTTTAGTAAAAACTTTCTAGAGTTAACCCCAGAAGAAGCATACTGAGCCACATCTCCTTCATCTGGCCACTGCAGAAAGCTGAAGTATTCACAGCGGATGGTGTTCAGTGTGGTGTTATCATACCATGGTTTATCCAAATGTCTCCTTTCATCATGTTTTGTTTGGAGTTATACCTGGAGTTTTATGTATTTGAAAATATTCAAAATGAACTCTCAGCTGTTGAGGAAAAATGGACTGTGCCCTAGACTTGTATGTGAACATGCTCTGTAGAAAAGATGCAAACATTCAAGTGAACAGAGGCTGAGAGCATAAATTTAAGAGGAGGGTTTGAGTAGGTAAGTACGTATGTTCCCATGGGAACGCACAGCTGCGGCCAAGAAAAACCATGGGAAAAGGCTGCAGACTCTTTCTGTGATTCAGGCTAAAATCAAATTCATAAAGGAGTCAAAATACCCGTGAATCATCTCCGCTTTCATCCACCATGATCATGACTATCTCCAGGTCAAAGGAGGGCCAAGAGTTACAGTGAAAACCAGCCTGTTGTGACAACTGGAGATGTTTGTACTAGGTAATCTCCCTGCCAAGAAATTCCAGCAGCTTCTAACATCGCCCACATACCATGTAAGTTCCTTTGCTTATTAAGACCCCCATAATCTGGTACTACAATCTCTATGTCATCTAATTTGTGACCACTTTCCCATTTTGGTCAAGATGGTCTTCTCTACCCAGCATACATTCATGTTTATTCATAATGCCAAAACTTTACTCACACTCTTTGTCTGTCCCCCAGTGCATGTTCCTTCTTCTTCAGCTATTAAAACCAATTTATTCTTAAATTCCAGTCCCAGTACCATCTGATCCGTGGGATCTGTCGTGACTACTGACCATATTCGTATCACCCTGCTCTTAATTCCCATATTGCCACTTGACAGCTAGAATCCCAAGCTAATGTTACTTTTTGTTTGTTTGTTTATTATTTTGAGAGAGAGAGAGAGAGAGAGAGTGCAAGTGAGAGAGGCAGAGAGAGAGAGAATCCCAAACAGGTCTGCACTGTGTACAGAGCCCGATACGGGGCTTGAACTCATGAACCATGAGATCATGACCTGAGCCAAAGTCGGACGCTTAACCGACTGAGCCACCCAGGTGTCCCCAAGCTAATGTTTCTTTAGAAATTAGTGTATCATTTATGGACACTCATTGGGTTCACATGCTGCGAGGAGCCCAGTGCATATTTCTGGTTGATCTTCTAGCTATTGTCTTTGCTGGTCACCATTTTAAATAATTCTTTTCTTCCCAAAGATGACCAAGGTAAGTAAGGGCTTTTGTTCATTTCAGTCCTATGCAGGGGAAACATTTCTCCCTCTTCTCCTGCAAAAAAGAATCAGCTTGTACTAAACTGGTGAAAACTATTGGAACCTTGACTTTTAACCCCTTCCAAATTGCATAAACCCCAGTGAAAGTACAAATCAGTTATTAATTGAGGAAACCCTATGCAGATAAAGGAATATTGGTTTGGGGTACCACTTTCAATAAGTGGTCTGGATCCCAGCTTTTGGATATCCAGACTGTGGAGTCACTAACAGGCATATTCCGCCCATAGTCAGAATTCAGAATGAGAGTAATTCTTTTGGAATCTGAATCTTTCAGGGAAAAATAAATGGACAGGGCTAGATCCAGGTCTCAGAGTCAGGCAATCACAGTTTAGTCACGAACAGATAATGGAATCTCTGTATCATTTGTTTAACATCCAAAACCTCAAAATGCCTCCATTTCTTGGGCAATATCATCTTTGTATCAGGAAACCATTTCTGGCCACAGAGACATTTAGCCTGGTATTTTAAAAAGTCACTGTAGTTCATCTGTGCTGAATGAGAGGAAAACTGAAAAAATTTTTTCATCTCTTTAACTGAACCAACTGTAGCCTGCCCTTGAGTGACTTTTCTGTAGATTACTCACTGCGTAAGTTACCGTCAAAAATGTTTACACCTTTCCCCTTTCCCCTCCATTAAAGGAACATCCTTCTCCCACTCCTTTACTTCAGTCTGGCCACGTGACTTGCTTTGGCAGATGTGACACAAACAGGGGCTTGAAATGTGAGTGAATGGCTGAGCTTGCCCACTTGCTCTTCTGGCATCACCACCAGAAGAGCATGTCTCGGTTAGCCACTGGCCCCATGGCAGTGAAGACATAAAGAGCAGCTGCCCAGCTGACCTGCAGCTATGTGAGATTATGATTGTTATTTTCCTGAGTTTTAGGGAATGTTTGTTACACAGAGCTCTTGTGACAATAGCTAACCGATGTACATGCCATTACCTTCATAGCCAGGTTTTCCGAAGTTCTGTTTCCGCTCCAGGAAAAGACCATCCTTGACCCTGAAAGATGCAAATAGAATAGTTTCCTACCAGCTTCTAGATCATATGGCATAGCTGCTTCAGACAAATGCTTCCTTTTTTTCCCCCTACTTCTTTTTCTTCTTCTGTTTTTTAATGTTTTATTTATTTCTGAGAGAGAGAGAGACAGCGTGAGCAGGGGAGGATCAGAGAGAGAGGGAGACACAGAACATGAAGCAGGCTGCAGGCTCTGAGCTGGCTGTCAGCAGAGTCCAACACGGGGCTCGAACCCATGAATGTGAGATCTGAACCCATGAATGACCTGAGCCAAAATCAGACGCTTAACTCACTGAGCCGCCCAGGTGCACCCCCCCCTTTTTTTTTTTTCTTTCAATTTCTGACATCATGTTTCCTGCTGAATATT
This sequence comes from Proteles cristata cristata, assembly GCA_017311185.1. Taxonomy (NCBI): domain Eukaryota; kingdom Metazoa; phylum Chordata; class Mammalia; order Carnivora; family Hyaenidae; genus Proteles; species Proteles cristata. Next base: position 1,745,561 of record JAESUZ010004246.1, read on the forward strand.
GCGAGTAGTCACAGGGAAATGTGATGGCTCTATGTGCACAGGTTACCTTTTTCCAGGCTCAGAGGAGTCTGATTGTGATCCCTAAATCTGTCACTGCGTCACGAACTGCTGAAAACTTGAAGACAGGAGACTACATCAGCCAGGGTCTCAACAGAGAGCACACTCAGTTTTGTTGTGTAGACTTTGTTTATTTGTTTTTTTTGTTTAAGGAACTGTTTCTAGAGATACAGGTAGGATTACAGTGCAGGAGGAACCAGACTAGGGACAGCGGCGACCGGTTGCAATCCCCATTCTGAACAGCAGGGGGAGACAACCCTATTACTAGACCCTGGCTGAGAGTTAAAGTCAGAGAGGGACGGCCCATGGTAGCTGTAGTTTGGTGATAGGGCCGTAGACAAGACCTCAGGGAGGCAGAGTGGGTGGAAGGAAATAAATGCCCTGGCATCTCTCTCCTCCCACATTCTGACCTCCTGCTGCTGCATGCTACATGCCAGAGAGTGACATAGTCCATAGAGGTCAGCTTCCCAGGGCATAGAACACAGAAGAGGAAAACAGAACAGATCTGGGGAGAATCAGAGAGTAATCAGAATATTTCAGAGATATTGCAGACTCAATTCCAGACCACTACAGCAAAGCGAATCTTGCAATAAAGTGAGTCAAATGAATTTTTGTTTCCTCGTGCATATAAAAGTTATGTTCAAACTATAGTCTAGTAAGTGTGCAATAGCATTATGTCTAAAAAAAAAACCATGTGCATACTTTAAAATACGTTATTGCTAAAAAGTGCTAACCACCACCTGAGCTTTAAGTGAGTCACTATCTTTTTGCTGGTGGAGGGGCTTGCCTCAACGTTGATGGCTGCTGACTGATCAGGGTGGTGGCTACTGGAGATGGGAGACTGTGGCAATTTCTTAAAATAACACAACAATTCATATACCATTTTGATGGACTCTTCTTTTTGCAAATGATTTCTCTGTAGCATGTGATGTTGTTTCATAGCATTTTACCCACAGTAGAACTTGTTTCAAAATTGGAGTCAATCCTCTGAAACCCTGTCACTGCTTTACCAACTCAGTTTATGTCATATTCTAAATCCTTTCAACAATCTTCACATCATCTTCACCAGGAGTAAATTCCATCTCAAAAAAAAAAAAAAAAAAAAAAAAACCAAAAACCCCAAAACTTTCTTTGCTCATCTGCGAGAAGCAACTCCTCATCTGCTAGTTTTCTCATGAGACTGCAGCAATTCAAATATAATAATAATGCAAAAGTTTGAAATATTGATGAAATATCAAAATGTGAGGCAGAGACCAAAACGAACAATCATTGGGAAAATTGTGCCAATAAACTTGCTTGACTCAAGGTTGCCACAAACCTTCAATTTGTAAAAAAAAATACAGTACCTGTGAAGCACAATAAAACAAAGTATAACTGTAGAAGTTCATTAATACTTGACCCAGTTTCCTTAGGAGAAAATAAAATCATGGCAGGGAGAGAGGGCAAAATGGTGTTTTGTTTATAAGGATATTGACTAGGAAAGTGTACTGTCTTTCACTGTTAATTGATTAGCAAAAAGATGGAGATTTAGATAATCTGTAATTGGACCATTAGTTTCTTTGCACTGAACCTATGCTGGCTTCAAGAATTTCTCTAAAAGCATCATGACATCAGCCTATGGCACTAGAAGGTATCATAGAGATTAAACTAAAATATTTGTAAGATAATTATTTTGAGGAGGGCAATGAAACTAAGGTTCAGGCCTGAATTTATGGATTTGCAATTGGGATTTAAGAAGAGATCGTTTAATGGATAATGAAGCAAAACCTATCTTGGTGCCAGAAAACTTCTAGCACCTTGGCCATCAAACCCTAACACTATTTCAGTTTTGTGATACTCTTCAGATTCTTGACCTCTAAAAATATTATGTGGAGCTATTAATGCAACTTAACTCATGACATGTCCATAAGCCCAAACTTTCCAAAATATTTTAGGTGAGAGTGTGGAAGGCAAGGGATACTGAGGACTCCTGGGTCTGTCCTATACACACACCAGCATCAGCTGTCTTTTTTCAACAAAATTACACTTCCTTTCCATTTTTGTTTCCAAAAACGTGCTAAACTAATTGAACCAAAATATCAATATGTTGAGGATACCTTTTATTACACGCACAAGTATCTTAATACGCTGGGAAACAATATTATTCTTTTACCGATTTGCTTTGAGAAATCAAGTAGCTGACTATTCATCTGAATTCAAATATGTGAGACACACTTCCCTGGTTTCGAGATTATTCCTTAAGCTAGGTATTTATCTCAGGAGAATTTTCGAACAATAATATTTCAGGTCTTTAGGTCTAGGTCTAGGTCTTTAGGAATGCCGGATGTGAACCATCTAACGTATCAGAAGATTTACTATCAATAATTTTCATCCTAATATTTTATTAATTTGCTTGATATTAAGCTAGCCTAGATTAGGTTTCTCCAGAACAGACCCTGGGACTAGGACCAAGGCTAGGAGTTTATTTGGGAGGTGATCTCGGGACACACTGGGTTGGGTGAGCCATGGAAGGGAAGGAAGCCAGTAGATGAATCCGTGAGTATGCTACAGCTGTGGGAGACTTTGGGCAACTCTGGGAGGTGGTGTAGAGCATACCTGGGTGTTGTCACACTCCAAGGATGAGAAAGATGGAGGACTTAGACACCTAACTCCCATCTGTCATTAGTTTGAGGCTGTTCCCAGGGATGTTAATTCACTGGCACTTCCTGCCTGCCTGGCACCCAGATTGCTCCTGGGGTCAAAGAAAGCTCTCAGGCTAAGGGATGCAGGTACTGGCAATAGAAAGCTTATCAGCATGCATAGGAATGTTGAGTTACAAGGGGATATAAACAGTGTGCTAAAAGTACCTACTCGGAGGCATACCCACTTATAAACACACTGCTAAATCTTCTTCTCAGTGGGAGGAAACCAAAAGGCCAGCAACCGAGGGTGGCAAGATCTGGAAAGCATAAACTGTAATCCTTCTGATAGCAGTCCTCCTCTCTTCCCACATAGGATCCTTGAAAGCTTCTCCTCAACCCCCAGGCAGTCACTGGAGGTCAGACCAAGGGAGGCCTGAGAACATTTTTTTTGCTTATCTTCTCAGAAGACATTGGGAACAGGTCAGGAAAGAAGCTTTAAAGAAACCAGCAACAGAACGCCATGCTTCTCTGATCAATGGTAACTTAGAGTCCATATTCCAAAGAAACAGTATTTTTCATGCTGTCAGTTGTAATCATCCTCTTTCTCTACAGGCTTGAAAGCCACAGGATGATCTCTCCAATTGTTTTTAATGTTTTATTTATTTTGGAGAAAGAGAGAGAGACAGTGTGAGCGGGGGGTGGGGGGGTGGGGGGAGTCAGAGAGAGAGGGAGACACAGAATCGGAAGCAGGCTCTAGGCTCTGAGCTGGCTGTCAGCACAGAGCCTGACGCGGGGCTTGAACCCACCAACCGTGAGATCATGACCTGAGCCGAAGTCGGATGCTTAACTGACTGCGCAACGCAGGCGTCCCAAAAGCCACAGGATGATCTCTTCAAAGGGAAATATTGAAGCTGAGATGCTTACTGTTCTTCAATAAAATTTCCACATAGTACTTTCCTTTTAGATTTTATGGTATGCCCCCGTCTCCACTTATGTCCCAGCCTTACAAGCTTCTTGTACCTCTTAACATCAAATCGAATGAGCAACTATCTCTTAACTTAATGGGAGGAAGGATTTCCTTCAATAAAGTGAGGACTAGATAAGGAGTAATAGTTAATTAGAAAAGCGTGGTAGTAAATGTTCTGGGCAAGGGAACCACATGTGAAAAACATATTAAGCCAAAGGGTACACTTATGAGAACATGCTCAATATCTAGTCATTAGAGAAACACAAATTCACACTAAATGGAGGTACTACTTCACGCCCATTAGAATAGCTACAGTTTAAGACTGACAAATACCAAGTGTTGATGGGGATGTAAAACAATTAGAACTCCTACATACTGCTGGTAGGAGTGTTAAAGTATGATAAAGGGCATAGTAGTTTCTTATAAAGCTAAACATATACTTACCTTATGATCCAGCAATTATAGATCCAGGTCATTGTCCAAGATGAGTGAAACTATATGTTCACAAGAGAAGCTGTTTAATGAATGTTCATAGCAGTTTAATTCACAGTAGCCAAGAGCTGAAAACAACCCAAAGGTCCATCAACAAGAGCATGGGTAAGCAAGTTGTGGTATATTACCGCTCAGAAATAAAAAGGACGAATTTGTGTGCTGATACCTGTAACACTATGACTGAATCTCGCAAACCTGATGCTGAGAAAAGCAGCCAGACACAGAAGGGTGTATAAATAATGTTTCCGCTTACATGAAATTCTGGAATAGGCAAAACTCATCTAAAGTGAAAAAAATCAGTGGTTGTTTTTTGGGGATTTGGGGAATCACCTGGGAGGGCAGAGGACTTTCTCATGAGATGGAATGCTGGTAAGAGTGTGGGTACACAGGCGTAACTAGTTACCAAAATTGTTCAGTTAGTATCTGTTAATTTCAATGTATGTAAATTTTACCTTAAAAACTCTCAAAATAATGATAATTAAATAGACAGGCTGGGGAGTGGGTGGAATAGATAAAACAAGAGTGGTAGAATGTTCGTAGCTGAAGTTAAGTGGGGTTCATTATACTATTCTGTTTATGTTTGAAATTTTACACACACTCACACACACACAGTGTAAAATAAAAAACCAATAAACAAACATCACTAAAAGGCTTTACGGGAACTTTAAAGAGTTGAGACTGGCTGAAGTGGAGGGTGTCTTTTCCACTCTTTCATCTAGTAGGAATCTTACCAGACAGTGCTGGACTGAAGATACCAAATCTCTTAGTCACATCTCACTTTAGAGCACAGATGGTTACAATGACTAGCTAACATAAATAACTGGTGGCAAAAACAGACATTTATATCTCATGTGTAAACATAACTTACCAAATATTGTTCCTTGAAGTACCTTGCAGCAATTGGACCAAGAACTTAAACATGAGCCATTTAGCTACCATGGAATATGGACATAATTACTGGTACAGGCCAGTATAATCCCCTTTTTTAACCTGGAAAATCTCCTGAAGTTGCAGTAACTAAACTACACCACGCCCAATCAACAAATAATTTTTTAAAAGCCAGAAATGTCTTATATAAAAAGCCATTTCTGAAAATACATAATATACCCAATAAATCATCGCCTCTCATCACTTCCTGCTTTAAAACAGATTGATGCAGGGGCGCCTGGGTGACTCGGTCGGTTGAGCGGCCGACTTCCGTTTAGGTCGTGATCTCGCGGTTCGTGGGTTCGAGCCCCGCGTTGGGCTCTGTGCTGACAGCCAGCTCAGAGCCAGAGCCTGTTTCAGTCTGTGACGCCCTCTCTCTCTGACCCTCCCCTGCTCACGCTGTCTCTCTCTCTCTCTCCTAGAAATAAATAAAAATAATTAAAAAAAAACCAGATTGAAGCCAATTCTGTGAATGTTTCATAAGAGTTTACATTAAATTTCCTTCATCTTAATGTAATGCAGTTGTGTGTGTGTGTGTGTGTGTGTGTGTGTATGTGTGTGTGTGTGTGTGTGAAATCAGGGGTCTATGTGGACTTGCTAGAGTGAATAACAGATTTCCTTTTTAGGAAAACCTTGAAGTTTCCTTTAATTTTGCAGATGAGGGGACTGAAACCAGGAGGAATGAGATTGCTGTCCAAGATAACAAGAATAAAAACATCACTCAGATCTTATTTCTTCAAACTGAGATGGATCATTCTGTAAAGTGCATGAATACGAAATCCTTTCCATTAACTGTATTCATATTGAGTAACTCAAGAGAACTTTATCTTGCCAGTTTACAGAACACCACACAAATTCAGAAATGTTCAAAATGTTTTCAGCGCATTAGTAGAAATATAAATATAAACATTTATAAACAAAAAATAAATAGAAAACATTTATTACCATGGATCCCAGTTAAAAGCAATTGAGAGCCATTGACTCTCAAAATTTAAAATTCCCTCAAACGATGTTTAAGGGTCTCGTAGGGATTTTAATGCTGTAACTCTTAATTACTCCTTTCTCAACTCACATGTTTGTGTTGTCTACTATTTTCATTCTCACTCTTAGAACCACACAAATGAGACGTTATTATCATCATCATTAATAATATTGTACAATTTCTGCATTTACCTCTACGTTTGTTCCTTTCTTTGTACCTGTGAACTTTCTTTTATTGTGGTAACATTCACATTACATAAAATGCACCATTTTAACTACTTTAACATGTATACTTCAGTGACAGTACATTTAGTCCATCACCTCTATCTGGTCCCAGAACATTTTTATTATCCCAAAAGGAAACTCTACAGCTATTAAGCAGTCACTTTCCATTCCATCCTCTCCTCAGTCACTGGCAACCAGAAATCTGTTGTCTCTATGGATCTGCCTGTTCTGGACATTTCAAACAGAATTGTACAATACGTGACTTTCTATGTCTGGCTTCTCTCACTCAGCATAATGTGGTTATTGTGAGTAGTGCTGCCATGAACATTTGTGTACAAGTATCTGTTTTCAATTTTGGGGGGGGTATATAACTAGAGGTGGGTTTGCTGGTTCATATGGTAATTCTATGTTTAACTTTTTGAGGAACCATCAAAGCTTTTTCCATGGCAGCCGCACCAGTTAAAATTCCCGCAAGCAATGTACAAGGGTTCTAATTTCTCCACATCCCCTGCAACACTTGTTATTTTCCATTAAAAAAATTAGAGCCATTCTACTGAACATGAAGTGGGTATCTCATTGCAGTCTTGATGTGAATTTCTCTGATGACTAATGATGTTGGACATCTTTTCATGTGTTTCTTGGCCATTTGTGTATCTTCTTTGGAAAAATGTCTATTCAGGTGTTTGCCCCACTTTTCAACTGGGTTGTTTGCCTTTTTGTTGTTAAGTTATATGAGTTCTTTATACATTCTGGATGTTGGACACATGATTTATATGATTCACAAATAGTAGCTCCCATTCTGTAGGTGCATTTTTGATAATGTCCTTTGATGCACAAAAATTTTAATTTTGAAGTCCAATATTTCTTTTCCTGTTTTTGCTTGTGCTCTTAGTGTCCTATCTAAGAAACCATTACAAGATCCAAGATCATGGAGATTTACCCCTATGCTGTCTTCCAACGGCGTCGTAGTTTCAAGTCTTTGATCCCTTTTGAGCTAATTTTTGTAGATTTTGTCCTTTCGCATGTGGGTATCCTGGAACTCGTTTTTAGAATCATCTTTCTTCTCTTTAAAGTACATTCTTTACAAATTCATTTACAGAAGGTTTCTTGGCTGTAAATACAATCTATGTTGGTCTGGAAGTGTCTTTATTGCCTTTGTCCTTGAAAAATAGTTTTGCTCAATCCACAAATCTAGTTTGACAGTTTTTTTCTCTTCAGAACTTTGAAGACGTTATTCGCCTGTGTTCTGGGTTCCATTGTTGCTGTTCAGATATTAACATCTACTTGTCCTCCTTTGTAAATTATCCCACCTTTTTTCTCTGTCTACTTTTAAGATCTTCTATTTGTCTTTGATATTCTTTGGTTTTACTGATTTATATTTCTGTGTGGCTTTCTTTTTATTTCTCTCTTTTGGACTTTTGTTTCCTCTATCTCTGGATTCATGTCGTTTTGTCCGTTTTGGGAAAACTGCAGCCTTTGGTCTTCAAATACTGCCTTTTCTCTATTTTCTTCTTCTGGAACTCCAATTAGATGTGTTCCTACACATCTATGTATGTGTTCCATACATAGTCGTTATGTCCTCCATGTAGCTTATTCTCTCTTCTATATTTACTGCCTTGTCTCTATGTATTATAGTCGGAGTATTTCCTTCAGATTTAACTCTCTTTTCAGCTGCATATATTCTGCTGTTTAACCCATCCACTAAACCATTAATTATAATAATTAATTTTATTTATAAATGTTCTAAGTGTTTTTTTTTTCAAATATGCCTGGTATTTTCATTAGATTTGTATTTTGACCCTTTTCCAGTTTTTATTCCATCTTCAACTTGATCCATAATTATTTAATTCTATCTGATCATTTCAGTATCTAAATTCTCAAGAACTTAAATGTGTTGTTATTGTTTCCTTCTGACTTTCATTCATGGTAGGTTTGTTAGTTTCTTATTATATTTGATTGTATCTAATTTTAACAAATCAAAAGTCTTCACTGGGGATTTGTATTTGTTTCTTCATTGACCCAAGATAGGTAGGAGATTGACCTGGGACCACTGTAGCCCCCTTCAAAGACTCTGGCTTAATGGAAGAACTTCACTCTCCACTTTGCAGAAAGCCCAAAGCTTTAAAGTTTCTATAGTTAAATAACATCTTAAACTTACAGACAAATAGGTTACAGTTTTAAGAAATTTATCCTAAGGTCACACAGCTAATATAATAAATTGTGGGAGTAAACCCAAAGTCTCCTGACTCCAAGCCATGCTTATACTATTACACCACAGGCTACCATTGAATTGACTTGATACTAATTGTTCAAATATGTGACATTGCATACCAAAAAGAAGGGGGAAAAAATGCTCTCTTTGAACTAAGTGTTTTCTTCCTTTCCTTTTACAGAACTGATGACTTCACTCATAACCTTGTTTGCTGAAAGCACATAGTTTTGATGAATATAAATCCTCTATTGTGTAATTTTTAAAAAATGATTTGCACTATAAGGACAAAAATCTTTTCTTTCTTTCTTCTTATTTTTTTCCCCTTTGGTAATTGTTCAACTCCTAACTTCAGTAGATCAGGAAGGATACTGCCCAAAAGGAAACAAGAAATACAGTTCTAGTTAGAGACCAGGAAAAAGCTGATTTGTGCATCAGAATCAAGGTGTCTCAGAGATATACATAGAATATGAGTGCTAAATGAGGTTAAGGGAAAGGAAGAGCTTGCAGGTGTGTGAAGTGGGGCAGTGAGATTTGAAATTCCAAAAGATGTATATGCTTAGCTGTCACTGACTTTGAGGTTGGTTGTAAAGGGGTAAAGCCTCAATACACATGAACATTGGTTACTTTTCTACCTCCCTTCAGGATGAGGCCTAGTAGAACTGGATTGGAGTTTCTTTAGTGATTTGTTTAATGGAAGATTGATATATGGCTGAGCCTGGCTTGTAGCACTAATAGTGCTACATTAGCACTATTCCATTTGGTCATCCATTTGGTCATCAGGTGCTGCAGCTGTTTTCTATAATGCCGGGAATCCCAGATAACATATACAGGATGTCCTAATTTCCTTCCTCAATAGCAGACGTGAGCTATGGAGGCAGAGTGGGGAGGCAGAGTGTATAGGATAGATGTAGCTAGACTGGGGGGAGCAGGGGACGGTGGAGGACAGGTGTTTGCAACATACAGGTGAGGAGAGATGGAGACAGAAATCACATACAATGACAGCTCTGCACACCAATGGCACAAGACTCTGCCCCACAGCTGGGATTAGGACCAGATTGGCTAGGAAGACACTACACGTTTCACTACTTAAATAGCCTTCCCTGGTGTGTGTCACTTGTTTAAGGTCTTAGAGCCCTTTTTTGCCCACTGGTGGGTAGAGCAGGAAATGATAAAATAGGGGGTAGATAGATACACAGAGTGGATAGGGGAGACTAGTCGGTAGGTTATCTGGTCAGAGAGAAATGATGGCAACTTGAATAACAAAAGGATTGTTCGTACAGTCAAAAAAGATATTTGAAATGTAGAAGAGAACATGACATAAAATGTTGCCACATATTGAAAAATCTAGATGAAATAGATGATTATATAGAAAATACAAACAACCAAAAGTGACTAAAGAAGAGGAACAAAAACTTAGATAGATCAAGGAGAACCAGGGGTAAGAGGTGGGTTTGAAGGTGTAAAAAGCATATGAAAATGTCTATACCCCCAAAAGGTCCCCAAGGTAGGATGATTTACAAAGAGAACTCTACCAAACATTTGGAGTCCAGGTATTATCTGTGATGGTCAATTATTCCAAAGTATCAGAAAAGAAGGAATTTTCCCAATTCGCCTTATAAGGACAGGATAACCCAGGACAAAAACCTTCCCAAGAATCATTCAAAGCTGTAGACTCGTCTCTTAAAAAATATAAATTAAAAAATCATAAATAAAATATGTAACAATTGATTCCAATGGCATATTTATAAAATACACTGTGCCAAAACAGGTTTTATTTCAGAAATTCAAGGACAGTTAAATCCTAGAATATAAAGTGATCCAGCAATGAATTTTATTAATAGAACAAATGATTTAAAAAGCAAAATATCAGGAGCCAGTAGTTACAGCAGAAGGCAGAGGCTGAAAAATCAGCCTATTTGGAGTGCAGTCAAAACGCAGAAAAGATGATTATTCTAAGCAAAGAATAGGGACATAGAGAAAATTTAAGTACAGAGACCGAGTCTCTAAACTAGACATGGTTGGTGATCTCTCCTGGGTTTTTTTTCCCCCTTTAGGGCCATTCTACTACAGTAGGAAGATCCTTTCTAGCGCAAATAATTCAAACCATTTAGAATTCCCCAAGATGTTCCCAGTGCTGTACTATCAGCAAAACTGGAATTAAAAAAATATATATATATTAATAATATCTAGACTTATCTGAGAAGTCGGCTGATGATGAGAGCCCTATCAGCCCACCGATCATCCCCATGAGATGTTAAGACCTCTGAGGAGATTTCAGTCAGTCGAAAGACATTTGGGGTAGATGCTGAGTATGGGCTATGGCTGCAGATAGTCATGAGGAGGACATCTGCTCCTGTCACTCACTTGGTGACCTGGGGTCATTTGCTTCAATTCTCTGAGGCCCTATACTCTCATCTGCAAAATGGGGAGAATATGATGTGTGTCACGGGGCTGTTATGAGAATGAAATGAGATCATGAAGATGAAGAAGCACAGAGCCTGGCAGATAGTGAGGCATGGGAGCCCTTACCTGAAAGTGCTTACTACTGTGTCTTTCAGAAAAGCCCCTTCACGTGTGCAATCTCCTCTGAGCACCAGGCAGCACACCAACATTGCCCTTCCCCAGTGACGACTGCTCGTAAGTTGTGCAGCCTGAGGCCTCAGGATTGCTCTGGCTATCCTGGTCTTCTATGAATTTTGTCAGAGCAAACCACCCTTCTCGAAAGGCATAAGCACTGTATTTGCCTTCCTCCTTATGTTAGTTGAGCAAGGAGTCAGGAGGATGCAAACCACTAGCCCTTGAATATGAACTTATACATAAGTATTGAGATATACCAATTTTCTGGCATGAGGAAGCAAGATAATTTGAGGTAGTGATTTTCTTTTTCTGTTATATTTTAGAGCACTTCATTACTTTTTGAAGTGCTATTCTACAGTGACAAACATTTCATTCTATCCTCATAATAACACAGGAAAGGATGCAAGCCAAAGTACATGCTTCCCATTTAACTGGTGTGAAAACTGAGGCTCAGAGAAGTGTAGTGATTCACCCAAAGCTAAACAGATATTTGGTGTCAGAATTTGAACCACCACAAACTAGATCTTAAGACACCATTACAGGACTGCCTTTTTGTTTTTCTTTCCTTTCCTCCATCTTTCCGTGTCTTCTTCCATCCCTTCTTTGCTTCCCTTTTTCTTGTTTCTTCTTTCCCTACCTCCAACTTCCCCTCCCTACATTATACAATAACTGTATCTATATCTACATATGCTTGTCTAAGTAAAAAGATTGTCCGTTAACCCACCTTTCTGCTTAAGAAATATATTATCAATATCTCTGAAGCTTACTGCATCCCATCCCTACCTGTAACCACTATCCTGGATTTTGTAGTTATCATTTCTTTTTCTTTCTAGTTTTATCATCTTATCACTTATGCATCCCTACAAATATCCACATAGTTTTATTTTGCATGTTGATGAACTTTAAGTAAATGGAATCATACCTCATATTCATTTTGTGCAATATTATGTGTCTGAAATTCATGCATGTTGATGTGTGCAGTTGTAGCTCATTTCCGCTGCTGTATTCTATTTTATGAATACACCACACTATTCATCTTTTCTCCTCCTGATGGGCATTTGGGTTATTTCAGTTTTGTGTTTTTCAGAACAAAGCTGCACCTAGCTCCTGTCGCACATCTGCAAGAGTTTTTCCAGTGGAATTACTGGTTCATGGAATGTACCTACCTACAACTTTACTAGCCAGTGCTAAATTGTTTTCCACACTGATTGTACCAGTTCTCATAAGCATATGAAATCTAATTAGTCCAAATTTTCCTCAACTTGAAATTGTCAGATATTTTAGCCAATTTCACATCGTGGGCTCAGATCTTGGTTTCCAAACACCACTCTAACACGAAGAACCAGAGCTCCCTTGAAGAACCAGAGCTCCTTGGAGAAGCAGTTGACTCCAGGGCCAGGACAGGTAATATGTAAGATGAACCTGGAGGACATTGTGGTGCCAGAAAGTAAGACCATGCTCTAAAACAAAACAGAACTGGGGGCCAACCTGAATTAGCTCTTAAGTGCCAAAGCTGGAAAAATTTGGGCAGCAAAATAAATAATCACAGTGTTAGATTCAAATCCATAAATATAATAAATATCCATGAGTCCAGACTGATAAAAATCTTTAATTAGGGGCGCCTTGGTGGCTCAGTCAATTAAGTGTCAGACTTTGGCTCAGGTCATGATCTTGTGGTTTGTGAGTTAGAGCCCCACGTCAAGCTCTGCCTTGACAGCTCAGAGCCTGGAGCCTGCTTTGAATTCTGTGTCTCCCTCTCTCTCTGCCTCTCCCCCCACTCACGCTCTGTCTCTCAAAAATAAATGGTAAAAAAATTTTTTTTAACTAATTAAATAAGTGGAGAAGATGTGACAGCTTTTCCTTTGGTAGAATGTGAATAAATAAGTATGAAAGGAAGGAGAAAAATATAAAATTATCAGGAAATACCACAATAATAATGGTTGCAGATAAGCTCCGTCACTAGATGATAAAATTAGGGGGAAAAGTTTGTGGAGAAATAGTTTGCATCATTTCACAATATCTGCCCCAAGAGATTAATCACAAAGGGAACTTCAGTAATTTTAAGTGGAAAAACCTGGCAGAAACCACCTTAACCAAGTGATGAAGGTTGATACCACCGATGATAAGGTACATCAATATCACGAACTCTGTGATATGATGCGGGAAGGAGAACAATATTGTCACCTAATGTGCATAACCTCAGTTTAATCATGAGAAAATATCAGGTAAACTCAAATTGAGAGACATCTGACAAAATAATCTGTACTCTTCAAAAATATCAAGGTCGTGAAAGACAAGAAAAGCTGAGGAACGATTACACACTGCAAGGGACTGACCACAACTGCCAACTTCTTTGCACCCCCAGAGCCGCGCCCCCACACACTCAATATTTCTGCCAAAACAACTCAATAATTACACTTGCACTTATATTTGTTGGACTGTAATTAACAATTCATGAGTTGGTCTCTTTCCTTTTGGACCATACTCCTTAGGGACAAGGAAAATATCTCACTTACATTTATATCTCTTGTTCCTGGCACAGTTCGTTCATGCATGGGAGCTGCTAAATGCACTGTTAACTCACTTCATTCAAAATCCCTAACACAATTTCTTAAAGATTAGGAGACATTCAATGAATGGCTACTTTTGGGTTTGATTTGCTGGTTAAGACCAAATGCTATGCATTTCTGAAGATTTTACTGTTTTTTGTTTTTTTTTTCACTTTTCCTTTTCCTTTTTTGCTCTTCTTTCTTCTCCATTGTTAGGGAAGGTGCAGACGCCATAAAGCATAAGAAAACAGGGGAGCTTAAGCGAAGAGGAATACGTACTAGATATTTATATATTATATACCTGACGATATAATGAGTTATATATATTTGTTAAATTTACCCTTTTGGGGAGATAAACAGATGTAACTTTTTCCACAATATTTTGTTAAAAGTTAGTCTTTGTAAATACTTCGCCTAACATAATTTGATTTGGAGCTGAGAACACAGGCTCTTCGCTATTGGTCTTAAAAATACTTTCCAACACAAGGGACGTTTTAGCACACGATATAGATGCCTGGCTTTTACATACTTGGTTAAAATTCCAAAGGTGAAGAAATGTAGGTCATTTGGCGTCGCAAGTTCTCTGCTTCAGCTGTCACGGAGTGATCACGGATCACAACCCCCCTGAGTTTCAGCACGTCATTCAGCACATCAAGAATCATCGGCATTCAGGGGCGCCTGGGTGGCTTAGTCGGTTAAGCGTCCGACTTTCGCTTGGGTCATGATCTCGCGGTTCGTGGGTTCGAGCCCCGCTCGGACTCTGTGCTGACTGCCAGCTCAGAGCCTGGAGCCTGTTTCAGTCTGTGACTTCCCTCTCTCTCTGGCCCTCCCCCTGCTCCTCTCTCTCCTAGAAATAAATAAAACATTAAAAAAAATTAAAAAAAAAAAAAAAAGAATCATCGGCATTCATGCCTTAGCCATTACTCACCTTATAAACCACACCTAGTTTACAGAGCTGACGTTTTTTTGCTAACTTTTACATATGGTTACACAGGTGATTTACCACGCAGGTGCCATCCCACGGAGAGACAGTGTCAGAGACTAGGATACCCAACTGGCATAAAATAGACCGACGCTCAATTGTTGGTACCGGCTGATGGTTGCAGGACTGGTAACAAATAGTTTATTCTCATTATTCTGTACTTGAAAACTCTGAAGCCAATCAGGCAATTTTCTACATTTACGTAGGAGAGATTCTGTGAAGATTCAGATGAGGAACATAAAGAGCTGAGTCTCCTTCACCTTGGAGTCACAGACCTGTAAGTGAAGTAGCTTCTCTCTGGACCCAAAACACCACTTCGAAGGAGCTACAGAAATGAGAGCCCTGAAAGCCACCAGAAAACATTCTGTTAAAAAATTCTGGGACCTCAGGTAGCTACAAAAATGTTTATTACGCAAGGAAAGGATACTTTACAACAAGACTTAGTTCAGAAACTTACAATAATTTCATTTGTAAATAGATTGTCTTTGGTTTGCTGTTGTGGTTTTTGAATCCTGTTTTAGATTTCTTTAGTTTAGTTTTCCTCCCTCCATATTTTTTAAACCCGGAGGCTTCATTTGTTCTCAACACACTAGCTTCTGCGGCCTGGCACTTGTTTTCCCTAAGTAATCATATGCCTTACCTTACGTAGTGCAACCCTGAAAGCTTATCAGCTAGGACCAGCCTTCTCCGGCCCTAAGAGGGCCCCCCAGTTGCCTACTGTATCAGTTTTTCTCCAGAAGAAAAGAGAATATGAACAAGGGTAATTTTGTTCTATATATAAGAAATAACACTGGGTCCTTAATCTCCCGTGGAGACTTTTTAAAGCTAAATGTTATTGACCTCCTTCTGTATGTTAACTTATTTAAATAATGCAACTTTATAAGATAGGGATCTTTAAATAAGGCAAGGATGCGAAACAAGTTGCCCAAGTTCACAGGGTTGGCACAGGACAGTCAGGCAGACTGCTTCCAAAGTTTACACTCTTACACTTCTTTTCAACCTCCAAATCATATTTTCTTCCTGCTGGCTAATTATTAGTCCCCACTAATATAGCTACATTAGACATTCAGCCCGGGAATTAGGCAACTTGAATTACTGTTCTAGGAGGAAACAGGATTCTAGGGAGGGAAAAGGCGCATACAAAGGCCTCGTGGCTATGGGAGGGAACAAGGCCAACGTTAGGAATAATGGGTAACCACTGCAGTGTTTTAAGCTAGGGGGTCTGGGAGATCAGTTGTGATCTATGACTCCAAAGACACTCTACCAATATCACTTGGGCTGCCTAAAAGAGAGCAACAATGAATTCAAGAAAATTTGGTTGGGAGTCTACTGAGAAAATCCAGGCAGGAGGTGATGGTAGCTTGGGTTAGGGTATTGGTAGTGTGTGTGTGTGTTGGGTGGATGGGGAAAAAAAAGGTATTTTAAAACATGTACCCTTGATTAAAATTGATTTTGATTAGACTGTATAAAGAGACTTTAGCAACATGTTCTAGAAACGACACCTCCATATTAATACATGCTACTGGCTTCAAGGTATCATATTGGGATGTTATAAACCCACTTCAAGAATGCTTCACAGCTCTAAGCAATTCTGGAAAATCTTTTTTAGAATTTCCTTCAGAAACTGTTTATGAGCCAAACCAGAAAAATAGATTTATTGCTATATACATGCTTCATATCATATCATATATATATATATAAATATATTTAAGTCACATTTCATATCATACATATACATATAAACATACACACACATATACACAGGAATACTTCATAAATCCCCAAAGCTAAGGGAACTATGTGTAATGTTGTTAAATTGCTGCAGGATTTATAAGAACTTCCTTTTATGACTCTGACCTTCCAATGTATACAGTAAGGTTACTTCTATAAGAAAACAAGCAATATGTAGGGAAAAAGCTAAATCATCTGATTATTCATCAAAAACCAAAGCTATTTTCTTTTGGTATAGAGTGAGCCAACTCAGGAAGCCCATAGACAGAAGGAATTCTTGGAAAGTCAGGAGGTGATTTTGGTTATTTTTCGGTAGTAGATATAAATATATATTCTAGAAGACTGATTTCTCACAGGAAAAAAAAAAAAAAAGAATGAGGTTCTATCCATCAGCGTTTAGGAGCAGTGGGAAGCATGGTGGAAAGAGTCAAAATTTTAGAACTGAGCCTAGGAGTCAAGCTTTGGTTCTCTTAACTAGCTCTGCAGGCTTGGACAAATTCTCTCTCTGAGCCTAACTTTCCTCATCTATAAAATGGAAACACAAAGGCCAGGCATTTTGTAAGGTTCTATTAATGGACCCCTGTCTGTTCCCTCCCTCAATTTTCTGTCACCAAAACTCCTTTTTCTTCAGGAAACCCTGAAGGAAGTAGCAGTTAAAGGGTAATCCCTCCAGGAGCTTTCAGGCTTAAATCGCTTTAGCTCTCTGAGCCCTGCAATGCCAGGGAACAGAGAAAAATAATTCCTGGCCACCTTACCAGCCCTGGCAAAAAAGAACTGTGGCCAGTAGACAGTCCCTTTGGTTCAACAGACATTTCTAGAGCACCCTGTCAGTTGGGGAAAGAAGCAGCCCATTTAAATCCCTGAATCTTTTCAAGACAATGAAACACCCACAATGTCCAGGAGTAGCAGACTGGTTGAATTGTGAGACCTAATTCTTGAAGGCACATTCACATGATGGAATTACAGGTTGAAAACGAATTTTAAATGACAGAGGGAGATGTTCATAATAAATTAAGTAAATGTTGCTATAAAATAGTATATACATTATGGATTCCAGGGTTTCTTTTTTTTAAATAATTGATTTATAGAAGGAAATAAAAATTGCCAATAATAAATTCTGGGCATTTTAATTTTTTAATATTTATTTTTGAGGGGGAGAGAGACAGAGCGCGAGCAGGGGAAGGGCAGAGAGAGAGAGAGGGAGACCCAGAATCCTAAAGCAGATTCCAGGCTCCAGAAGCTGTCAGCACAGAGCCCGATGTGGGGCTCAAACTCACGAACTGTGAGATCATGACCTGAGCCAAAGCCGGACACTTAACCGACAGGTGCCCCGGATTATGGGTATTTTAAACTTTTTCCTTTCTAAACTTTATACAATAAATGTAACATTTTTCAATAGTGTTCCAGTATGTAAATACGACACAGCATGCAAGAAGCAACTCCACTGGGCAGAAGTTGTGACTACTTTGTTCATCACCATAGAAAAACAAGCATTTTTAAAAAATGTGCCCTTTTCCTCAATAGTGAGGTAAAATATTTGGATGGGGGAAAAGTGCCTCTTGATTTTTTACAAGTTTCCTCCCTCCCTCGTCCTTGAGTTCTGGGTGTCCCTACACACTCCAGACCTCAGAGTGAAAATTAAAAAAAAAAAAAAAAGTCATCCGGGCTCTTTACCTGCCCAAAGATGCTCAATGTTGAGACCTACAATGGGGAAATTGTCAGTGGGTTTGCACCCTCTCCACCTTCACTTCCTGACAGTCGCTTCTCCGGGTGGCTGGGAGATAACTGGGAGATGCCTGTCCTGTATCCTCTGTAGGGAGTTCAGGTCTCTGCTTGAGAGCAGGAAAGGGAAGGAAGGCACAAGATCCCAATTTTCTTGAGTTCTTAAAATAAGAGTACTTCTAAGTAGTGAGAACGCTTTGCATCTATCATTAGTGTTAACTGTTATGAATAACTACCATTTATTGAATGCTTTCCATGTGCCAGGTACACACTATTATTTCATTGAATTTTCACAGTAGTCACCTAGGTTTTATTCCTATTTCGCAGATAGAGACACAGGCTGAGGTCAAGCAGATGTCTAAGTTCCTAGTTCTATTAAATGGCTGATGTAAGGTGCTTCGCAGATTGTGAAACGATTTCAAAATTGCCTGTTATTCCTCATACTACTCTGCGAGATGAGGATTCCACGTTTTCACTTGTGAACGGACAGATGGCTTTAACGTCTCCTCGGTGGGTCTACGTGCCTGATTCATGGGAGCATTTCCAGCTTTTGGTTTCAGTTAGAGGAGTCCTGTACTTAGTAGGGAGATGGTGGGGGCCGAACATGACCCTACTGTACCGGGTTGTGCGTGACAAGATTTTAATCTGACTCTGAAGGAGGTAGGGTGTGGTGGGAGACGAAATATTAGCAGCAAACAGCCAGATCAGGATGTGGCCTGACCCTTTGAAGACAAGGAGACAGCCCTGTACATTGGATATAGGGTCAATGAATTCTGGAGTTTGCTGGGGGGAGGGTGGGGGAGGGAGCCAATGGCTCTGCAGGGAAGAAAAACGCAGAATTGCCTCGGTCAATGGATGATGTTTTGATGCTTGGTGGACCAGCTCAACCTTACCTCAAAGGCTATATAAATAGCTGTGAAATTATTTTGGCCAGGTATGTATGCTATCATAAAAGTATTTTACTCAGTCCTAAATAAGACAGCCTGCTACTAATCCTTAAACTACCACATATGTTAACATTGACTTTTCAATATATGCATGTAACAGAGAGAAAAACAGAGACAACACAGCTGTGATAATTTTCTGCATTTTCTTTTTTAGACTTTTTATTTATTTTTGAGAGAGAGAGAGAGAGAAAGAACACATGTGTATGCACACGAGTAGGGGAGGGGCAGAGAGAGGGGGAGACAGAATCCTAGAAGGCTCCAGCCTCTGAGCTGTCAGCACAGAGCCCGACACAGGGCTTGAACCCACGAACTCTGAGATCATGACCTGAGCTAAAGTTGGATGCTCAACCTAGTGAGCCACCCAGGTGCTCCAAATTACTGCATTTTCATTTCTTGTTTGGATGAAAACAGGACTACACTGAAGTGGCCGGAAGCAAAGCAGTGGATGGTGACACTGAGTTACTTTCATATCTATACTGCTTGCTGTATCAGAATTAAGTTTCTCTTGATTGGTCTTAATTTTAACACTAGTAACCTTGATTAAAAATAACTATTGGGGGGCCTGGTTAAGTGTCTGACTTCAGCTCAGGTCATGCCCTTACGGTCTGTGAGTTCGAGCCCCATGCTGGACTCTGTGCTGACAGCTCAGAGCCTGTAGCCTGCTCGGATTCTGCATCTCCCTCTCTCTGCCCCTCCCCCACTCATGCCTCTGTTTCTTTCTTTCAAAAGCAAATAAACATTTTAAAAAATTAAAAAAAAAACTAGTGCTTTTTGGGAGGGATGGGGGAGGCAGTGGAAGAGGAAACATATTCTCAGAATTATAAATTGGCAACCTTGGATCCTTGTCACAGCTCCCCGCCCCCCCCAACCTGCTACATAATTGTGAATGTAAATCTTTTAAACTTCAGGTTTCTCACCTGTACAACAAGATTCTAAAATGCAAGTGATGTCTGGTATTGTTAATGTTCTACACGACCAGCTAGCAGTCCATGGGTATGTATCCACAACAGTAAAACCAAACCCAAGGAGCAGGGGTCCTTAAGTCCTAAGTAAGGATCCCTAAATGTCAAATGCTGTAAGACTCTGACATGTGAATGGCTGTCTTTAGACTCCAGAGTAGGGTTGGTGGGCACGAAGTAGGGAGCGTTGATGTTACACTGCAGTAGAAAAGCTTTTTCCTCACTTTGTCCCCATCTGGCACGGAGAAGAGGAAAAACAAGTGAGTAAGAGTATAGGATTTAGAAGCTACATTCCTGGGAGTCAAGACTGGAAGATGACTCCTCCAGTTGCTCTGACCTGATTATGGTCAATCTTGTGCAAGGTAAATTCTAACTATCACTAGGTGGGACCTATCACCTGCTGGAACCTGTCAGGCTTCGGATTTGCGTTCTCCCAGAAGTAAAGCCATTGTCTTTGAGATCCCAGGAGGAACTGATACATTCAAAGACAGAGAAATGATATGCAGAGCTAACTACAAACGCCTAAGTGATAATGAGTTCAATACATAGTGTGTCACACAGTCAAAAATGTGGAAAGATGATCTCAAAACTGTGTTTAATTTAGGCTTACGTTTATGCCTGGAGGCCATACACCTACTGAACTTGTTATGAGGATGAAACAGGAAAAAGTCAAAAGAGGACTCTAAACAGTAGGTAGGGCAGCTTCTAGAAATCAAGAAGGGCAATTTCCCAGCGGTCAGGCAAACCCACCATTCCTTATCCTTCTTGCGCACCCAAAAGTTCTGACACTTGCTTCAAAGTTTTATGTGCTAGTTCAAACCTACTAACATGAGCTTAAAGGGCCTCGTGCCGAGCTTTGGGTATTTTCATGGGGTTCTCTTGTTCCGTAACTGGCCTCCCAATCTACAATTCTCCTCCTCTTTCCACTCCATCCGCCTTTCAACTGTTCTAGAAGCTTTTCATGCATTCCGCCTATCACTTTTCTTCTCCAACCAAAAGCGTGTCGGGGAAGTGCCTAAGGGGAGTCCTTATTAACGTACTAAGAGTTACCGCCCATAAGTCCGGCACTTTAAAGGCTTTTGCTTTTAAAGCAAGATCTAAGTCTGACAAACAGTGAGGAAAGCAGGAGCTTTTCGTCTGCGAGGACTCCCACCTTCATCCCCAGGATGCAATTTCCCGTAAGTAAAATAAGGTATCACCTCATCACTTCCAGTATTCCGCGGACACATCTCTACACTGGCAGGTATTTCATCTGAGACCCGAAACGCCTTCCAGCACCTCAACGGTTTAATCCCTTCCCAGACCCGAGGGTTTCTATTGCCGAGGCAATACTCCAGCTTTGTGGGTTTTTTTTTCTACTTCCCCAGGCCCAGGTCCACCCAATGGCGTCGAAGTCAGCTCCTTACTGGTCTGCGAGTATGCTCGTCTCCGCAGAGAGCCAATCAATGCCTCGCCTTCTGCGCCGCTGCGCTTTGGAAAGCGGAAAAGACCCGGACCTGATCCCGGGAAGGGGGCGAGGCCTTAAATGAATGACAGTTCGACCCTCCAATAGGCAGAGCGCTAGGACCTGCCCCTTCTGGCTCCTGAGCTAGAAAAGAGCGTCGATGCCGGCGGCGGTGATGAGTTGTAGGCGGAGTTGGCTGCTTGGCGGCTCTCTGGAGCTGCGGCGGCGGCTGCTGCTGGTGGCCTCTTTGCAGGTGAGTGGTTTTGTTTTCGAATTTTGTTGCTGCGAACCGTAACGTTTTTCAGTGATGCGGTGTTTTAATTTAAGTGCAGGAAGGCCAGTTCTTTACTCCCCGGATTCCGTCTTTGGGGAGAATCTGGCGCTCGCTCGTCCGCCCCTGGGGTTCCTACCCTCACTTACTCCCCAAGGTCCCTCTCAGCTGTTCCTTTCTCAGAATATGCCCCTGTGGGAGTCACAGCTCTGTCAGCTGAGAGGAGGACTCCCCTTTGGTAGTGGTGTCTCGACGGCAAGAATAAACAGGAGTGGAGGGAGTGATGAACTCCTCTCTCCTGGACGTAGGAGGCACAGTGTGGCGGAGCCCCTTCAGTAGTCGGGGTTCTGGAAACAAGCTGGGGTGTCTTCAGAGCCATGCCCCTGTGTTTAGGACAATGGCAGACCTGGCCCTAAAAGTCTAAGGAGATAGAAAAAAACTGAATGTCAGGGAAGGAGAAAGAGGTGACTATCTGCAGTGGTTTCATGTAGCTCTCAAAACGAGCTCAATCATAGGTTCTTAGAACCGCTAAAAATTTTTTAAAAAGAAAGAAAAAAGGTAAATATATTTCTCCTTTGAAAGAGATGGGGGCTGCATAACTAGAGAAGGGCAACAGGAATGCATGATGGAAGTAAAGTTCACAGTTACTCAGAAAAAGTAAAGTTAAAGGATAATTGGTTGTTTGCTAACTTATTATAACTCTCTTCCCCCACTGCCTCCCTTCCAAATTATGGAGGATTTACAGCTTGTGACTGGTACCAGAGTGTTGACTGACTGAGTGTAGACTTTTGGAGGAAAAACATCAAATGCCGTCTTTCACCAGTAGCTGGTACTGTTTTCTGTAATGAGTTCAGTTTGTACTTTGTTTTAAAACTCTCCCCGTTGAGGACAGAGACTAGGTTTTATCCATTCGTGTATTCCTGTAGCATCTCAACAGACCATAGATGGCCTTCAAATGTGGTGGGCTTTCTTTTATGTTCAGTTTTTATTTTTAATCCTAGTTAGTTAACATACAGTGTTACCTTAGCTTCAGGTGTGGTGTACAATACAGTGATTCGACACTTCCATACATCACCACAAGTGCCCTCCCTAATCCCCATATTGGTGGGACTTTAGAGAAGTGTAACTCAAACATCTGGTGTAATGGAAGGAGCTCTGACTTGGAAGTCAGGACACCGAGGTTTTAGTCATGAAGCTGTTGCTATTTGTGTGATCTTCAACAAATCATTTCAACCCTCTTAGTTTTTGCATCTTTAAAAAGCTGATATTGCAGTAGATTGTTTCCGAGGGCCATGCCTGTGTTCAAAGCCCGTTTTTAAATGAAGATGATTAGACATTTTCCACCACAAGTACATAAGCAAAAATGTCATAGCAGTAAATTCTGGGCCAATCTGTTAGCAAATGAAAGTTCCCATCTACAAAGGGTAGTACTCATTCTTTTGTGTTCCTGTTTAAACCAAACCCAATGGATCATTGTAGAAAATTTGGTCATTGTACAGAATGACCATTGTGCAGAGTATAATGTGGCAGAAAATGTCATCCTTTATTCCATTGCTCGGAGGTAACCGCTGTTAGTGTTTGGGCAGATCTTCCGGTCTCTTCCTCTTTTGCCTTCTACGGTTAGGTGAAATTAAGTGGCACATTTCATTTTAAGGAATGACTGGTACATCTAAATTCAGCTGTGCCTTCATTTTTGTGGGCCTGGTGCTCAGAGAACAGAGGACACACAAACATTTGAAGCAACAGGTCTCTTGAACATCCTTGGAATGAAATCTGGTATGAGAGGATGTTTACATGGAGAAATAAGACTACAACTATTACTTAATAATGATACTCTCACATTGAAATTTGGCTACAAATATTGAAAATAACGTACTTGTAAGACGTAAATGTGAGCCACTTAACTAAAGCATTTTGATTGTCATAAGCATACTGCTTAATATCTTGTATGTTTCTAGAGCTCAATATTTTTATTGTCATTAAGCATATGGCTTAATATCTTATCTAGAAACTTATGTTTCTAGAGCTGGATATTATCATCCACTCCCCACACCCCCAATACACACATTTGATTGCATTTCTCCTTCCACTACCTAATTTAACCTTGCCTCTTTACCCCTGCCCTCATTTTACTTTGGTTTTTAAATTTTTTTTAAATTATTATTTTTCTAATGTTAATCTACTTTTGAGAGAGAGAAACACAGAGC
This sequence comes from Proteles cristata cristata, assembly GCA_017311185.1. Classification (NCBI taxonomy): domain Eukaryota; kingdom Metazoa; phylum Chordata; class Mammalia; order Carnivora; family Hyaenidae; genus Proteles; species Proteles cristata. Next base: position 1,769,432 of record JAESUZ010004246.1, read on the forward strand.
ATGAGGGAGGGACAGAGAGAGAGAGAGGGAGACATAGAATCCAAAGCAGGCTCTAGGCTCTGAGCACAGAGCTCAAAGCAGGACTCAGAATCATAGACTGTGAGATCATGGCCTCAGCCGAAGTCGGATGCTTAACCGACTGAGCCACCCAGGTGCCCCTCGTTTTATTTTATTCCCAGCTTTTACTTCTGCACATACCTCAGGAAGGTAGGGTGACTTTCTTTTTTTTTTTAATGTTTTATTTTTTATTTTTTTATTTACTTCTGAGAGAGAGAGACAGACAGACAGACAACGTGAGCAGAGGAGGGTCAGAGAGAGAGGGAGACACAGAATCTAAAACAGGCTCCAGGCTCTGAGCTGGCAGTCAGCACAGAGCCGGATTGCGGACTCGAACCCACGAACTGCAAGCTCATGCCTGGAGCCGAAGTCGGATGCTTATCCGACTGAGCCACTCAGGCGCCCCAGGTAGGCTCACTTTCAAGGACCTGAGGTCTGTGACAGTCTTGGTTAGTTAAAGTCTGCTCCGTTCAACCCAGAATACTTCTCACTCTAGCCCGGGTGCTTAACCATAATTTCATTTAGTTTCACTCATAACCCCTTGAGAACAGCAGTTATCCTTGTGGATAAGGAACCCGAGGTCCAGAAAATTTGAATAACTTGGTCAATATCATGCTGTCAATAAGTAGCAGAGCTGGGAGTAAGGTCCCAGGTTTCTTGACTTCAGGCTTCTGGGATTTGGTGGGAGTTGTTTGTGTTGACAAAAGCTATTAATCTGGGGGAATAAGTAACCATAGTTAGGAGGTGTCCTGAGTGGGTGTTGTGCTCATCAGTGTTTGCAGGCCGGAACAAGCAACATGCCCCAGGCAAACACTCATCTCATTACGGATGCAGACCTCTTCTCTGTGACTAGGGGTCTCCCTGCTGGGGTTTGCTACAGGGTACCAAGTGATCAGTGGGGGCTGCTGGGAGATATAAGGTTGGAGAATGACAGGGTCATAAAGCCTGCCAAACACCTGGAAGTGATAGCATTTGCTCCTGGCCGAGAGGAGCCCTTAGATTACAAATACAAATGGAAAAGTTACTGTAAAGCTATAGGGAAAGCAATAGATGGTGGAAAACAAGGTACTTTTAGGTACATGTTTGAACTTTTAATATTGAGCTTGGTTTGGGGGAAAGAATATTTTGTTGAGACTTCCAAGAACCGAGCTCTGGATTTCATTTCCCTTAAGAACGGTTCCTTTTTAATTTATCAGAAGCATGGCTAACCTCTCTTTTTTCTGTCTTCAAATGCAGCAAGCCTATGTTCTAGAGAGTTAGATTCCTATAGACTTAGGTTAAGAGTTGTTCAAAGCTATGCAGTGGGGGGTTTGGACTAGGAAAGACATCTGAGTGGTTGAGAGTAGCATTTGAAAAGCTAATAATTAAGGGTAATCTTTTGATCAAAGCAACCCTGGCTCTGTATCCCATATTGTTTTTTAAGTTTATTTATTTATTTATTTTGAGAAAGAGAGAGCGAGAGCGAGAGAGAATGAGTAGGAGAGGAGTAGAGAGAGAGGAAGGGAGAGGGACAGGGCTCAAACTCGCAAACTGAGATCATGACCTGAGCCAAAATCAAGAGTCAGACACTTAACTGACTGAGCTACCCAGGTGCCCTTCTGTATCTATTATTTTTATGTTACCTCAACATTATATCATTGATCACATTGCTTACTCAGTTTTTGGAAGCAGAAAACAAACTACGTTTTTAGACTGGTCTCTATCCTATAATTTTCCCCACCCACTCATGAGTTGTTATACTAGAGTATTAGACATCATTACTTTTCAAACACCTGAGGAAGGGAAGCAGCAATGTCTCAGCAGCATTAGCTTGGAAGGCAGGACGAGCCTCAGTTATCGAGGTTGGCGGGGGAGGTAGGTGAAATTATGTGCTTAATGAAAGGCAGGAGTAGGAGGCAGTAGCAAGATGGTTGTGCCACATTTGTTGAAAGTACCTAAGGTCCTGGAAATGTAGTAGTAACCTCAGTAAATGTGGGGCCATGTATCTGCATCAGCCCCCTACCTACTTGCTCTCTCCAGGCTTGCCTTGCTAAAAGGACACTAATTCTAAAAATAAATAAATAAATAAATAGGGGCACCTGGGTGGCTCAGTCGGTTAAGCCTCCGACTTCAGCTCAGGTCATGATCTCACTCATGGTTCATGGATTCAAGCCTCGCATCAGGCTCTGTGCTGACAGCTCAGAGCCTGGAGCCTGCTTCAGATTCTGTGTCTCCCTTTCTCTCTGCTCCTCCCCCACTGACTCTCTCTCTCTTAGAAATAAATAAACATTTAAAAATAAATAAGATAACTTCAGTTTTATGGTGGCGTTTATGGAAAGAATATTTTTTGCTCTACAGGCAATTTAGATGGAATTTCTATACCTACATATAGCAAAAAGTCTTTGAAAAGATGTCACCTGCATCGCATGTTTCCTTTGAATCACCTATTGCTCTACTACTGAGCCAGTTGCTCAGCTTCTATTCCCAAGCCAGTGTACATTCACCTGAAGTGCGAGGCACTATGGCAATTTATGTAGAAGATAGTCTAAGAGAAGTAAAGCATGTCAAAACAGCCTATTTTTGAAATTGGTTAATACCATGAATATATTTTCTCTGTAACTTTACCTTGAACCCATTATGAATTACTTCAGTTAAGCAAAAGTAAGCTCCTCAGACTGATTTAAATGGGTTCAGTATTCTGTGAGGAATAACTACAATTATGAATGGGGTTTCATTACTCAAGGTACTTGCGATTCTGGCCAAGAATAAAATCAGGTGATTTAATAATTCTGAGATTATTCCATGACAGGATGCTTAAAGTTTCAAAATGCTGATATGATCAGTGGCTCTGAATATGGTATCCAGCTAGGCCAGGGATCAGCAAACTAAGGCCTTCTGGTCTACCACCTGTTTGTGTACAGCCCACAAGCTATGAATAGTTTTTACATTGTTTACTGGTTGAAATAAAATCAAAGAATGACAGTATTTCACATGTATGAAAATTATATAAAATTCTAATTTCAATGTCCATACATAAAGTTCTATTGGGATGAAGCTTCATTTATGAACTGTCTATGGCTGCTATCAGCTACAATGGCAGGATTGAGTAATTGCAAGAGAAGCCATATAGCCCAAGGAGCCTAAAAAGTTTACTATGTGGCCTTTTACAGAAAAAGTTGTCGACACCTCAGCTAAGCTGTATTTTCTTTCACATTAGTCTCCTGCATCCCATCTCAACAGTCATTATTCTGGTCCAGGTCTCCATTATATATTACCCAAATCATTACAAAAGCCTCCCAAGTTTTCATATCAGTGGTTTTTCCCATCTCATTGTGTTTGTAAATGCTGCCTGATCCTCCTAAAATACATGTTATTAAACTTTTAGTGATGTCCCAATACTTCTAGAAGAACCTATCTTCATCACAAAACCTTTCTGGGGCCACTATTCAATCTTATCTTTCTAGGCTAATCTCCTCCTACTTCCTTGTTAGACCCTATACTTAGGATGGGGATCATATAATTTTCCAAATGGGACACTCAGGTGTGAAAGGGGTCCTATAATAGTTATGTTAGGGAAACAGGCCTAAAGCAAGATTGTTCTAGGCAGAGCAGGAAATGTGGTCACCCTGTCTATACTCCATCCCGTTTGAGTGGCTTACCATTCTCCATATGCACCTGTTCCCTTGCTTCTTCTCATTATTCCCTTAGGCTAGAATTCCTTTTGCTTTTTCTATAACTCTTGAGTCTTGAACATCTTTCCAAATCCAGCTTAAATAGTGCCATGTCCATGAGCTTTACTCAGAAATAACTTGTCTTTTTTTAATCTTCCTTATGAATGAAGTGCTTTCTTATGGTGTGGATGCCTTTCTGCTTTAGTGACACACACACACACACACACACACACACACACACACACACACACACACACACACACACCCTTTATCCCCATCAGTTCCTTGAAGACATATCTGTGTTGGATCCTGTACTCCTCACAGTCCTAGCTTTATGTCATGCTCAAGTGGGGTTTGCAGCACATGTTTAAAGAATGAATCATTAGACCAGACTGGGGAGACTGAGGAATGTTTGGGGCTGTCAATTTGTAAGTCATCCATTTTAATGTGATTCAAGTGGTGAGTAAAGTTGGGTTTCCAAGGACTGAGGAGAGCCTTGGATGTCTGTGTGGCAGTGTAGCAGAGTGGTTCAAGGTGCAAAGATAGGCTTTGGGCTCCAGCCTGCCCGAGACTGATTGCCAGCTCTGCTATTTACAGTCTCTGTCACCTTGGACAAGTTGACCTTTCCACCTAAGTTTCTGCATCTGTAAAATGGAAGTAATCCTAGAATCTTCTCCATAGAATGGTGGTTGAGGATTCAAATAGTCCCAAATCACATGGTGAGCCCTCCATGAATATTAGCTGCTGTGATATCACATGCTGTCTTCATCATCACATGGAAAGATGTTCAAGACTCCAATTTATAGAAAAAGAAAAAGGAATTCTAGCCTAAGGGAATAATGAGAAGAAGCAAGGGAACAGGTGCATATGGAGAATGGTAAGCCATTCAAACTTTCATGGCGTACAGACTCCAGACAAGGATGTAACAAACAGAAGAGCTGAGAGAAAAGCAGCCCTGAAATCTTAGAATAATTGTGCCCCCTTGATCGAAGTAGTCAATTTCAAAGGGACCAAAGTGTTGTGAGTCCTGAGAGAAGATAGATTTCACTTAATAAGAAATGACTAATTAGCATCTTTTTTGAGACACCAGTTCAGTCGAGTGGTCAAGGTGCAGGTTAGGTGTCGGAAGACTAAATAAGTATTGGCCAGAAGGACAGGAAACTGTGAAGAGGCAAGGGTGAGAAGGGGAGACACAGAAGCATGTAAAAGATCTATTTGTTTAGTAAATTTTTTCCTTGAGCATTACCATACTTTAAAAAGGAAGAAACCTTGGGGTTTGCTAATTCAGTGACCTGTGTAGCCCCTTTTGGAATGAAGTAAATCATTGACTAAAATTGGTGCTTTATTCAGGTGCTGATAACCCTTGCCGAGGGATAAATGAGGAACCTTCACAACCAACTCCAGAGTGGTTAGCTTTACCAAACACAACCCGAAACACAAAGCTTGATTTTTAAAAAATAGTTGTTAATCTGAGAGTGGGGAGCATATATTTGTGGTATGGGACCTCTCTATAAATTGCCCACTTGACTTTGTACCTTGAGGTTTTTCTCAAGAGCAGTCATAAGCTGAACCCTCCTTCATACTCACCTTGTTTGTACGCATTTTATGAAATGACTGCCTGGGTTTGGAAGGACAAGTCGTGACTGGAGGTGCTCCTGTGAAGTGAAGCCAAGTGAGCCTAAATACCCAAAAAACCCAGACCCTGAAGTCTCTCGTGGTGAGGAGAAAGAGCACAGGTATTAGAGGCAGAAGGTGTGGATTGTAGTTCTAATTTGCCACGTAGTTGTTGGTTGGTTGGTTGGGTTTTGTTTTTTGTTTTTTTCAAGTTTTTATTTGAATTCTAGTTACTTAACATATGGTGTAATATGGTCCATTGGAGTCTCTTCTCTCTGGAGATATGAGCATTAATAAATATATTAAACTGTTAAGGATACGGAAGTGTAATGGATGATTGTTATTGGCTCTGGCTTTGCCATTAAATACACTGTGATTCTTGAATTCAGGCTTCCTAACCCCTCGGGCCTGCCAACTGAGTGTTTTTTACTTTGGCAGTTATCGCTAAAATGGTCAAGCCTTAGGCTCTTTAGCACGATGTAATCACCTCTGTCAAACTGACTTTGGTTCCATCAACACACCTCCCTGCTAAGTGCCTACTGTACAAGTAATCTGTCACAAGTGGCCCGTCACAACTGTACTCAGTGTTGTAGAGCAGGGTGCTTCTGATAGAGAAAAATCTGTGGTAAGATGGCTAACAGGACTGAAAGGGGAATTCCAGTCCCTGCCCAAAGACTCCCCTTCAGGGTTTTCCTTCCCACCCCACTTGCCGGGAGCGAACAGACTATAAATTGTCCCCTCTGCTTATGCTCTGGGATCAGACCTCTGGAGAGTGATCTCCTCTGATCACTTTCCCACCAGTGTAAAATATACTTCCTGCCTTCCAAGATCTCCGAGTGCCACTTGGTTCTTCGGCCAGGTGATCCAGACCAGTTTCCATAACACTTCAAGAGTGTGTACCAAGCAGGACTGACTACTTCCCAGTAGGTGAAAGGGGGAAAGGCAGAGGAGTCTGCCTAGAGCGGAGGTTCTCAAAGCACAGCCCTCAAACTGGCAGGATGTCAGTATCATGTGGGAGCTTGTTAGAAATACAGATTCTCAGGCCTGCCCCAGATGCCCTCAGTCAGGCCTTGGGAGGTGAGGCCCAGCACTCTGTTTTAACCACTTCTCTTGGCGATTCTGATGTAAATTCAAGTTTGAGAACCAGTGACCTAGGGGAAATAACCCTTAAACTAAGCTCTTAAGCTGTTCTTATCAATATGGTAGCCACTGGTCACATGTGGCTATTGAACCTTTGAAATGTGGCTGGTCCAAATTGAGATATGCTTTAAGTATAAAATACATATCAGGTTTCAAAGACCTACTATGAAAATAAAGAATGTAAAATACCCCATTAATAATTGTATATAGATTGTATGTTAGAATAGTATCTTGAATCTATAAGGTTAAATAAAATACATTTTTTAAGTTTATTTATTTTGAGAGAGATAGCATGAGTGGGGGAGGGGCAGAGAGAGAGGGAGAGAGAGAATCCCAAGTAGAGCACAGAGCCCAATGTGGGGCTTGAACCCGCAAAATTGTGAGATCATGGCCTGAGCTGAAACCAAGAGTCGGACGCTCAACTGGCTGAGCCACTTGGGTGCCCCTAAATAAAATATATTATTAAGATTAATTTCATTTATTTCTTTTCCCTTTTTAATATGACTTTTACAAAACCTAAAATGATATATGTGGCTTGCAGTGTATTGTGATTGGACACAGCTGATCTAAAGGGTGAGTAGAGGTTACCTCCAGTTGGGTGGGACCAAAGTGGCAGTGGAGGGGAGGGGATGCAGGGCAAGGGCTCTGGGTAGGGTACAGTATGGGCAAGGGTCCCGAAGGAAGAAAGAACGTGACATGCTCAAGGAAATAAAAGAAAACCAAAGCCTTGCAAATCACGTTCAGGATTTTGGACTTTATCCTAAGACCAACAGGAAGTGATGGAGGATTTTAAATAGGGTGCTCACTTTTCAGGAAGTTTGCAGTTAATAAATGAAGGCAAGAGAGCTACATCTCATTATAGCAAGACTCTCAGAATCAGAGCTTCTCCCCTCCCCCAAAAGATGGTGGGGGTGGAGGCATTTGGTCTGGATTGAAAGGGAGTAGGACTCTGCCTGGCCCCTACCTGCCCGTGTCCCAGGACTTTAGGCAGAAGCACCCCCGACTCAAAGGGGAAGCAGACACCTGGGAGAGGTAGTTTTGCTTTCAGTTCATTTTCAGCGTGGTTAAAGCTCAGAGCTGGTGGAAGCATTCCAGGAAGAGTCCAAAGTTGAGTGGAAGTTTGATTACAGAGCTGAGGCTCTGTGGGGCACTGGCCAGGGCTTTGGTGAAGGAGGGTCAGGGGCAAGGAGCTCAGCACATGTGGAAGTTAGAGGGTGTTGGACAAGGCAGAGGAAAGCTGGGACTGGAGCCTGGAGGCTGGGGGACTGACCTTCTCCTGGGGTACGGTGGCCTCGTCAGTCATCTGTGGCCTGGAGATTTCTCTGTAAGTCATGGTACATATGTTAGCAGACTCAATCTAACTTCCAGACACATTTTGTTTAGTTCATGTTTTTAAAATATATTTAAATTAGTCACCAGTATTAATATCAGATTTCACATAAAAATGTGCATTTCTGGGGCACCTGGGTGGCTCAGTTGTTTGGGCATCTGACTCTTGACTCTTGATTTTGGCTCAGGGCATGATCCCGGGGTTGTGGGACTGAGCTCCACATCGGACTCTGCACTGAGCGTGGAGCCTGCTTAATGCCCGCTCGCGCGCTCGCTCTTTCTCTCTCTCTCTCTCAACCCCTCTGTCCCTCCCCTGCTCACAACCCTCCCACTCCCTCTCTGCCTCACAAAAAATTTTTTAAGTACATTTCTGGTGTTTTTGAAAATTAGAAGATCCAGGAAACCCCAGTCTTCATCCTCACAGAAACATGGAGGAGCTAAGTAGTAGCTACCCCTTTTATTTTTATATGAACTTTTAAGAACTGAAGTGACCATTTAAAAAATATTAGTATTTATTTTTGAGAGAGAGAGAGAGAGAGAGCTATCAGGGGAGGAGCAGAGAGACAGGGAGACACAGAATCTGAAGCAGGCTCCAGGCTCTGAGCTTTCAGCACAGAGCCCGACGTGGGGCTTGAACTCATGACCTATGAGATCATGATCTGAGCTGAAGTCAGACACTTAACCAACTGAGCCATTCAGGTGCCCCCTGAAATGACCATTTTTATGTTTTTTAAAGAAGACGTTTATTTACCCTAAAGACAAAACTGAGTCCATAGGTTCTCTGTGGCCTGACTTCAAGTCTTACATTCTGTCCAGTGTTTGCTTTGAGGAGTCCCTCCTGTGTGTTCTCCAGAAAGGCTGTAAGAGTGGGACCCTTAGTTCAGTGAGACCAGGTTATACAAAAGCTCTGTCCATTTGCATAAGAGTCACGTCCATCGGAGAAGCACACGTGTTCCCTACAGTTTTCCATAGTTCCCATCATGCCTGTGGCCCAGCGTGCGTGTTTGTGTGTTTGTTGGTAAGCGCTTGGTATACCAGCTCCCATGATGATTAAAATCTTTTTTTTTTTTAATATTTTTATTTATTTCTAGGAGAGAGAGAGAGAGAGCGTGAGTACGGGAGGGTCAGAGAGAGAGGGAGTCACAGACTCTGAAACAGGCTCCAGGCTCTGAGCTGGCAGTCAGCACAGAGCCTGACGCGGAGCCCGAACCCACGAACCGCGAGATCATGACCTAAGCGATAAGTCGGACGCTTAACCGACTAAGCCACCCAGGCGCCCCCCCTCCCCCCATGATGATTAAAATCTTTAACTTTAAACCTCAACAGCTCCCCTGTAAGTATTCAGGGAAGTCAGTCGATAGCAGCAAGGAGGAAGGAAGAAAGTGACTTAATTTACCCAAGATAGATGCACTAATCTGCCACTTTGTCCTGTGTTCACCCCTGTACACCGGAGGGAGGGGGTGTAGTCTTTGTGGCTGTGGTACTGTTTCTCTGCTCTAGTGTATATATTTTGGGGGAACAGAGAAATTGTTTTATTTCTTAAACAGAGTAAGCAAATATAGCAGATTAAAATACTGCAAGCTTGGTAGTAAGTGCCTGAATGTTCATGATGTTATTGTTATAAATATTTTTTGTTCTCTTGGTATAGTTCATAATCAAAGGCAGTGAAGAAGTGCTTCTGCCTACAGAGTTTGTCCATCATACCCCTTTTTAAAATATATGTTTATTATATATGTTTAAAATATATGTTTCAGAGACAGACAGCATGAGCAGGGGAGAGGAGCAGAGGGAGAGAGAGGATCTTAAGCAGGCTTCACACTCAGCACAGAGCCCGATGTGGGGCTTGATGCCGGGCCCAATCCCATGACCCTGGGATCATGACCTGAGCTGAAATCAAGAGTCAGATGCTCAACTGACTGAGCATGATACCATTTTTTCATTTGGAGGGAAAATAGCTTTATTAGCATAAGGAGGGTTCTTGCTTGACAAGTCAAAGTAAGGGTTGAGGTGGAGGAACACTTGATAGCTTCACTTTTCTCCGTCCCCCTTCTCTACCAGCATTAAAAAACAAAACAATAAATGTTACAAGAGGTTGGGTCTAGTTTTTGATCTGATAGAAGCTTCTAGTACTCGGTGAATTGGGGCTCTTTGAAGAAACAATATAAAAATGTCTTTCTTTTGCATATTAAACACACACTCATACACACACACACACCCCTTCATTATTCGGTCTCTGCCAGTGCCTTAGACAGTGTTTGTTCAAGTGAAGGATACTGAAACTTGAGCTCGTTAGCTTCGTGATTATTCTGCTCCTAGGCACCAGTAATCACACAGCAAGGCACTGCCCAGATGTTTGTCATCCTATTCTCTGTTCTTCTGCCATGCCGATGCCCCTCTGGGCTGAGGATAGAGGCATCCCTCTTCCTCCAGAAATTCTCAGCTCTGTGACTTACCTTTGCCTCAGCCCGGTCTCTTCCAGATGCTTCCTGCTTCAGGTGCACTAAAGCTTCAAACCTGACGCTTGACAAGAAAGGGAAGCCATAAACCTAGCTGCCCTAGTCTTCCAGCTACTTGCAGATTACCTCCATCTGCTTCCTCCCTCAGGGTCTCGTCAATTTGGCTTCTCCTGCAAGAAGAAGAAGCCTTGTTTGAAAGGCTTTTTTCCCCCCTTTCAGAATCTCTGGAAATTACTTACGAAAGGAAGAAACTAGATACCTAGATTCCAGCTAACTTTGTTGATGACTGTTATGTAACTGTGAGTGACTCACAGATTAAGTGGGACAGAAAATCTCCATTTAATGGAAGCTGCCAAGAACAGCAGAAGACCAAGGCCGGATGGTCCTATCACGCCCGCACCCCCCGCGTGGACGAGCCCGGGGTGGGAGTGGAGGACCTGGGCATGCGAGGCGAGCAGCGTTTGTCAGCGGACGTACGTCCACTGCACGGAGGGCGGGGACAGCCTGACGCAGCCAGAACAGCAGACGGTCCAGGGGACAGAGTGGGCCCAGCACACCTCTGGGGCAGCAGCCTAACTTAGGGAGTTCAGAAACACTCTCAGGTTGTCTGTCCCACTTCACGTTCTTCTGCTGAGAGGTGGCCGGTTTGTGCCGGGCAGAGGAGGCAGGGCCTCCTTATCAGTGAGCTTCCTCCTGCTTCTACAGACCTGCTCCTGCTTATCTTAAGTTTCTCCAGGCAGCATCCCTTCTACGGCTGCCCGCATTTGATAGCTTATTTTGCATCAGGATTTATGCCTGCCCAAAGCTTTGTTTTGAGGCAGATGAGAGATTATTTAGGTGAGTACTGTATTCAGCATTAATGTTATTTTAAATCACTTTTAGAGTTTGAATGTTGAACCTTAGATTTTCTTAGATGTAGTGTCACCTGTGGCATTGAAGAGCTAGTTGCCACTGATTAGTGATTTACATACAAGGCAAATACCATGGTTCATTGAATTAACATGTTTAACTTCCTTAATAAGAGGAGGCTGGTAAATGTAGCTTTTTCCACCAGAGGAAAAACAGAGTGAGAAGGATGCCTTCAACCTGGAGTCAGCTGCTAGGAGCTGGGAGTTGCCAGCGACTAGTCATCCGTTTAGACATCTATAACTCATTCTATTAAATCCTCTCTTCTGTAAGCATAGACTGCCTTTTTATCTGGTGGAAATGCAGCATGCCATTAGAATGACATGTTCTGTTATTTCACATCATACAATTAAGATACTGTCCAGCTGTCTGAAACGTCAAATCGACTAGGTTCCCTGTAATTAATTATTTGTAGAATATGCCCGTATGTGCCATGGCATATATGTTGTAAAGTTACACTTCCGTTTCCAGATAGTCAGTTGAATGAAGACCATAACATGCTTTTTGTTCCTTCTCTTTCTAGATGTATTGCTGTCATTGAACACTGGCTCATTTGAAAGTGCTAGGGAAGCCCAGCCATCAGCATGTCCAAGTACAAACTGATTATGTTAAGACATGGAGAGGGCGCTTGGAATAAAGAGAATCGGTTTTGCAGCTGGGTGGACCAGAAGCTTAACAGTGAAGGAATGGAGGAAGCTCGGAACTGTGGCAAGCAACTCAAAGCACTGAACTTTGAGTTTGATCTTGTCTTCACATCCATCCTTAATCGGTCCATCCACACAGCCTGGCTGATCCTGGAAGAGCTGGGGCAGGAATGGGTTCCGGTGGAAAGCTCGTGGCGTCTAAACGAACGTCACTACGGAGCTTTGATCGGTCTCAACAGGGAGCAGATGGCTTTGAATCATGGTGAAGAACAAGTGAGGCTCTGGAGGAGAAGCTACAGTGTGACCCCACCACCCATTGACGAATCTCACCCTTACTACCATGAAATCTACAATGACAGGAGGTATAAAGTGTGCGACGTACCTGTCGATCAGCTGCCACGGTCTGAAAGCTTAAAGGATGTTCTGGAGAGACTCCTTCCCTTTTGGAACGAAAGGATTGCTCCTGAAGTCTTGAGCGGCAAAACTGTTCTGATATCTGCTCATGGAAATAGCAGCAGGGCTCTCCTGAAACATCTGGAAGGTACCATGTTTATACTACTACTTATTAGAGGTTACTAAGTGTTATACTTGGGCCTTAATCTGGAAAGGACAGGGTTTCTGAGCACAGTTTACATAATGGACTTTCTCACCCTATTCCCTTTTGTCATTTCAGTCTTAAAGAATCATTTTGTTCTATAAATCAAAAACCCTATGCCTTTCACATTCATACTATATAAAGCAGTGATTGTAAAACTTTAGTAAGCATCAGAATTCCCTGGAGGGAGACTTTGGTCTATTCCGGATTGCTGTCCCCATCCTTGAAGTTTCTGAGTTTGTAGACCTGGGTGTGGTCGGAGAATTTGCATTTCTAAGGTGTTTTCAGGTGATTTGGTTGCTGCTGCTTGGGGTTCTTCACTCTGAGAACTGTTGATCTAAAGGATAATAAGGTTTCTGTTGTAGGAAGGTAAAAGCATGCTAGGGAGGGGATAAATTTCTATAGAGATGGTGTGTAAAGTCAGTTTATTTAGAGTCTTTCCAGATAAATAAACAAAATTATCTAGACTTCAGTGTTTCCCATGCTCTTCCAACACTGAACAAGTATTCCAGCATTTCAGATCTGAGTTTCTTGAACAATTCCTTTGTTCCAGTCCTTTCTTTCCAGACCAGACTTAGTCATTGACTGGGAGAAAGTTGGGAAGAAGGAAAATAAAAGGATGTCTTATTGGAGATAATCAGTCGGCTCAATTTTATTTTATCTGCTTCATGTTGTATTCTAAACATATTCTGAAATGTACAATATTATTATCTTCCTTTTAAGGGACATAAACTAGGAGCCCCTAAGGACTCAGGCTCACCAATTTGGGGCATCAGTGACTACACTGTGACACTTACAGGGGGTTTTTCCTTCCCTTTCTCCCTTCATGAAGTAATCCCAGGCATTTGTGCTTTTTGAGCGACCTGCTCTGTCCTCTGTTTTCCTGTCGGTAGCAGCAGTAGTTAGCCCAGGATATTAGAATGCATTTCTCTAACATTCCTTGCCCATTCTGCTTTACTTTTCTCTATGAGGCTGTGAAAAAGTGGACAGTGTATGTGAAATAAGTGAAAATAGGTTATTGGTAACCAAACAAAGTGATCTTTACGAGGTTTTATTGTAAACGTTTTTTAGCATGTGTTTCTACCCCTAATTTTTATAACATGGCCAAGAGCCAAATCATTACTCGTATGCCTGCATCTATTAGTTGTGCAGAGATCTAAATTCTACAGACTTTATTGGCTATTAAAAGTGTTATTGGCTAGACATGGCACTCAATCTGTTTGTGTATATATCTTATTTACTCAACTACATAAAGGGTTCTATTCTTCTTCTTTGAGAATAGTCAGGTATTTGATTAATGATAAATAACTTCATCATTGTTGGACCACAGTACTTTATTGTTTGAAGAAGAGTCGAGCCTTCTGTTAGGTCAACAGCAAACTGAAATTCAGAATTCTGAAGTTTCTGCCAGAAGATGTATTCTGTTTGACCACTCCAGTTCCCTTTTTTCCAGAGATGAGACTTCAGTCTCTCTGTGGCCAATCTCCCTTCCCTAAAGAAAATGCCATCGTTTCCTTCAGGAACCTCTTTTCTTCCCTGTCTTAGCTAGGAAACCCTCCCTTTAAAAATGATTTCTTGCTATTTAATACCATTTATTCTTCAACTGTCTTTGGCTTTAGATGTCTTTAAGATTATTCTGCATCCCTAGCCACAGCCCAATCCAGATACCCCTTCTGGGTTTTCACTCTTTGTTACTGCTCTTTTTTGAAGGGAATGGGAAGGTTTAACTAATGGTAAAGAAGACTGTCACCCTGGTCAGAGTAGAGTGAGAATTTCCTGTGGACTGCACGGTTACCCATAGAAAGCTTACTTTCCGTATTTGAGGGAGGTTTTGAAACCATTAATAATTTACTGAAAAACAATCATTTGGTATAGCCGCTGTGGAAAACAGTCTGGCATCTTCTCAATAGATTAGACATGCACTTTGCATATGACCCACCAGTTCTATTTCCTAGGTATTTTCCTGTATTCATTTCCTAGTGCTACTGTAACAAAGTACCAATAACTGCAAGGCTTAAAACAACAGATACTAATTTTCCTCACAGTTCTGGGGGGCTGGAAGTCCTAAATTAAAGTGTTGCCAGGGTCATATTCTCTCTATCCTTTCTTGTGTCTTCTAGTTTCTTGGGTTTGTTGAGCATCTTTGGCATTCCCTGGTTTGTAGATGTGTCCGTACAGCCCTCAGTCTTCACTTGCTGTCTCTTGTCCAAACTCCTCCTTTGCATAAGAACACAAATAATATTAGAGTAGGACAAAAGATCTCATTTTAACTTGATTACCTCTATAAAGATCCTATTTCCAAATAAGGTCACATCTGAGGTTAGGACTTCAACATAACTTTTTTGGAGGGGTAACAGTTCAACTCATAACAATACTTAAGAGAAATAAAAACCTATGTCCAAACAAAAACGTGTACACAAACCTTCATAGCAGGATTATTCATAGGAGCCAAAACACAGAAGCATCCCAAATGCGTGTCACCTAGTGATCAGATACATTAAATTTGGTATCCATATAATATAATATAATTCAGCAATGAAAAACAGTGAAATACTCCTGTGTGCTACAACATGGATGAGCTTTGCAGTCATCATTCCCTGAAAGAAGGGAGTCACAAAGAAACATTTATTGCGCAGTTCAACTTAAATGTCCAGAATGGCCAAGTCTTTACAGATAAAAAATAGATTATGTGTTTCCTAGGCCTGGAGTGGAGGTGGAGGAGTGTGGAATAAAGAGTGACTGCTGTTAGGTACAGAGTTTCTTGTTGGGGTGGTGAAACGTGCTGAAATTGATTGTGATGATGGTCGCACATACTTAAAGCCACTGAGTAAATGGGTAAATTGTATGGTATGTGAATTATCAAATTAAAGCTGCAAAAATAGTTTAATCAATGGGATTGAAAGATTAAAGGATCTAACATAGACAAAAATATTTTAGGGCAAATATGGGAAGTACTATCCAAAGTAGGCATGTATGGATGTGGCATAAAGAATAAGGAAAAATAAAATAAACTACAGCTTTGACCGCTAGAGCAGATTTCTCTGCTGAGAAATTAGTAGGCCTTAGTCCTCAAGCTTTATTTAAGCTTTCTTCTGGAGATCTTTTTTTTTCCCCCCTAAGTTGAATGTATAGCACTGAATCACTTTTCAGAGTTTAACGCAACTGAAGCACCCTTAAATTATAATTCTTATCCCTATCCCTATCTACAGGCCTTATACAGAATGTTGTTATTTGGAAGATAACTGATTTAAAATAGCAGTGTTCATGCTAGACGAGGCAAATGGTATGAGATTTGAGGAGGAAGTATGTAAAAGTAGGAAAGCTGTGGAGTTGGCCAATGTCTGCAGCGGAGGACAAGGGGGGTGTAGATGAGGGAGACAAGGAATGGAAATGGGAGGGTCGGTGACCAGGGCGGATGGCAGACATTCAAGATGAAAAAAATGGCCGAAAATCCAGAATATGCCATTAGGCACAAGCCCTAGGATGGGAAAACAAATGGTGTGGATGTGAAGATTGGGATCTTCACATAGGAAGGCAGAGGCTGGCGTGTACTCTTGGCTCACCCATCCCAGTAGAACAACTTTGTTCCTTTTGGCCTATAGTTCCCCCTGGTGGTGCCGTTGTTAAGATTCATGGAGCTCTTTGGTGTTACTGTGATTCCCTATAATGACCTCCACACCTAACATGGAAGAAATTATTTTAGATTTTAGAATCACTTCATAAATTAGTTACCATGTCTTGTTTTAGGGGTTCCCTAAATGCCGATTTCTACTAATAGATTTCTCTTATACTGTAAGAGATTCATGTATTCTATGTCACAGCTCTAAGAATTAAGCATAAATGACTTTCCCAAGATCAGAAGAAATAGTGTGTTATTTCTTCCACATAATTTCTGTTAATGATATTTTAGATTTTTAGAAATTTATTCTGGATGTATAGGTTTACAAGATTAGGAATACCAACATTAGTTCTCTTACCTCACATGTCTGACTTTCAGGCACTCAAGTTATAGTGTTTTATGTGGTACCTGATAAATTCCCAGCCTAAAAGAAAGCATTCCTTTGAATTTGGATGCTAACTTAAAAAAAAATTCTTTTTAACATTTATTCATGTTTGAGAGACAGAGAGAGACAGAGTGTGAGTAGGGGAGGGGCAGAACAAGAGAGAGACAGAATCCAAAGCAGGCTCCTGGCCTGAGCTGTCAGCACAGAGACCAAGTGAGGGACTCGAACTCATGGACCACAGGATCATGAGCTTAGCTGAAGTCGGACACCTAACTGACTGAGCTGCTGACAAGCCCCTGGATGCTAACTTTCTAAGACTCCAGAAATTAAGTGAATCTTAGGGGGAAATATAGATATTTACCTTACAGGAAGGACTACTGGTCAATTTATTTGTGTGTATATATGTTCATTTTGTTGAAAAACATCATAAAATTTACCATTTTAATTGCCAATTTATTCTTACTGTACAGTTACATGACTATTATCACCCCCATTTTCTGGTTGATACCTATTGTTCCAGTGCAGTTATTAATAGCATCTCCTTTCACTTTCAGAAGTGCCCTGCTTGAAAAGTTTTGTGGTCCGCTTACCATAAAGATGTTAGCCTTTACTAGTATTTAGAATGAATCCCTGAAATGGGTGTGACCAGGTACCATATTTCCTCTAACCACAAAAGTTGCTAAATTCGTTGCATTGATTACAAAAGTAAAAATGTTGGTGGTTTTAGATTCATCTGATTCCTAGTCATGCTTTCTAGATATGTTTATATAAAATTCTCTCCTATTAACAGGATCTTTGAGGGAACTGGGCAATTTTTCCCTGTATTCTCCTTAGACTGCCTGACAGACTTAAAAACATGTTACCTTCTGAGGGGGAGGAGTGTGGTGGCTGATAGAATCAGTGATAGCATACTTTCATATCACAAAAATACTTTTTGTTTAAAGACATTAACTTTGGGGGTTAAGGATGATGACCCATTCAAATAACTAATTAGAATATTAGTCTACCCTGAAATCTCAAAGTGCTTTATGATCTTTCTACTTAAAAGTATACTAGTGTTACACATCTACTCTACTTTGTATATGCCTCAACAATGGAGAGTGTTGGTTCTTAAGATGTTACTTTGGTTCTCAACTATTTGGACATTATACTGTAGGTAGTCAAGTCCTGACTGACACTTCATCCTTTTGTGAAAAAGATGCTGTTGAGGGAAAATGAAACCCAGACAGACCTCAGCTGACTTAGCCATGATCATGATAATTAGTTGGAGTTGTGAACTCCACCCAAACCCAGTTCACTGAGTTTCCACACATGATTACCACCTGGGCTTTTTTGTTTTAAATTTTTTCTGAAAAGTAGTCCTTGCCTTGATCTATTTTTTGTTCGGAATACTATGTTTTAAGAAGCTGAGTCAAGAGTATCTTTGGCAGGTTAACCATTAAAAGTTAATTTGATGCAACTGACTGAGTCTCAAATTATTATTGCTGTTACCCTAACATTGTGGTTTGTGAATGGTGTTCCCTAGTCCAGCCGTACAAGGTGACCTTTTCTTTTTGAGCGCCTGCTAAGTGCAGCTCTAGGCATTTTACATACATATCCTGTTTGATACAGGAACTAGAGCGAGGCTGTGAGCTTCCTGGAAAGCTGAGGTTCATCCTGTGTTTTACTCTGTTGTTCAGTGTATCTGGGTCATAGTTTGTTTCATTTGACCAATCAGTCATTGATTGCTAAGCTGTTTTGCTTAAAGAAACTGCTCTCGGGAAAAGGAACAAACTACTGATACATTCAGCACGGTGGCTGAACCTCAACTGCATTGTGCTAAGTAAAGGAAATTGGATTAAAAATGCTGTGTATTGTACATTCCTATTGAAGTCTTGGCCTTCAGTAGTTTCAAATGTGACTGTATTTGGACACAGAGTCTTTAAAGAAGTAATTAAAGTAAAATGGGGCCATTATGGTGGCCCTAATCCAACGGGATTGGTGTCTTCATAAGAGGTCAAGACACAGACACACACACACACACACACACACACACACACACAGGAGACCATGTGAAGATACAGGGAGATGACATCCATTTACAAGCCAAGGAGAGTGTCTTCAGACCTTGATAAATCCAGAACTGTGAGAAAATAAATTTGTTTGTTTGTTTTAGCAAAAAACAAGCAAACTATGCGTCATATGACTCTACTTATATGCCTTTCAGGAAAAGGCAATACTATTGGGTCAGAAAACAAATCAGTGGAGGAAAGGGTAGGATGCAGAGAAGTATAAGGAAATTTGGGGGATTCATAGAACTATTCTGTGCACTAAAACCAGTGAATTTTACTGCATGTAAATTATACCTCATTGTAAGAAGTCTTGCTTTTATGCAGTGAAATGACCATTGCCCTATTGGGGACCATGGTTTTTGTTGCATAAGATAATAGACTTGATTAGTTTGTAAACTAGTAGAATTAAATGAAGGTTGCTACACACACCTCATCTTGCCTTTGAAAACTAACCTGGAGAGCACCGGTATGCTCTCTCAAGACTTGGGGAGCAAGTGGTGCTGACTTTACTCAGCACTCAAACCATGGACAGCATAAGGACTCACTGGTCACAGCTCGTCTTCCTAAGTTATCTGTAAACTGTTGGACCACAAAGCTTTGTACTTCGAGGTTGTGAGCTTCTCTAGGAAAGGTTTTTCTGCCCCAGAACTATTTCTGCTCACTTGCCACTGAATTCTCTAGTCTTCATTGGGTCTCCTATCTGTCCTTTTTTCCTTCTCACAACCACTAGGCAAAGAATAGGTCAATGCAGGAGTATAAACAGTATGGTGAGGCAAATGTCACTGATTTGGAGCTAGGCCACACTCTTGTACAAAGATTTCAAACACAGGAACCCATGTCAGTGCCCAGGATATGCTTCTCACCTGATCAGGACAGCCTCTACCATGTCAATTACTTATTTAGTGTCTCTGCTTTTAAATTGTAGATAATTGGGAGATTGCATTACTTTTAACTGGAAAGTAGTTCTTGACACTTTCAGAAGGACTTCAGACAGACCTATGAGATATTCTATAGTAAGAAATTTCCTACATAAGGGACTGCTTTTCCTGCTTTTAGCAGCATAAAGGATTACCTGTGCTGTGCTATTAAGTCCAGGCAAAAAGCAGGACCCTCCGCTGACTGGCTCGGACACACTGCTCACAGAGCACCACCACGAGAGCTCCTAAGGCAGGCTTCATATCTAAAAGCATCCTGTTCTGTAGCGCTCCAGACGGGCGTGTGTTTCTTTCTCTGTGGTTGGCATAGTCACTTCCTGTTTGTTTCCTGCTGGCCCACACTGAAGGAAAAGCCAGGGACTGAATTGAAGCGTTAGTTGTAGTCTGCATTTTGCCAGCGGAAGTAGATTGTTTAGTCTGGATTCAAGCACAGGACTAGGCAGTTTCAAGTTTGGAATCAGAGTGGCATGCAGGAGACTCGTGAAGAACAGGCTTGATCCTGGAAGAACTGGGTGCAGCTGCACACTTAGCAAGGCAGGGAAGCCTTGAGGAGAAATTAGAGAGCCGGGCAGGGCAGGTCAGCTGGGGCCAGCTGTGGTGGCGGGGCTGGTGAGTGCTTCACCTTTGGCATTTTGGTGTGATATTTTGAGAAGCTGCAAAAGCATGCCTCCCTCCTGTGAAGCAAATGGTTTTCTGGTGGTATGGTCAAGCTTCTCTTATTCAAAGTCTAACTGATATAGAAAAATCTTTACTTTTAAAAGTTGCTGGCTATTTTAACTATAAAATTCAGTGTGGAATGGGTTCTTCTCTCTGCCTTATTCCAAAGTAGAGGCTGTTATTCTATCATCACGTTACAATATTCAAATAACCCCTTTGCGCTTGTTCACCAGGCATATCTTTAAGTTGTACAAAGTAGCATCCATACTTTAAAGAGTTCTAATTAAAAATAGGTAGATCATGTATGAAATTGGGAACATCTTGTGTCCGGTCTCATTTTTACAACAGAATACAGACCTTTCACCACAGATCACCCATCAGCAGGGTTTGAATTGTGACCTACTTGACTGGGAGAGGTAAGTGGGGCATGGGTGGCACCTCACGGCCAAATGCGTTGATTGAAGTGGTTTCCCTCAGTTTCCTAAACTATGCGCCATAGAGTTGGGGTTTGCTCTCATCCTGTGACACATCTGTCACTCTGGACATCTTTTCTCCTGTTGCCCGAGATTCAAAGATTTTGAGTAAACCCTTCAGAGGAAATCAAAGAAAATCTATAGACAAATTTAATTTGAATTGGTTTTAAAATTTGTTTTTTTATGTCTTTATTTTATTTTGAGAGACACAGAACGAGTAGGGGAGGGGCAGAGAGAGGGAGAGACAGAATCCGAAGCAGGCTCCAGGCTCTGAGCAGGCTGTCAGCACAGAGCCCGACGCGGGGCTTGAACCCACGGACTGTGAGATCATGACCTGAACTGAAGTCGGATGCTTAACTGACTGAGCCACCCATGCACCCCTGAATTGTTTATTAGCAACTAAATGCCTTTTATTCAAGGCTAAGAGCCTTCTCCTTTTTTTTTTTCTTGGTAAGCTTATAAAGGAAACATAGTCTTTAATCAGGGTTTCAAGAGTAAAAGACTAGATGTAATTGGAAAGCCCAGAGAGTTCAGATTTATTTGTTTCAGCTCTGTGCTGAAGGCCTGTCAAATCAGGTACTGTTCTTGGCAAAGGATATAGCCCCTAGAATTGGACACGCAAAATCCTTGCTTTTGAGGAGCTTATGTCCCCATTTTGATCTCTTTCTGAAATTCAGCCAGTCCTGGACCTCTGGCAAAGTCTTCAGAGAGTTTTCATGTGTGGACTTTATGCATTAGAGGTTGTAGTTAATGTTTTATTCCTTATTGCTTGTATTTCTGTGTAAGAAGTAGATTCATACAATATATATAGTTGTAATAGTGGATCATATAGCCAAACAGTTTCTGGATCCTGGCAGCCAATGCATAATAGTATTCTTTACAGTTGAACAAACATTACTGAGTTCTCGCAGTGGGTAAGGCACTGGTCTAAGGGCATATGTGACACAGGGATGAATGAGACATGCTCCCTCTTCTCAAGGCGTTTATAATCCTGGTTGGAGAAGCAAGCATTTGCACAGCGACCTCTAATAGAAGGCCAAGTGTGAATGCTGTAAGTGTATCTTAATATACTTAACTAATGTATATACTTATCAATGTAAGTATGAATATACTTACTAACGTACAGTGATCTCGGGGCACCAGTCAGTGAGGCGTCCGACTTCAGCTCAGGTCGTGATCTCACAGTTTGTGGGTTCGAGCCCCACATCGGGCTCTGTGCTGACAGCTCAGAGCCTGGAGCCTACTTCTGATTCTGTGTCTCCCTAACTCTCTGCCCCTCTCCTCACATTCTGTCTCTCTCTCAAAACAAAAAACATTTAAAAAATAAAGTACAGACATCTCAGTAACTGGTAGTGATTCCTTTTCCTGCTATAATGACTTGAGGGAGAGGGCTCATAGGTGCAGATTTGACTTTCTAGAGCTAATCCTGTATGCAGAAAATGGAGTTGTTTTGAATTTCTCCCCGTATTGACATTGAGTTGCCTCTTTGACTTACCATAAACTTGCATGATTTCTTACTTGAAATAGCCCAATCATTTGGATTGATTCCTAGATGCTCCTACATGAAGATTCAAGAATTGAAGACAATGGTTGGGGGCTCAAGAAGGGGTGGCTATAGAGTGAGACAGAGAATGGCAGTTACAGGGTGAGAACTCTGATGTTTCCTTTCAAACATTCTCGGATGCCGTATAAAAAATCTAAGCCAGTTATCAGACAGGGGAAATGCTGTTTGTCCACTCATTTTAACTTTCATATGATGTTCCATTTAATGAATTTATAATATGGTATTGCATAATGCAGTATTGATTCAGTTTGGCTTAATTCAGTGCAGATGGATTATTCTAGCCTTAGGAGTTCTGCTGGCTTGACTTTCTTAGGACGAAGAATGCCTTATGCCAAAATCGAGTAATGAGTAATAGCTTCACTGTGGTTTTTCCTAATTCGCTATTTTAAAATTGCAGTGTCTTAAGTCTCATTGACTGATTATTAACCAGTCTAAGCATTTTAAATATTTGTAAGTAATTAGTCTGCTCTGTGAATGATTTGAGTAGTCATTAAAGTAGAATGTCAACTTGGTGTTTATTGGAAATGTCTCTATTTTTGTTGATGTCTCCTTCCTTTGTATGTGAAATATTATAGTTCTCATGGCCTTTGTTTAGTTGGCTCTTTGATTTGGTCCCGCACAAAAGTAAGTTGTTATCTGAGCCATAGACCAGAGCTCGAGGGTGGTGCTATTGAAGAGAGGAACTATCAAAATCTGGTTAGATCTGGGGCCATGGCCAAACAGGAGAGTCCCATGGGCTCTCCAGCCCCTTGCCAAAGACCTAGAACTCATTTCTAAGGTCCCAGACTACAACCCCTAAACCTGGCCCATCATGATCCCAGTGTGTTAGCTGTTTCAGTGGGATCAGATGAGTCTGTTCATGCCCTTTGCCAGTCCTGAAGACAGAGGAACACTAGGGTCTACTGTTTAGTTAGTACCTAGCCCTTCAGAAGGGCAGAGTATGGATGCAAACATTCTCCACTCTCCTTATACTGAGCTAGAAGTAGCCGTGGACAAGTCAGATGACCAGAGTTGAAGTCCTGGGATTTGGAAATAAGAAAACCAGGTCCAGTGTGATTGCTTTATCAGTTCTGTGATTTGAGAAGTTTAATTTAACTTCTTTGGATCTGTTTAGTATTTTTTAACAGCTTTCTTGAGATATTATTTTCATAATGTACAGTACAGTGGCTTTAGTATATGTACAGAATTGCCCGTCTATCACCACAGTTAATTTTGGAATGTTTTCATTATTCCCAAAAGTAACCCTATCCTTAACTGTCATTTCCCAATTTCCCCATTCCCTCTAGCCCTAGGCAATCCCTAATCTATTTTTCTCACATTAGATTTTCCTACATAAATGGAGTCCTACAACATGCAGTCCTTTATGCCTGGCTTCTTTCATTAGCATAATGTATTCAAGGGTCATCAATGTTTAGCACGTATCAGCACTTAGTTCTTTTTTATTGCCAAATAATATTCCATTGTATGGCTATACTGCAATTACTACAGTTAATTTATCCATTCATCAATTGATGGACATTTAGGATGTTTCCACTTTTTGGCTATTCTACTTTTTGTTTTAATTTCCAGGAAGTTTTTTTACTTCCAGGAACTGTAGCTAGAATCCCTTGCAGTATCTGGTGTAATTCCAGACATGTGGCTAATATGGGACTCAGTAAATGTACAGTGAAACAACCGAACAGAACTACTTTTTGTATTGTCTTTAATGCTTTGTCCCTTCCTCTCCCAATCTACAGGTATCTCCGACGAAGACATTATCAACATCACTCTTCCCACTGGAGTCCCCATTCTCCTGGAACTGGATGAGAACCTGCACGCTGTTGGACCTCACCAGTTCCTGGGTGACCAAGAGGCTATCCAAGCCGCCATTAAGAAAGTAGAGGATCAAGGAAAAGTGAAAAAAACGAGTTGAAAATGAAAGCTTTCCTATTTACTGGCTAGGAATAGCTGCAAAGGAAGTGGCATGCAGTATTTTATGGGTGCTGATCTCTTTCTTTTTTCCCCCTGATTTTTCCAGAACTAGGCAATGCGATAGAGTTTACATAGGTAATTCGGTACATTTTATGGCCCAGATAAAAGATTTAGGATGCCTGATTACTTTATCGTAAGTCTTATGAATGAACTCTCCTGCCAGTCATGTTTGAATTAGTTATTCATGGGGCTAAGTAGTAGTAGTAACCAGTGTGACTAATCAAGGTCCTGAGTTTCTAAGGTGGGAGAGTAACAAGTAGAGGTGGCGTTTAAGGTATTCATCATTTAATAAACCATTATTGAATCACTATTGACAGACACTACTTATTCCACTAGGTAGTTCACTTTTATATTTACTGAGACTTTCTGGGATGATAGTAAGGTTTATTAGATAATATGCTCTACTTATTTATTGCTAGTCTTATCCTTTAGGAAAAGGGATGCTTTGCAAGTTAAAACCAGAGGCCTATTAAATGGGAGAAATCACAGCTGGATTCCTCCAAGAAAGCCAACAACCAACAATAAGGCACTTTGCCTTGTCTCTAGTCCAGAGACATCCTTTCTTTGACATTTGGAAAGGTTCCCCTTTGGCTGCTAGGATTAGCCACATGTAGACAGCCATAGCCGTTTGTGTTCTTTTGTTTTGTTGACCTGTTCATCTTTGGATACTTAAAATTGTTTAAAAGTAAAGGTCTATGACTGGAAAATGAATATCCCAAAAGCATCTCCATATGATTGGTAAACATTAGGTAAAGGCCTGTGAACTAGTCTTTGGCTCAAATCTTCTGTAACTCTCAAAGTGTTGCACCTATTTCAATGCATGGACACTCCTAATGCCCTATAAATTGAACATCGGGGTCAGGGGGAAGATAAAATATAGTGCATGTAGTTTTATTCCCATGAGCAGGAAAAATATGGTACTTTGGGGCTTGTCATACACATGTACCGTTTGTCATCAGAGAACAAAAGATTATAGTATGTGACGTGAAGGAGTTAGGGTAGGCCACAGACAGAAGTGGATGCTAGCCAGTCTCAATGATACTGTTTTCCACAGCATATTTTTAGATGCCATGGGTATATGAGTCACGGTTTCTTTAAACTATTGCCTTATTTTAAGGCAGGTGACATATATTTCAGTGACAGTCATGGAAAAAAATTGTAGCTATTAGTTTTTCATGATATTCCATTGGTGGATTAGTCCATTTGTATCCATTTTATAGTAAATGGCAATCGAAGAAAACTAATTCCAAAACCCTTACAACAGCCTGGTCTCCATGTGGTCCTTACGTTAGGACGTTTTAGGATAAAGATGGCTGGGAAAAAGAGATGACACTGGTGTGCTCCCAGCTGTCCACATCTGGGACACACAAGGACAAGGAATGTGGGTGCTTTCATTTCTGACGAACCAGTAGTGTCTGCTGTAGCCCTTCATTTTAGTCCAGGTACTTAACCAAATAATACTCTTTGGAATTCAGAGGTCAGATCTTTCTAGAATTCCAAACCTATGGTCAGGCTGTACGTCAGACCATTCTTTTTTTTTTTTTTTTAATGCTTTATTTCCAGGAGAGAGAGAGATACAGCGTGAGCAGGGGAGGGTCAGAGAGAGAGGGAGTCACAGACTGAAACAGGCTCCAGGCTCTGAGCTGGCAGTCAGCACAGAGCCCGACGCGGGGCCCGAACCCACGAACCGCGAGATCATGACCCGAGCGAAAGTCGGACGCTTAACCGACTAAGCCACCCAGGCACCCCATGTCAGACCATTCTTTAACCGCTCCATCTCTGGAGCTGCCCTGTGAATTTTCTAACCCGAGTGGTGACCATATCTCAGTGCAACTGAAGATCCTGAGTTGGATTCTTCCCTTGTCCTCCCCCTGTCCTCGTTCACTTCCAGGGCGCCCCCTGGCAGAGTGATGTGGTTCTGCACACAAAGCTACACTCACAACCAGTCGCTTTGGAATCTGGCAGATTGCCCAAGATCGGGATAATTTTTGCTGATACTTTCTGATGTAATTTGGTTTTTTGTTTTTGAGATCTTGGCTGAAATAAATGAGACATTTATGAAAACCTCATGTAAAATGACTTTCTTTGTAAAGATTTTATTTTCAGTCCCTACACCCGACGTGGCACTCAAACGCACAGCCCTGAGATGGAGCGTCGCATGCTGTACTGACTGAGCCAGCCAGGCGCCCCATTTTTTTAAAGACCTGTAAAATCATTTTTAACAATTCCAGCAATTCGTCCTTACATGACCTAATGTAGCTGTTTTCTTCGCGTGGCTTACAAGGTATTTAGAATTTTTGGTGTAGGAGTCTTGAAGGCCAACCTGCATCCTAATCTTGACACCCTTCTTTTCTCTGTGAAGCTGGGACCATAAAAAGGGGGATTTTTTTTTTTTTTTAAAGGAAAGGTAGATAGCCTGCCTAGAAATTTGGCTGTTAGAGAGGGCAGCCCAGCCTGCCACCAGGATGGACTCGCCCTGAAGCCAGCTAGACCGACTCCTCTGCCCCCAGGCTGGAGTGACTATCCCAGGCTGGAGCCAGTGTGGTAAGATGATGGCCACAGCAAGGTGTTCCTCCCAGGCTTTCAGTTAAATATTTACATGAGTGCTGCATCCCAGTACACGGAGAACTTATTTTTCTAAGGGAGCAGAAGTTCTTCAGAAAATGGAGGTTTTCACTTCTCTAATGTTCATCTGAGGACAGACAACAAAGTGTCCTTGGGTAAGAATTTATTATGTCGTGTATTTGTCTTTGATAAGCCGTGCAACAAAGATTTCCAAATGAGACCTGGTTATCTCCAAGCCCATCCAGATTCTTTTCGCCGAAGATGCGTAGATCATTTCTCATCTTGGAACGTGATCACTTTGATCGAGATGCTGTTACTACATGTGCACAGTAGGGTGGCGGTTCTTTGTCTTCCAGTCTGAGAAGCCTCCCCAGGCTCTATAGCTTTTAGAGGGGATTTAGGGAGGGGGATGCAAAGAGAGGGGGTCAGTGTGTGAGGCTGTTAAAACCAATCCCTGGTGGGCAGCACGTGGCCGATTTGGTGGCCAAATCTAGAAACCCTCCTGGTCACCTTGCTGCCCCCCAGAAAGAGAGAAGAGACAGGTCAAGTAATTCCCTGCTCCTTCCCTCATGTAACCCTAGTTCTTTATTTTCCTAGCCCCTTACTGCTTTTGACCGAATCGGTTAGGAGAAGTAGTTTTCCTACACAGAGGTTTCATCATCCCTGGTGTCATTTTTAATTCATTTTCTTACTTTTACAAACAACAGTGACTTTTCAAAGTTCAGCTTCCCTGTTACCTGGAAAGCCTTTTTTTTTTAAATGTATTTATTTAAATTCTAGTTAGTTAACATATAGTGTAATAATGATTTCAGGAGTAGAACCCAGTGCTCATCTCAAAAAGTGCCCCTTTAATGTGCATCACCCATTTAGCCCATCCCCCCACTCCCTTCCCCTCCAGCAACCCTGTTTGTTCTCTGTATTTAAGAGTCTCTTGTGGTGTGTCCCCCTCTCTGTCTTCATTTTATTTTTCCTTCCTCTATGTTTATCTGCGGAGTTCCTCAAATTCCACATAGGAGTGAAATCATCTGGTACTTGTCTTTCTGACTAATTTCACTTAGCATAATAAACTCTAGTTCCATCAACTGATGAATGGATAAAGAAGGGAGGTGTGTGTGTGTGTCCATGTCCATACACAATGGAATATTACTCAGCGATCAAAAAGAATTAAATCTTGCCATTTGCAACAACGTGGATGGAACTGGAAAGCCTTTCATATGTTCTTCCCTCAGAAACATACCAAATTGCCTCAAGGTTGAAGTTCCTGATTATGTTTCCTGTTTTTCTGTTTTGCATAATTGGATTTTGCAAGTTTTTGGCTGACTTTTTTAACAGCATTTGCTGTATTAAATCATGCCTTGCCTCATAGCAGATCTGGCTGCAGCAGATGCCATGTTATGCTGTGTGGCCTGAGGGTTTTCACAGACTGCGAAGCGAATTTAAGCCACCGATTCCAAGGGGAATATGAAACATCCAAAGTATAAGAATAAATCTTAATCATCCAGTCTCCCTCTTATGATAGAGTTATTTGGCTGAATGATAGGCAGAATGAAAGTCACTCTTTTTCTGCAATTGGTAATGTTTCATTTATTGGAGGATAATCTGGCTGTGTAGTCTAGCCTTTAAGACACTGGGACTTGAAGTTGCCAAAAACTGTAAGTCACTTTGACAGTTTTCTTGAGGTAAGCTAGAGTGTCACCATCACTGCCTATGTACACATAATAGAGCCACAGGTCTCTTACTTTTTATTTAAGTCAGGGCTGGCCATTTAAGCTTACACTTACTCTGATTTGACAGGAATACATTTTAAAAAGTCTTTTTATTGTAGGAACGCCTGGGTGACTCAGTTGGCTGAGCGACCAAGCTGGGCTCTGTGCTGAGTGTAGAGCCTGCTTAAGATTCTCTCTCTCTCCTTCTGCCCCTCTCCTCACTCATACCCTCTCTCCCTCTCTTTAAAGTAAAAACTAAAAGCAACAAAATTTTATTATACAAAGCTTTAAACGTCCACAGAAGCAGAGAGTGTAAGTAGCACAAAGAACACTCGTGTGCCCACCTGCCACCCAATCGCCACCTCATTAACTTATGACCGCTGTTATGTACTCTCCCGACTCTCTTCCCCCACCACACTGGATTATTCTGAAATAAGTGCCGAACATCAAACAGGATAGATTTTGAGAAGGAAAACAGCTTAAGTAGTCTTTGTGCAGTTAAAATGGAAGCCATCAATCATCTGTTCTGAACTTTGTCTTGTGTTAGTGCCAAAGAGAAACAGAATGTCAGCCATTGCTAACTTGTCAAATTTGAGTCTCGGCTTGTATACGGCCTGTCCTGTCTCTGGTTGCTGCCTAGAGACGCAAGAATCTATCTCACATCAATTGATTGCAAGACAAACAGATTGTTAATCTGTTATGTGTGACTTCTGCTGAATGATGCAGGATGATTTGGTGACTGATGTTCAAGATGAAAATGTTCCCAAGACTGTTTTTAATAATTAACTCTGAAAATTTTCATAGGTTTAAAAAACGAGTAAATTTGTTGATGTTCTTGTAAATCAGGGTGCTCATGACCGAAGAAAGGAGATAGAACATGGGAGCAGATGAAAAAGAATGCTGTTTTATTGGTTTTGAACTGGAGATATTTGTATGAGTGTGTGTGTGTGTATGTGTTTTCCTTTCCCTAACACCACCCTTCCCTCCCCACCTCTCCCCCCTGGCTCTGTCCCTGTCCTCTGAAAGGACCTAGAAGCAATAACCTAGTAATAATAAGCACATCTACCCTCCTGAGCTTGCTTTCTAATTACTATTCCACAGAACCAGGGGTGTTTTCAAAATTGGTCAACTCCAGTTTTGGGACAGATAAAGTATAACATGAGCTTGGAACATCTTAAGTCAGAAAAGAAGAAAATGCCCAAAGGCTGCTGGGACACAAAAATTGGCTTCAAGTGCCACCTTTGGGAGGGACAATTTGAAATTAAAGACGAGAGTGATGACAGTGGATTATAGAACATTTGTCTTGGTCTGCTCAAGCTGCTAGAACAATACCACAGATGAGGTGGCTTAAACAACAAACATTTATCACAGTTTTGGAGACTGGGAAGTCAAAGATCAAGGAACTGGCAGATTTAGTGCCTGGTGAGGGTCCTCCTGGTTTTCAGACAGATGTTTTCTTGCTCTCACGTGGTGGAGAGAGGATAGGAGGGCGGGGACCCTAATCTCATGAGGGATCTACCTCATGACCTCATGTAAATCTAAGTCCCTATGAAAGACCCCACTTCTGAATACCATCACACTGGGGATTGGGGCTTCCACATTTGAACTTCAACTAGATATTTTTAAGTTAAAAGTCATAAAGGACATGTGGGGGCTGTAGAATTGAAGGGTGAAGTGTCATGTCTGTAACTCACATTCAAATGGTTTGGCCAATACAATGTCCCTATATATTTAGACAGAGACAGAAGGCAAACGTAGTAAATGTTATAACTGAGGGAAAGAATGTATAATATTGTCATGGTACTATTCTTCTAGCTTTTCTGTAGGTCTGAAATTTTTTGAAATGAAACCAGGAAAACCAAAGTGACGGGAGGGAAAATATATGGACAGAGCAGCAACTAAAACAACCGCTATGGAGTGCCTGGCTACAGGTTACCACTTTCTGTGCTCTTTCACTCTACTTGAAATCTCAGTCCTTGTTAGATAGGAGAAGACCTTCTTGTCAAGAAACATGTCATGGGGCATCTGGGTGGCTTAGTCGGTTAAGCGTCCGACTTCTGCTTAGGTCATGATCTCGCGGTTTGTGGGTTCGAGCCCTGCGTCGGGCTCTGTGCTGACTGCCAGCTCAGAGCCTGGAGCCTGTTTCAGTCTGTGACTCCCTCTCTCTCTGACCTCCCTGCTCACGCTGTCTCTCTCTCTCCTAGAAATAAATAAAAATATTAAAAAAAAAAAAAAAAAAAAAAGAAACATGTCATACACTCATTTTAGTTATGTTTGGCGCTGCACTTAGGCATTAGACCAACAATCAGCTCTTCTGTCGATACAGCGGATCAGGAACAGGATTATGATTGCCATTATCTTGTAGCCAAACAAATAGTAAATGGAATTTCTCTCTCCTGTTGCAAAGCCTTCTTTTTAAATCTCCTTTACTGCCTTAGGGTGACATCCCTTCTTCCTGTCAACAGCCTGGCTCCTAAACTGTATGTAATCTCTGGGCCTCCATTTCCTTGAATTTGAGCTCTGTGCAGCAGCCACCTTGGAAGTGTCCCTTGGGTCACTCAATGACATAGCCCAATTCAAAATGTGACTCGGAAGCAGCCTTGGTTTCTACTGTTCCTCTATGCATCCCTCTCCTAAGACTGCTGAGGGTCAATGAATGGTTCTCATTGCCCAAACAAAAGGCAAATGGGTTGTGCTGGTACCAAAGATATACCTTTTATTTATGCGGTGATTGGTCATGTAAGCCTTAAGTTTATTCTCATTTAAAAGCACAAGGTTCAGCTTCTGCACAGCCAAGGAAACAATCCAGAAAATTAATAGGCAACCAACGGAATGGGAAAAGATAGTTGCAAATGACATATCAGATAAAGGGTTAATATCCAGAATCTATAAGGAACTCACCAAACTCCACAGCCGAGAAACAAACAACCCAGTGAAGAAATGGGCAGAAGATATGAACAGACACTTCTCCAAAGAGGACATCCAGATGGCCAACAGACACATGAAACGATGCTCAGTATCGCTCCTCATCAGGGAAATACAAATCAAAACCACACTGAGATACCACCTCACGCCAGTTAGAGTGGCTAAAATGAGCCAATCAGAGGACTCTAGATGCTGGCGAGGATGTGGAGAAACGGGCACCCTCCTACACTGTTGGTGGGAATGTAAACTGGTACAGCCCCTCTGGAAAACAGTGTGGAGGTTCCTAAGGAAACTAACAATAGAACTCCCTATGACCCAGCAATAGCACTGCTAGGAATTTACCCAAGGGATACAGAAATGCTGATGCATAGGAGCATATCTACCCCAATGTTCATAGCAGCACTCTCCACAATAGCTAAAACATGGAAAGAGCCTAAGTGTCCATCAACGTACGAATGGATCAAGAAGATGTGGTTTATCTATACCATGGAATACTACATGGCAATGAGAAACAATGAAATCTGGCCATGTAGCAACATGGATGGACCTTGAGGGTGTTATGCTGAGCGAAATAAGTCAGGCAGAGAAAGACAAATATCATATGTGTGCACGCATAGGAGGATTAGGAGGAGCTTAACAGAGGACCAAGGGGGAGAAGAAGGGCGGAAATGGTGGGGGAAAGGGGGAGAGGCAAAGCATGAGAGACTCTTGAATGCTGACAAAAACTGAGGACTGGTGGATGTGGGGGGGAGGAGGGGGGGCATGGAGGATGGCACTTGTGGGGATGAGCACTGGGTGTTATGTGGAAACTAATTTGACAATAAACTATTTGTAAAAAAAAAAAATTAAATACAATAATGTCTGAGAAAAAAATAAAAATAAAATCAAGTAAAAAAAAAAATAAAAAATAAAAACACAAGGTTCATGAAAAAGAAAAAGATCCTGTTTTCATGAAGGAAGCTCTACCCGTTAAGACAGCTTATTGCTCAACCTCTTCATGTAATTCTCTGCAAAGCCAAGTTTTTAAAAACTTCAGCACGGCCTAGAATGTGACATAAACATGTCTTCAAAGAGCCAGTGCCTAGTTTCCAGTCTGCAGAAGACAGATGCCAACCGACAGTAACTGTAGCAACCATTGGCCAAAATGTTAGATGGTCATTTTCTCACTTTCTCCATAAGGCAACGGCAGCTGAAGGAGTTGCTTTGCTGCAGAGAGTTTACTCAAGCATTTTTCATGAATTCACTCTAGCCACACAGCTATTGAAAAGGGAATGTCCGCCAACTATACAGCCTTGTGTCCACTTGAGAGGAGATTTCATTTGACACAATGTTGATGTAGGTGGGGAAGCAGAGGTAGTCTTTATTAGTGAAATTCATCACACAAATTACCCTTTGAGTGAGAAGAGTCTTTGGAGTAATTGAACTGGACCTTGGAGCAGAGAGGGCCAAAGTCCGTCACATAGTCATGTATCCATTGGCCACTTGCAATGGAGGTCACTTAATCCGTTCTGACACTTGTTCTTTAGAATATCCATTAGAATTCTCCAGGCAGTCACTAGCCATAGGTTAGCTGGTCAGCATTTTAATTTCTGAAGCACATTAGGATTCTGAATTGGCTTGTAAGGAATGTTGTTTGTTTTGTAGCTGCAATTCTAGGTACTCTCTCAGGAGTCTTTTTTTTTTTTTTATTTTTTCCATTTTTTTTAAATTTTTCTTTTTTTTTTACAAATAGTTTATTGTCAAATTAGTTTCCACATAACACCCAGTGCTCATCCCCCACAAGTGTCCTCCTCCATGCCCATACCCCCCTCCCCCCCACATCCATCAGTCCTCAGTTTTTGTCAGCATTCAAGAGTCTCTCATGGTTTGCCTCTCTCCTTTCCCCCCACCATTTCCACCCTTCTTCTCCCCCTTGGTCCTCTGTTAAGTTCCTCCTAATCCTCCTATACGTGCACACATATGATATTTGTCCTTCTCTGCCTGACTTATTTCGCTCAGCATAACACCCTCAAGGTCCATCCATGTTGCTACACATGGCCAGATTTCATTCTTTCTCATTGCCATGTAGTATTCCATGGTATAGATAAACCACATCTTCTTGATCCATTCATCTGTTGATGGACACTTAGGCTCTTTCCAGGTTTTAGCTATTGTGGAGTGCTGCTATGAACATTGGGGTACATGTGCTCCTATGCATCAGCATTTCTGTATCCCTTGGGTAAATTCCTAGCAGTGCTATTGCTGGGTCATGGGGAGTTCTATTGTTAGTTTCCTGAGGAACCTCCACACTGTTTTCCAGAGGGGCTGTACCCGTTGACATTCCCACCAACAGTGTAGGAGGGTGCCCGTTTCTCCACATCCTCGCCAGCATCTAGAGTTCTCTGATTGGCTCATTTTAGCCACTCTGACTGGCGTGAGGTGGTATCTCACTGTGGTTTTGATTTGTATTTCCCTGATGAGAAGTGATGCTGAGCATCGCTTCATGTGTCTGTTGGCCATCTGGATGTCCTCTCTGGAGAAGTGTCTGTTCATATCTTCAGCCCATTTCTTCACTGGGTTGTTTGTTTTTCGGGCGTGTAGTTTGGTGAGTTCCTTGTAGATTCTGGATATCAACCCTTTATCTGATATGTCATTTGCAACTACCTTTTCCCATTCGGTTGGTTGCCTATTAATTTTCTGGGTTGTTTCCTTGGCTGTGCAGAAGCTTTTAATCTTGAGGAGGTCCCAACAGTTTATTTTGGCTCTTGATTCCCTTGCTTTTGGGGATGTGTCAAGTAAGAAGTTGCTGCGGTGGAGGTCAAGGAGGTTGTTTCCTGCTTTCTCCTCTAGGGTGTTGATAGTTTCCTGTCTCACGTTCAGGTCCTTTATCCATTTTGAGTTTATTTTTGTGCATGGTGTGAGAAAATGATCTAGTTTCATTCTTCTGCATGTTGCTGTCCAGTTCTCCCAACACCATCTGTTAAAAAGGCTGTCTTTTTTCCACCGGATATTCTTTCCTGCTTTGTCAGAGATCAGTTGGCTGTATACTTTTGGGTCCACTTCTGAGTTCTCAATTCTGTTCCATTGGTCTATGTGTCTGTTTTTGTGCCAATACCATACTGTCTTGATGATGACAGCTTTGTAGTAGAGGCTAACGTCTGGGATGGTGATCCCTCCCGTTTTGGTTTTATTTTTCAGGATTACTTTGGATATTCAGGGTCTTTTGTGGTTCCATAAAATTTTTGGATAGTTTGTTCCAGTTTTGAGAAGTATGCTGGTGCAATTTTGATTGGAATTGCATTGAATGTGTAGAGTGCCTTAGGTAGTAATGACATCTTAACTATATTTATTCTTCCTATCCATGAGCATGGAATGTTTTTCCATTTCTTTGTGTCTTCTTCAATTTCTTTCATAAGTTTTCTATAGTTTTCATCATACAGATCTCTTGTATCCTTGGTTAGGTTTATTCCGAGGTATTTTATGGTTTTTTGTGCAATTGTGAATGGGATCAGTTTCTTGATTTCTCTTTCCGTTGCTTCATTGTTGGTGTATAAAAATGCAACCGATTTCTGTATGTTGATTGTGTACCCTGCAACTTGGCTGAATTCTTGGATCAGTTCTAGTAGGCTTCTGGTGGAGTCTGTCGGGTTTTCTATGTAGAGTATCATGTCATCTGAGAAGAGTGAAAGTTTGACTTCCTCTTTGCCAATTCTGATGCCTTTGATTTCCTTTTGGTGTCTGATGGCTGATGCTAGGACTTCCAGCACGATGTTAAACAGCAGCGGTGAGAGTGGGCATCCCTGTCGTGTTCCTGATCTCAGGGGGAAAGCTCTGAGTTTTTCCCCATTGAGGATGATGTTAGCTGAAGGCTTCTCATAGATGGCTTTGATGATGTTTAAGTAGGTTCCTTCTATCCCAACTTTCTCGAGAGTCTTTATTAAGAAGGGATGCTGTATTTTGTCAAATTCTTTTTCTGCATCTATTGACAGGATCATATGGTTTTTATCTTTTCTTTTATTGATATGATGTATCACATTGATTGATTTGCGAATGTTGAACCAGCCCTGTAACCCAGGAATGAATCCCACTTGATCTTGGTGGATGATTCTTTTGATGTGCTGCTGGATTCGATTTGCAAGGATCTTGTTGAGAATTTTTGCATCCGTATTCATCAAGGATATTGGCCTGTAGTTCTCTTTTTTTGCTGGATCTCTGTCTGGCTTGGGAATCAGAGTGATGCTGGCTTCATAAAATGAGTCTGGGAGTTTTCCTTGGATTTCTATTTTTTGGAATAGCTTGAGAAGAATTGGGATTAATTCTGTTTTAAATGTCTGGTAGAATTCCCCAGGGAAGCCATCAGGTCCAGGGCTCTTATTTGTTGGGAGATTTTTGATCGCTGATTCATTTCTTCACTCGTTATGGGTCTGTTCAGGTTTTCTATTTCTTCCCGTGTGAATTTTGGTAGTGAGTGTGTGTTTAGGAATTTGTCCATTTCTTCTAAGTTGTCCAATTTGTTGGCATATAATTTTTCATAGTATTCCCTGATAATTGCTTGTATTTCTGAGGGGTTGGTTGTAATAAGTCCATTTTCATTCATAATTTTGTCTATATGGGTGCTCTCTCTTTTCTTTTGGATAAGTCTGGCTAGAGGTTTGTCAATTTTGTTTACTTTTTCAAAAAACCAACTCTTGGTTTCATGGATGTTCAATTGTTTCTTTGGTCTCTATGTTGTTTATTTCTGCTCTAATTTTTACTATTTCTCTTCTTCTACTGGGTTTAGGGCGTTCTTGTTTCTCTGCCTCTAGTTCCTTTAGGTGAGCTGTTAGATTTTGGACTTGCGCTTTTTCTAATCTCTTGAAATAGGCCTGGAGAGCAATGTACTTTCCTCGCAGGACTGCCTTTGCCGCATCCCATAGATTTTGAATTTTTGTGTTTTCATTTTCATTTATTTCCATATATTTTTTAATGTCATCTCTAATTGCCTGATTGGCCCATTCATTCTTTAGAAGGGTGTTCTTTAACCTCCATGTTTTTGGAAGTTTTCCAGACTTCTTCCTGTAATTGATTTCAAGTCTCAAAGCATTGTGATCTGACAGTGTGCATGGTATGATCTCTATTCTTTTATATTTATTGAGGGCTGCTTTATGTCCCAGTACATGATCTATCTTGGAGAATGTGCCATGCGCACTTGAGAAGAAAGTAAATTCCCTGGCCTCAGGATGTAAAGTTCTAAATATATCCGTTAGGTCCATCTGGTGCAATGTGTCTTTCAAGTCCATTATTTCTTTAGTGATTTTCTGTCTGGTTGACCTATCCATTGCTGTAAGCAGAGTATTAACGTCCCCTGCTATTAGCACATTCTTATCTAGAAGCTTGTTTCTGTTTGTGATTAATTGTTTTAGATATTTAGGTGCTCCCATATTCGGTACATAGACATTTATGATTGTTAGTTCTTCCTGATGGATGGATCCTGTAATTATTATGTAGTGCCCTTCTTCATCTCTTGTGATTGTCTTTAAATTAAAGTCCAGTTTGTCTGATAGAAGTATTGCTACTCCGGCTTTCTTTTGATTTCCTGTAGCATGATATATATTTCTCCATCCCCTTACTTTTAATCTGAAGGTATCTTCCCGTCTAAAATGAGTTTCTTGTAGACAGCATATGGATGGATTTTGTTTTTTAATCCATTCTGCTACCCTATGTCTTTTGATTGGAGTATTCAGCCCATTTACAGTCAGTGTTATTATTGAAATATGTGGGTTTAGAGTCTTTGTATCTTTTGTAGGGTTCATGTTTGTGGTGGTGTCTCTGGAATCTTTGTTCCTTGCAACCTTTCCTTCAGGGCATCCCCCTCAGGATTTCTTGTAGGGCTGGCTTCGTGGTGACAAATTCTTTCAATTTCTGTTTGTTTGGAAAGGTTTTTATCTCTCCTTCTATTTTGAATGACAGGTTTGCTGGATAGAGGATTCTTGGCTGCATATTTTTACTGTTCATCACATTAAAGATCTCCTGCTTTTCTTTTCTGACCTGCCACGTTTCAGTAGATAGGTCTGTCACCACTCTGATAGTTTTCCCTTTGTGTGTGAGGGCCCTTTTCTCCCTAGCTGCTTTCAAAATTCTCTTTGTCCTTGTATTTTGCCATTTTTACGATGATATGTCGTGCAGAAGATCCATTCAAGTTACATCTGAGGGGAGTCCTCTGAGCCTCTTGTATTTCCACATTGACTTCCTTCCCCAGGTCGGGGAACTTCTCTGCTATAATTTGTTTCAGGACTCCTTCAGCACCTTTCCCTCTCTCTTCCTCTTCTGGGATTCCTATGATACAGATATTGTTGCGTTTGACTGTGTCGCTGAGCTCTCGAATTCTTCTTTCCTGTTCCTGGATCAGTTTGTCTCTTTTTTTGTCACCTTCCTGTTTTTCTATAATGGTGTCTTCTCAATCACTTATTCTCCTTTCTGCCCCTTCAAGTCGTGCATTGGAGGCCTCTAATTTATTATGGATCTCATTTATCGCATTTTTTAATTCTTCATGCCTATTTTTATTTTCCATTCTGTCTGTAGCCGTAGTTTCTTAATGTCCCCTATGTTTTTTTCAAGCCCTGCTATTGATTTTACCATTATTATTCTAAAATCTTGTTCACGTATGCTGCTGGTATCTGTTTTGAGCAGTTGATTAGCTGTCATTTCTTCTTGGAGTTTCTTTGGAGGAGAGCTCTTTCGTTTCATCATTTTAGTTAGCTTTCCGGCTCTTGTTGGTTTTAAAGACCTGTTATGCTCTCTGTTTCTATGAGCGCTACTATATCCAAGAAGACTCTTTGACTTTCCAGGGCCTATCCTTTCAGAGATTGTTTTTTGATTGGTATCCCTCAGTCTCTCTTGTTGAGACCATAGTTATTTTATTTTCCTATTCGTAGTGATATTTGGGACTCTTCACCTTGTATACTCTAGCTTGTTTCTTGAAGTAGCCCTGGAAAAGAAAACAGACAGACAAACACACAGGGAGCAGGAGCACACAAACGCACAGGCTAATTCAATTAACATGCAAAGCGAGAGGGAAAACGAAGTTAAGAGAAAAGACGGAGGAGGGAGGGCGAATAATAGGGAGCCTAAAATACATAAAAGGGTCAAAAAGGGGAAAAGAAAACGAAAAAGGAAGAAAACCAATGGACAAAGAACGGTTTAAAGCATATACCTGGATTTCCCAGCTACAGTTAAATAGCCATGTGTATGCAGTGCTGGTTGAAGAGCATATAGAAAAAGAGAGAAGTCAGGGCGAGACGAGGCAGATTTGGAAATAGAATGAACAGACAGAAGGGATAAGAAGCTTTTTTCAAAGAGGTAAAGGGTGGAAAATGGTTGGATAGGTGAGAGAAGGATGCTGGAATTATCCAGAGAAACTATATAGTCTAATTACTCCTGAGAGAAATAGCTGAAAAGGTCGGTAGGTGTAGAATTTACATTTACAGAATGGACTTGTTGTGATTGTTTAAACAAGTTGGCGACCAGAGTTAATCAGGTCAGTGTTTTGGGGAAAAAAGCGAAAAAAGAGAAGAAGAAAAAAAGAGAAAAGGGAAAAAAAAGAAAGAAGAAAAAAAAGGGAAAAAAAGGGGAAAAAAAAAGGGAGGAGGGCACCTCTCAGGCAGGGATGGGCGTGGCGTGATCCGATGCCTCAGGCCGGGGTTCTGCCTTGGCGGTTGTGGGGAGGAGAGTGACGGTGCTCCAGTCCCTTCTTGAACCCCGCGCTGCAGCTCGCTTTTTTTTTTTGGCGTGTCAACTCCCCGTTCCGGGGACGCAGCCGAAGTTGGTTGCACTCTTCAACCCAGGCCAGTTCCAATCTCCAAATCCCAGTCTGCGCGCCCCGCTGAAATTGCCTTAGACACAGCTTCCCAGCCAACCCCCTGGGGCTATTCCAGACTTCCTGCTGAGCTCTGGGAGTGGAGTCAGAATCGCAGCTTCCTTCTATGGGTCCGGCTGGCGCGCATGCGCGGGGGCTTGCCTCCCGGGTCTGCGTAGCCCGAGCCCTCTGGAGTGAGGAAAACCGGGTCCCTCTATGGCTCGTCACCCGAAACACGAACTCACAGGCAAATTTCCCAGTTTTTAGCTCTTTGCCTTCCCTCTCGAGTTCCAGCCAGCCAGGAGCACGGACGCCCGGTGTGTGCGCGGCTCTTTCAGGGGTCCCAGCCGCCCTGGAGCTACAATGGCAGCAGGCGCCACGCCGCTCTGAAATCCAACCTCCAGGTGCGGCACAAAGAAGCAGTTTGTGTGCTCAGCCTCCCCCAGGACCAGTTGGCGCGAGGGGACCTGGTGTGCAGGTATTTGGCAAGTACTGTCTTTCTATGCACCGAGCGGAGGTTTTTCCCCTCCTCAAGCGGAGGTTTTTCTATTTCGGACTCACTCCTTTTCTCCTCTCACTCTCCGTAGAGGGTAGAGGGGGATCGCCTCCCACCCTGGAGTCTACGATCCCAGCCCGATTTTATCTTCCCCGGTTCACACTCACGTTAGAAGGCTCTCTCAGTGGATTCTGCGTCCTTTTTCTCCTAGTCTCTCAGGTTTTGTAAGGTTTCCAATGGCTTCAGGTCTTTTCTGTCTGATGTATGGGCGTGAGTGCAAGTACGGAGTTCCTTAATTCTCCGCCATCTTGCCCTCCCTCCTAAGTTTGTCTTTTTAAAATTTATTTTGAGAGAGAGAGAGAAAAGAAATCTCAAGCTGATAGTGCTAACAGCACAGAGCCTAACATGAGGCTCAATCTGACAAACTGTGAGATCATGACCTGAGCCAAAATCAAGAGTCAGATGCTTAACTGACTGAGTCACTCAGGGCTTCTATATTACAATCGTCTTTATACTTTTTCCTGTAAAAGAGAATGAGATAAACTGACCATTGTCTTCTTATTAATGTTTATTTATTTTTAAGAGAGAGAGAGAGTACACACAAGCAGGGGAAGGGCAGAGAGAGGGAGACAGGATCCAAAGCAGGCTCTGTGCTAACAGCTGAGAACCCCATGAGGTGCTTGACCCCATGAATTGTGAAATCATGACCTGAGCCACCCAGATGTCCCTGACCATTGTCTTCTAAAAAAATTCTACTATTGAAGATATCCAAGTGAAATTACTTTTTTTTTTTTTTTCTAAGAGAGAGGTGGAGGGCAGAGGAGAGGCAAAGAAAGAATCTTAAGCAGGCTCCAAACCTAGCATGGAGCCCAACACAGGACTTAATCTCATGCTGTGTTGACCTGAGCCAAAAATCAAGAGTCAGACTCTCAATCAACTGAGCCACTCCAGGTGCTCCCAAAGTGAAATTACATTAGTAATATTGCTTGATAAATTCTTATTGTGTCATATTTTTGAGAATTTATTTTACTCATTTTTTATCTTATTAAGTTGATAATGATCCATTACTTACACAATACTGCTGCATTTTAAACAGTTTCCTTGCTGAATTACAACCAGCTATATTCTCAGCTTTCCAGGTATTATATCTTCAATCCCAAGTAACAGACACCAATGATATTTAATATACATATATATTTTTTTCATATAACTGTAAGTCTTGAAGTATGGGAGGAGGTAAGGTTGGTGACAATGTATGTAGTATCCAGATAATTAATATTTCTCTGATCAGGCATCTTTTTGGCTTTGCCCCTGGCTAGCTTTCTTCATGATTGCAAAATGGCTATAACACTTTCCAACATCATGTCACTGCAATCTTCACAAGAATATCTTCCAGAATCCTCAAAGCCAACAACCCTTTGAGTCTTATTGGCCAGAACTAGGTCCTATGTCCCTCCCAAGCCAATCCTGGCAAAGAAAAATGTCATAATTGTCATTGTAACTGGCCCAGGCTAATTAAGGTCTCTTTAGAGTTGGTATTGAAAATCATCTACTCCTAAGTCATGTGAGAAATAAATATATTTCTGAAAAAATAAATTAGTTCCTTTTAGATAGAAAGGTTGAGGGCCTTAGAAGTGGGCATTAAAATGTTCTGCCATCATAAGTGTCTTAGAAATTGTTCTTATTGAAAAATTATATTAAATAACTTAGAGACCAGTATTTATATATTATAAATCAAAGATATAAATCTTTATTTGCATCTTGATTTTGAATTTTAGAATAGTACCCTTATTCTCACTGTTTTGTTGATATTGTGAGGTTACTGTCACCTAGGGTTATGATAAAAGTTTTTGAAAATATGGGATGTGATTAAAAACTAGAAATAACTTTTAAAGCCTTTACATATAAAAAAAAGAAAACTATTTGTCATTTAAAAAATGACCATTGAACCATTTCTTCCCATTTTGATGGACTTTAATCTCTTTTATTGTAAAATATTTTCTAAAGGATTTCAGTGCTCTC